>CM057144.1:15872469-17132306 GCA_029964075.1 Patiria pectinifera | reverse complement strand
AGACACTGTTCATTTAGGGGTTTTCTGTTCAAATTGTGAACCCAAACATTTGCTAAAATTGAAAACATTTGTGAGAAACATTTGCTCATTGGCTTACTGCCATGTACTGACACAACTTTGAAACACCAAAGAAAAGAAAAGTTACAACAGCAAAATATATACAAAATTCTGGCACCTTTGGTGCTGAAATATCTGAACATTGAGGTTTCTGCCTGAAATGACATCACACTTTTACTCGTGAATATTGAAACTTAGTAGCATTAAAACTAAAAAGACACCAAAATACCCTTGAAAATGGCAAAACGAAAATTAAAAATACTGAAGGTTAAATGGGACCCAAAGACGCATTTTCAATGACTGCATTAAAAATACAATAAATTGCATGGGCCCTTAAGTTTTGAAAAGAACACATGTCATAATTACATGTACTGTTTTAAAACATCTTTTCAGTAAACACTAGTGAAAATGCTTTCAATTAATATCCTGAAATTATTTCATCCAGGGCATTTTTTTTTCACTCAATGCTCAATGTGCTCTCTGATTTCAGCAGGAATCTTGAATGCAGATTTAAACTTCTACTTTGTTTTCTTTACCACATCAATTGAATAGAATGATTTAGCAAGTTTGATTTTTTTTTTTTTCAAACGGAACTTTGCTTTAATTCTCTGAAACCCAGTCACCCCAACCACACACCATATGATTAGTACATGTATTTCTGTTGTCATGGCAACTACGCTACATATATAGCATTAAAGGAAGACACCACAGATCGTATACTTCTAAGGGATTTCCCCTTTAGAATTAGTCAGAAATATATTGGAATGAACTAAAAACAACATGACCCACAGCCTCCAGTCATATCCTCTTGATGGTGAAAATTGTGGATCACTTTTTTGAATCACCTTCTAACAAACATTCAAACATAGTTTCTTAAATTAAACAAACAATCAGCGACAGTTGTTAATTAATGTTTGAATGCTCATTTAAATATCTTGTAATACTGAAACGCTCCTTAATGTGCATCGCATTCCAATACTTGCAATGGTTTTCCTTTCTAAACAAAAAAATTGTTTGCTAATTAACCACTTTTCGCTGGGATCATTTTTGCCGAAAATTCTGATTTTCGCAAAATGCAAATTTTTCAACCAACTTATACAGTCGAACCCAACAAATACTGATTGGCAAGAGTCATTTCAACACTATTTCTTGTCGAAACCTCATATGTTTAAATACTTCGGTGTGCACACTGGTGTGAGCGTAAATTAAAGAACAATAGGACGTGAACAACGGCCAATTCAAGATCAACACATGGTCTGTCTCCACAGACTTCACAGCTTTTGTGTGTGTCAAATACGTGGGATTAGCTTGTTTAGATGCCACCCGGAGGCGAGTCAAGGCAATCTTGATGTTTTAACCCATCAGCCGTGCCTTTTTATTAAAACAGCAAGTGCGAGTTATCACATCCTCCGACGCGAACTGGTTAAATTGTTACAATGGCAGACCATAATTATTGTTAATAAAAATAATACAATCAAAATATCCATTATGTAACAATTTTTCTATTCCTTCCTCCATGATTATATTTAACGGTCTTATTCTTCCATATTATATAAATGTGTTAACATAAAAAGGCATTAAAAGCTTGTTATCTTTAGTCAATTAGGAAATTTGATACTGGAACTGAGAAACATTTCCAATTTTGTTAGGAGATACTTTGAAAATGTTTTTGACTCCATAGATTTTGTAAACAACTGCTGCAGTGGCGTCTGGATACTACATTCTTTCCGATAGTTGTTTTTCACTTTGAATTTCTGTGTTCATTTGTCAACAAATTTCAAAAGACATTTAAGACAATCCATCCTTGAGGTTGTATGGTGAAGTAATAGTACTTCAATCATCAATGCCAATTATTTAATAATTAATTGTACACCTTACCATTATTGATAGATGGTATCAACTTTCCACTGATATCGCCTTGCAGTGTTTTCTCGTCCATAACGACTGAGCCCAGATCACCGCCTCCCCGCAGCATTTTCTTAGCAGCTCGCTTCATCCCATCCATGTTCATCAAATTCTTATTCATTTTTCCTCAGTTTAATTACCAACTAAATAAATTCAAAACTTCTGATAGTGATGGTGATGAGATTGCTATTAAAATCCTTTCTTCGTCAAATCTAGTTCCTTATTATTCGCCTGGGTGACTTTTGTGCATGCCGAGACAAAATGGATCGATTGATGAAGTAACAAACCAAATTCATGGGAGTCCTCATCATTAATCATCCGTATGCAGTGTGCTGAGGGATATATCCTGCACACATGACGGTTTGGGTCACAACTTTCACACACACAGGCAGCAAAGTTTTCCGAGGTTTCAAAATGTTGTAGAATTTGGTTTGTAAAAAAGTAAATCCACTGTTAACAGAAACGATGACAATTTACTGAATGCCAAAAAATCGATGGCACAGTACCAAAGCACAAACAACATACATTGTAGCTGGCGGGTCGTCATGGTTCACTGATCTCAAAACTCTGACGATAAGAATTGACTTCCGCATAACATTCAGTCAAGCGGAACTCTGTATTGTTTTTGTCACTGGTACTACTTCACAGCAATATCAGTGTTGTCGAAATGGTATAAGCGTTCGGTTACCAGTCGAGCAAGACGAAAATCTAGTAACCCATTTAGGGGCACGTTGTTTCAGTTTGAGTTGGGAATGGTACCAGGTACGTTCACGCGTGAGGGTCGAAAATGAAGAAAATCCGAACGTGCTTATTTTGTGCATTGGAGGAAAACTTGTGATCAAAACGTGGGAATGAAGTACTAAACAACAAAGCTGTGGAGGTAGACGGTTGTCATTGTATTATTGAATTGAATTAAATTGAATTTCTACTTTTGCAGGCGAGGTTTCCTTTTTCCCCCGACCCGTGAACCACGTCGCCCCACCATGCCCACACAGTAAACACATTTCGGTTGCAAAAGTCGCCCCCGCCGTGCCCGGCTGCCCCAATGCACAGCAGCACTCGTCTCCAGCAGATTATTATTTTTTTATTTTTTTAAAGAAGGCAGTTGTGCACTTACACAGCACTGATGATACTAAGTTTTAAAGTCATAGTAAATAATAGCCCCATAAATGTGGCCGATTTACTGGACTACATTTGTCAGTTTGTACCTCCGTAAATAAAGGCTACTCCTAGTCCGAACTGTTCTAGGAGTAAATAAACGCAGTCATGGCAGTGGCTATTGTTACGGCAGCCGTAACGCATTTCCCATTTTCTATCGTTACGGTAGACTGCAACTTTTATAAAAACATGAGAAGAAAATATAAAATTAGAAGGAAAAAAGTGAATTTGAACGTTATGAAATTCGGACTTTATTTCCCTTTTAAAAAAATCCTCCAAAGCCTCAGGTTAGAAAAGGAAAAAAATTCGAGTGCAAAACTGAGATGCGAACCCGCAACCTCGCGGTGCAAAATCCTACCCTCTATCGACTGAGCTGTCGCACTGCTCGCTAAATGGTGGGGAAACAAATAATTATATACCTGCGTGCGTATCAAAGAAGTATTGTAGAGGGCGCTAAACAACGGCTGCCGTAACGATAGCCACTTCGGTAAATAAAGGCCACACTTCCACGCGGAGCATCGTAGTTCTAGGAGTAAATAAATGCCACACTTCCACCATGTACAAAAACATGTCGAACTTTGTCAAATTTTGATTTTCACATTTAGGCTTATGCGCCTATCAGTTGTTACTTAAATTTATCTTATTTGTTTAAAATATCTATTGTTTACTTAAATTTAGGCGGCGCCGGCTAAATATACACTGCCTTTAATTTTCCTGCATATATGCAACCAAATCTTGCAAATTTTCGTCAGACTTGTTGAACAATTTTCAAGATTTTAATCTGTTATTGACATTTAAGCCAGTATTTAAATTTGTAGAATAACATGTAATTACATCCTTCACCTTTTTCTTTTATTTGTAGGTCCTGCTGGCCTGAGCGATGGCATATTGCAGACGTCTCTGCACCCGTCTGTGTCTGGCGTGCTCCTCCCAAAAATGCCTCCGGTTTCTGCTCATCCTCCTCATAGTGATCGGAGCTTCCATCTACTACAACCTCTTCTTTTTCTTGACTACCAATTACTTGGAAGACAGAGACTTCGTAGGTGTGGACAAGTGCCCCGCCTGCTACGGTACAAGCATGTGTCATGAATTCAACCATGGGCATCTAAGTTTGTCCTCCTACTCCCGCATGCGTTTCTTAGACATCGTCAACGTCAAGAACGTCTACTTTGGCTGGCACAATGAGAAGAACATTGACGTCATCTTAAAGCGTCTCGGCCACGACACTGAACTCTCAAGCTTCGACGCCAACTTGTGCAAAAATGCTGGTGCCGGTCAAGACTGTGACGTCGCCAAGAGTATTTTTCAGACCAAATTTTCGTGGGTTTTAGAGACTGCATCGTTAGAGGTGGGGCACGTGGAAGGGTTATCTGATGTGGTCCGTTGTCCCTCAGAACGTCTTTTGGAGAGGATTTTGATGATGTACAGAGATCACGTTCCTGGGCAGAGTTTATCCAAAGACCATAAACTGATGCTTATGACTATGCTATCTGTCAATCCAGAACCCATTATATACACGGTAAGACAGTTTTACAACTCAGTTTCATGAAATGGTATTTTTGTCTTCATGTCATTATCCTAGCATTTAGATGGGTTTTTAACTTCAAGCCAAAAGACCCCAAAGACTACCAAAAATCATCGAAATCTTACAAAAGCAGGCTGTATTAGATTTTGGTTGATTTTGAGTTCGTTTGGCCTTCTTTTTAACTTACGTAATCGTTTGACTGCATGTGCCTTTGTATGGAGAACAATCTGAACTTTCCTGAAGTCACAAACAAACCCTACTCCTCAATGGCACATTCTTCTCACATACATGGAAAACTGGAACGTCAAGAGGTATGTTCATGTAATAGAAACTGGTCATACAGCTCTACAGAAGCGGATCTAGAGAGTGGTTTGGGGGGTTGCAACACCCCCCCTCCCCCCCAAAACAAAAAAAACGACCCCCGCCAATCCCACCCCCATCCCTTCACGCCGCCGCTGACTTGTTAAGTAAAATGAGGCCAAAAATAATGGAATGCAGTAGAAAACATTGTAGATTTCAAAACTTTCCGGGGGGGGGGGGAGGGGGTCCTTCGGCACGACTTTGAATCAACCAATCCCCCCCCCCCCCGCCCCGTTTCCTGAAAGCTACTTGTAGATCCACCCCTACTCTGTGACCATCATGTACGCCAAATATCAGTACATGTATACACTACATGTAGATGGAAATTGAAACTGAATCCATGCTGCAAAATTATCAAATGGTTTAATTGTGCTTTCACTTTCCCCTTTTTTTTTGTAAACTGTAAAACCTTTGCATGCATCCAGTGTCTGTAAAATTCAGGTTTTTATCATGTACGATTGTTAACAGGATATTTTCAAAATGGATACTCTGCTAGCATTGTGAACTTCTTTCAGTTTCACAGCAGATTTATATTTAAAAAGTGGGTCTGACTTCTGCTCTTGTTTTCAAGATTTTAGATTTGTTTACAACTTATTACTTGATGTCAATGTTTTTCCCGTCAGATATTCCCCAATTCCGAGGGTTGGCCATTCCCACAGTACTACGGCGCTTGTGGTCGGCTCATCGTAGAGGAATATGTAGGAAAAACTTTAGGAAGTTATTTTCACTCGGACTGGTCGAAACGACTGGATCTTGCCTATCAAGTGAGTACAATATTTATAATGAAAAGATTTTCAATGTGTTTAGTAGTGTCTACATTGTAGTGATCAAAGAAAGTCATTAGGAAATTATGTCCAGTGGAAAATAAAAGTAGAAACTGTTTGTATTTATAGGGCACTGGTCATACTGTCATCTCTTTAATTTGTTAAGACGTTTTCATTACTAGAATTACCCTAACTCCCTACTGTCTTTAACTAAGTACTGGATCAGTCCGCCAATATCCACCATTCACACTGCTTCCAATGCATGCTTTGCTTTCGGCCTCCAGGCCCAAGTCCATCATACTCCATCAATATTTAGTCAAATCAGGTCTGCAGGACCAAGTCCCCCAAAATCCACCAAAATGGGGGGATGGATTTTGATGGAGTTGGGGAGGTTAGAGTTAATATGCAAAAATCTTATCTTGACGTGTGTTGCTCTGTACAAATTGCACTTCCTCTTAAACGAATCCCACCTCCCCCTTGAATATTGTAGAAATAAATTGCCCGGTCTTTAGTAAAACCAAATATACATGTATTTATTACTTTTTAGTGTTAGATTTGTAACATTATCTTTAATCTATTTTCTTTCAGGTAATGAAAATAGCAGAGCAGCTGACCAACAATGATCTTGAGTATGCTCTGTACATGACGGATGTCTCCTTTGATAACTTTGCAGTCAACAAAGACGGGAGAGTTCTTGTCATTGATGCCGAAAATATTATCGTCGTCGACAAGCGTAAAATAAAAACAGGTGAGAAAGTTGGTGTGTTTTAAAAAGTAGGGTTTGTATTGGGGTTGTGAAGTGAGGATAATGAGCAATTTGGATTGTTTACAGATTTCAAGCTTGGTTTATTCCACTCAAAACATCAAAATTGGTAAAACATTGGAAGAGGATTTGAATATATGATGCCATAAATGTAGGCCATCTCCTAAACCTTTGGCATCTAACAGTGGAAGGGTCTAGGTTTTGTTTAATTGCCCTTCAGAGTGATTTCTGGAATTAAATTAAATTAAAAACTTTCTTTGAGTGTAAAAGACTATCTCTTCTACCTTTACAAAAATGACTGTTGTATGGGCACATCAATGTCACCAAAGCGTTCTACGCCAGTGTTTCTTTGCAAACCGTTGATTAACGAATTGTGATTTTTGTTTGTCCAGATGCGAAGCCGTCATGGAATGAACGCCACCAGTCCTTCCACGATGAATGCAAGAGCCACCCAGGCTGCCTATCCTTCTCCTCCGAGCTTCTCTGTAAACGTCACAGCAGTGACCATAACTACTACGCCACATGCCACGGACTGCTTGGTAAGTCAAATATCTCACCACTGTCGTGCATATTACTCAGGAACTGAAATAGGTCTGGGTGTCTCTAAACAGTTTGGGAACTGATTCAATTTCCATCCAAGAGTCATTTTGAGTTGACCCCAAATTTTCTGGGTGAAATAACACTGGGGAAACATAAAAAATATCATCAATGAATTTAATCAATTATGGATTGAATTGGTCGGTCGTTCGTTTGGTTACATTGTTCAATTCAATGATTGAAAAACACCCGTATAAAAAAGATGCCGTCGTTTTCGAATGCACCCCCCCCCCCCCAAAAATGACATGTACAAGTTTCTTTTTAAATAAAGGGGACAAATACAAAGACGAACATACAAATGTCAAGACCAATGTTCTGACAAACTGATACAACGGACGTTTGTTGCTGAAACTTTCATTGTCACCATTATGATGTAAACAAATTAATCGGCCTTTACATTATAACAAAATTAATGAACCGAAAAGATACTTATACTCATGTACATGTACTTGCAGGCCTAAGCAGATTGTCACACCCTTTCCTAAGGAAGGCTAGCTTCTGACATATTCTCAATTTAAACGTTAGTCCTAATGGCACGTTATCGGCACTCTGACTTTGGGACACACAATTTTATTCCCTTTGCTGTTAATATTTACATGATATTTACTTTTTCCCCTTTTTTCTCCTTTTTAGCCAAACATTCCGAGTGGGCCGGCAACAAAGGAGGCCTTCTACACGACCCGCCCGCCGACCTGCCGGAAGGGGAACAGCTTAACACCCTCATAGCTGAGTGTGAGAAACCCAGCCAGCGCAACGGCCGTTACGATGCCATGCAGCAACTCTTACAACTTCTATCTGAGCTAACAGACGGAAGCTAGTCCTTGCAGTAAACTACAGGGACAAGATCATCTTCAGGTCCATAATATCTCCTCAATTGTTCTTTTTTTTTGCCTTAGGTTGTGTTTTAATTTTTTCGAGAAATATTTTCAAATTTTAATTAGCAGGAAATTAATGCTATATGAAAATTGTTATGAAATCAAGTGCAATCGTATATGTTTTCATTTCTATTATTATTGCTTATTGGACATTTTTGTTGGGCATTTGCTGTGTATGGATGTGCATGTGTTTTTTTTTCCTATTTGTATTTGGCCTCCGGGATTCTCTTTATTGTGATAAGCATCATTAAACCTGTTCTATGTCACCATTACTTTCATTTCAATTGTCACTTTCATTATTTTCATTGTGATGTCATTTTTACCGTCTTTCACTGTCATTGCAGTCACTATTTCTTTCAAAAGTCGTCATCACATTTATTTTCATTGTCACCTCTGTCTTAGTCATAAGCACTATCATTTTCATTTTTTGTCATTTTTTGTCATTTTTTCATGTTTGTAAGTGTCATCTTTATCCTAACCATTGTTTTTCTCATTATGACCATCGTCCTCGCCATCCATTATTCTCACTTTCATTTCATCGTCAGCAATCCTCATTTTAGATCTCCTTAGAAATAAACATTCCCAATTTTTATGTGAGTGCAATTAGCTTCCAAAAATGGACAACTAAATATGCTTTATTTATTTTCCCACACATATTTTGAATGTTGTGTTGCGCTAACATTGCATGCATGAAATTTAGTTTTATATCCAATGCTACTCTTATCAAATTAATTCAGACACGAAATTGCAACTCCTTTTCCATCTGAATAACTCAAGCGAAATAATCAGAATCTCATTCATCAATGCTTGTTTTTTTTCATATCAACTCTTTTTTGCCTGACACATGCGTCAGAACCACAATTGCGAGACAATGTAATAACAAGACGAAAGCAATACTCGCTTGGGTTTTGTTTTCTATAGTATTTTGCATGTCCAGAAGTACAATGTACATGTAGGCCTTTGATGTTTAGTTTGCATGCTCGATTTGCTTCTGTGGACAATTTATATTAGTCTTTCTGTATTGCACACAAATGCAGTTCGGGCGATTCACAATGCAGTGCGCCACCAAGAGTTTGCCGCGGAGAGTTCATTTTTCCCAGTGCATTGTGGGAGATGGTCAACAAATTCGCAGCGCGGGACATTTGAAATTGTTCGTTTTTCCGGCCAGATATTTCGTAAGCGTATAATTCGAGTATCTGTTTGCCCTTTTATTTTCGTTTTATCAATATGGAGTTTTTTTTGTAAGGCGGCAGAATGCTTTGCCCCAATCTATAACAAATTAGCTCAAGTTTTCTACTGACACTCGTTCAAATGGGCCATGTTTTGTCGACCGTGACCTTAAAAAACGAACTCTCCATGGCAAACTCTTGGAGGCGCACTGCATTGTGAATTGCCCGAATTCATTTCGAATTTCTGTTGCACAGTTTTTTTTATTGTGTAATAGAATTTTAATTGTTCAATTTTGGGTTGTATTTTTCATTGGATTTTTAAAAATTTTGAGAATGGATTTCCCCCACATAATTCAGTAGACCTTCAGTGGGTACTATAGTACGAAGTGTGATGTTGTACATGTGTAAGAATTTGTAATTTATGAATATTTATGACCTCAATAGACTCTATGGCTAAAATGACCTGATATGATGTGGTTAAAATATGTATGTACATTTTAGAGAAGAAAAAAAATGATTATAAATTTTCTATCAAATAATACAGTGCCAATAATGTTTTTTTCCTATGTGACAGAGATGCCAAAAAGTGTCCTATTATTAAGTCACAATTTTTTACATACTTACTGTGCAGTATGTATGCAACAATTAATCAGGACCCAATTTTGTAGCATTGTGTAACAGTTAGCAGAAAGTTGTGCTTCTACTATAGCAGAAACTCATGCTGCTGCCTAAACACTTTTTTCATGGCGTGGATGTGCCAACGGTTGTGGGTGCATGCAGGTTTCCATTTTAACGTCACTGAGGGAAGCAACATTTTTCCTCTGGGGTTAAGCGTGCCTTTGCTGTGCTTACTGCTTACAGCCTCTATGACAATGAAGGAGGCTCATTAAGCTCAAAGTCGGCTGCTAAGCAGCACTATTAAATTGGGTCCATGCTACTCTCATTGAGCTTCTAAGCATGGAACTTTGCTATTAGCACAGACAATTTTTTAGAATAGGTTACCGGCCAGACAGTCATGCAATGCACGTATCTTGTCACTGGTTCTCCGCTGATTCATGCTTAGCAAAATTGTCTGTTTAGGAGCTCAATGAGCTTGGGCCCAGGTTCCTAAAGGAAACAAAATCATATGGAGAAAACAAGCATAGTCTAATAACAGTAGACTTGTCCTAGTCTGTTGCAGTCAGAGAACCATAGTTTTGTCATGATCATGATGATGGTAGATGAGGGAAGATAGGCCATCAGCCTGGGGGTTTGGTCGGTATCAAATCAGGGCATAAATGATTATAGCGAGCATGTGCAAGGTGTACCGCCCCTAGAAGGGTAACAAGCATTTTGATGGACATTTTGAAAAAAGGGTGATAACACCCAAAAAGCTGCCACCGCTGCAATGCTATCACATATTTTCCAACTCCGGAGGTGTATACCTTGCCAAAAACCCCGATGATGATTATTCCCCTCATTTGATACCGATGGCCAAAATTTTGGACCGAGGCTGATGGCCTAAGAGACTAAGCTATTGAAAAATGCAAACACCGGAAGAACATACGCGCACAGTCCTAGTATTACATTCAAAGTATTGCTTATTAGTAGCATTTATTAACAGGTTACATGATCAATAATCAATAATCAATTTTTATAGATACATGTACATTTCACCTTCATTTGATTTCACAGTTTTGTAATGACCCGGACATATTAAATGTTGTCTTTTATATTTTACTTCAAACAAAATACAAAGTAATCATTGTGTACATTACACAACCTAGTATATATTTTTATTCTAAAAGGTTTTGTTAAATTTTACTGTACATGTATAAAGTATGGTAAATATAGGCCTCAATGAGAGTTTAAAAATATCTAACAATTTCTATTTTGTGGATGCTTGAATTCACTTTGAGAGTAAGATTGCTCTAAACTTTTGTTTTTTTTCCTCTGGTCGACTGACATATTTATCGTTGAAATCCATAGTACCATTTTCATAATTCTCAATCAGTTGATGTTACTTTTTGGTCTAAGAGGACTACTTTTGGCAAAATGTGCAATTATTAAAACACTTATTTGTAGGCTTTTGTTTAACACACACACACACAATACAAATGAATGGCTGCATTTCAGGAAAAAAACCCTAAACCAACTTCCTGTTGATAGACTACATGTAAGCAGCCTGAATTTGGCTAGGATTGCCTACAAACAACTGAAAAGTTTGTTTTTGAAGGGGAATTCACCTGTAAATGCAACTACCATGTCACAGACGCATTGTCCATCACCAAAAAAAAGTATGCAAAGCTGTATTTTCTGTTTATCATTTGCTGAAATAATTTCATGTATGACTTAACATGGGCATTTTATAGAAACAGTATTTCTTATGGGCCTCTAGACGTATTATTGTTAAACTTGGGGGCCATCTATGTCATGTACCATAAATACTAGAAAAAATGTTTGGGAAGTTACTCATTACCACTGATCTCCATTAGTAAGACAGGATAGGACAGGTGTAGTGAAGATTCTGAAATTGCGGATACAAACAGCTAGGTAGTGCAGTGCCGGTTTAACGTGAGCGACCGCGCATGCGTGACATGCGCGTGCTGCTTGGTCCGTGTGTGACGAACGCATTTCAAACTTTTCAAACCCTCACCGATGACTACGCGTGCATGCACATGATGGAGGGTGCTGTGTCCTATCCACTCTTACTAATGGAGACTTACTAATGGAGATCAATGTTCATGACATTATAGGTACCACACTATTTCAAGTTAGAATTTTGAAACTCTGTAAAAACCAATATGGCTGCAGAGTTAATAGTGTAATATCAGCCGTCTGGCACCTGGACTTACAGGGAATACATTTACTTTCCACAGAAAATCCCTCTGTGAAATTATCAATGTACACCTGCGTAAACCTGTTTTAATATAAATACTCAAGTCATAATTTGTACAATTCACTAATTTACATTTCGTTGTGATCAATCTTTACTGGCTGCACAAACTGTGTTTCTGTACATCAACTTAAAATTATGATTGTGTATAAAAGCTTGAACTGAAAAAAAATCTACATTTTATAAAGCAAACTGTATTGGCTTTTGATAATGAAAAGTGTGAGGGAAAATTACATTGTACTATCTATTAAGCCACAGATGTTCTACGATTTTGATCCAAATAAACATATTTATTTCTACGCAGCAAATTCCAGTACTTGTGTTTTTGCAATTTTTGTCTTTTGTCAGATAAACATATTAGAAATGTAAACTAGCCCTGGAAAAAACACTCAAAAATGTCATTTACCTCACAGTTTACAACTTTACAGCTTTAAAAAAAAAACTTTTTTAGTTTTGAAAGCCAATCAAATATATTGCTTGCAAAGAAAGACACAATTTTATCTAGTTCCAAAAAAAAATGTACATAACTTTAAACCCACCAATAAATGAGATACTGAAACCACCAACTTAAAAATATTCCATCCTTTCCGCCTCCAGTAAATTTGGCAGTGGCTTGGCCTGGCCTAGCCTGAACCAAAGGGTCCCCCAGTCAACTCTGAAAATCTTCAGAGGAGAGAAAATTCCCTCAAGGGGGTAGCTCAATCCTCCAAGATATCTACCCTCCAAGCCCTGGATTTCTCCAAGTCTGTTTCAACTCGGAATTGCGCAATACTAAGGTTTATATATAACGTCCGAGAACATTTTTTCAAGAAAGAGCCACGGCTCAGAGGGATGGGTGTAGGATTCCCAACCCGGATGTCCCTGGTTCAACCCCTACCCTGGGCTACTATTTTTTAAAATTTTTATAAATTTTAACCGACTGGAGGTAAAAAATTTCCTGGGCCCCGCCGGGGCCGGAACCCAGGACCCGGCGGTCCCAGATCCCAGCCCTAGACCGCTAGGCCACCAGTTCTTGTTGAAAAAATAAACTCGGACGTTATATTTAAACCTTAGATTGATATTGCGCAATAAAAAAAAAAAACCAGGGCAACCCTTCACCTCTATAACATTAATTTGAATAAATGAATATTCATTAAGATGACATTTCAAATCAAGGCTGGATAAAAACACAAGGTTTATTATAGCGCAAGTTTACACACAAAAAATAAATTTACAAAAAAATAAAATACCTTCCTCTACGGTCAAATTGGAAAATTACAAATTTGCAGTCTTTTAGAAAAGCTTCGACCTTAAAATCAGCTTTAAAAATGTGTGAAAAACCCAGAATTATACATTTTGGCACTACTAAATTGATATGGTCAATTACAAACGCTGTTCTAACATATAGTTTGCAAATATCTTGATATCACCTTTTTTTTACCTCCTAGAGAAAATAAAATTGACTTCTGTAAGCATTTGTTCCCTTCTCTTTCACCCAATACTCCAGGACAAGCCTAAGTTCAAATGTAAAGTTTAAAGTCAAAAAATGAATAATAATGAGCTATATTACATTTCTACAGACAATATACCATTCTGTGTGAAAGCTGTAAATAGCTGTTACTTGAATTTTTTGTGGGTGTGGAAAAATCACGTACCTGAAGTTCAAGAATACAGCCCACTCTTCATCTAGGTAACTCCAAAGCACCAATTGCCAAACAGTTTGCATACATAAACATAAAATGTACATTCCATCTATGCAGAAACCCTCAACCCCTACCCTGGGGAAAACAAAACAGATCTCTCTAATAGGACGCCATCTTCATAGGAAAATTACAACTGTGTGTTCAACGCCATTAGGTTTGCGTGCGTGCGCAGCGTGCAAAATGTTCTAAACACACGCGCATGTTGCTCAAAATTTCTTTGAAGTACGGCGCAGCTGATGTGTGTCACAAAAATTTAATGCCCAAAATGCAGGAAGAGACAGCACTTGAGAGAGACCTATACTGAACCCTCATCATACCTTACAATATTTTGAACCAAAAAGCATAACAATCTTAGAAACCTCGCCAAAAAATTAACACATATCAAAAATAAACCAAATCACCCAAAAGGAAGGATATAAGACCAAATCATAAATTTAAAATTAGCAAAGTAATGACTCAACAGGAAACTCAAATATATAAACAATCTTAAAACAAAGGAACTATAAAACACAAAGTTGCGTACAAGTATATGCATTGGTTATGGTAATCATATTACAACTTTCTTTCTTCTTTTTTTTGCCTAGGAAAGACATTTTCATCAAGATATTTTTTGGCAGAGATATGCATTGATACACACAGAGACAGCCAGGAGTAAATTTAAAATTCAATTTTTGATGTCTTTTGCATTTTTGCATTATCCATTGCCATCCAAGGTTAAATGTAAAACCCGATAAAAGTTTAACAAAAGAGATCAGTTGCTTATTGACATGCGGCTGCTTGAAGTATACATTTTAAGGTGCATTGTGGGTGGATTTCTGAAACTTGCATCATCATCATCATGAAGATTTTATAAGGATTACTTTTGCATTTTAGTCTTGTGCACTTTTCGGCCCTGCATATAAAGAAAATTCAAACTGTGCACTTTGTTTTGGTTATTAAGTTCAAAGAGAAACTTATCAGCAATATTAAGTACTGGCTTTCCGTTCAGATATTTTAAATTTAAAATCTGTCATCTAAGGCTTCACAGATTCAAAGCCTTTTCTAATTGTTTGCATTTTTTCTACTGTACTAGCTTTGCTCCATTTTAAGACATCTATTATCTACTTGCATCGATAAACTCCAATATTACAAAATATCATTCAGCTTAAAATGTTACACATCATAAAAAACAAAATATTTACAGTAAATTAGTAACGTTCTACCACTTTACCAATATGGTAGGTAAGCCCTTCTTGAAAACCTTTTGTTTAGATTTTAAAAGATCTTGGTATATTCCTCGAGAATGACTTAAAATTTGCACACTGTGCTTTGAACAAAGGTGATAACAGATATAATTATAAAATTTTGACAGTATAATATTTGTCCAGTCTTCAAGCTAGCTAAAGTTTAGGAGTAAATGGGACGTACTAACATGAAATGCTACTGAGATGACATATCACACAATTTGGCACGTTGAGCATAGAACAGGACTAAAATCAGAAACATTTCAAAGTCGGATGTGAATTGGATGCAATGGGGCCATTTATAGCGGTGGGTTGCATCTTAAAAAATACTTTCAATGTTATCTATAGATCTTAAAATCTCATTTATTTTCACAGTATATTTTACAATACAATTGCCCCAGATACTCGATAGTACATAAAAACCTAAGTATTCTAACATGTATTCCATTTAGTTGTTAGTTTTATTTTATTTTCTACAACGTGGAGGATAATTTTTGCATGAAATTTTAACTTCTTGGTCAAAGAGGATTCGCATGAGATCAAACCAAACATTTTGAGTTAATTTTGTGGACACCGACTTTTTTGTTTGTAACAGCATAATCCCCAAAACCACACAAATTATTTCCATGGAAACTGGCATCAGCAAAGGACATCGTGTTTATAAATCTTTAAAACAAGGGTTATCAGATACAGTCTAGATTACAAATAAACTACTATTTTGTACTGGGCATACACAAATCTGCACTTAAAATATTATATATGACTATTCTCATGTACAAAACGTTAACTAATTTAATTATTTATGCATATGTTTATGATAAAAACCAAGGAAGCCACTGCAAACATACATCATTTTTCTTAAATTAGGCAAGGTTTTTGTCATTTTTAAATATTTCACGGTATGAAAAATAAAAATGGAAATTTATGCGAACTTTGTAACAATTTGATCATACACTTACCACTTACACTTCACTACAAAGAATAAGCAATCTTCAACATCTTTAGAAAATATTACCAGTTAACTTATCACACAAATATAAATAATCACTGGTTCTCGTTAGATGATCCCACACGATTCGCATAGCGGATTACCAGCTTGCAAATCAAGGTCAAAGGTCAACTGAGGTCACTGGCACTAGTAGTTTGCGTAGAGAATCTAGGAGCTATTGGTTGAGCACTGTGCATAGTGAATGAGTGGTCCCGGGTTCACATCCCGCTGATGGCGTTGAAGAAATGACCAGACACCCTCCTGCCTGGAGCTTCCTGCTCCTTCATCTGTGAGCAAATGAAAAATAACGTCAAGAAAACATCTAGAATGGCACGGTAAAAGAGACACAGGGTGAGAATTCTATAAAGAGCGCCCTCTTGTGTTGCAACAGAGCTTCACTGTGCCACATCAATTGCAGATGCAATTGCAGAGGACCACATTTTAATAAGTATATCTCTTAGTCACTCCAGGAGAAGATATAATACAAATGAAATGTTCAATTACCCACATAATAAGCATTGCATTCGACGTATCGACCCCTCTCAAAGGACGCCATCTTCGTAGGAAAACTACAGCTGCGTATTCAACGCCTCAGGTGTGTGTGCGCGCAGTGTGCAAAATGTTCTAAACACGCGCGCATGTTGCTCAAAGTTTCTTCGAAATACGGCGGAGGTGATGCGTGTCAGAAAAATTGTACGCGCACGATGCCGATGCACGTGGTAATCTGTAGGAAGTGACATCATTTGAGAAAGACCTACACGTGCGCTTGAGTGTTCAGCCAAGCAGATTCAAGAGACAAAAGAAGGTATAGCAACCAATGAAAAAAATGCTTCAAAGGAAGTCACCATTTCCTAAACTGCGACCTCATCTCCAGCTCTGGCTTCATCTCGGGCACAAGACTCCTTTAATGTTTATGCCAATTAAAGATAATGGACTATACTGAGACAGAGTCCCCAAGTCAGAGGCCTCTCAGCTGCAGCCTAGAGACGAAGCTTGAGACAGAGCCGGGTTTGGTAAATGTTCCTAACTGTTACCTGATCTTGAAGCAACTCGGCCAGCATGGCGGCCATCGCTCTGTACTTCTGCACCATGTCATCGTGGTACTCATGCTGGTCCTCTTTGATCATGCGAGCGTTGATGCTCAACGCTTTGCCACACACTTCCACAAATTCCCTGTCATGAAAGCAAGGAAGATCTCCCTTAGTTCATTGAGTGAGATTTCTGAAGGGCCTACAGGATCGAGTATGGTAGAGCCCAACCGCAATTTCTCCGCACGGGCTTGGTGTATCTTGAAACTTATGGAGTACCGAAGTGTGACGTCATTTAGACCCAAAAGTGTAGTGCAAACGAATGGAGTAGGCGCGCGTGTTCACGGGCTAAATCACGCGCTAATGTCTTTCACACACAGATTTTGTGCACGTGATGTTTCACTTCGGTACTCCATAGTTCCAAGTTTTTAAAGTGTGCCATTGGGTTCTTGAATAGTGAAGGATTTGGAGGACCAGGGAAAGACTCTCACGAAAACAACTCAGGGTTAATACCTCTGATTAAAAGCCAATATTGATTTCTTAACCTTTCTGAATTACTATGATAATGCATAATTTGGTTGAATTTTCTTTTAGTTGAGCACTGTGGATATATTGACCAAAATTGCAAGGAATCATCACACATTTTAAAACAATTTTTTTTTTTTACGGACCTGAAAAGTTTCTTGAGCTCCCAGACATCTTGGGGGTCCCATTTGTCCTCCTTGCCCTTGCCAAGAAATGCCAAGGCATAGGCTTGCGGTCCAGCGTTCACCTGAGGAACCAAAAAAAAAGAGAGGCTTCGTCGTAAGATTGTACTCAGACTTTTGCCGTGTCCAAATAGCTTCGCTACAGCTGGCAATTTTCCTCTACAAGTGCCTGAATCAACTTCCAACAGACAACTGTTTTACTGCCAGCCACGGCCAAGTATTTCGGACATGTCCTTTACAAAATGTCATTTAGGGTATGAGTCGGATGATAATGGCGTGGCAGAAAAACCAAGGAATTTTCATGTCTAAAATGTATTTTTTTTATTACATTTTTGCTCGTGCTGACCACTTTTTTTTTGAAGCAGACATGAAACAGACACTGATGAATACCAACCTGTGTGCTCACGCATCCCTGTAGCAGAAGCTGCAACCGTTTCATGTCTATCTGTTCTGTTTCGGTGACGTCGTTGAGTTCTTGTACCTTGGCCTTGACCTCATCGATGGCCACCTGGATGGGATTCAGCTTCTTGTGGAACTGGTAGACCACTTGGATTCGCTTCTTGACGTAAGGGAATGCGTGAGATGCTAGGATAGAAGGAAAAAGAAAGGAAAGACGTTAAACAAGACAGGCAAAACTTAATCTGTCTAACTGATTTTAATATTCCGCATAATCTAGTTCAACACAACTCTGGAATGCTAGTTTAAATTACTTGTCAGCATCGTCTTCAGTTTGCACTGTTCCTCCACCGTGCCCCGCGCCTTCCCTCCTTCCGTGAACGGCGTCTCGTAGAGGAAGCGTCGGATGTTGTTGTTGCGTTCATAGCTAGTCTGTCTGTCCTGCAGCTCATGATCGTCAAAGTACGGCTTGACGAACGTCAGCTGGATGTAGGCAATCTTGGGATCTAGGTCGTCTGGATTCACCTACGAGGAAAAAAAAATGCATGATTGATGACAAGGTTTCTGAAACAATCTCTGAAGCAATTAGAACTGGGAATAGCTCGTGATTGCCAACCGAAAAATCCATGAAACCTGGCATGCCCTGTGGACCACTCATCTATGTACACTTTAGTTAACAGACACACACGAGTGTGCAGTGCCGTGGCCTCGCGGTCTGGAGCATTGAATTCCTGGTCTGTGGGTAATTCTGCAGGTTGTGGGTTCGAGTCCAACCTGGGGTTATGGTGCATGTGCCCTTGGGCAAGACACTTTGTCACTCATTGCTTCTCCCCACCCAGGAGTACATGGGTACCTGTGAGGGCAGAGATGGTTCTTGTGATTGATTGTAGCTGCTTTGCGCCGAAATGGCAGCAACGAGCTGTTTATCTCCCAGGGAACTGAGACGGTATGTTTAATGTTTCAATGGCCGAACAAGTAGGGTACTAATGATGTAGCGCCTTGAGCACCACTACATGGTGGATACGTGTGCTTCACAAATATACATTATGAGTAACGGGGCTTGCATTCCCCACACTCATTTTCATTTTGTACAGCTGGAAGACTGGTTAACACGCACCCATCACAAGTAAAAACCAACCAACCTTGGAGGAATCTCTGATGAGTTTGACGTTCCCCTTGCCAAACTTCTCAGTGTACAGGCCGATGAGTCTCTCACAGATGGAGGCCAGCGTGGTGATCTTGGGCTCCTTGTAGATGAACTCCTTGCCGTCATCCTCCTCAAAATGCTAACATCACAGGGAGACAAAGAGAAACAAATAGTTGAACTGAATTTGACAAATGGGTCATTCTTTTCAATATTATTATTTCAATAATTATATTCAACGCTTGCTTGGAGATAGTGATGGCATGCTGCGACCAGACCAAATCGCAACACTTGCCCATGATCGCAGTAAATGGAAGAAGCTTGTAGTCGACTGCTCCGCAGCCGAAGGATGATGATGATCATTTTTTTAAATTTAGTGCCACTTTTTTCCTGTCCCTATTTCCATGGTACTTTGTGATTTACCATTCAAACCATCAGTAAGGATGACTTCCAACGACGCTGTTTATTTGTTGGGTAGGTAGTTTTCTAGTCATAATCACTCTAGGGGGACGACTGCATGAAGGAGGCATCAGAATTATAAAAACATGGATGTCAGATGTAACAGGGACGGGAAAAAAAGGGGACCCTAAATTTATAGAATGACGCACATGCGGATATATTACCACTTGACTAATCAGGTCAGCTGGCTGGTCTGAATCAGACATTACATAGATAATATAATTAGTGATTTCCGAAAGATATATTTCAAATTACAACTGAGATTCTTTCCTACCTGTCCAAAGAAAGCCACTCGGAAGTACTGGCCCAGCAGTCTCCGGCCCGAACTGGTGACTTTCATGACGGACTTGTAGGCTTCACAGAGCTTACCATACGCCATGGCAAGACGCTACAGGGAACCAGACACAAGAAAATAGAATCAGGCAAGCCGTTGTTGTCATTCAAGACACAGCCGGTAAATTTCATGGAGCCACTAAGCAGATAATATTACAATTCACAAAATTCAGAAAGCCGAACGTTTACCAGAATCTTTCTCCAAAGAAATAGAACTTGTAAATATTTACCACAAAACTAGGCATGCGAGGAAAGTGTTCCAAAAGGGGGGGGGGGGGGCATATGGTAAATTTATCCGACGAGACTTACATGATAATCCCTCTGTTTCTCGTAGAATGGAATGATGAGTTTGTAGAGCGCCCCCATTGACTCGTAGCGCTCAGCTTTCTGCAGCGCCTCCGCGCATCTCTCCAGCTGCTGAAGTAGTGTTTGCTGGATGAGGCAAATAATCCACACAACAGTAAGTGGTCAGATAAGGATTAGAATGATCAGAAATGGGGAATTAATCTGTTCAGATTCTGGTGATGTGGGAAAGGGTTTACATATATTTCTTGACAATACTCCTAATCTACTTAATTCCTTTGAGTACAAAATTAAAAGCTTGAATATCTTAATAGCATGGACTAAAACTATGCGGGAAATTAAGCTGAATTATCAACTCAGCTGACGTATTGGGGCCTCACATTATAAGATAGAGATCACATTTTGTCACATATTCAATTCCTCTGTTGTAATTAATCTTGCTGCTGTTTGCAACTTTGTAAGTGGATAACTGTGGCATGGGATTAAGATTAAGAGATTAGAAAGTAAGGGTTGAGAAAGCGGTACATCTGAGGATTATTCAAATGTCTTGTCTTACCTCCGAGTACTGTACGTCTTCTAGTCCCGTATCGTCCTTCATGCCTCTTTCCTCACTCTCAATGTTGGGGGAGACGTCCTTGAATGCTTGGCAGCCGGCTGGGTAGATCCCCTTCCTCTTCAGGTATTCAGCGATCAACGCCGCTATGTGGATGTTGCAGTGAGCAGCCTGGGTTGGAATAACAAAACTGAGGCGTTACCAACTGCATGCAGCGCAATCAGGTAGCCTTGGGGAATCCAAGACTTTCTTTGTTCTCAGAACAAAGAAAGTGTGAGTTGTGGGTCACTAGTTCAACAAGATACTTCAATTTGCGACGGATCAACACACCTTGGAAATTCCTAGTTTTTGAGTAAAAGCCATATAGTGATAACCTTGTGGAGATGTATTCATCTATAGAAATTGCCCTGTGGAGACGTATACAATCTTTTGTTCCCTATTATGCACATGTCTCCACAGGGCACCATGTACCAGATCATGCTTCTGCAGGCTCGCATGTACAAAACACATTTGCGAATCCTCCTAAATGATGTGAAAGTGTTATGGTATCAGATCAGCAACCAATGTAGGGCATTCTACTCAGGAGGGTCGTTTCCAATAGTTGGATGTCAGGGCAGTAGGGATTGTTGACCGAAGTCAACATTGCCTCTTTACCTCCGAGTAGTTACTGTGATTGATGTGAATGACGGCCATGCTTTCTAGCCAGGTCCGTCGCAGCTCCGGCGTGCTGGCGTAGCTCTTAGCCAAGCTGTCCTGCAGGTCCACCAGCATCTCCGGATCCTTCTCGTGTTCCTTCATCTGCGCCGTGGCCATCAGGACGGTGCGGATCTTCTTGGTCAGGTCTTTGACGTGGGACGGAAACTGGGTTTGCTGGTTTGGAGAGAAAAATTAAGAGAACTTGTTGACAGTCCTGAATCCTCAAATTTTTAATTTGTTTCTTCATATACCAAAATAATCAGTGTAAATTCGTCCAAGGTCCTAAGTATCTTTGACGTAGGAAGACAACTTTGTTGACTTACAGACATGTTCTTGTCACTGACTGCATAGTTGTTGATCATCGCCAGGGATTCCTGGAACCGTACACTGTTGGCATCACCGATCAGCTTGGAGACCGAGATCACAACCTGCAGGTATTAAAGGTCAAAGATCAACCCTTTTTTTCATTCCAGAGAAATCTATTATCTCAAACACCCTTTTTTTTTTAACCTTCCTGAATCTTCAAAAATCTACCTCTATGCAGGAACTCTATGGCCATTTGGAAGGAAAGGAAAATAAGACATAAAAAAATATGTCAATATGATACATTTTTAAAAATACTCTAACACAAGATTGAAAATGTGAGGAAGAAAAAAGCCTTTTTTTCACTAATGAATTTTTACAGAACAAAGCGAAACTTGATGCCGGGGAACAAGATTGACGTCTCCGTGGCAGAAACATACATTGGCCTATTTGACCCCACACTGACCCCTTGCCTTTGACCTATACCCACCTGCAGATGCACCCTGACAAAGTCCTTCCTGCTTGTGAATTCATAGTTCTCCTTCATGATCAGGTAGAGCAGGGCGCAGGCCTCGCTCCGTAGTGATGGAAGCTTGGAGTTCAGACACTTGAGAGTCTGTCAAGGAAAACGTCGCAAAAGATGAAAACAAAATATAGATGACAAAAAAAGGAAAAAATAAAATGATTCTCAATGGTTTTGTAATTCAGGCACTTTAGAAGGATCAAAAGCACATCACGAGTCTGGTCACACGTCTGGTCACATGTCTGGTCACATGTCTGGTCACAAGTTCATTTACAAGAAGCTGAGGATGAACATGGACTATAAGGCATGCAATTTCATTGAAATACTCACTGAAAGACAGAGATCACCGCAGAGCTGTGCACTTCCCTTGAAGAGGGCCACCGGGAACTGAAAGAAAATCAACCAAATTATCAGTCACAATTTTTAAAAGGTGGAGCGGCAAAAGGTTTCATCGCTCTTCCATCCTCTTAATAATTGAAAGCCAGAGTCTTGAAAAAAATGGCTTTCAGGTCTTACCTTGTGGACAAAGGATCGCAGCGAAGCAAAGACGTGTTTGGACAGGGATTCTGACTGACCGATCTTGATGAAGGACAGGAAGATGTCCATGACCTTACGCATGAGGGGATTATCACCATCGTCCATGTCCAGGTTGGGCTGACACAAAAACAAACAAGTCAAAGTTCAGTTTCAGGAATTTACAAGAGCTGTCTTGTATGAGATGTAATATGTTAAAAAGCTGTACTGTGAAACTGGGTTTGTCATTGGTCCATAAGATATCCGGGACACCCAATCCCACTTCTGCAACCGATTTGAGCCTTGATCTTCTTGACTTTCCAGAGCTGCTCTCACCTTGAAGGTGTTAAATACTATTTAAGCAATAACAAGAGTTTCTGATGAAAACTTCTTGATATCAAATCATTTCCACAAATGCTGTACTATGAGAGCTGGCCTTGTCATGGGTCCACAAGATATTTGGGATACCCAATCCCACTTCTGCAACCGATTTAAGCCTTGACTTCTTGACTTTCCAGAGCTGCTCTCACCTTGAAGTGTGTGCAGTAGGTGCCCAGGACATCCAAGACGATCAAGCTCACCTCGGCAGACAGATTGGATTCTTGGAGCACCCGTGGTGCACTTTCAGCCTCTGCCAAAGCAGTAACTATAGAAAAAAGTAAAACAACGTGAAAAATGACCTCAAAGTTCCGTAATATACATAAACAGTCAATAAGTAGAAACTTCTTTGAATGTCACGAAGTCCCTAAGCTTAAAAGTCTACGGTACTTGTTTCCATAGCTCTACTTACGGACTGGTAGTTCTCCATGCAAAGATCTTGTCTGCATTGCTCTGGCTTTCGCGGCTGGAAGCGTCTTGCTCTTTTCTTCTATGTGACTGGTCGGTTTTTCACGCAATCTTAATGAAACAGTGGACAAAGTGTGTCAGAAATTCATGTGCAGACGTTTCTCTTTATTTCTTTTAGGGAGGTGGGAGGTTTGCTCTACTCTGACAACCGCTGAGCAGCTTAGCTTAATTCCCAAATGCCACTGTGCTAACAGTTCTTAGCATACGCGGTGAGCATAGCTCTTTTTTGGGCAGCACATACTGAAAAGCATAATTGCAAAGTTGGCTGAAGATAACTGGTTCTCATTCACACTACATGCACCCTAAATAGCATGCCCTGAATCAATTCAAAAGCAGTGGGTTCCTTAAGGTGGGAGAACAACCAGGAAAGAATATAATGTCACGGGTCATATTGCATGACAAACATGTAGTTAATATCAAACATGCTCATTCAGGCCCTTAGCCAGGGTTTTGTTTGGCCGTTGCAAAATAGATTTTAAGTCACATTCACTGTTCCGATTTTGCTTCTATCAGCGTCCCGATTTTGCTTTTAAAATCTTCATCACATTGCAATCTGCTACTCTGCACCCCTCTCCCCTCCCCCCTCCCCTCCTTGGCTACGCCACTGTGCTCGGTCAACTATTTGTTCAATAATTTTCATGTCCATTTTCCTCTCAGGCACATTCTGTTGAATCATTATTTTGATAAAGTGCACTTCGTAATTTCAAACTGAAGATCAATATGCTGCACAGGGCTTATTTTGCAAGAAATTTCTGCAGCAGACCTTTGCTTCTAAGAGTAAAAGTCTGGACTTGAAAGGTGCTTCAACTTGCTCTACGCATCTACTAATATCTTTTATGTTTTTTTTGGAAGACAGCAACAGCAAGATACTTGACTTGAATACAAAATCTCTGAAGTAATTTCAAAGGTATTTTGTTGAAAAGACATTCCTGCAGGAAACTACACAAACAATCAGGAAATCATTACAGAAATGCACAGACATTAAGAACAGCACCCAGCCAAACTCCACCTTATAAAAGAACACGAGAGTTATTTCTAGGTAAGTACAGGATTACATTCAAACATGCAGGTTCTGCTGAACATTTACACAAGGCATACAAACATCTTCACATACATGTACATACAAGTAAGCAATTTAACCAGCCAACAGGTACTATCCTTTCAATCTCATTTTACACTGTCCACTGCGTTTGTTTGAAAAAGTATTTTTACAAATAGGATGTTGCTCCTTTCTCTGTGGGCAAAGGAGATGCCTTAAACCTCCTTTATAATATACTCCTTTATAATATAAGTAAATCAGTGAAAAGATGAAGAGATATATAATGAAGAGATATAACAGAACTCAGTTCCTCCTAACCAAGTCTATATTCATTGACGCAAGTGACTTTCAGTTTTAAAATTGCTACCAACGTCATGCATTACCCGCCCCACGCAAGTTAACCAAGAAACTTCAAGCACTACATTCGTTGTTGGCCATGCTACCTCCCGATAGGCACATACAAATTTTCCCCCGGTTTGTTAGCTTTCAAAAGGTTGTCTATGGATGCAAGCCATGCATGTTTCATTAGTACCGCACATACATACACATATTAACGCAGGCCAGACACACAATTCAAGCTCAGATCAGAATCGTTCGCTTACCATGGAGTCATAGGATTGGTCATTGATAGGACATAAAGAAACAAAATTCATAAAAAAGTGAAACGATTAGAATAGAGCTTCAACTTGTTACAAACACAAACACAGGCAAGGCTACCAAACAAGGGAAACAAAAAACATAGAAAAGAAAGAAACAGAGAAACAGTTTGACAGATACACAAGAAAAGACATGATGCAGCAACACAACAGTCTAAACAAACATAATACACTCATCAGAGGCACATAACATATTTAAACAGTAACGAACTTAAGGCAAAACTCAAATAGCTTTACTAACATAACCAAAAAAACAAATTTTAAAGCAAACTGGTTCCAAACAGCACCTCAGAAGTAACAAAACACTAGACAAACCTCCATTTATTCTTGAAAATCACACATAACATCTCTGAGAAACAACTGAACATGTTTCCTTCATTTTCAGACACAGCTACTCAGTTTAGGGGTCCAGAGATGAATTGGAGAAGAAATACACAGCTACTAAAGAGGAACATGCTCTTGGGCCTGAAGGTTTGAGGGCAATTTTTTTTTTTGCTTCATGCAATTCGATGGCGTTAACGTGCACTGGGGCCCAGTTTTGAAGATGAAAGTTCGGACAAACCCAAGTTCACGCTTTGATCAGGGTGCAATTTTGCATTCAAAATTTGCAAAAAAAAATTTAAAAATTAAAAATTATAACAATCTGTGTAAATTTATAACGGGTTCTCTATCCTTACTTTTCTCACATGATCTGAGAAACCTTTTGCAAGAAAATGGAACCCGAGGCCATTTTTGAAACCTCGGTTTTATCTCTGGCTCTGACACCATCTCTGGATCCAGAACCATGTAGAAGCATTCCCTATTCAAATATTATGTAGATACTGTGAACATAGGGTCTGATGATGCTGAAGTAAAAATCGCCTTGCATTGTAGGTTAAACCAGGGTTCCCCAAGTCACTCAAAGTCAAGAGACTCAAATCACGAAGTTGAGGACTGCGGCCAAAGCAGGGACAAAACCGAGGTTTGAAAATCTCATGATAATGGGGGACGGGGGAGACATGGACATAAAACACATACCTGGAAGCTATAATGTGCTTCTTGCCCTTATACTGGAAATGAAACAGGCACATTCTACAGCGGAAGAAAAATAAAAATTACAGTTTCATCACCTCTTGTAACAATGCACAATTTATATTGGAAACAATGTACATGTACAATCCCTTCAGCTTTGTCAATAAAATGCACTTGGTACTCAAGATGTACCGATATTGAGGTATTTATAATTTAGACAAATTTAGTTTTCAATTATCATCTCGTTATTAATTTTGACAGGTTTTTTAGAGACTTACTCCAAGACATCAAAAAGCTTGATCTGGTCGTCCTCGCCAGATTTACTCCACCAGCCCAGCAGCACCTCTGCAAGAAAAATCATAAAGCAGCCAAAGTTATAAAAATCAACCAGTAGAGCATTTAATAAAATGTGAATGACATTTTTACACCCATACCAACTGCAGCTGAGGGGGGTTGCACTCATGCAAAATGGGGGGTATACTCATAACCAAAAAAGAATCAGCAATAGCAACACAGTAACCAGTGTCGTAATTCCTACCTTCGTTGACATTCTTGACAATGTACAGCAGGCATATCAGCAGATCCTTAATCTCATGGTCCAACAGCTTATCGTACATGATGGTCGACTTGCTCCGTTGGTGGCCCTTCACAGAAGCCGACGCCGCAGTGGCGGTACTCCCCGTAATCGTAGACTGAGAATCACTCTTCTCCGACGAGTCTGAAAGCAGAGAGGTGTGTGTGGATGAGGGCGCTATTCCCGCCGAACCGCCATTGACCACAGACACAAACGGAACGCCACTACCACTACTGCTAAGCGAGCCACTAGAGCCGGTCCGGTCTAAATGCTCCAGTGGGCGAGGGTCGGATATAATGGGTGTACCTAGTTTTTGGAGGGGGTAGGGAGGAGGGGAGGGAATGGAAGTGAAGATGAGAAAAAAGCAGGTGCAATGGTCACATAACAATGATGCAATGGTTGATAAACATACATGCGACAATTAAACAATGCTTACAATGATGTACATGGATAACAATTTGGAGTAACATTTATGGCTGATGAGTAAAACCACAATGGAATGTTGATGAGAACAACTTCAAATTAATACACTTGTTCATAAAATGTTCATCTTTTCGTATCATGAAGCAGCCATCTTGGCTTATTGAGACAATAGGCCATGACTGATCTAAGTTGGGCATTTTGGCCAAGGCTAAGGCTTTGTGCAATGGATTTGATGCTGTGACTATCCATAGCCATAAATAAAAACAATTGCCTGATTAATACCACACAGACACGCACTTATTTTTGATGTCAATTATTTTGGATGTCAATTGTTGAGTATAATTTCTGACTTTCCTTCCAGTTTGAAGTATAGATCAATATTTACATGCATTTTGTGAAATCTAAATGATAAAATTCATTTAGTACAACACCACCAGAAAATCCTGTTTTAGTAAGTACGTGTAAGTGATTTTAACATAAATAGATTTAACTGATCGTCGTTAGCTGCGTTAAAATGTGAAAATGCATCATTTCATGACAACCATAAAACCAAAACAACAAAAATTCAAAGAAATACATGTCAGGATGCCAATGCAAACAGAAAGCTGAAACAAAAAGTAAAACAATAACACATCCAGAAGCAATCAGCATTCTGTCCACGCAAACAAAAAGCACACAAATTATTTCAAATTAATAAAAAAAGTTGAAACTCTTGATGCACATTTCATGCTCCTGGTCAACATACATACTATCACTCTTTAAAAAGTTTACCTAACTGCTAAGTATGTACATGTTCCACACACAATGTGGATGAGCTGGGGGGGGGGGGTGGTGAGGGGGTTGAAGGGGTGTCAAAGGGGGACATCCATTTTGGACTGGACCCTATTTCATTAGGCTACAAAGCAGACAAAATGCTCACAAAATTAACATGCAAAGCAGAAACTAGTTGAGAACCAGACAGGAACAATGTACATCCCGTAACATTTAGATGACTCTATGAATATACAACACAATTGTGTCACAAGGAAAACACAATAGCAGATTTGGTCTTTTGTTTTTTGGCTACACTACAAAGCTTTGTGTTAAATACAATATCAACAGTAAACATACTACTACAGATTCTCACTAGTTTAACAGTTAGCAAACATTAAAACAAACTTACAACAATGCAATTAGACATACACAAAAATCTGCTTTAATATTTTGCCTCTATCTAAAAAAAAAATCTGTTTGCCCTTGTTAACAGAATTGTTTTCTTGATTTGTATCAGACACAGATGACACTGAAAATCAATACATAACGTCAGAAACACATAACTTGGGTTGTCCAGATATCGCATGCTTAAACACAATAGGTACAATTCAGATGTTCAATGTTACAAAACCAACGTTTATAAAAGAGGAGCGAATGAGACTATAAATGACAGGTTTGGAGAAGGCTGTAGGTGAGCTTTGAGAAAGTCAACAATTATAAAGATGATAAAAGAAGAGGTAACAGGTTTGCTTTAAAACAAAATGGACAAAGGATTGTATGAAATGCTAAGTGACAGATGGAAACAATGCAATGACTATTTGCAGAGGGAGGGGTAGCAGAGAGTAGAACAGCACCAGATTTTCTACACTCGTAAAGCTTTGATTCCGATGGAGGGCTTGTCGGTGGACAAGGAGAACGTGGAAAGAGGGAAAGCATGATAAAATGTACAGAAGAGCTCAGAATATTTTTCTTGAGAACAGTTATCTATCAAGACAGTTCCACAAGTTCACAACAGATGGCGTTATTTTTTTTTTCAGAGTTATTTTACACCGAAAGTTAATAGAACCGAGGAGTGAAGCCAGAGGATTTTCAGCATTTTCATTTTTTTTTTCAATTTCTTGACTCCCTTAAGAACATTTACGGAGTTTGCTGTCTTTGGCAAGCAAAGGCAAAGACATCAAACAAATTCATATTTCTGCAATGACTTCCTTTATAATTTCTTAAGACCTTTATTCTAATTTCTAGAATTAACCAACACGGTTTCCAATAACTGTTATGGCTTATTCCTCATTTTAAAAAGTCACACCTTTTACTGGCTAAACTCCTATAAAAAGAGAGGTTTCCGATAGTCGGAGAGCACAAATACACATAAGGAAGCACAAGGTTGCCAGACTAAATCACTGGAGGAAACAATCCCAACACAAACAAACCTCTACTGGGCGTGACCATGAGAGTTGGTGACGACATGGTGGTGGTAAAAGTCACCCTCCCCGCGGAAATGGTTGGGGAAGGGGGCGGCTTGGACAGGGAGATCTTGCGGAATCGCTGGGTTGAGGGCGCTTTGAGCGCTTCCATGATAGGGGAGTCGCGGCCGGAACTGGTCGGGGTGGGCGGTTGGGAGACACACGAGATGGGTGGGGAGGAACTACGATCAACATTTTCTGGTTTTTCTTTGGGGGGGGATGTGTTTTAGTTTTTAAAGGGGTGGTGATCGGACGAGCAGGGGAGAGGCAAGATGAGGAATCCGGTGGGCAGAGCAGCATGAAAATGGAGAAAGAGAGATGAGCGTAAGATTTTGCTGGGTAGACTAAATGATGTAAAGCAATCCATGATGGCTGGGATCGTCTGCATGTGCCTGCGATGGTTTCATGAAAAGCGTTATAGAATGGTGAATTTAATGAAAGATTACCATGGTTACAGAATGGAAGGAAAGAGAGCTGTAAGAAAGATGTTAAAAGCTTATTTCGTGAAGCTAACTTGACATAATATGAATGAAGAGTTGGTTAATAGTAAATATAATGAGAAACCAATGTAGACAGAAGCAATTCATGGAGAGTTGAACAAAATTGACACAAAAATTGATTACAAAGGAAAAATAAAACAAAGGGTAACAACCTGCGAACAATGAGATTGAAACTTAGGTTATAGATGTGTCATGAGTTGATATCGAACCGGGAACTCTCGTGACTGACAAGGCATGTACAGAAAACATGGAACGCACATAACAAAAATGTTATCTGCACCAGTAGATTGGCTGTAGTGCTGCTCGTCAAAATTTAAGAGGATTATGCAAACTTGGACATTTGACCCGAAGCCCTCAACTCCATAGAAGTGCCTTGCTGGTGACTTGCAATGGAAATACAGCCCGAAACTTCCCTGATAAGCATGGTACAAAGCTTGACTGCAAATGTCATATTCTGTTCCATGAAAGGCCACCACCATCAAACTTTCGAGTAAACTCACACATCAGAAGACTCCTACCGCACACGTTTTAACAGACAAATCTCCAATGGACATCAATGGGCATGAATCAAATCAGGATGGTAACAAGACAACATGCATGAACAAGAGAAGTTGGAGGTTGCTGAAAATGACAAAAGCAAGTGTCGAACCACAGCCCCTGTGGCATGTCATGAAAACTCTCCCCAGCATGTCGGAGGTAGAATCATTAAACACGGACATGGTGAATGGAACAACACGAGTAGCATTGAACCAGGAACCTGTAATTCATGAGCGCTCTGGCTGGCATGTTGTCATGACTGCCAGTGACAAGAATGCGTGACAAAGTAGGGAATCGAACCACGACCACTGTGACAAGACATCAACCGAAGCAGGAATGCGTGTTTGGACGAACAATCCAACAGGCTTGAGAGACAAAGCATGGAGTGTCCGAATGACATTGGTGTGGACTTCACTTTGACATGAAATCAGTTCAAATTGGAAGCAAACCTGTCAGTTTTGAAAGCAGACGATTAAAAGCCATCACTTGGGACTCGTAGTCCCTCTTCCGTCTTCCTGCGTAAGAACATTTTTGAAGTTTACTCCTTGTGAAGACTTTAAGACATGAAATCACTACAACGGAGGGGATCCCTACAACTGTTACAACAGCCTTCAGTTTATCAATAGCAAAACTATGATCCAACAGCAATTTACTTAAGGTATTCCTTCCTAATGTGGGTCCTACAAAAAGAAAAGATCAAGCCATTTCCAAATAATTAAGCATGACCGACCAGGCGACCAAGCCTTTTGCGCTCAATTGATATTCCAAAAAACAAGGGCAGTTCATGACTTGTGTCTTCCATGGCAATGCAAATGAAAATTGAAGTCACATTGAGGATCTGATGATAAACAACTTAGGAAAACGGAAAATGGCAATCGCTAAGTAGTTTGCAATATGCAAATTAACGCTGAACTGGCGGGAAAATTTGCTTTATTTCTTGTCCTGTTTGGTTGTTAATTATATGATTTAAAATGCAAAATTAGGATTGCTGCTTACGCTTGAATCTTGTCAGCAGTATATGTAATCACTTTAACCTACCCGTGACCTTACTTTGAGATATTCGTGAAAAATACCGTCGTTTAATGAATTGATCAGCTTTATCATCGGTTTGACCTGTTTTTGAAGACAATAATCCACCGAGAAATGGTTTGAAATGAACAGGATTGGTTTAAAAATTATGGTGACCCAGAAATTATCAAAAGAAAGGATCAACAATTGTGCCACCTCCACAATTTCCTAATAAAAGTGAGACTTGCTGATCTTATTGAGTAACAAACTAGGCCTAGAAGAATTTCTATAGCAGTGCACATGAGTTTCAACATGGGTTAAATATGACTGGGCCCTTTCTTTTGTTAGAGACCTCCACAAGTGCATTTAAGAATTGGGTTTTATTTCCTTCAACCTGAAGCATGATTAGTACAAGATCCAACAAGTCAATACACCAGATGAGCTTTCCAAACTAACATCTCCATGTCCGATATTCAAAAGAAGATGTTAAACACCATCTGACCAACACGATTATCTTGTGACCTGATTCAAGAAGAAAGAAAACCAGTTGAACTTGGGCGCAAGTTTCCACACCTTGATGGACAATGTGCGAGATCTGCATGATATGCTCTCGTGAACAAAGTTAGCACATCGCAGAGAGTTTTTGCAGTTAATACAGCCACACATTATGATTGACTATTTTTTTCTTCTAGTGACACATGATTTTACAGTTTTAGACAAATGTATGCGGTAGCCCTTCTACACCTCATTAATTTATTACAGAGTTTTAGAGTGAGCAACTACAGCCAGGTATGTGCCTCTAAAATGACCTCGTTTCCCAGGTGCGAGTGGATTTATCCACTGCGGAGGAAAAATGTCAGGAAACCAACCTTCTGGGGTTGAGGAGACCAAGCCGTGGTCCCCCTTGCCGGACATGCTAAGGGGGTGCTGCTTGCGAAACCGACGCGGGCTCGCGTCTCCTGGCGAGGAGGTGGGCGGGGTCAGGTGGGTTTGGGAGGAGGAGAGACCAGGTAAGGTAAGATGGAGACTACGGAGGGTGTCTAGAGAACAGAAAACACGGGGGCGAGAGAAACATGCAAGGGGTCAACAAACAAAACAAAAAAGTAAAAGACAAAAAAGAAAACAGAATGTAAAATAATAAAGACAAGATGCTTGGAGAAATCAATTAATCAAATAAAAACAAACGATTAAAAACTGGGAAACATATAAAAATTAGCATGCTGTAGAATAAAACAAGAAGAATATTGTTAACTGGTAGTGGTAGGAAAACCATTTTGGGACCGTTCTGGGAATGTTAGCATGCGGTTGAGGATGGACTGATGATCAACCTAAAATTCAAAGAACAATGTCATGCATGGAGATCAGCTACAAAGCCATGTTACTCAAATGAATTTTATAATTTTCATCGAATGATATATCCCAAACTGGCAACAACTGATATTGACCATCCCTTTTTATGACAATACAGATTCAACAGGTGAATAAAATATCAGAAACAACTCAATCTGCACTGAGATTCAGTCTGAATTAGGATCCTTTCATAACAACAAACACACAGCCACGTAATTATTCAATTTAGACTAGTTTGATTTTTTGACGGTCTGTATTTCCCCCAGAATAAAAAGAGCAAATGTGAATGTGTTAATATTACTTTACCAGCCTGTCAAAACAAATCTTAGTTAATAATCATGCGAGGAGTCTGTGCAGGGTAGACATGCATTCGCTGGAGGCAAGCAGCTTCGGATGTCTAGAAATAAAAACAAATCAATGAAGTCAAAAATGAGGGGCAACATTTGTCATTAGACTTTGGGTTTCATGCTAGCCAGGGAGACACATGAAGGGAGATGGTATTTTTGCATGCAAGGGTAAAGCTTGGGGTCTGACAGACGCCATGTAGGCCCAATGAGATAATTCACAACTGACTTTGTCATTACTGACTTAACCCAGTCAACCTCTGGTGAAACAAGAAGGGATCAAATATCTATGTGCCTACCCTGTCTATTAATTACAAAGACTGTGAAATTACATGCATTTTGTCCAGCAATCATGGTTGAACATATGCTGTAAAAACTGAGGCATTAAAATGACGTAGTCACTACTAATGACCAAACTGCGGAGCTGAGTTTAATACCAAGAGTTTGTCGAAATAAGGGAATAGTTACGGAACAGAGAAACCAGGGCAGGAGACTCTTACAGCAAGGACCAACCTAGGGAATACTATCTAAAAGTCCAATAGCATATAAAGTTCTCCCAAAGAGACAAATTTCCTATCCCTCACCACACTAACGTCACAAGTAAATATGATTTTACTTCTTATTCAGGCATGTAAATAAACAACTTCGTGACTGAATTAAATTCACGCATGGGGGTTACTGGTTCTTTTGTAAACTGAGTTAGCTGCATTCACATCACACACAAAAGAATTGTTTATGAATAAAACAAAAACTGTTGTAATTATATAGCTTCGGTTAAAAAATGTTTTCTATCGTACATGCTTTCTATTATTAGAAAGGATTAATAGTATGTCAAAGAAAACTCCTATTGTGATTTTTACAATACAGATTTGTCCTGTTACGTCAGTACAAACCCTCATATCACTAAATAAAGGATTTCTGAACATCTAAAATACTTCCTACTTCAACAATCTTCCTACATAAACCGAATTGTAAAGTCAATGCAAACTAATACAGCGGTATTATTTCAACCTTGAGCTACAGGAGATGAATCTATTGTTATGCAAATCAAAATGAGATTGATTTATTAGGCAGCATGGGCTTGTTTGTTGGTGAGTCAATGTCTCCAATGATGACGACCAACCTGGCATGCCCATCCAGGACAGACGATTGGCTCGCGTGCTGCTGCGGTCGGAGCGCGTACTGCTGCGATCCGATCTGCCGGACCCGCCCCGATCCGACCGGCTGACCTCATTGATGGACTTTGTGGACGCGGATGAAATCTCGGACAAACCTGTGTGTGTGTTTATGACCAGGTCATACATTATTCATGACCTGTGGTTCACAATTAAGTCATATATTCATGATCTGCTCATAATTTATGACCAATTCTTATTAACTGAGAGCTGTGAATAAGAGATGCATGTCATTAACACACCCTTGTCATACATATTCATGACCACTAATTCATTATTCATGACTAGTCCATTATTGCTGAACCGCTGCTGAAATTGTCCATTTGTTGTCACCTGCTGGCACCTGCTGAGGTGCAGTAATGGTCTTCCTAGAGCATAAGGAAAGGATTACATTAAACAAGTTTTTCTTATTGGTACCTTCACCTGCAAAAAAATAAACTGAAGTTCAAGTTATAATGAAATGCAAATCAACTGCTATACACTACAGATCCCATTCTGAAAAAAAAGTTCAACATTTTGTTTTCATTCAAACAACCTTACAAAACAATAAAATACAACCAACGCAATACATTGAGAAATACATGTTCTTCAAGAGTGCAAGAATGACAGAAAGAGAGAGATGTACAGCTTGAAAAACAAAAATAGAAAAAGAGAGAAAAGTCAAACACCACTTTATACCATCATGAATATACCGTCACATTTACAATTACAGAAGAAAGTGCTATGCCTCTGCAAAAAAAAAAAGAAAAAAAAAGAAGACACAATTTACAGTGTGCTCTTATCCACTTTGTGGAACAACATTCAGGAGCCATTCAGTATACTATCATAGCTGTAACTGACTGTGCAATGTGTGATGTGCAGAACAGCTGAGCATTATCTGTGGCCAACGAACATTCATTCAGTAACAATAGTCTAGACATTCAGCATATGTACGTACATGTTTTTGTGCATAAGCAAAAAAAAGTGGGCTCTCTCTGTGTGAATAAGTCTATAGTGCTGTCTGTGCAGGAACGCTACACACATTCCATAATTAGTCTGTGAATCTAATTTCTCATTCAATGATAAAATGTGCATTTTTTGGAGTGCTACGGTAGCAAGTGACAATGGTCTGAAGAGGCAAGACTGACACTTCAAGCCGTCAGGAAATAGCTAAAAGTCTTGATTCTGAAGCAATTATTAGCTTCTCCATCTTGTGGTAATTGATTCTTTATCTGCTGTTATTCATTTCTTTATCTGATGTGACCCCCCCCAAAAAAAAAATTGTAATGAAATTCTCTGACCTATTTTTGCATTTCTAACATCCCCGACGTGGTGCCGGACAAAGTGGCTACCATAAAGGGATGTTACAGCAAAGGACCAATGGAAAACCGATGCTATACAGGGTGGCCTGGATTGGAATAATGATTTATGTTTTCTTAAAAACAATTGAAATTTACAAGGACAGTAATTAAACAGTGGAGGAAAGCTGAATTTTGTGATCTTTTTATTACAATAGACATAACTTGGGAACAGAGTACCAGTATGCAAATTACCTGCAATTTTCACATTTACTAGTCAATGACATGTACTTTCTCAAAATGTCATGTTCATGAAATGGAGCAAGCCATATATTTTCTACAATATTTTTTCGATTTCGGTTACTTTCTTTTTGACTCACACTGTATAGAATTTAATATGTTTTTTTTAAATATTGTCATACACTTAGCAAATCAAGTCATAACAGTGACAATTGGCGTCAAAACGTCTCTTTACAATATACTACAAACGTCCACAAGTAAAAAGTGATTGCTCAACGACACATATTTTGTGCACTCTACAAGAATGGAAAGCTGAAACGAGCAAAAAATGGTAAGCGACTGAAGAAAAATGACAGAGAAATATTGTCAACCAACCTCCGGCGCTCATCCGACGGACTTGCTGATTGGTTAAGCCCGGAATCGACGTGGAATGCCGCACTCCTGTTCAAGGGGGTGGAATAGTGGTTCAGAAGTTTATGATTGTGAGGTGACAATATTAGTGCGATAAAAATGTTTACAAAGAAATGATAGTCATTAAAGAATTTGTACGATATTTGTTTTTGTATCTGTATTGGTCTTGAAATAGTGAACTTGTTAGCCAGCAAAGAGTTTTGCACAAAAATGCAAGTTAGAAAATAAAAAAGCTTGAGTCAGCCCTTACAGCCCATCTGCGGCATTAATGGAATATTCCAAATTTGTTTAATGATTACTTAGAAGTATCACATTTTAAAGAAAGCCAAACTTTCCAAATGGACAAAATTCAGAGTTTGGAATATTCCAAGGTTTCAAGGAAGCAGATTCTTTTTTTAGTAAAGTGCAGCTGAAGGAAATTGAAAGTGCGTCTTGCAATTAAGGATAAGGAGCAAGATTAGTGAGTTAGTTTTAGGTAGGCCGTCAAAGGTAAAGCGGACATTTGAGTGTGCCTTGAACAACAATACAATGACCAAAACTATATATAATTTCCGTTGCTCGAAATCATCCGCAACCAAGCATCTGAAGTCTTCAAACAGAAAAATGAAGAATCTTCAATTTTCCTTTTTTTCATATGGTTTGAATTTGTCACGTTTCACTGATAACAATACAAATTGTGACCAATATATTAGAGTTATTTTGCAAAAATTTATGGGTAACACTTTTTGATAAACATCGTTCTCATACAAACAGTAAAATAACAGAACGACAAAATAAATTCTATATCAACAGAAGCAACAAAAGATAACAATACATGTTCACACAAGATATCAAAATAAAGAGACATTTCGCTACATTTACAAGTGTGGTTATGCAGCAAATTAATTGCAAATTTTGCAGACCTACAAACTGTAAGTTAGCATTCACAATGCATTGCATAACTCAAAAGGCGAAGCCAGCAAAGGAAACATAAAATCTGGGTGAGGGGGAAAACTTCCAAAGAAAAAGTGGAAAATAAATGGCAAAAATTTTTTTTTAAAAATGGCGGAAGTCAGCTTGATTCATGCACATGTTGTCATTTCTCTTGTTGAATGTAAACTGACATGACTGATAGTGAAAATTGATTTGAAAAAGTTGTTTTCTATTTAACAATGCAGAAAAAAAATTAACATGGCAGAAATATGCCCAAATTTTTTTATTAATTAAAGTGATTTCTTTCGTCATATTTAGATGAAGATTCTGAACTGTTATTACAAAAATATGTGAAATGTTGGACCAAAAATGGAAGATAAAAAAAATGAAAAAAAATGACTCAGATGAGAATGTCATGACGATGCTTGAAGATGCTGAACACGTTTCCCTGGCAACTGATCATAACAAAACACAACAGAGCACTGGAGGGATCGTTTTGATTCATGTTTCAAATAAACACGACAAACTGCATCTTGTAATAAAAACACTATTAGTATGCTAAAAGTGAAATTTAAATTTTATAGAAAAATGACAAATTTTCAAGATTCCCAGAAATAGTGCTCCATTGTGTTACGAGTCGCCCAAAATTGAGTTGGTACACAAAACACACATGGGAAAGAAGAGAAAACAAGACAACCAAAAATGTCCCGCAACCAAGGCATAAACACACAACCATTCGGCGAACCAACAGACATGTTGAGGAAAATACCCAGTCCCATGGTCTTGACATTGGAGGTGCCGACACTGAAGGAATGAGCTGGCGAGAAAAATACCCACAGTAACCGCAAAAACCCCAGCAAGGAAAGACATAAAAAATAAGGGAGGAAAACGTCGGAAGATAATGTTATTATAAAGGAATGCAGAGCATCTTTGGGAAGACTGCTGGCTGAAAAATGAAAGCATCCTTTGAGAATGGTTAGTATACTACTTCAGACGAATATCTGCTGACTGAGTGATTATTTGAATAAGGTTGAGTGGCGGCCATTTTGAAATTATTTCTTAGCAAATGTAAATCGGTCGAGAACCAGTCATAAGCCATATGCATAACATTAAATTTTGGCTCATAACATGCTCCTAATTAGTATCAATTTGTGCAATATCACCAGATGAATGTCTTTTCAAATTCAGATGGCAAACTGTTTTCGGAAAAGAATGTAGTATCCAGACGCCACTTCTTTGGTTGCGTACAAAGTCTATGGAGACTCAAGAGCACTTTCGAAGCTTTTTCTAACAAACTTGGAAATGTTTCTCAACCCCAGATTCATGACTTTCCAAAATGTTTGCAATGACTGACCTTCATTGAGATGCTTTGATGAAAAATGTGGCGTCAGGATGCAACGTTATTTCCTTTTTTTTCAAGTTTTAGCTGAGCTGCACACTGGCAAGGCCCTACAAGTCAGATGTGTGAATTTCATACTCAGTCACAGATATTTGTCTCAGAACTTTATTTAGGTTATTTTTTGTCTAATTTCTGAAGGCTGCTACACCATTAAGCTGCTTCATTCACCTGCTTTCTAAGAAAGGAATCGTTTTAGTACAGGTAACGCATTTTGCAGGATCATTAAGTTAGTAAATTTCAAAATAATGAACAATAATGCTATAAAACAATTATTGAATTAACATTAAATACATTTGTTTCTGAAACCACCATGTACTCAGTATCAGTTAACATTTCTCAATGCAGTAATATTTCAATACTTAAAGGGTTAAACTTTTCAATCAAATTTTCCATTCAATCATTCGTTAAGTTGCAAAACCTCAATCCAACCAAAAAAACACCAACTTTCAGTTATTAAATGATTCTTTTTATTTTTGGAAGATGCTCAAATTCCAAGTGCATCCATGCAAAAAGTTTATTAATGTCATGGTTATTCCACTCATAACAATGATTATTATTTCAAATTTTTCAGTTTAATTTTTGTCACTTCTGTTTTCTGCTTTGCATAAAAATACATGTAAAACGACCCATGTTAGTGGTCAAGGCTAAATTACTCGGCTACGGCTGAAAGAACACACACATCTATGGGAAATGGCTGCAGCGGCTTCCATAGCGTATGCGTAATTATAAGCCACAGCCAAGTAATTAGGACACGGCCTGTTACACCCCAACAAACGGAGTGAATTAAAAAAAAGATTTCTCACCTCTGCCCGCGATCATGTCAAGCACGGCCGAGTCCCTCTGAAGTGATTTGGTCTTGGATGAAGCCGCCACGCTGTTGCTTCTGTCAGTCCCCGGCGAGTCCGTGATGAGGGAACTGGTGGACAGGGCCGACATGTCGAACATGGAGTCACCGTTCATGGAGGCGGAGCCCGGAGTGGGCGGGGCCTCCCTGGTTAGGCGGGGGGCGTTCTCCAGGATGATGGCGATGAGTGGGAGGTAGAGGGCCGCGATACGGGCCTGGTATTGCTGCCATGACAAACCATAAACATTGTGAAAAAATAAGATGTTGTATGCCGAGACAATCAAAAAAAATATCTGTAAACTTGTCCTCAAACAAAGAACCTTCATCTGCTTCCAATCTCGACATCTGTTTTCAATCTCGACATCTGTTATCAATCTCAGTATGCGCTTACCTTTGAAAGAAAGCGGTCATCAAAGCTGTGTTTGGCTAGTAAGTTCCTCAAGACGCGAATTCCGTTCTGCCGTACTTCGGTGACGTCGTGCAGCCCCGAGCCGACCTCTCTCAGTAGGAGACCGGTCAGGAAATGGTTCTGGCAGTACTCCTCTGTCAACTGGTAATCGTAGTGGAGGTCTGAACCACCATTGGGCAAAAGAAAAGAGTTAGGTATGAACAAATGTACGTTTGTCAGTGTTTGAGTTGAGGTACATGTACTTGTGATGGTTCACAAGTCCATCACAAGTCATGCAGTCCCAAGTAAACTCACAAGCTATTCAAATGAAACACGACAAAGGCATTCCTTGAACTCGAGATTACTCCGTAAAGCCAAGTATAACTGCGCAAAACCTTGAGGTTAGCCTGGAGTTACCGCCCACTTAATTTGGCATTCTTCCCTTCTTATTTGTCCCCTTTTATTTGTGACTAGACTTTTCAATTGACTTGAGATTTACTTCTGACTGGACCTTTGATGGACTTGTGATCCATCACAATGACCACAACTACACCACTAATTCTCATCAATTTCAAGGCGTGAGACACTTTCCACACAAACCTTTTCCTTCTTTCTGCATTGTCAAACTAGCTTTAAAACTTTTCAGGACCACACTACAAAGAGAGTTGCCACACCACCGCAAACGTTACATTTGAAAGTGACTGTGGACAGTCAACTTGCCACTTCTTTGTAGAAACACACTGGCAAAAAAACAACAACAAATTTCCGCAAAACCCACATGACATTGTGAATGATTTGCAATGGATGACGCCTTCATGGTTTTTGTTGCTGAACATTATGATTTGATTATGAAGGGTGAATGTTTATGCCGACTGTCTTACTTTACCAAAAATGACCATCAACTTTAAGTGGCTCTAGCTTTTACTATTAAAGCCAATGCAGACTCGTTTAGCTACAGAAGTGAAAATAATCATGCACTTTTCGATAGGTGCACCGTGTTACTAAGTGCAAATACAACAGAGATCATCTTAAAATTCTTGCAACAATAGGTGCCACTGAAATAAAAAAAAATCACAAGAACTTCAATTAATTTTAAGATGTTCTCCATCCACAACTTACAGCAATGAGCAAAAAAACATGGCGACAACCAACCTTTGTACTGTTCTTTGGCAGGGCGGATTTGCACTGTAACCATGGAAACGGGGATGCATCGGAGAACGGGGGAAAAATAGAAACAATACAAGAGTAGAAGGTAGGTAGTGCTTCGTTGCTGCATCATGCAAGATTAAAAATTAATGCTGTGTTTAAGGAGCCAATTTTAGGATTTTTTTTTTCTTGCAGGAAAGTGTAAGTCAAGGTGGACTTTCCAGAAAATTTAGAACATTCCAGAAAGTTAGGGGTTACTGAATCCAGCAAACTGATATTTTAAAAAGGATAAATGTAGTTAAATCCACTTCTGGGTAGTCTGGCGGAATGCTTCAATGTGATTAGGGCAGGGAAAGCATGCCAGACAGAAGAAACGGCGGTATTTTATGAGCCCTGCAGGTTTGACAGGGTGAATGGTCCAGCATTCCTCCAGCTTGAGATTATTATAAACTGATGTCTCTGTACAGGTTTTTGTGGTTTATTGTGAGTTTGCAATCCTTCCTTCTTTGCTTTTCTTGGGTTGGGGAGGGTTGCAGAGGGGTGCATTTTAGGATTTGTGGGAAGGGGCACTGCTGCATAGCACCTGTTTCTCTGTGTACAATTCCAATAATGTTTTTGAAAAACCTCCACAATGAGAGTCTGATTTTATACATAAAAATAATGCATTTGATTGCATGCTTCAGATCAATCCAGTCCCATCATTACGAAACTAGACCCCCAAAAATGCTGCTTAAAATGGTGGAAAATTTCAATTTTTGTTTTATTAAAAAGAACATGCATCAAAAGAGATAGCTTAACAGATATTGCTCCCCAAAATAATAATTTTAAAAAGCAGTTGCATCAAAAGAGATAGCTTAACAGTTGTTGCTCCCAAAAAAAATACTTAAAAAAAATCTGATCTACCCACTTCTATACTACATCTCAAACCAAAAACAAATACCAAATTTTATTTTTTTATTATTCTGCCACTACTTGACTACTGAAGGCCAGTGTGTTGCATCCTCACCATATTTCCGCATATTTCCCATGTAGGCTGTGATTTGAAGCGTGGTTGTGTATGGATTGAGGGGAAACAAAACGGAGGGAAAGCGTTAGCGAGCAGGATCACAACAACAGCAAATTTTGCAAACACTGTTAAGCTTCTGGTCAGACATAGAGATTAAAGATATTTAAGTATAACCGTCAATAATACCCCAACAAAAAAAAATTCTTTCAGATTTGCGGTCTGTGGATTCCGATTTTTACAGTGAAAGCCACTTTGTAATGTATTTGAAGCTCAAGAATTGTGTTAATTTGCTGTCTAAGGAACGGCAATTCTCAGCTAACATTTGCACATTTGCAATCATAATGCACTTCTTGGAGGAAATAAAAGGCAATTCTTTTTGAGCTGCCAACGGCAATTCTTTTTGAGCAGCTGCTTGCGCGCGCACTTATTTACTCTTACACTAATCAGCAAAAACAATTTACCACACAAAAAAAGTTGCTTTTTTTCAAAGATTTCCTAAAGCTACCATTGAAAAACTAGCTTTAAGCAATTGAACACCAATCATCACACTTTGAAATATTGAAGTATAAGCGACTACAGACTGACCACTGTGTCAAGGGTCACACTACCAGGAGTACTACTAGTGTCTATGGCTATGTCTAAATTAATGGCTACGGCTGGCAGGTACACACGTGCCTATAGAAGCTGCTGAAGCCACTTCACATAGGACCGTGTGTTACAGTCAGCCACAGCCAAATCAATTCAGACAAAGGGCTAAGGCTTGAGGGACTGAGTGTACATACCACTTGCCACGGCTGAGCCGCTGGTGCCTATTAGTGTCAGAATGAGTGCAAGATATGAGAACATCAAGAACCAGACATGAAGCAAGTGGAGTTAATGGCAAGAAGGTGAAAAAAAATTTAAAATATTAGAAGACGATATGTTAAATATACATAATGAAATCCCTTGAACTGAATGTAATGTATGATTGAATATAAGGACTGCTACGATTGTTGAGAATGATTGCTGATTATGTTACTTGGACGTGAATTTGACTGCCTGTGGTGGTTCATGTTTAGAATGACCACTGGATATTAAAAATGGAAATTCAAATGAAGGCCATTTTTTTTTTTACATATACTGATTTTCTGAAACCAGTTTCGCTTTCAAAACTCGTTAAATAAATGTGAAATAAAGAGATTTCGTCCAATTGAGGGGGATGGAAATATTTTTTTTAGCATTTTGAAATTAGGGAAGTTATTAAGGATAAAAGAATAATAACAGTGAATAAACTGTTTTCTTCCTGAAACTGGTTCCTCATTTCTTATTCCATTACGGAGGATGAGAAACGGGAGCAGGAATTGAAAAACGGAATAGGAAAAATGTATGGAGATAATTGGGAATACGGAAATGAATAAGGAAAACTTATAAGGAAGGTATACAGGAATAAGGAAAAGTGATCTGGCAACTAGAGATGGGAAACTAGTAAAATGGGAAAATAAATTATTGTAAAGGAAATATGGTCACGGAAATATGGTGAAGGAAATATGGTGATGGAAGTATGGTGAAGGAAATGGATAGGAACTTATGAAGGATTGAAAATAAAGACACTGGAATATGGAATAAGGAAACCAACTACGCATCATCGTGAAGTCAGTTTTAAGTAACTCATCACATTCTTTTAGTTTCAATTTTTTTTATCAGAATGAAAACTCAAATACTTCATACTTGCATGAAATTTACTAACACATAAAGCGATTTGCAAAATAAAACAAACTTAAAATTTTGCATTTGAGAAAAATATTCTTCTAGGACGGAAAAGTGAGGCCCTCCTAAGTTTTTCAAAACAAAATTTCCTGACAAATTTGCTGATTTAAGCATTTCCCGAATGGGCTATCTCATGAAATATGTTTTAAAAATAAATTAAACAAGTTTCCTTTGGGAAGGACTGTAGAGTTTTTTTAGTCTGAAGCTACTCACTCTTGAAGTTCTTTCCGGATTGCTGGCCCTTCTTCTGCAAGGGGAGGTTCAGCGCAAGGTAATGCTCATAGCTGCACAAAACCCGGATCATCTCAAACTTCATCTCAAACACCGGCTGGTCAAAGGTCACACCAAAAGGTTAAAGGTCAAAGGTTAAGGACCAGTGGTCATAAAATTCCTGACAGAGCAGTGAGTTCTGTGCATAGAAACCAATCCAGGGGCCCACTGTGTATCACTTTACAAAGGCAAAAGCACTGTTCGGAGAATCCGTCTTGGGGCAGTTGCTTTGTGGGCAAGTCCAAGAACTCACGCACACTCTGTCCCATCCGTAACTTAAGTTTAACCCTCTAAGACATTCATGGATTTCAGTGTTTTTTATCCTACTGCAAGGAGAACACCAGCAACAATTTTTATGTTATAAGTCTTTTCGATGATTATGTAATTAAAGAAAACATGGTGTTACATTTGAGACAAATGGGGGACCTTTTCTTGGACATACCCTCATACGACAGATGGCACAATGGTTTTTGTGACTGAATGGAGCCTTAAAGAATGCACAGTGGTAGCATGCTATGATTGGTCTACGATGGCCCACAAGTGGAAACATGAGACATTTTCTGCTTAAGTCTTCCTGTCACCAATGAGGTACTTGCACAGGGTTCCATTGGCCTTGATGCACACTGCCAGAGTCTTATCATAAAGTTATTACTCTCATCCTATGCAATTACAGCATTATGTAATGTCCGTGACAGAGTTTTTAAGAGCTCAGTGAATAAACCTGAAAATGTATTTTTCAAATCATATACATCCATCATCTAGTAATGGTCAAGGAGATTACAGACCAGGAGTTTTCGATCATTTCTCGGAATCAGCAATCAGACATCATGGTTAATAATTTGGTTCAGTCACGGACTTACACTTCCTTTCACAATGCTGGAATTGTCGGACTGTTTAATGAGCAAGAGCATGCTTACCTTCGGATCATCAGGGCTGAAAAAACCCATGTAGCAATTGACGAGGCGGAAGACAAACCCTCGATCCATGTACGTGAAGCACCGCTATTTATTAAAACAATAAACGATTACAATTATTGAATTGGGTGGGGTTTTTTTTTCCAGATTAACCCTAGCCTTCCCAAGTCCATCAAAATCCATCCTCCCCATTTTGGGGGGCGTTTGGCAGATAAGCAATGTGTACCAAGTCCATCAAAATCTACCTATAGCAGTGGTGGATTTGTGGTGGATTTCGGTGGACTTGGTCCTGAAGCATAATGTGAAGCAGAGTCAAGAACATTTCCGAGCCTTTTCACGGCAGATACCCCTCTCGGCTCACCTTGATGAAGTTGGCCAGATGGAAGTTGGCGTCCTTGGCGTCCTGCCGCTGCCTGACGTCCTGCTTCTGCAGGATGTGTGGCATCAGGGTTTGGACCAGGTTACGCAGTCCCGTCTGGAAGTTGGTGGAGAAACGCTTGATGCGGCTGAGATCCAGCCTGTTGCCCTTGATCAGGTACTGGGCCATGCTCTTGATGATGATGTTGAAGAAGAACCACAAGTGCTGAAGGGAAAATCGTTAGAAATGACATTTGACGTAAGACCTACTGGTACTGCCTCTTTCTAAAACTCACAATTCCAAAGAAACGTGAACACATATCTCCTGTACTTTTCTGTTCTGTCCATTTAGTTTGTAGCCCGAACCTCTCAACCAGTTCGCACCGGGATTATCTTTGCCGAAAATGTCCATTTTCCAAAAGGCAAGAAATAGCAGCCAACATTTAAGATACAGCCAAACGCCACAAATACTGATTCCCAAGAGTTATTTCAACAGTATTTGCATGATATTTCTATCCATACGTGAAACTTTATTTTTGCATCTCTTGCCTATAAACAGCATAACATAAGCTGTGGCATTTTCTCACTTTTGGTGACGCCTATTCAAACCCCATCCAAGCTCAAGGGGCTGCAATGAAGGCTACATGCTACTTAATGTACCTTCATAAGACTCTTGATGACTTGGTGGTCCGTGCTGGGCCGTAACGACATGGCCAGGTTCTTCACGAGCTCCTCGTGAACCGTCTTCTGAAGTTCTGTTTCCTTCCCTGTCTCAAATACGTACTGTGAGAACACGATTTTAATAAGAGGTACATTGAAGTCAAGATCAAAAGGATAAACGGCTTTAAAAGGTTTAACTAACTTACTGTCTATATCACTTTAAGTACACAAAGCCTCGTCAGTGAAAGGCGGGACCCAATATTGAATGAACTGACTTGAATAATCAAGTTTTGAACTTTGCTCTAACTTGTTTTTTGTTTTTGTTTTTTAATAAAATCAAACATTTAAACTCAAACAATAATAAATTAAACAAAGTCCTGTTCTGCTACATACAATAGAATACCGAAGAGTGATGTCATCTGTCATTGTTCTGGTTCATGCGCTGGTTAGCGCGTTTATGTCAACACACACTTAAGCTATGCGCATGACCCAGAATACACAGGAAAACTTTGTTACTCTATAGTACCATTTATGATGAATAAACACGAAATACAACAGGAAAAAAAAGAGAGATTAATATTTGGCAAATGCAATGGTGCTTGCCTTGACGTAGGAGTAGAGTACATCCTCCCTCCCAATTTCATGGACTTGAGACACGATGAAAACAATCAGCCTAGAGCAAAAGAAACACACCAGATGTGAAAAATTGAAAATAACAAACAAATCAGTAACTCAATCTAGTTCAATTGCAGGGTCGAGATCAGGGGAAAAATGAAATGAAAAATCCATGGAATAATCAGGAGAGGGGCCGAGGGTCTGTGCTATGTTTGTATTTGCCCACAGGCACCCCTTAAAATACCCATGTTTTTTTGTTCAATTTCAGTAAAAAAAGCATTTATGGTAGAGCGTCAGGAATTCCAGTTTTCAAAAGGGATATTTTTTTTTGTAAAATTCTGAAATCAGGAAAATCCTAAATAAAAAATCCAGAAATCACAAATAATCCTTACAAATTTCACTCCTGCCATTGATCAATCCATTAATATCACACCAAATGCATTCCACTTTCTTGTCTTCTTTACAAAGTGATCCTGTATATATATTGTTCTTAACCCCTTAAGGACGAGGAGTAATGGGGGCATTCCTCCACGCATAGAGCAAGTGGCCTGCATGACTGCACAGCCTTTGTGTGGTAGCAGGACTGCACAAAAGCAGCGGCTGTGGAACTACCCAATAGCCGTGGCGTGGCGTGGCGTGGCGTGGCGTGGCGTGGCGTGGCGTGGCGTGGCGTGGCGTGGCGTGGCGTGGCGTGGCGTGGCGTGGCGTGGCGTGGCACGGCATACCACAGCTGGCAAATGCATTCCAGTGAGGAGTAGCGGCCGCTTAAATTGAGCACATTTTGTTGAGGACGAACTAGGCTTTCTTGAAAGGCACCACGCTAACCTGACAATGTTGAGTTGCACCCCGTCCATCATAGCCATGGGCAGAATGCGGAAAAGTTGGTTCAGTATCACGGGCAGGAACTTGATCAGGGCGTCTGTGTCCACTGCATGCATGGCCTAGGATATAGCAATTCAAAATACCAATACATGTATAATGATAATAATAATAAGTAAGATTTGAGGCTTTGCATGGTGGAGATACTAATGAATGAAAGGTTTGCGGAAACCCCATGAGGGAATAATTTCTCAACTAAGAGAATGGTTCTGAAAAGAACCAGAGGTATAAACTCTCCTGAAGACGGTCAGAGCATACTGACCGGAACGTCGAGTTTATACCTCTGGTTCTTTTCAGAACCATTCTCTTAGTTGAGAAATTATTCCCACATGGTGTTTCCGCAAACCTTTCATTCATTAATAATAATAATAATAATGTGGTGCTTATATAGAGTTTCATATCAAAGGTCTCAAAGCGCTTCACAATTATTACCCCTGTTCATCAGGCCATGAGCCTTTTTATCTGCCACAACTCGAGATCCGCGCAATCTGGTCTCTACCTACACAGGTACCCATTTATACTCCTGGGTGGAGAGAGGCAAAGTGTCTTGCCCAAGAACACAAGCACTGTGTTCCCCGTTAGGGTTCGGGTCATGACTTGGAAACAGTAACCCTTGGAACACGGCGCATTGATCTCTATCTCTATCTGTGGTGGAGTGTGGCCTAGTTGTTAGGGCTTGTGACTCATGATCAGAGGGTCAGGGGTTCGAATCTAGCTGCTGGCCACATGTTGTGTCCTTGGGCAAGCCACTTTGCTCCCACTTGCCTCTTCCCATCCAGGAGTATAAATGGGTACCAGCATTAGCTGAGGAGTAACCTGCGATGGACTGACATCCCATCCAGGGAAATTGAAATATTCTCCGTTGTTTAGCCGGCCTGATGGGCCATATTAGCTTGTGACAGACTTACCTTACTTTACATGTCAGTAGAGCCATGAAAATACGGCCTGGCATACCTCAAGGCATGCTGTGCTTGTGTATAGTTCAAAGTAAAATATTACCATTTTTTTTATTCCGATCTGTTTTTTTACCTTGATATACTGAACCACTGAATCAGTGTTCTTGCTGTCCCAGTTCTCACACGAAGCAAAGAAGTTGTGAAGATGATGGGCCTGAATGAAACAAGCACAAAGACCAATACCGATGATTAGCCCTCAATCCCGAGCCATTTTTATAGGTAGGGTAAACCCACACCATCAACCTTGATTCATATTATTACTGCAAACAGATCAAAGAATGATTAAAGCAAAAGGGAGTGTGCTGAATGAACAATTCATTGATATTTTGCAAGAAATTAAAATTCAAACTTCCAAGAAAAATATTTAGACTCGGATCTTGACTTCAATCAAACTAATGATTTGGGGTAAATATGCAAATCCTAAGTCATTTTAATTGAGTTGATGTTGATGCCAAGCATACGAATATTACAAAAAAGTGATTTAAATCAGTGATTTAAAAACAAAACAATCATTGGATTTAAATCGGATTTAAATCAGCCAACCCTGATCTTAATTGGTAAACTATAAATGCAGATTGAATAACTAAGTATTGCATACCGTTGTGTAGATGGTGGAAGCCAATCGGATGTGGACTTTCAGCAGCTGTTTCCCTCCGTCCACAAGTTTCAAATCCATCTACAAAAACATACAATGTACATTAGATTTCCAGAGTTTTTTTAACTAACAAAACCACTATTACAATGCCCTACCAATTCCCTGCCACAGCTGTTCTCAAATCCACCCGGCACTTGGTCAAGCAGAGCTTAATAAACCAAGCTTTCCCAAACAAAAGAATAAACACTGTATATTCAAAGCAATAAGGTCGTAGGAATAAATGATACTAACCTTTCCCATGCCCTTGCTGCCCAGGTAGCCTGGTGGTAGGTTGGAGGACACGCATACCGACAGATCACCACAGTTGGGTCTATTGGGTGGGGATGCAAATCAAAATATTGAGGAACAATGTGTCATGTGGAGGTTGGTGACATTGCTGTCAGATTCCCTGAAGACATTATAACTAAAGGCAGCCAATACATTGAACATGTAGGTACCAGTCTATTTTGAGTGCCTGTTTTTATACAGTGTACCTTATACCTCATTTTGTAATAGCAAGTCCTGCAGACTCATTGAACCTTGGGGAGTCTGGTTGGTGTTGCGGTACTTTCCTCGCCTTCCACCTCTGTGACCCCGGGTTCGAATCCCGCCTGGTCCAATATGTATGTGGATTGGGTTTTCAGTCCCTGCCTGATTCCCTAGAGTATTCTGGAGTTTTCTCCCACCTCTAAAACTGTAATTTTTTGAAATAATTAATTAAAATAAATAATAATAATAATACTGAAGAAGCTTATTCTTGCAATTTGGAGAATGTCAATAAAAATTCTCACAAAACCTGCTCCAATTTTTTTTATCAGTTTTCATTAGTTCATTTTTTATCAAAGAAATAAAATTGAACATCAGCCTTACTTTCCAGCATCCAACAAAGGAATCCAGGCGTAACCAACTGCAGAAAAAAAATCAGACAAAAAATAAAATGCATACTGAAGATTATAGAAAACAAAAATTAGGCAAGTTATATATTTGTTTTTATTTTTCCGGTTGACTGAAACGTCTTAAAATCTACTCTAGTTGAGTTCATGTCGGATGCTAAACAAACTAAAATGACTGATAATCTAACACTACATGTAATCTGTGCAAAGTGTTTTCTTTTGTGATGCAAAAATTCCAAGGTTATGATTTTTAAGTACGGCAGTCTATTAGAGTGACATATTCCACTTGCTACAGTCGATATGCAGTATCAAATGAAGATGAAATTCTACTACACAAACGCAAATACAATTAGTCGTTCCGTATGAAATGTTCAAAACAACTGTTCATGGTAAAATCATTCATGCAAATCTTTGTTACAAAAAACATCATAACACTTTCAAATAAGAAGTAGTTTTATTGCATGATCATCAATGTGTATAAAATTGATTGAATTGGTTTTAATTCTCTCTTTCTTTTTTTCCTCATTTATTCCCGTCTTTATTAAGTTATATAAATAAATGGAATTCTGTGGTAAAGTTCTTGAAACAGGAACCTAATGCAAATGGATTATCTCTATTCTAGCAGTTAGTTATGATTTTTGATGGGAAAATAAAATAAACTACATGTGTTTTAAAAAATTAACATTGTGTTAAATAAACTAGCTCTTTTAACTCCAAATGCTACATTATGGACAATCCTTTTTTTCTGTAAAATAAGACAGAAAATAACAAAAGACAAGACAACATAAACACTATAAACAGAGCATTCTCACGGGACAATAAGGATAGGAATCTCATATCAGGCCATATGGTTGAAGTTTGCAATTGGGAAGAGGCAGAAAGCAGTGGGAAACAATAATCAGGTACATGTAGCCTTGCACGTACAGACATGACAGACACGAGCATGACCCTGTAAAACAAGCAACTTTCGTTTGTTGGTTTTGTTTTGTTTTCATTTGGTTTTAGATTTAATGTTTTTCTTCAAACTCCGTTTGTTTGTCTGTTTCTGTTTCATTGTTTTGTTTTGTTGTGTCTAGTCAACGGTGGTTGAATACGCTAGTCATCCTTTTTGGAACCAGCCTACTGTTTATATATATATTTTTTGTTGTGTTTAAGGCATTCCGATAGCTTCGGCATTCATGTGTAATGCCAGGATCCAGAAGTTTTGCATGTAACAATTGTTTTGTTTTCTAAAGTGCTTATTCATGTGGAAATAAATGTTTCTGAAATGAAATGAAATGAAAATGACCATATGGTTGATATGGATTTTGAACTATATCTTCAAAATACACGTCATGATAAACTCAATTAATTTATTTCAGCACTTGAATATGTCAGCACAATCCTTCAAAGAAACACAACACTCAGTTTGTAGGGTGGCAACACGTAACAGAAATTCAAAGCAATCAAGACAACGATATGAACAAATACAAAAGCAAAACAAAAGCGCAGCATTAGTGCTTCAGAATCTCTGATTCTGTTATTGTGTTTGTTTTAGAGATGTACGTGAGAGACCTCTAACAGTAAGAAGTGAAAACTTTGATAGCCGGAAGTACAAATCAAATGAAATATTGTTTCAAAAGGCACATTACGCTCATGAGTAATTATCTGGCAGAATGAAACAGGCAAGCCGGTTTAATATGCTGGTTAAGGATAAGCACGAGCACAGTTAATGATACTAAAGCATTCGCAATGGTTTTATGAAAACCACTCCAAAAAATTGTTTAAAACGGGTGATGGGTGAATGTACCTTGTAATGGGTCCGCTGTGAGATGGCAGAAAAATTTTAGAGACGGGAGAAGAAATAGAGGCAACGAAATGAGGGAAAATTGAGAAGACAAGAAAAAGGACAAGACACATAAAGACAAAAAGGATATAACGGTGAAGAAAAAGAGGAAATTTAAAGAGTTAAAACTGAATGAAATGAATTAAAAACATACAGATATGCTACAGTGTTGGGTTGTTTAGATGACTTTTGTTTGTTAAATTTTACGAAATATATTTTGATTTGGGTGGTTAATGTGAAACAAGCAAAATGGCCAACTGATGGTGCTAGTTAATAGTCCAAAACAACTGTGAACATGATGAATAGGTTTCGCACATTCTGAGAGATTTACATTCCTCTACCGTAATTTTCGGAATATAAGCCGCGGCTTATAATTTTTGTGAATGAAAATGTTTACTGCGCGGCACACACAGCAGCTTATACTTAAGCCGAAGAAGAAGAATGAAAATGATATTCAAATGTAATATATTTAATGTACTGGTATAAGGAAAGATCTGTTGAATCATCAAATCAGAAAAGAAAGTCATAAACAAACGAAAGCACGTCCAACGAAAAAAAAAACGAAGCGCGTAGAAGCTGTCTTTGACATCGACATCGACAACCCGCAGTAGTACATGATCCTAGTGCAGTGCATCATGCTGCATGCCTTTCCCATGTTGTTTGTATTAGTGTAAGAGTTCCTGTTACAGAGATTTGATATAACTCTTATGTGGCCCTTAGTGTAATGTAGTAAGTGTAAATGGAACTGTCTAGCATTTTGACTAGAATTTGGAGGCCCCTAAAATTGAAACCACTACACGGTCGCGGTTTTATACTACGGCGGGCTGCTTAAGCGGTGGTGTGTTTATACTTCACTTCAAATCTTAAGATTAGATTTATAGCAACTGCGGCTTATACGCCGCGCGGCTTATATTCCGAAAATTATGGTACATGGATATCCTAGACTTGTTTTGTCGTTTGGTTTTTTTCAATTCCAAAACTTTGCTGGATTGGTGAATGGAATTCCATGCATTTTGTGCTTCAGTGGCAGCGTGCTGACACAAAACAGTAGCTGTTTTAAAAACCTAGAACCGCTAGACACGATGTTTTCAGTACCATTAAATTAATATCCACACTACAACTTAACTTCACAAGCCCAGAAAGTGGATCTTAAAACCGTTACAAAAACTCATTTTAAGTGTCCACATATTTTTACAAATTAGAAGGTTTCAGATTAAAGTCAAAGTTAACTATAATGTCTGTAAAACTGAGGAAAAAAATTACAAGGTGCTTTAGGAGTCGTCCCATTAAAATCCAGGTTAAGTTGCAGACAAGTTTATCCGCAATACGTGAATTCATTGGGTATTTGTGGCAGGATTCTGCTCAACCTCGCTGGCATCATCTTGTGATGTAGTTATCCGTAGATAAACAATGCTGACAACTTCACTGTCAGAAGATTCCTAGGAAGTTGCAGTGAGCTTTTGCAGAAGACTTTTTCTTCCAACGTATCGTGGATCTTTAATGAGATGACTCCTTATGAAAAAACCGGGGAGTTTTGATTGAACTTACCAAATGAATCTACAGTGTCCCTCTTCTTGACGGTACCCTTGCCCACCTCGCAGCTCACGTGGTAGAACCGGAACAGCAAATGATGCTTGTCGTGTAACTGGGTAGGAAGGGCTATCTTGATCTGAAAGTGGTGGGTAAAAAGTGGTGTGTTTTTTTTAATTGCCCCTGTATGTTTAAAGGAATCCTTTTAGGACTATTTTTTGCTGGTTATTGCTTAGCACATCATTTGCTTGCCAATATTTCATTCTCAGCAGTTATGTAAAATTCAGACCATTATTTGCACTGACATCACACTAAGAATTGGGACGTCTTTGAAGGAAATAAATCACAGAGATTTTACAGTATTGAAGTTGAGTCTTTCGGAAGTCCATCACGGGTCAAGTCACAAGTAACAGAGGATGAACGATGACAAAGATATGCCTTTTTCATATTTCATTTGAATAGATTGTGTCTTGAATAGGGACTAAACAACATGTGATGGACTTGTGATGGACTTGTGATGGACATGTGATGGACATGTGATGGACATGTGATGGACATGTGATGAACATGTAATGGACACGTGATGGACATGTGGTGGACATGCGATGGACATGTGATAAACATGTGGTGGGCATGTGACGGGCATGTGATGGACATGTGATGGACATGTGACAGATGTGATCACAATACCAGAATGTTGCAAAGGCAATCTGTTTTGAGGAATGAATTCAACCATTCCGATATTTCCGATGAACAAACCTCTTCATAGAAGTCAGGTACTTGATGATGATGCAGTACTGCAGCGCTCCCCGAAGTGACGAAGACGGGACCTCCAGGATGACCATAGATGGCTTTCATTGGTTGAGCACCCTCGTCATCAGAGTCACGGAACTCCACACACAGAGCAATATTCCTTGCCTATAGAAAGAAAGTACTATTTACTGAACTACTTCAAAAGAGCATTTTACGTTTGCATTTGGGTAATTCTAGAAATGTGAGATCCTTTTGTTTTTCCTGTCTCTGTCACATCTGACATCTATGATTTTATAATTCTGATGCACTTAGTTCTCCTGAAGACGATCAGAGCATACTGATTGGAACATCAAGTTTTACAACCAACCAGTTCTTTTCAGAACCACACATCATCCCAAACGAGATTTCTAAACCTTCACTAGCTCATACCACGACCATGCAAAGTTTCAAATCTTATTTCTGATGCACTTAAAATACAGTCGTCCTCCAAGAGCGATTATGAATAGCAAACCACCTACCGAACAAATTGAGCATTGTTTGAAGTCAATGGCAAATTTCAAAGTACCAAGGTAACAGGGACAGCAAAATGTCACTCTTTGGACCCTAAAATTATTAAATGACCCATCTCCTTGAAGCGAAAAGTCAAATCTCTTTAGTCAAAAAAAGTATCATCTTCCAAATACCAATCTGTAAGTACCCATTAATTTGGCAAGGCCATCAACTTTTCGATTTTCTTTCTCACCTTAGTGAAGGTCTTCTGACTGTCGTATTTGAGTTGTACTGGATAGACGTAGAGGTTGTTGGTGTAGGTCGTGAAGGGCTGAGAGAGGTCGCCCTTCTCTGGCAGGAACTCCTCCACCTCCAATGTGGGCGGAGCCAAGGGCGGCTCGGGCCAGGGCATTGTGGGTATCAGGGATGATGTTAGGCAATCTGCACAAAAAATAAAAATGTACAGAAAAAAAATTGTGAATCTGTGACAGTGTTCATTTCAAATTGATTGTTACATCACTGCATTTTTTTTTTGGGAGGGGGAGAGGGGAATTTCAAAATGTATGGCCACTGCCTTGATTTAAGCCCACCCCCATTCCACTTTGATTTTTTCCCCACTCACTGGACAGCATTCTCGTGAGTGGCTCGAGGATCACTCTGACGGACCCTGGGATCTCGGTCAGCTTGGACAGCTTCTCAGGATTCTTCTTGACGTCCTGCAGTTGCTTGAGAAGGTCCTCGTCACTCAGCTTGTTGCTCTCCTGACGGTAGAGCGGGAAGAAGTCACCAGTCAAGTCTAACTCGCTGTAGTCGTTGAAGACGCGCCTGGGGGGAGATGAAAACATTTGTTTAGGAAAATATTAGCGGTGAGAGGGATTTCACAGAAACTCAACTACTGGTCTCATAAACCAAAACCATATTTTAAAGTTACTTTTTATATTTATAACAGAAGAAGCAAAAAAAATGTGTACCTTGTAAAACGTGTATTCACTGTCCCAGTACGGTGTTTCATGGTAATGTGCGCCATCTTGTTCACGGGGCAAAAAGAACACGCGTTGCTAGACGGGGGCACATTTTGGAATGACCGCATCATGACTTGGAAGCGCCAAAGTTTTCCATTCATGATGCGTACACAGCAACGCGTGTAAAATTGCCACGTCGGCAAGATGGCACATATTACCGTGAAACACCTTATTACAAAGCTGTAATTTTTAAGGATTCATACTTTAACTGAGGTTTAAGAGAGCCTGCAATGGTATACCATCAAAATCAAAACACCTTGGCTATTTTATCGGCCGTTGACCCTTGCTCCCCTCTCCTACCAATCCTTCTAGATCCTCAAGGAGACTACGGAGGATTTTTCATAGGATTTGAGAGGGACAGAGCCAAAATAAAGCCCGCCTCCCAAAAAAACACCTTTGAAACTAGGTGGGAGAAAAGGAAAAAAAACACACACAGGATGCACAAAATCATTTTGGGAAGAGAAGCAACAGAGATCAAATCTAAGATGGACAGCTCTTGCCACGTTTGCAGAAGGAATTTTGCATCTGTGTGGAGTTTTGAGTGCGTACAACCAGCACTGACTGTACAGCTTCCAGTGTGTATAATCAGCACTGACTGTACTCAAGCAAACCGGAACATTGCAGCACGCAAAGGAACTTCCAAGGGGAAATTGTTAATTAGATGTCACAGGAGCCCAGGGGTGGGCGCATTCAACATTGCTCCCCAGATGAATGACAGATTATGAAAACGGGGAAGCTACCTAACCCTTGGGGAATGTGCTGTACAGATGGCCAACATTTTTTAAAGTGGAAATCTGACTCAATCGGATAATTGATTGGAACAAACAGGTGCCAGTTTGTGATGATTCAGTCTTGGGGACTCTCTTTTTTTTGATCGGAGAGATAGCAGTCAGGAAGTATCCGTCATGAGAAGGCTGACACTGACAGGGGTATGTAAGGTTGGGGGAAGTACCTCCGGATTGAACCGAGAATTAATACAAATGTGCATTCAACAGAAGTGAAAGCCTTGTGAGGTACGCAACAAGTGCAAAGTGGTTTCAATCAAGTGGCTAGAGATTCAGCCCGACTGGTGGGGTATTTTCACAGTTGGCACCTGTTGTTCTTTGTTGGGATTGTGGCTTTTGGGCGTGTGTGACAGGGGAAATCTGTGATCATTTTAAGCATCACTGACGTATGACCACTCCCTGGTACAGTTCTGGTACATAACTGAAACGCCCAACCCTGAAAACACACCTGTCCCCTTTTTCAATCAAGGCCACAGTATATATAGCTTTTCACACTCCATCAGGGAGCAATTGTCAAGGTAAACGATTTAGGCATTTAGGATTTATCAGGCCTTCAAAAATAATAACAGGCTAATCTTGATAGTCTTATTAATTTCACTATGTAAATATGCGAGTATGATAATAATAATGGCTTTCTTATAGCGCTCATGTCCGTCACGAAGTGACGCTCCTGGCGCCCTATTATTACCCTGGCTTTAGCACGGCTGCCATTACGGCGCTCAAGCATTTGAAGGAATTTCTTCGTACCAGGTACCCATTTACTACACCTGGGTGGAGAGAGGCAATCGTAGTATAGTGACCTGCCCAAGCGCACAAGCACCATGTTCCCCGTCAGGATTCAAATCCTTGTACCACGGCACACGAGTCAAACACCGTAACCACGGGGCCACAGCATCACACAGTATTGAAACTCACTACTGTGTGAATCTTTCTAGTGTGACTTTTTAAATCTGCATTGTCACTCACTAGTGCTTTAATTTCAGGCAATAATTTTGATTTTCTTCTAATGGGGGGTGTGGGGTGGGGAACCATGATTAGTGCAAACCTACCTTGCAGTCCATGCAAACGGCATTCTGTACTGCCCCATCCTACTGCAGAAGATCTTAGCCTGCTTCATCACTTTCTGGCAAGTCTGTCGAGATATAAAGAGTGTCTGTCACTTAATAACCTGAACATGATTGCAAAAGAATTGTTCCTCTTGCACCTTTTACAATTTAAAGAAAAGTTGACTCGTGCACAACCCTTGATAAAAATAACAAATTCACTACCGATTCAAAATGGAAAAATGGGTCTGACACTGACAACTGTGCTTTAATAGAGAAAATGAGAGAAACAAAATGTAGGCTACCAGGCTTTGAGTCAAACAAACTCCTTTTTTGGCACAATTCTCCCAACATAGGAAAGGGCAAGATCTATACTGCATTATGCCTAATCAATGCAATATTTCAAAAACAAATGCTGACTGTGATCCACAACTAAACCTTAACAAAATTGGCTTAAAAATGCTGAACTAAACATGTTGCATTGGAGACTTGTTCAAATACTACAAATTAAATCCCTGCAGCATAAAAAATACATGACGGAAAAAATGTTGCAACCTGACGCCACTTTTTTCTTCATATATCATCTCAATGAAGGTCAGTCGTTGCAAAATTGATGATAAGACATGAATCTGGGACTGAGAAACATTTCCAATTTGGTTAGGAAATACTTGACTCTCCGTAGACTTTGTACACAACCACTGAAGTGGCGTCAGGTTGCAACATATTTTCCAGCATGACTTTACAAGAAAAACAATAGATGCTGTTGTCGTAGTAACCAAGTAACCATGGTGACTGTTCATACCTTGAAGACATCGCCGGTCTTGATGTAAGGCTCTGCACACTGTGCAATGCCTCCCTGTAATACCTTCTCTATTCTGATGACAAGGTAGATTTCTGGGTGAGGCTTCTTGACAGAAAAGATGGCCTGTGACACATGACAAGTGAGAAATCAAATTCTTTTATAACAATGTATAAAATAAAGGCAAATTCATACTTTCACACGAAAGCAAACGCAAAGCGAACTTCACAAAGTGAAATTCACAAAGTCAATAATGGACGTTTGTCGACTCCACTGAAATTCAAGAAAAACAGTGAATCAGCCTTGTCAGAAAAGGAACGATGCAGAAAAGCGTCGGCATGCCTTGCTGACTAGCCAAAAAATAGTATACAGAGAGTGCAAGGGTTGAACCATTGGTATCTGTACATTCCCTGATGTATCCATAAAAACCATACAGTACTGACAAAGTTTGGCCCGGTGCAGGGAGTAACAGGCAGGGTAGTTTTGGGTAGTACAGGGAGTAACAGCCAGGGTGGTTTGTAGGTACAGGGTCTAACAGGTTAAACAACTGACCTTTTGTGGGTACTTGAGCCAGTTTTCATCCAGCCCATCAACATTGGGCAAGGTGCTGGGTCTCCGTCGTTCACCGCCAGGTCCAGGAGCCGTAGCCCCGTTGGGCAGATCCCGACACTTGTCCATGAAGGCGCGGATGAATTGGTTGTTGAGATCAATGCGGAAGTCCTCCGAGAGCTTGCGGTTGTCGCGGGCGTCAAAGAGGGCCAGGGAGGTGAAGAATTGCTCAATCTGCGGATGAACAATGATATAATGTCATTTAATTCAACCTTCTTACGTCTTGGGATTCAATGCACAATTTTGGTATTCTACACAATCTCAGAGCAAGATTTGCCAATTTGGTCTTCAAGATGAACACAGCAGATGAGTGCACTTACGTTTTCCATTCTGTCTGATACGCCTTCAATGGGTTCTCCATCCTTGCCGAGGGTGGCAGACAATCGGAAGTTAAGCCGCAGGAAATTCACGACAAATCGTTTGCCGAATTCCTCCTCGTAGGGTTTGCAGTCTGGTTCTGTCATGACTTTCTCTCCACCCTGCCATGGGCCGGGAAAAAATAGAGACAAAGAAAATATTACAAAACAAGGATTGGCTTAAACCAAAATTTAAACTCCGTAACTCAGTCAGTCAGTGACTCAGTCAGTCAGAGGACAGTGGGCTAGCAAGACAGATCCAGCAAAAATCATATTCATCAAATATATTACTTGTGATTACTGCTGGGCAAGTAACTCGACTACTCGAGTACTCACGAGCTACTCGTTGTTCTACTCCTGGTTTTTCATCTACTCGAGTACTCGTCCTTACGTGAGTAGCAGCAGGTACTCGCGCGTAGCAAATTTAGGGTTTAAGGTTTACGGCTTAATACGTCCCCTGCAAACAGGGAATCACTTTCTGTACCTCTCTCTCCCTAGGATTCCATTCGTCAAAAAAAAACCCCAAACAAGTAAATGACTCAAAACATCGCACAGTATGGATATCTCAGTGCTGGTGAATGTGGTGTGACTTCATCATCATCATCATCATGTCGGGGTCGCCTGGGTTGTGACGACATCACGAGCCAGTCCCTGAGTCCTCTTCCTCCAGCTGTCTCGGTCTACCATGCAGGTGCGCAGCTCCTCTGCAGATGTGAGATCAGTGTCCCTCTTGAGCTGGTCCACAAAGGTCAGACTTCTTCTCCCTCTTAAGGCAGTGCCCTGGGTGGGCTCCCACAGTATGGTTGGGTGGGCAGCAAGCTCAGGGTGGCGGACGCAGTGTGTGACTTGCACGCTATATGCTTTTAGGTACTTCCCGTCATACTAACGTATCTCATTTTTCTCCTTTTATAGGAATTCGGTTAACTACTCGCGACTACTCACGAGTAATTTCTGACGGAGTACTCGAGTAGAAAAATCCACTACTCGTCCAGGCCTACTTGTGGTTTTACTTGTAACTGACTTGTGATTGTCTTGTGCGTGATGGACATCACTGTAACTAGGGTCTGTACCTACCTGCATCCTAGGGTACAGTAAGAAGACATTGTTTCTGTTCTCCTTGCGTTTCTGTGAGTTGGTCTTCTCCGTCTCCTTGCCGTATCCCTGCAGCTCCGGGTGTTTGCTCTTCTCCTGTTTCTTGGATCCGGCTTTGTCCAGCAAAGAATCCCCACTATCAGCGTACTCTTCTAATAAAGACAAATTGGCGGCAGTGATAAACTGTAAGATGTTTTGCAACGCAACTACGAAAGTTTGCAGCTTATAAAAATGTTGTACACAAAACTACACTGCTCATTCAGGGATCAGTCATAAGATTGCATCTGTTCTTAACACACGATTTTAATCTATTGAAAACCACACAAATAATCCCAACACTCTCAGACCCTTCAAATTCCACCAGGTCTGTAGAATATGTAGGATTGAGGAAGGTAGGACCCAGCTTTGCTTTACTCTAAAGGTGGTTTCATCCCTATTGAACAGTTAGAGAACAAAGAATTTGCCGTGGATTTTGTGAAAGCTGGAGGAATTTTGAAGTTTCAGCAAATACAAATTGTCTAAGGAGTCAGGTTACAAGACCTTACCTTGGTCCAACAAGTCCTCCATGGATGACATGCTGTGCTTGTCGGCGATGGTTTCTTGTTTCTGCTGCTCAATTACCTTCTTGAGGGCGCTGTACCACTCGTCCATCTGTTGCTGGTTCTCGGCAGCGATGCTCTGGACTGATTGGTCCTGCATCCGGAGCTCCATGCCAAACTTGCGCTGCTTGCCCGTCTGCAAGTAAGAAAAAAGAAGTTATTTAAAAATCATTGTAGGTGTGGGCGGGATTACAGCAGCCGATGAAAACATCATTTCATTCACACAACAATTATCATTGGTTGCGATGAGTTACCACTCAGTACTTCAGACTCAAGAACCATTGAGTTTTAAGTAAATAGGTCTGGGAACTAGACAAGGTAATGTAAAAAGCTCCTGGATGTCCGCACCCACCTATAACTTGTTCAAGAACCAATTAACGCAATCGACCTATCACGCAGATCCACCGATCGCGCCAAACAGCTACATTACTTCCCTGACGCATTTGCAAGTTGACCAATGAAAGCCGCCCATTTGGTTCATAAATATGTATGAGGTGTAGTAATAGTCTTTCCAATGCAACAATTAGTTTCTGCAGAGTTTATCTGCCTACCTTGACGACATCCACCAGAGAGTCGAGGGGCAAGTTCCCCTTGGCCGCGTTGCTCTTCTCATCTTTATGATACTCAATAAGGAAAGACTTGTCGGCGAGCTGACGCAGGTAGAAATACCTCCTCTTGTAGGCCTGCAAAGGTACAGTGGAGACAGTTCAAGATTAAAAACACTAGAGTGTTGCAGGTCTCACGACCTCATTTATACATGAGGCCTCGAGTAGATCACAAGGTCTTGCTTGGACCTCAAAGTCTCGGTTTCGACTTCCAGTCTCCACTACAACACTGAGGAGTTGCATCTTACATTCAAGGCAATTGTATGTTGTTTCTTCCTGTCAAAACACATCGGGCAAAAAAACAAGCCTCCAGTTATAAATTACATCTTTTGAGTGCTTCACTAAAAATAGGTGACAAGCATTTATGTACAATATTCATGTATAGTGTACAATGTGATAAAAAAAACACATGAACGAAGACACACTGCCATAAAGCACATTCAACTAATAGTTCAATGTGCAATATTCAAACATGAGCAACACCAGAAATGGCCAAAAAATCCAAATCGAGATAAGCTTGAGACTTTTGAGAGTTCAATGCTGTGGTTCCAAAATTCTTCAATTAATAAGTCTGAAAGTGCAGCGCACAGAATTTCCCTTACCTGTGTGGTATACAGCCACTACCACACACTCTGCATGTACATGCACATCAACTAGAAAACAGCCATTCTATAAGACATCAAGGAGTATACACTGCACAAGATGCCTAAACCTATCCAGTTCTTCAGTTGGTTGAGTCACAAAAAGGCAAGCATGCAAAGAGCTTAGCCATCACTGGGCTGACCAAAATGAAATCCCAGTTTGAATGGAACCGCCACACCCCTTGTCAAAATGCCAGACAGGCCCAGATGGTATTGTTCTACATTGTTGCAAGTTGCACCTGTTTGAATCCATCAGGTTGGGCTTTGTAGCGCATGAATCAGGTGTTCCCTTTATGTAGCTCACTGACTGGTGCAGAGCTATTTATACCCAACTGTTCTTTTTTTTTTCTTCTTCTTTTTTTTGAACAATGTACTGCAGTCACTCTGGATTCAATTCACAACTCCAGTGTGTTTGCAGATTTCTTAAATGCCTTTCCTCTTTGATAACCAACATGTATAAAACGTACATGTAGGTTCCACTTGTCATAAAAAAAATATGCTTAACAATAAGTAGAATTTTAAATTATAAAGCATTTGGGTTTTTCTCATACACTACAAGTAATTGAAATTAACATGAAAGTTTGGATATTTATCTAGAGAAAAAAATATAAAAAGGCTGTGTCTGCGAATAATTTCTCATAAAACATGTTATTTTGGCTAAGAAATAACCTTACATTTCCTCCCCTCCCCACTTTTTCACTGTCACCTTTTTTCTAAACGCTGTCACCTTTTTTCAAAGTTTCTGAGCCCTTTACAAAAATTTGTGTCACTTTTCTCACAAGTTCTACGTTATGTTCAGGAAGTTTAATATTACACATCAATCACAGACTCTGATGATACCCACGGATTCAGCTAATCTGTTAGGATATCCTGCCCGTTTCCCTTGACTGCGTTGTGTCAAGGGACTGACATCATGACTGGAAAGTCACCCTTGACATTTTACAGATAAAAAAATCTTAACATTAATACAAAATACTTCCATTTTCTTTACACTGAAACAAATTCTTCAAGTAATATTTTTGTACCTTTATATCTACCAGTACCAGTAATTAGGCCAAAATAATTCACAAATCTTGCATTTAGTTTTTTGACCCAGTTTAATACAGACATTCAAAGATATATTTCTCTGTGGCCAAAGTTGTATTTTCCGACTAAAATTGGAAGTTTGATGAGTCAGGCATAAGTCACATTTTTTATTACTAGGGGAATTATCTGTGACATTGGCTCCAAGCTTGGGCTCAAGGATCATTTGAAAGGATTAAAGATCAAACAGGTTATTTATAAACTTTGTCATCACATAAGAAAATGCAAGATGCTGGAGCAAAAACTGTGAACTACTGTTTTATTATATAATGGGCGGATGTTTTTTTCAAAACCTCAGAACAGTCTTCAACAATAGGACCTCAAGTCATAAATATGCATGGAGAGATATGAATAATGATGAGTGAAGTTCTTACCTGGAGCAAAAACTGTGAACTACCGTTTCATTATATAATGGGAGGATTTTTATTCAAAGCCTCCGAAACAGTCAATCATTACTGGACCTCGACTCATAAATATGCATGACAAGATATGAATAATGATGAGTGAAGTTCTTACCTGGAGCAAAAACTGTGAACTAATGTTTCATTATATATTGGGAGGATTTTTATTCAAAAGCTCAGAGCAGTCTTTGTAGGTGACCTTGACTGATAAATATGCATGACAAGATATGAATATTGATGAGGTGGAGTTCTTACCCTAATCAACCCTGCCTGCTGGCCAAAGGGTGTCTTGTAGAGGAATCCTTGCATGAATATATTACCCGAGGGTGAATTCATTGTCATCTCCTGGTTCTCATCTGCATCGTCCACCTCGTAGACCTGCTCCCGTAGTTGGTGGGGCTGCAACTCCTTCTGGTAGCTGATAAAAACAAGGACAGATAATCAATGTCTCTTATCTCATCTAATGTATCTTCATTTTTAAATCTAAGGTTTCACTGTTGTGCTGGCTATAAAACAGGGATGTAATCGAGTCCATGACAAGTCCCTACAAGTTCCAATTCAAATCACAAGCTATTTGAATCAGCTTTGACAAAGGCATTCCTTTTGTTTTTGTTCATTAGCTGTTTCTTGTGACTGGACTTGTATTAAGTGAGTTGTGATTTATTTAAGACAGAATTTGTGATGGACTGGCGAAGGTAACATTTGTTCATTGGCTAATGTTTGTCTTGAAGATACAGAGAAACAGAAATCATCCCTGGCTATAAATGTAATTTATAATACAAATGTCACATGGTGTGAGGGAAAGCAGTGCATGATCATTGATCTTGAGGTATTTAGCCAAATTTGACTAGCTCTCAACACAAGTTGGAAAGAGGCACATGCACATGTCAAAGATCGCCAACATCAATTTTGCACTACTTCTTTTCTAGGGATGAAAACTGGTAAGGTGTCAAAAAGCGTGATCGAAATACATACATGTAGATCTTGATCTTGTAGGAACTCTTTAATGTTTTCTTAACACGATGATGATAATATCTCAGTGCATTTCAGTACGGAAACAGTGTGTCATACTTATTTTTCAGCCTTTCCTTTACGACCTTTTTTGCTCATACAATTGATGATACATCGATCCTTTACACTATTAACTCTTTGAAACACACAAGTTAGACCTCTTGTTTTGCCGAGTTAAAAGTGAACCAAAACCCTCAAAAAATGGCCGTTGAATGCAAATAATCTATACATGAAATTACTGTATGGTGTATTAAAATTGACAATTATGTCAATTAGTCTATGGAATTAATCTGATCCTCAGGCCAATTGACGATGGGATCTTTTAGTGGATGGATTCTAGAGACTCACCCCGGAACATCTTGGAACGGTCCTCCATAGTTGCTGTATTTGTTATTAATGACCTTCCACTCCGTCATGTAGCCATTAATGCTCTGTGAGAAGACGACGGGATGAAGAAAAAAAAGCAACCGATGAAAGATTACGAGAAACTTAACCCTAACTCCCTAGGCCTTTTTGCTAGGATGTAGCCTCAATCCTGCAAAATCCTCCAATTGGCCTCATGGAAAAATAGCATATAGCCTCAATCCTGCAAATTCCTCCGTTATTTCTTGAATATGGTCCATGGAGGGATGACCACTGCCTGAATCCTGCAAAATCCTCCGGCTATGTCTGTCAATAGACCGAGGCAGAGGCAGTGACATCCTGGAGCAGTGCGGAGGATTTCAAGTATAATCAAGGACTAAATTTATGCACGGCTGAGCATAAACAACACAAGGTCTGGCCCAAGACATTGACTCAGTGCGAAATCAGCAACGCACTTTTGCCATGTAACCTCAATCCTGCAAATTCCTCCAATTTGCAAAAAGGATTTTGGAGGATTCAGGGCTGTTAGGGTTAACATGTGCAGTGTGGGGGATTGATGTACACATGTAGGTAACATTCATTCATTGGCTAATGTTTGATCGGAAGATACAGAGAAACAGAAATTACTCCGGTGAAAAGCACTGTTTATTACAAAAAAACGCAAGATCCTATTTTTGTTGCTGAAAAGAAAACTTCCCTTTCTAGGTTGGCCCTTACTTTTCAAATTTCACTATTGATGCTCTATTTGTAGCTTTATTTGACTATTATTTATTCAAATGTATGTGAATGTGAATCCACAAAAAGACACAACTGAGAAAAATGGCATTTCAAAATATAATCCCATCGAAGGGGGATATTACATACCATACTTCAAAGCATGATATTTACCCAATCCTTCTTTTGCATAAGAATTAAACAATGACCAAAATTAAACTCAAATTTTTGGATAATCAAACAGCATAGTGTACTGTGCTAAGAAAATAGTGAAATTGTGTTCTTCTATTTTCAAAACACAATCATTCTTGTTTGTGTAAATACTGTTGATACAACTTACACACACACTATTTTTCCAATTATTCCGTGGTTCTGCAATGGGACATTTTTATCTCATATGTAACCTTTGACCTTGTACGCATATCTCAGGAAATCCTTCCATGAAACAGGAAATCGATTCTGTGCATGCCATGAACCAAACGTAATTGAAACAGCTTCATCAGCGAAGTCTCAAAAGAGTTTGAAAAACACTTCCTTTTAAAAAAATGTTCAAAAGATGTTTTGGTAACATGCTATGAATATGTTCAATATTTTGCAACAGACGTGCACATGTGTAGTTTTTGTGACTATTTTTTTATTGAAAGGGGACTTTAATGACCATTTCGTTATTTAAAACAAAAAAAGCGAACAGATTTATGTTTTCCCTTTCGTACCTCTTTAACAAACAGCGATGAGGCTTCTTGGAGAGCCCTCTCTGGTACTGTGGATTTAGTGGTACGTAATTGTCTCGGTAACGTTGATGCCTGCAGGATTAACAAAGAAGAACACTCAATTAATTATCTTTAAAAAGATGCTTTACGGTGGATTTTTTTTCTTGGAATATGGACATTTGGAAATGAAACAGAAATAAATCTGCGTTATTATAATCACAAACAAAAGTAACTCTAGAACAAAGCATCGAAATTGTTCTTTGTTAGCCAAAAATGAAAGACAATCTGTATGTCACACGTATATCATATTAAGGTAATCTGCCAAAAATATTAGCAGCATTTGCATAGTCTCATTCCATGAAAATTGTTTTGAAAACCTGCCTATTGTGGCCACTCATTCCAAGCAGATTGTGAGTGGCCACATTATACAGGTTTAATATATCTGAAGGTGACTGAAAAATCAGCTGCTCCCAATAAAAACCTCACCCTCCACTGATCACAAAAATAGCACGCCCATTTTCAAATCATCTGGGTTTTTTTGGTCTTTATTTAGTCAGCTTTCTGGACACCAAACCCTGACATTTGTGTACAAGGATTTGTCAACGGGTTTTAATAAGAAGTGATGACAGTGTTTATTCACAAGACAGATTTCTATTTCTGTGGGCGGACCATCCTTTGGTTGACATCATGGCAGTGTGCACTTTTGTAACTGTTATTTTTGCAGATGGAATGAAGCATGGCGATTATTTTTATAGGTTGAGGCTACTTGAAAATATACATATTTTATTTTAATTTTAGATTTACTTCTTATAGATTCAAAGCATAAGGAAAATTAAAAAAAAATATAAAAATTCAATTTGACATTAGGGTAAGGTCGTTGATCAGTTCATCATCATTTAATCAAGGAATGAACAAACACGGAAAGAATGTTTTAAAGCCCCAACAATTTTTTTGTCACATACCGGTACATACATAAGACCTATTTGTATTTTTGGTACTTTTTCCATTGCCTTCATATGTACTGTGTATCCATCTAGCATCTACCATGGTTACAATAGTTAAAAATATGCATTTTGTAGCTTGGCGAGTATTTTTCAACAAAAATAATACAATTTACTTCCTGGTTTTACAATCCCCTTATGAAGCACACATGCATCAAGTGTACATGTACATTTGCACTGTACGCAACACAATGGAACAGTCCACGTGAAAGAGTTTACACGCTGAAAATTTCTGTAATAATCGTTTGTAATTATATGGAACATGTACACTGTGAGTACAGTGGTGGAAGTTGCAAATTTAAGCGAGTCACATGCAAAAAAATGAAAAACTTTGTGAGACAAAATTGTATTAACGGGTTTCATCCTTGTACTGCATTATCATTGCTTTCCTAAGATGCTTGTTAACAAAAGTTTAGAGCAAGGGTTAGAAATTGAGCAAACAACACAAGACAAGAGCAAAACCTATGTAATACTAACATTTACAATCCAGAACATTTATACACACTACATGTATGTATACATGTACATGTTCATCACCCATCTGAGTTTTAGAATCATATTAGAATCATTGTGAGATATTTTATATTGGGTTTTGCCCTTTGTGGTGGGATGTGTGGCCTAGGGTTTGTGACTCATGATCAGAGGGTAAGAGGTTCGAATCCAGCTGCTGGCCATGTGTTGTGTCCTTGGGAAAGCCACTTCACCTCCACTTGCCTCTCTCCAACCAGGGGTATAAATGGTACCAGCAATACCGGTAGCTGGAGAGTAACCTGTGATGGACTGGCATCCCATCCAGGGGGAGTAGAAATATTTTGTGTATCATGTTACTGGAACATGACTGACTGACAAACTTTTTGCCCTTTGCCAACCCAAATTAACATCATTAGATAGGCCCCTCCCACCCCCACCCCCTTCTACATGTATGTCTCCTCTCTTTTTCAGTAGCCCTTTTATCACATTTGTACTCACCGAGAGATCATCATAGGGAAACTGGATGAGGGATCGTAGCGGGTCATTGTTGATGACATTTCTGTTCTTCAGAATGTGTTCCTCATAGTGCACTGGCTCAATCAACTCCTGCTTCTCCTAGATGTAAAACAGAAAAAGGAAATTAAATATTTTACCAAATGCTTTGCTTTTTGCTTTTGCTGTAATTTTTAGAAATTGATGGATTTGGCGGTTAGTATTTTATAGCAAATATTGTTATTGACATGTTTAATGTTTTGTGTTCATAGATGCTGGGGAAGAATCGTGTTCTCGTAGTCTGGTTGCCTGACCCCACTTCAGAAGAAACAAAGCAATTTACAGACGTCGGGGAATTGTAAGGTCAGGGAACCAGTCTAGCTGGCTTGTATCCCTTCACAACTGATTGGAAACAAAATGTGGATAACTAAATTTGGTAAATTGGGGGTAGTATTGGAAACTGATGTAAAAACTCCAGCTTTCTTAAAAATGTCAGCACACCAGGTGCCATGATTTTTGTTATGTTTGCAAATGTTGTATTTATTGCCTTTAAGTCAACATGACAAGGCGTAATATTAGTTGTTACTTTCTTTGGACAATGTCACAATGTCTTACATACATGTATAACAGTTCTCAGATCCAACACGAGTCAAGTTTTAAAGACAAAAGCCATACATTACCCATGCTGTTTCTTGATTTTGTAAGCCAGGGCTGGCAAGGTTTATCCAAGTACTGAGGATTTTTTTTTTTTTTTCAAGATTGGCACAATGCTTTACAAATCATATCAGTTGAACCATTTGGCCTCTATTACATAGGCCTACTACTGTCTTTTAAAAAAACAAAAAAAACAAGTTCCCACCATATGTTTTTAAAAATATCACTCCAGTCGATCATAAATCAAGTATTTTCACTCACTGTTTATAACAAAAAAAATCAGCAGGTCGCATGTATGACGCAGATACATGACAATGCACTTGCATTCTTTGCCCTTATTTGGAATGATTTCGGGATTTTACGCGCTAATCTTGGACTTGTTTTTATCCCTCGTAGCCTGTCATCTTGAGAAACAATAATAACACCGTCCCGCGGCAGATGGACCCAATTTGTCTCCGATGAATTTCTGATGGCGACAACGCTTTACGGAAATGAAATTAGGGATTAATAACGGGAGCGTCTGGCCTGCGCCTTGACATCTTCAACGATGGACTGATTTAATGAGGTTTTCTTGGTTACATTATTTTTTTCTTTTCTAAGTCAAGTACATCCACATGCCTGGTGGAATTGCGGAGGCTTTCACACATTATCTATAGATACATTTAACTTTGTTATGGTCTTGACTGTTTATAGACAATCAACATAATTAACATTCAGACCACGAGTTTGCACAAACCTGGTGGAATGCATCCCTGACACTGTTTATTATGACTGCTTGTTTTAATTAGAGAGTCAAGCCTCTATTTTACTTAAATTAAATTCTGAGTTATCTAAATTCTTTGAAGTGCAGATTCGATGTAGTGTACCGGTACTACACGTACAGTAGATCATTTTTCACCTTGCACTTCCATGTTTGATACGTCAATTTCTTTTTCTCAGGCAACATCACGTTCAGATTACATGTATGTAGAAAGTACAGACTGTAGACAGGACTGAGATTACAGCACAGTGCAAATTATGTTAGGAAATGATGTCATCAATTAATTTTGCCTTTGGAAAAAAATCCTGCTAGGAATAGCCTAGGATTAAAACGTCAGGCTTTCCAACTTCCTGACGGTGACCAATGCGACGGTAACCAATGCGACGGTAACCAATGCAACTGCACAGACTGCCTCTCAGTTGCTACCTTGGCACAACTAGGCCTATAAACTATTCCAGGGGACAATCTGACTTTCAAATTTTTTCATTTACTGAGACTAACTTAGCCTTGCCCCTCAAGGAACAGGTTCCAGGCACTGTCACTTGTGCTCAAATTAGCCAAGAAATTGACGAAGTTCACCGAGGAGTCAAGCAAACCCAAGAGGAATGGATGCACAGTCATATCTAATCTATATTTGTCCTGTGGCATCTTGCCAATCGTCTGTGTTGATTTTAGCTCGTCACATCCTTCTGTCCTTGCTCCAGGCACTATATTTAGGAGCAAATCTTGGCGAGGAGGACTCACAAGTCAAGCAAATTATCCTCTCTATTCTAAACACTTTTGACGGTGGAATTTACATGCAAGGCTGCACACAAATACATTTTTCCGACAGTGCAAATATGATCTGACGTGGAGCCACTTTAGTGCCGAAACTGGAGGTCTTCTGAGCTTTAAATTTAATTAAGAAGAGCAATAAACAAACAAAATCTCAACATTTTTGCAGATACAATTAGTGTGAAGTGACGAACTCTAAAAGAGAATTACATGTAGTTGTTATTTTGAAAAGAACCAGATATTATTACATGTATCTCAACATTTCATCGGGGGATGATGACATAATTTGGGCTACTAAAATTGTAGAAATGTTAAGTTAATACATTTCTAAAGTTTTCTCAAAGCCATGCTTATAGCCACTTCACATGGTGTACATGTATCCTACATGGCAGTCAAATAAACAAAGCCTCATTATCAAATAACACAAGAATGTGCAGAAATTAAGACGTGTCGCTGAAGGCACTCAAGATACAGAAACTATATTTCTGCAATTTTTGTAAAGTTTGATACACAAGCAAGTTTTCTCCATTATCAAAAAGGATCCATTTAGCTTTTTCTGAACACTTACATGTACATCAGGGGGAGTGTGTGGCCTAGTGGTTAGGGTTCGTGACTCATGATCAGAGGGTCCAGGGTTCGAATCCAGCCGCTAGCCATATATTGTGTCCTTGGGCAAGGCACTTCACCCCCACTTGCCCCTCTCCACCCAGGAGTATAAATGGGTACCCGCATTAGCTGGGGAGTAACCTGCGATGGACAAGCATCCCATCCAGGGGGAAAAGAAATATTCTCAGTCATTTCATGCCAAGGAAACCGGAGATAAACACCGGCCTGATGAGCCACATTGGCTCGCGACAGACTTTACTTTTACATGTACATGTACATCTCATACATGAACATCTTGTTCACTACATGTATGTGTGAGAGTACTTAATTACTTGTCACCTAGTGGTGCAAAGCCTGAGCCTTTCAATTGAACACCAACCCCTTCATGATAGCAGATACGTTATTGGTGTCACTTATGTGGTGCGACACTGACAGGTATAAATGGAAACCACCTGAGCTCCTTTATTATACACAGAAAGGAAAAGTCATTCACCCGAGTCCCGCAGGAAAAATTGTATGCACTCCTGCATTTTGGTAAGAGGAAGCCTAAACTATACAACAAATTCATGTTAACAAAGCATGAAAACCTTTCGAAATGTGGAAATGTTTTGTGTACAATACGTACACATGGGCGTGTTCATCTACTCAGACCGTGGACGAAATATTCCAGAGAACAAAAGAGAACAATATCGTCCACGATTCCTAGCATATGTCCGCGATTGGGGTCATGTGCAAAACCTATGGGAGTCTTCCTAAAAAGTTAGAGAGTACAAACAAAAGAGGGACAATAGGACGTCCACGATCGACGGTGAACACACGTTTGGGTGTACATGTAAATGTACATGTACTTAATAATTTGAATTGACTGAAGTTGAACTATCATTTATGTATCGCCAATTTCATCATCATTATCTTCTCAACATCCATCTCTAATGAACCCCACCCACCCTCTATCACCCCATCCCTATCCCTTCTGTCTCCGCTAACCCCTAATATGCCCCCTCCCCCCCCCCCAGTCTGTTAAACCATCATCAGATCAATCTTCCTTAATCAAAACCTTCAGGCTCTTGATGCAGACCCCAGCAGCTGTCTTCAAGGAAGATGAGAGCAGCATCCCCCCCCCCCCCATCCCCATTGGGAGAGTCATGGATGCGAGGCGAAGGATGAGTGCAAGCTTCAATATTAGCCATCGGAACTTCGGCGTGTAGCACTTGATTGAAGAACCAGACCATCATCAAATGTGACTTTTCAAGGTGATGGGCATCACATGTGCCATCAATGTGAAAAACAAGTCTTTAAGGAGTAGACATTATAATGTTCTGCTCTAAGACTCACAATAACCCTGGAGCAGAATCCATCTCACTTTGTTTTTGCTAAAAAAAAATAATTAAAATTTACTGAGAGTATTCCTTTCTCCAAGGAAACATATAACAGGATTCATTTATGTACAAAATTATAAATCAATTCGATGCAATAAAAGGCAAAATGATCTGTCAATCGCCATGCCAATTCAAAACGATGTATTTCACTTTCTTAGGCCTATTTCAAGATATTTCTTGAAAAGTGAACTTAAACTTTTCAACAAAAAATATTCCAAGAACTTTATGAAACCCCAACAAAACATACATGTACCGGTACGTTGACCTGCTTAACTGCCCCACTTAAAAAATAGTCGCCGGAAACCAGGAAACCAAGAATGTTGTCACGTAGGCGGTCGCAGTGCAGCTGCAGTGCACTATTGAGTTTCATTCTAAGAACCCAAACAACATTCGGCAGTAAATTGTAATGTGCGGTGTGGGTTTACCCTTCAGCAACACAACTGTAATTTTACGTACTTTTACATGTAAGCACTGCCTGATACCCAGTGCTTCAAGAGAGCTAAAAAAAAAAATTCACAACCTAGCACTTTAGCAGAACTCAAAACACAATGTCAAACAATTATTCTTACACGTAGTTATCAACCTTAAGTCAGAATCAAGCTTAGGAGGATAAATGTGACTGATGAGATTAATTTGAAATTTAATGGCACAAGATTTAATTGTTTGGGAGATCGATTGATTTTTAGCGGATATGGGATTAATTGTAAAGTTTTGCAAAACAATCTCTCCCCCCGCCCACACACTCTTAAATTAAACCACTCAACTAACAAGCTTGCAATGGTTGACTTGTTGGTCGAGTCCAGTATATAAATTTTGTGCTAGAAGAAATTATCATTTCCATCCTCCAACATTTTCATCAAAAGACATTTTAAATAAAAACTGCAGTCCGCGTATTTGTCAACATCTATGACTAATGTGCTGCCTACTTCAATCTAGCCTGATTGTGTCTCTCTTCACAAGAAAATCACCCACAGATATCTGCAGTCCCACCCCCACACGAGGCCTCAGAAGCCCAGACAGAGGCAATTTTAATATTCCGAGCAAATTAAATGTTGCATGTAGTGGCCAAAATGCGTTAACAATTCTACCTGCGGGGCACATCGGTTGTTTTTTTTACATTCACGGCACATGAATGTCAGCACAGCATGTGGTACAAATACGTAGTGTATGATTCCAAGCGCACTATGTACATGTACCACACCGGTACATACATGTAACATGCAGTCCAGAATATAAATTTTGTGCTAGAAAAAATTATAATTTTCATCCTCCAACGTTTTGGGCCATAAATCTTGCCCCTTTGAAATTTCAAGTTCAATGAGGTTTTTTGCTGAAATGTCAAATGGATGAATTTTTTTAACTCTTTAGGGAAATTATCTAATAAGAGTACATCACATTCACATGAAAATAAGCAACACATGTACATGTACATGTACAGCATGTACATTGTATGTTGCTGTTGCAGCATACATGTACAATTTACATTTTTTTGTAAATTATCCATGTACATGTACATGTAGGACAAAACTTCACATAACAGTCGGTGCATTATACATGTACATGTACATGATTCCCACAAAAATACACAAAATGTATTAAGTCCAAATTAGTTTCAAAACAATGCCATCTTTATGCTGGCACTCCACACTGCCCTACCTGACCTGACCTATGACCTCACTGTTGACCTTGAGGTGCTAAATCTCTTGAACTCTCTGAGTGCTTCTTAAAAATAAGTGGAAGCAGGACCACTAAAGCAAGTGACATTGTGCAGCAAACCTAAAATCCCCAAAGGCCAAGCAATTCGCACTTCATGTGTACAACCATTGCACACAATCACCAAGGGCTCTCTTGAGTAGAGTTGGTTAATCCATGGAGGAAGGAAAACAGAAGACTGTGATGGATTTTCCCGATGACATATAATTGTTTGCTTGTGAACTAAATACACACCTTTTATACTCTGCACTCAATAATTTCTTTGGTTTTCAAAAAAGCAAATTTTTCATTATGCCATTATAGACAAAGATTCTGAACACGAACCTTTTTTGAATAAGGAGCAGGACACTATTCAGTTGATTCTAATTTAATTAATGTGTTACTTGCCATTAATTCATTCAATTTGGAAAGCTCATACTGGAAGCTCTATTATATTACAGTGTATGCTGGAGAATGAGCATCAAGATTTGCAAACTTATTTCTCAGAGGCCCTGCATCAAACCCTGTAGCCAAAAGCACAGCCTGAGTGTACATTTTACATGTAGATATACTTGCTAAGTCTTTGCAAATGTAAATCCTCTTTGACCAAAGTAATAATTAATTAATTACATATGAAGCCAATAGAATCTGGCACCATTCTGAGCCGAATTATCAGCTACCCATGAGCAGGGTTATATCAGACAGATGAATGACAATCACAAGAATGTATCAGGACAGCTATGCAACTCAAACATCACTTCAATTATTTGGTATTTAATTTGACAATAACAGCATGTAAGGTAGGTCTGAGTAACTGAGATCCCCTTCCCCCCCCCCTTTCCCCAACCAGATACACAGAATCCCCCAGGTGGGGTACATGGCTGATGGATGATGTCATAAGTTGAAGGGATATCTGACTGATACAATCTGGACCACATATCACTTCCTATTCCTGCTACTTTTCCAGGACAGGAGGGGCAAAGAAGACAGAAGATGACGCATCAGCAACGCACCTGTCACTACTCATCACACAGCGAGCCTCAAGACAAGTGTTACATGCAAAGATGTTCTCTTGTTTGCCCATGTAATGAGCCTCAGGATTCTCCAATGTCAATTGCAATTTTCTGCGTAATTCATCATTTGACTTGGACTGATTGGGTGATAAATTTTATGGAAAGGTCACAACTCACGAAGGATTTAAGAAAAATTACTTCAAGGGAAACATTACAAAACATTTTTGCAAAAAAAAATAAACAAATAAAATAAAGGCAAGGTAATGGATTTTAACCCAACTTTTTTCAGAACTTTTTGATTCTGTAACAATTTAATGAATATTAGGTTGAACAAATCTCAAGCAGTGTTACATACTGTGACCTCTGACTGACAACCTTTCCATTGCAGGTTTACAGACAATCATTTAAGAGGCAGAAACGAAATTTATAACTGAGAAACTGTGGGAAATTCAGAGCGTACTAACCGCAAACAGGTCGATTACTGGTGATGGAGCCGGCGCTGGTGACGTAGGGGTGGGAGGTGGTTTTGCCTCCTCCTCCTCTTTGATCGAGGTCTGACTCGGAGATGATGAGGTGCTTATCTTCCTCCCATTGGTTGCCATGAAAACAGGGGATGCAGGCTTTGTCGGCGTTCTCGGTGACGGGGACTGAGGAGAAATGGGGTCGATCTTCTCTCTTGAAGTGGTCCTCGTAACGCCGTGCAGGCCGGTTCGTGATGCTAGCCTCGCGCTCGACGCACTGGCCGACTGTGCCAGCATGATTCTCAAGGTGGCCTCGGCTTTGTGGATCGGGGAGGTTTTAACCGAGCTGGATTTCTTGGTGAATTTCACGGCCACTTCGCGTTCGCGCTTCTCCGAGGCGGCCTTCCGCATGATGCCCCGCGGCGAGTCCAAATTCGGAATCTCATTGTCGTCAGTTTCTGCTGACGATGTGAGTGGATTTTTATCAGATTCATTGCTTGTTGATTGCGTAGAAATGGTCTCTTTTGTTGCCACCTGTTCAGATACAGATTGCGATAAATTCGTCTCCTTTGCCATTACCTTTTCCAATTTATTGCTGGCAGCATGTGATGAAACGGTAGTTGTTGCTCCACTTTCGTTTGTCATTAGCTGTTTAGATTCACTGCTGGCTGGTTGCAATGAAACAGTCTCTTTTGCCGTTACTTTTCCAGAAACATTGCTGTGGGGATGTTTATCAGATTTATTGCTCACAGCTTGTGATGAAACGGTACATGTAGTTGTTGCTCCACTTTCGTTTGTCATTAGCTTTTTAGATTCACTGCTGGCTGGTTGCGATGAAACAGTCTCTTTTGCCGTTACTTTTCCAGAAACATTGCTGTGGGGATGTTTATCAGATTTCTTGCTCACAGCTTGTGATGAAATGCTCGCTTTTGCTCCACTTGAAGCAGTTTGTCGAGTGGGAACAATCGGTTTCTTTGCACTTATTGTGGAAGTCTGATGGGTTGATACGATCTGACGTTTTAAACCTGACTTTTGTTCTACTGAACGTGGCAATGGAATTGGTTTCCTCAGTGAACTGGAAGGAATGTCACCCGATCGCTGCCTCGAGACGGAATTCCTGGGTGAGGAAGAGGTAGACCCACGTTTAGAGCTATCACTGTTGAGCGAGCCATCACTAGCGGCTTTTCTGGGGACGGCGACTCTCGCAGCCGATAGCGGCTTGGAGGATCTGCCATTTTGTATCTGATCAGCTGATAATTGTTTGGACACAGTCGTTTTAACACCAAGACGATTTGTTGGGCCGGGAGTGGCACTTTTCGCTCCGTCGACCGATCCCCGTTTTGTAACGGTCGGTTTGGATGAACTGGATATGGGAACTCGCTTCGGCGGGTTGCCATTTGGAGTCTTGTCTCCTGACCCTTGTTTTGAGAGAGTGGTCTTGGATGCATGGGTAACGGCTCCATGTTTTGTCGTGTCACCATGCTGCACCCCACTCCCTGATCGTGGTCTTGCGACAGGTTTTTTCGTGGTCACTCCCGATACCGGAGTACTTTTTGAGAGTTGGCCATTGTGTACACTGTCACCTGAATTCTGCATAGCCGCTGGCCTTTTTGTGCAACCAGAACTGGAACTCTGATGATGCACATCGTTATGAGGTGTCTTATGTGCATGAGCTGAGGAAGGATTTTTCCCTGTTGAGGAAGGATTTTTCCCTGTCGAGGAAGGAATTTTCCCTGTTGAGGAAGGATTTTTCCCTGTCGAGGAAGGATTTTTCCCCGTTGTAGAGGTTTTTGGAGTTGTACTCCTTGAAGAAATCGGTGGTCTGGTGGTTAAATTCACTGACGCCATTGCGAGCTGTAGAGCCAATCTGCACGAAATATTAATCAACAGTACATGTACTCTCTCGTACAAAAGATTGAAAGATTATCCTCAAATGCGTACACGTACCTTCAGACAAAGCAATCTTGTGCACAAATTACAATCCAGATGGCAGTCTTGAGGTACTGTAGTCGGTAAGCTCGCTTGTCTGTGTGATCCGAATGCCGGATTAGTAATCAGAAACCACCGTCATTCCCCATGCACAATCACACTCGTCATGACATTTAACATGAAGTTACACAAACTGCTGGAGAAGAGACTACAGGGGCAACATCCACGGTAGAAATTGAAGGAAAGAAACCAGTAGGACTTTAATCGGATCTCTCACTAAGTTCATACAGACATACATGGATATGTAAACATGTACAAAATCACTGTACACGTACGTGTCCTTTCTCTGTGATGCAAGTACCGTACACTAATCACATGTGTATGTCAACTTACATGTTGTACGTGTACGTATACGGTGGTACACCACCATGGAGCATCACCTCTGACACTGCAGTTTATGAACTACATTCCATTCAGCACATATCAAAAACACGATGAAGATTGCGTTGTTTTGATGTACAACAATGCTGCACAGACACATGTGATCTTTCCTGTGTCAAATTGCAGTTTAACAGGCTCTGTTGGTACCGGTAGTCATCAAAATTGTTTGTACCTCGATCGAAGATTCGCCAAACAGTGCTGGGGACATCACTCAACAATTCCCAAACAGCACATATTTATGTACATGTTCATAAAAATAAAGACAAAAACACAACTTTGTATGGCACGGGGCTCCTTGGTGCACTTTACATGTGAAAACTGTGCCGAGTTGACCTCCAAAATGTACATGTGTGCATGCAGACTTGGCGGTAACATTGCAGACTCAGTCCAGTCCTGCAATGACACAAAATGCACACAATCCAACTAGAGCTGCCATCTCTTCCTGAGTGTAATCATGTTTGTCTACACATCCTCTTGTTGTGTGTGTAGGTTCCTGTCGGCTGGCACTGGTACTGTTACGATTTCCTACTTCAGTCCATCACTGCACCTATATCATCAACTTGCTATGCATGTGACATATATGCATGTGTATGCACATTTTGTTCATGCACAAGTACTTGCCAAGAAGTTGGCCATGGTAAAAAAAAATCGCTGCTCAGGAAAATGATTCATCAAATTCATGCATTTTCCATCAATGTCAGTGCATGTCCTTGTACTGCAGAAGTTCAAATTGCCACATATTTTACAGCAAATCAGTCATCATCTTTTCGTTCATGGACACAGTATGCACATTGTGGCACTTTCCTGTGCAAGAATTGTTACAGAAACAACTGTGCTGGCCTAAAACTGTGCAGGGGATCGAGAGAGTGGTGTTTGTAATGCGACACTGACTAGAGTTAATGCAGTCAGGGAGATCCCTAGTCTGTAACCAAGGACTACATGTCACCGCAGCAAGCTGCTGAAAGATCCCTCTGGCAAGTTAAGAGCGTAGAGTTAGGGTGTGAGGTGGGTGGTGAAGGAAGGAAGGAAAAAGAGCCACGGAAAAAATCTTGAGAACTTGATACTGCCTTGAAGTTTCACAGGGAGGTGAATCAAATGTTAGAGCTGAGATGGGTTGTCCTTCAATGTCTTCCGAGAGACTGAAACATTCTTGCACAATATGGTGATCAGAATCTTGGTTTTCCAAGTCGGTCTTGGAGTCAGAATTGCTAGCGGTGATCAATCATTCTACATCTTGCAGTTCAATTTCAATGGTAATCAAATTTGCCCCCCTCGATTCCATACGGAGCTCATTTCTAATTTCAAATAAAAGAAACCCGCATTACAGAGTCTTCACAGATGGTGAAACGAGAACAGTTGCCGGCCGCACCCTGAGTTCATTTTCCGTCGTCGTAGCTGTGGGGTGCAGTTGTCATTATGATAATGAATGTGAACATAAACAGCCGTTCCGCACAACACTCACAGAAACATTAAAAATAAAATCCTTTCTTCACAACTAATGCATTCGCATTAAACTGATGCCCCAATTCACAGACTGCATTCATTTGTCAAACAGTAAATCTTTCAAGACGTTTGTAGCTCGGACTTTCTTTCGGGGCTGCACCTAATTTTAGTTTTTCCGGTTATAAACGGACGGTGATGGAAACTGAAAGATGTCTTTATTCCTCCACAGGCCAAGATAGATTACAATCAACTGTGGTATGGCCAGGCTGTACAAATGCAGGCTTGGGTTTGGAGGGATATTGGTTGCAAAAGAATCAGCACGCCCTGGGGGTAATGCATGCCGATAACGAAGCTTCTAACAGCATGATGCGAGCTGAAAAGATCCCCGTCTTGACTGAAGATGAGAGAGCCAAGTCTCTGCTTCTTGAAACTTATCTTGATGATGTTCGGCTGAGATTGGTCAACATGTAGGTCATTAAAAGTACGATGCAGCTGCATTAGGTATCAGGCTAACATGGAAAATAGTGCCCTCGCGATGGCGAGGGACATCCTTTGAAAAGGCACAGCTGAAGATTGAAGAAAATCCAACTCGCTGGTGACACAAGATGAAGTGCACATTGCGATGTACTATTCATGTAATGAACTTGGACTCTACATGTCCTAAATAAAATATAGACACTGACAACGTGGTGGCAAATCTGGTGTAAGCATCCAACTTTGTTTCAGAGCTGATGACGTTCTTTCCCACATTTAGAGTAGAGTAGTTGGTAGTGCAGGGTAGGTTTGTAACAAGCTAGCTGTTGCTTTGTGTGTGCCATGCGACAGTCTCAAAGTACCAGTACTAACCTCTTGACTAACCTCTGCACAAGCTTTATGGTGTACATGTAGGCCCAACAGTACATGTAACCGGTAGGCCTTACAGCAAATACTGTGTACATTACTAAGACCCCTCCCACTGTCACCAGTGAAATCTCTTAATCTGAAGGAAATCCACTACAGCGGTGACATCATGGCTGAATTACCGCCAGCTCAGTCACAGCCGTCTTGAACTTCCGAGAGAGTTTGGGAGGACGGTAAGACCCAACTTGGTGTTGTACACATTGCAACCCTAGATTTGAGTATGACCGATCCTATTCCTTTTCCCTTCAAAAAGGAGGAATGCATGGAAGGCCAAGTTTGGCAGAGGAAATGACAGCATATTAGAGTGTGAAGTTCAAAGGTGGTTGAACGCTGTGGGAAGATTTACAATGGGCCTACGGATTGATGGCACGGGGCCACAATGTTTTGGTTTGGCCAGAATTTAACTGATTAACTTTGGAACATATTGTGAATAAATCTGGCCTTACTGCAAGACTTGTGGCCTTACTGCAAGACATTAAATTTTCTTAGAGGAATGACTCATGACTTTAATTTGGAGCACGGTCGGTTTTGATGATTAGGCTTTATCACCCACATGAAGACTAGATACAAAAATAAATTATTACAAGGTTATACACACACACTGGCACATACCGGTACCGGTAGATGTAATTAAGGTAAGATTTGGAAAGATTATGTATGTTTGTCATATCATGTCATGTAAATGACATGTTAAAAAAAAGGGGGGGAAAGTGTTACTGTTAGTGAACTTGTGCATGTAACTTGACTTTCATAATAAATGGTGTCTTCAAAATATCAGAACCTGCAGAACAAAACTGTTCAGAAAAGTTCAAAATAAGATCTAAACTTTCTGCATGTCATGCAAATGGCATACTCTTCATCGGTGAACACAGCTACATTGTACATGTACATGGATGTATACATGTTCCAAATAAAATAAACACGGCATCATTCACGAGCCAAGAACACACAGCCCAAGCTTGAAGATACAGCTTGAGGTTAGAGCGCCCTCTGTTGGCATGAAATGAGGCAACTACAACAATGCAGTGAAAGCCCTCGTGTACTGGTACATGGGCCTCACTTTGCAAATCTAAACCATCTGAGCTGCTTAACAGAAAATAGCGTTTAGCAAATTTACATGCTAAGCAAAAAACAGCTGGCGACTAGTCACAAGCATTGTGACATTTGGCTGGTAACCTGTCTGTGCTTATCAAAATAATAGAACTGTGCTTACCAGTTAGTGAAATCGGTCCCTGATTATCAAGGCCTCAATGTGTGGGAAAACAAGGCAATGTTGAAAATACTTAGATAATTGAACCACTTAAAAAAAACCAAGGCAATCCGACCACTTAGGCAGAGGAGAACTTGAGAGAATGATGTGGCAAATTGGCCACTTGTGAAACCAATTTGGTTCAGTGTCCTCAACGGCACAGAATAAATGGCAATTTATTGATGCTTGGTGTAATTGTAGGAACCTAAAAAAAAAGGTTTATGGGAAAATGAAATGAAAGATTTTTGAGGACAGCACAAAAAAATATCAACCAGTCTCATCCATTATGTAGGCACAATAGAAATTACTTAACAGAATCGGCTAAAAATGCTAAAAAGGGCAAGTTTCAACGACTGGCAGTTTAAGACATTTCAGAATGGTCGAAGAAATCGTAAAACCTGAGAAACCAATTTCTTTTCTTTAAATTTGTCCTTTTTTGGTTACATTTCTTGTGCGTGTAACAATGAAATTGACAGAACCATGACTGAAAAGAATAAACGTCATCTTTTGTTGAGCCGGTTTTTATGTTTTGAATGCCCGCTGGCGATAGTTAGAAATAACACATCTGGTGTACCTTCCGTTGGGCAAGGTAAATTGATTCAGCTCACAATGGAATATGAATTGAATATCGAGTTTCCACAGGCAAAAGTACACTCCATTGAAAAATTCATGACTAATTTTAATGCCTACCGTGTACATGTGGTGAACTCATAACAGATACATGCATGTACAGTGTATGTGTACTTACATGTACAGTCTGCTGAACAAAAACTTGATGTACATGTATTGTACACCATACAGTGAGTGGCTGTACACATTATGTGCATTTACAATTTTACAAAGATAAAAACTTGTACACATACATGTAATGTGTACATTACATGAGCCAAGATTTTCAAAATGGCTAGAGCCTACTCTTTAACAGCAGCAAAGCCAGCATTCTTGCTATAGTGGGGTGATACAGTGGGGAGGGAGACACCAAATTTTTGTTGCATCCGTGCTGAAAGGCACAGCGTTTTTTCATCCGTCACCCGGCCGCCGAGAAATTAAATAGTGGGGGCGGGGGGCTGAACGGTGGACACCATCTTTTGATTAATAATTAAAGACGTCTGTGCGGCGTTTAAAAAGGGCCAATCATGACAAAAAGGCAGCTCGTGAAAAGGGGTTAGCAAATTTCTGGTGGGGGGTGTGACTGGGGGGAGGGCCGCCAATTTTTTATGGGGGTGCCACACCCCACCCCCACTCCCCTCCCACGCCCCATCTTGGCGACGCCGGCATATGTACCGGTACATGTGCTTTTATCAAAATTTCTGTGTTGTGTTTCAGTTGAAAACTTTGTGACAACGATTACAACAAGCTTTAAGCACCTCATTATTTGGCTTGGCTTAACCTAGTTTTCGAGTAATTCGATAAAGAGGTTCGAATTTCATGTTGCCCTGACTGACTTGCTGCATTTCCACCAGGACCGCGACGGTAAGATTAGCATCATTGGGCCATCGTAGTGTCACTTTCATGAGTCATCCAGCCGGCACATTAATGTGGCATGACTAAGAGGAGAAACTTGCAAAGGGGATGCTCACATTTCAAATTTTGAAGCATGAATCACCCCCATGGTTAATCAAACTCCTGGGACCTTTCCGCTAGGTTTGCATCGGACACAAAAATAAGGGTTTACAATCCTACCGGCATATCCATCATAAAATATTCATCCTCATCAAATATTCTAAATCGAATCAACATGTGCTTTAAATCCCCCAAAATTAACCACAATTATAATTTGGATACTATGTACTTCCTAAACCCTCTAAACGGTACTGTACTGTACTTCATATACCCTCAATGTAGATTTTGGAGGATTGATGAGACAGAGGGTGTTAAGGGTGTTTATTCTATGAAATATGACTGCAATATTTTGAAACTTTTCTTGCTTGAAAGTTTTGGGTAAACACGTGTACAGTATTTTACGCCTGAATACAGAGGGCGATAAATCACAAGAAAAGCAATATCAAGACCTTCCCGGTACTTTCAAACAATTTATGCAAATCACTTCCAGTTTGACAGACAAGGAAGTGGTTGCGGTTGATCTGGTGTACATGTTTCCGGTTCACTCACGTACATGTGGGTTAAATGTTGGATATTGGCCAAATACGTACATTTATATTGTATATTGTACATGTACCGGTAAGTGATATGTGTAGGATTATAATTGTACATGTGTGTGAAACTGATAATAAATTGAATACTCATGGTCAATGAAATAAAAAGGGTGGGGCAATGTTTAGGACTGTTGTTTCACATAATAAATACTACAATACAACATACAAAATATACAATATGAGGAAACCAGATAAAATGCCAATGGCTTGCACAGGATCTGGTTGCCTAAACTTCATTAGACAAGACAGCAATATTTAAACTTGCATCAGTGAAGGGGAAAACCTATATTATTAAAGCTTAACACCCCTGATGCAAAATTCCTTACAAGGAAATTAAAAATATAATCAGACATTATAAATGTAGAGCTAGGACCCGCTTTACAAAATGTACATTTTATTGGTGTCTAGCTACAAAAACATCTACACGTACATGTACCCGTACACGTTATGTATATTGCCTAAACTGCAAATTCAGTAACCTTAAATCTTATCCAAATCCAATAACAAATGTTGTACTGTAGGTCACAATGTAGGGATGTCCCGAATATTCGAATATTTGATCATCAACCGAATCTTCTTTTTACCGATTTGAATATATTCGAAGAAAAAATAAATGTACACACTTGCCTATGATGTTATTTTAATCATAAAATTGCCGCACTTTGTCCAATGCCACTTTTTGTCGACCTTTTTTGTTGACGGCCGTTCATTGTTCCCATCCTTTTAGCAGGTTGAGGCCCATGACAGTTATAAAATAATTATTGCTAAACACTCAAGCAGCCTGTAATATTAATCACCGTGCCGCACGCAAATTTGAACTGGAAGGCTTTGCATGCAAATTTTGATCGTCACGGCTAACAGTTGACATGATCGGCGAGTTTCAAATATTCAAATAATTCGGTCAAACACAGAACTTTAAGAATAATCGAATACTTATAGGCCTAATTATTCGAAAATTGACAGCCCTACTACAATGAGCACATGTATTGTGTAGATCACAAGTAAGGTTTTTTTTTGGGGGGGAGGGGGGGAATCATGATCCCCCAATTACATTCTGATAGGGCTGAGAGGCACAGGTGTGAGAGATCCCTGGCAATGACAGGAGGGAGAAGCTAGGATTACAGTCAATATCTCTCCAAAACATCAGGACTGCCAATGTGGATGTTGAGTGCGTGGTCCAGATACATACATCAGGGTTCAAATTACACACCGTTGGGCATACATGTATGTATTGGGTAATGTCAGCCTGTATTCAAATTAAAAATATTTACCTTTTTCAGCTTCACACTTCTATTTAAGCAGCCTTAATTCTGATACATATGTATATAAATATGATTGTTTTCAATTATTTTTACAAAATTCTTCTGAAGGAAACCAGAGGGAGAGAAGTGGTAAATGGATCAATTATTTAATGTTGGAAATACTTACAGACCAAAAAGAAAATATGAAAAAAATAAGCTTTAGGATTTGTAATCATTTTTAGGAAAATACAAACATTTGTCAAAGAATCTTGTTGGAGTTGACCTGAAAAATCGGTACATCACATACCACATCGGTGGAGTGTTTATAATTCAGAATGGTTGGAATTGTTTGACACAATCTGTCCTCCATATGTCCACTTGCACAGTCTTCCCTCTCGGCCATAAATCTTGCATGCCGATGCACGCCGGATGAGGTGTTAGTCCCTTTTATTCGAGCTTTTTTTTCATCAGACCGGAGTGTTAGCTTCATTAAGCTGCGCTCGGGAGCCAGCTTGTGTTCTTACGTCAATGCCCAACCGAGACTTTGAATAGAACCTTACTGTGCGCGGTTCAATGTCACTCACGGGCACGTGAAAATTACTTGCAAATCATCTGGTTAATAAATACAAGTCCACAGACAACTCGAAATCAACATCTGTCAGACAATTTGTATGTTTTTAATTTTTTTATGTTTCATGTATTTTTTTTGTTCTGTTCTGTTTTAATGCAGTGGGATAAAGCAAACAACAAACTGTTTTCTCAACAACGGGATTATAGAATTTCATAATATTTTCAAGGTAAAAATTTAACAAAATTCTTTTCGATCCAGTACATTTCTGCTGCAAGACCTTAGCCGGTGAGTATCTGGAATGCAGAAATTCAAGTGCTGGGCAAATCAATGTACATGTACATGTGTGTATGTTGAACTTGAGAAACATCAATGAAAGAAATAGATTTCCTACTTTATATATTTTGTCTTGAATAGAGCGAGTAGCGCATGGATAATTCCCTCATAATACCGTGGAAATTAAATCAAGAGTGCGGCCGTCTGGAATCTCATTATGACGAAGGTCAGTCGGCATTCACTCTGTACTTTTTTATATTCAAGAACTGCAGGTATTTAAAGGGTATTCAATTCTGCGAATGAGAAACTTGACGTGTCAATGTGCTTGCGAAACTCATTGGGCAATGAGAACTTCCACTTTCCATGTTGTTTTTGGCCCTGTTTCTCCCAGTGTTATCTTAGAGCACATGTTTTTACAAACAGTGCAAAGTGCAAACATTATTGAATGGACTACTGAAAGTAGAGACAAGTGTGCCAAAAATAAATAAAACGTTATTTTTCATTTTAATCATATGGTTGTGAAACATAAAATTGTAACTGATTCATAAATTAACCTAATAATAAAAGGCAGGTTGAAAAAAATAGGCACAGACCCGATAACAAATTTTCAAGAAACATTGTTGCTACCCCCGCCCCCTCCCCTCCCCTCCCCCCCCCCAAAAAAAATAATAATTGACTTCTCTAAAGAGATCTACACCATATGCAATATTATTGTAAATTGCTCGCACCTGTACTGGTACCGGTATCACAATGAATCAGAACATTTAAAATTATAGATAACTTTGGGCTGTCTGTGCTTTTCTCATCAGTGAGCAAAATGGAGCAGAAAACACTTGTCACTGACAGCTGTGAACTGAAACGTGCTTTTCACAAACTCCGCTAATTTCCTGAGCAATTGAGTAAGTGATGTACCGCATACATGTATGGTGACAGACGCAAAGGGCAGTACGGAGTGTTACTAATGTGTTACGTGGACATTGTTTTCTCGTCTGACACTCCAGTCAGATACCTGTACAGAAAACAGCTCTTCAACTCTCAAAAATACCTAAATACACAATGCTTGGGTGATTGTTAAAATCCTGCCAGGATAATGGTGAAAGGATATTAAAATCTGCATTCTGATTAATGACACCTCGGACAACTTGTAAAATACAATTGAGGTGTTTGTGTGAATAAATTAAGTTTCTTAGAAAACAACTGATTAGTATCTTCATAATTTTTTCTCTTCCATAGAAGTCAACATCCATGCGTCTGCTCACCAAATACATGTTGATACTTTATACAAATCAGTATAGTAAAAACAAACTCATTCATATAATTAATTAAGGTACAGGTGTAATATAGCTCACACACGATACAAATGACAAACAAAACACAACTTTCTTTCTTACAGAGTCCAGCGTCTGAAAGGTGTCTTCCGTCTCATTCTCCATTATGAACACATCCACAGAGTCCACGGACCTGAAACCGAAACCTCCAACGTTCAAATATCTGTGCCGTCTGGTCTCGTCTGGTCTCGTGTTCTAACAAGCCGGAAAAAAAATCTCAGCTATGATGAAGACACGTTGTCCATATCAGCCGCTTCTCAAAAGAAGGAGTTTTGATGTTATGACAGCAGAGCATCTGAGGAACAGCGCGTACATGTACCTCATAGTGTTTACTTCGGTTTGGGATGACATCAGATAGAGAGAAGTGTTGTTCTGTCAAGACATTTTAGAAGCACTTGCATACGCGTGAGCGTGGCTGTGTACAGAGCACAATGAGACCATAGTATGTACTCAAATCAAAGGTACAATGTATCGGTGTGATGTACAGTACATACATTTCCTAACACATTCTTGGGAAAAAAAATATTGACTGATGCATAGAGGATAACACTGACAATATCTGGTTACCAAAGCCTTCATTCTTCCGATTACAATACACTCTATATCTTGAGGTTGCGTGATTTATGGAGGAATGAAGGGGGAAAAAAGCATTCCATCATTGCAAGTAGGATTGATGCAGACTCCTATGCAGTAATCATCATTGCAGATCGTGTCTTACACAATTGCACATCCTTCATTATAATCTTGTCAGATAAGTTGAGGAAACATTGCTCCACACTCGTTTGCAATGCCTTATTACATCCAGGTTCATTTAGGCTTGTGACCTATGAAACATCTCCAGAAAGTGCAACCATTTCCAAAAGTGAGATCCAATTACATGTATGTGTCCAGACGGAAGCATCTCACAAGAACAAACATCATCTTCAGCATTGTCTAGACGATTGTTTGCGTACCAATCAATGAGGTGTCGTTCACAAGTCAATTAACTCAAGCAATCACTGTGCAGTGCAGGATTCATGTCCACAATAAAAAAAAATCTACAAAATCCAGGGTAAGACAGTAGTTTATAATAAACATCACATCCGTTGGCTCATGAGGATGCCAGTACGAGAAGGATGCGGGGTTCCGAGTGTGTACCGCATATTCTCAGTCACACAAGTGCCGTGGAGGACTCCGCCGGCCGATTTCTCGACACTACCCTCTCATCAATGGCTTGTTTATGAGGAATTGCTCATAGATTTGACCGTCTCGCCGAGGGGGCAAGGACTGTCTGCGTTTGCATCATGTTTATTAACGGCGGCGTCACCATCATCTTCACAGGGGCATATTACTTTGGGGAATGGGTATCATTTAAATGCACAATGTGTACATACATGTACATCCTTTGGGGAGATACCGGTATTTGATATAGGTGATTAAGGAATTCCTGGAACTTTTATATGCTGGGATTGTTTCCTTGAAAAATGAAAGGCTATGAAACCCAATAATGATGAGTTATGTGCATCACTTAAGTTTCGGAAGACGTTATGATGGCCTTGTGTTTTTCTTGAAAATACTCAGTTGTACATGTATGCATGATGGGTTTAGCCTTTGGGGTTACAGCATACCCGCATAATCATAGTACTGTTTTTTTATAGAAGCGACCAAAGAAATCATAATTTCAAAATCACAATTACATACATCAACACATACAGGAACATTTTACTTTTAGTACAAATACATGTATGACAATATTGATGGCCGACAAATCAGAATTTTCAAATATGAAGATATAGATGTATACGTACTGTAAAATTATCATTTATAGGTTGATTATCTTTATTATCTGTGTATTAATAACCCAATGAATCAATTAACAGAAAGCAAATTTGAAACATGTACAGTACAGTACGGCGGACATATAATTTTACGGCTCTCATATACATGTAAGATTTACACATGATCGCTCATGTTAATGGATGAGGTTTGCGTTGTTGGACATGTGTAAAACTGACAGGTGCATGGTTGATTGACCACATGTACAGATGCACAAAGCTAAAAACCATACATGACAGTCAGATCTACATATTATGTACATTGTATGTACAATGTACAGTGTATGTGTGAGCCAATCCAACAAAATGAGTCCTAAGTTGCCAGAGTTCTACTGAGTAAATCTGTTGAACAAATCTTGCACCAGGGAAATCAATAGGCCGACAATAGGAACTGTCTATTGTTTTTATTTTTATCCACATTCATGTCCATGATATTTCATGAAGGTGACAAACTGACCACATACGGTACATCAAAATGAGGATCAAAACACTTGTTATACATGTAGGCCTAATGCATGTGAAAAATTAATAAGGGGCTAAATGTCATAAAGACTCATTTTGAAGGAACTGATCACTTATGCACTTCATCTAGGTACATGTACTGGGTACTAGGGAAAAAAGTGGACAGTCTGCTGTATGTGGGCCCGCATGCTGATGTGCACGTGGCCACTGGTGCACAGTTTAATCGGTGTAGTGTTGACAGTGTGGATCAAAGGTTTTTACAAAGATGCATGTGATACCAATGCAACTAACAAGAGGCCCATTGATGAATTGCAAATGCATCAGTACAGTGTGTTAGTGTGTGCACAGGGCAAACTGGTAGAATGCACAAGATACAATATCAGCTGGATTGATTTCACAGGGGAGTTGACAGCAAAGTGGTCAAGGTCCATTTTGGAAACCACATGCATCATGCACACTGAATGTACATGTTTCGTTTGAATGCCTATGAACCAAAGTCATACAAATAAACATTAGTAAATTACGATGAAGGTTTCATATGCATGTTGTGTACCAGCAAGAAAATACAGGTGACCTGTGTCGAATCCCATTTTATTTTTTCAACTACACCTACCCTTCAACTTTTATGACAAGCAGTTTCCATGTACATGTATATGACCATTTGTACAAATGGTTGTTCACAGTGTGAAGCATCGCATTACATTTACTTGTATATAATTTCCCCTCACAATAGAGGAACTATTGAATTTTATGATTGAATTATAAGGATGGTTTCAAGCTTAAGTTATTGCGATATAATTAGTACACAATATGCGTACAGATGTACATGTATGTATACCAACAAGGAACCAGGGGTTTAAATTGCCAAAAATACTCCTTTCAGAAAATGCATTCAGGGGTAGTAGGCCGATTCAATCAAAGCCGGATTCCTTCTCCGAATCTATATCAAAAGCCAGTTGCACACACTACAATGTGAAAAGCCGTGGATTATTTACATCAAGTGCTGTTTGTGCTTTGGTATTGTTGTAGTTTTTCGGTACCATGGTACATGACCTCTTTTTGCACAGCAGTGTCAATAGGTTATGCCCCCACTGCACAGTCAGGGCAGTGTACATACACGTACATGTACACAAAAACTATGCAAATACGTGTATTTTTGGAAGTCCTGCAACTACTTACTACAAAGTTGTTTCCTTATTCACCTGCACCGCACAGTATTGCATTTGCATCATCATAAATAACTCCTCCCTTTCTAAGAAATTAGGGGATGAATAGAAAGCACTCTAATCCTACATGCAGATGTACAAATGCACAGTTTAATAGCAAAACAGGTTTCTTGTAAATCATTAGATTTACCACAATCGGATTGAGCTGTTACATGCAGCAGCGTAGGGGGGGGGGGACCACATTGGGGACATACACACCCCCATAAAAAAGTTGTCAACCTCCCCCCCCCCCTTATCTAGCTCCTAGACCTATGTTCTTAAAACTCAATGGTTCTTGAGTCTGAAGTGCCAAATGGTGACACGTAACAACCAATGAAAACCGGTGTGCAAATGAATTGATGTTTTCACCTGATGACATCACTCTGCCCTGATCTGTACCTTGCTGGCATAAGTTAAAACCAATTATTTACATCATAAAACAAGAGAAACGAACTAAGCAATAAATCAAGGTTACAATCCTGAGCTGTCCTTGCCCTGTTCAATGTGATTTGTAATGATAAAGTAGTAATATGTACCCGTACATGAGCCTAATAACCTGTTCCATGTATATTGTAAATTGACTCAGTAACATGGAGTCAGAGGTACATGTAGCACAATGACCAAAAATAATGCTGCATGGTCTTACTATGCTTGTGTTTTTAGCCAGTAAGCTGTCTTTTCTTCACTTTTCCAAATAAGTCCCCACATCATTGATGAAACGATGCAACTTTTTCAACGATTGTTCTATTTGCCAACAGTATGTTTACATTGTAAGTTAAGTAACTTCATTGTAAAGTAAAAGTTCAGAAAAATTCAAAGATAATCACAATAATTAGGGCACAAGCAGACATTCAGTTCAAGTATTGCAAATTTGCCATACAAAGGGGATGAAATATTTTTTCAGATTTACTTAATACTGCATGTCAGATAGCAAAAGTATTTTTGTTTGAAAGAATGAAATTTATCTGCATAAGTAGGCCCTATTATTTATAAATAATAAAAACAAATTTATGCAGAAATTATGCAACTTACATTACATTTATAATCGGAGGTGTTTCAGACAGACAGTAAACTGTAAACATGGTGGGTTTTTTTGGACAACTGCCACAAATAATACGTTAAATCAAAACAATCTTGTTGGCAACCATCTGGACTTGTTGGGTTTACAAAAAAAAAATATCTAGGCCTATTTGCAAAAAAACTTATGTCAATGTTCAAGACTTGGCAAATTTTTAAAACAAATTCAAATTGATAATAAACGATAGGCTCTATTGACAGTTAGTAATTCAATGACCTCTCAGCAGTCAACTGAACTGGGCTAAAGATTTTGAGATTTGACAACACATGAGAAATTTGTTTCTTGACGAATTCAATTTAAACATGGTAAAACTTTAACATATTAAATTAATAAGTCATTATTTGACTGGAATTGTTTTGCATCTCATTAAGCATCTATTAAACAAAAGTAGGCTTGCATGGCTGGCACCTGAGTATGATTTATCATGTTGGGAGTAGTGTGTTCTCGGCCAGCCGCGATTTTCCACCAGTCGGCCGGCCGCGGGTAAATCGACGCGCATGGCCCCGTCGCCTGCGGCGCCGTTCCGGTCGCCAACTTCGAACCATCCCACAGGTTAACGCAGTTCCGGGTATCGATTATGCAAAAGAAAGCCTTAATTCCGTCCATTTTTAATACCACATTGACCCAAAAATACAACCCCTAGCTAGAAAGATAATCATGTTAATTATAAACAAAACAAAAGGTGACAAACGAGGTGGTGTAACGTCGGAACTTCGGCGTTAAAATCGTAAACACTGGAAAGTCTGATGCGAGTTGGTGTCGTCAAAATCGACTTACCCCGAAGGAACGACTCTCCCGCACCGCAAGAGAAACTTTTTCTCTAACAGCGGAGGCAGACACCTCCATGCTCTTCCGAAGCATCCTCGCATGAGGCCGCTCCCCAGCCATCTTTCTTGGCCGCTTTTCAAGCACCGGAAAATTGTTAATTACAGCACTAATTCAGAGGGGAAGTTGTGACTAAAGAGATTTCTCTCGCGCAATCCACCGTGATCTGTCGGCCATTTTGGAATTGCCATATGCAAGGAATTATGGGAGTTCCACTTTGTGCAAAAGGAGGTGGGGCACTTTGCAGAGTATCCCACACGCAAAAAAAATAATAATGTCAATCACATTGACATTTTAATGTCAATCATGTTGTCAAGTTGTTGACTTTTTTTTTGAGTGTTTAATTATTGATAGTAATTCTATAACTTTGTCAGATTTCAGGTAGACTACATGTAATATTTAATAATAAGATCTTTCTATCACGGCAGCAAAGTATAAGAGGGGTTGCATATTTTACTTCTTTTTTTGGGGGGGGGGAATTAATTAACTTTATTCAGACATTATACATTATTAATTAACTTTATTCAGACATTATTGTACATTATACCAAACTTTAGGACTACCAACTTTATTTCTTTACAAATACTTTATGCATTTTGATGTAAGCTTCATGAAGAGAGACTCGCGACCCAAATCCACAGCAAATGTTGCTGAGGCCACGGAAGCCAATTCCACCAAAAATAGTATCAGTTCGTATCATTATTCAGGAAAAAAAGGATAAAAATACAATCTAAAACGCGGGGGTGTCTTCTTTATTATCTATAGTGGTTTTCATAGTTTGGTACTACCGTTTTTGTTTGTGTTGCTTTTATTTTTAAAGTTTTATTTGACCATGGAGGAATCTCCACGGATTTCTTACAAGAAACAATGAGCATAAAGGTACAAATTAAATTAAAACATACTATGAATGATCACAGAAATAATATATATCCTAGGCATTGTCGAGGATAAAAAAAAAAAACCGGTTAGGCCAAAAAAAAAAAATAAGTCGGTCTCTGGTCAGCGATTTTAATCATCTCAACAGCGCCCTCTATTTCACCAAAGAGCACCAAGGAATGGGAAATTGCACCAAGGCAAATGATCGAAAGCACCAAGGCAAATTATGGAGGACACCAATGTACATGAGGACACCAAAAAAGCAAAATAGTACCCACCTTGTCTGTACAATCCAAGCTTGGAGAAAAAAAAGAAGAAGCCGCGTGGCCGCGTCAATTCCGGAACTTTGGTCTGACCAGAGACCGAATATTTTTTATTTTTTTGGCCTTATACCATGGTTATACCAAACAAGCACAAGCATGATGATGATTTGCTATGTGCTATCTTCAGTAGACGGGCACGTACGAGAACGACACCCCTAAAGTGGTTTTTGGTATCTCCCATTGCCCTCATGTGACCCGACGTATTACCACACATCAAAATGATGGCGACGGACGGAATCCCTTTCTACGTATAAAACGGTGCAAATAAATTACTCGGTAAATCAAGAAATTCTGCGGCAAGGAAGACAGCAAATTTGACAGAATGAAGAAGAAGGTATGATGCTTATAATATTGCCTTTTGATTTGGGTTAAATTGAGTAATGTATTAACAAGTGGCAATTTTGTTGCGGTCATTTACTTTTCATTTAGTGTGGCGCGAATCTCTTTTGCACTGTAAATTGGTATTGACCAGTTATGTTATGAATATGATGTCTACTGCTGTGATCGTGTGTAACCATGGAGGAAGGTGTTCCTTCCTCCATGGTGTAACTGAGTTAGAGGAAGGAACATGGTTAGACCACTGACGATCGAAATTGGCACAATTGCAGAATACCCCGCCACTCAATCTATCCGCCTCGAAGCCGTGTCTGACATTCAACTTGGGCCCTACTATATAGCTATAACTAAGACTGAAATCGGCTCGCCATACCATGCCAAAATGTTAAAAAGGCGGTAAGTTGTGTCAAAGCTACTCGGGCTAGTCCTAACGCAAGTATATAGTCATTAATATGGGCATGGACATGATGGATTGACCCAGTAACTTGGGGTGCCAGAACTCCATTTTTTAAATGTTGTCTTTGGTTGGTCGTTCTAGCGCCCCAGCGACGGCAAATCATACTGTAAACCGGTATTTTCACCCACTGACCTAGTCCGAGTAACTTGGACCCAACTTATCGCCTTTTTAACATTCAGACATGGTTTGGCGATAGTAGGGTCCAAGCTTAAGTTATACTCGGACTACCACTGACCAAGATCCAAAAAGTTGCCAATATTAAGTCTACATAAATTTAATGTTAGTTACTTGTTTTGGCCTATGGCTATGCTGCTATGTTTTTTACAGAAATGTTTTCACTACTACTACTACTAGGGCCTACATGTATGATGTACACTCCATGTGTGTGTACTGGGTGGGTAATCTGTTGAACTTACTTGTATTTCTCAATCTTTATAACTTTGTTATTTCTGAACTGAACTTGAAACTTTTGAGTTGACCTTTAACAGGTAGGTACAAGGACCCGTATCTGAAACTCTTCCAAAGTTCATGTAACTCTTGCAGCACGTGTCGTCTTTATCAGTACAACTCTAGTTGGACGTTGCGCAAAGTGCAGTAATATAAATGAACAGTGGGAGTTGCACAAAAAGCTTGTTGACTTCACGTGATTGTGGATTAATAACTGGTTTTTTTTATTAAATTGCCGAGTGGTTTGTATTGTTTTGAGTACTTTTAGGCAGTTTGATTGGAAGTTTCAGTGTCAGCATGCAAAGGGCATGAGCTAAGTGCAACGTGTGAGGACACGAATGAGGAAAACTTTGAAGGTGATGCAATATTTAAGAGAAGGTGACTTTGGTGTTGGCCAGTGCAGTATCTTGTCTCACGGGTGCTGAATGTACCAGTACTTACATGTACATGTAACCCGCAAGTACTGTTGGTTTGAACCTTCAGTAGCGTTAAGGTATTGTGTGTTTGTGATTAGCTGTGGGTAGTCTTCAGAGATGGTGGCTGTGGGCTTAGAGGACTCATCATGCTTATGATTTGAGATTTTAGCTTCTCAACTGATGCTACATGGACAGTGTGTTCTTGTTGCTGCAATCTATGACTGTCTACATAGTGGACTCTGTAGTGTGCATTGCCTTGCTCTGTATGGTAAAAGTGCGACATTTTATTGGGATTCATTTGGTGCTTTTCGTGGTGGAGAGTACAACTTCAGAAAAGTTTGTGGATATATCATGTGATGTGACTTACCAGAATCCTGCCTCCATGGACTTACACGTTTTTCTAAGGGTAAAAATAAATCCCAGTACTTTTTGTCTTCTTTTGGAGTTAGTAAATATTTTTCACGTTTGACCTGCAAATGTGTATGGCTTTCTAGGCATGTGTATTTGAGTAAACTCTTGAGTGGGGTGTTGCTGAAGGACCATTGCCACGGTGTGCCAATTCTCCTGTTTATTACTCTCTTGCGTATTGTTACAATTTACAATTTCAATGGAAGAGTACCCTTCACACTCCAAACCATATGTATGTATACAAACAAGAACACACAAAGTGTCCTTCATTGCCTCTCATGAGAAGAATAAGTCCATATTTTTGTACACACATATTCGACAGGTTCCCTTGCAGGTACATTCACCTAGACTGAAGATCAATGTTTCAATTTTTCAGAATGCTATTGCAAATTTCTGCGGCACACACAATGTAAATCTACATCACGTGAGAATTACTAGCGATAAATAGTGCTTTGTCTGATTGCGTGTATTTTTATAGCCTTCACAAAGTTTCTGTGTTGACTTTAAAGTGGAATGTTCTTTGAACTTGTGCTTTGTTCGGTCACTTGATTTAGATTGGAAATACCCTATTGGCTTAAAAACAAAAGTACAGTTGCTGCATGTCTACGTGTATGCAGTCATGCACTTACTGTGCTTATTCCAATGTGCTTGGTACATGTATTGGGCAATGACAGTTTCGATAAGCAAGTTCCATGGTACATGTACATAAACTTCCTTTTTGTTGTTCCTGATGAGTGTCTGATTTCAGGCTAAATAAGCACAGGTGTTTTTAGAAACGTTGTAACTAAGCTGTCCGTATTCTGTACCACTTTTTAGGTTCATTTTCAGCGCCATAATTAAAAGGCAAGTCCACACATGAGTCCTGTACAGGGTGAACTTTCTGATTCATACGAGGAAAGCATTTGGTTCAGTGAAGGACTTCTGTTCCTGAAGTACACTCTATGCAGGTTTCTCCTGGATGTATTTCTTTGGGTCAAGACGTTTTGAGAATTCCTGAACTGTTGTTTCGACTGTTCGTCTAATTATTTGGAATCTTTGGATTGCAACTTGTATCTTTGGAATTTGATCTGGAAGTGAATGTCAAACCTGCAAGACATAATGAACGGGTTACCCTTGAGACCAACAACTTTTACAAATCGCAGAAAAAGGAAGGTAAGTTTAAAAGCAACCTATTCTTGTTTCTTTTATTATTTATTAGAATTGTTGAGTAGTTCATATAATTGTCCTTACCTTGGCTTTGAACATCACTGCCTCCATTTCTCTCGCACGTTGCCATTCTTCAAACTCGGCCGTCTTGTCTTGACGATTGTGGCTGTCGTATCGTGTGCTGCTCAGACCGGCATAGCTATAGTACCTCGTCTTGTGTGCCGCCCTCCTTTGTGGGTTTATGGGTTTGACCCACGACGGCTGGTGCCCATACGAACACCGGTGACCACTGTGGCTGGCATACATGTTGAAGATATGAGGCAACGTCGCGCTCAAATCCTAACACTGTCTTCAGTATTGCAGTTGAAATCCTGTTGCACAGAGTTCTTACCATAAAAATTAACTCAACTCACCGGGCATAGTCTTTCAGTGTTTTCTTGCTAAACTGTTGGTTTTTAAAGCCACAGAATTCTGTTGAAAAGTTGACCTTCCGGGTACTGCTAGGTAGCTGTCTCCCTGTGGCACTTGAGGCATTGTTTTCATTGAAATCACTTCAGGCGGACTACATCGGTGACCCTAAAGTTGAGAAACTCATTCAAATTGCAGACAAAAGAAATACATTTGTAGCATGCACAATGGTATTTCTGCACCAGTTTTTCATTTTAGAGAAACAGGAAGAAACGGTAAAGAAAAAAAATTGTGTTATTCTTACAGGCCTAATAGTGATACAGGAATGCAGCGCATTTGTTTTTTAAAGTTGAATGGCACAATATTTTTCTTAAATCCAAACGGCAAGTTAATAGTAAAGAATTCCCCAGTGTAAAGCTTACTGCTTCCAACACTTCAGCCTCATTCTTTGGAGTAATTATGTTGGGAGTAATCATGTGTGGGACTTGGGGCCAGCTTTGTGTTGTCTGGCAAGTCTGAATCTTAAAGGTTACCTACTTCAATAACAACCAGCACGTGACGTTGGTATATTACCTGACTAAACATTAATGTAAACTGAGTATCTACGGCCATTTTCTGTGCCTGCCTTGTGCTAACTAAATTCATCGTATGAATTCTGGCAAGCTTCATGTTTTTCGCACAGGGAGTCAATATTCCAACTTTGACCATCAGAGAACAGTTTACTGAAGGATGCTGGCATTTAAGGAATCTGGTTGCTTAGTTACTAATCACTTGACGTTGTCATATCATCGTCTGAGCATCATCACTCAATCTTGAGAGATTATTGATACAAAAATCCTTACCAAAATGGCAAAATTGGCGCCCTTACAGTAAATCTGGAGACTGTTTAATATTGTATCCTCATAACCTTTTGGAAAGGAAATAAATCATTTTTAGTTTGGTCATAGTTATACACACATTGCAAGGGTCTGGTGAGTTTATTACACAGAGTACCATAATTTAAAAAAAGAAATGAATGAGTGAAACATAAATTGTTTACTTCTTATTTTTTACTTGTGCGTTGTGTTTACACAAGGCATTAACATCAAGGCATTTGGTTATTTTCCAGTTCATTCATTTTTTTTAAATTCGCAATCTGACTTGGGAGTATCATTGCAACCAAAACACAATGTCGAGTTTATTTCAATTAGAAGTGACACTATTTTTTTACGAAAATATTTTCTCTTCTCTAGAAAATGAAGATCTGCATGTGCATGTAGGCCCCAAGTTACAATATCACAATCAAAGTATCATCATAAAGTGTTCTGTATTATTATTGAGTTAACCCAGAAAAGTCTGGAAACTGCTAATTTTGGTAGGTGCAAAAATGGTCATTGTTTTTCATTGTTTTGTTTTTGATAGGTACTACTGATGGGTAAGAGTGGGTCTGGTAAGACCAGCATGAGGTCCATTATCTTTGCCAACTATATCGCCCGGGACACCCGCAGGTTAGGGGCTACAAGTAAGTCGACATTTATTTTTTTCAATCAGTGTTGTTGTTTTTTATTGCATGGAAATTCCAATCTAGGTTTGCTTTCAAACAATTTGGCATGTCTTAACCCTAACCTTCCTAAATCCTCCAAAGTCCTCCGGGCAGATTTTGGAGGTTTTTGGAGGATTGAGGTTGAATGCAACATACAATTTGGGAGAATTGAGGGCACATGATCATTCAGTTTCGGTTGTTTTTTGAGGATTGAGGCTGAATGGTGTCTGAAGAAGAGGATTGGAGGATAGGGGGGGGCTGAATGCATTTTGGAGGATTTTGGAGGATTGAGGCGGTGGGTATTCTTCATTTGAACATAAGAGCAAAAGTTTGGAGGATTTTGGTGGATTGAGGATAGTTCCTAATAATCCTAGCAAAAAAGGCCTGGGGGTAGGGTTAACTGCACGGAATGCATTACTTCAAGCCTATGTTAAGACAGATTTAAGTGAAATTGGCATTGAGTTTAACAATTTGTGTTTAATAATATTAATTTTTTGGGGTGTATTAATGTGAATGTGGCTATTGCTTTCTTCTCAATTGCATTCGAACCTGTGTTTCAAGTCAAAACTGTTTTGAATATTTTTGACAAAAATATTTTTGTGAAGTGTATTAACCTACCTGTACCCAAGCATGTCTCTCCACTTTTTCCCATCATATTTTTGATTTTATTGCATTTTTTTTAACTGAGACACTCCAACTGCTATTTTCCGTTTGTATAAACACGTTTCCCCTTTGTTTATTTCCCTGCAGTCGACGTTGAGCATTCCCACGTCAGATTTCTAGGCAACCTCGTCTTAAACCTCTGGGACTGCGGCGGGTAAGTACGGCAGGAATCGTTCAGACTCAAAAAAATAATCTCATCAGAGTCGCAATTTGTAGACAATCCCGCCTAGGGATATCAAAAGCAGTGGCATTTACAAACAACAGCGATAAGCAAGACTGTTTGTAAATCAAGCCTCAACTCACTGAGGATGTATTTTTAACGGAAGCCCTCTGAAAAGCAAATGATTGTTTGGAAGGGAAGCTGATATGCTGTAGGGGTCACGAACGATGCTGTGCTTTTACATTATCAGTAGCCTGAAAAATAAAAAGAAAAAAACTTGGTGTGTTTGATTTTGTTTCTGCTGTTTCCATTTTACAAAATTGCATGCAAAGTGAAACGATAAAATCTGGTTTGAACCTCTGAACTCGGACTAAAGTCCTAGTAAAAAAGGTCATGTGATTTTTGTTGGCAGTAGGGACTTTTGGTCTAAATATCAAAGGTGGACCAGTGCACTCTCAATGATTAGTAAACTTGAATTGAAATGTGAGAAAGACAACACACAGACCACCAACCAAGTTACAAACTTACAATGTTTGCTTTCATTTCTAACTGAAAAATTATAGAGGGTTAGCGGTCCTTCAATTTTGGGGAGCTTATTTATTACAATGCTTATTGGATCTAATTATTTGGAAAAACAGTTGGGTAACAGAGGTTATGTAAAAACAGCAGAACCATTTCGTGCTTTTGTTGCTGCAATTTTGCTGTTGAGACTTGAGTATTGGTCAGTTTGCCTGATTTCTTTAGATACATGTCAAGGTGTCTTTGTAGAAAAAATGCTAATATGAAAAAAATAGCTTGTTTTGAAATTTTAAAAAAGGGTTTCTATAGCGATCCAAGACTACTGTTAGTGCTTACAAGTACAGGCACCTTAGCTAATAATCATTCGGGTGTAATCTTGGGCTAGTTTCATCATTTCCTACCTCCATGGTTTCATGGACAACCTAAGCAAACAGATTTGCTGATATAAAGTTTTGCTTAGTACAGTATTTCATCAGCCAATCTTGTGGTATGTGTGATTCGTGTATGTAATGCTCGGCAGAATTTGGGTCCTAGTTGGTAAGAATTGACCATTCTTGATAATTCCTTCCAGCCAAAGATTTTAGGGCAGATTTTTTACTTTGCACATAAATTTCCAAAGTAGAATTTAGTTACAATTCATTCTACCCAATCATTCCACTCCAGCCAAGAGGCGTTCATGGAGAACTACTTTGCCAGCCAGCGGGACAACATCTTCCGCAACGTGGAGGTCCTGATCTATGTCTTTGACGTGGAGAGCCGGGAGCTGGACAAGGACATGCACTACTACCAGTCCTGCCTGGAGGCCATCCTGCAGAACTCTCCCGAGGCTAAGATCTTCTGTCTCATCCACAAGATGGATCTGGTTCAAGAGGATGAGAGGGAATTAGTGAGTATTCCGAAATGAAAACATGTTTGTTCTGTCTGTGGTGTCTGTGTCTCTCTCTAGGGGCACTGGCCTGGAGGTGGTACACACTTATAGAAAGGTGAAATTCGCAGAGGTGTTTTACAAAAGTATCCACAGATGCCGCAGTTGGCGTAATGCATTTGCGCCTTTTCTAGGGATTGCTCTTAAAATCCTCAATGCAGAAAAATAGGTGGCAAGGATAATAATCATAAAACTTGCTTATTATAACTGTAAATTGTTTCCCTACTGCAGAGTTTGATCCCTGCTCTGAAACAAAATCAATTAAAATATCTTTGTGACTTGTTGATTCCACACATCAAAGTGGTCTTCATAACTTGACTAGGTTTTGCTGACAGGAACTAGGGGCCTGGCAGTGAACAGATTTAAATAAGTGACTAAGTTATTTTCACCTTGCCCAGATTTTCCATGAGCGAGAGGAGGACCTAAAGCGTCTGTCCAAGCCCCTCTCCTGCACCTGTTTCCGTACCTCCATCTGGGATGAGACCCTCTACAAGGCCTGGTCCTCCATTGTCTATCTCCTCATTCCCAACGTGCAGCAACTCGAGTCCAATCTCCAGCAGTTTGCAGAGATCATTGACGCCGATGAGGTCCTACTATTTGAAAGGGCTACGTTCTTGGTAAGAATAAATTAACCCAGATTCCACTAGCAAGAAGAAAAAAGAAAGAATAGCACTTTTGTGGTATTACTAATTGTTAAACAATATAAGTACACATGCTACCTAAAAGTTAAGATAACAGTGTTGGGCCTTGCATCATGAATGATCCATTGTTGGATAAACAGGTGTTAGTTGATGTGATTCAGTAACACTTGGTCACTGGACACTGCTACTTAATCCATGCCGATTGGCGTAGCATTTTAACTGATACACCATTCATTATTAGAAATAGTACTTGTGGTGGAAATATATTTTTTTAAAGTCTGCTTTTGAAAATAAAACATTCTGAGAAGCATCAGGAATACATAGAATACATGGATGACATAAAATACATGAACAAATAACATGGAATACATGTGAATGGTCAGTTGTAGATAATAGATAACAAAACAGCAGCAAATGTAATCCTTTTGTCAACGTTACCAGGATCTTAAACCAGGTCAAACAAAAGATATAAAAACAAACCGCCTTCTGAAAATGTGTACATGTAGATTGATAGAAAAGTTATCCATATCCCTTTGATGTGGAAAATAAACACTAAACATCACATCATACTCCAGTAAACATATTTTTAATTAATACATGACTCATTTAAAAAAAAAAAAAGTGAGCAAAACAAAACAAAAGGCCTTAACTGAAGAATTGTTTGAAAAACAGTAAACCATTAACTTAGACTCCCAAAGCATTTTTGAGCTAGGAACCTTCCATAATCCTGCAACCATTTTGCACTGTGCCACATTCCTTGTACCTTAGTTTTCAAAGGTCATCAAGCTCAAGCTCCAGCATTTTATGTGAAACAATTTTGATTAAGTTTCGTCATGTGTCTATCTGCACTTTTCAATGCATGGTGCATAAAAAAAGCAATGTACATGAATACGTATGGAGTTGAAAAGGCCAGAAGTTCATTAGCTAGAAAATTATGCACATAGATAATGACATTAGACACCCCCAACTTATGTGAAGCAATCACCCAGACGCGAGAGTGATGGTACCGCCTCACTAAAAGAATTAACCTTTGCAGAGATTCAAGACTTCCTAACCCGGTAGATCTTCCGTTCTCACGACCACTTAAGGGGATATGTTGCGGTTTGCATGCAATCAAGTCCTTAAAGGAATAGTATGCTACAAGAAAGTAGTACTCGGCCTCGCTCGAAAGCCTGGGCATTGCAGTGTTTGTATTTGTGGCACATCTTTGAGGGTTTGTGTTATTAAACTGTGAGTTTAGTAGTGAAGATATAGGAAGATGTAAACTTTATTATTACTGATATTCACTGTACTGGTATAACAAAGGCATTCATTACTGAACGTCCCGGATAATGCAAGTTGATCTGTATGGTTGTTTATGAGAGATCCTTGGGCTAAGTTTACGACCACAAAACACAGCGCAGGCCATGAACAAATAGTTGATTCAACATAATGAATTTCCAGTCACGAGTCACACACATCCAGATTATATAATCCACACGTGCCATGAAAAGTACTATCCACAAACTGTCAACAGAATTATTCAGCTGTGCATCTTTAAGGCCAAAAAAAAGGGTGGGTTTTTTTATTTTTTTTTTTTTTTTTTTTTTTTTTTTTTTTTTTTTTTTTTTTTTTTTTTTTTGCTGATGACTGCAATGGTGCAAATACAAACTTAATGCAAATATATGTCCAGAGAGAGAGGCCCACATCTTCTTATTCGATCATAACCCATCTAAAAACGTTAAAAACAATTGCAGCAGAATCAGCTTCCAGTCAAACCAGTGAGTTTGGCGAACATCATCTTGTACAAAAAAAACTTTTGAAAAAACTTTTCATTTTGCCGGCAACAAACTAACGCGCGCATACCGCATACCAGAGAAACTTTTTTTTTTTTTTGGCCTAAGTTGATTATATTTGTCTGTCTCTTTTAGGTAATCTCACACTGTCAGAGGAAGTCGCAGAGGGACGTTCACCGATTTGAGAAGATAAGCAATATCATCAAGCAATTCAAACTTAGCTGCAGGTAAGACGGACAGTCTGGAAAGCATTGGGGAAATACTAAAGGAAGGTTATGAAACGGTTGAAGATATGATTGAAAATAAGTAATGTTAGGCCCCCCCCCCAAAAAAAAATCTTCTACTTCCGATTACATGGCATTCGAAAATAGGGTTGGTAGGTACCGTAGGGGATTTTTTTTTTTTCTTGGCCATTTTTTGTGTATGATCATATGGAGGCATCTGCATTTAGTCAAGGGTAAAAGGTAGAAATTGATGGTTTTGGGGTGTTTTTTCCTTCTAATTTTTTCATAAAAAAATTAGGGTAGGGGCTCTCAGAATAGGGTAGGTAGGGAAACTGGAAGCAGAACTATTATTTTTTTTTGGCATTATCAACTGTTTCAAGAATGTTTAGTCTGCGTTCATGTGAGGATGCTGCTTAAAGGTAATAAACAACATTTGCAAACATCAAAAAACAAAACTACTAAATTATTATGAAATCCCTCACTTGACTGTAAGTGAATAATAGTCACAAAGCATCCTGTGAAATCATGGCACCTGGTGTGCTGTCATTTTGAAGAAAAGTGGAAGTTTTGTAACAATTTCCAATGATCCAATTTTCCAATTTCCAAAAAACTGACTTTTTTCAAATGCTGCACCCAATTAACCATATTTAGTCAGTCCACATTTTGTTTGCAATCAGTTACACATCTGTAAATGGGTGCAAGCCAGCTACATGTAGTCTGGTTTCCTGACCTGAGAATTCTCTGATGTCTATTTCTTGCTTTGTTTCGTCTGAAGTAAGGTCAGGGAATCAGACTACAAGAACAAAATAGGTTTTCTTGGTTTTTCCAGCATATTTGAAAAGAAAAATGAACAGGTTAGTGTAACAATATTTGCAATAAAATGCTAACCCCCAAATCCATCCATTTCTGGAAACAACAGCAGAAGCAAATGTTGTACAATACCATGGAACAGGAAACCTTCATCATTCATTAGTACTCCTAGGATAAATTTCACACATTTTGGGGTGGTCACTTAAAGATTGAAAACAGATGAAATTTTATAGGCACTCTTTTGTTTGTTTTCTCGACAGTAAACTTGCGGCGTCGTTTCAGAGTATGGAGGTGAAGAATTCGGCATTTGCGGCATTCATCGACGTGTTTACATCAAATACATACGTGATGGTGATCATGTCAGACCCATCAATACGTAAGTATCTCTAGGAGTCGAGGTTTGTGAGCCTAGGATTTGAACAGGTCTATAAAGTGAGAACATTTTGCACAAATGATGGACATTTGTTAGTAGTTGTTCACAAATGTACACATTTGTCTTAGAGTGTCAGCAAACAGAAATCCTCAAATTAATCATAAAGGGTGACTGACTAGGTGCATTCTAATAACTGTGAAGCCGAACAAAGAAATTGACCAGAGTGGGGTTCTAACCTGCCACCTCCAGATTATGGTTCCAGTGCTTTACTAACTGAACTATCCAGCCCTTTGTTGGTGGTTCCTTATTATGTCGATGTCTTTGGGGAAGTGCCACTATAGAGCTAGATAGCTCAGTTGGTGGAGCACTGGAATACTAATCTGGAGGTCCCTGGTTCAAACCCCGCTCCAGTCAATTTCTTTGTTCAACTTTAAAATCACTCAAAATAGAAATACACTAACATCCAGTTGTCTCTTATTAGACTAAAGGTGTTGGTACTCAGAAGGGTTTCATATTTATGTGAATTGCATAATTTGGCCAAGAGAGGGCAGTATTCAACAAGAGTGGCTTTGATCTGATCGCTTGATACTTCTAGCGTTGTAGAGTTTTGCTTTTATGAAATGAACAAGTGGATATCTTTTAACATGAATTGAACCTGCAACTTTCAGAACTATAAAATGAGGGTAGCAAACTTTTCATGAATTTGTTACTTATCAATCCAACTAGGCAATGAATTTTTATATTGGTTACTGTCAGTCTTTCAGTCATAGCCACTTGTCCGTGGATATCAGACATTTACTGCTCCAAGTGCATTTTGAGTAAATTATTCACATCATCTCTCAACAAATCCGTCAAATTTATGATGGTTTTTGTTTCCCCAACAGCCTCAGCTGCAACTCTGATCAACATCAAGAATGCCAGGAAACACTTCGAGAAGCTGGAAAAAATAACAGACAATCCTATGGTCACTTAAAAACAAACTTGCTTACTAAAATGTTATCTTAGCTTAGCATTCACCTGTCACATGGAGTAAGACCGTGTCCATATTACTTGCCTATGGCTTGAAATTACACATGAGTCTATGGTAGCGGCTGCAGCCACTTCTCATAGACTCGTGTGTAATTTCAAGCCGTAGCCAAGGATGCGGACACAGCCAAAATGTCGTGGAGCTGCTCAGCACAGCAATTTTCTTAGCATGGAAAATAATTGCTTAGCAAAACCAGGTTACCAGCCAAAATATAATGCAATGTTTATTGCTATTGACTGGTACTCAAACTTATTTATGCTTAGCATGTAAATCTGCTAAGCTATACTTCCTGCTTAGCAAAACCAGGTTACCAGCCAAACTGTAATGCAATGTTTATTGCTAGTAACTGGTAATCAGCTTATTTATGCTTAGCATGTAAATTTGCTAAGCTATACTTTTTGCTTACAGCAGGGCCGTGAAATGTGTCAATAGTCATAACAGATTTTCTTCAGGGTTAGGCTGAATCAGAATCAGCTGTCTAGAGCTAGGTCTACGTCTGCGTCCATTGAAAATACGCGGGGACGCGCTGACAATAGACGTAGCCGTAGCTCTGGAAGCCCGTTTCGGACACGGCCCTACAGTCATATCAGGCATGCAACTTTTCCTCGGATCCGCTGATTTCCTTGTTTTCTTACTTCTCATAAATGCCATTACAAATTTAAAAATACTTTTCAAAGTCTTGTGTGGTTTTGGAGTTGCCTGGGTTTTTTTTCTAAATTCCCAGTTGCATGCCTGTCGTATGGTCAGTGTAGGTGATCGCTCTTTGCAAAAAGCAACCTCCGTTTACCTCATTAAATTGTCACTATTGGTAAACCTCTTAGGAATATTACACAACTAGAAGTTTCTATACACCGATAAACTCTACATTCTATAATATTTACTTTTGAAACTTTCGTTTACAATCACACTTGTACATAGAGGTGACAACTTTACAGATATGGACCATTTTGTGTGTGACTTTTTTGATCAAATGGGGGGAGGGGGTTCAAAGTTGAACACCCTTGTAATTGTAAACAGTGATATCATTTTTAACATTAGAACCAATATTGCAGACATGAGAATCTTCCTGTTTAAACAGGAATTCCTGGGGGTTTTTTGTTTGTTTATTTTGAGCCTGTCTCAGGTTTTTTTTTACCTGATTTCACATATTTTTTCCCTGTTTTTGAACAAGTTTTCTGTTTTTTTTCATTGAAATTCATTCTCATGCGTGGTACTGGAACATAATCTCATTACAGGCAACAAATCAATGCATGCAGCCGCGTGTAAGTTGTGGCGTGCTGGTCCTGGAAATGGGACTCAAAATATCATTACACTGAAAAAGATCACAGAGCGCTTGTGTTGTTTTTAAGCAAGTGGCACAAAATGACCAAATTGTCACACATGTCTACAACAGAAGACTTTATTGGACATCAAAGTGTACGTGAATATTTTTTTTCTGTGCGATTGCTGCTTTAGGTGAAATAATTGCACTCCAAGCTCTTTAAGCATTAAGCACAAATATTTATTTAAACAAGAAACCAATGACACTGTAATGCATTTTTAATATCCACACAATTTAGAACGAATCAAGTAGGTTACAACCTCATGAAAAAAATTAGGGGAAATTTGGAGGTGCATTTAGCCGAGCTTTGAGTGGGTTTGATCAATAACCTTTTAAATAACATTGCAACATTTCTTGTAATGAGTAATAAATGTATCTGATTGAGAGAGAAGTAAATATATAAAAGCTATTTTGAACTTTGAAATTCAGTTAATGTTAAGTTTTGTTCCCCTAACTCCGCGAGAAATTGTGTGTAGCAAATCATACAAATCTGTCAATTGTAAAACAAAAATCAAACCTTTGTACATAAGCTCTTTTGGTTCACGTTTTGGTGAAATTTGGTTATCTTGCTGAGAACATCAAGAAAAAAAAGTTGTTTTCAAAATTTTCAAAGAAATATGTACATGGAGCGGTTTAGTGCATGCAGCTAACTTATTTTTTTGTTTCCAAATTACTTTAGTCTTACTTTAAAAGTATAAATTTAGACCACATTAGAGTATGATATTTTATGCTGTCTGGCACAGCATTTTTGCAACACCTTGCTTCTATTCTGTTTAGAGGATGAAAAAGGTACAGATGAACTTCTTTTTTTTTTCAAAAGTGTATGTTGTTTTTGTTTCTTGTTTTCTTGAACAGTATCTGTCTCTTTGATATGCGATATTAAAAAATGGAAAGAATGTAGTATCGAGACGCCACTTCAGCGGTTGTGTACAAAATCTATGCAGAGTCAAGAATAATTTCTTATTATTTCCCAAGTATTGCAAATGCTCCTCAGTCCCGGATTCATGTCTTTTTAAAATTTGTGTAATGACTGACCTTATTGAGATGATATATGATGAAAAAAAGTGGCGTCAGGATGCAGCATTCTTTCCAAAAAAATATTGCTAATGTTATTTTCATAGCTGGAATTGTGAGATTTTAGCTTCGTAAGTAAGCTAAAATGTAATAATTAGTCAGCATTTTGATGAGTGTATGGTCCCACTGTAAAAGTTGTTCCATTTTTATTATTTAAACAAGTGTAATATTGGATTATTAAATGAAACCAAGCAAAGTCTGAATCAAAGTTTACTGTTTCAAACAATGTTCTTTGGGAGGAATGGACTTCAAATTAAGTAAATACTGGCCACCTGCTATTTTTTTTTAATTTGGGGTGATATTTTTTCTCTTTTGGGAAATGAGGTGGGATAATACATAATTTGCAAACGCATCATTAGATACAAAACACATTGTCGTATTTATGTTTATTGGTGTCAAATTTTGAAACAGACAGTTCCGCGCGCGCTGAAGTTCTATAACTTGCATGAGGGCGCACTGCACAAATTACGGTCGTGCTGCGCGGGTATACGATTTTTGGTCTCGCATTTGAGTTGTACCGACTGCATGCTCTTTACGCTACGTTGAAAGAGATTTAGAAGAGAGTAAAGAACGAAAAAATGAAGCAGAATTTAAAAGAATAATAGAATGAATAAAAAAAACTTGCTGACCTACGAGGATAAGATATTGATAAACATTGCTGCAATTAATGTTAACTAAGAACTTTCAACTCAACTGTGAAGTCAAAATTATTTGTCAAGATTACTTGTCACAAAAACGAACAAGTTTGGGCCTTAACCGGCATTTTCATGAAAATTACAAAATATGTTATTTTATGTTAACACTTATTAGAGAAGGAAATGTCCGATAGGCTGTTCTTGAGCCAAGTTCTCTGTTTTAGCAGCGGTTTCTGTTCATGCTAACGAAGGAGAAAATAAAACGGTTTCATCAATTTCCAGTACTAAAACGTACTAAAGTAACTACCCACCATTACGTGGCGAATTGCAACGTGACAAACTTCATTTCCAAATGTGGATAGTCTGAAATTTAATACCTGTACTTGCATGGTCTTTGACGCTCCAAATAAAACCGAACCGACTTCTCAACTCCAACAGACATTGACAATGACTCAGTCCGACAGAGAAGTTATTCAAGGCCTGTCTTTCGGGATCCCGTTGTCACACCAACATTTTTTTTAATGGCTGTCACTTTCTGTACAACCTTTCAAGTACAAAGTAAAGTCGTATCACACGAGCGCGTTTCTTGTTTTTCTCTCACCTGCCGCTTGTTATCATTAGCCAATGAAAATCACGTATGCTATATTTGGAGTCGGTTTCTAAGCAAGTACCCCCATTTTTATAGAAAACGTTTTAATTCCTAATATGTCGATATTCACAAGTTACTTTTCAAACAGTGCCAATTATGGAAGATAGGAGTGCAAGAATTGTGCAACAATGACGTGAAAATTAGTGAAATTCCTCAGAATTTACAAATGAGCTGTTGGGAACAAGAATAAGAAACCGTTTGCCAACTCTCAAAAAACAGACGACTACTTCGCGCACCGACAAAAAAACATTCGACCAATGAAATTCAAAAGGTAGCCTCGCGATCACGTGGGTAATTGCGTGAACCCACTTCGCGCGTCAACAAAAACATTTAACCAATGAAAAGGTGGCCTAGCGATCACGTGAGTTATTTTTGATGAATATGCATTATTTATCATGTTGCACTTCAGAGACAGTAAGGAGTTAGCGGCGTGCAAAAATCTCATACAAAACTAATATTCAAAATCCCACACTAAACAAACAGTGCATAATTTTGACACGATGCACATAAAAAACAAACATTCAGATATCCTTTAAATATAGCCTTTATTAACAGCAAGAGTCAGGGAGCCAGACAAGATGGCGGGAGGCTTAACAATAGAAATACTTTACAGAACATAACATCGGAGCAGTAATATTTACAAAAGATGTTTAGTCTTCAGATCTGAAAGGGGTCTCTTCAGGACTAACAAAATATGAAACCTTTACATAAAATGATTCTGTTTCGCCTATATCGGTTCTGTATTGTTTTCCAACTTTGCTAACTTAACTATTTCATGTTTGTCAAGTGTGAATTGACTCGGAGGCCTGCTTTTTGTTTTTAAATTTGACTTAGAAACAGAATATCTCACTCATTTTTTTTTTCATTTTTTTTCTAAAGACTTCAGCAGATCAAACTAAAGTTTAAGAACCAAACTTTGATACAAAGCACTTCCTACAATGTTCCTTGTGTTCTCAAATGTTTTATCTTCGAAACATAAAGGCATTAGTCTACCATTGCTCATTAGCGATCTTCTTTATGGCGATCGGGTACATAAATGTCAAAGATCAATCTAGGATTATCTGAATTAAATTATATTCATTTTGCTTGTTTTCTATGTAGTGGCAGCTAGGCAGACAGTGCAACAAATTATTCATACAAAAATAGTGATACAGATTATTAAAGATGAAATTAACTTAGAATCATTGTACATAATGCTTAAGGTCATTTGGCTGCATTGTGGCTATTATGAAATTAAATAACTTTTTGGAGATTTTTTTTACTGTTCATTTAAGTTTCATTTAAAAGCCGATTCAAATTAACCTAACAAATGATAATCTATATCATATCCTTAGGAAACAGTCCAATGGGAACATTTTCATTTAAATGGTTTCGAAAAAAGTTGTGACTGGCTGTCCTTCATCTCCCCACAAAAATTGTACAACAAATGTCACTAGAGGGCGCTCAACATTTTGACCACCATGTTCTGCATACAGAGACTTGCAAAAGTTGAGAACCAAGGTATCAGAAAGTCCACTTGCAAAGGAGAATACAATTATCAACAGCTCTTGGTTACTCATTATTATGCAAATACACTACCGTTATTTCCAAACTGGTTTAGTTCTGTATTTGCAACTCTCTTTATACAGAAGCTCACCAATGTTGCCCCTTACACAAACACCTTTAACTGTTTATATAATTTCAATGGCATTGTCAATAAGGTTAAAAGTGCATGCGCAAAAGGCAACCTTGTTTTTTGCTATAGCGCCCTCGCTCGACATTCATCTGCCAAGTAACAGCACCCTGATAAAATGTGACCACACTTTTTGACAAAAAGCTGAATTACAATCAGTAAAATCTGTACAGTTCACAATAAATGACAACATCCGATGTACCACGACCAATGCACAATCACAAAGCTCAGATCATACAAGTTGACCATCCAAAAAATAATATCCGATCACGTGAAATTAACAGTGCAGATTTCCACTTTAACGAATGTTTACAACTGCGGAGTATTTAACCACATTCCTTCACGATAATTTTAGCATTTTTTTTCAAACCAAATGCACTTTTCCTTTTTACCCCTGACACTCACTGAAAATACAATTGGAAACAGCAATCATTTTCTATAGTGAAAAAAAGTCACAAGTGATCACATTTTTTTCTTAGACCGTGAGAGTTTTCTTCACACACATATATCAAAAAACAACTTTTCACAAATGCGTAATTTCCGGCAAATATTTCCTCAAATGCCTTCTCAAAATATTGAATCGAAGTAACTCTGCATGCTAATAAACAAAAACACAAAACCTTCAAACTTTGTTCAGACCCTTCTACCCTGTGAATGATATATACTGGCAGGTTTTTAATTTTCCCATTGCCTGGGGATTTTTGAGGTATTCTTTTTGGTTTTACTTCTTTTGTCCTCTTTTAACTCATTCACAAAAGTAAAGGCTCTATATTTTTTTTCTGTTTGACACAACCCCCCCCAACAAAACTTCATCAGATATGCATACTTCCAAACTTTGAATAAGTTACACAAAACTAATCTTTCTACAGCAGCTAGCTCAATACAAAAAAATCTTACTTTTACACATTTTTTTTTAGTTTAAAGTTTTTTAAGTAGTAAATAGTTACAAGTCATCATGTTTTTTGTTTAAAATACAGAGATTGATCTCTTCATTATTAGCATCACTCACTCTATCTCACGCTGTCTTGCCACTTCGCTCTCCTTTTATCCTCATTATTCAACATCTTTAGCACTGTACATATTCACATTTTTTTTTAACCACATCTTATGGTCCATCTTTTTTCGTCTTCTTGCTTTAGCTATTATCAGTTTAATACAACTCGATGAAATACTCTGCATAACAACCCAGCGATCGCTAAAACATGTCTGCTTAAAAAGTACTTCATTTTGATAAAACGTCGACATGAGGTATTCTAACTCTACAGGTAGTGTACGTTAAAAACAAAAAAAAACGCCTTAAAACGAGAACCGTCATATTCCATTCTACTTGTTTCTGTCTAGCTCAAGAGGCCAGCTTATAACTGAAAACATGGAGAGAGCTTATTAAAAACAAGTGACTTCTATAACCTGCGGTTATATTGATTCCGTCCACACAAGTTGAATGTTTTTTGGGGTTTTTTTTTTGGAGAATCGCCTCAACTCTTCCCAAAAGTTTTGCGACCAGAAGAAATGTTCATAAACAGGAGGTTAAAACAACAATCACTAAAGTCGCAGCATGTTACACGCGCACCTTTTGAGAATTCTACATGACCAATACTGAGGGAAAAACAAATTAAAACAATACAAAAGTACAAAAACAGCTACTCAAAATTTGAACCATAAACAATGACATGATGGCATGCATAATTTGCATAGCTTTGGTTTCAAACAAGTCCATATGTAAGTGGTTTTCACTTTAAATCAATTTTTTACTTATATTTCTATATAAAATAAAGTGAATTGTCTTCAACAAGAAAAATCTGTCCAATAAATAAGGGTCAAGTGAGGTAAATAATAAATTCTTACAGAAATCCATTTGGACAAACATGTGGATTAAATAAAAAATTCTTTTTCGAATGCAAACTCCAACAAATTGGTAATGAAGGTGTACTGCTTTGAAAAAGAAAAATCACCAGCTTCTCACCTGCCTTCACGCAAAAAAAACCAAAAAAAACAAAAAAAAAACATTTCTTTGGACTAAAAGTGAAACAAGAATCATTTGAATATTTGGAACTGTTGTAAACAACCACTTTCTCCAAAAAAAACTGACGAATTCCCAAAAGAAATTGGAATAATCTGTATCCCTCTAAGAATGTTTTCCCCGTTTAATTTTATGGAGTTTCGACAATTCTGGTAAAACAATCTTCATTCAAACTAATGTACATCATACAATAATATACATCAAAAATGATTTTTTTTAACTTGAAATGTACACAATTTCTAATGATTCCTAAAATTAGTCCTTCTCGGAATTGTTTTTCTATGACTAGAATGTTAAATAAGCGCTCGCACTCATTAATATTTAATACTCAAGCATCTCCAGCCTTCAATTGTAGAAATGCGATGAGTTTTTCGTTTCCTACACAAAAAATGGTTTGGCAACTTTCTTCCATTTTGCCTTAAGATTAAAAGCATTCATGTACACCACGCTTACACTGCTTATTTTGTTTAATGTTACGTATTTTTAAAAAAACAATCGCTGTAATTAATACATAAAAGGAACAAACACACATTATAAAAATGATCGTGTAAAAAAATTACATGTACATAACTTTGATTGAGATTAAAACAAACAAAAAACACCCGGTTGGACTGATAACTATGGCTTGACTGATTTTAAATTCTTCCTAATCAAACATGTTATGATGAAGAGGGAGAATTAGGGAGAATTAAATAATACTCCCCCCCCCCAAAAAAAACCAACAACATACAAACAAAAAAATCTCATCTCATAATTTGTCTAAGAACCCCCCCCCAAAAAAAATCCTTTTAGATCTATTCAAAATGCTTTAAATTGGTCAACATGTCTTAAAACTGCCGAAAAGTATTACTTAAAATGCATACACATTATAAATGCAGCATTTTACTTCTTATAAAAAGCGTTTTTGTTTCTTTACAAAAGGGACCCTTTTTAAGAGTATGAAATTATTTGTTTTGTACTTTTAACTAGATATTTCCTCCAGGTTAAAACATCCATTTCACATGCACTCAGTCTGTGAAGGTAAGTACTAATGTAGGTTAAGCAGCAAATATCTTACGTTTGAAACTATTTGGAGTAAATTATCACTCAAATTGAGTTTAAACCTTAAGACAACTGGATACAAAAAGTATTCAAATTCTCAGACACATATCCTTTTGAATTGGCACATATTGAAACATGACGTGGGCATAATGCATTAACTGACATCATCATAAAACATGACATCATGATAACAACGAGACAACTTCGGAAATAAACATTACTTCTGATACTGTTTGATGCTACACTTTTTTTAAAGTTTTTTTTTGGTAACTTTTTTCCAAGCCGACGGAGTTGCTCAAAATTGGTCTGCGAATCCTATCGTACAAAACATCATGGTATCAGCTGAACCCTGCCCAAGTTTGACTGCATTTTGAAATTCCCCCTCAAAAAAAAAACAACTTAAAAAAAACAACAACAAGCAATCGACAGATATGTACCCTGTTACTACCACAACAAACGCAAGGTAAAAATGGTGGTTGCACACACACAGAGTAGCCATCGACTTGCATAACTGACGTGTAACGACGTGGCACCGCCGCCTTGGGGTTTCCGGGTCGGCCGATATACGGGATCTTCCACCACCGTGAAGCCCACCTCGTTATTCCCATTGCCTCCGATATTCCCGTTGCCTACTCCGTTCCCGCCCTCCTCCGTGTCGCCAGAACCACTCCCACTCCCCGAGCCGCTACCAGCTGTTGTCAGGGGGAAAAAGAAGGACCAAAAAAAAAAGGTTAGAAAAATAAATTTACAATGTTTTAGAGTGCACAGTGAAATTAGGGAAGAAACGGTAAAGGTGTACAGTGGTCCTATGGTTAAGAAGTCCAAATCATGAGCAAGTGGGCTTGTTTGTGTTCTTGAGCAAGACACTTTACAATGATTGCCTCTCTCCACCCAGGATTACAATGGGTGTATATGAGGAGAGAAACAAGGGGCGACGATTTTGAGCTGCAGCAGAAAACTCGACCCAGTTCCCCAATGAACAAGGGGAAATAACTGCGAAGTGCTTCGAGACCATCGATCGAATGTGCTACATATGTATTGAGACACTTACTGTCGACCCATTCTACGTCTTCGCCATTAAACGCTCCGTTCAGCCGATTGGTGATGGTCCGTAGGGCAGTGATGTGTTTGTTGATGAGGAAGTTGGGCGGAGACGTCTCCATCGGAACCTCTGGGTTATCCACCTGATTGGCTATGCCGTTACCAACTGGAGGGTGTATGTAACTAAGAAAAGGGAAAAAAGACAGAAAAACAATTAAATTTCCCTTTTAAAAATTAACAGCAGGGTTCAATAATCTTTTAAAACCATGTTATACCTGTACTACTTACATTGTATTACATTGCTATTCTGGATACTCATGTTGGATATAATCATCATTCATGCATTGAAAGTCAAACAAAACGTAGATTGCCTCTTCTCACCTGCCCTTAGAGTGCCCATTCCAACACAAATCGTTGACGGTCACGTCAGCCGCCACATCATCGCAGAACATGTAGGGCAGCAGCGTCCAGAACCCCTTGGTGTCCCGGATATTGCTGCGGACGTCCCTGACCAGTTTCTCCATGGTCGGGGTGGTGTCGGTTGCCGTGGTGCGGCTGGGACTGCCCCTGTCTTGGCCCCGCCCTCGCTGTCTTTGCCTCCGGTTGCTTGGGGCGCGTTGGCTGCTGCCACGCTGGCCAGCAGCGGTGCGTTCCTGCTCCGCGGCCTCGCGTTCATCGTCGGCAGGACGTTCGCCAGCGGCTTCACGTTCCTCCTCGGGCTCTTGTTCGCCTGCAGTGGCTTCGTCGATTTGAATATCATCATCAACAGCACCTACCGGTACGGCGATATCTGCCACAGGAGCTGCTGCCTCATCGGTGTCCGCTTCTCGCTTCGTGAGGCGCGGTTTGAGGCGGGGCTTACCACAGCCAGTGAAAACCTGCAAACATAATAACAGGAGTAGAACATGTAAGTAATGCTCATACTTCGGTATCATTCACGTACTTGACGTAGTTTGCTTTTATGCAAGATCTCAATCTCAAATATGAAACACCAAATATCTTTTGAGATTTCTCGCACACATTTTGTCATACATATGAATCTTTTCTAACCAGGGTTTCAGCACCACATCCTCAAAAGGTCCTTGTGTGAAAATGAAAAAAAATCATAACAGAGTAGAAATTCAAATATTCCAAAGGCTTGAATGTGTCGTTTCTGACCGAATTAATCTCAAAGGTTAAACAGGGCAGAAGAGTATGAAGCCAAACACAAATCCAACCAATACTTCAAGTGGCAAAGGATCTCATAGAGAATGACAGAAAACAACACAAACATACGGTGATTCAAAATAAACACTTTGACAGACTCGAGTGAGATGTGAACCCCGGCCACAATGACAGAGAGCAAAGCTCGCTGCCCACTAACGACCTCAATCAGTTGGGGTCATTTATGTATCAATGCCAGAGGTCAGAAATGATACTCGTCAACCATGACCAACCATGCACAACATCTTTGTAAAAACACACACACAGTGTTTCCCTTTAATAGAATCACTAGTGAATCAGAGAGATGCATTATTTATCAGGAGCCGGGCAAAGAAGCAGAATTCCTTTTTCTGTATGTAAATATTTTCGAGAGAGCATCGCTACCGCGGCGCGAGAGAGGATTCTTATTAAGGATTAATCATACTGATGGAAGGGACGAGAGGTTTTTGAGATATTACTGTCACTGGCGACGCCTTACAATGCGCTCAAGGTGTTTTGAGAAAGGTCAGCTGACTTCAATCAAGCAACGAGGAGAGAATACATTCAGGAAACGTGAAGGAGGTGTATTGTACTGACCATAGTATTTCAGGGTAGTGCCGATATTTTTTTTTTCTCAAACTGATTGCCTCGAGTCTTTGTGCGCAGAGCCGAAATACAAATTCATAAAACTCACACAAAAATGCTTCAAATGTTGATAAAACTGAACAGATGTTGACAAACAGACAATGCCGGAATGCCGCCGCCGGGAACAGTTTCACCGACCAACCCAGTTGAGGGCATGTTTGCACATGTCTGTCCTCACTACCCTGGTGCATTCAAAATGTGGTTTTACCGGAAATGCCTCCAGTCATTCCAAGACGAATAAGATCTTAAACATCATAGCCATCATTGTCGCAATGGTTGTACATGTACATGTACATGTACATAGGATTCAGGCTGTTACTTACTACTATGCATGTATACTTGGGCAAGCATCCTGAATATAAATTAACGCTGTTTAATTAATGTACAGCCTCTTTACTCCAACTATTTAGGGCCTTGGCATTGCCAATCCACAATACAGGATAACGATATTTCAATAAGTTACACCTTTTAACAAACTCACAAGAGCATTGGAATTCGATTATGGAATAACGTGCCAGCAAACAAGTGGAGGATTTCAAAGGATCCAGGCAGAGGTCCTACAGCAACAAAAAGTGGATGATTTGGGGGTTGTTTTTTTTTGAGGATTCAGGCTGCTTCTGGACAAGGCTTAGGGAGTTAGGGTTAATAAATAGACCCGTCCTGCTTACCCATGAAACAGTGTGCACTGACCAATAAGATCATGAGTTCTGGTCAGGTGACCTAGTCAGGTGACCTGGTCAGGTGACCACAGTAGTTCAAACTCGGTCACAAGCACAGCGAGAAATTTGCACAAAGCAAGTCCAGAATGCTTCATTGAACATCCATCTGCCTACTGGGTACTTGCAACTTTAAGAGACCATATTAAAAAAAAATTCTGTAAAAAAACCAAAAACCAAAATGGCTGCCACTCTTTAAACAAAGTTTTTATCCAAGGACGTTTTAGCAGCAATGTAACACTTTCTTCTATAAGCCCTGCTGATCGGTCCGCACAGATTCTTCTCCCAAACCTTTCAGGAAACCCAAACTCCCGAAATCATTTTCAATAACTCCGGTCAGGAAGAAAAGAAAAAAAAAGAGAAATTTCTTTGAAAACGTTAATCTGCGCACGGCCCTGATCTTTAATGCCAAAGATAAACAAGACAGGAGTGAGAGCAGGAGTTGGGTGGTACGGGTCACTGGGAGGTCTGAGGCATCCAGCTGCGTTGCCGAAGCTAGACATGCTTTGGCAGTTTGAAATATCACCGATTTTGATAACCCGTTGATACCATTTGACAGTCTAGTGATATGCAAGGGAATATTCAGATAAAATATCTCCGATATTGATAACCCGTTGATACCATTTGACAGTCTTCTGATAATGCAAGGGAATTTTCGGACAAAATATCACCAATATTGATAACCTGTTGAAACCATCCGAAACCTTTTATCAGGTTGAGGAAAAATACCACCGTTATTAACAACACATTATAACATCCGATAGCCTACTGATAGCCAAACCAGGGAAATACCACCAATATATTAATAACCTGTTGAAACATCCATGAGCTGATTAAAAACCAAGGAATATCGTATGTCAAAATCAGACAAAGTATCGCCGGCATTGATAACCATTGACGCCATCGACTATAACTAAGCCAGAAAATAATAGTCATACCGGTACATTGATAGCGGGTGATTTCATCCTATAGCCTATTGATAGCAGAGGAATAGGGTACATGTTCAGACAACATGCTAGCAACACTGACAGGCTGTTAGACTTACTTTTCAATGAAGACTTCAAATCTGACAGTTTGAACAATGACATGTAAGCCATGGAATAAATATACATGACTATATGAAAAGGACAGTGTGGACAAAATTCAAAATGGCCTCGTACATGTAGCTTAAACTGAAACTCTATATCAGCCGTATCCAACAATGTAACAGCCACCAAATTTGACTCGTTGCTTTAAGATGCCCCAGAGAGTACAATCACACTGCATCTATTGGGAAATGGCTACATGCGATATAACAGCAACATGCAAGGCAGCGACTGCCCGCTGTGTTGTGACTGCGGCTATCGCAGAGCAGATAAATTCCTTTATGCCGGAGTTACCACTCTTTGTCACAATGGTGCAGCGACGCCAGAGAGAGAAAAAAAATCACCGCGCATTAACAGCGTGACTCAATGGGGGACGTTAATTGCGCTCGAGTGGGTACCAGTCATAGGCCGCCACCCGACCACCGTGGGACACCATACCTGTGAAATGCTTGTCTTCGCATGTCATATCTGCGTGATGACTGTGTGTTAATACAGCTTTCTTGTGGTGACGTGCAAGTGGGCGAAATAATAAACACTGAGCTCCCACGCATGTTCACAAAAAAACCCAAAAAAAAGCACAGAAATGAAACATAAAGTTGGGTCGATCTTCACAAATGTACTGTACTGACCACAAGCAGTCTTTCACAAGGTGTGTTAATTTTCCTATAAGCCTAAATCAACATTCTGATAAAAAAAAAAACACCAAAACTGGCTGAGCTTTCATTTTTATTGTAAGAAGTGTTTTTGCAAGAAATTCAGGTGAGAACACACAGTGAGTTTAATGTTGTCAATTTGTCAAATGTTTAGTTTTTTCCCTTCCTTTTTTCTACTTTTTTTTCTTGTCAAAGGAGAAGAGTCGTGAGTCATTAGTCATTCTTGAACTCCAACAGTAATCATCACACCATGATCATCTCAGTATAAACCGCATCTTTAATGAAGTCATTAAGCTCATCATAGCTCTATCGTGTTCGTCTTTCGGCATCATTTAACATGACCTATCCAATTTCCGATTCTTCCAATCCCAATCCCGCCATCTCATCTCTGGGTACATAAATCTTGCCCAAACTAATTTCTGGCGAGCAAATCCCTTCATCCTACACACACGCTCATGTAGTGCTCATGTACGTGTAGCGTACTTTTTTTAAGACCACATTACGTCGGTGGTATCAACTTCAATTATAGAAGCCACTCCAGCGGAGTTAAAACAACAACAGTCTGCCAATGTTGCAGGCAGACAACCGATGAAACATGCATCTCCAAGACAACGAGAATGATATCAAAAGCCCCCCCCCCCCTTCAACAAATCAGGGTCTAGATGTCAACGCCTGTGGTCTATCTCAAGACCATCACGTCCAATACGTGACCTCTTCCACATCCAGAAACAAAAACCTGCACAGTCCATGTTAAGAATTCACCTCGTGCCTACATCAGCACTTGTACACCTGCCCAGCAAGAGAAGAGATCGTAAAAACATCTGTGGAGATTCGGGCAGATTGCTAAGAGAGAAGAGAGACCAGGAGTGTCAGGACCATGGTAACGCATCTTTGAGAGGGGGGGGGGGGAGATGGGCATAGTTTTATGACTCATCTGCTTCATTGATGGGGCGAGCGGCCCCAGTACGAATTAACACCCAAGGGTGCGGGCCAGGGGGTAACCGTTGAATTTATAATTTCTCAGTGGAGTGTGGATGATTTGGTTGGCTTTTCTGTGAATGAGCGAGAGTTTGGGCACTCAGTGACGCTTTCATTTGCTGCTGTCAATCGGCTTACAATATGAGCCTGTGTAATTGCTTGCAATTTGCATAAATGATTTGTTTATCTAAGGTAACATCCCAATCAAAGAATAACGAGAAAGATTTCAATGTCATTTTTGAGAGTCATAGGGAAATGGTTTTGGATTTAAGTCAGTCGGCTAGGGGTGAGTAAACATTCGTTGCTACTAAATTAAAAGAGCAGAGAAAACCCTCTGAAATATCTGCACAGTAGAAGATTTAGAATCTCAAAATCTGAAAGAACAGTTGAGGTCTCCAACCACTTTCCCTTACTTTCCTTAAACTTAACCTGAACTTACATGTAAATCCCACGGTGAAGAAAACAAAGGAATGCCCAACCATGGCTCACTTATTATTATTTTTTTTGGTTCAAATATGTTTTCACTTACGCAGTTAAGGTTGTCATAAATCTTTCATTATCGCCATGGTCTGCATATTTTGGCCTTTCCCTAAAGTCAAGCCAAAACAAGTTTGGGCAGTTTTTATTTACCATCAAGAGGTAACAAGCTATATCTAAACATTTTGGTGAGGCTAGCGAGAAGGAAACTGATACTTAGCGTCTGGAATAAATCCTTCAGCTTACAACCAAGATAAGGCTGCACACCAACGCCATCTACTGGTCAGACTCTAAATTCAATTGATTAATTGTTCCTAACCCAGTTGGAGGAAATTCTAACCTAATTCCATCCTCAAGTGGTCAGCCCAAACAATGTCCAACAACCCCCCCCCCCCTTCCCCAAACCACCATATAATCAGCACCTCCGAAAACCCCCAAAATGTTTACAGAACAGGCATTCCAATTTCTACACCAACGCCCCCTGCTTTGCAAGTACACAGACACCAGACACATGACGCAGTAAAAAATCTCATCATGTCTGCCAGTGTGGTTTGTCCACCCCCTCTGGGGATTCAACGGCACATTCTTGACCTACAAGTGACCTAACTGGGTCGTCGCCAGGGCGGTGACCTGAGGTCATTCTTCTTGCGGTCCAATGTTAATTTGTCAAATTAGGTGGGCTTATTTGTGTTCGCCCTGTGGTGACTAGCCTCCACCGATATTCTACCTCCATGTCCTTCAAAATTCATAGAAGTTGACTTTTTGGGGGAGGAAAGGCCAATTTGGATAACTAATGTGACTGGATATTGTTTAATTGCCCACCACTTGCTCCAGTTTTCTATTTTCTAAACCTTATCGGTTTGATCCATAATTGTTGTAATGCTTCCCAAAGCTGTATGCATTAAGGCCGACGTCTTGAAGAAAGGGAATAACGAAAATTTGGTGAAAGGGAATATTGTAAATTCGATGTTCACATAAAGTTTCATGTAAATGTGATTTACTTACATAATTACATTTCATTTAGAATTTTAAAAAATTGGTTGGACAAGGAAGGAAAAGATTGGGCCAAATGAAAGATGCCAACAAGAGCATTGAGATTCAAATATGAGATTCACCCAGTCAGATAATGTAATAATGGCTTTTCTAAAACAGATCTGGTTTTTTTTTGGTACAATCAAAGTGAAACATGCTGAATTGAAATACAAGATATTCAATTTCGTATTTGTTTCATCCATGAGTGCGTTGTTTTTCCTGCAGATATGAAACGCCAGTGACATGCAGAACGAGGCTAAATTGGAACAAACAGATATTGAGTGCTCCAAACGTCGACGTTCTATTATCAGTAGTGCTCAAGTTACGGTTTCTTCATCCCCAATTTCTCTAACAATCCTGCACCGAAATGAAAAATATGTTCTGCCTTTCTGTAGCTCGGCCAAGGAAAAAATGTCAAATGATGGGGAAAATGGGAAAACAATATTTGTTAGCTACACATCCTGGGGCACAAGAGACTGATGTCAAATATTAGATGCGAAAATTACCAATTTTCTTTCTCTTTTTTTTTTCTTCAGAAAAGCGTTGTTATTTGGTTTTTTTTTTTTCTGTGGGTTACATAGATTTCGCCTTGTGCCCTTGCCAACAATTACTCAAGTCAAGTATGCAGCGCTGGCCAGTTTTTCTCACACCTAGCGAGCATTCCGCACATTCCTGGCAGGTAAAATACACACCAAAAGAGAGCCCTAGCCTACCCTGCCTATACCCCGAATGTGTCAAAATCAACACGCTAGCCGGCCATTTATTAAAGAGCTGGATCATGTGCCCGCTGTGTAATTATACATGCAGTATGAGTATGACTGGAGCAGTGGGTATTGGAGAAAAGGAGAAGGGAACAAGTTGACAGCTTTTTATAAAATATGCGTTTCAGACGAGCGTGCGAGTTGTGTAATTCTGCTGAGATAGCGTCTCCTTTGTCCTTGTACTTATGAGATATTTTGTGTGATAATAATTCTCCTCAAAAATCATCATTTACTTAAGGGATTGCGATGGACGAAGAAAGTTCTCGCCAAACAGTTGGACTACATGTGCAAAGTATCAACTGAATTTTTTTTTATTGAGAACAGATTTTCTTCTGAACTTTTGACAGTCACCAAACCATTTTAATGGCAAAATCTTACAAACTGAGAGCGGCCATTCCACAAGAAATCACACTTTAAAAATGTCTTCATCAGACCCAATTTCCAGCATGAACGTACATGTTCAGTCATGTTCCCTGCAGCACCCTTACTAATCTCGAAAAATTAAACCTCCCTGAAAGGGTTCGCCATTCAAAGTGCTCCTCAAAAATTCACGGCACGAATTCAGCACTCTGGACATTCCTTCAGTGGAGTCCTAGCCTATTGTAACCAGGCACCCGATCTTGAAACACAACACCAGATACACCTCACCATGTGGGAACCCAATGAAACCAGAACTGGATGAATCATCGTTTTTAATAGCCGTCAAATCTCCTAATAAATTGGGCCCACTCAAGACTGACACGCTATTGTGAAGTGTCACAAACGGTGTGACAAACAGTGGTACGCATGGACACAGTAACGGGATAATTACAATTTGGGGCTCGGGAAGATCCACAATATAACAAGCCTTGTTGGCCTTCATGAACAGACGTTTGCTAATTTACATGAACATGTTATATAAGTTGCCGTTGTATTGCACTTGAATTTCAGCTTATGTTTTCAACAAGAAAATAGTACAATATAAGGCCTTTTACAAAAAAAAACTTCAAACACAAATGTAATAAAAATATGATTACAATGTACTAGCAATAGCATACATGTTCATGTACATCCCGATTTTCCTCTTTGTGTGCAAGAGGAAAAGGTATTTTTAAAAACGATGTTGGAACACACAAATTGTCAGTGGCAAGTGTATCCAACAATTTCTACTTAGATATCTAACCCCAACTCAAGCCCGACTATTTTTTAAGCAAATGCCTCCTCTGTATCTGTCTGTAACAATTTTTCATGACACGTTTCCCTTTTTTGTCCTGTTTCGGCAACAGCTTTTAACAATCACTTATTTTCTCACCCCCCTCAACTCTTATCGCGCTCCCAGCTGTTCAAATCTCCCCGGTATATGGGGGGCTTGTGGGCCAATGTTGCCTTTGCTTGTACTCAAAATAACCCGGGGCCAGTTGGGCCTGGGCTTAGGCTACACCAAGGACTGCCAGACAAAACACTGAAAAGGGCTGAGAGAATCCAGCCCGAGTTGCTGGCTGGTGTGAGGCTCTGAAAAGGGGGGGGGGGGGGGGGACAAGAGCTTGAGCAACAAGGAACTCGAGTCTCTGCCTTGGGGTCAGAGGTCAGGGTTCCATTTCACAGGAATTTGGAGGACATGTCTGGATGCTTGCGAGGAGCTTTGGAAGGGCAAAACCGGGGCATGGAGCGGGAAGGTTCGGGAGGGATTAGTTTGGGAGACTATCACAACAATGGATGGGTTTTTGGGGAATTTTGGGGTCAGGTTAGCGAAGGGGGAGGTTTGTGGGCTAATGGATAGGATGGGAGGAGGGAAGGTGGGATGTCATTATATATCATACTTTTGACTGATACAAATGATACTGTATCGAAAATTATGTGCATTAAAGGGGCATTTAGTAATAGATGTAAATTAACTTTAAAGTTAATTTCTTGTGAATAGGGTAGGAGACATTTAGTATGTAGGAATAAGAAGGTATTACAGGATTTGGATGTAACAATAAAAGAGGAAATTCTACACTTTACAAGACTTTCTGAGTTTTACAATTTTTGATGGCATACATGTAAAGTGAAACAAGTAAATCAGCTGATCCAAAGGAAAATTTGCAAGCCTGGGTTTCTTCATGAGTGATTTTTTTTAGGAGGGGGTGTTCTGCTACAGGATTGTGGTTCCATCAAGTAGAAAGGGTATGCTTTTGGTGACGGTGATGACGATTTGAGTTAAAAAATGTTAGTGGAACAGATGAGGAATAGAGTTTAATACACATTTTTTGACAAACCTTGTTTGTGACTGTAATAGCGTTTTCCTGCATGTTCATAATGGCCTCCGAGATCCGAATGTCAATGGGTTCCATGACAACCTCAATGTTCACCGGTCCCTCTAGACGGTCTACCAGTGACAACATGGCATCTGCAAATACGGAAAAAAAATTAAAAGACCCGAAAATTGTTAGATGTGATCAAATGTTTTTGTATTGTAACAGGGCAAATAAACCTGAAATAGACACAAAATAAACTTGAAACTGCAATTTGGTATCTGCAAAAGAAAAAAAATCAAAGGGCCAAAAAATATATTACAGTGATCAAATGTGTTCAAACAAACCTTAATCTGACATCAAATAAACTTGAAACTGAAACAATTTGCATTGAAAGATCCATGGCGTATTTTGTAAATAAACTGCATTATCTACATTTTTCAGTTTTAAACACACTCTCCTTGATTTCTCCTTTCCAATTTTAATTCCATACATTACAACAACACCAAATTATTCCTGACAAGGCTAGTTATAGTTTATAGACCTTCAAATTAATAACCCACCGGTCAATGTCAAATTAACTACAAATGACAAATCAAAACATTGACTGGCGGCAAGTCTAGCTCTGACCTCTTTTTTTTTTTGGCTTCTTCCAAACCTCACTTGACCCTACACACAAGTACACAGATTGAGAAATATAAGACTGGGGTGAAAGGTCGTATCAATAAATTGTCAAGGTAACTGCTTGGGGGCGTCTTGGATCCAAACTAAATTGTTCCCTGTCAAATGGTAATTAGATTGGGCCGGGTACAATGCTTCCAAGGCAATGGGGCCAAGTTTGGCACTGGTAGAACTATGCCTGTAGACCACACAGTGCCGAGTGCTACAGATACGGATATCAATTATACGCCAGTTCTGAAAAATTGGTCTGGAAATGTTTATTGTTCAATTCACACCACTGTTCATGTCTGGCTCCTGCCCTTCACGAAGTTTTAAATATTAAAATGCTGTTATAAAAAAGAACATTAAAATTAAATCAAACATTTGATTATGACAAACATTCCACAGACTTAGATCTGAATTTTCCATGGGCTGAACATTCCACTAACCAGAAGACCACATGACTAATATCCAAAACATGTTGATCTCATGTTTGTTGTTGTGGTGCTAGGGCCAGTCCCATCATGTACGGTACTTCACGAGAATGTGAGGCACATTTGACGACGAGAAACATTCACAGTGGAATTTGCCCAAGCTGAAATAAGTTCAACGTTTGTAAAATTACAGCCTGAATACCAAGCCACCATACCACACATTGACTGATGTACACATGTATAATGTTGGAACAGAATGTGAACCAGCCTGCAAATTGTACTGGTACTCATTCTGTAACAAAATTGTTAACCATCCTATGAAATGTAAGCCCTTCATTGGCCGACTTACTTTCTGCGGGAGTAGAAGTTAACAGCACAGCATCCATAAAACCAAACCCCTACCCCTTGCCCGCAGCCCCCCCCCCACCTCCTAAGAAAAACCTCCAATTCAGCACAGCTAGGACTACTCTACTGTGAATGTTCCCACTGCTTTATTGATAAAGTATCGATTATTTACACCCAGCATCAGGTTAACCCATCACACTGCCCATGCCATACCATGACCCATCTGTGCATGGCCCAACCATTCAGTCCTGATTTTCGGGGCTACTTGGGAAATGATTTAACACCGGTCTTTTGTGGACTGGAAATCCTGTCTGTCAGGCAGGAATGGCTGTTTCCGGTCTCTAACCTTCCATCTCGCCCCCCCCCCTTCAACTCTCTCAGGAATTCCTTCTGTTTTTCCCTCTGTTCTGCAATGAGAGTGATTTATAAGCTCCCTTTTTCACAGTTCATGTCAACCCCAAATGGTTCGTAAAACCTCTAAAAAGCTCTGGCACAAAAAGTAGTCAACAAAGCTTCTGTAAAATGTTTCAAGATTGTCACTGGAAGTGTCTAGAATGTATCTGTCACTAGATACATAAACTTAAGTTCCCTCATAAAATGCTTATCTACTTTGATAAATCTGTAGGCTCAATGATTAAATGTACCTTTATGAGACAAATTTTTGTTTATGAGAAGTCCTGAGATTTTTTAGTAAAAAAACAACCCAGCAGGTTCTTTTCAACAAATTGTCACAGTTTTCATAACCTACATGTACACCAAACTGAATCAGCCTCTCCGTGAAAAACAGTAACAAATTCAGTATACACAAAGTGTCACTGTGATAAACAAAGAGATTCGCCTGAAAGTGAAAGTACAGCAGATTTTGAAACTGGCTGCGTATTAGAGAAAACTTTGGGGCACAACTTGCCAGCTTGGGTATTAGGTCACAGGTCACGGATCATAAGCTGCCGTGCACAATATTGAATTATGGCCAATAAAAACGACCAATTGGAGGATTAATATTGGGGAAGGCGGCCGGGGTCAGGGGGTCGCATTTCTTCCAATAATGTTTTGGCAAAGTTGGCGGATTTGGGGAAATTCCGAACGTGTCAGGGAACGGGGCTGCTCTGGTTGTGCTGTGGGGATCATGTTACACAATGGCCCACCCGAGAGAGTGTCACACAGGTGGCGAAACACTCACGCAAATGCCCGACCAATACAGGTGTTGTATCTTTGTTTGATAACACCTCTGTGAAGAGGTATCACCATAAAAAGAGAAGTAATGTACCTGACGTACATGCAGTTATAACTCAAAGCTTAGTTTGCTTGAAACATTCTATAAATGACAATCGGAGAAAAATGAGCAAAAATACAATATAAAGTCAGTCACTTCTCCCAACTTCCTAGCGACTCACCTATGTAATTGTTCCAGGCAGCGTCTAGCTCGGCCTGTTCGGCCAGGCACCCCTTGAGCGTATTCAGGCACAGGTTGTAGCATGGCTTGGTGCTGGGCAGGCCTCGACAGTGGGGGCAGTAGGACATACGCATCAACGACTTCTGGCACTCTTCCGTCGGTGATACCTAACAAACAGCAGAAAGTGTGAAACTCAAAATTAAATACTTGTGCTTGCACCGTCTTGTAATTGTTCCAGAACAATTTGTAACGTCTTGGATTTGTTTCAGAAACTCACAAACTCACAAAAGAGATTTGTCACATGGTGCTACAGGAAACCTTTATCAAATTGTGCTATTGTGAACTTTGTTTTGAGGTCATTTTAAAGTTTGAAAAAGCTCAGAACGGGTTGTAAAGACAAGAGAAGGTAATTTGAGGGGAAAAGGAAATAGGTTTTGATTCAATTGAGGTCAATGAAATCTTGCACATTTCCTTTGGTTCCCACAAGAACTTATCACTATTATAGTGTCACGCTTGAGCATTGGTTGTATCTCAATGCTTCTTCAAGTTCAACCAACAGGGTTGCAAAAATGTGCATTCAAATGTATGAATCAGTGAAATATGTGCATAACAAACTACTTGGGCTATGGCTTGCATTTACACATGCACCTATGGAAGCAGCCACAGCCACTTACTGCTGGCTGTCTTACTGCCGGCTGAAGCCAAGTAATACAGATTTGGGCTTAAAAGATCCTAGACGGTGACGATTTAACATCTTTCAATACACATCCACACAGACCTGGATTCCACGGTGCATGATCTGAAGGCCTGACATTTACCAGGGATGTTGTGGGTCTGGAACTGATAGGGTTTACAGATCTCAGTGTGTGTCTGTCTGTTTGCCTGCCTGTCAGTTTATCCCGGCCCTAAACACATTGGAATCAACCATCCCTCTTTACCCCATCAGCTAGGCTTGATGACAAGACCTTTTCCCATCCCCTTCTTCATTCTGTCTCCTCAAAGGGATGAGCGAAAACTCCTCCTTCCCCACCATTAGGCAATAATGTCTCAACGCCTTCACACTTTTCTGCATGAGTTAGGGGATGAAGACACCCGTGCCAGACGACTGTCTTGAGAAAAGCTTAAAGACTGCTGCCAGTCACATACCATACGCACAACACATTAAGAACATTACTGGTAAGCTTCTCCAGAGGGAGTAATGTCTACAATAACAGCATGGAATTTCTTTTCCGGAGCACAGTTTTCTAAAATAACAGCTTAATACATTTGCATGTAGGGCAGTCAATTTCTGTAAAACTTTTTAGCGTTAGCAAACAGTGCGGTATCACAGAGGTCATCATGTACTAATGACAGATGATGATAATTTATTGACTCTGGGCAAGCACTGCTGAGGGCGCTATTTGGCATTCACAAACAAGTGTGGGATCATTCAAGTAGATGTAGATCACATCATTTACACGTACTGTACATGTAAAAATCAGACAGGTGACTGTCATCTTCTGAAATTCCAGCCCGAGTCTTGGGTAATCGCAGACGATCCCTTCCTTAAAACAGACATCACCATCATCGCCTCTGCATCTTCCTCACAAGCTCCCAGTGTCCTCATCACCCGCTAATGGATGAGCTGTTATCAAAACAATTAGCCCATTCCCGCCTCACTGCACATCCTCTCTGTGCCGTCTTCTGGCTTCTCCGCCTCCTAGATCACATCCTCCAGGGGAAGCCTGTGCGGTTGTTGTTGATTCCTCATTAGTTAGTTCCCATCCCCCAGGGGGAGGTGGCCAGGCCTGGTGTTTTACTGTGCATGTTGGTTATGAAAACATCAAAGGTTTTTTTTTTTCCTTGGGTGTGAGGCAGAGAAATACTAGGGCAAGTTATGCTGAGAGACGGGAGATGGAATATTCATGGGTGACTTCTCCAAGGAATTCTGGTGGTCTTCAACTCCCAAGGATAATATTCAAAATTTATGAGTGTGAAACTAGAGGTTTTCCCAATCAATATTTCTTTACTTGCTAAGAAAGGCCACACAAGATTTTCTCAAACTTTCTTTTTCTATTTTAAATGACCTACAGGGCAAGAAAACAAAACCAAAAAATCAGCTGATCCAAGGAAAAGTTTCATTCGTGTTCAATGCAGCTGAAGAATACAAGCGATTTTTGGTTGTAGTTTTATTTCTTCAACACAAAAAAACAATTTGATCATTTAATTTTTTTTTTCAAATTGTTGATCTAAATTGGAAACCCCTTTATAATGTACAATGTACGCTGGTTTAATTTGCCAACTTTCGGTTGCATTTTATTTTGCAGACCATGAAATTTTATTCATGGTACATTCTTCTTTTGCTTCTTAATTGGACATGTGTTTCTCCAGCAGTATTCGTCTACGTCAACCTTGCTCCTCAGTAGGTTGCACATATATTTTGTAACTCTTTAGGATTATTACACCCACAATTCAAAGGGCTTTTCTCAACAAACAGTGCAAGGGACAGCCTTAAGGAATGTACAGCTGGACACTCCACATTGTTGGCTTTCAGTCTCAGCATTCATTACTCAATCCGGTGAGGAATGGCCAATTGTACTGACCACTGACCAACTGACCGCTGGCCCAAGTACCTCAAGTATAAGTCGCATAACCTTCCAACTCGTGCTGAACCCAACAGCCAATGGATATTACACACAGAGAAAAGCCAACACAAACACTTCAACTCTTTTTGAGAAGGATTTTGATGCAAGTGCACAGTGCAGTGACCGGTGGATTTCTGGTCATAAGGCTTTCATAATTAACGTTAGCCAGCCCCCCCCCCCCCCAATGTGGTTCAAACACAGCACAGGAGCAGGAGTAATGGGGCCACACTACAGTAATATAATGCACCATGCTGTGCCCGATGTCCACGCAAACACTTCAACTTCTTCAGGCTGAATAAAATAGACAGGGCAAGAGACGTTAAGTTGGGATTCTGTTCTGCGTTGGGATACAGCTGAACTCAAAATTATGCATACAGTGAGACCGTATAAATAAAGAAATGTAAGTTTGCTTGGCAACTGATTTAGTGTGCACATAATTCGTATAAAAGACGGTGAAATTACGTACATGTACATGTACCATCAGGCATCTATCGAAACAAAAATTGATGCGCCTGGACAGAGTGTAGGTGCTCTGTAAATTTGTAAAGGAATTAGACGTCCTGCTACAGCTCTTACGTGACTGTACTATGGATGCATGTCAAGAAGCTTGCGTGTTTGCTCATGTACGTGTGCGTACATGTAATTTCACTCTGAATAGTTACATGCAGTATCCAATTGGACAGGTAAAATTACCAATCTAGCCAATGATTTGTCTGTTTACGCGGCAAAGCCCACACAAAATCAGCCCCGAGATTGAGATTAAATTCCTGTGTGGGGCCTCATTCCCTTCAAGTCGCATCCACCTTCCTGAGTAAAATATTTCTCCATCGGCGGACAAGAATAGGCAACTGGCAGCCGAAGAGGTCAACAAGGGGTCATTGCCATGGTGACCGGCTCTTTTGGCATCTTCCCCTGGCGGCATCACTGCGTTTGATGTCTAGCATCTGTTTAGGTTTGGTCCGAAAAGCATCTCTGAGTGCCAGCAAGTCTAGGCCAGGCACGTCTTAACATTATAATGTAAGATCACTCCAAGACTCTGGACAGCAACATGCTGAAGACTCACACACTAGATGAAGTGCGGGTATCTAGGGCTGTGGTCGTGCATGGAAGACAATTTGAACATTGGACTTCGAATGTCATGGTGTAGCAAAAATGATAAATGACGTTGTTGAGAATTTCAATAAGGGATGGTTTCCAGCTTTGAGTCAATGAAAATACTTTCAAGTTATTTTCAGAAATGTCTTCAATATTTTGGAGCACTGACATTCGACCAGTAACATTCAGGCTTTAATAAATGTTTCTGAAGGGAAAAAAAATAGATTTTGTTTATTGGTCATTACTGTTTTAATGTACTGTGCATGTACAATGTACATGTACATGTCAATGTACGGTATCTGTACGTCCTGCTGATGTACCATTGTACATGTACCTTTTTGTGTACATGTATGGTACCACGAGCATGCATTGATTTCATTAACAGATTTCATGCGCACAGAATTCTCGCTCTCCCTGAAAATATCTCCCCTCAAGGTCTTGGCAGGGGCAGGTTATAGGGAGTCACGCCGGCAGTTGTAATAACACATTCAGAAATGTGGGAAAACTTCCATTATATTTACGTTACTCAAATATTGCCGCAATCTTGAACCCTGGCAGTGTAAACATTCAGCCCGGGTGATTACACGGTGCATGATAGATAAATGTTCCCCTGACATTAACCGCAGGCTAATAAATTGCTCTCTCACATACACAGTAAAAAAAAAAAAATTGTGTTTAATATTTTTTTAATGTTTCATTTTTGCAAATATTAACAGTGCAGAACGGAAAAAAGTGAGGGCGGTGTTATGGTGTGTCAGCGAAAAAAGGTGTAAATTTGCATAAAACCAACTCATAACACTTTGCAAACAATCCCACTGAGTGAACTGAATGGATTTTAAAAGAAATTTTTGAAACACAGCCGATTACCTAGTACATGTACATTTGAATATTATGTAAAATGTTTAGCAATGTCTGTTGAATATGTACCTTGGGTTGTTTTTTAAGTGTCCTGAATCCATGTCAAATTTTACTCAACACAATATGCAATTGATGCACAGTTATTAAGACTTGAAACAAGGTATTCGTCCGAATTTACTGCCATTTAAAAATATTTCTGAAATCAAAGTCAACTCGTCCAAATAACCAAACAAAAAATGTTCGTGTTATTTGCACCAACATACATAGTACTGTATATACGTGTAATATTGCCTTAAAAAGGTCCAATGAACAGAAAGCTTAAATGTATGTGCCGCAAAGTACACATAATACTGTAGGTGTCTATGTGGGAGTGGTGAAAGTAATTAAAAACTATTGATATTGTACACAATTACTCATTTATAAACCTCGCTGTCATTATTCACTATCCCATCATGCATCTGTTCGCACCCGCAGACGAGGGTTTTACGCGGGGCAGGTCACGTCTATTGATCCCCTGGGCGGGCCGGCCTGCCGACGTGCGTGTGCGCGTGTGTGTAAAGCTAGACGCTACAAAGAGCCTGATCAATACGCACAAGTGTTGCATTGCCTTTACAAGTATCGTGATATTCCCAGGCAAGGAACGTGTCGATCTTTCAGATTTTTTTTTCTCTCCAAGTTGGTTGGGGAGCAGTTTAAGGAAGAGGGAGAAACCTCTGCCTCCAGTAATGCATCACTAGCGTGAGACACTAATAAACAACAGCTGTCCTCGTAAAGCCCGGAGTTTCCTCTGTGACATGACAGTTTCATTTTTTGTCGGTATATTACATGTGGAAATGAAATCAGTGCAATGATATTTTTATTTTGGAAAACTCAAGATTTTTTTATCCAGAAATTTTGGAATGGGGTGAGAATATTCAACAAGGTGTTTTTTGTAGGGATTTTTGCAAGGAAATATTAATGCTGAATTTTATGAATGAAATAAAGACATATAATAGAAATCTGGGTATTATACAAGAATTTTCATTAAATTCTCTCAGTATGTTGATTGCCTTTATAAAGTATCCCAATACATGTACACATGTATGGGAACTGCATGTACTGTAGCAATCTTGTGCGATGTACATGTACATGTACTTGTACTTTGCTGGTAGTGAGAGTTAGACATAGCCACTGTATTATCACCAAACTCTTCAAGAATACATACGGATGCCCGTTTAAAAAAAAAAATTAAACTTCAGATAAACATTGATAATGGGAAGCAAAGAAACCTACATACTGAGTTTCAAGCCACTGGCTGCTGCTGAAACAGTGAACAAATAGATGGAGAGTCAAATGACTCTGACCTTTCCTTCCAATCAGCTCAGGAGTACACATCACTCCCACCACATCTCAATCAAGCAATCATCGATGAGGTCGGCCCGGGCATTCCTCCACGGACTCCCCTCTCCCGTCTCCCCTCCATCCCCCCCCCCCCTTCAACTCAAGAAACAATTCTTGACAGGGCGTGTCAGATGCCCATTTTTTTGGTTGGCGACGGAATCAATCGGCAGGGCAGTGGGAAAAAGAGGTGATTTAAGGGTTGGCTCCCTCCATTCTAAATCACTCAGCGCTGCAAGCCAACGGTGGTACGTGACTCTGAGACGAGTCCGATCCATTTGGGTTGAAGTGTCCGGCGCAATCGTTCAAATACACAGGTCCTCAAGATTAACAGCCTGGAGGGTCATTGCTTCAGATCTATCCCCATCATTTGTTTCAGATTTCTCTATTTTTTGTTGATTTTTACATAGTTCCATCACTTTTCCTTGTGAAAAGCTATTGACTTTCCTGAGAATTACTACAGGTTTCGATATTATTTCAGCTACTTGACGATTAAATGTTTTGGATTTTTAACACCTGTAATTTTGACGAAGAATCTCCTGCAGTTCTGTAACATTTCATCACTTTCTACCACTTGAATTTTATTTAGATTATTTTTTTCGGCGACCTTTGCCAACATGAAATTCGGCGACCACACGCAAACCTGTGGAAATTTATTTATCTTAGTTTGCCGTTGGCAACCTTGTGCACTCTTGTGCCAGGCGGTGGCATGTGGCAAGAAAATCTGTTGTGTTGTGCAAGAAAATGTCACAAAAATGAGACTAATGCTTCTGGCTGAGTTCGGTAACCGTTGGAAACAAACTGTACTGTCTGTGATGATGCAAGTAGCTCAACAACCAATCACAGACTGGGACTGAAATCCTGCGTCTGTGACTTGAGCTCTCTGATTGGTCGAAGGTGGTTGTCAAGGGAGTGGCGTATTGTTACCTCAGAGGAATTCCTTCCACCCCTAGAGGCATACCGGTAGAGTCCATACAGCATGCAGAACATCAAAGCCGGACAGCCTTTGACCCAATTTTTGGGAACAACATTTTTAACAGGTGGGAATACATCAGACATTTCGATTTGAAAAAAAAAAAAATTGCTACTTTCCTTTTTTTTCATGAAATGCCTGAACTGTTTTATGGTACTCTTCCCCTTTAACCCTAACAGTCCTGAATCCTCCAATTTCAATATGATTTTGCACATCCCCTAGGGTGTTAGGGTTAACCCTAAAAAAAAAAATGGCCACTGTTTGCATTTGACCGTTTTTGATGATGGATACTTTTCCCGTTTTAATCCAGTGCAAACAGCCTGAGAATGTTTCCTCTCGGCTACTATTACCAAAGTCAGGTGATACCCTTATTGGCCAAACTCTGCCCCCGAAAACTGAAAATGGTTCAGTGAGGACACTTTGAAGGTTACAGATAAGCGATGAAGCATTACAGATAAGCGGTGAGAGCTAGGCATGCATGTCTTCCAGCAAAATTGAGTTTTACAAACCTCCGAGACTTGAGAAAGAACTTCCCGGCCGACCACCAGGCCCTGGACGAACGTCCGCGCCACGATGAACGCCCGCTTGATGTGCAGGGTCAGCTTGGTGGGAACGTCGCCAAACGGCTCCAGGTCATCCGTATGCTCGGCCACGCATTCCCAAAAGTCCTCGCTGTACTCATAATTGGAGTTGAGCAGGACAAACATGCGCTGGAGCAGCTCCGTGAAGAAGTCCTGCATGGTGTCCGCGAGGTCCAGGTCGCTGCCGTGGTAGTAGCGCCGAAAGTTCTCAAAGAGCTCGTCAAAGAACTCAGAGTTCTGTTGGTATAGCGACCCGTAGGTTTCTGTAAACATGCGCCGTAGGTCGGCTTGACCCCTGTCTATCAACTCTTTGAAAAAATCTGCAACAAAGAAAAAAATAAAAGAACATTAGGTTATCATCGCAAAGAATAATTAAAACACAGAACCAAAACCAAAGGTGATTTTTTCAAACACTACATCTTGATAAACCGAAATATATTATAAACTTCTGCCAACATTCCAATCCCAGTTTTGCTTCATTCCTTATGCACAGGTGATGAAGGGGGACCCTACCCCTTGCCAATTGTTTGTGAAAATTATTAATTTGCCAAACTTTTGGATCTGCCATCATAGAGAAAACCTACTGTACCCCCCACCACTTCACCACTTGAGATTTTTTGGGGGCAGTTTCAGGACGGATGTCTGGATTTATACAAAATGCCCATTGGGAGCTAAGAAAGCTGTGGCTGCCTGGCTGGCCAGGCAAATCCACAGAGATGGATAGCAAAATGAATGTAACTTTAGAACATGAAAATCCAATATCCATCTAAATTCAGCCACATGGAACTCAGTTTGCTCTGCCATAATTCTGTATTCTTATCTGGGCAAGAAATCACTGAAATGGAACGCTGGGAATGTCCGGCGTATGCCGAGGGGATTCAGGACGGTGAGGGTAGACCAGGACCCTCCAATGGGTGATTTTCTCTGTTGATGGAGGGATATATTACTGTCAAAAGTCATAAATTGGCAGACTTTAGATTTCCCGCTACCAATTCGTTTTTAAAGTTGAAGAGTTCATGACGAAAATCTAAAACATTTTGATTTTTCGGTTTTTAAAACCTTTTTTTTAAAATTTTGTGCAGAGAGAATGATCATGTCAAACTGAAGCGGGTAACGCACATCGCTGTGATTCCATCACACACAAAATGATCCATCACCGCTGCGCTTTTGAAGTCGTAAACACATTGCATCTGTTTTATTAGCCGGAATAATGGGAAACAGGGGCCTGCTAATTCCTCTGACATTTACTTAAAGCCAATTACTCAGCCAGAAAGATGAGAAAAAAAATCTTTTGCGCTTCCATGTTTTTCTTGACAAAGACTCTGACCTTGTCTGTGACCTTTATAGTGCATCTTCCGCAGAAATTGTTAAACGCAAAAATGTCTTGGCGTGCACGGAGGGGAGCAGTTTCCATGCGATACGAGTCTTTGCATTTCCCAAGCGACACTTTTCTGACGTCAAACTCCGCAAGAACAATTTGTCAATTTCAATTTGCGACCGGTCATCATAAATTCATATCATTTTTCTTGTTGACATTCAGCATTGAAGGATTAGAATTTTTGATTTATGACAAAATTATATGTTTCTTTTAGAAATTATAACCATGTGTCACTTTCAAAATTATTTCAAAAGTTGCTGCTAGGTAAAGACAGGTTGATGCGAATTTGCAGTGAAGTTGACATTCATGAAAAAAAATTGCAACAAACTTCATGAGTTAAAATGTGTTCAAGTTTCAGCAGATTACTAGCAATGCCAATATTTGGCATAGTCTAACCCTACCCTTCCCAAATCCTCCCAAATCCTCTTTACAAAATGGAGGATTTTTGCTGGATTGAGGCTACATGATTGCCGATTTTGGAGGATGCACTGTGTCAAGGTCTTGGGCCGGACCTTGTGTTGTTTGGTCAGCAGTGCAAAAATTAAGCCCTAGATTATACTTGAAATCCTAATGGAGGATTTTTGCTGGACTGAGGCTGTATGCTACTTTTACATGAAGGCAGTTGGAGGATTTTGCAGGATTGAGGTTACAACCCTAGCAAAAATGCCTATTGAATTAGGGTTAATTAATAAGACATCACAAAATCGCTCCATTTGCATGAGCATGAAGTACATGTCCAAACCAGCCTCCACTGGCAATTGGTGCATAGATCTCAAAATTGATTTAAAAAAATATTCACTAACTAGTACATTCACACTGTACTTAAATGACAAATTTCTACCAAAGAATCTAAACTTCAAAGGAATTAGAAACACTTTCCTTCAAGAATAACAATAACATTTAAGAAAATCAATGAGATTTTCCCAAGACAATAAGATCCCGATGCAAATAAAACCCTTCATCTGCGCTAATGATTCCACTGAGTCACTTAATGACATCAACAATCAATGCAACGACTTGTCATTTAAATCCGATACGAAGCCGGAGTCGTACCCATGCACAAGAATGATGCTCTAGTAAGCAAAGCAAGATATTCAACGTGCTTGATCTCAAACCAATCATGAATCATTCAGGAGGTCAATTAATGGGGCCGATAACTTGAAGACTTGCTCCCATTGCCCTTAAGTCCTTTCTAATTCACCAGATGCATTTATTCAAGAATCCATTCGCGTGGCGCGAGCATTTCTGATTCTTTGCTATCTTCAAGGAATAAATTTCAAATGACTGCACGCATATCATGAAATAGTATAATTAATTTTTACCAAGAACCAAATATATTTTGAATTGGAATATTTGTGCGTCTCAGATGATAAGATGACTCAAGGATGTTCATTTTGTCTTCTTCAGGAGAAAGTTTAAATCTTCCCATTACTTTTAAAAAAAATTATTTTATGAATATTCATGTAGCCCCATCAATAAAATGTTGTCCATGAGGGCCAAATTTACATTGGACAAAAATTCAAAATTATAGTTGCACAACCATCCTCATTGTACAAATGTTTCAAGTAAATTACTTCAGTTTATTTTTTCCCCAATATCACAATGCAATGTAGTTAGGGAAAGAGTACTGGTATATTAACGTTTCTGGTTTCCAGAGATTTCCGTCTAAAATGTGGAAAATAATGAGAAATGTTTTAATAATAAGTAAAAAGACCTTGATCTCCACAACCGTAACCATTTCATCTTTTAAATGATTGATTAAGGCTAAATGACCGATGACAAACATTGATGCAGCGGCCCCCAATCTCCAATGATTGCCTCATTAGCATACATTATGCATATTGCCAGGGCAACGTCAACTGCCCCCTGCTGTAACCAAGAATATCAGGGAGAAAATACTGCATGATGAGTCACACTAGACTTGCGCCAGCCCTCCCTAGGTTCATCTCATTTTCAAGACATTGGAAGGCACAGAAGACATGAAGTAACAATACAGCCTACACTTAAAGCATGAACATTCATTTAAAATCCTTTCAAAGCCTTAGCTGGGCATGGAAGTAAATTTTTAATGTAAGTAGAACACTGAGCCACCAAAAAAGAGCTCCTTGTGAATTTTTTTTTTTCAAAGATACATGTTACGGGAAATGGGTCATTTGGGAGACTATCCCATAGACTTGTGCACACAATTTGTCCATCTTTAATGTCACCTAACCCCAATTTTACCTTATCCCACCCCCACGAATTACTACATTTATGTTTTGGACCACGAGCAATCGATCTAGCCGATTTGCGACAACAAAAATTTGCCTCTAAATAGCTCATTTACATGTAGTGTCTCCCTGATGTCCGGTGTCTCTCTAAGGTATAATTAACGACGATAAAATGTCTCGCAAGGGTACCATTAACAGGTATTACACAAACTAAATATTCTTCAGTAGAACAAAGAAAAACTCTTGACGCTCCAGGCCAAATAACACAATTTCAGTATAAACTTTAAATTGTTCTGACTGGTCGTTTTGTACAATTGTGATTATTGTTGCTTTGTGCTTCGAGCAGCAAGTTTGAAGAGAGTGGAAGACTAGTGCCAGTCTAGCCATGACTGTTACATCTGTAATGCATCTATTGTTATGATAAGGCTTGTTGGACAATGCTTGACTCATGCTAAGATCTCAGGCCTTGAGAAGCTCGCGCTGTTCACTCTGCTGATGCTAGTCTTGGTGTGCAAATCAATCGAGGCAACACTTTATTCACACTCTGTTCATATGCAGCCTATGCAGGACTGTGTTGGTTACATTTTTATACATTTTTAATACAAATGTATCAAATTCAGTCCTACTGGCTTTTCATTCCAAAAAAAATGTGTACCAAATTGAGATATTGAGTAGAAATTACCAGGTTCAAATATGGGACATTATGTTCTACTGGTAGGCACCGTGAAATCTATGATAGGAATCTTTGTTCAGGATAAAAAATGTCAGCAGATTCCCAAATTGGTCAGTAGAAATGTCAGATCTTCAGATGGATGGGTACTGTTTTACAAATTTCAGAAGCAGATTTCAGACATGACGAGGACAACAGTGAAAAGAATAACTGCCTTTTCTTCAAGCCTACGGTGCATTTTCCACAATGTTTACATTAATTGAGAAGTGTTAACAAATCACAACAAAGAACAACACTGCACCTCAGTTTAAAAATTGAACATACACGTACATACATGTACATAGCAACATTATTATTTAGTTTAAGAAATATGCCCTGCAACATAATGCCAACTCCAGGATAACCTAACCACTCGGCGGGACTTCACAAATCGCCGCTTAGAATCTGATACCTAAATATCTCGCCGAGTAATCTAAACATTTGTAAGCATGAGTGATAGACACTCCTTTTATTAAAAGGCCCGTATAATGCGACCACTCTATCACATCTATCACATCCACTTTATAATTAAAAAAAAAAAAGTAGTGACACGTTAGACCGAACAACCCCGGGATCATCCAGATTAAACTCAATTGATTTTTTTTTTTCCAAACCGTGATTAATGTCGGGCGATATTAGAAGGTGTCGGCGTGACCGAGATTGATTTGAATAAGATCGTCCTCAATTTATTTGTCATCCTGGTACCGGTGTGCGTAACAGTAGGAGTGCAAAGATCAAGTGGGCGATGGACTTGTGTCGGTTGTTGCTCGGTTAGTGTACTGTGGGGGTGGGCGATGTTTAAAGGTAAAGCACTCAAACAACAGTTTTGGCTTTGATTTTAGCAAACCTTAGACTCCGGGTTATTCGGGGATTTTGGTGGCAATCGTCGTGGAGCCTGTCATTGAATAACTGAGGTTGTTACAAGACACTGTGTGTTGCTTAGAGGTAAATGAATTGCGATTGTAGGTTTATTGTGTAGCTGCGCAACAAATTTGTTGCGCAAGTCCTACGCATGGCGTAAGTTAACGCACTGTTTTTTTTTTCTGGTGAAAACGACTGCTGTGGCGTACATGTATTGGCATGGCTTGTCAACCTTAACACGGTACGGTGCCTTTTGAAAAACCATATTTTGAATAAATTGTCACTGGCTACCGTGTTTTTCATCAGAGGTGAACAACTTGGCTCACTCTATTGTTACTTTCAAGCAAACTGTTCCACCAAATTTTTAAATCCTGTCTCAATCTCCGAAGGTCGGCCCACACACGGGGCGTAAAATCCTGTGCTAATACTATTAATTAAAGACATGGGTTTAAGATCCATGTATTCACTTGCATGTATGGGTTCCACTTCCTCCGGCATTCTAGCATAGGAATATTCAAACCCATTCTTGAGGCATCAGACTAAATACATCACTCAGGTTTCAGGAGGTGAAACAGTGTTTCTAAATTTCCGACAGCCGCGCCATGTCACAAGGAGAATCCAGATTTTGTTTTCCCAAATTTCAGCTTGCTTATCGCTTGGCGCCTAATCCAACAGCTTAGTTAAAGTTACTCCCTATTCGCTCCTCGAAAAACCAATAGGATTCCGCGATGAAAAGGATAAGGCTATTTCTGTGTCGGCAGCGAACAGCCTACTTGTCAAAGAAAGAAAAAAATCTATCGCTGATCCACCCAGAAGGCCATATATATTCAAGCTACAGCACTCTGATGCTTGTCTGCCAAATGCACAATTGCTAAATATGCTTATGCATACATGTACTGCACCGCTGTACGTACACACGAAGATTTGACATTTCATAGGTGATCACACACCACAGGTTACGTATCTGAACTTGTAAATTTACAGATGTTCAGCGTGTGTGTGGGTATGTCAAATTTTACATGTGTACGTACATGTTCATGAGTACATTTGCCCAGTTGCCCTACAAAACAGACCTTACTCAAGACTCGCTTTTCAACCACAAAAAAACTCCACCCTTCTCTGCTTTAATAACCCAGAATCTACAATGAGCTTCTTTTCTGGGCTGTGGGAGGGATAAATCGAACAAAAAGACTTTATCAACCGCCAAACAAGAGGATTCAATTGTTCTGGGTGCTTTGGAAGATATTAAGTGTCGTCAATTTCTCGCATGAGCGGCGTGTTGTGTTTTTTTTATGTGTGTTTTTTCCCAGCGAAGGGACTTTTTGACAGTTGCACAATTCTTGCAAGAGCAGCGTTGTGTTTTTTTTCTCCCAGTGAAGGGACTTTTGGCAGTTGCACAATCACTTTGTCTGATTGACATGGGAAAATTTGGTTTAAAAACAACAAATTAAATAAAAAGAAAGGGGAAGTTGTGAAATTATAAACCGAAACCCTTCACGGACGCTTTCTTTTTTAAGTTGTTTCATCAATGATTGAGCAATAAGGAACAACCAAATCCAATATCCCTACAAACACGTGAAATGCAATATCATTTCGCTGACCAGCACTGAAAATTAAAACAAAAATTTCAATTTTTTTGAAAATGACAGCACAGCAGGTGCCATGATTTCAAAGGATGCTTGAGACTATTATTCACTTACATGTAAAGTCACGTAAGGTATTTCATAATACATGTACGGTAATTTGCAAATGTTGCACTGGTAAAAATTACCTTTATATTTGTTTTTCACCAATATTCCGGCAGTGAAGAGCATAAACATGTCATGTGCATCTCAACATGAAATCATTTCATCATACACGTATTTATTACTTTTCCAAATGGTTTCGTAAATTTTGAACACATTCTTTTTCATCCAACCCTTCACTTTCTCAGACAAAAATAACAGTCAGTCTAACCCAGATTATTTCCTGACTCGTTATGTCATCTTTGCAATCAAGCACATCCATGTGCGTGAAATCAGGATTAATCAGAACGAAGTTGATTTGCATATCTAGGCCAGCGACGGAAATGCAAATCTCGTCATATGCATGAAACCCAGGATTATATTACACACTTGACAAAGAAGGAGACACAAACACGGTGGGGTTTACCGCCCCCCAGCCTGGGGAAATATGAATACCAATTAACCTGGTAACCCAATTTGCTTTTCCTCATCATAAAATTAACAGCAGACTGGTTAAGCGAACGAACGGCTGGTGACCAAGACTAGCTCAGAGGTAAAATGCTTTTACCAACAACAGAAATCAAATTAAATGATGAATATATCATATTTTTGGCAAAATACCAATTTCATGAACACGCGACAACAATGATTTGACCTTTAGCAAATTGCTTTTGAACATTGCCAAAATTTGCTGGAAAACGTAAACATTTGAATCATTCTTTAAATTTTGATGTCCACTTTTTTCCTGTCCCTGTTACATCTGACATCCATAACTGTATAATTCTGATGCACTCCTTTAATGCAGTTGTCCTCCAAGAGTGATTACGAATTGCAAACTACGGTAACTACCCAACAAATAAAAAAAATGTTTAAGTCATTTTTAATGATACTTTGAGCTTGAATGGCAACTTTCAGAGTACGAAAGTAACAGGGACAGGAGAAAATGTCACACTTTGGACCTTAAATTATGTATAAAATGACCTATTTGTGAAGTCATAAAAATATAAACGGGACCAAAATATAACGGGAACAAGATAAGCAGCCTGGTCACAGAATTTCTTTTAAAATACAACTGATCAAATCACAAGATTAACATCTCTTGCCGCCTTTTGACCAACATGTCCCATTATGCATACACTATAAGACCGTCACATCGTCTCGATATCTAAAACGTCTCAGGGTCAATCCCAGGCGCATCCCAGGAAGCTAAACTTACAAGCTCCCCTAAATTTGATTTGAGGAGCCCAGGTGAATATCTGATGCAATTTGCCCGGTGAAATATTATTATAAATTACCGCAGCGGGTTGGCCGGCAGGGCCTAGAATGTAGAGTCGTCGAGCATTGGGTGGGATTAGATTGGCTCACGGTGATCGCACAGTATGTTCAGGTTACACGGTAGGTGTACGAAACAATGGGATGTATGTACAGGAATCAACAGGATTTTTTTTTTATTTTTTTTTTTTTTTTTATGACCACACACAAGTTTTGACGCAAGGAGTGCAGGCACACTTTTTTGTGCAGCAATGAGTTGCTTTGAATTGCATATTGAGGATTTTAATAGCCTATAAATTTGAATTTCTGCGGAAATGAGGTCGCTATTAATTAACAAAGCCATATTGGGATTTGGGAGTACAGACAAAAGTGAATTTCTAGTCATTGACATAATTTTATAAGTTCCAAAAAATGAAATGTTTACAATCTTTAAATTTTCAGACTGAAGTAAAGTTGCTACATTGCTTCAATAAACAGGTTTTTTTTTTACTGTTGTTACCCAGAAAATGGGAACATTACAGCCCCTCATGCACTCAAAAATATGGCAACGTGACAAGGCTAAGTGACAGAACAAAAATATATCCAGTTCCAGGCAGGCTATTTGGGGACAAAAATGCGGCGGGCCCTTTTTTTCCCCCCAAGATTACATATTTTCCAAGATGGCGGATGGATTCTTCCATTCTTCCATTTTCTTGTCTATTTTGCTGATACAAAATTGTGTCCGAAGGAGCCGTAACCCTTTCTAGATATCGGATAGCTACAATTTTGTTGGAAACAAACAAATAGACAATATTTTGCAAAAGAGGCGGGCAGGAAAAAAGGAAGCGAGCGGGGATGAGAAACTAGTTTATTTTTGACTGAGACGCAATTTAAAAGCAGCAATGCAGAAAATGATTTGAAGCATTACCTAGCAGGCAAATGCATCAATTGTCATGTCCCAAATGTGCATGAGTGAATGCATAGAATCTACCTTTAACACATGTACATGAAATTGACTCCACTGGTGCATGTCACGTCAATTTAACAAAAAAAGGTAGAAATTCAGAAACTGGATACAAGTACCAGTACATGGTGATGCACAATGGTTACAGTAACAACTCGATCGAGTTAAGTAATGCAATATGTAACTCGAATATGATGCAGTGTCGGATTTCAAGTTTAACAGGAGAAAATTTTCAACCCTTGGAAAGTGCAATTTCAGGTCTGGACTATCGATCACAAAAAGGGCTGTGTGAGTTCCTTGCTCAACACTGTCTTCTTGGAATGACACAAAATGCCAGCATGTAGGTCTTCCATTGCCTGATAATTTGGATAGTGAACTTTGAGAAAGGGATTGGGACATGAGGAGTCGTGTGGATTGTCCCATCGGAGAGTCCATTTTATCGACAGTAAAAAGATACTTATTAGGGCTTCGGTTTCCGAAAAGTTCTCAAATTGAAAATATTACCACAATCTTAATATTCCATGCACTAACCGAAAAATACAGAAAAAGAACTCTTTCCCCCCTTTTTTTATGTACAGTATTACACTTTTTTTACACAAATCATTTATTTCATACAAACTTATAAAAGGTCATTAAAAAAAATGAAACCTGAAATACTTTTTATTGTAGAACTTTTACAAATAGAAGCATGTAGAAGAACAGAAGCTACCAGTACATGTATGAAACTTGAAAGTTCATTGCAGTTTCCAGTCTACACTGTACATTTACATGTGGATTCCATGTAGTTGACCTTGTTGAAACAAGATGGCCACTGGCACTGGTGTCCGATAGCCCACTGGATATGAAAAACCACAGTTAGAACCCATGGTCCCCCGCAAGTGCATTATTTACATGTACTTCTAATTCTGTGAGGAATGGCCACCTGGACAGCTTCAAAAGACGCTGACCGCTTTCAGTTTCATAGAGCTCATGGCTCGGCCTGCAACCCCCAAACTTCACAATCTCCACTTTATTTTGTTGGTGTTTATTGATTTTCCACAGTGAGTGTACCCAGTGTGGAGATGCCTGCATAATCAGAAGTATGGGAGGCCTAACACCTACAGCGTCAGAGCTGGTCTGTGAATGGGCGGCCGTGTTTACTGAGAAAACAATCTGTAGGAGTTTTGCTGCATTCATGTGGCAATACAAAGGAGGGTGGGGGTGAGGGGGGATGACGATCATGCTGAATTTCAAGCAGGCTACGTCACAGGCTTCTCGTTAGTCCCTGAGATCATGTGTACACAAAGGAAAGACTGTATGCTCATGCGTGTTTACGGCCCGTATTCACTGATGTTTTGCCAACTTGTTACTTGTAGCATATTATGAACAGGGTTGAAGTCTATCTCTTTTTTGAACAAAGAAATTGAGTGGAAAGGATGTTTCCACCTACGACATCCTTGCTGCACAATTAGTATGGCAACTAGGCCCTACATGTACGGAAGAATTCAAATTTAATCTTAATTTGTATATGTTTTTTGTATATGTTTTTTCTAATCTGGGCACTTATTTACTTTTTTTGTCAGCTCTTGAAGTTGCATCATTGGAGAAAGAGTATTCCTATTTTGTTTTTAAGTGGTAAAAGTCAAGTGGTTTATCTGCCTGAAAAGCTGCATGCCTTCAATCATAGATCATACTTGAAACTAAAGTGCATGGTTGTAAAATTGTTATGCAAAGCACAGTAAACCGTATTCTTACTTTGAAAAGTCTCAAAATACCATTCAAGATAATGTCATTTACAAGCGTCTCAACGTTTTTGTGTCAAAACAGTAAATTGAGACAAAGGAAATTGAAATTATACCTTGAAAGATGGCTTATTGGCACATATTCAAATGCTGAATTAAAATTTGAGCAGTGCCGCTTGTCAGAAATTGCAGCAGTGAAACTTACATGTAAAAGCACTACCAGTACATGTATACATCCATTTGCCTGTGTCATGTTTAAGTTTAATGGTAAGGTTAGCGGAATGTTTCTAAGGTCTTTCATTGACCATTCGTCCCAAAGCAATAGGTGTTTTGCAATAAGTGTTTCTTTGAAATTCAACGTCCTAGGGCAGTCCACTTCAATTTAAACCTTCTCAATTGTTCTTTTCAAATCCCAAACTTTTGCAAAATAAAAAAACAGGAGAAGCATGAATTATTCCCTCCAGACAGGAAAAAGAGAAAAGGTTGGACTGCTTTTGGAGGTAAACAAACATTGATACTGACAAGTTTCCCCGATCCAAAGACCCTGATAGGATCCTTTGAAAAACCAGAAATGGACTTCCCAAGGGATTTTGCCAAAATGTTTCTTTCATCAGATGCTTCCTTTTCAAGCCACTCGGCCGACTGTCAGTTATACTTACACAAATCCCTTTCAACATTTGAATCAACAACGATCGGTTTGAACTGCACACGAAACAGTAGCCGCGTGCTGCGCGAGTATCCCCTCAGTTCCTTATCGGTTATGTCAGTTGCTATTTTAATCGATACTTGAAGTTTCTTTTTTATTTAAAGCGTTACAATTGAAATCAGGGTCCACAACCACAACTGACATTTCATGAGGCGAGATCTATCAGCAATTTCCTACAGCCGGTCGAGTTCATGTGCTCCATCAAAAGAATTTCAAAACAAGTTTTCCCAACCAGACAATTCCCCAGACGCGGTGTATCCAGCTAGTGCCCCTGGGCCAGTATGACAATGAGGCTATAACCCAACCAACTTCTATACTATTTCCCTCCAGAGGAGGGACAAGCCCAAATTCAACTGGGCAACATTTTTGACTAGATTACGGAAGGCGATAAAATAAAAGCCCATGACCTTGCTTGAAGCAATTCAATTTGACAGCATAATAAAACAACTTTGAAAGAAAAAACCTAAGAGGTACGGTAGGGAGCTATTTTGTGCTTGTGTAAGGCCCATGAAACCTGAATCACTCCGTGGCAACCAGCAGGGTTTTTTTCCCGGTCATTCTAAACTCCGAAAGAATTTGTTACAAAAACAAGTGCTTGTATAGAGGTGCACAATAGCGTGCCAAATTCCTTTGTTGTCCAAATACCTGCGCTATGACTTACCGGTGTCCTTGTGGGTTCTAGACTATTTCCTCACTTAAAACACCAATTCCAAACCAATTTAACTTAAAGAGGAAATGTTTGGCTCGAACATACGTTTGTTTCTTCCTCTCTTTTTTTGGGGGGGGGGAGGGGTTCTCAACCTTTCAGAAAAGGACATGTACCTTTTCCTAGTCAATTTCTTTATCAATTTCCAAATTCTAAATTATTCTACACCGTGCTTTGGTTACAACTATTACCCTTTCAAAACTTCCATTTGGAGACAGCTTATCCCCAAAATAAGGTCAAATCAGAGTATTTATTCAGTATTGTCTGGCATCTTGGGGCACGATTCATAGTGCTTTGGCATTTTATCAAATGCGACCAATCAAAGGAACAGTTCAAATAATGACATTCTATCCAGATCGACGAGCGAGCAAATTTGCTGTGAAATCAGCACGGCCTATTTGGAACAAGCGAGGGGGGAAACGCACGGGAAATTCGAATGAATTTGAAGGAGGAAAATACAGTCCAGTGATGTATACGTCTTTTGCCTCACTGAAGTTGACTTCAATTTTCAATTTTAGAACGCAACCTCAGAATCTGGTAAACAAATACATAATCTTCTTAGCATATCCTGCCTGTAATATTGCTTAAATGTTAAGCACAATAACCCACCGACCATTCCTTTCAATAGCGTTGCAAGAACAGAAGGCCGTGCGTCTTCAAAATGCTATTAGTTAATGTTCACGAGGCCCTGGATTTTAACTATACACATTACAACCCATTGATTTTCCTAGATGAGGATCATTGTATGCATGGCTGAGCATGTAATTGATTGCGTGTCATTATGATTTAATGACTCGTTCCTGAATGCTCTGGGTAAATTAACAAGGCCAAAGCAAAGAGAGGGTTGGGTTGTAGTGCTGAGAAGGTTGATTGTCAACTTGCCAGCAGCTGGTACAGATGTGTATGAGAGTATTTTAGCATTTTCAAAGTAATTCCGATTTTCTTGTGGAATTGTGATCATGTACACTGATTGGAATTTCAGGATGAGATGAAACTGATGGAACATTTGTGTACAGATCAATGCTCTCTTTACAGTGAACAAATTTCAAAGTGATATCTGCAGACATTTTGAAGAGTATAGTTTGTAGAAACGTCCACTTGGCATTTTTATATGAGCTTTGGAAGTCCTGTTCCATTTTTGGGAGAAACAAAATTCAGTGGGCCACTATCTTAATAAAAAAAATCAGGGACGCGGCCGTGTTCTAAATTTAGAATAGCAGCAAACAATTTGTCGAATAATTTAATCAGGAATTCTCCGTTATTTCATAAATGTTGTTACGGGGAAATTGCAATCAAGAGGTCTTGAATGAGATGGACAAGAACTGAGAAAACATATCTGATCCAGACGCGCTAAATATAAATATTTTAGCTATCTTCATCCTTCCACCGTACTTACTGGCACATCTCCGAGGCGACAGGGCTCTGTATCGCCACATCTCCCCACATCTCTCAAGCCCTTTTCGTCAACAATTTAACCACGACAGTCCAGCACTGGCAAATCACGGGGTTGAGGTTAATAATACGGATAGGATTTGAAGAGTTGGTCCCTGCCGACTTCGTTTTCTGAACCTCAACTTTGAACGAACGGGGAGCACTACGGTACAACACTGACGCGGAAATCAGAAGGGATTTATGTTCTTCGCGACAATTTTTTTTCACAGCTGTAGCGAGGTGTGACGTTTCATTAAATTACAAAGGAGGTACTCGGCCTCAGCTGGGACAATCTTGTGCTGCTCAGTGTCAAAATGAATAGCTGCGAACGAGAAGTATATTAAGGGGGGGGGGGAACTGACGCTAGAAAGCGATCTAATAGAGTGAGTGGAACATTAATATCATCTAGGAAGTGAGAATTAAGAGACACCTGAGGATTTACTCTGTCGGAAATTTCACTGAGAAAAATCAACATGTTGCCAATCCATAAACGGAAGGTTAATATTCAAACGTCATGGGCATGTCACCAGCAAAACTGACTGATACACAACTAACACAAGGAGTATCCCTAGACCCTAGTGTTAATCCATGACACTCATCTAGCTAGAGTTTTACCGGACATGGGAATTTATTAAGTGACAAAAAAGGGACATGATGATGAATTGCACGGCTGGTACCCATGCACCTGCTACACGTACAACTGACAACGGTGTCTGTTTCCAATGTGCGTGTAGATGCACCATTGACACGAAGCCAGACAGTTTTAACGAGCAATTATCTACATGTACACAACAATTTCTGCTGCAAATGTGATCTGTTGAAAAAAATACTCACACGCATTACAAGCTCATTTGTTCAGCTGCCATGGTTTCCGGGTGTAGGAATAAATTCATGGTTTAGGGGTTTTTTTTCTAGCATGCAACTCATAAAAGCTTACAGCTAGAAGCATTGAGAACATCTCACATTTCTTTTGAAAGCACCTGCATGCGCTGCCCAAGTGCCGATCCGTATGTATTGATTCCCTCATTTCTACTGGATCACAATCTGATACACGATAGCGAAAGACAACGCCCCCTGCGCGACGACTTGTCACCCGACTGCCCCAGCGAAAGGGGAAAACTGATAACGCGAGGTGTGGAGCTCAAGCCTGGGCCGACTGCGAACCGGGGCAGTACTTCCATAACCCATTAGGAGCTTCTTAGGAAACCGTCAGGATGCTGGATAAGTGCACTGTGTCTTCAGGCAGGGACACCCTGACATGTCAGGGCGGTGGTTTATTCAAATTTGTCCTGAATAATTGGATATATACAAATGAAAGCTTTACTGTCAGACCATATTGCACTACAAGTATCAAGTTCAAAATAGGGCTGTCCCATATTTACCGACTATTTGAATGTTTGATCCGATTTGCTGTTTATTCAAAGGAAAAAAACTATGCACGTATTACATACGACTGTGATATTGATTTAATCGTAATGTTGCGGCATTTATTGTCAGATGCCATTATTTTAACTTAGCACACCAATAAGTCAATTACTTTCAAAATATGTGGATACACATGATAATCTTGATACTACAACAGGCGCACGCAACTTTATGTCGAACGGTCCATAATATCAATCGCCGCGAGCAAATTTAACAGGTGCGCTTTGCGTGTAACGATTGACCAGCGCAGCTCACAGTTGCAGTTGGCACGTGTAAAACTTGATCGGCGAGTTTAAAAAATTTTTAAATAATCAAATACTAAATTATTGGACACCCCTAGTTCGAAAAACAACGCAAATCTGAATGTACACTAAATGTACAAGTAAATATGAATTATGTCCTTAGATAAATTATGAAATTGAACTCAACAGATATTCCACACAGCACACGTTGCAACACATGATACTTGCCCTAAGGTTTGGGCAAGAAGGATTGCATTGTATCTCAATCCATTTTATTCCCATCCATTTTTTCTTCCAGTAAAAATTTAATCAACCTCTGGAGGGTACAAAAGCTGGTCACAAAAACCACCAAGCCCCCTGCACTATTTCATTGTGGAATGTCCACCCCTAGGGTACAGGCATCCATAAAGTCTGCGGGTAACAGGTGGGACATGCAATATGATTGCTTCAGCCAGAAGGGGAATGGAGACCGGTGCTAGACTTGTCCAAGTCCTTTTACTGCCCTTTGAAGGACTACCCTGTGAGCATAATTGAATGGTTGTTTCTAGGTCAAATAAGTTCAAGTAAAAAGCAAGATGAGGCTATGTTTGAGGCTATGGCCATTATTTCCATCAATGTTGGGCTGACGTGATACATACCGGTAGCCACAGCCAAAAGGCCCATAAGGCCTATTTGGAATTGCTCATTCAAAGTCCGAAACTGCTTGGTATGGAATTTGGGAATTAATACAGTATCCGTGTATGGCAAGCTTGACTGAGAATAAAAGCCATAAATGTGAAAAAAGGGATCAAATGAAAATTGTCCATTTAAAATGGTTCATTTAAAATGACCCATCCAAACTGATCTACCGGTACATTATGACCAAAGACCAGCACTGTCACCAAACTCATCCTTTAACATGTAAATATTTTCAGGTCATGAACCCAAGACCTACCATGACGGTGAGACTTTGACAAAATGCAGACTGCTTCTCGGACACAAGACCTTTGCCAACAACCGTTTCATGTGTCAAAACATAAAGAGGGCACTGCACCAATGCGGAATCATTAATAATTTATGCTTGGTTTGAGTTGATGCTGTTTTTTATCACTTATTGATGACGCTTTTTTACTTTTATCCAAATTACTGAAATCACAAACAAAAATTACCTGATTTTTACGTTGGAAAATGTACTGTTTAACATTAATGTTCATTTAACATTGAGTATAATTTTGACGATAGCAAAACGTTTGCAGACATCCTCTTATATTTAAAAACAAAAAATCCTGACTCCAAAAAACAAACAAATTTTGACATGCAACAGCAGTGGACAAACCATTGATCTAAAAATAAAAGAATTCCCATAATATCGCTGCATTATAATGCCCTTCCACTGTGTGGTGGACGGTCTTGTCAAGATCAGGCTGGTTCCTGTCATTTCCAATTGCCCGAAACCAGACATGCTTCTCTCAGCCAGTTTTTAACCTGAGGTGCAGACAGCGAGCTAGGGGAAGGAATGTATTGATCGACCTTGTGACCCCATTGGGCTGAAGCTGTGATTATTTTTCACAATACCAGCGACCGATACTTATGGTTTTACAAAAACCTCACAAAGAGTTGTTTTCCTAAAAGTTGCACATTTTCTTTTTTGCCTAGACTCTCTTGGCTGACCTTTGTCAATAACAATATTAAGTTTAAAAACTGAAATGATACTAAGAATTAACAAAATTGTTCAGACTGCTGAAAATAACAAAAATACATGAAGAAACACAACAGAGTGATACAAACACAAAACAAAGCAGAGAAATCATATTCCAATCAGACTATTGTTGTACTGTACTTAAAGAAAATTGCTTTTCTATGTTGTGGGCAATTATTCATTGCCAGTCTCAGGATTCTGCACCTCTTGGGACAACCACGGCGACTAATTTGCAAGGAGTAATTGCAGCATGAACGTGCCCTGAATCTTCAAATCGGCGCGCTGAGTGCGACACCCCAAAAATTGCATTATTTAAGGGCGTCCTACCGTTCAGTGCACTGTGCATTATGCGTCATGGTGGAGTACTGATAATATTGTGTGCATAACTGAATTCGTTGCGTTTATTTTTCCAGGAGTAGAATTTTCTTGGGGGAAAAAATAATCAAATGCCGTCTGCTTACATACAAAGGGTTAAACATCTTGCAATTTGCTCAAGCAGGAAGACCCAAGTTGTAGGTGCTCAATTAAGGCCAAGGAAATGCAGGCCACACTTTGTGCCTGGGGTAACAACCTTAACATCCAATGTTAATCATCTATAGTTTCTCTGAGACACGATTCAAGCATCTTGCAAAAATTTTGTCCAATTTCCTACCCAAATCCTCCTTTCCGAGAAGAGCGACACTGTTCTTATAACCCTTCTGACTAGCGTTCCAGAGTTGCCAAGAACCAAATAGTAAGAACGACTCAGATTGACCAGTGGTTTCCCGTGCATCGGAACCGGGTACCCAAGTACCCAACCGCGGATGTCAGAAACCGGTTCCAGATTATGGGATCAGGTACCCGCAACTTTACAAATTACTTAGTAACTTCTCAGACAATGCAAAATAAAGGTTTTGAATGTCATTTGTTGGGCAATTTTAATATCAAAACCAGGCTACTTCGAGAAATCCTAAACAGATTTCACATTTATGTGCATTTCAACGCTCGACAGATGACGCTCGCGAAAGTTGCCGTTTACGCCGTATTGCCATAAAGCCAACTTCAGACAACTTACGAGATGTCAATTTTGGGGTTGGGTTTGCGTTACGGGTGCCCGGGTACCAGTGTTTTACTTCAATAGGGTACCTGAGTCCAGTACTACCCATAAATGCACACCACTATTTATGCACGAATTTTCCATTGACCGAACGCTGGAGTAATTTCAAACAACTACAACATGCAATCTTTTGCATATAATCGCTCCTAATTGTCCAACTGTCGAACTTACTTCAAAACTTTGCTGGGCGTTTCTCTGGGCATTTCTTGGCATTTCTTATATCTCTGCTACGAGAAATTTAGCAACAATCTGAAATGATGGGTTACTTACTATCGAATCGCTCCGCCCTTCGGACAAAGTAATCCCTACTCGTGCTGCTCTTTTGGTAAACTATATCTCTAAAATCTGTGCTGCTGGTCTGGCTGAGTTTCTCCTCCATGTCTGCTGTGCAACAGGTGAAACTTTTCTGACATATTCTGAGATGATCTCCTGCAATATTTGAAAAGAATAGAAGGAAAACAAAACTAAAATTTTAATAACGAAAAAAAAGTGCATCTTTCCCTCATTTTTAAAAAAAATAAAAATTGGGTTTTAAAGCGTTAAAACACCCCAAATATTCAGAATACATTATAGTACACAAAATAGGAAAAAATGTTTCAGAGGTTGGTAAAATTACAGCTGACAACTTTTTGTACTGTCTAAAGTACAATGTATCAAAATGTAACAAATTGTTATAATATCTATTACATTGTATAACACTGCACCATGTGTAATGTATCCAACTGTACTAAATTGTTATAATATCTATTACATTGTATGACATTGCACTATGTGTACTACAATGATTACTTAAAAATTGTAATAACAACCTTTTTGTGGTATAGACAGACACAATGTTGACTAGTTCTGTGGTGTGTGTAATTGTGCTCTTTTAACCAATGTTAAATTTGACATCTTGGATAAATACTTTACATGCATTTTGCAAAAGAATTGTGAGTGAACGGTTAATCGGTCAAATTTTCACTACAAATCAGGACCCTGTCAACATCGTGGCTAAAGCCTACAGAATGTAAAAATCCACACAACATGTAATACAGACGTTCTTTACTTCAAATCATAAAGATTCAGTAATCTAATAAAGCTCTCTACATAGCTTCCGCTTCTGCGGTCTTTCCGAAAAGTAATCTCTTAAAAGACAAAAGTGGAGTCCAGGAATGTCAAGGGGAAATCCACTCAACACTGTAAAGTGATAAGATAAAATATATAGAGCCTTGAAGGATTAGAGGGGGAAATCTTCATTTGTGCAAACATAGAGGAAGGACATATGATGCAACCATGTAAAGCACGCAAGCATACATGTTCATAGGTGTACAAAGTGAAACCCTGCGTTATTAAATATGCCATGATGTAATCATATTAAAGGGATAGATGCAAGGTTTTAGCCAGAGTTGTGTCTGAGCATCGGTAGGTACCCCACAAATTATTTAGAAGCAGAAACCTGGCCTTTTTTTTTCAAAGCAATGACATATGTACCGGTATGACACATACTATTTTCAAATACTGGTACTGATAAAAAGCTGACATGTACACGTGTGGATGAATGAAAATGGGCTGCTGAAGAGATGGATGATTGTTGTGGATTGTTGTGGATTGTTGTGGATTGTTGTGGAGAATGGAGACAAGTTCATCCAATGCATGCATTTACAACAGCTTGGCCGGCAATTAAACCATATTTTAAGTTCAAGTTAGTGAATGTAATATTACCAACAGTATCTAAGCCCGAAACTCCTACACCTTAAAATAAAGAAAAATACAATGCACAGAAAAGCACTGCATGATTTTCCACTGAGCTCAAATCCTTTTGAACTAAAATTCTTCCACGTCCCGACTCCCAAACCTCCCAGGACCTCTGACCCCTGACCTCATCCGCTTCACCTGTTCTCCTGCAAACATTTATTTACCCAATGGGGAGAGGCCGAGCCCAGACTCAGTGGGATGCCATGCCAGACTGTAGGTGGGACCCAACAGGACTGGCGCCAGGCTAATTTCAATCTGCAGATGCCAACTTTGCGGGGAATAATATAAACCGGTGTCAGTGCACTGAAGACAAAATTCCAAAAGCTTGATTTATTGTTTCTCTGCCCTAAAAAACAGCTGAAATTGCTAACTGTACATTTTCCTACTTCAAGTGGGGACCTAGTTTCAGAGAGTGGGTAGTTCAATTCCATAAAATACAGCATTTTGTAACAGTGTGTATACAAATGTATACAGGCAGACAACAAGTAGATGCATATCCAATGCTCTTCCAAAACTGATTTATTTTTTTAATTATGAACTTTCAATTTGTATGTTTTGTTTGAACAATGTACCTGCAATCATCTGAAAAAGGGCTTTGATTTCGCATGCAAATGAAGCTGCCGTGCAGGAGCAAAACACAAGGACATCAACTGATCTAAGGAAAAGTTGCATGCCTGATAATCAAAACAAAATATCAGAAGAGGGGTTTATTGAAATTAAAAATATTTTCCTGTACAACCGAGTGATCTTAAAATCAGGCATGCAAAAGGAATTTCAAAAAAAAAACCTGAGGAAACTCCAAACCACACAAGACTTTGTACAGTGTTTGTCAATTTGTAATGACATTCATCATGAGAAGTAAAAAATGAGAAAATCAGCAGATCCGAGGAAATATTGCATCAGGGTTACTCCAATTTGCACCGCTGGAAAGCCTTCTCGATAATGTCAAGTTTATGCGAATGTTGGTCAAAAAACCAAGCAGCATATGGAATCAGTATGCGATGGATCAACATCTTCAGACTGCTGCGATTGTATTTAAAAGCCGCTCATGGCCGATTCACCCATAACTGACAAGCCACAGCAAATACCTCAGCCATTATAAATACGCAAATTACAATATAGCCAAGGCAAGTCACAATGTTCTCCATGGCTTTCCCAAATCCAGAGAAAAGAGACTTGTTTGACATCAGCAGTACAGGCTGTGAACATCACATGAAGATAAATATTTTGTCTGAGTGTGTGTGGGAAAAAAAACACAACAGCCACAACTTCCTGTTAGAAGCAATTACGGAAGTGATTCCACTAGATTAACAGCTGATAGGTTATCACATGTTTGTACGGATGCACAGGAGTTCAATCAAAGAATTTGTTGTAAATGCAGTTGGCCTTTTGGAGAGAGTCTAGACCAAAAACAGGTTGTAAATGTCAAACAAACAGCAATCCCATTAATTTCTTTCTCCCACTGTCTTGGACAATACTAGCGACTACTGGATGTGAAATTTGAGAAAATATTTCTTGCTTGGCGATGCCATCTGCCAAATAACCAGCTCTTGCTGTTTTGATCGTTTTGGATTTTTTTGTGGGTTATGTTGGGTTGTTTGGTCATTTGTTTCTGTTTCTAATTCTACTGTTTGTGCTGCTGTTTTGACTTTTTTGGGAACTGTATGGAACACATGCCCTTTAAAATTTCATTGTTTTAACCTCACACATTAGGCACAAGTCGTCGGTCAGGCAAAAACGTGTGACCTGCATGGTTAATGAGTCATATAAATACAGAGTGTGGACAAGTCTCGCATGCACCAGAGTAAAGGGACAAGTGTCCCTCGGGGCGACAAAACCTGAGAACAGGGGAGGCTGGGGACCTGTGCAAAATTGATGAAAGGGTAGGAATGGAGGGGAAGATTGAGCTTGGTCAAGTGGATCATGAGAGGGAAACAAATGCAGGATTCTGGTGATTCATCGTAACTGTGATTTGGGGGTAGTATTCTGAAAATGATTTTAATGAATTATTTGTGTGTTTCCCTTTACATGTTTTTTTCCTGGGCGTTTAAAAAAAAAATGTTTCACTGAAATTTAACTATGAATTGAATTAACAATTATCAGCAACATAACATGATTGTTGAATTTTTTTAGTTTGCATGATATGACGATTGATATAAAGTTGTTTATACTAGTCGCAAGATTGATATTTTTATGCAGACATGGCACAATGTATTAACTGAAATCGACTGAAACATCTGCTAAAGTAAAAATTCACTAAAAAAAAAATGAAATCAATTACAGATGCCTGCAAATGCTTCTTACTTGCATGTGAGTAAAAACTAAATTAAGAAAACAACCCTGGAAATTGATAAAATCGTCATCAATTAAAAAAAAAAAAAACATTTTTACGGCGACGTACCCGAGTGTTATATCCCGTCTACAATTCCACTCACACCTACATGGGTGCATTACAGAAGATTGCTAATTAAAAAACCGGTCCTTTCTCGGTCGACGCTACTAAAATTACCACCGAATGCCTTTGGGTCCATGATGCAAGCTTATCCGTTGTCCGCGGCACTGGCCAACCAGGCGGATTCATTGCATTTCTAACAAGAACTGCAACCCTGTCTCAAAAACTCTGGTACAACCTTTCCCACAAATTCAGTAAATTTATGCTATTTCGTGTCAAGTAGGCTTTGAGACAGATTGGTACAGCCGTCAATGTTGTTATTCAATTCAAAAAAATGCAAAGCAAGGGACAGTCGTGGTCAATTTTAAGAGGTTTTAGGAGATTCCATTTTGACAGTAGGGGCATGTTGTGAGTGCAACGTGTTTACCCATATTAATCACACAGTGCGTGTCCGCTTAGGGCCGAACAGCGAAGCGTATTTGTGGCATATATATTGCCCGGGGGTTGCAAAGGGAAGGAATGGGCAGTTGTAAATGGAATGCCATCTAAAACCGGCATCTGTGGAGGATGGGGCAAAATTATAAATTAGCATAATATCATGCTGTCATTGTGTATATTACACTTGAACAAATACGTCTGATGGCAATGCTGCTGTACATGAAGTACGGTATGTGTGTAGGCCTATAGCTTCAATTTTCATACTGTGGTCATTGACACTATGCTTGAATACTGTAGCGAATTATGAATGAAAACAAAAAAGCATCTTTCATGTCCATCAAACAAATCCCAATTACATCCCACTGAATATTTATTCCTAAATACAAACCAACACAGTTATTTGCTGTATGTAATATGTTTTACCGACTAGTTTTACTGAACCAAATAGTTTTTTTTTTATAAGCACACAGTATGCCACTGCTTGTAAACTGTTGTGTGTTACTGTTTGACTTTATCCACAAGAAAAGAGGATGGTTACATGTTTCCTATCATGTCCCTCCACCCCACCTTGACCCTGACCAACCCCCTCCCCTTCACATGATGAGTTCATGGTGTTATCAGGTGATCGACCTCCACAAAATCACAGAAAAAACAAAAGCATACAACAAGTACAAAACAAACCCTGTATTAAGAAACCACATCCTCTCTTCCCTTTAGAAAAAAAATCCTTTAATTGATTACTTCATCTTCTAACTACTTTCCAGAAAACATTCTCACCTTGGCCAAATGCTTAGCTAAAAAGCGAAAAATGCTATAAAAGCGTTTCCGCTTACAACATGAATACAGGTGCAGACTAGGCTTTGGTGATTCAGAGGGTCTTCTTTCTAACAACCACCCCCCCCCCTTTTTTTTTTTTAGAGGGAAGGGATCAAAGGAAAAGAGGATTGGAATTCCTAAACTACTTAGCATAGGCATTGTGCATCTGCCCTTGGGGCAGTTACAACAGTATTCAAATCCTAATAAGCATCTTTTTTTGCAAGAGGGTGCACAACAGGGGGCGAAAGGGGGTTGCCATGGGTGGCCAACAGGGGGGCTGAGGGGATTAGGCAAGGGATTAGTGTTTGGGAAGTAATTAAACTGGTTCTCTTTTGGTGAGGGTGAACTGCAGGAGGATGAATAATGAATGTGTCACTCACTGGGAAAATTGTTAGCAAGCTAGTTAGTCTCTGGACAGCCTCCCTGTTTAATCTCACTTTTTTTCAACAGAGAACGTGAAGGATGGGGAACACTTCTTGACAAATACACGCTTACAGAAGACCATAGAGCAAGGAACCTTGCTCTATGAGAAGGCTGACTCAACATTTTGTGCAACTGAAATTCCAAATAAAATGTGAAGATTAAATGCCAGAGTACATGTAAATACCGGTACATGTAAACTGTACATGTCCATAAAGACGAGGCTCTTGTATATACGTGGTTTTTTTTGTAAAATGAGACATGTTGAAAGTTTGAAACCATCTTACACATTTTTGACTCCTAAAGTATGCCTTGCTGGCGATACCTACGTGACTTTCTACTCTCAAGTTTCTCGAATAATCAAGCTTTTTGGTGAAAGACGTAGTCCCAATAATACCTCCTACTGAGTGATTTGTCTCTTTATCAGATGCTCAGTCTGTGGTAAGCCTGCACAGAAATATAGGTGACAGGGCCATTTTTGTTTTCGTTATGACCACAAGTATGCAACAACCAGATAGCAGTGCTCTTCCTGTTATGCAACATCATGTTAATCAATGCTTCATTAGCTTGCTCTTCAGCCTATGAGCTGTGTGTAATTATGAGGTGTTAATTCTTGACTTATTTGTCATCACTGGGGCCCATTATCTGTGGTTAGCACTCCTTTTGTGGAGTACTAGGAAGGGGTATACTCAATGTAAATACTTAGCGTGTTTATCTTATCTTGCAGGAACATTTTTTTGTGTCCACTTATAATTCAGCTGTCTAGCATGCCTGAATCATCAAGTTGAAAGCAGCTTCCTTGAAATTCTTGGTCTTGATGGAAACAAAAATTGAGCAAAAACAAGTTTCTGTTGACAGCCTTGAACAGAGATAACATCTCACACCTCCTCAAAATGTCTTTAAATAGGTCAAATTCACTGAGTGATCCTACATGTACCTTTAACTTAGCTGTTCTGATTAAATGCTCCAACAAATAATTTGATACATCTGAAATTGTAGGCCTACATGTAAGATTTTCTGCAGAATGTATACAATTGTAATGAGTATTATTTTACAACTAACATTCATTGTTTCAAGCTTGCAAGCAATTATTTGTTGGTAGCAGTAATATAGATTTTTTGGGGGCCCAGTTTTGAGCAATAACAATGTGAAAGTAACAGTCTATTGATCTCAGATTCTTTGTACGCCAATTCCACAAATGTGGCACCCATCCATAAGCATTATTGACGCTTGAGTAAAAGAGTAATCAACACAAAAACATGAACATTTGGGCTTTTAAAAACTGTCGCAAGCCTGACTCACAATAGCGCCTCCTATTCTCCTGGGCACGAATCAGGCAGAGCCAGAGAGTGTCTTATAAGATGGTAAAACCTGGGCAATATCGTGTGCATGACTACGGCGCTGTTGGCTGGGCGACTGTGGCTGGAATTTAATTTGAGCTGAGCTTCTTCCAACCCATCATAATGCAGTATGCTGTCACTAAAACGCTCCCATAGGCAAAATTATTATGAAGTGTGGTGTAGCATAAAGGTGCAGTGTGCACATGATGACTAAATTCCTAAGTTCTGGATAAATAATGTTAGCTCTTCCTATATTTACTTCTTAAAAAATGCAACTGCTTGGATGGGACTTGAGATTTATTACGCATACAAGGCACACGATGCATACAGTTGTCAGTATATAATTCTAATCATCTTTTACTGGAAAATATTGTTTACCCAAAGAGTTCAAATATGGACAAAGCCTCAAGTTGACCATTAATAGTGAAGCCTGAAATGCGGGCATTCCAAGTCATATTTGCGTTCTGTAGATTAGCAGATTAAACAAACACCTCGTGTCCTATGGGTCATGTTTGAACAATGCCCAAGCTGACATTCTGTTTGTGTGCACAGCGAGTCAATCACCTACAGGTCAGAGTTCAAAGGTCGTCGTGTGCCCTTCATCCCACAGGAAAATCTGCTCGGAGGATTACCATGACTTCATCAAAGTACCGTACCATTCTTAGAATCATCATTTGAGAGCTGTGCAGGCTTCATGAAATGTACTCATCTTCCATAAATATTGGGAAATTGGTCCATGGATGGGAATTATTCATCGCTCATCATGCAACCGAATAAGCATGACCGCAATGCCAGAGTGAATAATAAATACAGAAACTACATCTACCGGAAGGTATGAATGATGAAAAAAATTGTCTTTCATGACAAAACGTTGTAATCTTATTCACCAGATGAAGACATTACATCTGGTTTAATGGTCGGAAGAATTTGTTAATTCCATCAAGAAGACGGTCATTAGGCATATTTTGATGTCATCTAATCAGTGCGTTAACTGCATTCCACAACAGAGATAAATATTGGTTTAGGCTGCATGAGAAAGTAGCCCAATTTGAATAAGGCTACAAATATACACAAACAAAACAGGAAGGGCACGACTGAAAGGGAAAACAAAACTAATAATAGTAATAGTGGGGCAGATAGGGGAAATATTTGGGGGAATTTGCCTTTGATAATACAAGCATGGCATTTGGCACACAGTCAGAGAATGTCTTAAGAAAGATATTTGGCTATAGGGCCATCACAAATTTGTCCTTTAAAAAATAGAATAACAAGCAATTTTCAGATCAAAATGGCTGCCATTGCTTGTCATTCTACCTATATTTTTTCAAAGGACACAATTTGTGTGATGGCCATATACTGATATAGCCAAATGTCTGTCTTAGGACATATACATGTACTTTGACTGTGTGCCAAATGCCATGCTTGTACCATGCTTGTACCATAAAACTTAAAAGGCACAATCCCATCACCTACACCTATTTGCTGTACTATAAACTTATGTGGATGAGTACTCAAAATAGCATCGCTACGGATTTAAGACTTTTTTCCCCAGTTGTTGATGAAGAGTGCAACTGTGATTTTTATGCCATTGCCATGCCTTTTCCTGTTAGTATGTTGCAAAGAACAGACGAAAGCCCACAGGGTTGCCTTATCTGAGACATGTCAATTAAAAGCAATTGTCTCCCATGTGGTTCTTATTCCTGGTAGGCATTCCAATGCAGAGGTGACATCACACAGGAGTAATGAACATGGAATGTTGCGGTGGATCCAGGCCGCTTGGAAACATTGGAGAAACATGAAATTATACATGTGCACATGCACTGCAACTCAAACCACCCTATACCAGGGCTAGACGATGGGCTAAAGTCTCACTAAAAAGCCTTTCTCTTCAGAATAAATTATGTGTACACACAAGTAGACACCCAAACTACATGTAGCTAAAAACCCAATGCTGTTCTACGCCGACAAATATAAATTGTTAGTTCATGATCAAATTAATAATAAAATAGTCTGATAAAAGTTCAAGCTATTTTTGTTTTTGGTTATAAAAATTAAAGTATTCAACCACATGAATAACATTCCGTCACTGCAACTTTTGCAATGTAGCACCAGATTTTACTACCAAATTTTGTTTTATATTTCAACTTGGTATGCAGTTCATTCTTGAAACAATGCTCTGAATATTGAAATATTGGGTAAAATTCATACAATTATCAAAACTTGATCATTGTAGGAAGTTTAAGTAGGCCCTAACACTTAGTAACAGTATAACCTAACAAATTTACTTTTTGTGTTCTATTGTAGTTAGTTTAGTTCTTAGTGCACAAGTAACTTCTTCTTTTTTAAGAATATTGCATTCGGACGCCACTTTTTTCATTATTTATATATTATCTCAATGGACATGATGGATGAAGGTATATTTAAAGTCATTGCAAAAATGTTGAAGAGACATCCTGGACATGAATCTCGGACTGACAAGCATTTCCGATTTTATTAGAACGAAGGCGTACTTTGAAAATGCACTCGACTCTCCATACATAGACTTTTGTGCACAACCACAGATGTGGCGTCTGTTGGACACATGCTGGATTTTACACTCTGTCCCCTTTTTTTATTTAACTTAAAATATTTTGAATTAAGTGACCCTCTGAAAATTACATGGAAACATGTAATTTCACATTAAAATAAAATATAACATTTCTTCACGTTAAAAATTGTGGGGTTTTAATTCTACTGTCTACCCGTGTGTTGCTAAGCAGTGCATTTCGAGGACGCTATTCCATTCATAAAAAAAAATCCCCAAAAATGAAAAAATATGTTTGTATTTCCTATCCAAATCCAAGCATTCTTACCCGAAACTGCAAAATCCGGGACTTCATTTGTACTAAATCCCTTATTCTGATAAGCGTCTCTGACATCGGCACATCCATTTTGTCCAGAAAGGGCAGTCGAAAATCCCGAAAACACAGTCAAAATCGTCCCCACCGAGAGGATAAAATCCAGGGAAAGCGCCATGATGCGAAGCGAGTCGTACGAATTCCCCAGCGAGTTTTGTGTGTATTGTCCAATGGTGATTGAATCAGGCCGAAAGCACGTCACGAACCACGGTACCCGTACCGGTGCGAGCGGCAGACGATCACACTGCCGCTCCGTACGACGTGGGGAACAAACAACAAAACTGACAAGAATTTTCCTCAGAATTTCAGACTTAATTCCGCCAGAAGATGTGGTCACATACGCCCAGAACAATCCGGTAGATAACTGGAAAAGCGTGCGGGGTAGTCTTCCTGACTTCAAGGCATTGGAATGGTGGGAAATGACCGCTGAATTCCGGAGTAAAAAAGTCTGATTTTTTTTTACCCAAGATCCAGGGCTAGATGAAGCAGGTTATTTTGTTCTGTGTACAAAATTTCTATGTGGCGCTGCGCATTCACGTTCACACGAAAACACATGCATCGATTGAAAATGTACAGGTTGATTAAGTTGGGCTAAGCCATTTTTCAAGCGGGGTGATACGGAAATATCGAGAAGGCATTTATATACCATTATTACACGAATAAAAACAATTGAAATGTGTGATACATTTATGAATACTTTATTTTGTTTGTACCAATTTAAAAATATTAAAACAATATTTTGTAATTCAAACAATAATTCTAAAAGGTGTACTAAAAAATATTTACTAAAAACACCCCTTTACAAATGATGCGGTCAACACATGCTGTGCCGCTGTTACCAGTAGGGGATCAACTCCCTTCCAGAGCAATTTGACAAAGAACACATTCTTTTTCTTCTAATTTTGTGTGGTGTAATTTTTATAAGAAACTAGATAGTGCTTTGACAATGAGAAACTTTGTCAACACATTTTAACACATGTCTTACATATTTTACTCTCTTAACATAACCCTCCATGACATAACCATTTTTTTCCTCCATGACATAACATAGTTTGGATCATGCATTCCTTTGGTATGTTTGATATAAAGGGGAAAAAACACAATTATTGAATTTTTAAAAATTACTTTCGATAATATTCTGACGGATGGAATGTCTGGAGTTCATTCCCTGTTTAAAAAGAACTGTGACAGAAACCGTTTAATTACATTTGTAGGCAAATGCAAACTCCGAGTCAGCCAAGCAGGAACTTCACGCACAGACCGCACCGCTAGAGGGCGACAGACAGATAAAACGGCCAGTCAAGAAATATTGTTGCGTACCGCTGAGGGCGGAATGAACTGAGGGTGTGGGGACCGGGGATGCATTTTGCAAAGTTAGAGTGCCAAAAACAACCCCCAAACAAACACACAAAACACCCCAACACCCCAACAAACTAAAACGACCCCCACAACACACAAAAACAAACACAAACACCATTGTGACTTAATTCCGGGGGTGGGGAATAACATCAGAAGATAAAATGTAAAAATATTGTTACAAATTCTTTTCATCGGACGATAGATAATCAGTGACAAATTCAGAAAACAGATTTCAGTTCAACAGACTTATTTTATTTTCCAGTGTTTTTGTGCCTCCCTTCTACTTCCATGCTGAGCAAATAAAAAAAAGATGTTCTTGAAAAAAAAATCTCGTTTCTATGGCAAGTTGGCAACCATTGGTTTCCAAGATTACATTCAAGCAGTAACAAAATTAGATTTGACAATTCCAACTTTCATTGTCCATATCCCAAAAACTTTATATGTAGCATTACCTTTGCAAAACTTACAAAGTACAAAGGAAAAACTTGTTAAGTACCTTTAGAAAAAGATAATTTCAAATCTTCATAAATGAATACGATAAATCATCAACCATCCAATTAAAAAAATATATTCCATGAATCACTACCCGAATTGTCTTCTTTCATCTGAAAATTTCACGCTCCGTTTTGGCTATAATACTCGTCCCCATATTTCAGGGAGAATAAATTTGTACATAAAATGTGGCAATTCGGGCAGTTTAAATATTTTTAAAAGTGTCTCTGAAATAAATTAGAGTAAGCTATAAATGTCCTGATCTCAAGCGGTAAGACGAAGGTATCCTTCACACTGGCATCACTGAATTTAATTTTTAAAATGTACTGAGCAATTGAAGAAAAGACTTGCATACCAAAAAGTTATATATACAAAAGTTATTTCATAAACTCGCCGTCCATTCAAAGCATTATATACACATTAAATCTGATTTCTGACTTGTTAAAACATAAACAGGCAAATCATGTGCAGAAATTTCATTTCCTTGCACACAAAAATTATATTACACATACTTTTCTAATGTTGATAAAATATATTACCAAACAAATTAGAAATTCCCTCCCCCAAAAATGAAATAAAACTACAGGATGGTGCAAAAAGAAGGGAACCCACGTTTGACAGCAATTTTCACCTGCTTGTTGAGTATATTTCAAAAAGTCAATTTAATGGTATTTAAATATTGATCTTTAAACGTAACTGACAAAAAAATGATTACAATGCATATTTTGTCTCTGAGATATGGTAGTTTAAAATGTTCACGTGCCAAACCTGTTTGTCCACGGACGGCTTTATTCCATCCACTTGACTGAGCTCCGGAGCTTGATTTGAAGACAAAAAACACTGCACTAGACTTACACAAACAGTAATTTTGGTGGCTTGTATTCAACTTAGCATTATAACACTATTCTTGCAAAAAAATTTTAAAGACATTTCACCACGTATGGTTGAAGAGCTATAGGGCCTACTTCACTACATTATTTTTAAAAAAAGTTCAAATAAGATAAGAAAGTAGGTTAAAATTCCTGTCAAAAGTGGGTTTCCTTGTTTTTGCAACACCCTGTATAATATTTCAGTCAAAAAATATCCATTTAATTAGTGCACTCCTTTTGTAGCTTTAGCAATCACAAAACAAAACACAAAACCCAAACAATTTTGTAGACTTGACAACTTTAAACAAACAAAACTGAGTTTCCACTTAAACTCACAGGAAAACCTCAGTGCAATCTGATACAAACAAAAAAAACACAGGAAATGTACTTTGAGACTTTTCTTAGTAGCATCACGGTAGCATGCAGGAAAAGTATTTGGTAAACACACAAAGTACTACTTTTGTCTTTTACACTTTGTTCTTTTTCGCTATAGTGCATTATAAAAAATCCAATTTTCTAAAAAGAATATTTAACCTTTGGAAAGTTTTAACTTCCTACCTCAACAGTCTGTTACATTGCAGCAGTTTGTGCTGAAAACCTAAACCACTTTCGCAAATTGAAAATGTTTCTATCAAGCAAAATGTTGTTTACAAAAGAAAAGACTTAATTTTTTACTTGGCCATTCAGACATGATTGTGATTTGAAATCTTGTTTTGACTTACATTTTTCCACAGTGCAACCATTTGAAAAAAAATATTTGTCACTTTAGTTTATAGAGTTTTTTAGTTAAATCGTATGCCCATTCTCAACAGAATACAGCAAAAGATCACACAACAATGGCATAGATACTGGGGAGGCATGGGGAGACCCCCGGTCCTCCACTCCAAAACCATCCCGCCTGGTACTCCTTAGACTGCCCCAAATCGCCTCACAACTGTATGGTTTTACAGATTCATCAAGGAATATATACAATGTAATACAATGTAACACAATGTAATACAATGTAATACAATGTATTACAATGCATTTCAAGTGCTAATCGGTTAAACTGTGACCAAACCTATAGAAAATGACACCCCTAATGCCCTGTCACCCCAGCAAATAAATACAGTGAAGCTATACTCTTATTTTTTAGGAACAGATAATTTCTTTAAAAAAATCTTTGGAAGTTTTAAAAGGTAAAAAAGCAAGGCAAAATATACAGAGTTTTGCAGAAAAAAAGTAAAGATTTTTAACAGACTATAAAGTCATTCTGAGTTTTGAAGAATGAACCCTCAATCCACAAGGAGTTTTGCCAGGAGCCTTCCTGCAACCTTCAAAATCAAACACTGTGCAGGCATCCAATAGCACACTCTTTGTACCTACCAAGTTTCAAGTGGTCTCATCAAGCCCCATGTAAAGTAATAGTGGCTGTGCTATATCTTTCTCAATCCTTCAAAAACCAACACTGTTGCAGACGTCCAATGGCACATTGTTTGAACTTAGACATTCAAGGCTCATGTAATAGTTGCTGGGCCATACCTTCCTCAATCCTGCAAAATCCTCACAAAAATAATCCTGATGGATTTTCCACCAGGGAGGGTTGTGGGACGAACAAAACAATTCTTCAGACTTCAAAGAATTGGAGAACAGAGCTTCAGAAAACACTCAGCTCTACACTCGACAACCTGCTTATATCAGGGTAGATGTTTGAGCTAGCCAGGATTGTGGGTAAATCTGCATTCCTGGGCAATTCTGGGAAAGAGAGGAGTCCAGTTGTAAGGCCATTGCTTGCGGGCAGTTCCGAAGACTGTTGGTATTGGCTGACGCTTTCTCTGGACGAAATGTGCTGCGGGACTTCAGATGAGACGAGGTTTAAGTCGGACGCCGCGCTGCTTTGGGGCGGGGTTCCGGCTGGAGGGGGCAGTCTCAACAACATTTCCTTGTGGAGCGACTTCTCCGAATACGGAGACCCGATCACGCTCTTGATGATCTTCTGCGCCTTGCTCAGCGGCTGCGACTGCTGGAGACGGTCGTAGTGCAGACACGGCATGGACAGGATCTGCTTCACGAGGGCACCCTGGTCCTCGCCAGCCATCGTCGAGGAGATGTCGCGGTAGATGATGGGGATGATTTCCCGCTTGTAGTTGCGGACATTGTCCATGGTGTAAACGACGTCAAGGTTGCGATGGGAGGCGAGATAGTCGGGGCTGAAGATGATGACACAACGGCTGCTGGTTTTTAGGATTTCCAGAATGTCCTCATCAGTATCTGAGTGTCAAAACAAACACTATTTGTAGTTACAAAGTCCTCAGACCATACCTACAACTTAGCCCATGACCTGCGAAATCACGCTTATCTAATCAGAAGTGCAAATTTTGTTCACATCTCTCTTGACTCAAGACTTGAATAGGCAGGAAATTTGAATTTTAAAATATTGATCTTGGTTTCAGAAAGTGCTGTTTTGCTGAACCATTTTGCTGCACACGATACAGTATTTATCAGTACTTACTTTCATCAGAGCTAAACCAAATATTACAGGAAACATTAACCTTTTTCTTTTTAGTAAGATGAATAAATCTGAGGGCGATTGAAGGAAATATGATAGTGCTTTGTTTTTCCATAAGATGGAATTTGCTTCGGGGTGATGTAAATTCAATATTGGGTTTGTCCCTCACTGACGTATGTTATAAACACCAAATACTTAGAGTTGTCCCGAGTGATTGCGAGTAAACAAAAAAGGATACAGTGTACACAGTTTTCATAAAATACATCGCTGGGGGCTAAACCTAATATTGAAAGATAGTGCTAAACGTGGCTTAATGACATACTCACTGTCAGTGCTGTATGACTCATATTCAAATGACTTTACTCAAACTCAAGTCCAGACTCGAGTCCTCTTGTTATGACTCAGACACAAATGTAGAGGATTAGACATTCTTGGACTCTGAATCTGAATCAGACTAGACAGACCCAGACTAAAAGACTTCGACTCGGACTAGAATTTCAAGTGTGGTGATCTTGACTTCAAAACTGCTCATTATTCAAAGCCTACACTTTTAACAACTCTTGGTCTCCAAAACAAAATCGGGCAGTGAAAGTAATTTTTTTTCCTGAAAAATAAGAAAATAATTTGCTTAAAATTACCTCCACCGGGTAAACAGTCCATTTCCCATGAGACTTTGTAGCCACGTTCCTCTAAGCGTTTGACTAAGCTGATGGCAAAGCTTTGGTCTGTTTCGCTGTTCCAGTCATAAGACAGATACACGTCATAGTCCTTGGACTCTGAGAAAAACAAAACATGTCATGGTACAGTTTGAATAACAAAAGATTACATGGGTTTCACGGCCTGATTTAGCCTTACGGGGTGTTCCTATATGATAGCACTACCCGGCTCTCTTTACCAACCAACAACCAGGCCAATGCTAAAGTGCCAGTCAGTCAGTCAGTCAGCCTCAGTGAGGTACACGGATGCCAGCCTCCTTTGAGACCAGCAAAAACCTTTGATTTCACTTACCATCTCTTTTGCCGGCAAAGTCTTTCCATCTCAACTTGAAGTCAGTCCGGAAGCGATAGCTGGTCACGAAGACAATGACAGCGACCCCCACAACACAGGCCAAAGGGATGGTCAGGTGCTCGTGCCAGTCTTTCGGTTGCACTCGCGGTAGGAGAGTTGGGGGCTCTGAAGACAAGAAGGCATTCAAGAAAAATCAAGTTTTAGGGAGTCGGGTTGGCGTAGCGGTACTTTCCTCACCTTCCACCGCTGTGACCCGGGTTCGAATCCCGCCCGGGCCAATATGTGGATTGGGTTTTCAGTCCCTACCTGATTCCGTGGGTTTTCCTCAGAATATTCCTCTGGGCTTTTCCTCCCACCTCTAAAACTGTTATTTCTTCTCATTGTCTTCTCTCTACAGGTTTGTTCAGGCTTCCGGGCTACAGTGCTTAAGGCACTTTTGAGGGACCCTTGGTTTCATTAGGCCAAAAAAAAAAATATTCGGTCTCTGGTCAGACCAAAGTTCCGGAGTTGACGCGGCCACGCGGCTTTTTGTTGTTTTTTTTTTCTTTTTTTTTTTCTTCAAGCTTGGATTGTACAGACAAGATGGGTACTATTTTGCTTTATTGGTGTCTTCATGTACATTGGTGTCCTCCATAATTTGCCTTGGTGCTTTCGATCATTTGCCTTGGTGCAATTTCCCATTCCTTGGTGCTCTTTGGTAAAAAAAAATGAGGAGGTGCGGAAATAGAGGGCGCTGTTGGAGCTACCGCGGACGCGCATGATTAAAATCGACGCGCGCGCTGACCAGAGACCGACTTATTTTTTTTTTTGGCCTTACCAGAAAGAAATAAAATAAATAAATAAAATAAATAAGTTATTTCTTCTTGCAAGTGTGTTTCGTCTTTAAACTGAAAAGAAGTTCAAAGAACTGTATGAAACTCAATGTTTTGGACAGTATGCTCTGCCTGTCGTAAGGAGACATGTGTACGGGCAGGGCATTACTGTCCGAAAATTGAGTTTTCGACACCGGTTCTTTTCAGGACCACACAAACTCCAAACAAAACAAGACCAGCCTATAAGCCTGGTCCCAGAGTACACAAAATACTATTCAATCCAATCAGATGTGAATAACAGCGCATTTTGATTTCAAAGTGAAACAATATCTACTTCTCAAAAGGCGGGTTCCAACCAAAACCGCATCTTTCCATATTTTGAGGCTCCTTTTGGCCCATTACCAGTGACCCCTTGGGTCTAGTAGCCCAACTCACCATAGCTTAACTCCAGAAATTTCTCAGTTTTCTCAACGCAATTACTGTGGACAGTCAACCGGTACGTGCCAAAGGCGTCCTGGCTGATATTGTTGGTCTCAAGCATGAAACCAAACAGAGACTTGCAGTCGGTGTACTGACACTTTGCCCTGAAAGTTTCGATAAAGTTATGAGTTGAGAACTGGTTCTATTTACAAGAGAACAAAATACGGATATGGAAGTTTTTTTCCTGTCTCTTTATAGTTTTGAAAATTGTGTGTGTACTCCTAAATACCCGTTTCCCCTAAGAGTGATGATGTAATGAAAACTACCGGTACCTATCCATCAGATAAGAATAATTTGAACTCATTATTAATGACAGTTGAGCAGCAAATTAACAAGATTTTAGAGTTAACGGAGTAAGGAGAAATGTCACACTTTGGATCCTTCATTTACAAAAATAACCCATATATGAATACCATTACAATCGGCAGCTGACAATCACTTTCAACCACCATCATACTGTACACTCTTTTGTACTCCCGTTTGAGTTGATTATATTGTTTTATAATTATTTATACTGCTTACTACGGATTTTTATTAGAGGGACCATCTGCGTTTACGTGATGAATTACAGACGGAATACTACATCCGTTGATTTCCAGATTAAACATCATTGCCTAAAGATGGCTTTGCATGAAATTATGTCTCGGAAATTCTTTCTGTGATATCCAGTCGTGGACAGTCATTTCAGTTGGCCTGTCCGTGATAATCATGGAAACGTGGGTGTCTGTAGCTTACCCATTTTCAGCCATTTTTTCCAGTGGATACTCGGTCTCATTGAAGGTTGTGCCCCCAGTCAGCTTATCAAAGTCCACATATCCGTACTTCAGATCATCAATGGGGGCCGACTTGTTCACCATTGTCCAAATGCCGCGGCGGTGTCCGCAATTGTGCATGGGCACCAAGAACTCACAGTAGAAGGTGACGCTGCCTCCGATGTTGGCGGTTGCGTTGCTGCAGCCCTGATGCTGAAGGTCGACGGGTTTATGCGACGTTGAGCTCTCTGGAAAAGAAACATTCAAGAAAACTCCGCTTCAGTTGAAAAAGTCTGGGGGAAAAAAGAGCACTTCAGAGGTGAATGAGACTTTCTACAGAGTTTTTGAAGTTACAAACCAAGAAATTTAGCTGCGCTGATATGAGGAAAACTAGGAAGTCCCTCAGGCCAAAAAAAGTAACCAGGACATACATGTAAAGCTGAAATCAGCCAACAGCCATTTTAGTAATTCTTACTGTCAATTACACACACGTAAATTCAATTAGACCCCTTCTTGTGAGTGAATGTGGCCGGAATGCAAAGAGAAACCTTCAGATGAAAGAGAAGTATGCAGTTTCAGAGGTGGGAGAGAAACTGTAGAATATCTCAAGAGAAAGACTCGCACAGTGGCTTAGCAAGGTCATTTTTATAGGGGGGAGGTGTGGACGTAAAAAAGGGTACTCGACCATCTGAATAAATAAGAGGGGGGGGGCTATTATGGGCACTATCAGACAATAGGGGGAGCTTTTCCTGGCGGTAAAATTGCCAACATTAAGCGCAAACTTAAAAAAAAAAAAAAGGCCACTCCTTAAATAACGGCGCTCAAAAAAAAAAGGTCACTTGTGAAAAAAAGGTACTCTTTACCAAATCTTTGGGGGTAAATACCCCCCCCCCCCAACCCTGGCTATGCCACTGCCACAGGCTGGGACTGAAAACTCATTACATTTGTAGAGTGGTGGTTGGTCGGGAAATTTACCCCTTTGCTAATAGGCGATACCATCTTCCGGATACCAACAGTAACAAAGTAGAAATATCAAGTAATTTCACAACTTCAATTCAATCAAAATATGAAGTTTTGAATTGCTGCAACAAGTGAACTTACTCCAATAACCTTAGGTACATATCCATTTATACCCCCCCCCCAAAAAAAAGAAACCCCTCTTGTATGAGCCGGATGCACTTCAAATATAGGCAACAGGAAAACTTTGGACCACATCAGCAACACGTGAAAGTAGGCTACACTTTGGAGAAAAAAAATCTACACAATTTCTGACGTGGCTATGTGCGTGTGAACAAAAGAATCTTGCACAATTTCTGGCGTGACTATGTGCGTGTGACTGACAGGTTTAACAAATGGGGGAAAATCCCACACCTGTCCCGCCCGAGCAAACCACCCAAGTAGGCCGATCATTCTGGCATGCCGATGAATAAAAATCAAAGATAAAGGTGCACAATGGTTTCAACACAAAAGACTGAACAATTTTTACAATGGAAGACCAAAGTCGCTGTCTGCCAACGATAAACTTTTCTTTTTTTTTTAAGTTCTGTACCATGTGTAGTAATGAAAATTATAAGTCGTGTCAAAAGTCATGTAGTAAATGTATCTTTATAATATAGAAGAATGCGGTTGAGATTATTTGCACCGGACAAGGGTCGTTTGCATGGATCATATCAAGGGCTTAAAATTACAACTTTGTATAAATACACTCAACTTGTCAAATTATGCAAACATTTTAGTGGGGCAGATAGGGGAAATATTTGGGAGAATTGTGCCTTTGATGATACAAGCATGGCATTTGGCACACAGTCAGAGTATGTCTTCAGAAAGATTTTTGACTATAAGGCTATCGCAGATTTGCCCTTTATATAGAATAACAAGCAAATTTCAAAATGTTCAAAATGGCTGCCATTGCTTGTTATTCTACCTTTTTTTCCATTTATTTTTAGTCGGTAGAGATGATTGTTTGAACTGACCATACATGGGACTTCCAATTTGATGTTGGTAATGATCACAAAACTACCGGGCTAGTCGGGTCACAGAAAGCACCAACCCTTAAAATCACTGAAATGTTCAAGCTTCGTTATCACTTTATGCACACACTTCAGATGAAAATGAATTAAACTGCTGCAAACTGCTTACCGACTAGAGTGACCTGAAATATACAAATCAACAAAATTACTGCGCTTGACGTTTTGGTCTTAAGCAAGACCTGTCTCAAAAGGCAAAGGCAAAAGGCACACACACCTATGACGATTAAAGTCACCCTCCGCGGGATAGTCGCCTTGCCATCTGATGCCGTGCAAGTATAGACCCCTCGGTCTGCCTCATCCAGACTCTTAAATACCAGTGTCTGGTTTCGGTCTCTCAGCTCCACATTCTTAGACTGGTTGAGCGGCTGGCCGTCCTTCGTCCACTGGATGTTGCAGAAGTTGCGAGCTCTACAGAGCAGTTCGGTGTACTGGTGCCTGTACCCCAGTTGCTTCAGGTCACTTTCTTCGAAACCCAACTTTCCGTCATCTATACATGTAGGTTAAGAATAAAAAAATTGCCTGTAAAAAAAAAGGCATTCATCATGCAGCAGTATGTATCAGAGTTCTGAATCAGACTTGAGTTGTCCACCACCGTCTAGGAAAGTGCAACATATTTGATCAAACCGCCTAATTTTTGTCGCGAGTCGTCAAAGAGCTGCTTTTGAGTAATAGGCCTTTTCACAAATCTTTCGCAATTCCAATCAATATATAGCCAACAAAAAGTCAACATTTTCACACCTGTAAATATTAACATGTCAGTGATCTACCGGTATTTATTAAAATGTACAGTAGAAAATGCTCTTTCAGATATATAAATGAATCTAAGAAATGTCAAAAATATCCTTAATACTCATTTTTTTGCAATGTGGTCACATACTTGTGGTTATGTGCAAAATTAACATCCGCAAAAGACGGATATTCATGTTTCCTTTGTTTCAGAGTAATTTTCTTTCTCTAGCATGGGAAAATTTATGAAATTAATAAAAAGGGCCCAGACTTTTAAAATGTCCATTTGGGTTTCTGTGAAACAGTTAAGGCAAGGGGCAAACAAAGACAAACTGTATGCATACACATCATTCAAAAACGTGAAATAAAGGATTACATATGTACATGTGTCTCAAAAAACCTCGACTGGTAAGAGTCCATGCTGATTAGTATAATGGGGGGGGGGGGTATTTCATTCAACCCCCCCCCCCCCCCCAGCATACAAGCCTGATTAGTATAATGGAAAGGCAATGATATACAGTTGATCACTGTTGCATGCAGTCAGAGTACAGTTTATGTGCCAGGGGAGACATACAATGTATTAGTTGCATTTTTCAATTATCTGGACAGATTCTGGCTACAAGCGCATAACTCATGCCTTGGACATAATGTCATGCTTCATTTGATGGTTGATTTCATCTAATAATTGAGCCAGCTTTCCTGTGCTTGGAAGATTGTCTGGTTGGGTAAAAAAAAAGGGTTTCTTTGAAATTTCATTAATTTCCTGAGCTTGGAAATTATAATAATGGTTGTCTGATTGAAAAAAAAAAAACACCCTAAAACCCCCCCAAAAGTGGGATTTTTATATTTCAGATAAAATCAAAAGGTGGGCTGATACAAAAAGTCAACTAGAAACTTGACTATCAAATTTGATGCTTGAAAAGTCAACATAAAAACTCCAAAAAGTCAACTCCAAAACTCCAAAAGACAGTTCAAAACTCAAAGAAAGACCCCCCACCCAAAGGTAAATGTTGCAAAGGATTGTTAGGGCTGTGTCAGCTTCGAGTATCTGATAGTATTTCAATGTCAAAACAACAAAATTCGCTAAGTCAATATCCTTGACTTGCATGTACCACATGAAGGGGTTAAAACCACTAATATTATTACACCTCGTTCAACAGCAAGACAGTCGTTTAGAACACCAGAAATACACCACTGGCGGAACGGTGTACTTCCTGGTAAATGATGAGTCACCCACTGATGTGTCCAAAAAAGTACGGTCACTTGACCCAAAAACGTACGGTCACTTGACTTGACAGGATAGCTCAGTTGGTATACAGTAACGAAAGATCAATCCGGAGGTCGCAGGTTCAAACCCAACTCCAGTCAATTTCTTTGTTCAATCTTGGGAGAAGTTTACCCTTTGCGAAAATCTAAATGATTGGCAAAAAATAATCCTGGCGCGAAGTGGTTATTAATAAACTTCTATGCCTCCTGCCACTGTGGCAATCTTGAATACAGACACAGCTGGCTATGGGCTCCATTTTGTAAAGCAGGTAAGGCAGAATATGCTGCTTAGCAATGTTTATGTGCTAAGCATAAATCGGCTGAGTACCAGTGATTAAAAGCAATATGCACCGCATGTCATTTTGGCTGGTAACCGGTTTCTGCTAAGAAAATATTTTTGACGCTTAGCAAATTTCTGTGCTTAGCAACTCCATGAACTTTGACCCTTAAATGTTATTTCTGTTGATTGATACACCACAGTGAGCATATGCCATACCAAGATTCGACTTTTGATGGATCACCAGACAGCAACCAGACATGAACACCACAGGGGACTGCTAATAAAATTCATTACATAGTCCATACATCCAAAAAATGCCAACCAACTAATGGTTTTTCCATGTAAAAAAATCCTCAGTCAACACATACATTTATCTAATTACCCTTTTTGAGGAATGACAAACTACATTCATACGTGTACATTTTGGGGCAGCAAGTTCACTTCAGCTGAAAATAACTGATTTTGTTTTTATAGTTGAATGACCCTGTATTTCTTTTTCTGCTTAATGCAACCTTTCTTCTAGGACAGAAGGTTGGCATGACAAAGTTCCTTCCTGACTAATCACGTATCGCACGTTCCGGAATCAACCGGGTAAAAATGGTTCTTTGTACTATTCATGCGTACAAACAGGTGCTGGAAGTGTATAGCCCATGTGATGGGAGGTTTTTGAAAGGGACTCATTGAAATGCATTTCTGTGTCTTAGTTATCTTCATTTTCAATCTTTGTATTGCAGTTTTATATTTGTATTGGTGTATATTTGGTGTCTTATAACACATGTTTGGGTGACAGAGCAGACAGTTTCTATTAGCTTTCGTGTTATCAAAGGTTTCTATTAGCTTTCGGTTGGCATAATTGCAAGTCCATTGGTCCAACAAGTCAACTTGTCTACTGGTACTTGTATTGAGCCATAAACTACATTACAAGTGCATTTCACGTGTGTAACACTTGTGAAAGTACACACTATATTTAATTGGTTTTTATTTCATGGTCTGTTTTTACTGGTATTGGTTTTAGTTTTGGATAATGTCACCATTTCCAGTGGTTCTTGGACACATTTGGAAATCTGACACTGCAGGACAGGACATGTGTTCACACGGTTCTTGGACATTACATGTATATTTGGAAATCATCTGACATTGCAGGACTGTTTAAAGGGAATGTACATCATTGGTTTTTGATGTAATTTTAAGAAATGAACTATTTGAGGGGTTAGTACATGTAGATCAAATATTGTTACACTGACATTTTTGAAGTTTTGTGTTCGAAAAGGTTGGAAACCAAGAAAAACAAAAATGTTTAAGTAGTCTGGTTCCCTGACTCCACAAAAGATAAAATGGATCAATTTATAGATGATGGAAAATTGTAAGGCACGGGAACCAGTCTAGCTGGCCTGCACCCGTTCATGAAACATGTAACCAATAGCAAACAAAATTTGGACTGAAAAAAAATGGTTATTTTGGAGCAGTAGTTGAAAAATAGTTAGGTTTTTCCAACGCTGGTCGGCCGACCACTGTTGGAAATGTATACAAAAATACTTTTTTCTTGAAAATGACTTCACACCAAGTGCCATAATTTTACAAAATGTTTGAGACTGTCATTTACCAACATCCTAGTAAGGTATTTCGTAAAAACTTGGTAGTTTTATTTTTCGATGTTTGCAAATGTTGTATATTCCCTTTAAAACAGGGAATATAATGTTGTACATTCCCTCTGTGTGAGAACCCTGTTAAAAGTACTGTTCATTTTTCTGCCTAAACAGGAAAAAGGAGATAGGCCTATACATAGAATTGTTGTTTAGAAACACAATACAGCTTTGGTTGTACACACAATGTGCAATCTCTTTTCAAAACTTTCCCCCCTTTCAAAATCTCTGATTATCCCAAATGAATTTCCTTAATCCTCACTGGTTAATAATGGCAGTGGGTGACTCATAATGACTCGGACAATATTTTTCCCCAATTTTTTCCCTATTTTTTTTTTTTTTAAATGAATAACAACATATCAAATTTTAGTTTGCAAGTAAATGTGTATTGTACGGAAGCGTTATAAAAGGGACATAATACAAACTAAAAAAAAATTTTGTGAAACATAATTATGAGAAGTAAGTCATAATTATGACTTTTTTGGTATTATGTCCCATTAACGCTTCCGTAGTATTGGTTAAATGCATACATGTACATTGTAAGACGACGAATGTAAGACAAAATAAATTTAGTGGTTTTTTAAAAAATGTATACACATGATGCATAATACTAAAGACTTATTTATGGACATCAAATTTACCTGCAAAGCTTAATATTTATACGACACGTACATGTGTACTTTTTCTCGCACCACTGAACACATCAGGTCATGTTTTGTACAGAACTGACGTACTGCACGAGGAACTTTTGTTGAGAAACTACGTCATCATGACCATATCCAGGAGACAGACATCGAAAGCGAGATGTAGCCTTGGGTCTCCTTAAAAGAGCACAAAGCTTTGATTTCCCTGGTGAATACACTGTAAGTCTCTTCACAAAAAGCAAAATTGGCCTTGTGTATCTGTATGTGAGCCCAGTAAACAAGAACCATTTTTTGTCCTGCTAAAACAGGAGAGTGGGGAATTTGTGGAATCGTTTTTAAGCTCTGGCAGGAGTTTTGTCACTTCGTGGTTGGTCGGTCAGTAAGTCGGTAGGTTGGTAGTTCTGTTCCCGGAAAATTTACCGAAAAACGGGCCCCCTAAGTTTCCCATAAAATATAACTACCAATTGACCACAAATTGACCAAATGCAATGCCGTCGTCAGTAAATCACTCTTGGCGAAAGTTTTCAGAACACGCTTCTTTGTCTGGATTGATGCGCATGCGCGTCTTATTTTGCATATGAAGTGAGATATTCCAGAACCGGGCCAGAGCTTACTGTGCACTCGCGCTTGTTTAAATACAATACAGCTTTGGTTGAACATCCTAAGAAAACTTGAAAATCTATGGGAGTGGCATATACATGTATCAATGAGTAGTTAAAGGATTTTGCATAAATGTATGTGGGGGTGTAGTGAGTCTTGTATGGTCTGGAGAAGAACTGGTTCACTTTTACATTTTCAATTTTGTGTCCTTATTTGGTTCGAAAGTATGTGAATGTGAAAGATACAGTATATAACAATCTGCTGAATTTGCTGACTGCCATGTAGTGTACTCAATCAATTTACTACTTCAGCATAAGAATACACAAACACCCCAATTAACCACAAAAACAAACAAACAAACAAACAAACAAACAAACAAATAAATAGATGTATGAGAGACTTGAGAAGTTACATAAATATGCTCACACACAAAATAGGTCTATCAAAGAAAATTGCAAGCATATCAGTTCACACAAATAGTGAAGTACCTGTTTGGTTGTGTTGTTGGCACACGGCAGAGCCCTTCACGGGAGATGTGACAAACACCGTCACGAACGCAGTGACGAGTGCAGTGAGGCTGAGTAGATGTCTAATCTTTGAAGCGGTCATGGTGTGATGATCTAGATGAGCATTATCAATCATGGAATAACAACAAACTGGTCCCTGTAATAAAGATCACATACATTTAATCGTTCCTACTACTGTAATGGAGAAAGAAACAGTTGGAAAATACAACCAAAAAAAGTTAAGATTTATGCTTGGATTGTAGTCAACATAAGTGAGCATCCCTTGTATAAATCTGAAGTTGCTCTCAAAAACCTTACAGATACAAGCGAATAACAGATTACAGCACCACAGTACCAGTACACCACCTTGCCAACAACTATATATTGTCAAGTTGTTTTCCTAAATTCAAAATGATTGAAATTTCACATTTTTTCATTTGCTTCTGAAAAGGCTAACTTTAACGCTTAGAACCCTCCTCAATCCTCTTAAATCCTCCAGGCAGTTTTTGGAGGATTTTGGAGGACTCATGAGGCTGAGTGGCGAAAAAAAAGTGTCGGTTGATTTTGGAGGATGCATTGTGTCGAGTTCGTAGGCTGTACACTGCCTTGTTTTATGTTTAGTCATAATTGAGCCCTGCATTGTACTTGATATCATCTGCACTGCTTCTGAATGTCATAGGCACTGTCTCAACCCATTAACAGTGATTGTTGGAGGATTTGGAAGGATTGAGGCAATGGTCACACCTCCACTGAACAAATTCAAGAATTAACGGATGATTTTGGAGGATTGAGGCAGAATCCAATTTTTACATGGTGGCAATTGGAGGCTTTTGCAGGATTGAGGATAGTTCCTAGCCACAAGGGCCTAGGGGATTAAGTTTAATTATATTCGTCTGAAATAAAAAATAAATAAAAATAAAATTAAAAGTAATATACAACATTTGCAAACATCAAAAAACAAAACTACCAAATTATTATGAAATACCTTACTTGACTATTAAGTGAATAATAGTCTTATTAAGTATCCTCTGAAATCATGGCACCTTGTGTGCTGCCATTTTCAAGAAAAGCAGCATTTTTTTTTTATCAATTTCCAACGATGGTCAGCCGACCATCGTTGGAAAAAACTGACTTTTTTCAAATACTGCCCCCAATTTACCATATTACAAGTCCATATTTTGTTTGCAATCGGCTTCACATCCGTGAACGGGTGCAAGCCAGCTAGTCTGGTTCCCTGACCTGACAATTCCCGATGTCTATAAATTGTCCTGTTTCGTCTGAAGTAGGGTCAGGGGAACCAGTTTACAAGAACAGCATTTGTTCTTTTGGTTTTTTCCAGCATCTATGAACACAAAACTTTAAACAGGTCAGTGTCACAATATTTGCTATAAAATACTAACCCCCAAATCCATCCATTTCTGAAATTTACATCAAAAGCAAATGTTACCTTTAAGTCTGTGAAATACACAACTTGGAATATGATTAAAATGTTCAGCCCCATTACAAGTCAATCACCACATGCAATATAGCCATGTGGTGAGGCCATGCATGGCTGCCGTTTGAAAAGGTCCCATTATGTGTAGAGCCCATAGCATCTAAGCTTACACTACCGGGTGAGTCAAAAAAAGCGAAACCCAAATGTCGGGACTATTGTTTTAGTAAAGTTCTGCATGTAGCACATTCAAAATCTAGGATATGAAAGCCAAATTCATAAGCTTTCTTTTAGTACAAGAATCATTCAAACCACTCACACACTTTTTAAGTTACAGAATTTTAAACACAAACACCGTTTTAAAGTTCTGTCCACAGATCACAAAAAAAGGTGTGCGTTCTTTCAGCAAAACGAAAACAATTCACACACATCCCTATGTGATTTGTTTTCGTTTTGCTGAAAGAACACTTACCTTCTTGTGATCCGTGGACAGAACTTTAAAATGGTGGTTGTGTTTAAAATTCCGTAACTTGAAAAGTACATGAGTGATTTGAATGATTCTTGTACTAAAACTAAAAGAAAGCTTATGAATTGTGCTTTCAAGTCCTAGATTTTGAAAGTGCTACACGCAGAACTTCACTCAAACAATGGTCCCGACATTTGGGTTTCGTTTTTTTTTTTACTCACCTGTACAACTTACAGTACCATGAATAATATCATTGATGCTGCTGTTTCACAATGTGCATACCCCTTCCTGTTTTTCGCTGTGAATGAATATTTATTCAGAAAAGGTGGGTTTTTATAGCAACACTCCAGGAAGCGAAAAAAGAAAAATTATTTCCTCCTCAACACAAGTGTAATTTTTTCCTGAGTTCTATAAATAAATGTGTTTTTAATAGCCAGTCATCAAGGCTTCATTTGAAAGTTGAATGGCATGTGGATGCTAAGTGATAGTAAATTGCAACCACTAAACCTGGAGTTTCAATGGGCAATCAATTATACACACAAGGAAAATGTTCAATTACGCACAAGGAAAATGAGACTGAATTTATTACTGCAATTTCAGCCTAGCTCTATGGTCACACTGTGTGTCTATAAGGTTATTAAAAAAAAAAAAATTCTATTAGTATTATTTCCAGGATGTATGTAAAATGAAAGATGTTTGTTTTGGTACAGACAAGGATCTCTTCGAGTCTTTTTACAATTAGTGACTATTTTCCTTATTGCCTAATTTTCTACACTTCACTCAACTTTTACTCTTGTGGTTGAGGACTAGTAGTAAAAATATAATATTTTTTTATTTTTTTTTTAGTTTTTAATGTTTAAAGTTAAGTTTTTTGTTGTTCTACTTGTTAATCGTCTTATCTGTTGCCAAGTGTTTGTATCGTAGATTTGATATCCCAGTCTTGAATTGTCTTGATCTTAATTTGTTTTTGCTAACAGCAACAGATGCGATGGGACTGAGTATTATGCATATTAATTGTTTCTCTTTGTACCTGATAACATTTTAGGAGAGCCAACAGATAGTGATTTAGTTCGCTTTTGGTAAATCCTTCAGGGCTGTTACCAATATTGTTTTTGTTTTTATTTAGTCTTTGTAGCCCTGGTCTGTTACTCAAAATGTCGTGTTGTATTTTGTGTCTGTATATATACATGTATATGTTCTTACCTGAGAAATAATAAATGAAATGAAATGAAACAAAACTTTGGTAACACTTTGGTATAATTCATCCAAAAAAATAATAAATAAATAAAACAAAGATGAAAAAAGCATGAATTTATCTCTCTTTTTTAGCACATGTCCAACTTTGGGGTTTGGGACCATGCCTTTTTTTAAGTTTCAAACAAATCACTGAAACACACACATTACTACCCACAGTGCCTAAAAACACCCGACAAATTTACATCAGGAAAAAGTTTCTCAGGGTGAGAACAGTTTACTTTTGATAAATTTCTATTGTACTTTTTCTTTTACAATTTTTTTTTGTGGGTGGCAAATACTTTCAAATTGTTTGTGTATGGCTGGGGGAGGTGTAGCTTGGAATGCCCAGCTCTGGGAGATTCCCCAGACAGGGGAGATTCGCCAGGCCTAACGTGGCGCACTTCGATGGTACCCCCAACTTTTCTAGAGACCCAAAAAATCTGATAAACCATTATTATCTCTACCATGGAGGAATAAAAACACATGTCTCTATTCACATAACCAACTAGAGGTTTGTCAGAAAATCAGGGTTTTTTAATATTTTTTTGGCATTTTTAAACTAGTTAATTTACCCCCAAAGCATGTCTCTGCTAACTTTGTAACGACTAAAGAAGGGTGCAAACTCAAGATTTATGAATGGAAATGTTTAGAACTTGATTAAATTTCAGTCACTGTGAAATTTCAGGTAAAACTTCTTCTCTGGGAAGGCGCCAGAGGTGAGTATTCGTGCCACGTTAGGGGACATCAATTACCTCAATGAAGGTCAGTCACTGCAAAATGTTGAAAAAGACATGAATCTGGTGGGACTGAGAAACATGTCCAATTTTGTCAGAAAAAAATACTTTGAAAATGCACTCGACTCTTAATCATAGACTTTGTGCACAACCAAAAAATCATGAAAATAATGTAGCTTTCCCCGTTTCCCCCCAATTATATACCAATAACAGTAAACTGACGGATGTGAACACAACAATCTATATAGTCGGCATCCATACGTCACAGAACAAAAACCACACTAACCACAGACTCTACGGACGCAACACAAATTGCAACACACTACATCCATTGAGTACGAAATGAAACAACTTACCGTTCATCATATAGGCATCGACTGTCACTTCTGATGATCATGATGTGATCATAATTTGCCGACCACCTTTATTCTTCATGGGTCGTTTTCACAAATGTCTGGCCGATAAAATCATGTAGGAGAACAACTTTTATCACGGTGGTCTGCCGATCCTTCCAAGAAATATGAAGAACTCGGTTAAATCGTAGAGCAAGAAACAACACAAAGTTATGAAGAATTTCTATTTCATTGAAATCTTCATTGTGTGAATGAAATGAACAAAATTGGGCCATGGTACGACTACGAGATTCCGGGTGGAACACTCCATTTCTTCATAAGGTAAATCTGAATTGCCACACTTTTTAAATCTTGGGCAAAATAAGAAACAGAATGTAAGTATTACAGTTTATTTCATGTTGATTGATTTTATTAATCGTTCACAAACGTTTTTTTGTCTCCAATCTCTAACAGTTCTTATTATAGAGCAAGAAGTACTTCTTTCGAGTTAGAAAACACCGCTGTCAAATAAATGCTTAAGACCAACAAGTTGCCAAAAAGGCAGACTGAACTTTTAAAGGTCCTTATAAACAGCGCCCTCAACAGATCAAGAAAGCACTTATTTTTATTTCCCCTGGTCATACGTCAATGTGTGGCATCCAGAAATAATAATGGTGAATTAATTGGAATGATTCTTTGAACCACCGACATTGTGTGTTGAAAATTTTGACTAATGCTACGGCTGATCATACCTGAGCTTTCTTTGTCTTCGAGCACGCTTCTTTTTTTTTGGCGGCCCTCGTACGGCAAAGGGAGGGTGCAAATTTATTTTTAGTCCGTTTTTTTCCTCAGACCAAAATATTCTGACAATTTCTGATGTATCTTAAAGCTTTTACCAACCGTTAGGCTTCGGATAAGGTTCTAGCTTCAACTTTGGAGGCTCCGTCTTCGTGCGGCTCAGAGTCAAGCCCCACAGCAGCCGAGAAGTTTGGAACGCTGAGACAATCGGAAGTCTGCAAACCTCCGAAATATAAAAAAAAAAGTTGTTTTTGCCTTGGGAACATTATCGATACTGATTGTGGGGCTCACCTGCCTACCCCATGAAAACGGGAGTTATTGTCTGGCAGCCAATAATTCGAAATGGTATAAGTATTAAATCAGGAACTAAACGTGGACCTATTTTTTTCGGTCAATGTCTCATTCAAAACTATGTAAATTTTGTATTGCTTTAAGAATAGCAATCATTAGAAAAGGATTATAGTTTTTTGGATGAAACTCGAAAATAACACGGGTGAGCCCATCTTTAAAGATTGGATTCAGGTTTGATCTATGATCGATAAGTCCCTACAATGACAATTTTCACTTTTCACAAAATACACTTTTCTGCAGAATATCATTCAGTATTTCGTAAGAGGGTGCTATTTCATTTTTATGGTAGATATTTTGTTCGCTCGTACCCCCCGCCCTAGCCCTGCAAAGGGCGGGGGTACGAGCGAAACCACACCTTGGTACGTTCGTCATAAACGTTTTAGAGCTCCATGGTACGTCGAACTAGGGAGCCTAGAGCGAGACCGATCCCAGATACAATCCGGTGGACAGATATCTGGACTTGAATGAGCCATGGAATATGATGATTTGTCATGAACAAATTTCCCCATTTAAAATGCAAACAGGTGTTTTTTTTTGGTGAGATACTGCATGACTTTTGACAGTATAGACACGAAACCAGTAGTTCGTCATTATTGCACATGGTACCTGTACAACAGAACTTTAAAAAAAGCTTAACACCGGATCAGTGTCACATTTCTTTTAAACAGATTCTGTATCGATTGGTACAGGTGGTTTGAGTCTCAAGGTAGTGAAGTATGCAATTCCGGGGTTTTTTTTGGGGGGGGACCCTGTATACAACTTTTTTTGTATAAAAGTGTTTTCTTCATTTACTATTAAAAAAAATTAAATTCACTTTATGTCAGTGTGAAGGATGCCTTTGTTTTACCTCTTGAGATCAGGAAATTATGGCTTACACTAATTAATTTTAATGATACTTTAAACTACCTGAAATAAAGGGGGGGGGGGGGCAAATGGCTATATTATAGCCAATAGGGAGAGTTTCGAATTCTCAGACCAAAGAAGACAATCCAGTTGATGATAACATTTTTGTTTAATTGGATGGTTGATGATTGATCGTATTATGAAGATATTGTAATTATATTTTTATAAAAGTACTAAGCAATTTGTGCCTTTTCACTGTGAAAGTTTTGCAAAGGTCATGCAGTAAAATTTGGTGTATGGAAAATGAATTTTATAAATTCCCAAATTTAAAAATGTTATTACTTGAATGTAAATCTTGGCAATCAAATGGTTGCCGTGGAAATGAGAACATAATTGTTTCTCAAGAACATTTAGTTTTACTAGCTCCGCATGGAATGCAGAAACAAAAAACATTGAAAAATCAAAATAAGTCTGCTGAATTGAAATCTGTTTTCTGAATTTTGTCGCTGATTATCTCTCTTCTGATGAAAAGAATCTGTAACGATTATTTTTACATTTTATCTGCTGATGTAATACAAACTAAACCGGTATGACTCAAAAAGAAGTTCCACATATTCAGTGCCACGCTAAAAAAAAGTTTTTGTGGCCACTCGCAATTAAATATCGGTTACTCATTTATTACTCTAAAGTGCACACAAAAGATGAAGATCGTCAAATGAGGGTGAAAGCAAATGCATGTGATAGAGTTTGAAATACAATAAATAAAGGTTGACCATTTCACGTTTATTTTTTAACCAATCTTTTTCATCTAAAAGTTTCTAAATAATTGATTACTTTTCATCGGTAACAAGATTTAGTTTCTCCTGCCCCTTTGATCAATGATTCACCTGTGAAGTTCGTGAGTCATCCCCACTGGAGGTAAGAAAACACCACCAATCGAACCGTTCCATGACATGAATATATACAGCGCATGCGCAGTCGGCAGATAGACGTTTTAACGTGGCGGAGGGCTGGGCCAAAATTTCTACAGTGAAAATTACGATTTTCGAAAGAAATACTTCATCTAAAAATTATATTTTTCGAGCGGTTCGACGTTTGAGGTCGTGATTAAAACACATCATGTCTTCTTCGGGAGACTTTGGAAACCCTTTGAGGAAATTCAAGCTAGTTTTTCTCGGAGAACAGAGTGGTGAGTTGTGAAAATTATTTGTCCTTCGTAATTCTTAGCTAATCGTACAATGTCGTATGCCATAGCCAACGTGTACATTTTGTATACCCCTGCCCTAGGCCCGGTTCCTATAGTCATGGACTTTAGAATTATTAGACCGACCAAACTAGTTGGTGACATTCTCAATAAACAGGTATGTCATAGATAAAATATTAAAGGGCAGGGTTTTGATTTTTTGAGGGAAATTTTGGGGTAAAAATTGTTGCCGCGCTGTCATTGTCATTTTACTAAAATGACAATGACAGCGCGGCGACAAACGCAACCATTGGCAACCCGAAAATAAAGATGGCGAAACACCGCGCGATATGAGCACGCACGGCGTGCTGAATCGCAAGGCACAAACCGCGTAGGAAAATCGTGATTTCTACCCCAAGAAACTGTTCAAAATTGCAAAACGGGTGTCTTTAGAAGAAAAAAAAAGTCTGCTTTTGATTACTAAAGGTGATTTTTGAGCAATAAAAAACATTTTTGACTCTAATTTGATCCAAACAAAACAGGAGCCCTACACTAGTACTACACGATTGCCACATTTTGTATATCCTAGAACTTTACCCATGATAGCCTAGGTAGGCATATCAACGCAAACATGCTGTATTCTCTACGAATAATCATGATAATATACAATCAACTTGGAAATGAGTTTTGGAGCGACCACTGTATATTTGTACACCAAGTGCCAAGACTATGCCCCAGTACTTCTTGACATGCTCACGTTCTGTTCGCTTAAAATGTAAAGGTAGAATCGTAGAATTTCCGTACCGAAGCTACAGTTTGAGTTTTAACGTTTTAACGTGCACGCAAAGCGTTGTTGGCGTGACGTCAGAGTCTTTTGGTCTGGGAACCGACTATAGACACCATCTTTATAGTGCATATCGCGGGCGGCATCAGACGAGCCAATCACAAGGCCTCAATTCAATTTTTAAAGCAGACTTTTCTTCAATATTTTGCAACTGAGAGGGAAGTCAAGTGATATCAAATTGAGGCCAAAGACTAGACTGACCAGTGCATGTCCTACGTGGTCCAACTGTTTGAAAAGACCTAAAAACTGACCTCTTCGTTGGTCTGGTGACTGACAATGGAGAAATGTGTAGAAATAGAGACAAGCATCAGAAAAAAACCAGAATAATAAAAAAAAATAATAATAATAAATAATAATAATCATCAGTCATGCCAGATGCTTTTTTTTGAAGTTTTGACACAGTTGCCTGATACAGTACTGAAGGGTTGTTGGACTGGTTGTTTCAGGTGCCAGTGTATTTTGTGTGTTGCATGTTTTCAATACCTTATGTTTCGGGACTTTCATCAGGGGTGTGAAATCTCAGCTTTTAAACTGATTTCAGCTTCTTCTTTTTTTTGGATTTCAGCTTTTTTCCCTCACTTGATGTGTACAAAAGTATAGGAGATTTCCAAAGTTCAGCTTTTTTTTTTACACTTTTTTAACAGCGGTCACTCACACCCCTGTTTCATACACAGTATTGAGAGTCCCAAATTCTCGGACTACATAGGATGCAAACACATATTGAGGAAAGAATTGTTGTTATCGGGATTGTACCCTCATCAGTGCATGCTGAACACTTTCGCACTCGTAGTCCGATGCCATTGGGCTAAAAACATCATCGGTGGCTTGAATACAGATCATCCAAACTTTTGACTGGGAGTGTGAGTGCAGAAGGAAAAAAAAAACATGCAAAACAACATCGGACCAAGTACACTCATTCTTTGGTCAACAAAATTCTTCCAAACTTCTTCATGAGAATGTGAACATCTGAGTAAGTGAGAGCTTTTTTTAAGTTGAAATTTTAAAAAACTTTTTTTTTGCCAAAGAGGGAGGCCAAATTATCAATTTGCTATATTTACCGTGCTGTACATTTATATGGCTTGAATAAAGGAAACAATTCTGTATTCCAATAGAATAGAAATCAATTGAGGAGGTGTTACATGTATGTGCTAGCTAACATCCTGTTATATCCTTATTTTTGTTGTGTGGTGCTTGTTTATTTTCTATAAATTAATTTTTTGAAGATCTCAATGAGATACTATTACTAATAATAATGTACATATCTATAGCTCCGAATCCATACATCTTCATAAGGCAAAAAAAAAACAATAGTTCTGCTTCCGATAACATGGCATTCTGAAATAGGGTAGGTACATGTAGGTAGGGATGTTTTTTAGCCAATTTTTTTTTATGTATATACGGAGGCGTCTGTGTGTAGTCAAGGGTAAAACTTAGACATTTATGGTTTTGGGTGTTTTTTTCCTTCTCTTTTTTCCCATAAAAAAAATGGGGTAGGGGCTGTCAGAATAGGATAGGAAGGGAAGCTGGAAGCAGGACTATTTTTTGTGTGGCCTAAAACAATACTAGGCAACCCTAGTTTTAAAAGCTGGACGCAGACCAATTTGATCTTGCAGGTCTACATGTAGGTGGTTATCCGAGTCAAATTTAGGGCCATGGTCAGGCTTAAGCAAGTCTAATTCACAAGTGGCAGTCAGTCAGTCAGTTAGTCAGTCAGATAAGTACAAGGAGGACACTAGGCTGGGCCTCTGGGGCCAGCAAGCATACCACCGACATGTAAAGTAGAGCTCAGAAATTAAATAAGATTTGAGAACCAGAATTGAATTTATACATGGAGCAAGTATATGCAACAGTCTCATATACTCCGCAGTGTCACACACTACTATCAGTTCTGTTTATTTGATGCTAAATCATATTTATTCAGTCATGTCGGTATGTATGCATTTACCTGTACTCGTGCATTGAATACTTAATTGGCTCCCAATCATTCAGATATGACTGTAATTAAACCTGTCAGAGCGTGAACCTGTTGCCTAATACCGGCACTGTACAAAGATGTGTTAAATTCATTTATCCTGCCGTGTGCCAGTCGGGTAATAATGCTTTGCCGTGCATGCCATGTTAGTAGTCGTGTTTTTGCCTAAGCTCCAAAGAAAACACGCGTGTACCGACCTGAGGCCAAGTCTAATTGGGTCTTAGCTTCTGATGGTATCAGAAAATCTCAGCGTTTGGTTAAAAAAAATTATGAAACCACAAAGATATATACGTAGGGCCAAAACAAATTCATAGTTCTGCTTCCTTTTACCATACTTTCCCTATTTTTATGGGGGAGAAATGAGGGAAAAACCCTGAAAATCATCAATTACTATTTTTTACACTTGACTACATGCAGACACCTCCATATGATCGTACACAAAAAAATCACCACCCCAAAAAATTTCCCTACCTACCTACCCTATTTTCGAATGCCATGTAATCGGAAGCAGAAGTATTATATATTTTTTTTTGGCCTAGGTATTACAATATACACGTTTTCCACAAGTAAATTATACAAACACATAATGTACATGTAATGCATATATTCATTTTGTTCTTCAACCTCTTTTTTTTTCAAATTAGCTTTGGACTGTTTTATCCCCTCACTTTTTCACAACAAAGCCAAGATGTCACCTCCAATTTCCCAGACGTCAGTGAATGTTGACAAAAACATCTGGAACAAAAACATGTAGGAAACATGCAAATGTTATCCTCAGAGGCCCAGAAATACGCACAAACTAATGCGCCACATTGCCAGTATTGTAGCCGTTACATGAATACACTTCCTACTGCACCGTCCATGTATGTACATCAGCATGCCCAATTATGCGTGCTCTTCAGACAAGCCTCAGACATCGGAGGTTGGGGGGGGGGGGCAGTTGTGCAAGTGCAGCGTTATCGGGTCCCGGCTAGTAGAGACATTCTCATTCATAGTCATGAGCTTCTTTTAGACCGAGAAAGGGAACCGGACTGGTTGGGGGGGGGGATGACTGTAAGTCAAGTTTACTTGCGGTTATGCGGTAGTCAGTCAATGACAAATCCATTTCATGATCGTGATTTTGCTGCACACTTCACAAACAAAAAGGATCATATCATATTCATCAAGGAAATTGGACAATGATATATTGAAGTGTTTTGGGGCACTTAATATTTTCTCACAAGTAGAGAATTAATTCCTGTAAATATTTTTTTTCATCGTAATTCAATTCAGTGTGAAATGACTACTTACTGCACATACATGTAGGCAATAATTTTTCACCATATTTGTATGCACAGTGCTAACAATTCACACTTGTTGAATTTGCGATAATTACGTTGAACTGTTTTCAGGGTTAGGCCATTTTTTTCTCCCAGTTAAATTAATTTAAAAAAATTAATGGTATGTGCATGAATGTACGTGTGATGATTCTAATGAAACGATACTGCATACATTGGCTAGGGTCAGATTCTTTTAGGCGTCAGCAGTTAATTAAAAAAGTTTATAATTTGTTGTTGAGCACATGAAAATATTTTTACAAGTCTGCACACTTTATTTTTTTCATTCTTAATTTGCAGCGCGTATGTACACTTTCAAAATCATTACACTTCAAGCAAATGTCTAATCAAACACAGCATACAGTGACCGCAGCAAACTTAACAGCAAGCTACATGTTTGCTACATACATGTACATGACTAATGATATATTTGAGAGCGTTTCTTTTGGGGGGGGGGGGTTTCTTTCTGAGATCTTCGCTGACGTGTTTTATGGGGTCAGTGTCTGCAATCCATCGGTCAGTGTCTGCTAAGAGAACCGCAGTGAGGAGGAGTGTGTGTACATGCATGCACGACCAATCGCTGTCTGGCTTCATTTATATCACGCAAACGTGGATAGCTGCACATGATGTTATTTCCTTTGTCACATCCTTACGCACTTGACATTCAATGTCCGTATGAATCAGATACACAGTCCCAGTAATTGGAATTGTTTAAGTTGAAGTGAAGAGGGGTTGAATATTATGTCCAAGAGGGGCAGTTTAGTCCCGTTTTGAAGATATAAGATAGTGAGGTCAGGTGTAAGAGACAGGTGTCCCGTTACATAAATGGGTCATTCTAAATAAATTTGGGGTCAACTTTTTTCCTGTCCCTGTTTCCTCTGACAACTACAATTTTGTGATTCATGATGCACTTCGTAATACAGTCATCCTTATAGAGTGATGATAAATAGCAAACTACTTACATGTACCTAACAAACAAAAAATCATTTGAAGTCAATCTTAATAATACTTGAATGGCAAATTACAAAGTTCAGAGACAGGGGCAGAAAATATGTCACACTTTGGACCCTAAATTTATAGAATGACCCATATCCACATTTCTTGGCGTCTGTGTGCCAAGTTAGGAGCATAGAGTAGCCTGCTACTTTGTAATTTCATTTTCTTAATTCATTTATTTAAATCTTTTTTTTTTCAACTGAGAATTTGCTTTCAAAATTCTTAGTTGACCTTCTGAAGGGACATACAATGTACTTGTACATCTGACAGGTACACATATATACAATGTGCATGTACAAGAACACATGTTTGGCATTGCTGGTTTGTGTGGCAATGGTACATGTAAAGAAATTGAATAGTTATTAATCAATTACACATGTATGTATCATTGCTGCGTGGGGTGGCCCTTTGTATAGAAACCAACAGCAACTGAAGAAGCAGTATATTCTTGTACATGTACGCAATACACATGACGACAGACACACATTTTTTAGTGTGGCCTAGTGTTGTTGTCTTTATTGATTTCTCCCGACAGGTAGACAGTTATGTCTGGCAGGGCTTGAACTTAACCGAGCCGTCCTCCCAGCCAGCCGGCAATATTCAAATTAGAATGACTAACCTATAAGTCACTGGGACATTTTGAAATAGCCACTTTGCATGGCAGGATGAGGGTAAACACCTTGCGATAAAGATGTCATGCTCCGACATTACTCATACATTAAGTGGAGGTTTCTTAAGGTGTCGTGTGTCAAAAGTGGAGAAATTTAATAAGTGACGTCATCATTTACCCTGAACTATCCAGAGATACATTTTCAGTCCAAGCATGTATGTTTACATGTACCATGTATATACATGTACATGTACATGTACCATGTATGTACCGGTATGTACATGTATGTGTAGTACGTGTATGTGTACATGTACATGTACTTGAAGGTACACTGTACATGTATGTATGTAGCTTTGACTTATGCGATTTTGTGGAATTGCAGCTTCAAGTGTCTGTGTTATGCATGTTTGGCGATTAATTATGCAATTTAACAAGACTGCGTCTTGACCTCCAGATTCTGACCATTCAGCGGGCGCCTTCAATCGGGTCTTTGGTAACCGGTTGTTGTATTGCAAAAACATGGCAGCCAACTGACCAATCAACAGCGTTTGGTAAAATTTCTACTCAAAATGCCATCACAGTTTTTAAAGTTGACTCCAATTTGCTGGCGCGCGGGGTCGCATAGAATTCGCACGCTCACATATCAAACATTGTTGCAAAGCTTGCGGGCTCTGTTAAACAATGAATAATATTCGGACTACTTTTTTGCATAAAAGGTTCTTAACTGTTTCTTAACCATTTAGTCACTGTAGTGCCTGAAACCAACCGAGCCCTCTATGGTTTTATTGATTTTTCAGTGAATAAATACAATGTAATATAATGTAATACAATGTAATACAATGTAATACAATATAATACAATGTAATACAATGTAGTACAGGTGTTAATGGTTAAACCTCATTGTAAATATGCAACAGAAGGTTTATATAATTTTAACTCTTACATGTACTTTCTGCAATTCTTTTTGTTTACCCCGGTAGGTATGGCAATACATGCAAAGAGTTCTATCTTGTGGCGCAAATTATTCCTATGACATTTAAAGTCCCTCATGCAATCTCATCTGTTTTTCTTTCAGTTGGGAAGACATCGCTGATCACAAGATTTATGTATGACAGTTTCGATAACACATACCAGGTGGGTTTTTTTATCTCCCTAATGGCCTTTCCTGAAACTTGACATTCCTCAACATGCCTCCTAAAAGATTTATTTGTAAGTAGAATACATTAGTAGGCAGAACTGGTATAAAAAAGCCATTCTTTACTTTCATGACCTGGGACAAATTCCATTAGAGGAAAGTTTCTCTTACATGATGAAGGATCATTTGAAATCCTGTAGTGTGACAGAATGACAGATGAGCACATCAATGCTCAGGGAAATAATCATGTGACCCAGATTCTCTATGGACAGTCATGTGACTGTCATGTGACTTATAATGACATTGCTTAGCAGTACTTTTTTTGGTCGTCTTTTTTACCAAGGATATGGAATGTATGTACATGAGCCACTGATCCTCTGCTCACAAATTTCATCTTTTCATCAATTTTGACTCTCACATTTGGAAAGATACCGTAGTTAGTGTACAAGTGAAATCATGCCAGCTAAATTGGTAGATTGCGTAGTGGTTCTTCCCCTGCCTTACACATCTGGTGACCCCTGATTTAATTCCTGAGGGGGCCACTATTAGAATTTGTTTTTATTTTATTTTTTGGTCCCAGTTTGTTCGTAACTTGAGTTTTCCACTGTTAGAATTTGTTTTTATTTTATTTTTTGGTCCCAGTTTGTTTCGTAACTTGAGTTTTCCTGGGTTCCCCGGTTGTGAAACATTTGCGAAATTCTCTGTCCTGTTATATTTTACTCAAGGTCAAACAACTAGGATCTTAGGAAGCGGGATGTCCCAGATGGAAGAAGAAATTTATCCCTGGAGTATTGCAGCATAAATAAATGTCCCCTCCCGTTTCATAATCTGAAATTTTTCGTCCTAATTCCCCTCTCAATGGAAATGACCAGTGATAGCATATCCAGGATAAGCATCTGGAACATACATTTTTACACTGAAGAAAATTAAGTCACTTATCTTTTTCCTGTGAACTGTACGAAAATAAGGCCCTGACCAAGGTTTAAAAAAAAAGTTAGGTGCACTTTTCAGAACTTTGAAAAATGACCCATGCTGTTCCTGACAACTGAGGGCACTGCTGCTGTGATGTGGGCTCAAGGTTTGATGAAAAGTTTCTGTGCAAATTATGCACCAACATATAAAGTGTAGCTCACTAAAATGATTTTCACTTACTATTTGCTCATTGACTGACTAGCAATACATTAAATTAAACAATAAGGCAGACAAAAACAGAAAGTTGGCCTAGGCAAATCGCTCCCCCCCAAAAAAATGAAACCTTCAAGCAACTTATGATGCTTATAAAGTAGCTGTAACACTGAAGCTTCTGCCTAAGATGACAACACAGATGTGCTCAAGAATATGGAAATTTGCTGCATTAGCAAAACAGTCATGAAAACCCTTAAAAACGGCCAATAAAACAGGTTGAAATAATAAGTTGAAATGGGACACAGGTGTGCATTGTGCAGAATGCATACATTTGTTTCTAATTTTTGTTTGGTCTTTTGTTGTATTTTAGGCCACAATCGGCATAGACTTCTTGTCCAAGACCATGTATCTAGAGGACAGGACAGTGCGACTGCAGTTGTGGGACACGGCGGGCCAGGAGCGCTTCCGCAGTCTCATACCCAGCTATATAAGAGACTCAACAGTAGCAGTGGTAGTCTATGATATAACAAGTAAGCCCATCACCTGTCATGGTTCCTTTACATGTAAAAGATGATATAAACCAAAAGAAATGGGTATTTTAAGGGGTGGTGATACAAATTAATCCTATGTTGCTGTGGTGCCCTCAACGGCCCCCAAACGCTCTGCTGATTATTTTTTGGATTTTTTTTTCATTTTCTCCATTATTTTTACCTTTATTTTAAGTTCAAACTTCAAATGCCACATAAAACAAACAAATCTGCAGTTTTGTTGGTTTGTTTGACTGAAATGCCAGCTGTATAAATAGATGCTTTCAAAGAAGCCTGCTTCGGCAAGGAAATCTCCACCGATCGATAGAAACGAAGAAATACCTGCTTGTGTGCCCCATGTCAAGTACATCGGTAATGCCTTTCTATGATTTGAGAAATTGCCGTCCACTGACATTAACCTGTGGCATTTCCAGTTAGCTGAAAAAGGGCAGCCGTTTGCTGTCGACACTTGTGCAACGAACATGTCCATCGTACGCATACCTCATTTCCAGGAAAAGATTAAAAACTGTTTGTTTGTCTGCCTGTATTTCTGTGTGTCCTACATTTTTTTTTTTTTGAGGAAAATCCTGGTGTGGGAAAATATATCCTCATCCAATTGATGTGAAATATATTCAAATCCGAACCTACTTTGTATGTACATGTTGCACATCTGCATAGTTTTGTCCACTACCTACCGGTATACATGTAGCACAGACGTTAGTATGAATAATTTCCCCATAAAAGCCTGTAAGTCACTGTGTGCTGCATAAAATGGATGGGCACTCAAGGTCATTTGGAATCTCTAGAAAGCATGAACAATTTATTGGAAACAGATGAAACGGGGATTGCTAAGAGTGAAAATAGTGGGTGGCTTCATGTACCGTACCTTGTGGTCCGTCTCAAGTCTTATGCAGGACAAGCTCTGAACATGTTGTGGGTTACATTGTATCGGGTATACCGTACATTGTATTAACCCTCAATCCTGCAAAATGCTCCAATTGGCCTCATGGAAAAATAGAATATAGCCTCAATCCTGCAAATGCCTCCATTATTTCTTGGAAATGGTCCATGGAGGGGTGACCACTGCCTGAATCCTGCAAAATCCTGCGGCAGTGACTGTCAACAGGTTGAGGCCTGGCCAGTGACATCCTGGAGAAGTATGGAGGATTTCAAGCATAATCCAGGCCTATATTTACAGTGTATGCATGGCTGAGCAAAAACAACACAAGGTTCGGCCCAAGACCTTGACAAAGTGCATTCTACGAAATCAATAACGCACTTTTGCCATGTAACCTCAATCCTCCAAATTTCTCCACTTTGGCAAAGAGGATTTTGAAGGATTCAGGACGGTTAGGGTTAAAGTTGCAGGGTTTTGAACAACTTGCCTGCAATCTTCCCGCAGTGAAGTTATCAGTATCGAAGAGTCAAGCAGCTGCTAATGAAAATTCCTCTGGAACACGTCCGGAACAAATGCGGAGCAGCTTGAAAAAAAATAGTAATAATAGCAACTGTATTTCATACTCATTTGTGTGCAACAGGTACACGCATACTATTCATAACAAATTGCCTTAGCCCAAGATTTTAAATTTATTGGCCTATTCTGCAAATCCCTGTCCACATTATTTTCGCTGCATATTGTAGGCCTATCGGTCCTGTTTTATTGTGCCAATATTGCCGTCAGTTTTTTTACAATGCGGAATTTGATAGCTATGGCTAGCAAATTGAGTCTGATGTATTCAAGTCCTTGCCCTGTTGCTTTGCATTTGTATGTACCCGCATTGTCACGGGAAAGAAATTATTCGTTCTCACTGCATAAAATGAAATGGTGTGTGCATACGTGGTTCTTGAGCAGTAACATTTACATGGGTAATGCTTCAGTATCAAGATATTCAAACCTGAAGTTTTCCATTTCCAAAGAAAATGATGAATTTTTTGCCAAACACTGAGTCTGAATAAATTTGTTTGTCTTGTTGGTTTCTTTGTTTCAATTTTTTCTGGTCTTTTTTTTTAAGTCTATTTTCTCAAAAAGTCTGTTTATTGGATGGGAAATTTCACATTCCTAGTTGCTCATTTGAACTGAATAAACTATGTTTGACCTATTTTTACAAATTTACAGTGATTGTTTAGAAATAAAAAATGCTGCTTTAAGTTTAGCCCATAACAAAACATGGACGTTATCTGAGTATTTTTTGTGTGTGTGCGTGTTTGTTTTGGTATAAATCTGTTTTTTTTTTAAAACCTTATATGGACTCTCGGCTTCACACATGACCTTTCGCTGTCCTAATTGTGTCTACTAAGGCATTCACAATGAGACTGTATATCAGGGAGTCCGAGTTTCACACTACACCGGTGTTGATTGATCCAACTTTAATCGTCTGAACTTCCTCTGACTCTCTCTACCTTTTCTCGTTTCTTGCGACTCGTAGACGCTAATTCATTTCACCAGACGTCAAAGTGGATCGACGACGTGCGGACGGAAAGAGGGAGCGATGTCATCATCATGCTGGTCGGCAACAAAACAGATCTGGGAGACAAGAGGTGAGCGTCTATTTCAGTTTCAGAGAGGGAGGGGGGAGGTTCCTCTAAAATTGCATCACACAACTAAAGTAGTTTGTCGCTTACTGCTAAATCAAATAATTTGAGTGGTGGGATTGAAATCTGTTGACATTCCACTGTTCGGTTTGGATTTTGGAAACCGGATATTCCAAACTAATCATAAAAAAAGATATGTGGCGCCAGCTAAAGAAGATGTCTGGAACATCCCTGTTTGCTCCCTGGTCTCTGATTGCAACCACACAACCTGGTCTTTTTGGTTCATGGTCCAAGTCAAATCCCAAGCTGTTCAAATTAGCTTTGACAAAGGCATTCCTTCGTTATTGTTCCACCATTCTTTCTTGTGACTTGTGAATGTATTACTTAATTACTAGTGTACTCCTGAATTACTTGTGACTGGACTTGTGATGGACTTGACTGCATCCCTGTTTTTTTACATCCTTTATTTGAGTTGAAGGTTCAAATCTAAACCACATTAAAAAAAAAAATTGAGGGGGCTTGAAAAATGGAAGTTGGTCAATTTAAAAAGTAAGAATGTTTTGGTTAATTGTAACAATTACTCAAATTTGTTATCTCCCAACCAGAATGTCCCGATTCCCCCCTCTAACCTGTGTCAAATCTTTCCTGATTTGATTCATTGATAGTGCATGCATTTTTCTTCTTTGCAGGCAAGTGTCGAGAGATGAAGGGGAAAGGAAAGCCAATGAGCTGAATGTATTGTTTATTGAAACCAGCGCCAAGGCAGGATACAACGTCAAGCAGGTAAACCAGAGCCCACTTACATGGAACTGTTAAGCAGAAACACTTTTCGCTAAGCACATTTGTGGGCTAAGCATAAATTGGTCGAATACCAGTCACTCTAGATATACACCGTGTGCATTTTGGCTGGTAGGCTGTTTTTGCTAAGCGAATAATATTGGTGCTAAGCAGATTTGTGTGGTAAGCTGAGCATGAAATTGGCCCTGGGTTTTCTGGGGGAGCCGGTTTTATTTAAAACAAAAATTGGGGACAGGGCCTTCCCTTGATAAGAATGAAGAACATTATTTTAAAAGGCTCAGCAGGTGAATTCGATTTACAATATATCCTACTTACATGTATAGCTGCTTCATGACTTTGTTTACAGACGTCATCTGATCACGAATTAATTTTTTTTTAAAGTGTCCTTTTTTTTTTGTTGGTACGTTTGGCTGATGCCTTGAAAAAATTTAAATAAACTTCAGTTCACATTGGGATTATTTATTTATTGTTGATATTTATTGTTTATTATTGTGTATTTTTTTCCAGCTTTTCCGTCGAGTAGCAGCGGCCCTACCCGGAATGGAGACCACGGAACCCAAAAATACCGGCGACAGTATCCTTTCAATTCTCAACAAATCTGATTTCCATCTTCTTTATTTTCTCCACATTTTCAGGGTTGTCATTTTGGTTTCGTTTTGGGTTTCTATTAACACCGTCAACTCAGCTTCTGGCTACCCATTGTCTTAGCCATACTAAAATCATTCTCTTTTATCATTTCTTTATAATCATGAATTCCCCCCTAACTTTTCTTTTTAGTGTGAATTGAAAACAATGAACAATAGGTATCCACTCGTAATATGTTTACCTTGTTTTGAAAAACTTTGGAAGGAAATGAAATTTAACTGACTGTCCACCACCGAGTTGTACATATGATTTCAGAAAAAAAGTGTATTGGCTGTTTTTGAAAAAAATCTTCAGAAGTGAGTAGCATTTAGTATTTTCTTTGAGTTCTGATTGATAATTCCAAAAAAGGTGAGATTTTCAGCAGATGAACTCAAAAGTGTGTTATTGTGGAAGGTTAAGTAAAAAGTTGATTAACAGGGAAAAAGTCACATAAGAAATTTGGAATGTATTCGTTTTTTAAACGGTATCAATTTAAACATAAATCTGATAATATGCTATTTCCAAATACACATTTTAAATAAACGGACATTTTCAAGTTTACAAATTGTTTATTCCGTCCAGTGAGTTTGGCGGCATGTCCAGAGCATGTGTACAAGGCAACAAGAAGATACTTAGCATCTTAACATTTCACTAAGCACACTTCCCTGCTAAGTTGCTGTGTAGTTGCCAGCTTAGAAGATGTGACTAGATTTAGTAAGCTGTACATTGAAGTACACATAAATTTCCCGTTGTATAGAGTTTTAGAGTGCTGTGCTATAGACCTTATGCTTAGCGGCCATCTTGGAGGGCGTCTTTTGTTATTTTAATTCAGTAACAATGAATGCGCAAAAGCTTCACTCATGTCATGTTTATCCCAACAAAACAAAGGCATTGCCCCCTAAGATGGCTGCTGCGCATGCGGTCTGTATTTGGTGTACATTAATTATTAAGGAACAATACTAAACGTGTGTACCCTGCTGACTGCATGGTGTATAATGTATGCATCTGTACTAAAAAGCAGGAGGTTAAGTGGGCTTAGATAATTTCTTATTTGCTAGGGGGCACAAGTTGTAAGTGCTTAGAGCGTGAAAATCCAGTGTTTCCCATTTTACGGTAGCAAAAAAAATGGATGTAGCCACACTTTAACTGGAGGTGATTGATATGCCAGCTGTACCTACCAGTTACCCCTTTTGTCTGTTAGTGGAATTTGACTAGTCACAGTGTTTACATGAATGTGATCTGACTGGGTTTTTTTTTACTAGCCTGTATACAAATTCATCGCAGAAGGAGTGGAGGAACTTTTTGATCGTCTGTGAGTGTTCAAACAATAGGAGGGTTGCATAATAATTAATAGCTCTGTAGATACCAAAATCATAGTTTGTAGACATATTTTGTACGTGTATTCAGATTATAGTGCATTGTGTCACTACATATGTGTAGGGCTCCCTTGCAGTGTGGGGTAAGTACATAATTTTTTATGAGTGATAATTATCAGTGTGTCTGTTAACGTGTTGTGCGCTTTGCATGATTTTTTTTTCAAACCTGCATGCCCTTTAATTTAATATTCCCAAAAGTATGTATCTGTTGTTATCGGCTGTGTGCATGTACAGGCCCTCTAGTGGCAATAATGTCAATTTCACAGCTTTAATAGGTGCCATTTTCTTTTGGACCCCATGCATGGCCAGTAGAGGGCGCTTGGTGCCAGTGCTCAATGTGATGGACACATTGTGACACGCATTAGTTCATGCGCATATGGTGCGAAGTACGCAAGACTCAGTTTATTCTGTACATGCACCAGCTCCAGGCATTAAGGGGGCACACCACAAGAAAAAAACGCAAAATTGCAAATACATATGATTTTGATGCTTATGGTTTTTGCCGAGGTGGGGGAGGGGCCAGTTGTTTACCCAGACCCTGGGGGGGACCCTCCAGCCCCCCCCCCCCCCCAGCACGATCAAAAATGGCTTCCTTGTGGATAAGGTCTATTGCAAACATTGTGCTGTTCTGATTGAGAGTGACGTTTGATGCACTTGCTCCATCGGATGTGCAATTCTAAATTACCTCAGTTTGTTCTCATAAGTAGACTGCATGCTGCCCTCTACAGTTGGAAAGGGCCTACTTTGTGCCTGGCGTAGTACAGATATTAAGTTGTAATAAAAAAATCACAAAAAGACGTGCTTAGTCAAATTCATGCTTGAGGAAATATGTAGATGTTGATTGTTATAAAATGTGATTGCTGAGCTTAACTTGATCTCTCATCGTCAAATCTTGCATGCTTTCACTTTTTGTCTAACAGTTTTTTTTAACATTTAATGAATTGTCAAGATGGTTTTCCCGCATGACTAAAACAAACATATATTTGCAGATCTAATATACATGTAGGTAATTTCTAATTTTGTTCTCCCTCTCTTAAAAGGCCTTGATTTTCAATCATTTCAACTTAACTCATTCTTGCCAACTCATTTTACTTACTTTCTATCATTTACCAATTACAACTTCATAAAGACCTGTAAACTTTCATTTTGTCGTTGATCGTGAGTGTAATTTTCATTTTTTTGTTTTTTGCTCTTTTATGTTATTTGCGTTGCCATGGAGCATGTATTTTTTTCCTTGACTGTGTTTTCTTTTCTCCAGTGATTGAAGTCAAACTAGAAAAGAACACACCACAGGACCCCCAACAGCAAGAAGGTGGATGTGCATGCTGATGTATCCATCTAACAACTATTCCCATTGGCCACCTTGTGACAAAGCTCATCTCCCATTGGCTAAACACTTTTTGGCATCTTATAACAGACTCTCTGATTGGTTGTTAAACAACCACCACTAGGCCACCCTGTTTTGTAACACTGGATCTGATTGAGTGTAGATAAGAATAAGCATGAATAATTCATGAGAAAAAAAACAGCTATAAAACAGCACCATGGTGATAACCAAAAAGGTGTTGCATTAGTAGTAATTTATTCGTGAGCAAATACATGTACACAGGGGACTTTTTAAAATTTTAATCTCAAATTAACGGCAAAAGTTTCACGGACTATTGGGTATTGTTGCTTGGGATTTCCTAATTTTCATGCATGTCTTTAATCAAACTTTGCCAACATCAATCTTTTGTTGTTCAGTGTAAATGTAATGTAGGTTCTCATGAAACAAAAAGAAACAATTATTTTGAGTCATTTATTTTGATAAGCAGCAGGCGTCATAGCAGATGTTTTCTTGCAAGGAAAATTCTCTGTGGAGCTATTTGGCGTTGCTGTTAACAGTTGATCCCACAATTTTTTTTCTTTTTTCCTTTGACTAGTAGCTGTGCGTATGAGTGTTTCTAAGTGTTAGGGATGTTTCTATGCTGTTTTGTTGTACATGTACTGACTCTAGCGTACCTATAATTTCAATTTGTCTGTAAAGTGTACATGTAGCTGTGATGTAAAACTTGTCAAACGATCAAGTTTTCTGTGTACATTATTTGTAGATTTGGATGCTTCTTGCGTGTGCTAAGCATGCAAGAATGCCTTGATTCACTGCATACTTTTCTTACAAGGCAAACATCTTGGTGGTTTGAAGTCTTTAGTGGTGTACATGTAGCTCTTGCGTGGTGTGGGAGGAGCTTGTGGAATGGAAGGGGTGGGGCCTTGAAGGTTTTCATATTTGCATATATGCAAATGGTGTCTCAAAAATTGTTAGTTTTTTATTTCGTGAAGCGTAAATTGAAGTCAAAATTGTTTGCTTTGCAGAATTTGTAAGTTGCATTTATAAAGTGTGCTAAGCAGGCAATTGGGTCTAGCGAAAGTGGTTAGCGGGATAAAACAGTCTTTGTTTTTGTGTCAACTTTGGGTAAAGTTAACTTAAAAGCAAGACTATATTTCAGTAAATACTGATTGTATAGCAGTACTAATGCAGTGGTACTGACCCTACTATGGGCTTAATTTAAATGTATGATGGTGCATTCCAAGTTTGTATTTGAAAATTCTTTAGAGAAGAAAAAAAAATTCACCCATTTGTGATATTTTGAAAAATTCAAAAGTAAATGTTTTCTTTATTGTACAGTAAAATAGTTTTGTTCGAAATGTGTAGTGTCATAGACAGATCCATGGAAATCGCCATCTTTGTGGTCATGTGTTAATCTTGAGGGGGTACATATCCCATCATGCTTAGAATATATCCCATCATGCCTATAATACTAAGGCATGATGGGATGCATTTCTCTGAGATAGCCACCTGACCACATGGCGGTATCCGTGACACGTTCCATGACATGTGAACTTTCTCTTAAAAAAAATCTCATACCAGAACAGTCTCAAAATTAAAATCACAACAAAACAAGAATCTTGGAACTAATTTTGTGTTAGCGTTCTCTAAATGAAGAAATTGAACCACAAAATACCAGTATTTCATACTTCATTTTAACTTCATAATTCCATCTGATTGTCCCACTTGTTGTCACCGCAAACTTAGCACTGTAAAAAGCACAAAATGTACAGTGTATAGAAAACTGTCTATAATTATTAAGAGTAAGCTAAACTAAATTTCAACAACGATTCGACAGTTAGGAACTGCTTAACATGTTTTTTTGTCCTTTTGAAATATTTGTTGGGGGGGGAGGGGTTAGTTGAAATTTAGTTTAAATAAGAGATTTTTTTCTAACAACAGTTTGTGATGTCTTGCTACTGGTATATGCTGGCTGACAATATGTCTCATAACTTGTGAAAATTACACTGAATTTTTTGTACAGTTCAGTGTCATTTACATAAAGTCCCATCCATGCCAAATATAGATGATGGAATTTAAGGTTAAACGTTTTTATGGAATTTGTTTCAGCAGTTGCAACAAATATCATAAAATGTTAAATTGTAAGATTTTGTTTTATTTTTGTTACAAATACTGAGTTTTTAATTCCATTTAAACCTGTTGTTTTTTTCAGAAGCAGCGCTTAACATGGGTGGGGTTCACAACATTGCAAATTTGGGTTAAATTCTTTAAAAAAATGGAGAAAAAAAATCCAAATTTGTCTGAACAAAAGTTCTTAACTGTGTCCAATTTCCATGTATTAAATTATTTTCTTGAGATTTATTTTAGGTATTTGTCAGTAACTTCAGACCCTTCTGCGGAAAAAAAATTTAAATCTGAGAAAAGATTTTGAAAAAATGTTGTGAAAAGTATTACGATTCCTCAAGTTTTCCAGAGTTGGTTTTGAGGCTGCACAAGGCCTTGTAAGGTACACAATATTGTTGGTTTTTCTGGGCAGGAATTTCATAAACTATCCAAAATCTTTAAGAATGATAATCGATTGTAGGAAATAATGTACACTGTATGTGATATACGAATAAGGTTTCGAACAGCAAATTAGTGAAATAAAGCTTTGGAAATGTACTGCTTGTTTTCCCAGTTCTTTTCATTTTTAGTTCATTTTTGTTTGTTTTGAATTTTGGAAGTTTTTAGCAACTTGAATTGACCAATCAAATACTCCGTACACTTGGAAGAGTTTATTTTGTGAAGATCCGTACAATTTGCTTTCCTTGACCGCCTTTTTGCCTTTCAAAGTTCCCGTCACACTAACAGCCAGAGAGCCTGACAACGATATGCAACAGGAGGAAGGAGGCTGCTACTGCTAGAACGCCTCTTCCTATTGGTCAGCGTGCTAGTGTTGATGTCTCTCATTGGCTGGTGCCGCAATGTTCAACCAATCAGCTTGTTTCTGTGTCAAGTACTGGGTAACGATGTTCCATTTCACTCGAGTGTGTATGCAAAAAAATAATTATCTGGTACGTTCGAAAAGTGGTATGTGTTCCTTTATTACATTCTTGTGAAGAAAAAAAACAGTAAAATTCAAATGTGGTCCATATTTCAAGTGCACTTAAGGTGCATTGTTAATATTTTGGGACAGGATACAAATTGCAGTATTGTAATGTCTGCTGTACTATTCTGCTGTGGTGGTTTATGGTAATAATTCAGCATATATAGGCAGCATTTTGAATTAAGGCATAAATGGAATGAAATTGAGGAAATACTCGGACCAAACAACCAAAACAAAAAACAAAACAACAGTCTGTCTTACTGGTTGCTGGGCCAAATAGATTGCAATAGTGACATCTCAGTGCAGTATTATCATTGGCTAGTGCCTCAAAACTTTCACCCAATCAGCAGTTAGCTTGTATAGCTGTAGAGCACTCCTAAGTTTCTTGGCTTTGATTGGCTAGTCTCCATGCCATTACTATCTTTTTGCTGTTATTTCATTGGAGGAGCAGTTGTTTCCCTCAGTTACGCTATGCCAAAGAATATGGGACAGGAGTGAAAAATAGCATAAATGTGTAGTATTTTAAAGATTACTAATGAAGTATTGCATGTTATTGATTTTGTTAGTAAAGCAAGAAAAGAAAATGGGAAAAAATGGGAGTGAACTGCATCAAATTTCTTGCATTGCAAATCATCGTGAGGCAGTCATACAGTATAATTGATTCTTATATGGGCTGTAGAGCAGCAATTGGGCATAACCAGGAACTACATGTAGCTTCTATCTGGATATGTATCCTATTGTGTTTTCCAAAAGCCTATTTTGGGGGCAAAAGCTCTTTGTTTCCCCACTTTTGGGTAGTTCGGAAATGTTCATTAAACTTGAGAGGGCATGTGTACAATATACACATGTGTGCCAAGTTGACTTGTATTTTTTGTTTTTACTCGACCAAATTCATGTTGAATCAACAAAACTTTCCGAAAATCACTCAAAAGTGTTGCCTGGCTGGCCAAAAGAGAGATGGCAGATTTTAGGTAAACTACACTTAGATGATTATTAGATTTGCGTTGCTATAGATACTGTTGTTGTTTTTGTTTACCTTTGACTGCGTTGTTTATAGTGTCTGTACAGAGCTGTAGATAGGTGTAGCATTTGTGGAGATGCACAGTCAAATCGTGCTGTTTGATTCACACACAAAAAATTCTCCATTTGTCATATGTGGAGTTTTGGAATCGCAAGCAAACAAACAACAAACCTGATGGCAGTGGATGTGGGAAAGGAGACGTTGAGGTATTTGTTATGGATCTTAAGAACGTCACAAGTAAATCACAAGTCAATTCAAAAGTCCTGTCACAAGTAGGAGGAGAAGAACAGTAACAAAGGAATGCCTTCATTCGGCTAGTCTGTGACTTGACTTGGGACTGGAGCCTTGTGATGGACTTGTGATGGCTTGTGATGGACTTATGATGGACTTGTGATGAACTTGTGATGGACTTGTGATAAACTTGTGATAAACTTGTGATGAACTTGTGATGGACTTGTGATGAACTTGTGATCCATCTCGGTACCTCAACTAAAAAATAAGCAGTTAAACAAAAGTCCATAAATAGAAAATGTTTTTTTTTGTCATCCAGGAAAGCCACAATTCACGGAACTGGTACACTTTTTTTTGTCCAGGAAATGATTCTCAAATGAAAGGAAACCAGTTTGGTATTTCCCTTTGCCTTTTTCAGACTACAACATGAACAGACCCATATTATTTTTTCCTGGATTCACATTACAGTTACCTTATGACATCCGTGCCAGTCCGGTATGTAGCACTACACTTTCCCGCAATAACCACAAATGGCCAACTTATTAGAAGGCATGATGTTCCAGAGAAAAATAGATGAACATGACTGCTTGGGAACTAGTGAGGGTTTGGTAGCACCGTGTGGAAGAATCTCTTTGAAAAGATGTGTGGTTCTGAAAAGAACCAGTTGGTTATGAAACTTGACGTATTGACCTGTATGCTGTGATCAGGACATACTGATCAAAAGACGATCAGAGCATACTTATTGGAACGTCAAGTTTCATAACCAACTGGTTCTTTTCAGAACCACACATCTTCTCAACAGAGATTCTTCCACATGGTGTTACCACAAAACCTCACTAGATCCCAAGAAGCAGTCAGTTTATGTATACTTTTCTCCGGCACATCATGATTTCTAATAGTTTGGTCATTGTGGTTATTGTGGGATAGTGTAGTGTAACGGACTGGCACGGATGTCATGAGGTAACTGCCTAAGAAAGGCAAAGGGAAATACAAGACTGTTACAGCAAACCCTCACTAGTTTACACTCCCGTTATGCGAAGTTACAAATCTTCTTTATGCTTCTTGGAACATGATTTCTTTTGGTAATTTCATGGATCATTCACCGAAAGATTTTACATCAATGAATTCTTCTGACAGCATCTCCTCACATTCTACTCACAGTGTAAATGGCAGATGAGACCTGTAGTTACTTTTTATATGACTTTGATGCAAAAAAAAAAAATGATATTTTCAAAGGATTTTATGTATTTTAATTATAAATAAGAAAAGACAAAAATAATGTGTTCTTATTTTTTTTTTGAGTCAGCGCTTTTTTTGCTGGAGTAGCTGCAGCCACGATTCGATAATTTCACTGTTTGTTTCATTTTTTTTTGTTCCTTGAAATAAAGAAATTGCTGTAGTTGTAGTTTGTTTTATACATTTTGTACATAAGAACATGAACGATGATTTCTTAAAAAGTCATGTTATTTGGTATGGTCAGTATTCTGCGAGCGTTGTAAGCTTAGATATGGTCGTCTGCTTTCACTGTGAATAAAATGACTAGTAAAAAGTGGTGACTTCAAAGTGAAACAAATAGATAAAGTAACATTGGAATAAATGTTCACTCCTTAACAAAAAATATCTCTAAAAGTATATATTTGCACAGATGGAGGTTTCAAGTCGTTATTTGGAGACAGAAAATTTGTTGTTGCAGCAAGTTAAAAAAATCACTTCGTGAGGTCGTGTTCTGTCAAATAGTAAAAAAAAAAACTTACTTACGCATACCGTTCCATTGTTTGATTGCGTAATTAAAAATTCAATTCGAATACATTGTTCGGCAGTAATTATGTAAAACAATTCTTAGAAGACATTCATGAACGTTCATTTTTGCCGTGTGTGAATGGGTGTAAGCAAGTGATAAAGAGTGTTATATTGCTTGAAACACATCTAAAACAATTAAGTCTAAAAATGTATTCAGTTTTGGAACAGGGTTTAACTGAGAGATGGTTAGAATAAAGAGAAATTCATGCACACCTTTTTTTTCCCAATCTTTTTGAAAAAGAAGGGATCGTGAAGAATTGTCACGTCAAGAATTCTGCTCGCTGTGAATGAACTGTGCTCGTTGCATTTTTTGTGCAACACATTGAAAATGTAGTGTATTGTTGGAGTTCTGTGAATATTTTGACTTGAAAAGTCCAAATGCATAAATTTAAAAAGGAACAATCAGATCATTCCATTAATAACGGCGGGGGTAGGTGGTTGTTTTTGATGGTTGGAAATTCCCTGGAATGGATTTTGATTGGAGGGTATTTTTCCTGCTAAATGTGACAACTTTCTCAGCTGAACTGTGCCAAACAGGAAATCCTTAGAGCAAAGTTTCAAAATGTGAGGCTTGAAAACGTCAAGAACTGAAAGTTTCAAATCTTTTATTCCCCCTCCCCTTATAACTGGAGTGATCTGAAAGCTGTAACTCCTCCTTTGATTAAAAAAAATATGAATATGTAAAAAAAAATCCTAGTTACCGTAGCTTTATTCTGTAAAAAATAAAACTGTTTAGGTGTTGACAAGAGTGTAGAATACTATAGCTTTGGTATAGCCTAAAAAGTCCATGTTGTAGCACAGTTGGAGTACGTGGTGTAATTGTGGTGCAGTTGGGGGGGGAGGGGGCACTTCAAAGTTGAACATTTCACAGTTTTATTTGCAACATTCTACCCTTTCCAATTTGAAAATCTTTTGTTTTGAGTTTCAGATATGTATGTAGTGTTAGGAAAAACTCAGCGGAGAACCAGTCATGCTCAATGTAAGCCCATGCAATTTTGACTGGTAACCTGGGTGTTTTTTATTTTTGGCTATGCATCTGGGATAAATACACAAGCCATCTTGAATAACATTGCTGAGTACAACTGACAAGATTTACTTGAAGTATTGAAGGCAGATTAAATATTAAAAAATAATTGAACTGTTAATTCAGACGGTCGTTTTGAAATTAGTTTCATTGGCTTTAAAAAACCCTCGCTTTAAAAGGGTTATTGTAACAGTTTCTATAATGACTGATCGGCCAATCATGATGCACTTTCGCCGCTCTGATAGTAACACACTTAAAGTGTACAGTAAACAGTAAACAGTAAAAAGGTAGTCACTATAAAACTAGTATAAAGCTAATATTGTACGTAGTACCAGCTTTTTCTTGAGATGGTATAGTTATACTACTCATGGTAAATCTGCCGATGTCTGAATGTCAAGAAAGTTACATCCATGTATGCCATACATGGACTTTGCTATAACAGTATAGCCAAAATGTACAACAATGCTTTCATGCTGATTGGATGGATGTAAGGAAAGTGCTGTATTTGAGTCAGGATCTGTGGAGGTAATGACCAAAAGTAGGCTTGAAGTTCAGGAGTCCAAAATTGGGAAAACTAGGCCAGGGGCTAGCCCTAGTCTATGGCCCGCACTGGAGTAGTCTCTGTATGCTGGCAGAGTCTACTATAGACTAGGGCTAGCTAGGTTCTAGACTTTTGAAAAATGTGTACCTCCACCCCAGCCTTTACTTTATCCTGCACTTCAGTTGTCATCGAGTCAATCACAAGTCAAGTTTAAAAGTCAGGTCACAAAGTAACAGAGGATAAAGTTGACATTGACAAAGGAATGCCTTGGTCACGGTCCATTGAAAAGCTTGTGACTCAATTTAGAACGGATGACTTGTGGTCGACTTGCTGTAAGAATGAGCAGTAGGATGATCCACCGTCTCAGAAATAGCTGCGTCTCACGCAAACCGCTCATGACTTTGTGTAGATTTCAACCACTCTGTAGCAGCCCTCGAGATTATACAATGAAATGCTTGAATAAAAAACAGACGTCACTGCAGCAAATGACTTTCTTGAGTTGCCGTCCACGTTTTATTTGTTGTATTTATGGGACCGAAATGTTTCAGTTGTGGAATATTTCATTTATTTTCCATTTTAGTATCTAGCTTTTAACAATTATGAATATTTTAGTACAGAGTTTTTCCAATACATAGATCTAATGGATGCACTGAATACTTGGTTGTCTGAGAAGCTACAAGAAAAAAATTATAAACTTTAGCACCTTCTGCTTCCTAGTGCAAAACTGCTGGCATAACTTAAATGCAATATGAAAAGCAAAAACTGAAACCACGTGAAGTAAAAAAGACAACATTTCATTAATTTGTGACTCGTACCATGGATAGTTTTGGTGATTACTATTCTAAGTAAAACTCTAAAACAGTGACCACTGGAATAATGGAAAATTTACACTGTGCTAAAATTATATTCAAAAATTATTTTTTTTAAATGTTGGATTCTGTCCATTGCAATGTTTTTGGCAACATTGTACAATTCAGCACTAAAGACTTCAATAATATATACTTATTAGATTTTTATTTGAAATAGAAAACTTTTAATAACATCAAAAGAAATTTTAGAAAACATTTGATAAATTTTGATTAAATTTTACATCTTTGGTTCTTTGGTCACACACTTCAAGACTAAATTATTAGTACTGAAAAAACTCTGCTCTGTCCTCCCTATAATTCACTCATATGACATGGTGTAAAGAAAAGCGGTGTCTATACATTTGTCTCTGTACTATTTCACATCAACTACGCTGTGAAAAAAATGTCTCACGCAAACTCAATGACCGTTTATCAACATGCACAGACTCTTAACAGTTTGATCCTAAAAAGTTGAAGTAGACAGCGACTTTTTACAGTTTTACCAGCTAGTTAAAAAGAGACCAAGGGAATCTTGCGACACCTCTGCAAAACTTCACCTTGGTCCCTGAAATATGCAACACTTGTCTCCCACTAACTGTAGTACATTTCCTTGATAGTTTCCTTGTAGTATTCCGACAGGGCGCGCCGTTTCAGCTTGAAGGCGTCCGTGATGAGCCCGGTTTCCGGCAGCCAGACTTCCGTGCACAGCTTCACTTTCCGGGGGACCTCCCACTTCTGGAGTTTGCCTGAAAGTCAAGGGAACATTCAACTATCGGTGAGCTCGAGAAACTAAAGTTGTGATTATGTCATTGTAAGTACATCACAAGTCTTGCAGTCTCAAGTGGACAACTGCATTGTCATTGTTCGTCCCATTGGTTGTGATTTGACCAATGACGTGGCTTGTGGCTTTACTTGTGACCAGACTTGTTATAGGCTTGCGATGACTTGTGATTTGACTTGTGATTTGACTCATGATCCAGAAACAAATTCATACAAAATTTTCAATTTTTCTTACAAATGTGACCTAATGTACACCACACAAACTCTCAAGTATAACTCGATGTAAGAATACTGGTCAGATGTGTTTCCATGGTAGCTTACCTTCCATAGCAACCTTTGCCATGGAGACCAGCACCACTTGCTCCATCTTCTTACTTGAGCATATCTCCTCGAAGGACTTGCTGGATAAACCCTGCTCTTTGGCCGCACTCTGTCAAACAATAAAAAGTAATTCTCTAAAGTGAATCTTTCACAATTTGCCTCGGTAAATTTCATTTTCCATGTGTGGGTATCACATGAAGGCAAGTTCATACTCTAAGCGAAAACGAAAGCAAGGCAAATTTCATTTCGACAACAACTGAAATTTGATTGTGACGTTCACCGTTACCTGAAAAACTCTGCTTTCGAACTGAAATTCACATGAAGTATGAACCGGTCTTGAGGTCCAGAGCAGACAAAAAAGGAAAATTCGTGAGTAACATTCTCGTACCTCCAGGTTACTCCTGTAGGGAACCACCAGGGCGATGCAGTAGTCAAAGTCACCGTCGGCATAGATGCAGATGTTCTCCACGTAGGGCGATTTCTTGAGGACCGTCTCTATCGTCGCCAAGGAGACGTACTCGCCGGTCTGGAGCTTGACAAGGTCCTTCTTGCGATCTATGGAGTACAAAGGTAAAAGTTTTACCATTTAGAGTGCAATAACAGCGAGATAAAGTCATGAATTCTGATAATTCCTTGACATTATCAACTTTTAACTCAAATTGAGTGGCAGTGCAAGTGGTGAGCTAGTACTTATACATATATTGCCGACACACATTTGTGACATCAACGCCCATATCTTTTATGCAACAAGGGCACTAGGTGTACACATTCTGAAACTTGTCTGGTACATCTCAGTTCAAATTTTCTAGACTAGTTTCTCTAAGATTTTGCCAGATGTCTTCCATATTTCAAGACAGCCACAAACCAAACAGTCACTAACAGCTGATATTCTTTGAAAAGGATCCATTTTTTTCTGCACTACGCAATAAAATAAAACATTATTGCCACTTCACAATCACTTCAATCAAGTCACATTTTATCATTTCAAACTTATACCTCTAATATTAATGAAATTTAAGATGAGAAAAATCTGACCAATAATTCTGAGTGTTCCATCAGGCAGCATTTCCCCTATGTCCCCAGTGTAGAACCATCGCTGGCCGTCGACCGTCTTGAAGTACTCGTCAGTCAGGGCGTCGTTCTTGTAGTATCCCATGGCAACGTTTCCCCCGCCTATCAGGATCTCCCCCCGGGGGTGGGGCCTGTCCTCCGGGGTGTAACCACCTGAAATAGAGAACGATCACAAGTCAATTCACAGGTCCAGTCACAAGTAACAGGGAATGAACAATGATACAGGAAGCCCTTTGTTACGTCAGTTCAGTTGAATATGATCTTGTGAGTTGACTAGGAATTGGACGAATGATTGACTTGTGATTGACTTGTGATTGACTTGTGATTGACTTGTGATTGACTTGTGATTGACTTGTGATTGACTTGTGATTAACTTGTGATTGACTTGTGATGGACTTGTGATTGACTTGTGATGGACTTGTGATGGACTTGAGATGGACTTGTGATTGACTTGGGATGAACTTGTAATGGACTTGTGATTGACTTATGATTGACTTGTGATTGACTTGTGATTGACTTGTAATTGACTTATGATTGACTTGTAATTGACTTGTGATGGACTTGTGATTGACTTGTGATGGACTTTTGGTGGACGTTGGAAGTTTTGTGAGGGACCTTACTACAACACTGATTATTCAAGTTACTTCTTTAGAACTTTGGAAATCTTGTGAGATAAACGTCCATGTTGGACTTGAACCATTGACCTTTGCAAATATCTTAATGTTCAACCTCAGATCTTGCAAGTGTCAGCTTTACAAATGAACTCAGAAACTGACAACTAATCTCACCTTCTTGCCACTCCAGCAGCTTAATCTCGCAGCATGAGAGAGGCTGACCCACGTGACGTGTGGTGAAGTCACCGGCTGAAAAAAAACATTTAATTACTGGTTGCTTTCTCAAAAACCTTTTGTTTTTAATGTGCCTTATGGTACTAAATTATGATGGAGATTTCCTCTGGGAGTTTTAGTTGAAGCAGCACCGGTGCCGTTGCCATTTCCAGGAATAGGGGGGGGGGGGCGGCACAGTACCAGCTAGGGGAACACCACAAAAAAAGGCAATTGTAAATAACTTTTATGCTTAAGGTTTTTGCTCACTGGGGGGGGGGGTGCCTTTCTGCCACCCCCCCTCCCTTTAGTGACGGACATGAGTTGAAGGCTAAACAGAAATACATATTTTTCTGACTTTCTACATGAAAACGTCCACAATTTTACACTCACGTTCTGCAACAGTGCCACCCCCGCTTGTCTCGGTCAGTCCGTAGCCTTGCATTATACATGTGCAGAAGCAGCACTGCATGAAGTGTTGGGCGCTTTGCGACAGTGCAGCGCCCCCACACACCATGAGCTTCATGTTACCACCAAGCATGTCCCTCATCCGAGAAAAAATCAGCCTGTACCAGAAAAAAAACATTAATTAACTTTTTTGTAAGGTATAGCAAAACATATACAGAAAACATATATAGCGAAAAATACAAAACATGTAACAAAACATTTACAGAAAAATTTACGAACATGTTGAAAATGGGCGTGTCAAATCCTTGCTCAATGTGTCGCAGCTTGTAGTCGTAGGCAAACTTAAAGAGCGCCCTCTGTAGGGGCGAGCCACTGTTGACTTTGTCCATTACGCCTTTGTAGAGCCGATCGATAATCAGCTAAAACAAAACAAAACACAACAAAAATTGTAATTGACATTGTTGCAAATTATGAACTCTGCTATAACTTCACCTGATGACTTGTGATTATTTAACCTTCACTAATCTCACCTGTTGCAGTCATTTGCATTGTTCACAGAGTCTGGTCAATGTAAATTGATGAATACTTTTTGGTTCCTAAACAAATCTGATCGTCCATTATGACTTGGGTGTTAAGGCCAGTACCGGGGTATATAGTTTTGACGTCACAAAATATTATATTTATGCAAAATTTGTCAGGGTTGAAATGTGTTCAACTTTGCAAATTTGCATTGCAAAATGCTTGTCTTGTCGTCTCAGATTTGCTTTCACGTTCGCTTTCAGCCTGAGTAACCAGCCTTTAATAATAATAAAACAGAACGAAAACAGTGAACAATGTCCGTTGAGTTTAAATATCTTCAACTCCAACAGACACCAATTTGAGCTGATATATTTGCTCACCATATTCAAAAACAAAATCCTCATCCTGCACTAGTAAGCAGGAGGCAGTGGGTTGGTGTCTCACCCAAGTAAGCTTGTGATGATTTCGCACAAGCCGACAGAAAGTGTATAAAAAACTTCAATTATAGCATTATGATTTTCTTTACTCACAGGAACTGTCGCCATGACGGTTGGTTTCAGCACAGACACGTCCCCCTTGCTTCCCTTCTTGACTTTACTGGAGATATCGGTCATGGTGAGTGGGGAGGAGTAGCCAAGCCGACACCCCTCAGAGAGGAGGGAGCACTCCAGGACCACCTCGAGGATGTGAGCCAGGGGCAGGAAACAGACACAGGTATCGTCCGATACCAGCTGAGCGATGCCGCTGTAGTTTGCCGAAGAAAAAAAATGACATTGTAGACTGCGTGCGTGAGAAGTAGTATAAAGTGCTTTGATCTTAGTTAAAAGCACTACATGTATATAAGTATCCATTATTATTGTTATAAGCAGATGGCTCGTTGTCAAAATACACAAGTGCTCTCATGGAAAGGACAAATCTCATGCTTCACTGGTCCACGCAAATATGGCAAGATATGGCAATATGTGATATATTGTAAATATTGACAATTTTTGTGTGGCCTTCCGTTTCAAAAGCCCGTCACTTGACTTGAGAGTAGAGAATTGTGATCAATCTGTGATGACTTATGGGGACTCGATTGCAGTACTACCATATTGGAATGAAAGTCACTTGTTCATGTTCACGTACCTTGAGTGAGGTATTCTGTTCTTGGCCCCCGACACCATAGACATGATATTCTTATGGGACATCATGACGCCTTTCGGTATACCAGTGGAACCACTGGTATACATGATGATTGCTAGATCGTCAGGATCAGGCTGAGCGCGAGTTGTATCTGGGAAAAAAAGAAGTATCCCACAAACAATAAAACTTAAATAAAATGAGATATGAACATTCTTTTTGAATATGTAGTATTGATTTGTATCAATAATACTCAAGGGAGAAATGGTATTATTAAAATTCTTGATTAAACATTTGGTAAAAATCCACTGTGGTATGGCTCTCCAAATTAGTCAAAAACAATTTTCCAGATTTTTGCATTTTTTTTGTAAAATTCTATATTTTATTTTTTTCCAAACCTGTGTTTGATTCCCCATGTTTGACGACTGATTGGAAAGAGTAAAGCTTCATTTCGTCACTGAACTTGCTGGTGTCTGTTTTGGCCAGCTGGTCCTCCATGTAGACAATGGTCTCAATTTGGGGGATATCTTTCTGAATGGCCTGTCAGAAATGAAGAAATCGGTATCCAAATAAAACAAGCCAACAAAAATCTGTGTATCCTTTTATTTGTGGTTTCTGACTTTGTGAAGCAAAGCACTGTCAAAATATATGGCCTTATAAGGTAACACTAAGTTATGCAAATCAGCAATGCAAATTAGGCACACTTTCAACCTATCGGGAACCTTCTTTAAGTACTTTTCATTTTTATTGGATGAGTAGAGTTTGGGTGAACTTGCCAATGTATCCAAGCTCAATATTGAGGGCCATGTTTTAAAATGAAATCTTGGGTTTTTAGAAATAAGCCATATACCAAAAAAACCACAAAAATGTCAGCCTTAAAGAGCTCATTTTGCATCACTGAATTTATTCATTTGCTGAATTGCAAATTTCTGACAAGCACAAACCTTAAATTTGGGCAGAAGACTCGAACTTGTGATGACAACACGAACTCCTGTCTCTTTGATGCCATGTATGATTGCATTCTCTCCTAACGTAGCATAAAGTGTCACCACTACACCAAAACAAAAAAAATTCAAATTTGTTTTTAGAAAATCACTTATTTATAAGCAATGGCGAATGCGGTTTCAAGGTAGATGCATCCAAGTATTGGCACAAACTGAAAATGGCCACATTTTGCGTTCAGCAAAATTCTGTTCTTATGTTGTGCTTCAGCTTCACACAGCTCCATGGAAATGGGCCTAAGATGGGCATGGAACCCTGAGTTGTGTGGTTGTCACTTCAAAAAGAAAGAAATTCTTCCATCGTTAGAACACCACTGTAAATGGGTCATTCTGTACATTGAGGGTCCATTTTTTTCCTGTCCCTGTTACATCTGACATTTGTGATTTTATAATTCTGATGCACTCCTTAATGCAGTCATCCTCTAAGAGTGATTATGAATAGCAAACTGCCTTCCCAACAAATAAAAATTTGTTTGAAGTCATTCTTAATGATACTTGAATGGCAAATTACAAAGTATACCATGGTAAAAGAGACAGGGAAAATGTCGCACTTTGGACCCTAAATTAATACAATGACTCGAATATAAATACAACAATGTTCAATGTCCTTCAAAAAATCTGGAAACTTACCGGTGAAACCGTACCTGAAGCAAGCCTGCAGGGAAATCAAGAACTCTGCTCTTGTTTCAGCAAAGATGAGAACGTTCTCCTTGTGTTGGACCCCAAGGCTGCGTAGGCCCCGCCCAAGACAATCTACAGCAGTGAAAGTTTCTTCATAGGTCTGCGAAATGTACTCGCCCATCACCAGCTGTGAACAGACAAATCAAAAAGCTTACAATTCAACTTGTAAAAATATACTTTAGACATTTCAGATGACACAATGGTACAATCAAATTAAAAGAGGGTACCCGGTATTTGAATCAGTGAAATGGTGAATTAAAAAAATATCCACTAACATCCCTTCTGAGGTAGAGCACACTGAGAGTTTTATCAAGATGTAATCACATTACTTAAAATGTCTTCTTCAGGCAACGGAAGAAACAACAGCTACAAAATAATCATTAAGTATAAAGAGGCGGAGTAAAAGAGGCGGGGCTTAAAAGAAGGGGAGGACCAAACAATAAAGTGGAAAGGAACGAGAAACAATGCACTTTACGGTCTTATTATTTTGGAAGCATCCTTTTGATAATAAAAAAATCAAAGACAGAGGAGGAATATGAAAACAAAAATATGGATGGAAACAGAGAGAGGTGAAATGTTAAAAGGCATCCCAAACCTTCTTAAATGATTTTCCGTTGGGTTGCATCTCATCCTCTTCCTTATATATCTCCCGTGTTCCCAGGCAAGGCATTTTGCCATACTTGTATGTCACATACTCAAACTCCCCGTCTAAAGTCTCGTACTTCTCATGAGGGTGGGTGGTCAGCTGGCGAGGATGGGAGGAGTCTCGGTATGGCCCCGCCCGGTCTCTGAAGTGTAATAATGTAGTTTAGAATCCCACTATATTGCTTTAATTCAAAACCGGTTTTTATCTTTCCAACATCACTTCTGCAATATCACGCCTTCTTTCTTTTTCTTATTTTACAAAATTTTCAACTATATGCTGACAGAAAATATGACTTTCTCATCGTTTTTAATATTCCCATTGATGCCGTTTTGTGTTGTTATTGTTGTCATGATTTTACCCCACATTTAGTTTGTTTTTCTAACTTCAAAACCTCTTTTCAAAACATCCCTGTTGCTTTTCAACATCGCCAACTATTTGAGTCAGTCTAATAAAAGTGGATTTTATTTTATTATTTATTCGGCCGAAGCACAAACACACAATAAGCAATCCACAAAAATAAACAAATTTTAGAGAAATTTGCAGGCAAATTCTAAAAAGATATATCTCCTTGAACAAAAAAACGACAGTCAAATAATAATTCCATATAATTTGAAAAATTGTACTTATAATTCTTCCTTGGAGTTCCTTTAGCTTTGAGTCAATTTTGGTTACTGAAAATTGCCTGCGAAACTTGCCAGTGATTTGATTTTTCAAAGAGCGGGGTCCTGAACTACACCATTACCCTTTGCCGACGTTGACGCCCTTCACACGGTCGCGTCGGTGGCGGAAGGGGGACGCCGCGACGTAACACGGGATGTACGTGAGCGCATCGTAGATCCACACGACCCACGCCAACAGGGTCATGATCACGGAGACATAGAAGGGCTCCAACGGCTCACCGTCCGGCATCTTGAGGAGTTGGCTCGAGGTAATTCACCTAGAGGTAAGAAATTGTCAGTCGATTATGTTATTGATGGATCATAATTATTATTTATGATAACAACTTGGACAAGTGTCATAACTTCGAGGTGGGGGTGCACTATCCCCTACTCGAGGCCTATCCCCCCCCCCCCCCGGTTAATGCACCCCTTCCCGATGCCCCAAATTAAGTCCCTTCCCTGGCTAATGACCCATTGTACGCCACTTGATATGACTTGACTTTTAGAAAAAAAACTCAGTCATGCAAAAGAGAAAGAAAGAACTAGAAGCTCGGCTGCAAACTGCCTAGGCCTATAACGCATCACACAGACTTACCTGAAATATTAGAACTGTGAAAGTTAGAGAACTTGGTGTTTTGATCTCAAATGTTTTGCAGAACCACAAAATGGCTGCATAAGCACTCGCCAGGTAGCTGCACATAGGGGCCTATACAAACTGGTTTTTCAGGGTCCTTGAAGTTACAAAGTACGGAACAGCTGAAAACTTTATTTGCTCGTCTGGAAATCAAACATAAAGTTCCAAAGAGCGCATCAAAGTTCACCCATTTGAAAGATAAACAATTGACCCCTTTGTCCTCGTCAGCCGGATGTGCATTTTCATGCCTTCAGTCATTGTTTAAACTCGATACAGAAAGAGTTTAATTCATAAGCAGTTGTTTTGTACCTAGCAATCATAAAAAGGGCATTCCGTTTTCCTCTCATAAGTTCAGAACTGTTTGAGGCCGGCAAAACACAAATGATAGGCCTGCAGCGAAATATTCCCCGGGCTTGTCATTATAAGAGTTATGATGTAACAAGAAAGGATCCGGGGGGAGGGGCGCCAATCGGGGCTATGCAACACCCCCCCCCCCCAAAAAAAAATCACGCACTGCGTACACTACCATCTTTTCCAAAAAAAAATTGGTGGTCAGAAACTGCCTCAGATCGCACCACAGAGTATTCAAAAAAAAAATCGGGGCAAAAGCGGGACCCGAACCCCACGCCGGAATTTTTCGGACCCACTTTTTGGGGGACCAACATTTTTTGGCTCCCCCAATAAAAAAATGCGTTCTGGATCCACTCTTGTGATGTAAAAAAAAAAAAATTACCACAATAAATTATTATATATATATTACAAATGTAAACAAAATGTATCCTGGCTTGGAGTTTAAAAAAAAATTATATACGGAACTAATTGCTGCCTTGCCAAACAACCGTAGGCAAAAGGGCAAAGAAATTATTCATTTTGTTTGCAACAACAACATACATCCTTTGATGTGTTTACTGAATACTTATTAGAGGCTTAGACAACTCAGACAGTGCTAGAAGGTAGACATTAATGAAGTTTTTGTTCATGTAACTTTGTGGCGGGAACTGCCGCCTTTCGGCCGGTGCACGTGTAAACGTGATGACGTATGTAAACAAGTTTCATGAATAGTCGGGCTACCGTGCAACGTGCTCCTTGTTATTAGAAAGGCCGATGCGGAGCAGGACACCAGTCCGATTGGTTGTATGGTTTGTGTGTGCGCCATGTGAGCCCCGGTTCATGAATTGTGTTGTATTTTTGCAGAAATTGTTATGCAAGGTAGTTTATACCATCAGAGGATTATTCTTTGAGCTATGGACACGATTGACGATGACGACTTTTTCGATGACTGGATCATCAAGTCCATGAAATCGTAAGTTCCATTGCTTATCTGCCGTATACGGGGCCGCATGAACGTGTAATCAAAAAGCATTGATTGACCATGGAGCTATAGCTCCATGGATTGACAAACCATGGATGATGATGGACAAACTGATATTGTGATAACAATGACATGTCGATTCACACTTTGTTGTCGGGATGAAGTTGAGCTAGCCTCTTGGACTTCCGAAATTACAATAGAAAAGCACAGGGCAGGACCTATCTTGCAACTTTTCTGCACACACCCCGCATTTGTAGTTTTGGGGCCCGCATTTGTTTTTTGTCCATTATTAGTACTTTTTTAGTTTTCTATTTAAATATTACAACTTACAATAACAAGTCATTTTTGAATTAATACGCCTATCAAACCATTTGCGTATTACATGGAAATTTAAGGCAATCACTAGTGCCCTCCCCCCCACTTATGTATGTTGGAGATTGTCTCTTAAATTTTGACCGAGGGGTGCTTTTGTCATTTCAAAAGTGACAATCCCTATGTCTTGGGCGGGGCAGCCCAGGAGAGGGGGGAACAATTGATTGACACATAAATTACATTGTACTAATTAGTCAGTTTATATGAGATGAGACGAGGTCACAATATTTTCGTTGGTTTTTTCCTCCACAGTTACAAGCATCTGCATATGTTTGACCTGCCCCAGCCAACTTGCATAATCGAATGGAATGAAAGGAACGGTAAGATATTCTCCGATGTCGTTATATAACAAAAACAATTCTCTTGTCCATCCACAATGCCACAATCTTAAACAAAAACTACAAGAACAGCGCAAAGGATAAGTAGAAATAACCCAAAACATTACACAGTGTATTTGCCTTTGTAAAGTCGTCTTTTGTTCCCTATCACTGCAGGTATCTTTGTAGCTGGCTGCAGTCCAGACTGTCGCAATGAGATCTTGGAGATGAGCACCCCGGCCAAGCTGACGACGGAGTCCAGCGGCAAGGCAGCGGCAGGACTGACTAAGGACAGAGACTTCAAGATGTTGAGAGGAGGCTTCAGTGATAAGCCCATCCACTGCTTGAAGTATCTCAGAGGAACTCGACCAAGGTTAGTGATTTTCAAGTTCTTCAGGCCAGTATTGAGGTCGGTTCATTCTTCATGCGAATGCGATAAGAATTTGAGGTCACGAAACATTTGCTGCACAATTCGCCGGAGTTAAAATGTGTTCAATTTTTGCGAATTCGCAGCGGGAAAACTTGGCCTGACGTCACAAATTGGCGTTCGCATTCGCTTTTGCGCCGAGTATGAACCGGCCTTAATAGGAGGGGGTCACAAGAAACCGAGGTCCATTTGGTCTTTTAAATAACTTTATGTTTATTTCAGCATAGCCAGGGATGTCACGGGGCTGAGTTGGGGGTAAGTTAGGGGGGAGGTTGACCTCCGTGAGTCATGTGTTTTTTTGTGCGAACATTGTTCTTGTTAGCAAAAATGAATAGCACCACCATGTGGCAGATGGGCGTCCAGTATTGTCCGCTTCAAAGAGCACCCAATATGTCAAATGATGTCTAGCCCCCCCCCCTTCTCAATTGACATTGAGGTACTTTAGGCTGACGTGACCAGCAAAAATCTCCATTTGAAAGATAGGCCTAACTACTCAAAAAGAGGTGAAGAAATCAAACTTACCTTTAAATAACTGTATCCCACAGATAATTATGAAAAGGTGAAGCACACGGATGCATACATCACCAGGGACTAAGCAAACAAAAAGTTGATAGATAGAACCAACACAGACAGCCTGAAGGCTATAGTGGTGTGATCGTTGCCTGGGGTTGAAGTACTTCGATTTTCAATGGGGTTTGCCTGATGTTATCAGGGATGTGTCAATATTGTCTCAAAAATAGGCAAGGTCATCAGGATGTGACAAACACAGTGATTTTTTAAGTGACACAAGTTGGGAAGAAGTTTAGAACTGAAGGGTTGGAAAAGGGTAAATAATGGCGACAAAAAAGTACAGTGTGCAAGTTTTCCTGCGCACTGAGGAAGTAGTATGTTTTAGTAGACACCACAAATATGCTTTTAATGTAAAGTACATTTGTAAACGTAATTTGGCATCCATGATCACAGAAACATAAACGTACACAGCTGTTATTATAAGGTAGCTGCACTTTTTCAACCACTATGTTTACTTTTAAATTAAAATTTTTTGTTTTGTTTGTCAATTCAGATTTCGAAATGCAGTTGCATTTTGTACATTTAACCAATATATTTCCACATGCATTTACATATCCTTCACTGTCCCTGTTTGGGTTTTATTTTTTTTCCCTCTCATTCAGATTGATTGTCACTGGTAGTCATGCCAGCCCTCATCTGGATGTATGGCAACTGGACACGGAGACCAGTGACGTCATTAAGAAGCTGTCCGCAGTGCCTGGACGAGCGACAGAAGGGGGCGGAGTCAGGGGTGGGGTCAAGGGCGTGGCCCAACGGCCAGGTCACAAAGGTCACGTAGCGTTTGGCTCTACGATGTCCGATCTGCAGGTTGCTGATGTCGAGACAAAGGAGGTGATAGGGACAGGTAAGATAAAAATATGGGGAAGCACAAACAAGCAAACAACAGTCCAGGGGTCAAAGTTCATGGAGCTGCTAAGCACAGAAATATGCTAAGCACAAAAACCTACACAAACTGGTAACCGGCCAAAATGAAGTGCAATTTATACTGTATGTGACTGGCTCTCGGCTGATTTTGGCTTAGCACAAAACTTTGCCTAGCAATTTTTTACTGCTTAACCAGCTCACATTTGAACCCAACAAAAAAACTGACAAGAAATTGCCAAAAAACAGAGAACTGTCACTTTGAACAACAGGCCAGTGAGTGAAAAAAGAAGACTTGTTTCTATAGAATTTCTAAGATATTCGTCCTCTATTGACAAGGAATTTTGTTTAACTTCCAATAATTTGGTTTTTCATAGATTTTGGGAAAGCTGACTGTGTGGTGGAGATGAAATTTCTGAATGAGAACGAGTTAGTGACGTGTGATACCCAGAGTGGCCTCATTAATATTCATGACATGAGAATACCGTCAAGCCAATCACCACCCAGTAACCACCTCATGAATAATTCAAGAACTGGAACTGAACAGAGCATACTAGATGGAGACACATCCCCCAAAGACATTGACCAATCACGTGTAGGCTTAGATACTTCAATTCCTGAGAGCACCAATCAGCATATCTCATGCAAAGGGAAAGCAGCATGGACCTTTGACCTCAGGTGTACATCAGACACTAATCTAGATCCCCCCAATGAAGAGGCTTGTAAGAAATCCAGACTGGATGTTTCCACGGCAACAGTTGCTAGCCTTTGCTCCAGTGGTGAACTTTTTATCAGCGACTTTCGAAACCTTGAATCGCCACTGCACCATGTTAAACTTGGAGATGAAAGAAGACTAAGCAAGTCAGGAAATTTAACAGCGAAGGCAAGTTTAATTTTGAAGTGATCAACTCTTTTCAGGTCCTGAAATTCAGATGCCTTTTTTGTGTGTTTAGCAAAACGATTACAGGATTTTTTTTATTGATGGTGAATGTCTGATATAGGCTGAATTAAAGAATTTGGAATACTTTGGCCTTTTGACCTGGTGCATCAAATTTATAGGCGCCACAGGATTCATTTTTCCTGATGTGATTTCATCGTATTTTCTTACAGTGGTGTCCAACAGAAAAGACTTTGCTCTCAGTATCTGGTAAGAATTATCACTTATCATGTCATTCTAAATAATTTGATTCTTTTTATTCGAATCATGAAAGTAGCAAGAGGAAATATAGCATTTTGTCAACCTGGTTTTTCAGAACGGAATATATTCAGCAAATAAATAGAATTTCCATATTTTTTCACAGGATTGAACGGGTGTGTGGACATCTATGATACTTCAACATGGCAGCAACGCACAAACTCTCCACTAATGGTAAAGCCCGTCTTCAGCCACGAAGGTCACATGACGGGAGAATCAGCCAATAAGGATGTTGGGATTTTATGTCATGCCTGGCATCCATGGCAACCCTGCGTGGTGATGTCATCAGGTAGCGACGGCTCACTACATGCCTGGGACTGGTCCTCTGTCTCATGATTTGAAAAAAATATTATAATTTAGTCTTTTTTTTTAACAGCAACTTTTAAACTCTTACCTTGAACATCAACTGCCGCAAATGTATGAGGAAATATGAAATTATGCAGACTTGCCTATTAAAGGTACGTTGGAACTTTGGTAATTATTCGGGAAAGACCTACCGATTTAATAAGAAAAACCTTGCTTAAAGTGAAGATAGAGATTCTCAATCTGTATCCACGAAGCTGAAACTTCAAAAGATAAGATATTCATCCTACTTATGATTTTGAGCAATTTTTTTATTGCTTCAAACAAGTAAAGCAAATGATCTTATATAGCTTAACGACTTACTGTAAAGATGAATTTGCACAAATTTTCTTGTTTATTTTTTTTTTTTAGCCTGGTTGGAATCAAACTTGAGTTTCCTGCTATGTTGGAACTGCACTGAGTTTTTGTTAACAGTCTCTCCAAAATGAACCTATTTACGATCATCTGGTTATTTTGCCAGAAAGGTAAATGAAGGACATTTGTTCTTCCTCCTTGATGTAGAATACGAACACAGACACGAAATTCTATTGTAATTAATTTTAACAAAAATAAGGAAACAAAATAACAAAGATGTTACCATGTCAATAGAGGGCGCCCTTGATTAATTTAATGGTGCAAAAGAAATGCAAGTACTGAGGCCATTTCTCAAACATCGGCTTCGTCTTCATTTCAGCTTCAGGCATGTTGTTTACGCTTGAGCTAGAGACAAACCAAAGACTAGGTTTAAGAAACGTTCTGGGTGTTTGGTAATGGATAGTATTAAACACTTGTAAAGCAGTGACCTGGAGTGAATGGTCTGACCGGTGTAGATTGTAACTTTATTCTAATGACCATCAACAATACAGGGAGTGTTTGTTGTCATTGAGAAGGGAGTTGCAAATATTTACTTATGGCCATTAGTGTCTCGGTTTAAGCAGCAAGTTCTTCCATTGTGGTTATACACTGACCTTTACAACCAATCTTGAAATCTAAAACTTCTTATTGGTAACTTTCAGATCTCGATTCCATTGGATATTGTACAAAGTCAGGATGCAAACTTCAATTTTTGTATTTCTATACTTGCAAACTTTGATGTCTTTTCAATTGTAGTTTGAGCTGTCAAACTAATCTGGAAGAAAAAAAAAGAATCTGAAATAGATATTGGAAACTGATAATTCTTGTGAGTCTTAAGTTTTGATGCTTTGTGAGCGCAACATGGTGTAGACATGTAAAGCACTCGGCGAGTGCAAGCCTCCACCAAGGCTAAACAATTCCCAGCCATAGTGTCAGCACATGCAAAAGAAATTCTCGCATAAATGGTGTAGAATCCTTTTAAACAAATCCTGCATCCAGACCCAGATCCGGATCACTTTCAAAATCTAATCGAGTTGTATTTGTACCAAGGACCACCCTAAAAACAAATTTCATGAAAATCCGTCCATAAATTTGGAGTTATCCTATTCACAGACAAACAAACCAACAAACAAACAAACAAACAAACCAACGCTGATAAAAACATAACAACATAACCTCCTCGGCGGAGGTAACAAGAAGGTTTAGGGTTGCGCAAATTTGGACTGGGAGCGCTTGGGGCAGTGCAAATAGAAGGCCCGTTACGATTACATCGTGACTGTTGGGACTGTTTGACTTGCTATTGTCATCCTTCTGGTGCGTTTGCTGTTCGCCTTAAGTTGCGTCTTAAAGAGGTATTTCGAGCCGTGATTTGCCTTGTCGGTCGATGCTCAAGGAGGAATGCATATTCTCATTACGAATGCAGATCTGTATGTCCGTGAATATAGCGGTTGTAATTAATATTCCTTGTGTGTTACAAGAATGGTTGTTTGAATACCACTTTATACTAGCGATCAGTGTCTATAGCGGTTGCGTTATCACACACAAGACAATCAGTCAATATCATCATCATTAACGCTCATTTGTGACAACGATAAGAGGCAAATCAACAGCCGCTATCAGACACGGGCGAAGATAGGATCGTAACGGTGACGATTTTTGACTGACACAAATCTGGATGTATTGTTCTCTGCACGGTGCGGATCACTTTGATGAAGCGGTACGGGAAAGGGAGACCAGCGAGATTTGTTCCTGGATCGAGCCGTGGATTGTGCCAAAATCACCCGGACGTTTCTTGCGGAATTGCCTCCGTGTGGTTCTGATATTGCAACAGGACTTACTCGATCATGGAGACCTATACATTGCCATTTAACCTCCAAAATAAAAGCCTTGCATGTCTTCATCAGCCTTTCACTTGATGGAGCTAGATGGATGATTAACGTGAGGAAGGTGAAAAATTTCCAACTTGAAAAGAATGGTCTGCATTTGGAACAAAAGTCCGTTTTTCTTGTGGAATCTTCGGGAAAGAAACTGCGTTCACCGTGTACAGGACTCCTTGGCAGGTATCAACAATATCAACTGCAACAAGAGATGTCTTTCGCAGACAGTGTTTAATGTTCTCCTTCTGGGGAAACACTTTTCTGTAAAATCTTCCATAAACGAAGTCTGAGACACGCCTTTTTTACCTGCAGGACATCAAGATTAGATGCGGGAAAATAAATTGTCAATTAAATAATTTATGGTTCACTTTCGCCATTAACATAAATTCTCCCTCATGCAAAGCCGTCATTCTGAATGGTGCTCGAAACCCTCTTCAAATCAATGTAGGGTTTATTTTGGCTAAAATCTGTAACACTCCGTATGATTTGTGAAAATAACACAGGTGGTAAGTGCCTACACTCGACCGCCATTTCCATGCCAAAGAATGACGTCACTCTTGTATTGACCACTGTGATAGCCTCTTGAACTTCAGACTTTCAGTGCGCTTTTGGACAAATTACTGATCTACAACGCCAATTTTGAGTTTCGACAATCATATTAACTTCCAATATTTTGAGTCCACTGTGAGGCAGTCAGGGTTCTCTGACGAAGAAATGGAACATTCTCAATTTGAGTTGCTTGGTCTCAGTTTTGGGTGATCTAGACAACATCACATTCTGTGCTTGTACGCTATCTGTGCGTGTACGCTGTGTTCGTGTACGCGCGCGTGATTAAAAAAAAGATGCATAAAGTTCTTTTCAGTGCCTGACTCTTGAGACGCAAAGCATCTAGAAAACAAAGTGTAAGTACCCAATTTTTATTTAACAGAAATTGAAAAAATATTATTACGGTTCACAATAATTACAATACTCTGGCGTGAGTCTGTACAAATTACTAATGTGAAGGAGTTTTTATGCGAAATCTTGTAAAATAACCTGTATAATTCTGCATGAAAATCATTAATGCCTACAGGTATAAATTCGGAATTTTACAGAGACTCGTCAGAGTAGGCCTATTGATACTATTTTTTGGTCGTATTGAGATATTGTCAGTGTTTGTCTTTCTGCTAACGCAGAAATAGTGCATGTGAACTCGGGATGACACGTCGATCATCCCCTGCACACATTCATAATTGACAGATAGATATCAGCTCAACCGTATATGCAGACAATAACCCCTGCTTTTGATTGAATAACAGAAGCATGAAGATTACCTTGTCAAATTTGTTATACGGGGATTTTGGAGTGACACACCAAATGTAAATATTGCAGATATTAGTGAGAATCTGCTACTGGAAAGAGTGCAGTTCAACACTGTATTCTGTCCAAGTTAGTTCAAGGGTAAAAAAAGTCCATTCCGTGTATTGGTTTTGTTCTGATCCAAAACCTTTGGGTTTTAAAGCTACAAATATTCCGGATGAAGTAATAAATCAATGCAGTTGATTCGTTGGGTTTTTTTTATTTTTAGGTTTACACCCTTATACACGATCAAATTCTGAATGATGGGACACACGACCTTGAAAGAAGACTACGAAGTCGACCAAAGAGCCATCATTGGGCGTGGCCGCTTCTCCACCGTCAAACTTGCATTTAGCAGACGACACGGTCGCCATGTTGCCGCCAAAATCACTCCACTCTCGCGAGAAAATGACGACACAATCTCTAACGCCTCGCAGGAATTCCAGATCCTGTCCAGACTGGATCACGGAAACATCATCGACGTTTATGATCACTTCGTGGAGGCAGGGTCCCTCTGGATTTTCATGGAGCATGCGCAGAACGGCGACCTGAGAAAGTTCGTGCACCCGCGCAGACGGCTCTCTGTAAAATTGGCGCGAAAGTTCTTCACTCAAATTTTGGACGCAGTGGCGTACATGCACAGCCAAGACGTGGTTCACAGAGACATCAAATGCGAGAATATTTTAGTCACAGGAGATGAGGGTATTGTGAAACTTTGCGACATGGGATGTGCCGTTTCACTCACTGAGCGGACCGAATCCGACCCGCCTTCCCAACACCGGGAGGGGATCTATGGTTCACCCGCCTACGCCGCACCCGAGGTGTTAGACCGTACGGCCCGGGGGTTGAAGCCGGCCGACGTGTGGTCTACCGGTGTGGTGATGTTCTTCATGGTATGCGGCTACCTGCCGTTTGGCTGCGATGATGTGCCCAGGATACGGGCCCGGATGACTTCTCCTCGCCGCTGGCCAAGACCTTTGAGACAAATCGAGAAAGACTGTCGTGAGTATGTGGAATCCATCTTACAACTGAGACCAGAGGATAGGCCGACCGCTGCCGATGCACTACGAGGAACATGGATGAAAAAGAACTGAATATAACTCGTACCACCAATGAATGTTGAATCTCAATACCTAAACCTGTCCGTGTTAAACTGTTCATTAGTGCACTGTTCGCATTGAGATGTGGAATTTCAATTTTCAGTGTGCACATGACATGAACTTGAATGCAAAGTTAGAGATGTCCGTTTTGTTAAATGCCATAAACTTTCATCCAATGAGCGCACATCATGCATCAAATGGTATTATGTTTTACCAATACTAGGCCTATGTACAACTGTTTTTATAAGGCAAAAAAAAAAGTCTCCGGTTTCTGGTATGCGCGCGCGTCGCCGTAGCCATGCGCGTCGGCAAAATGAAAAAGTTTTTTTTTCAATGAAAGATGATGTCTCAAAACCGCCAAACTCACTGGTTTGACTGGAATCCTGCTGCTGCACAATTTTAACGTGTTTTTAGATGGGGTTATGGTCGAGAATAAGCTTTATGTGGCCTCTCTGGACTCCCATATATTTGCACTAAGTTTAGTCGGGTACCATTTGCAGTCATCAGCCGACATTTGAAGCAAAAAAATCAGGTTAAAAAAAAAAAAGCCGCGTCGCCGCACCACTTTTTGGGCAAGCTCCATACCAGAAACCGGAGACTTTTTTTTTGGCCTAAAGCTTCAGTTTTTTTCGGTTAAAGCTCAGCATAGTTAACAATAATAACATGTGCATAAGGTTGCTTATTATTGTTAACTTTACTTCAGGTAATTTTTGAAGGCCCACTGGAGAGTTTCGGAAAGTCAATACCTGACAATCCATTGACGTAACCGGGAATACCTTTTTTTTTTTATTTATTCCGAGTTAAATGAGATACATTTCTGAAACTCAGAACACAAAGCCAAACTTGGACCAAAAGCCAAGCTTGGACCACATTTTCAGTTAAAATCGAACGCATTTTTTTGCTCTTACCCTTCCCATTAAAAAAAATAACAGCGTATATCCCGAAAACAAATTGTGTAATGCATTTATCGAAATAACAGAAGGTAAAAGAACCTTGCTTTTTGCCAAATTTTCTATCTCTGTGTGAACCCTTTATAAAAAAATATTGCTACGTAATCCCAAATTTGAATGCGTTCTCACAGACAAGAGTAGATTCTTTAAACAATTATTAACATTGTTTAATTTCGAAACATTTCAAATAATTATTATATTTAATTTTTTTTTTATTATTTTGAGTTATTTTAAACAAAATTTCTACATCTTTTAGAATTTGATTTGGCATTGCGCATGATTTAAAAAAATGAGAAAAATGTTACCAACAGGATTCGAACTCGGGGCACCGGGTTGGAAGTCTGCCGCCGTTCCACAAGACTTTACACGATTTCAATTGTCCAGCAGTGTTTTGGTTTGGCTTTGACTAAAGCTAGGTTTCCTGCCAGGCGAACACGTGTAAGCGCTCGTACACGTAGACGCATGGTACAGTCTTACGATGTAATATTGGGTTTAAATCTGAGATTTAAGGAAAGAAAGCTGATAAGTATAATCTCAATTTGATCGGAAAAGGGTAACAGGTGCTAACTGTAACGTTACTGTTGTAATAAATGAACGAAACCTCGTAAGTCCCTGGTTTATCATGAAGCGCACGTGTTCAACGGATGCAGAGGAGGCCATTTCTTTTGTGAATTTCCTTTGTTGAATCTGGCGTTAACAATAAAATGTTTCCATTGAGGCGAAAGGATTAAACGCCGCTATCTTTTTCCATGCTTGAGTGCATCTGAATGGGTGTTTTTGAAGCGGAAAATCACGAAATACAGCCCTTAGGAAGCATTTTATCCTACATAATTATACTTTTTGAAGAGGAAATTGCATGCTGAACAAGACTATAGTTTCAAAATGCAGAAATTCTGCGTATTTAAAAAGTTGATGTAAAATTTCGGGGCAGTTTTTGCCAAAACTTTCCACCTTCGAACGTAGGTGGCGCTACATAGATTTCAGTCAAAGCGATCACTGATGAAAATGGATCGCACATTCAGCGCATAGGAGGAGACGGGGGCTAGGGAGGGAGGGGGGGTGTACAGACCTTCATATTGTATATTGATCCATTGAAATTATAAATGATAGCATAATATTATTATTATAGAACCTTTCTTATTGAATAATATGTTATCATATAACAAAATCTATTGTGAATCCCGTAAAAATGATTGCTACACCAGAATTTAAATCCCCCTTGGGTCCCTTGGTTAAGATTAACCTTACAATTACCCGAAATATCGTATTTTTTTTTTTAAATTTCGAAACACTACAAAATATTGGAATAATTATTATTACATCAAAAAGATTGTTATTTTTTAGTCATTTTAATATTAACACATATTGCAAGTCAATTTAAAAACAAATTGGCACTCACGCATGATAACAGAATATAATTTGAGTAAATAAAAAATAAAATTGTCACCCACAGGATTCGAACCCGGGACACCGGATTGAAAGTCCCCTGTCGTTCCACAAAACCGTACAAGGTTTTGATATCAATTGAAGTTATTATTCGGCTTTAATAAAATCCAGGTCTCATGCTGGTTGTACACGTGTAATCGCTGGTACACGTAGACGCATTGTACAGTCTGACGGTGTAATTATGGGTTTGATTTTGAGATTTCAGTTAATAAATCTGATTTTGGTGATTGGAATTTGAATGAGAAATGTAAATTGAAACGCAACTGTGGAAATAAATGAACGAAACCTCGCAAGTCCCTGGTTTTATCACGAAGCACACGTGTTCAACGGATGCAGAGGAGGCCATTTCTTTTGTTAGTTTCCTTTGTTGAATCTGGCGTTAACAATAAAATGTTTCCATTGAGGCGAAAGGATTAAACGCCGCTATCTTTTTCCATGCTTGAGTGCATCTGAATGGGTGTTTTTGAAGCGGAAAATCACGAAATACAGCCCTTAGGAAGCATTTTATCCCACATAATGATACTTTTTGAAGAGGAAATCGCATGCTGAACAAGACTAAAGTTTCAGAATGCAGAAATTCTGCGTATTTAAAAAGTTGATGTAAAATTTCGAACCAGTTTTTGCCAAAACTTTCCAATTCAAAACGTAGGTGGCGCTATTTATATTTCATTCACTAGTGCAGTGTTGTACTCACAAAAAGTGATCACACGGAATTCAACGCATACGCAGGACAGGGTGCGGTTGAGGGGCCGGGCCTGGAAAGGGGGGGGGATTTCTGGCTTAAAACTATATATTTATGTATTGACACAATATAATTTTATAAGATATATGTGTTTTTATTCTTCTAGTAAAATGTGTTGGGTTGTAGATAATAATGTGGGCAGTGGCGTAGCCAGGAATTTTTCAGTAGGGAGCGCTGGGGGGCTGGAACATTTCATGGGGGCATCATGTAGATCAATTATAGTTTTTTTAGAAACTCAAAATCTCAGTGGGGGGGGGGGGCGACTGGGGGGGGGGGCGACTGAATGTGGGAAATAACCATTTTACAGCCTTGCCGTGGACAGGTGTAATTAGTACCGCAATGGTTCTATGGTACCACCATCAGAGAAATATAGAGCGCCACCTACGTTTGGAAGTGGAAAGTTTTGGCAAAAACTGGCCCGAAATTTTACATCGACTTTTTAAATACGCAACATTTTTGCATTTTGAAACTATAGTCTTTTTCAGCATGTAATTTCCTCTTCAAAAAGTATCATTATGTGGGTTAAAATGCTTTCTAAGGGCTGTATTTCGTGATTTTCCGCTTCAAAAACACCCATTCAGATGCACTCAAGCGTGGAAAAAGATAGCGGCGTCTAATCCTTTTCCCTCAATGGAAACATTTTATTGTTAACGCCAGATTCAACAAAGGAAATTCACAATAGAAATGGCCTCCTCTGCATCCGTTGAACACGAGTGCTTCGTGCTGAAAACAAGGATTGTACAAGTTTGCGTTCATTTCCCCCTTCAGTTTTGCTTCAATTTACACCCTCTACCCTTTGCCAGTCAAATTCTGATCAACTAAATCAGTTGTATTTGTTAAAATCTCTAAATCAAATGTTCAATTCAATCTTAAGGCTGAGTAACACGACCACGCGTGCACGGGCTTACGCGCGTGTAGCCAACGCGAACCTAGCCTTTTTTAAAGCCAAACAAAATCCCTATTAATTAATTGAAATCTTGTTTAGTTCTGTGGAACGGCGAGGGATTGCCAATCCGGTGTCCCTGGTTCGAATCCTGCATTTGTTTTACCCCAATTTTCGATTCTTTTCTGGTTGCCTTTCTCACTGCTTTCCTTTTGTTTTTATCAGCCCCAGGGTATGCGGAATTAGACTTCAAAATATTGGGAATATCAATAACATAACAAATATTAAATTAACCCAAAATAAAAGGACCTTCACACAACAATCAACTTCTGTCAAATCAAATTCATAGAATTTATTTAAATATCACCCTTATAAAGGAAATATAAAATTGAAAATGTTAACATTAAACAATGCAAGATACATACACATTTACTGTTTTGTTTTTTAATTAAGAAGAGTTCTCATGTTTTCCTTTAAAATTTGATACATTACTTGACAATAAACAAGGATTATCAGAGTGCCAGACAAATTCTCTGCTGACTAAAACAATGGAAAGACGCGCAACAATTGTTTATAACCGTATGACTCCTTGACATTTTTCTTCTCCCAATTTACCTAAAATCCTACATTTTGTTTATCACACCACAAACCATCAAGTGACATGTTCTACACTCTACACGAGATATACATATCATGATGCACCCAACAATGTACTAGATGTGTCAATTTATGGTACAACCAATGTTTTGCAGTGAAGTTAGTTACACTGTTGCCAAATATTTCAAAATTCTCAAAAACTGTGGTTTATAGTTGCATGCAAATCCTTCAACCATGGAGCTATTAAATGGTGCTCCAAAAACATCCCATTAAACATCAAATTAAGTTTTTAAGTAAAACATGGATTTGGGCAGTTAGGTTTAATTATCTATTAATTAAAATGCCCAAGTCTGAGGTAGAACAATATACAGTACTTCTTTGTCCACATTTTTAACTGACATGATTTTTTAGAAACAAAACACATAACGAAAAAAATATATTGCAAAAACTGACAGGCTCATCAGGACATTTGCATAACTTCAGAAGAAACAATTGTACACATCAATATTTACAAAAGTTAAAATGGTTAATTTGGAATCGATACGACCCATAATTGTTAATACTATGCAGTAGTTGAAGACAATGATTATAGGACTCATCTACAACGGCAGCTTTCCATAAATATATGATCATATACATGTACGACATTGTTTTGGAACATGAGCATAAAAAGACAGACAATTAGTTTGTGTGCATCTGAATTAAATACAAGTATATATGTAAATTGAGTGGCTGTATTTTACACATGTATGTCTAACTTGAGGTGCCCATTATTCTTAAGGAATAGCCCACTATCTGGTTTTATTCAGCGACTGGCAGGGATAGCCCACAAAAGTCTCTCCGTTTATTTCCAGTGGGGTCCCTCGGTAGAAGATGTGGAAGGAAATTACAGTTTCTATGGCGGGAGGAAAAACCCAGAATGATATTCTAGGTAAAACCCATGGAATCAGGCAGGTACTGAAAACCAATCCACATATTGGCTGAGGCAGGATTCGAACCCGGGTCACAATGGTGAAAGGGGGGGAAAGTTGTGGCAGTTGATTCACAAACTCTAAATTTCCTGAAAGTTGAGTTTTTAAGAGAGTCAAGTTAGCGGGGCTCTCTTTCTACGTTTTTGTCTCAATGCTGCAACACGCTCCAAGAACAACTTCTTGGCGTAATCGTACAGAAGGAAATCCTCCTTGTTTGCTTCCTGGACTTTCAATTTCTGCTGGTCAGTTAGGACAGTCTTGGCAGCTGTGCCCTTCGTGGCGTCAAACTGGACAAAATCCTTCAAGAATTTTAATCCGAAGGTGCTCTCAAAGAGCTGCTGAGTCTCCTTCTGGTACTCCAACATGCCAAAGAAAGCAAGGCGTCTTAAGTTCCTCTTTGCGCTCTCAAGCATTCTGGCCCGGCGCTCTGCATCCGAGAGTTTTGAGAGGTTGTAGCAGCCCACTTCCGAGAGATCCGCAAGCATCCGTGTTTGTCGGTTATTTGCCAGGTTGTACTGGCAGTCCATGAACTCTTCCAAGGAGACGCCTGTCCAGTCGATCCCCTCGTAGCATCGGGGAAGCTCTTCGGAGGTAGGGATTTTGCCGTTGCACATGTGCACTGCGGTTTTCCAGGTGGCGCCTCGCTGAACGTGACGCCACTCGCTGAGGTAACGAGCCTGGGGCTCCCGCAGGATAGTCTGGTAGAAATACCTGGCAGAGAGTGAGAGAAATGGAAAAAAGTTGAATGTAGGAACAAGACTAGGCTGGCCTGTTTGACCTGAAAGTACTCGGTTTAGGACATTACCAATACTCAGTGACTTAGTCAGTCCGTCACTCAGTCACAGGTCATAAGGTTGTTCTTTTGGGTCCAGCGATAACAACCAAAACTGGGATGAAAGGAAAAGATTTTCAAGCCTAAATGCTTTCTAATTACTGGGCACCCTTTGGAGATTTTGATGGCACTGATAATTGGCAAGGCAATACATAAATCAATACACACACGTCTTGCTTTTGCGGTTTTCACATTGCATTGAAAGCTTTTCATCTTCAAAGTACAAATATGGTAAAATATGTAGGGGTTCATCTTCCAACAAACAGTTATGAGGATCAAAGCTTTACATTGTTTCAATTCATTCACTGCACCACACAGTGACAAATAAAAACTTTTGCAACATCATGAAATGACGGATCATCCATGGACTTTGTGCACATGATATGACACTTCATTGTGCAGCAATTATCAATGATAGTGGTGCTACCGACAAATTATTACAGCCATAACAAAAAGTCCTGTGACGTACCTCCGTTTATGCTTAGCTCCTTCAAACTTATCCAGCATACTGGGCACACAGTTGGTCAGTTCTGTCCAGTCCGCGTGTAAGCCGCATGACCAACCCATGGAAAACTCGCTGAACAGCCAAACCTCATTCTTGCTGCCCGGCCTAAAGCACTGGCACGCCTTCATGCCTTTCTTGCATTGGCATGGGCTGCTCATGTCCAGATCGTGCACCAGGTGTCGGCCAAACGATGACCCCCCAGTCTTCTGAATATGCAGGCAGACCAAAACATCATTCCCCGTGATGTTGAACTCCAGGGACGAATTTGCTGACGTTAACAATCTGGTGATCTTTGTGGACGAAACAGACTGCTGTTTTGTGTCTGTGCACTGGTACATATCCATGTCAAACGAGTCATACACAAGTGACACAATAGTCAGCATTACTACTGCAGACAAGCCAATAACGTAGTAGTTTGCCATTTTCACGGACTAGACAAAGCTTGAATCGACTGCTACGAGTACTTCAGTCAGAGTGGTTTCAACTCCATGAATTCTTCAGTGCCATAACTCATGTTATCCAAGTCCATGCAAAGTCGCGTATGCATCCTGTGAAAATATAAAAATGATTAAATATTAAGTTGACATGTTATGATGTTAGGGCCTATTTGGCAAAAGTGTCTTTTCCTGCAAATTACTTGGCTCACAAAAGATACCACTACTTTCAGTTTTGCACCTTCACATTCCTTTTTTTTCTGTCATTTCCGACATAACTACCAAATAAATGGAAGTCAATGAAATCAATAATGAACCAGGCACTGTTCTGGGGTAGCTCTACTGAGTGGAGCGCTGGAACTGCGGTACTCTCCGTAGTACGGAGGGTACTGCACTCCTGCGCTCCACTCAGTAGACATGGTAGAGCTAAATTTGGGGGAAAGAATTCTGTACAAGTCAATGACATAACTAATTTTACCCTACGGTGACCTATCAACCGTCAGTAAGCAATTAGCAATAACATGTCCTAAAAAGAGAAATTTAGCAAGGAAAACATTGAAGCATGACTGAGAAAACGCTTGGAATTTTTTCAGACCAGTCTCATAGGATTTGTGCACATGGTGTAAAGGCAACTAAACAGTCACAACAGCACCAACACGTCACACACAGCCAACACCAACACACCACATCAACACACACAAAAACATTGACAAAAAAAAAATAATTATATAAACCATAAAATAAAGAAGAAAGAGAATTTCCATTGGATTGAGTTTTTTTCGTGGTAAAAAAATTTTTATTTTTTGAAAAAAAAGAACACTCACACTTGCACGGCCGTTGACCGCCATCTTGACTTCGCACAAAGCTTGGACTATACCATTTCAAATAGGGGTGTGTAGGTAATGACATTATCGTGTCCATGTCATAAACATTTAAAACAGAGGGATACCAGATCTGTAAGGACTGAGGATTGGAGTGGTGGATCATTAATTTGTGAGTTGTGTTTCATTTACTTATTGAAAAAATGGACATCTTTTGGTATTGGCCGGCCGCGCCCTCTCTGTTAGTTTATTGTACAACTCCATCACCTTTAGCATAATGGATGGTCTACTGAGGCAATATGGCAGCTCATTGCGGAGCAGCACGGAGAGCAAATTTTCTTGAACGGGAAATCGCAATTTTCAGACGTTTAATCTATTAATTTTAAGCCAAAATCTTGTTTCTGTCCATTCTGTATGGGTTACATACTGCTTTTGTCACTTTTAATGCATTTTGGATGTGTTGACGCTGTGTTGACGCTTTTTAGTATGACCGGTGTAAAGTGATGTCCAGGTATAGAACTCACTCGTCCCCCCGCCCTGCATTCTGCAAACAGGACTCTGGGGACCGCTGATGAATTTAAGCTCTGGTTTGATAGATTTTGTGTGACCTGTGACCTGCAAGTCATCATTGCCAAAATGACCCTGTAAGGTTTTAAACAGCCGTTAAGATTTTATTCCCATTCATAAATGATTTTGTTTCCATTAAAAAGTGTAAATAATGTAGGAAAATCCGTAAAACTGAACTATGTTGTAACTTTTCAATTCCCGTTAATTGCTCAATGCCATCCCCACTTCCTCAGATCACAAGATTCTATAGAGCTCATCATCCCTTGTCCTTCACATGCAGGGCGGGGCCCGCGGGGGACCGCGACCGGGGATCGGACCGCGGAATCGAGCGTTCTTGGAACTCTTTTCGCATACATAAAATCCCATCCCATTAAAAACTTACAAGTAGATTTCCATTTCATTCGAAGAACAAGGACATGTTCAGTGCATGGACCGTACGTAATGAAAACTGCTTTGGTGATGAAAAACACGTCATTCCAAGACATTTTTCGAAGGGAATTCATTACAAAACTAATGCAATGCCAGATTTCGTAATGAATGCTGCCCTCAAGCGGAAATGTTTGGCCAACGTTATGTCTCCCTCTAGCGGCAGTTATTGGCCAACTCAATATTTTTCATTCGCTCTGTCGCCCTCTAGCGGAAACGTTTGGCCAACTCAATATTTATTTTTCGCTCTGTCGCCCTCTAGCGGAAACAAATGGCCAACTTATTTTGGATCCTTCGCTCTGTCGCCCTCTAGCGGCAATATTTGGCCAACTCCATATTTATACTTCGCTCTGTCGCCCTCTAGCGGAAACTTTTGGCTAATTTAATGTGTTTCACTCTGTCGCCCTCTAGTTGAAACATTTGGACAAAAGTTAATCATACGCTCTGTCGCCCTCTAGCGGAAACTTTTGACCAATTCAATGTGAATCATTCCCTCTGTCGCCCTCTAGCGGAAGGTCTTAACTCAATACACGTAGACAAATTGAATACACAAGAATTAATTCACAATTAGCTTTTCATTTATTTCATTGGACACTGGGGGCAGAACAATCGTTGACCTCTCTACCACAAGAACAAAGAACAATTCATGCAAAAAAGGAAAAATACAAACGTTTCAAAATAATATATGAATCTTGACTATTGCAATGATTTCAACTGCATTCGGGACACTTTTGGGGGCCTCTTCAGTATAATGCGATGTAAAAATTAATGATACCAGAAAATATTTTAAAAAACAGGTGGAGTATTTTTTGGGGGGGGGGGGAGGAGGGGGAGTGAACATGGCATTCAAAACTATATAATTGAAATCAAGGAAATATACAACAAATATGTGCAAAATTGTCAAAAGTCTATAAACATCAGGACATTTTCTATACATACATGTATTTATAATTTATACATCTCAAGTCAAAGTTTTCAGGTGAAGATTAAAAATGTTAGTTTACAATCTAAAGCAGGGCTACAAAGCGTAGATGTTGAACTATTATTATATACACGAATACACATATCTGCGTATTGAAAATGGCTAATATGCAAACTCATGGAAGTTTTTGAATGTGCCTATACAGACTTCACTTCTCACGAGAAAAAAACCAAGATTTTTACCAATCTGAAAAAAAATTACACTGACCATATGATCTGTTTACCCCTTCCACTGTTTTTAACCAAAGATGTTTTAAAATAGAAAGCAGAGAGTTCTTGTGTGAGTTTCGGTCAAATTGTGAAAAGAACAGCCACAATATCTCTTCACTGAAATAGGTTTTTGTAATGCAACAAATGACTTCAAAAGGTAACAAGCTTTTGTGACCAACTCAACAGTCACTGGGGCAATTTTTTAGCGACCAGGCCCTTAAGGAAGTAGATAGGAAGAGTGAACATATTTTCCTGATACAAATGTTTTAAGATGCCAAACTGAAAGATACATCAAAATGAGGAGCAAAATATGCTCTCTTTACTTTGCTTAAATGTCTTTAAGACTCATTTAGTAAGATCAAGTCAAAATTTACACAAAGTATTCATATACTCTTCCCATTTACTCCAATACTTTGGGTATGGGTACTCTCAAGTTGACATAACTCCACAGATAATGTGTTGTGACCACACAAGCCAGTCTTTACAGGCCATTCAAAAAGAAATACTAAATTTAATCAAAATCTCTTATTAGTCGGCCAAAATCTGGAAGAAATATGCAACCTCTAGAGGGCAGTCTTCGGGAAGGTCCGTGCAGTGCACTGCGTTCTTGATCTTGTCGCGGCCGAAGATGGCACGCAGCGTCTTTGGCCGGAGGTTGCGGGCAATCTCGGGATCAGCCGGGCCCACAAATTCACGGAAGTCCTCTGCGGTTCGCTCGCCTTTGCCGGTGATCTCAAGGGCAAAGCAGGGACCGGCACACAGCTCTTGAACCATCTCCTGAACAACAATAATACACGTCATATAATTCACTAGTTCTCAAAATGAAAATGTTGGTCAATCCACAAAAATCTCATGGTGCTGCTTAGCGGAAAATACTGCTAACAAAAATATGTTAAGCGTGATTCAGCCAAGAACCTGTGAGAAACTATATACCTTGCATGCCATTTTTGGCCGTCAACCATTTTTTTTTTGCGAAGCAATTACTTTCTCTGCTTAGCACATATCTGTGCTTGCCATCATCATGAAATTAGCTCCAGGTAAAGACTTGTTTTCTGGCCTTAGAAGAGCGCTTTTTCAATCCACAGGTGAAAACTTGAAAGAGGTCACCCACTACTTCCTGACCTTTTGTCTCTCGAGTCAATGGCATTTACGAAATCTTGAATGCGGATTTGGCTTTTGACTCAAGCTTCTTGGCTTAATCCCTGACTTGACAGACTCCAAAACAATATTGGTCCATTTTCTACTACAAACCAAGTAAATACTCCCACAGGGGAAATGGCTGGTGTATTTTCTTTGGGTTTGAAAACAGCAGGAATGCAATGAATCTTGCTTTGGGGACAAAGCTGAAGCCAGAAAATAAAGCCTAGATTTCATAAACAACCATTAAAAATCTATGGCAGTGCCCTCTACAGACAATGCATCCATACAATGGGTTGACACTTACACTGTACTCGTTCACCACGCCCTTGTAGACCTCGAAGAACTCCTCGGCATTGGCCTTCTCCAAGTGGAACATCTGGAGGGCGGAGACTTCAAAGCCCGCCTCCACGATGGCCATCATGATCTTACCCGCCTTTCCTAAAAAATCAAAGAAGGAAATTAATAGGTCAGTTTGGTCAGAACAAAACTTTCACTTCAATCTGTTGGGTACCCTTTTGATTTTACATGCCTGTGACGGACTTTTCATCCAGGAAACTTGGAGTCCTATGCTACGACAGCCTTTAGCTTCTTGATCTCCATTAGTACAGTTGTATGCCTATAATAATTTAAATCTAAGGTATTTTAACCATTGCCTGCAGTATGACGCAATTTTGGAATGTTGACTTAGCTGCCATAGCCAAGTAATTTGGCCGAAGCCTATGATCCAATGGCTTACCTTCCAAGATGGCGCTAGGCTTGATCACGCAGCACGTGCTTCCAGAGAGCTTGGCAGTGTTTTTCCACTTTTTCTCAGGTCCGAAAAAGAAATTTGTTTCTCTCTGACCGGTCTCGGCGGCGTCGGAACCGTGGCAGGCATTCATGGTCTGATCTGAAACGAGAAAGAACAAAATTGACATTGCAGTTAGAAAAACAGGTATAAACCCTCACTGCTAGACAACCCAACTGTGATATTCTCATTGCTATTAATCTGCACTCTGGATACTGAGTGACCAAAATGTGACTTTTGAATAGCAGTAATAACAATGAACAATTGTTGTGGGTTTTCGGGGGATCTATTTTTCATTGGATTAAAGTTTATTTTTATTGTTTTGTTTATTTTTTTTGGGGGGGGGGGTGTTGATCAGAACTTTGTACAGCAATTTATCCTAGTTGACAGTACCTGTGCCAAACTTTGCCCGGACGCTGCTTGGAGCTTCGCTGCGTGCCTTGCTGCTGTCCGTCGGACCTAGTAGTTTGCGCCACTCTGTGACTGCACTGTTCCCCATGAGCTCCATGACAACGATCGAGCCGCTGGCCATAAAACGGACCAGTTTGCTATTTAAAAAAAAGAGAAAACAATATATAAAGAAGTTAGAGGAATGAGTTTGATTTGAAGTGGGTGGCAAGGGTCCAAGTTTTGGAACAGAGAACAGTTTTGAAAATAGTAATCTTGATTTTTTTTTTTTTAATGCAAAATTTGATATCTCTTCTGTCCAAGACCTAGTCAAGATTGGGACCTAAATGAGTGTATAAAGAGATCCACACCAACATTGGCACACAGTGGGCTTGAGAGTAAGACTACTCCCGGGAAACAACAGCACTGTCAATATAGCTTGAGACTTATGGTTAGTCTCATTCACCAGACTGGGCATCAAGTCTAAGATTGTCTGTACTCACTCAAAGAACGGTCTCTGCACATGCTCCTGGTAGAACTCCTCCGCATCCTTCCTCGTTATCTGAATCATCTTGGCGTTGGCGATGAGAAACCCGCCTCCGTAGATCATGTCAATGATTGCACCTACAGACAAACCAGACAACCAGACAAACCCACTATTAAAGTCATCGCTGCTCCGTCCAAAATGTCAAGGATAAACATTTCTTCCACTTTTTTACCACATTTAATTTGCTCTTGTTGGAAACATTGAGGGCATGATAACACGATGCTGCTTCAGTACGGCCCCGTCAGCTCATTGAATAGCTAAGGAAATGTAAGGCTTGCCATAGCAAAGCATCGTGACCAAAAAAAATCATAAAATGGTGTACAACAAAATACTTCCACAGGTACTATCCAAAAATCCAGAATATTAAATTCCAAAAATTACAATTGATACATACTTACCAAACTTGGATACAGCATCGGGTTTGATCATAGCAAGAGTTCTGATGAAAGAGTAAAAAAGAAAAAAAAAGTGGATTGTTAAACGGACATTTTACAATTTTATGGCAAAAAATTGTACTTTACCAGGGAAGCACTTTTGCTCTTCCTGTCACAAAATCTCCCAAGTAGTTAGCATTTTATTTTCGGTGCCCTATCAAAGTTGTATTGAAGCCATCAAAAATCATCACAAGTCATTCAAAAGTTATCCAGCATCGATTCAAGCGACAAACTTTTTAAACGAAAGATGAAAGGTAAAAAGGAATATGTAACGGTCATCCCAAAGTAATGTTGACCTGCCTTGTGATTGACTCTATTACAACTCATGACCCTACAACATTTCACAGCAAAACATTTGTTACAAAAAAGAAACACCGACTCACTTTTCCTTCTTTGAGCTGAGCTGTTTCTTAGTGAACTCGTCTGCGTACTCGACCAGATTCAGTTGCCTGGAGTGAACGTTGATTGTCCCTCCGATGTACAAGTCTTCAAACCTCACGTTGTCAATCTTGGAACGCTTCAGGAATATCCGTCTGTTTTTAATGTCATACTGTAGAATAAATAAATGCAAAGTGTTCATAATATCACCTTTTGCAAAATGTTTGATTTTCAAATTATTGTCCTTTTAATGCATATGAGTTGAAATGAATCTACATCTGGCTAACCTCAGCCTGGCTGAGGCAGCTTTAGAAGTTAATGAAAGTTTTTGGTAAAGAATCAAACAATATGATAAAAGACACTTTTAATTCCATCATGGCATTGTCTCAAAGTAACATTTCGGGACGTAACTATGACAAGCAACTTTACCACTCATAAGAGAATTAAGAATTTATAAAACAAAATTTTAGTTTACTAAAGTTACTCAACCAAACATATTTGAGTAGATCTGTTGTACATCTCATGATAACCCTCACAACAATTGTTTATTTTTTTGTTACCATTTCCACTGTATTATCTGAAGCATAGAAGAGTAGCTGGTAGGATCGTATGATGGCGGCATTCTGATCATACCACTCAGCAATGAAGGCATACCTCTCAGGTAGAGACTGAAACATGAACGCAAAATAATCTCATAAATTTCAGATGATGAAATTTTTTTTTTTATCTTTGATCATGAAATTATCCATGTAGGCCATTACATCTACTGGTGTAAAGTTGATAAACTTTTTTGACTAATTTAATTAGGGGATTTTTTTTTTCATCTTTTTTTTTTTGCACCATCGGGACCGATTTGACCCATTGGGAATTTGAGTAGGGTAGCCCCTTTTGTCAAGAAGTATCCTCGAGTCACCATAAATGACGCAGGTAACGCTTGCAACGCGTGCGCGTTGTCCAACACAAATTGAATGCGAGTGCGTCAAAACATATCCTCATCATTTTAGGGGGTCTGACGATAAGCCTATCGGCATACCAGACACTGAGTCTGAGTCTGAGACAGAGATAATTAGCCTATGTTTACTTTTTTAAAAGGTAAAAGGAACAATAATTCCATGGTTTTTCAGCACTGCAAAAAAAAAAAAAAAATCGAATGTGATGTTTTTGTTTTTATTTTATTTTTAATATTAATAGGCCTACTAGTGCTGGGGTAGGGCCGCTACGTGTACTATAATGCCAATGCAATGACTTTTCCCGAGCCCCGGGGGCCCGGCCCCAGATGACATGGATGAGTGCACGCGCGCGTACGCGCGCACGTACGGACGGACGCCACGGGGACCACACGGCAAAGTCAAGGAACAAGAATGCGCTTACCAATACAATGCAAAAGGCGTAACGTGAAACAATGAAAATGTGGTCAGTTAAAATACCTCCGCACAAACTTACCATTTTTACACGAAATGTGTTTAACGGTTCAAAAGTATACAAAAAGGAGGACTATGCTAAACTTAACAATAATGACAAAAAGTAGAAGTCGATAGTTTTCACCTCCGCTAGCTTGCGCTTCGCGCTGGTTGTCAAGCAACTTCTTTTTGTTCAGTTATTTATTTTTAGCAACTGCCAAGTTGCGAGGTCATTTACTATGTGTCTTTTTTATCGTATATATCAAAGTAGTTTCTTTTAAAATATTTTGTTTTAGTAATTGTTTATTTTTTAAAGTTGATAAGAAGGCTAAATTTAAAATTAAGAAAATTATATTTAGAAATTCACAACAAAAAAATAAAATAAGAACTTTCCCATCCAAAATGAGAGCGCCCTCAAGTGAAAACATGAAAAAAGTGCCAACATCTTTTTAAAGGGGTAGTGTAATTTAAAAATATTACTGCATTATTGTGTTAGGCTCCTAGAAAATGTATTGAGCAGATAAACAAAAAGGGTACTTTCCCGCTCTGTTATTTGATTATGCATAAATTTCACTGTGAATCATCCGTACAAATATGAACAAAATAAAAAGACCTTTCCAGCATTGATTGAGGACAAGAAATAAAAGCATGGACAGTGTAATATTAAACTTTCCTGTGCATTTGATATTCAGTTTCTACTTGAAAACAATTCATTCCGAAATTGACCGATTTTTCGCGTATAAGAATTATTGACACGTTTTTTAATTTCCTTTAATACGTGCGTGACCTTTCCGCAAGGTTACTCAAGGTCATGCATATGAATCCATGCATATGTATGTTTCCATCAGACCCAGACGTCTACAATATTATTATAGCATTTTATCGTTGATAGGTATCTGACTACTTCAACTAAACAATGACTTGTTAAGGGAAGGCACTGTTCGAGAACAACCAAAATGACATCGTCATACATCATGAATATTGGATTTGATTTTGAATATTCATTTATAAGATGGATCCGCCCATATAGTTTCGCCGCGAATTTTAACGACTAGGCTATATGTTGACATCGTATTGTGCGGTGCATGTAATCCGGAAGATCATCATATGCTGAAAATAATCCCGAGTCCGCTGTCAAATTGACGGTATCCTGGGAGTGGTTTTACTAGACTAAGGACGATCTGTTACTGACTGTGTATCAAACATTATTCGCTTTCCAGTGTATTTCCGTTCACTCATGTTTGTTTAAATCGGACCATTTTGTAGGCAGCCATTTTTTTTTTAAATTTAGCACGTTTAATGGGTTCAACCTACACGGTTGCTGTAATTTTAAAGATGACAAAACTATGACCATTTTTTTTTCTGTTTGTAAGGTTAAGTACATGTAAAACGTTTCTCAAGTTTTATAGTATTTATTTAGGCCCTATTATCATTAATTTTTTTTTTTTGGGGGGGGTGTTTTTAAAATTAACTTTCAAACAGGAAGAATTATTGTGTTCTTGTGAAGATAACAAAAGTATATGCATAAAATACGAGCCCTTTAAACGTACCAGCCCACTTACTTCAATTCAATTCTGTGACATTTATTTCGTGCATCCGAGCGATTAAATGAACAAGCTTAGCTGTAAAAAAAAAAAAATTAAACAGAAACAATTTTTGTACCACTCTTTGTAAAAAAAAAAAAATTAAACTTAAAGAATTTTTGTATAAACGACAATGACGATATCTTTAACATACCAGTTCAACGGTCATGACGGTGACATGACATGTAGATGTAGTCCATAATAAGTAGGCCTATACCCCTGTTTTCCCACCGCAAGGCTGCAGTTGCAACCAAAATGACTTGTTTTTTCCACCAAAATGACATTCCCCACATGTTTTTAGTGTTTTCCCAGAACCAAAATTGTGTTTACCCAACCAAAATGTTGTCGCCCACCAAAATATCTTCCACCAAAATGACATGTAGCCCAAAATGATGACCGTCGACAAAAAAATGAAGTGTCGCCACCAAATGAAATGTGGTCGCCAAAAAAAAATGACAGCCCACCCCAAATGACGTGTCGCCCACCAAAATTGTGTGTCGCCAACCAAAATGAAGTTTCTTCCACCAAAATGACATGTAGCCCACCAAACCATGACTGTGCGCCACCAAAATGAAGTGTCTCCCACCAAAATGACGTGTCGCCAACCAAAATGACATGTAGTCCACCAAAATGATGTGTCGCCCACCAAAATGAAGTGTCGCCAACCAAAATGACATGAAGCCCACCAAAATGATGTGTCGCCCACCAAAATGACATGTAGCCCACCAAAATGACGTGTCGCCCACCAAATGAGCTGCGCCCAACAAAAATGACGGTCTTCCACCAAAATGACATGTAGCCCACCAAAATGACCACAAAATTGATGTGTTGCCAACCAAAATGACGTACCGTGACGTGTTGTATGTCCACCAAAATGATGTGTCGTCCACCAAAATGATGTGTCGCCCGCCGACCAAATGACATGTCTATATATAGAAATGTCATAGACTCATTTCTTCATGCATGGTGTAAATAAATCTACCAACTAAAATAGTCTCGTCAACATGGAGGAATGGTCTCAAACGCAAAACCCAGTGCCAATATTATAGGTTGGATTTTATCAACTTCTTTATTAGTTAATTTTGTAATATTAGGCAATATACAATACAGGCAGACAGGCCAATTCCCTTTAACATTTAATGGGCCTAAATTCATTACTTCTACTTCATTTGGACTCGTTCAGTCACGGAGAAAAGGTCCGTAGTTCAGTATGTGTGGAGGATCATCGATCAGGAAGCCAGGCACACCATACCACACATGTACAGCAAATTTTACGTTATAAATATTCACACATGACGACATGTAAATTATCATATTTGAATATGCACAAGGTATGACGATGTCATTTTGGTGGTTCTCCATAAGTGCTTACCGACTTGTTATGTGTTTTGTGACGAAAAGAGATTGCAAGGTCGAAAGCAAAACAGTCTTTACTGAAATTGTGATATCAAAGGTGGCTTTTTTATCGAAAATCTCTTTGGTCTACAGGTAGTTTTCCGTCTGGACCGAAATGTCTGATTCTGGGGTGATAATGAAAGACGAAACATGTTCAACGGCGAACGGCAAATCTGGATCAATGGAATCTACAAAGCAAGATGCGGAAGTTAAACCGTTCACGCTGAAGAAATGGAACATTGTGGCAATGTGGAGTTGGGATGTAGACTGTGATACCTGTGCAATATGCAGGGTGCAAGTGATGGGTAAGAAATTCAAGTATTTTTTAAGTTTATGCGATTATGGATGTTCAATTGAATTGTAATTCTTGGTTGATTCTTTCCAATTCCAGAACAGAACTTGAAAAATTGTTATTTTTGGGTATTGACAAACACGAAATTGTTTTACTTTCCAGATGCTTGTTTACGCTGCCAGACAGAAAACAAACAAGAAGAATGTGTTGGTAAGGAAGAATATATAGATGTCATGAATGGTGAAGTTTTGTTTAGGTGCTGGTGCTGCACATATACTAAGTGTTGAACTTTATTAAGCAAAGAACTATCCATCTTGACTATTCATTTATGATTTTGTTCAACACCAATCCTTTAGAAAATGGATATGACCCAAAAATCTTTCTCAAATTGTATTTTTAATCACAGAAACTCATAAAGATTTACAAATGTATTTGAAACTTAAACTACAGAAAAGTAGATTCTAACATTTGTATTTTACTTTTAAACTAAATGAAATTTAATGATACCTTCTTTTTTTCAGTTGTCTGGGGTGAATGCAACCACTCATTTCACAACTGCTGCATGTCGCTCTGGGTCAAACAGAACAACAGATGTCCGCTGTGCCAGCAAGAATGGATGGTGCAGAGAATAGGGAAATAGAATTGGACGAGCCCACCGGTTGAGGAATAGGTCAGCGCTGGACGTGTTGGCCTTTGTTACATGGGAACCAGTCTGAAGTACACCATGAACACCCGAAAACGATCAAGACAATAGATGGCGATTGTCTTCAAAAGTTATTGGATTACAGCAGTCCAACCTTGACGACATATTGAAGGGCTGACCATCCAAAGTCGAGCAGGTCATCCCCATGCTTGTGATGTTTGTTGACAAACCATATGCAGTAATACGGACCGGTGTATTTAAACCAGACTGGACTTAATTTTTTTTAAAAATTATCGTTCTTTATCGTAGAACATACTGATATTTGCAGTTGCTGCATGTGGACTTGCTTCAAGATGTGAATTGAATGGTTTTTAAATCAATAATAAATGTTATCTACTGGGTTAAGGCGAGCAGTGTCCAAGGATGAGTAATTTGACTCGCAGTGTCCAAGGATGAGTAATTTGACTCGCCAGCGCCCTCTGTTGACCATGGGAAAGTTATTCTATGTAAATATGTGTGGCCACATTTCCTCTCCAAAGATGTACCAGAAATAAACCCCGACTTGCTCTGAAATGTCAGTTTTTTTGTTAAATAATCCGTTTATTCTTAAATTTGATGTCAAAATGATGTTCAATTTCGAATAAGACTCCACCCAACCCTCAACAAAGTTGATAACACTTCCATAAACTGAAGGACACTGCTAGTGATATGTGTATAAAAAGAATAGCTTAGGCAAAATGTTTCCCTTTATACAAACCTGTAAAGAATATTTAGATTGAATGTTTTGTTGCAAATAAATGGAAATCAAATTGTTGAGAAATTTGCAACAAGTAAATGCTCTTGTAGTTCAGTAAGAAAAGAGTCGGTTTCTTGTACAAAATCTGCAGCATGTTTAGTGTAATGTTTCTGTGTTGGAGAAATGTTGACACATTTAAAATTCATTTAATACTAAACAACAAAATAATTTGAGTCTGACAAGATTCTTAAAACACAGGTCCCACCCAATATTTTAATTTTTTTTCTCTCTTAAAAGTCAGCACTACACAATAGTGAGTGGCACCGGACAAGATTTTATACAAACTGTAGTATAGAAACATCACCAGTGTGTGTGTGTTTGTGACAAATGACCAATTCACAATGATTCTCAAAGGTTTTCCGTTCACGATTCAATCGACCAATGCTTGGGGGGGGGGTGGAGGAGGGGGGTCATTTTGTATGTTACCATGACTAGTAGGAATCTCAATCAACTAAAATGCTTAACAGAAATCAGTTCAGGGCTTGCGACCATATTTGAAGTAGTTCTGAAAGTCTGGTTCCCTGGGCAGGGCATGTCTAATTTGGGCATACAATGGATCCAAGGTCATGGGTATCATCCTAAGCATATTAACACCAGCATACTTGGTTTTCAGCAAAAAGATGAAGGTCTATTTCATGACACACTGGAGAAGCACACTGCGGCTGCATCCAAATTGCACGGCTGTGGCTCAAAACAACATGCATCTATGGGAAGAGCTGAAGCCACTTCGCACAGACAAGTGGTACTGCCAGTGTAGCCAACCAATTTGGACATAGAATTAACCAGAATGCAGTAGTCTCTGCTGAAGAAGTCAGTATTCACAGAATACTTGGTCCGTTTCCCAAACTTTGGCTTTGTCACCAGCTTCGGCTTTATTGCCAGTTCTAGAATCAATAAGCCTTTAACATTATACCATGTTGAAATTGTCTAAATGTTGGCCTCAGATACAAGTTGACATTTCTTGAGCCACAGTTTCTAAAGTCAGGGGCCTAAATTTTAAAATCATGAACCAGAACACGAATCGGAACCAGAGACAAAGCCTCGATTCGGAAAACGCCTTCAGCTTTTCATCAATCCTGATCAAAAAATTTCTACGAACTTTTTTTTGGCTCTTTTTATTTTTTTACACAATCCTGGTACAAAAATTTGCCCCTTTTTTTGTTTGGTCGGCAGAGGTTTGCATCATTTCCGCAGATCCAAAACACACACCTAGGGAAGTGACAGAAAAAGGAACAAAGAATGTATTAGTCAACAGATTACAGGAAGCATGTGCGTTGAGAGGATATGACTAATGGTTGATGTGTTAAGGTGTTGAAGTCTGGTTCAATTCAATGCAATGCAAACATAATCGTGACTGGAACCATGCTGTCCTCTTTGGTGTTTTACCAATGCTCTTTTGGTGTAATTCAGCACATGCATGTTGGAAATGCCAATGCACTCCAGCTGATGTGCCTTGGAGGATACTTTGACTCTGGAAACAGAACTGGAAAAAGCCTGCATACCGCCACCCCACCGTGCACAAAAGAAAAAACCTGAAAGTGAAGACTTACTGAACCGTCTGATGCACTCGCTCCTACTTTGTCCCCTCTCGAGTTCCAACAAACTTCAAAGATTCCCCCCGTCCCTCTATAACTACGTACAAGCGTTCCCGTCTGCAAAACAAGGAGACAAAAAATATCAAATAATCACAGAAGTATGTAAGTGTCTTGAATGCAAGAAGCAAAGGGGCTACCCCCCAAAAAAGGCAACAAGACTTTTCTTTGGACTTTCAGGGCTCAGTAAGACTCAAAATGACCACTTGTTTCAGACAGTATTTTAGAGTGGGATTAATGCTAAAATACGCGTAGACAAAGTTGAAATGCCGTCACTCACAAGTCACTAAAAATCACCCAGTCTCAAGTCAAGTCACAAGCTATTCAAATGAGCTGACAAAAGACTTCCTTTGTTACTGTTTATACCCTATTACCTGTGACTAGACTTGTGAATTGGGATTTGAAATGTGATTGACTTAATTAGTACTCGGCATGTAGCAGATGAAGCATCAAAATTGTTTGTCAGATGAATTGAGGATTTGTTGTTCAATTTACAAGTTTTCACCTCTTTTGGGAAGACGTTACATGACTGCAGTTTTTTTTTAAGGAAATGATGTAATACATGTTTACATGTGTATTTACCTGCGTGGACCATATGTAGACGCATTTATCAAAGGACCCGCTGGCAAGGTATTTGCCGTCTGGACTGAACTCTATACCGTAGACTGGTTCTTGGTGTTTGGTGAGTGTATGAATGCAGATACCCCTGTCAACGTCCCACAACCGCACTGTCGAGTCGAAGGACGCACTGACGGGGACAGAAAAATCAACAGTTGCTATTATTACACCTCATACATATTCATGAGCCAAAGGCACTACTTTCATTGGTCGATGCTCCAATATGTAAGGGAAGTAAAAGTAGGCATCTTGCACAAATGACGCACTTACTATTGCCAAAGCTGTTGGTATTACAAAGAAAGTGCCCTAAAATCGGCTCCTAGACTCCAAACTGTATAACAGTGGGGATCACAAGTGTGGTTGATGGTGAAACCATACTAAAATATTCACAACAGATGAATTATTATGCACATTCTAGGTGATTTCTCACAGACGTTTGTTGATTTTGAATAATGAAGCTAAGCATTTGTCAGGTATGACAAATTGCAAAACAAATACATCATGGTTTATTTTTTCGGCCATAAATTCGAAATTACCATTGTATTTGTATATTACAGGATGAAAACAATATATGAAATGACATTTAGGGTATCTTCTGAAAAACTGTAAATTGGACTTTACAGCAAGTATTTTTTTTTCGGGGGGGGGGGGGGGGGTGTGTGAAGACTGGCTTACCTGGCTAGCATGAGTGGTGTGTTAGGATTATGTGGGCTCCATTTGATGGTATAGATTTCTTTATTATGGGCTTGTAGGTCGTGCACGCAACATTCTTGCTTCATAGACCAAATCTGAATGAAAAAAATGTATAGGGTTTATAACTGAAACAAATTTTTGGAAAAAAAAAAGAGTCCAACAAAGGCAAAAGTTGTAAAGACTAGAGACTTTTTCCACGCATACGGTGGTTAGAGGTGTGGAGGACTTTGCTGATCTTACCTTTAGCGTCATGTCATCTGCACACGACGCCAGCATTGTTCCCGTTGGGTGCCACTTGATGGCGTTAATCTCATTCTGAAGGAAAAAAAGACAGACATAATCATTTTTTTAAGAGAAGTTTATCACTTTAATGCAGGAAAATTATAAGAAAGCGACGATTCTACAACTAAAAAGTGACCACTCTCTGAAATTTTTTGCAAAAACAAAAATAGTCCAATGTGGGGAAAAAATGAAAGAAACATGGTCAACAACAAGGCAATGCAATTAAGATCAAAACTCAGTGAGATCACTCAAGCAATTTCTTCAGGCAAATTAATTTTAGGATGGCCATGACCAAGAGAATAAATCAAGCCAGCTTATAATATACAATTCATGATTAATTTCAAGGAAGTCTCCGTCATCAACAGGTCAGAGTGGTGGAAGGATATGACATCACCACCATGACCTGACCTGACCTGACCTGAACTTTATGAGTAATGGAAATATCGATGACAAGGGGCACCTAAATATTTATCAGTGACATGTTTTATATATAATGTGATGATTGTGTATGGGCTTTGTGCACAAGTACCTCTTTGACTAATGAAAAACAGAGACAGATGTGGATATTAAAATTAAGCTTGTCCAAATGTCAAAGGTCAATAGGCAAAACAGACTCTAAATTGACCGTGAGAGATTTTCCGGCTGTGCTCTGCCTAGTCACACAGTTGGCACTGCCTGCATACTAAGACTACTAATACAGTCTTGATAAACAAAACCACTGCAAGAAATCGTCTTGTTGAGTCACTAGAAAAACGCGCTAGGTAGGGTCAAACTTAACGCAGTGAGCCAACGGGAGATGTGGCCAATCACAGATCAGCATTAACTAGAAACAGGTGTTCTTTGCTGCGCTGGTCGAAGGGGGAAAAGGGAGAAACAAAAGACAAAAGTTCAAATCAATAGCAAGGTTGTCAACCTGTTGCTTGTGAAGCTTTATTTGGGATGATTAGAAGCAGGTATGGCTATAATGGGACGCAGTCACAATTCCAGGTAAGACAAGCCGAGGTGGAGTACTGGGACTACATTAACCTAAACTCCATGCTCTTCAGCTGGGAAAACATCTTGAATCTTCTAAAATCATCAAAGTGCAGGCACTCAGCGGCACATTCTCTGTAGGAAACTTTCAAGAGGCTTTAAGCTCCCAATGTGCAGTTACAGTGGCTGAGTTCTACTTTCCCTAACCCTGCACAATCCCCAAGTGAATTTTGAAGATACTGCGAGGGTTTGGGTTAAAAAGTGTAAACTTATAAATTTGATTTCTGGCCACAATACAATTTGGTTCTTATTCAATGTGTTTTGAAATGATTGCTCAGTGGCAAGTGAATTTATGAGTAATGTCAGTGGCCAACCATTTGCAAGTGTCTGACTTATGCACTAGAGTCATGCAAGCTGATACGAATCACTGTGAAGCCACCCTGTAAAATGTGCAGATTTCAGCACAATCATCACTGACGGCTGGCCTATTTCTGGGGGGGTTTTGGTGGTTTATTTAGAAGATGCACCATGCAAACCCCGTGATGACTAATCCAGTAATGTCTAGTCAGTTTTACCATAGGGAATTATTTTCATCATCTGTTTGCAACCACAGCCTTTCCATGTGCACATCCCTGGCGTGTCAACAAAGAGCACCCTCATGAGACAGAAGGTGTCACTATGGCTGTTTCTACACGGCTACGGCTAGCAACAATGCATTAACATATGTAAGTGGCTAAATCCACTCACTATAGACGTGTATGCTACTGATAGCCGTAGTCAAGTAATTCAGACACGGCCTATCCAACACCATGCAAAACAAAATAGAACCAAATGCACAATTTCCCAAATTCCGTTCCTCCTGTGCAACAATAGTCTCGGATGCCTTTCATTACACACAGTGTTATCAATACATCGCATGCAAAAGCTGGACAAAGAGGAAATAGCTGGGTTCCTTAAACTGGTTGAACCATCTCAAAGGAGCAAAAGAATGACAGTGAATTTTTTTTGGTTATTCTGAAGAACAACTGCCACTATGTTGTGGTGTAAATTGCGGTGTCTCGGGGGGTGTTAAATGATTACAAGTCAAACGGCCGTCAAAAGCCAAGGATGAGACAGCTACTTTTTAAACTGGCTTCCATGATGCTGCAGCCAAAACTGCGGTAGCCGGGGAGTATACAGTGACTATCTGTACAAAGTCTCGCATGAACTGCAGGCATAATAATTATATGGTGCTTTGTGATCTTGTAAGAGCTAGATGTGCAGGGCACATTACATGCGTGCAATGTTTTTTGCTTTTGCATGTGACCAAGTTTGACCAATGGTCACCTGACCAAAAGCCATGATCTGATTGGTCTAATATTCTCTCATTGTACCTGCTGTGGATGCGCTGAGTTCATAGATTGCTGTGGCAAATTTTGATGAGCCACTGACAGAATTGTGCTCAGCATAAAATAGATTTGCTTCGCAAATGCAGGTTACCAATGAAAATGTCATGTGACGTACATTGCTATGACTGGTACTTGCTCATAATTGCTAAGCATGTAAATATTCTAAGCAGTATTTCCGAGGTAACTTACAAAGTGGCCTTGGAATGTCTTGATAGGTCTGTCGCTGCCCAGCTTACACACGTGGATGCATTGGTCTGTTGAACAGGACGCAAAGCATACATCGGAACACCAGTCTACGTCCAACACTGGAGCTGTAAGGAAACAAAGAAATAACTTTGTCAGATGACCACATTTAATAAATTCATTTAGGAACTTTTGGTATAAACAAACTGATGTTTTTTCCAATCTATCTGGATGTGAAAGTGAAAGGAAGAGACACACAAATTGGTAGTCCAAGTTCAATATTCTGTTTAATGCATCTTGAGAACTTTATTAAAACAAAAACACTCAAAATTGTTATTAAGCAATTTACATGAAGTTTTGAACAAAGTCATTCAGCATTTTTCTCTCTATTGTCTCCTATTTTTTTTGCACACTTTTGTCTGACATGATTTTTTTTCAAACGTACAAAAAAAGGCTTAAAGGACTGGGATACTACTAATGTCCCATTTAATGGTCTACCCAAACCCAAACAGCTAGATTCAGTGGGACAGGTTAGTGGTGCGCAAAATGCCATGAAAAACCAGACATAAACCCAGCAATAAAGTCCACTGTCATCACATCGGAGGAAGACCAAAACTTCACTGCCCAAAAAAATGTTACATCAAGCTCCCAATCCTTATCTCAATTTTGATATCTCCCAGGAGATTCTGTGATCACAGGTGGACTCAATTATAAACGTGAGCCCCAGTCAAACAAGCTGCTGTTTGTTCAGACGTATCACATCTCACCGGTAAAGTTACGAGGAAAGACGTAAAGGGAAGCACATGGGCGTCTGGCAACGTGCTTAAAGGGCTAGGGCAGAATTAATGAACGGGTTCAGCAGAAAATTCTGTTTGGCATATTCAGCAGCCAAACACACCTAGACTGGATACTAGCCAAGTCCTTGGAGGAAAGTGAAAGAGGAGGTTTTTACAGGAAGCTAGATTGCATCCTCGAATCAAGGTCTTGGCCAGCACTGAGGTATTAGGCCCCATGGATTAATTCCGATTTGCGTGCGCCCCCGTGCGCCCCCGGGCGCACGCGTGCGCATGCAGGCAAGCTCGAACAAAGGAGATTTTGAACCCACTGGCCCGCATCGGCACGCATCTGCCCGCACTGGCACGGACCTGCTCGCAGTGGCACGCAAACGGGCTCAGTGGCAGGCGGTACAACATAACAAACAACTGCAGAAATGCACAATAGACATCATCTTGGACTTTAGCCATTGTGTCCCTTAATCCGCTCATTAGTTATTTGTAAACACTTGGCAGGGCCAAGCATGACTCATCTACTCTGGTGGTACCAATAATTACACGCGTTCCAAAATGACAGGAAATGTTAACGAAATGTTAATGATAAAAGTGCCCAGGAAAGGACAGGAAATGCCCCAAACATTACTGCGTGAGCCGGTACTTTCATTTAAAACACAGTGTAAAAATAAAAACTACTTGAAAAACCGAACTGTCTTTATCATAACTTTATAAATAAAAATGGTACGGACTGGTGCACTCGTACCCAGAAAGTGCAGACTTTTATTGAAACAGTGGTATGAAAAGAAATTATTAATAGCTAGTTGCCCCTTGCCGCAAAGAATTTTTAAAGGTCAGGGTACAGTCTTTCAACTGACTTTCATATTTACAGTAAGAACGTTCGGTGTCTTTCAATTAAAACCGCATCTCTCAAGTCTCAACGGAAAAAACCAAGAAATATAACATATCCGGAGCTCAAATCAAACGACGCAAAAAAAGCTATGAAAATAGCCTAGCTATACGTACGTAAAGTGTAGTACATGTAATGTCGCGTATCATAAAAGAGTAATCAAGACACCATTGCACCAACGTCTTTTATGTCATTGGAACTCCAGCCCTTTCATCACAACCTCTTTGTCTGGTGCCGCCTTGGCCGGCTACCCAATTTCTTTTGTATGCGTTAATCTAGGGATTAGTGTAAGCAACCCTTGCCTGTGCTCAATAGCCCGCATAAGCACGCAATGGCACGCAGTTGCCCGCAACGGCACGCAACGGCACGCAGGGGCCTATGCAATTGCGGGCAGACCCGTGCAGCACGGGGTAGCACGCATGAGCACGCATGCGCTCGCAGGCGCACGGGGGCGCACGCAAATCGGAATTAATCCACGGGGCCTTATTTGCACATGACATTTAAATCTCGTAGAAAGCCCCGAATGTACATGCCCAATTAAAGTGTGTTAAATGCAACTTTGATGTTTCTCAAAGTTGTGTGCCGAGTCCATGGCAGGTGGATTTTTGGAAGGAGGGATGTGGGAGGTTGGGATGGGGGCCAGGGAGAGGGGGGGGGGGAAAATGCCCTTAGTGTCAAATGAGGTGTAGCTCCTTTGCCTGTCTCCTTTTCAAATGGACCACATCCGGCAGACCTTGGAGTTGAACCTCTTTTAATTTTTGCCAACTCCTCTCCCCCACTTCCCAAAAATTACATTCTAGATCCTCCGGTGGGTGGTTTCCTCTGTGAGATGAAGCTGATTTTTTTTTTTTTTCAGGCAGACAGCAGACAGCAATATGTGGACCCAGGTTTCCTGTCTGGTCTCTGATCAAGCACAACACCTCCGGCACCAACTGAAGATGTCAATGTTTGGGTTGGGCTCAACCGCCAGAGAATTGGAACGGGCCGGCTTACACCGAGAAGGATTTCTTGTTTTTTTCCCCAGCTAACAAGAAAAGGGAATGGGGTTCTGTGCATGTATTGGGGATCAATCATTCGATGCAATTATTGAAATCAAAAGTGAAATATAAATTTTAAAAGTTTGCAGGGACATCATAAGATTTTAGAAAGATCTAAATAGCTTTTCATGTGTTTTACAATTGCCCTTCAGAGTCATGCCAAAAGAATTTCTCCTGACTAAAACTGTGAGGAGCTAGCGCACATGCAAATCGTCAAAAGATCAACTGTTACAATCGTTCGAAATGACGCCAGTCTAGTCAATTCTAAAATTAATACCAGGAAGTTTGCCTGTCTGAAACCAAAATCCGTTTGCGTCAACTACAGTCGCTCCTCATACTTTTGGGTTCAGCGTTACTCCCAAATATTAGTCTCTAATGGGTATTTAAGAGCAACTTTGGGAGTGAACTAGAGTTGACCATAGTTCGACTAACTTGGCTCAAGCGATGGATGGTTAGGCTAGTCTAGTCGGCTACTTGGAACCGGTTGCATTGCTTGTTACCAATGGCCGTGCCCATCATAATGCTTAACAGGATCACAAACTTGTTGATGGCATTTTTACCAGTGTTTGACTAGAGGCATTTATAGTAAGCAGGCCTAAGTTACGTCATGATTTGACCACTGGTCGAGTAATGCTCCTTGCCCACACACGCTCTTAGTCACACAAACCTGAATGGAAGGGGAACTGCTGTTTACACTCTCCCGACTGCGCGTCCCAGATGATCGTCATCTTGTCCTGGCCAGCACTCAGGATGTAGTTGCCCTTCTTGTTCCATTTGAGTGCAAAGATGTGTCCCTTGTGCTGCCCTAACGTATTGACTAACCGGCCGTCTGTCGACCATATTCTGGCGTAGCCGTCGAAGGAACCCGTCGCTAACAAGGTACCATCGCACTGTTACAATAGCAAATGAGAAGCATTTATGGAGTTGCTTTGCCATGCTAACTACTTAGCACGGAAAATACTACTTAGCAAAAAAAAAAAAGTTATCAGCAGCTATTTCATGCAAAATATTGAATGTGACTGTTCTCTGCTGATCTAGGCAGTACAAATATCGCTAGGTAATTGTTTTAATAGTTAACAGTTTCTTTTTTTGAAAGTGTTGAAATCTAAATGGCGACATTTCTTAAACAATTTTTTTTTTTAATTGTCTCATAGGCATCAGTCATAACACATACAGGCTGACAAAGAACCAATTTGTTTCACAAGGCATAGACACATTCTATGTTAAAAGGTCAATTTTCAAATTCCTGTCTTTGGCCAAAATCATGGAAAAGTAAGAAGACGCATTAACTTGACCTTTGGGTGGAGGGGGCAAGGCAGTAAGGCAGACCCTAAGACTTACATTCCAGTCTAATGAGGTGACGTCTTTGTTACTAGGCACGTCTTGGCCGCCTTCTCGAATATAATGTTGTAGTACTAATTGATGTGGACTACTATTGTTCTCACTCAGGTTCCATATCCTCGCTGTCGAGTCTCCAGAACTGTAAACGGAAGGGAAAAAATGACAAAATTAAATTACGATTAAATTTCATGAGCCAATCGCTACATTTTTCAAGGCAGTAATTTGACATGACATATGAAGTGAATGGAAGATTTTTCTTTTTCTCTGTTTTTTCCACAAAACAATCTTAAACGAAATTGCTCTGGATAGTTGATTTTTTTTTCTCAAGACTGACGTTACTTTGTAGTACTGCAGTGAACTTTATTCTTGATTTCAGTATAGATACACATGTACAAAGCATCTGTTGTTTCTTTTAGAACAGGATGACTCATTTCTGTTCGCGCTTTTTTCATTGTCATAAAACTAGAATGATTGTATAAAGCCCGGTTCATACTCCACGCGAAAAAGAAAGCAAAGCGAAATTGGTGACGTCAACAATACGTTCGAAGCACGTCAACCATTGGTGCCGACATGAATTTCACTTCGCAAATTGAATTAGCCAAGAATATCAACCCCGGCCTGCTGTGAATATCTGCTAGAATTTGGCTGAATTGTCAGACATCTAAGACTGTGCAGTAACGCTAACTCTCTACGGGTGTGAAGAATCGTACTAAAATTGGCTGATTCAGGCCTGGAAAGGTTCCAGGGCCTGAAATGAAGCCAAAGTCTAAACACGGTCGAGGTTTAAGAAATGACCAGTGTCTCAACCAGATGCTAAACTATTGTTACATGGATTCCATCAGCATTTCATTTTGACATTTAGAAGCCTGGAAACGGCTACAGGTCCCCATGGATACAAAGTCAGAGTCGAGTTTGAGAGATGGCCAGTGTCTTGGGGTGCTTGACTCACCCTGATGCTAAGAGGTCGTTACATGGATTCCAGGCACAGATAAAGACCTCTGACTCATGACCCCTGAGTACGGTGGCTTTGCTGGCGGGGATCTCCACGCCCCCGTCCAGTTCCATCGTTTCTGTGTGATTGGCTATAAAGGCGAAGGGACAAAATCAAGATAAGCATCAAAAGACCAAGAATATTATGTTATCTGTCAGCAGCACAAGGTTATAATTGTGAATGAGACACAATTTTCCTAATGCGGAAATCAGATTTTTCAGATGTCCATTTTTCGTGAAATTTCCAGATTCATTTTTACACGTTTTCGTATCAAAATTTCAACATGAAATTTCACAAAAATTAGACATCTGAAAAAGGCAGCACTTTCTGATTAGCCTATATAGAGGGTGAAAATGCTTCTAAAGCAAAAAAACCCTACAAAGTAAGCCTAAATGTGAAAATCAAAATTTGGCTCCGTCGACACGTTTTTGTACATGGTGGATGTGTGGCCTATGTTTATGGAGGCAGTCCAGTAAATAGGCCACATTTATGGGGCTATCCATTGCCTAGCATTACCTGTACATGTACATGGTTGTGACACCACATGTGTCTGAAGCCTTGTGCATGGCTGTCCATTGCCTAGCATTACTTATACATGGTTGTGACACTACACGTGAGCGAAGCCTTGTGCATGGTGGTTGTCCATTGCCTAGCATTACTTGTACATGGTTGTGACACTACACGTACATGTACATGTACATGTATATCTGTATGAAGCCTTGTGCATGGTTGTCCATTGCTTTGTATTCATTGTACATGGTTTATTGCAACAGTACACGACAGTACACGTGTGAAGCCCTTGTGCATGTTTTAACTGCTTTATAGCAATACAACAGAACAGCAATAAGCATGCATTAGGGGCTAGTTAAACGCATGCCAAACAACTACAGCTCCATGGTATTACAGCTATAGGTAGGGCTATTTATTAGTGTTTCATACTCACGACAACGAATTTCTTCCGAGCCGTCATGAAGCGGTACATCGTTGCCATCATCTTGATGGGTTCCGCCTTCATCATGTTCATGGGTAGCTGCGTTCGTAGGCCTAGGCCTACTGGCAGTAGTGCTGCTGCCGGTGTTGCTGCTAGTGCCGCTAGTTCCACTTGTGTATCTGTCGCTGCGCGACCGCTTTAACCTAGGTAATTTGCTGACATCACCTGGGGTCGACAATTCGTCCAAATATCGCGATCGTAAATTGTAGTCATGCCACTTTTCACGATATCTTTTGCGATTCAAGGCATTCTTGACATCCTTCTCACTAGGCTCCGCCATCTTTCGCTGGCTAGACGCGCGCGCGGGCGGACTCCACTGGCCGGCTAGCTACGTACGTACGTACGGGGCGGGGACGGTACGCCCGAGTACTAATACTGTATAAACGTACGTACTGTCGTCATGTACCGCCGTTTGTTTATGTACATGAACATTAGGCTATGCTGTAGGTGACCAGATGAAAATCGCGAAATTCTGCCAGATGCATTTCAAAATTCTGCTAGATTAAACAAAATCTAAGAAATCAACCAAAATTACACAAAACACATTATAAACAATATGCTAACAATCTGATGTATACATTTTTTGACATATCCTTTGGAGAAACACGTTAAATTTCCTTAAAGATGCAATTTTGCTTCCATTTCTAGCCTGCAGTAATTGTACATTCTTCATCAACCACTTAATATTGGAGCATATTGCTTAAATTAAGTAATGAACCCTTTTAAAACAAATCTGCTGATTGCTTCTTTTTTTTGGCTACAATTTTAAAGACTACTAAAGAAATCTGCAGAACTTTGCATTCTTTAACTTGTTTTTTTTTTAATATTTGATCGGTTTTCCACCAAAAGATATGTCAAATCTAGCCGAAAATCGGCTAAAACGGTCAATTTTTATTGCAATGGACTGTAAGCTCCGCCTACATCTAGATGAGGACCGCCCATAAAGCTGTATGCTCTATGGGTCTATTCCTTCCTCCATGATATGATGGGACCGCCCAATTTTAGCATATCCGCATGACTGTGGTGCAAAACGGCACGAATGAGAGACTATAGCCCATCCGCTGGTTCCAACAACACGTCTTCGTAAATAAACACCACGGGTAATAGGGAACCAGCGGCAAATATCATTGAACGTGCATGGTTGTGTACGGTGGTTGAGTGTCATACGTCTTTGTTTGCTTATATATCTCGACCAAAGGGCATAAGAGGACCGCTCAGCGCATGCTCCAAGGTTGGGTCACACCAAGGGATAAAACAAGGGGTGTTCCATGAATAATTAAACCTGATACTACAACAGAACTATCAATCTTGACTATTCATTTAATTCATTGATTTTGTTCAACACCAATTCTTTAGAAAATGGATATGACCCAAAAATCTTTCTCAAATTGTATTTTTAATCAGAGAAACTCATAAAGATTTACAAAGGTATTCGAAACTTAAACTACAGTACAGAAAAGTAGATTCTAACATTTGTGTTTTAAACTAAATGAAAGTTAATGTTACCTTGGCTTTTTTTTTCAGTTGTCTGGGGTCACCATCCATTCTTGCTGGCACAGCGGACATCTGTTGTTCTGTTTATAGGGAAATAGGATTGGATAAGAGAAATGATGGCTCTATCCCATTCAGAGACGCTTCTCCTATAGATTGGCTTGTGAATAAAGAATGTGCGTAAAAACAACACATTTAGTTATTCGATGGTGTGATATTGTGTGGTTCATTTCTCCAATTAAGACACATGAAGGGGTCTTAAAAATTGGGTAGAAACAAGAGGGATAAATCAATGGAAGTTTTGACCGTAGCCAAGTTTACCCAAGCAGTGGGGTGGGTTAGGCTTTACCTGAGGGCAATTGCGGGAATGCATTTTCGTCCCTTCAGGGACTCGTCATCCATGATCCGCTAGATTCAAAGAATCCGTAGGTATGGGTTAGTGAGTTGAATGGAGCTCACTTTGCGGAAAAGATTGCGTCTAAATTATCCGGTATTTGTGATTACAACTTCATTCGGATGGGATTTGTTCATCCAGTAGTGAAATTAGGATATCAAGTGTGTTATCTTCGTTCTCAGTTGTGGAGGATTGGTTGTCTTCCCCTCGTCTTCACCACGACTTACAACCCCCATGTAAAACACATGGACATCAAGCGTGCTCTCTCCAGACACTGGCATCTTATCTCAAGCAACCCAACTTTGAAGGAAGTTTTCCCTAAACCTCCTTTAGTTGCCTATAAGATAGCTGAGAACATCAAGAGACTTGTCACAGCCAAACTCAGCCATACGGAAGACAACCAATCCTCCACAACTGAGAACGAAGATAACACACTTGATATCCTAATTTCACTATTGGATGAACAAATCCCATCCGAATGAAGTTGTAATCACAAATACCGGATAATTTAGACGCAATCCTTTCCGCAAAGTGAGCTCCATTCAACTCACTAACCCATACCTACGGATTCTTTGAATCTAGCGGCTGATGAGTCCCCGAAGGGACGAAAATGCATTCCCGCAATTGCCCTCAGGTAAAACCTAACCCACCCCACTGCTTGGGTAAACTTGGCTACGGTCAAAACTTCCATTGATTTCTCCCTCTTGTTTCTACCCAATTTTTAAGACCCCTTCATGTGTCTTAATTCAAGAAATGAACCACACAATATCACACCATCGAATAACTCAATGTGTTGTTTTTACGCACATTCTTTATTCACAAGCCAATCTATAGGAGAGGCGTCTCTGAATGGGATAGAGCCATCATTTCTCTTATCAAAACATTCAGTAATACAGACCGCTGTGTTTAAACCAGACTGACTTAATTTTCTTTTAAAATTATCGTTCTTTATCGTAGAACATATTGATATTTGCAGTTGCTGCATGTGGACTTGCTTCAAGATGTGAATTGAATTCTTTTTAAATCAATGAATTTGTTAAGTTCATCTACTGGGTCAAGGCTAGCAGTGTCCAAGGATAAGTAATATGACTCACTAGCGCCCTCTGTTGACTATGAGAAAGTTATGTAAATATGTGGGGCCACATTTCCTCTCCAAAGATGTCACTTTTTTGTGAAATAATCCGTTTACTCTGACATTTGATGTCAAAATGATGTTCAAAATCAATGATTCTCCACCCAACCCCTCAACAAAGTTGATATCACTTTCACAAACTGAAGGACACTGCTAGCGATATGTGTATAAAAAATAGGCAAAATGTTTCCCTAAAAAAACGTGTAAAGAATATTTAGATTGAATGTTTTGTTGCTTTTCATAGGAAATCAAATTGTTAATAAATAAATCTGCAACAAGTAAATACTTTCGTAGTTTAGTAAGAAAAGAGTCAGTTTCTTGTACAAAATCTGCAGCATGTTTAGTGTAATGTAATGCTTCTGTGTTGGGGGAAACGTTGACACGTTTAAAATTCATTTAATACTAAACAACAAAATAATTTGAGTCGGACAAGATTCTTAAAACACAGGTCCCACCCAATATTTTAATTTTTTTTCTCTCTTAAAAGTCAGCACTACACAATAGTGAGTGGCACCGGACAAGATTTTATACAAACTGTAGTATAGAAACATCACCAGTGTGTGTGTGTGTTTGTGACAAATGACCAATTCACAATGATTTTCAAAGGTTTCCTGTTCACGATTCAATCGGCCAATGCTTGGGGGGGGGGGGAAGGAGGGGGTCATGTCGTATGTTACCATGACAAGTAGGAATCTCAATCAACTAAAATGCTTAACAGAAATCAATTCAGGGCTTGAGACCATATGTGTAGTAGTTCTGAAAGTCTGGTTCCCTGGGCAGGGCATGTCTAATTTCGGCATACAATGGATCCAAGGTCATGGGTATCATCCTAAGCATATTAACACCAGTTTTCTTTGTTTTCAGCAAAAAGATGAAGGTCTATTTCATGACACACTGGAGAAGCACATTGAGGCTGCATCCAAATTGCACGGCTGTGGCTCAAACCAACATGCATCTATGGGAAGAGCTGAAGCCACTTCGCATAGATGAGTGGTACTGCCAGTGTAGCCAACCAATTTGGACATAGCCTTCGATTCACTATCAACTTAGCACACTTGAAAAATTAAGACTCAAGCAATACAAGAGTACAGTATTTCCCCACATATCTCAGAGAATCCATGCATTATACACATGGCTGAAAAATGACATCATTGAAAGGTCTTTTTACTCAGCAGACATATTAGAATATCACCTTTTTTTGAAGGGTACATGTATATATAATATATAAAATGGCAAATCACAGGAACAATTTGGAACCAAGGTAATTTTTTGGTTTTTTTCTGTTACCTTTTCATTTTACAGGTTGTTGAGTAACTTCATTTAGGATGAGACAATGGGGGGGTGGCGAGCCAATTTGAAAGCAGAAATGTGTCTGGCTCCAACAGCTCCAGTTTTCCCTTAATTTCTATAGCTGGGCATCAGCAGTATTAAAGATCTGCTGAAGAGCTCAAAGTTTGGCCCAACTTTACTCAAGAAACGGCACATTAAAAAAAAGAGTCGACATATTTCTGGTGTTTTTTTAAGTCGGCTTGTGCCACATTAACACACATAATTGTCAAACGAAAGTCAAACACAATTCTAGTTTTAAAGGGATAATACGTACTTAAATCTGGGGCAAAAATAAGAAAAACATGCATAACAAATTCAGGACTTGATTGTCATTAACAATTTAAAAATGTGCGAGACTCCATATCTGGCCATATGTTTGTGTGAAGTATGATGTACAACATGAATAAGAAACATTCACAAAATAGTAAACCACGGAACCAAAATATACAGACTGGGCTTACACTTTTGTGACTCATATGCACAAGGTTTAAGGTCATCGTCAAGCCTACTTTTTTTCCTGATTTTTTTTTTTACTTGAGAGGGAAAGCTACACACTGTAGTAGTCTACCACGGAAAATCCACATGTGATCTGGTTTCCAGGGTAGTTTGGATGTCATTCAGGAAAGGCCTGTGCGAATTGATTCTGAGAAGTAGCCTGGATGACATACCATTTGGGGAAGTGGGAATATCGAACCAAGCCCACGGCCATCCTCGGGACGCGGTCAAAAACGCAGTGCTGAGTGCCAACATTTCAAGTGAACAATATCACAAAAGAACGCGACAAGTTGTCTTCGCATTTCACAAGGGGCGTTTTCAGGTGCAAGCAAACAATGTACAACGAAAAAATACAAACTGTACAAAAAGACGGAAAATGTAAGGCAACAAACGGTTGGTGCGTAACAGCAGTAAAGCAGTCTCACTAGCCAGTCGGACAATTTTAATTACATAGTAAAGCGAGGGCGGTTATATTGTAGCTACTGTGACAAGGCCATGCAATTGTGGGAACCGATCAAATTCACCGTTACTTTGATTGCTAGTGTGTTAACAATGCCCGAGCTTTATTAACAACACATCTGATTGGTTCGGCGATGTTCATCAGTTTGGTGCAGGATCTGCCTACGATTGTGAGACAACAGATCAACAGAATTAACCAGAACGCAGTAGTCTCTGCTGAAGAAGTCAGTATTCACAGAATACTTTGTCCGTTTCCCAAACTTTGGCTTTGTCACCAGCTTCGGCTTTATTGCCAGTTCTAGAATCAATAAGCCTTTAACATCATACCATGTTACAATTGTCTAAATGTTGGCCTCGGATACAAGTTGACATTTCTTGAGCCACAGTTTTCAAAGTCAGGGGCCTAAATTTTAAAATCATGAACCAGAACGCGAATCGGAACCAGAGACAAAGCCTCGATTCGGAAAACGCCTTTAAAAACTGGCCCCAAGTACTACTGAATACATGAACAACAAAACATCAATTTAGTGGGACTCTATTTCATTACAGCTAATATAGTTTGTAAAAAATAATGCAGCAAATCTGATTTCTCTGTTATTAAAGTGAGGGTTTGTGATGACTTTTTCTGATCCATTTTCTTCCAGACTGTCATCTAAGAGGAGTAGGATTCTGGAGTTGGCGTTCTTCTTTTTCTTAGTCCTGCACCTGTTCTCTCCCCATATTCTCACTTTTTGGTCTTGTTTTCTTTAAGTTTGACATGAGAAAGGAATTTGTATCTCTTACACACCCATATCGTACAGTTTTACTGAAGTACATAACATAGAGCTGGCAAAATCTTATATATACTGGTGACAAATTTCCCTTGCATATTTTTAGGTTGTTTTTAGATTCAGTCCAAAACTGACTGATTGAAAAGAAAAACTAAATTGAACTCTGCCATTTGCCACAAACAGTGTGTCATTTCAGCAGTTTTCAACTCATAAAACTGGCCGTTACCCACAACAATTATATTTTAAACCATCCCCCCATTATATAAAAAAAAAATTAGCATAATACTTGACCAGAAGAGGGGCATAATAAACACAAATTTGTATCTGATTGAAAAAAACAAAACCTCCCTTTACAGCTGGCTTTGAAGGTCACCGGAGTGCGTCTTGTGTTTTGCAGTAGAAAAAAATCCCTGAGTCACCGTAGACAACTGTACAACCCAACGCCCCTACTCAGGTTTTAGCAATCCCCCCCCCCCCTTGACTCAGCAACAACAATCAAATTGTCCGTCCTTAAGCCCATCAATGGCTAGTTTCCGACATGACGCGACCCAGCATGACCTGACCTATCCCATTCCCTTTGCGCATGACCCAATGAGGGCGACAGCCGCATCGGTGCGAATTGAAACAAACCCAAGCCATTTACATCAATGAGACCTTTTGTGGCCAAACTGCTTGAAGACGTTAGGAGCCCATGGAGCAAGTTCTTGGGGTTGTTTTGGTGTGGGTGTGTGTGAGGAGACAATGTGCGATAGATGAGCTGCAAGCACCATTCACAAAACTCGGCAGTGCTTGAATAGCGACAATGCCATTGGACTAGCATTCCTGAGTTGCAATTAACCAAATAGTATTAGGAGTGACTCAGGTTGACCCAAATTAATTTTGGTTCAGGCAGATGAACTTTTTGTATTAATTTTCCATTGACCGGACCCTGGAGTCGGTCTCAAAGACTAGGGGCAGCAGCTGATCTTTTTACAAAGTCACTCCAAACTGTTCAAACGTTGAACTTTTCATGTACACAATTCAAGTCTCCAGTGTAATTTGGGTCATGCAGCTCTGGTTCGCCAGTCTGAAACGGCTGTTACAATTTCTTGCAATGGATCCTTGCGAAATAAGCAAGTGACCACAGATACATTCTGATGAGTCTAGTGACAGCAATCGGTAATCCACTCAACATCACTAGTTGTTGGATATGTTTCAGACGGTAGCCAGCATAGTACAAAACGGTGGAGGCCTCGGTGACAAGATGTTTAGCCTTTCTGCCCCAGGGAGTCTATCACAGGGTTTGTCAAGGTCTTGGGATGCTTGGCAACGAGGTTACTGGCTAGCAAGCAACACCTAGGGGCCAGTGTGCATATCTCCCCCCCCCACCGTTGGTCACAGGGTTCGACAAGATCTTAAGTCAGTTGGCAACTGGCTTACAGGCCAGCAGCAACACCTAGGGGGCAGTTGTGCTTATCTGCCCCACAGCGTTTGTCACAGGGTTTGTCACAGGGTTTGACAAGACTTCTTGGGATGGTTGGTCTAACGGATTACAGACTGCAGGTAACAGATTTCCCAAGGGCAGTGGTGCCTCCATACTTCTGTGCTGGGACTCCAACAACTCGACCTCAGCGAAGCTGGAAGTAATTCTCTCAGCCGGCCCCAACCTGCCTGTCGCACGCTAGAGTTCTGCTCAGTCTGTCGACTTTAGCGGTGTTCATTTTTGTACTTTCCCTCTCTCAATAATTCAGCTTTTCATCAATCCTGATCAAAAATTTCTACGAACTTTTTTTTGGCTCTTTTTATTTTTTACACAATCCTGGTACAAAAATTTGCCCCCTTTTTTTGTTTGGTCGGCAGAGGTTTGCATCATTTCCGCAGATCCAAAACACACACCTAGGGAAGTGACAGAAAAAGTAACAAAGAATGTATTAGTCAACAGATTACAGGAAGCATGTGCGTTGAGAGGATATGACTAATGATTGATGTGTTAAGGTGTTGAAGTCTGGTTCAATTCAATGCAATGCAAACATAATCGTGACTGGAACCATGCTGTCCTCATTGGTCCTTTAATACCCATGCTCTTTTGGTGTAATTCAGCACATGTTGGAAAAGTCAATGCACTCTAGCTGATGCGTCTTGGAGGATACTTTGACCTGCCATCCAATTAAATTTTGGAGTGCATTAGAGGGTTTATCTGCTGGTCAATAATGGTATTCATGAAGACAAATTAGGATGGCCTTGGGATCTACTTTGGTCTGTTTCTTACCAGTGAGTTCTGAACAAAGGACTCAGTACTGTGGCAAATATTGGAGGGCAGTGCAAAAAAAAACACAGGGAAGTCACTTTTGGCAAATTTTGAAATGAAGCAGAGTGCAGAAGACCAAGTGTTTAATACTGTAATTGAGTAGCCTTTGGTAAAATCTTGAACTGGCAAAAGCTAGCAATAAATAATTCCCCCCTCCCCACCACCAAAAAAAATGCCTGAAAGTGAAGACTTACTGAACCGTCTGATGCACTCGCTCCTACTTTGTCCCCTCTCGAGTTCCAACAAACTTCAAAGATTCCCCCCGTCCCTCTATAACTATGTACAAGCGTGCCCGTCTGCAAAACAAGGAGACAAAAAATATCAATTAATCACAGGAAAAAATACAAGTACCTTGAATGCAAGAAGCAAAGGGGCTACCAAAAAAAAAAGGCAAAAAGATTTTTCTTGTGACTTTCAGGGCTGAGTTCAACTCAAAATGACCACTTGTTTCAGACAGTATTTTAGAGTGGGATTAATGCTAAAATACGCGTAGACAAAGTTGTAATGCAGCCAGTCACAAGACACTAAAAATCACCCAGTCTCAAGTCAAGTTACAAGCTATTCAAATGAGCTGACAAAAGACTTCCTTTGTTACTGTTTATACCCTATAACCTGTGACTAGACTTGTGAATTGGGATTTGAAATGTGCTTGACAGATGAAGCATCAATATTGTTTGTCTGATGAATTGAGGATTTGTTGTTCAATGCACAATTTTTCACAGCTCTTGGAAAGACGTTACATGACTGCAGTTGTTTTTTTAAGGAAATGAGGCAATACATGTTTACATGTGCATTTACCTGCGTGGACCATATGTGGACGCATTTATCAAAGGACCCGCTGGCAAGGTATTTGCCGTCTGGACTGAACGCTACACTGTAGACTGGCTCTTGGTGTTTGGTGAGTGTGTGAATGCAGATACCCCTGTCCACGTCCCACAACCGCACTGTCGAGTCGAAGGACGCACTGACGGGGACAGAAAAATCAGCAGTTGCTATTATTACACCTCATACATATTCATGAGCCAAAGGCACTACTTCCATTGGCCGATACTCCAATATGTTAGGGAAGTAAAAGTAGGCATCTTGCACAAATGACGCACTTACTATCGCCAAAACTGTTGGTATTACAAAGAAGGTGCCCTAAAATCGGCTCCTAGACTCCAAACTGTGTAACAGTAGGGATCATATGTGTGGTTGATGGTGATACCATACTAAAATATTGACAACAGACAAATTATTACGCACATTCTGGGGGGCAATTTCCCACAAAAGTTTGCTGACTTTGAATAATGCAGCTTAACATTTTGTGAGGTGCAACAAATGTCAACACAAATACATCATGTTTCATTTTCGCCCATACAGTGTTTTATTTGTGCATTACAGGAAATAAACTACATGTGACAGTTTTTAGGGTATCTTCTGAATGCTGTGAATTGCACTTTGCGGAAAGTAACGTTATATTTCTAGCTGTGAAGATTTACTTACCTGGCTAGCATGAGTGGTGTGTTAGGGTTGTGTGGGCTCCATTTGATGGTATAGATTTCTTTATTATGGGCTTGTAGGTCGTGCACGCAACATTCTTGCTTCATAGACCAAATCTGAAATGAAAAAAATGTATAGGGTTTATAATTGAAACAAATTTCATCTCTTTGGATTTGGACATTGCTAAACTTTGCAAGCAGAAATGTTACTTTCTCCACTGCCACTGGAGAGATGCAATACCGCCACCGAGAGGCAACTAACGACCAGGCACTGAATCATAGCAGCTCACCCAACCACTTGGACACGAATTCATGGATGGTTGAGAAAACCCAGTGACGGTGGCGTTGCTAAAAATAGAACGACTGACAGTCGGGGGAAACTGAAATTATTTGAGAAAGGCGCAGGATCCTGATACTAAAATCAACAGTGGAATGAACAGGTCGAAAGTATTCATACAAAGACAGGGGAAAATACAACGATGGTAAATCACGATCAATAAAACTATCTGACGAAAAATCCCTCTCCGCTTGAATACTTAGTTTGCTTCCTTTGACCAGACAATCTAGGGTAAACCAGTCTCCCGTAGGATTTGTGGGTTGGTGGCTTGGAAAAGTCATCTCTACAAGATTACTCTTGTGGAGTCCCGATTTTTTTCCCAAGGGAAAAACCGCAACTTGGGGATAACCCCTAGAAAGAAATCCTAATTTCACAATGCCTGGAAATATGTAAGGAACTTTGGCAACTTTTACCCATGCAATTTGATACAATACAAGTACCGGTACATCAAACTGAATCCAACATGCACGTCAAACTAAATCCACTTTTGGGTCTTGGGTCAAGAAATAGATACAACAAGTTATTTTTAAAATATTATCCAATGTGTGCCTTGCAGAAACAAGAATACGCTTTCAACTACTTGCAAATATATCCAGAAGCATCACTAGTGAACCTTACAAATTGGCTATTTTCCAAATTGTGCAGAGCCGAGATAAGACGTTCTTGCGCAGTGGAATCTGAAACACATGAAACGTGGGTAGTATGCATATTTTTAACACGATAACCTTTCACTTGAACTTGAAGGAAGATTTTTTTTACTGAAGATGCCGGGCTTGGAGAAAAGGGAAGGAAGGTCTCACTGAATACTGCAATGGAACACAACTTCCAATTGAAACAATTTCCCGTTTTAATTTCATTTAAATTGCGTCTCCTTCCAAGGAAGCTTTGTTGAATGGCGAGCGGCGAGCGGCAGAAATAGACTCACATCTGAAAATGTTAAAGGGAAGAGTTTTTCCATGCATGACTGTGCAGATTTAGAAATTAATTAAAAGATTAAACACTCGAATGGGATGCTTAAATTTTTTTCACCCTCCTTTTTTTGGCTGGACATTTTAAACAGGAACCTTTATTTTTACTGTGGGATGGAGGCCAGCAGGGCAATCAGATCTGGCCTGTGTCCAGTACGATTCTTCCTCTGAAAACCTGGACTTTATTCAAAGTCGGAATTTGGGAGGAAAAAATTCAACTGGTGGGTGATGGGAACCCATCTGCCACTGAACATTAAGGGAGGATTATGGGCGTCTTATGCTGCTTAGATCTGGCATGTTTGAACAGAAATATTGGCTTAAAAACGTTGATATCATTTTAACTAAGAATTGTGATATCTTTCACAAATAGGTGATGAGTAATAGAAAGCCAATGAAGAAAAAAAAATGTCTTGTTGATGTGTAACATGCGTAGCATCCTGGCACCTGTTTGAAAATTTAAAAATTAGCACAGAACATTTGAAGAGGGGATTATGAAAAGACTTTTTGTTGACAGCTGCCTTCGGCAACGCTTAAAAGTGGGCGGGGACTGAATGAGGTTGGGGGGAGGAGACATCAACTTCCCGGCCTTGACTTTTCGTGCTGGGGCCCTTGGATTCGGAGGCGTCAGACTGAATTAAACCCTACATTTTGTGGTTGTGAACTTAGTGGACTTGTGGTATTCCACATTATCAGCTTGTGGGATGCCATGGCGTCTTGAGGATGCTGTTTTAGCCCATGACACGCCAATCTGGGATTTAACTTCCAAGTAATTCTGCACAGTTCACTTTTAGAATTTGAACTTAAGAGCCTAATTGTTTTTATTTGTTAATCTAAGTGTAGATCTTGCCTTACAAGAATTTTTATAACCAGCTTTGAAAAGACAGACTGAAAATACTGTTTCGACTGACAGAAATGTCTCCACCCTCTTTTTGTATCAACAACAAAAGTCTAAGGCTACAACAAGGTTGCAGGTACAATGCCATAAGGTTCACAAGTCTTGACGTACAAATATTTCCCATCTCCGGCCGGATGATTATCAAGGTCTGAGTTGAAGGAAGGAAAGCCACCTGGCCAAGGAGCAGGTCCTACAGAAAAGACATGGTCTGCTCTGCTGAGATACTGAGATAGCCTCGGGTTATCTTAGGGTTTGAACAAGGGAGGCCTGAATTCCTAATCCCTAGTAGTGTACCCTGTCAGAGTGTCAGTCATGTACATGTGCCACTGAATTGGGGTGACACTTCTATTCTACATGGAGCTACATGTACACCATGGTCACCTGAACAAAAAGTTGTGATCTACATGTACATTGTAATTGGTCAACGCACACTGTTTGATTGATAGGCAGGTACGGTCTGGTTTTTTTTTCATCTTTATCTAATGTAAATGGGATAAAGTTACGCAAAAATACTTTGAAAATCTTTGGCCTCGTAGTCAGGCCAATCCAAAGTCAAATCACAAGTCAATTACAACTCAAGTCACAAGTTGAATCACAAGTCTGATCACAAAGTAACGGGATGTGAATACTGACATTGTGCAGTTGAATATAGTTTCCCTAATCGCACCTACAAAATCTTTAAAAGATTCAAAGAAATTGAATAACTATGAAGCAATAAATCTTTAAAAGAAGTACGCTGCTTCGACTTAAATCCAACCACCAGGACCAATTGTGTCTGTCAGTCACTTCTTGAGCATTAGACTAGGGTGGATAATGTCTGCCACAAGGCAGGGCAATTGAACAAGTGACTGGATTCAAAGTGCTTCCTACTGCAATCCTGAGACACAGGAAACATTAGCAGGCAACTGTGCATGTACAAAGGGGTAGAGGAAGGGGGGGTACTCAGTAGCAGTGTTGTATTCAAGTCCATCGCAGTCCATTGGAGTCACATGTCCATCACAAGTCAATTGAAAAGTCTGGTCACAAGTAACATGAACTTATGATGGACGTGTGTGATGGGCATGTGACGGGAATGTGACGGACAAGTGATGGACATGTGATGGGCATGTGATGAACATGGGTCCTAGCTCTATGATGTGATGGACATGTTCTGTAATCTGGGTGCTTAGGGAGTTCTATCTTGTGCAGTGTGCACGGACTCATAATTTTACAAACTGCAGTGACTGTGATACGAGGGTGTTTCCCTGAATTCAGCCACCGTAAAACCTAAGCCTGTGTTAACGTAATCCAGCCGTAAATCAAGAAGAGTGGTTCGTCCTGATAAGCACTTGCCAAAAGCTGATGACCTCACAACCACATCAGCGTGACGGTCGGTCAAGTACCTTGACTTCAACTGATCACAATCCATTACCTTTTTTCCCTGTGTCTAATCACTATCTGATCCCTATCATATATTCCACTGCAAACTGTGCAATATCATGGTTAGAGGCTTGGAAGTGGTCAATCGGAACACCCACTGAAAAGGCCGGCCCAAGGTCACTAGGCTTGTAAAAGGCTTGTCATTATCACTTTTTTTTCTGGAAGTCTTTCAGGATCCTCAAAAGCCCACCACTGTGCAGCAAACCGATGACATAGGCACATTATTTATCTTTCTACAGCATCAAGCCTCATGTATGTAACAAATCCTGCAAAATTTCCAAAGCTCATAATGGAATTTGAAGGACCTATGAGAGTGAGGGTCCATGGCTAGTCCTTTTAGCTCTTAAAATATGGCAGTGAGTGAGTGAGGCAAATACATGTCTGTCTAATCAGATGGGTAGGTGGGGGGGGGGGGGGGGGGGCGGGTCCCATATTTTGATGGAGGGTTTCCTAAACATTGAAATGGCCTAAAGGTTGCTCAGACAGATGTGACATTCATGATGTGGAAATACTCTCAGAGACAGGAAACCGGGAGATTTAATCGGAGGACAAAAATATCTCCCCCAAGGCCGACAAAAGGCCAGGGTTAAAAAGAAAATCTAAAAGTGGATTACTGAGAATTACCCTTCCTCTTGTTGTAAGGAAGACAAGAGCATCCACTATGAGTAGGCCAGAGGCCAAGTTCATGGAGGTGCTAAGCACAACAAATCTTTGCTTAGCCGAAAGAAAGTACCGGCCAAAATGGCATGCAGTGTACATTGTTTATGGCTGGTTCTCAGCCTAGGCCATGTCCGAATTACTTGGCTACGGCTGGTAATTACACATGTGCCTATGGAAGTGGCTGCAGCCGCAGTGCAGCCAGCCATATTTTACTTAGCAATAAACTATTTTCTACTCAGCAGGTAAATGAAATTGGGCCCAGTATTGGAACAACTGTGAAGTCAGAAACATGGCAAGGTGAACAGGTAGTGCTGACAGAGTGAGTCATGCAGCAACTTGTCATGATGGTGGGAAGCACTGAGAAGGACTCATATCCTTCATGGAATGACCGGACGCAGTGTGCACCTTGTAGATTGAGAGTCCTCTGCCTCCCCCTTTCAACCTTTGACCTTTCCCTACCAGAGTGAGACAAGGCCTACACTTGAGGTGACCTTCAACTTGATACATTCCAATGTCACTCCTAAGGGTGTCTGCTTTACAGTTCACATATTTTAGCCCTAAGACACAGACTTTTTTCCAAAAACAGAAAGCCAGTTCAATCTATCACAGACTATAAAAATAGGCTTTGAGCTTTGTTACAAAAATGTTTGGAGTTCAACCTATTTGTGTCTAACATTACTCAGAGATGTGAGATGTTGTGGTGTGGATGCATGAAAATGCTATCGCTGACATCAAAAATTAGAAATGACTCCCAAATTGTCTATATGATTTTCATGTATGAATAGAAACATGGTTTATTTGAGTGCCATAATAATCTGTTTGACTGAAAACATGCAAAAGAACATTTTCAAAGGAACAGCGCCATCATATTATGAACTATGATGGCTATTATTTTCTCCAAATTATGTGTGTACCCAAAAGTAAGCACCCGTCTTAATTTTTAATTTACTTGATCATGAGGTTCGGCCTTTTGGATCAATGGGCAATGTCACACTTTCTTTTTTTCTTCTACATGTAACTACATTTTTAAATGTTTACTTTGAGTCTGATCAAAGCCTAGAGATCTGTTGGGTAACTTGGGATTTCAGGGTCGCGACTCAGCAACTTCCAGGGTGTCCAGCTAGCGGTGTTACCAAACATTTCTTGCCTTCCTGTATGAGCCTTTTATTATTAGATCCATGTTGAAGTGAGAAGTCAATTTTAGTTCTTGAGAATGTCACAGGGTAACTTTATTTCCTGAATCCTAAAAAAAAAAAAAATTATTAGGATTCAGTGACAGGAAACAGCAGATTTCCAGGTTCAGTCAAGGAAAACAGGACAAAATGGATCACTTGAAAAACCACGAGCAGCTGAAAAGAAAAATGATCTTGACAAAGAAATGTCAAAGTTGTTGCTTTTGTTTTATGGGAACGCAAGCACGAAAACGTCTGGTGATCCGGGTTTGGCATTAAACTAACCCTGGATTACTGGGCCGGAAATTGCCCGTAAATACATGAGAATGTATTGGATGTTTGAGGTTTACATCACTTCGATATCAGTTTCCTGACTATGTGCGCCAATTGTCCTTGTTTTTCCGGCACTGCCATTCAACACCAGTATTCAATCGGTTCAATCTGCATCAAAATCGGTAGTCATAGGAAGTTTCTTAATTGGCCTGCATTGGACGTGTTTGATACGATCTGGCTGGCGCTTCCCTTGCATGGTGAAATCTGAGGTTATATTTGTAGACAAGGAACAAAGCAATCGGTGAAAACCACTTAACAATCACTGCATTAGACCACACAACTGACAAGCAACCTGTCAAAACTTCTGATGTTAAATTGATTTGATATGGCGTTATGAGAATTCTATGTACATGTTTCTTACAGTGTGTACACATACGTGTATAAGCAATGCCTACATGTGCGAGTTCAACTTCAAATCAGATGCATCAGATGCATCGTGTGTAACTTTTAGACTTTACAGGACTAAGAACCTCAATGTGCACAGAATCCAAGCTCCCATCAAAGAATATATACAGCATTTACGTACACAATAGCTGATTCTTTTGATACACCATTGCTCTTCAATTTTGACTGATAAAAACGTCACAACATTACTCCTTGATAGTGGACCATGAACAATCACGTCTTTATGTTTTCCCCTATTAAAACTCTCCTATGGAAACGTGCATTCTGAGCCATGCTGTTGCTTGGGTCAACATTGGTCAAGTGACACATTGGTTTGTTAAAAGTACACCAGGTGAAGTGGAGGGAAACTTTGACCATTTGTGACCTTTTAAACAGCACGAGATTTTTAATAAGATGAACACACATTCTTGTAAGTCTCTGTAGCAACGTACCAGATTAGGAGAGCCAATCTCTCAAATTCTAACTCAAAATTGTCTTTGCTTTTGCTTTCTAGTTCCAAGCTTCAACCATCCAGTGATCACCTGACTGTTCTTGTCATGTTCCCAGACTATTTCCCAGACAAATCCCTGTCATTTTAGGGGCAGATAACCTAGATTTCCTCTGCCTGGTCAATGTTGATTCTAATCAGGGGATTTAGTCTATAACAGGATGAGACCAATCCTCTCTAGCCCAGGGCTGATCGGACAAAATCTTTGGGGGATGTTATGGAAAGGAAAAATGGTCCGCCGGAGACAGTGGGCCTCCTTCAGGGGTAAAGAGAGAGGCAAGGGTGGGTTAGACATGTAAAACAGGAATTCAGGACTGGGGGACAGATTTGAAATAAAGGAGACATTCTTCTGGACAGACTTCTGGCCAGACAAGTAGTCTGTCATACAGGTTTTCTCCTGCAAACCTTGACTTGTTTTGACAAAAAATATTGAAACATGCTTGATGGGGAAACACTATTACAAGTATTGCAAAAAAAGAGAAATTGCTTTATGGAGCCTATTATTGAAAGACGCATAATGGTACCTAATATTTACAAGATTGAAAGCTACCATAATGGTTTGATTCATCAAACCACAGCCACTATTAGTATACTATTATGTCTAAAAAGAGTTACATCAAAACCTGGTAGAAAGGGAACTTAACTTCTCAGAGTCTTAGGTTGGTATTTTTGCCTTCTATCAATATAAGCGCCTACACCAAATGACAAAAATGCTAGAGGTAAGCTAGAAAATCACCAAGAGGTTAAACCTCAAAGGCTAGATTAGGGCAAGTTAAAGAATATCGAATGCACGATAGACTCATGTTTGGGGGGGGGGTTGAGTGAGTGACTTAAGGTGATGATGGACCAAGGCTCCACTAACTAAGGAAATATCAATCAGAGACGGTTCTATGGGCCGGTTCTTAGCATCTGGTGGCTGACATGTTCCTAGTGTCTCATCTGCTCAGAGGAGTGCACACATACTGAAGGTTCAGGAGCATGTTATTAGTCAGAAACCGAGTCAAGAATGTGCTAGACTGGAAGTGGTAAGCTTTACACCTGTTTACATCATGGCGACAGGTATGAACATAATACTTCAAGCCTGGTGTATGCCATCAGAAGTCAGCACATATGCGCACGATGACTAAAGTTTCAAATTTTTATGATTTTTAAATAAGTTGCAGTTCTGAAATTCAGAAATCAATGACAAAAAAGGAAGACGTGTAAAATAAGCACATTGAGTTCATGAAATAGTTAACAAATGAGGATGTTCATGATTTTGAAGGAAAAAAGTCATGACAATGAAGATGGGAGATGTCTAGGGTACCACGATTCAATTGCAACTGCCAAGAACATATACATTTGATTTTGATAAAGTCTTCAACATTGTCAGTGAAGTTTGTAAAGTTTATAATAGCTTGACCCAAATCCCAACTGGATGTACCATTCCAAACACAGAAAGTCCCAAACCAGACCTCAGCGAAAATATTATTGCATCTCCATGTGCGTGTTTGAAGTCGGATCGCCTTCAGCAGGGCAGCATGGGTCATTTGCTTGGGTCCACAGTCATGACAACAAAGATGAGAGGAGTGAACGAATGGCATATTGTCCCTGAGCAGACTGCGTTACATCAAGGGGTGTTTCTGACACGCGGTGTGATTACAAATGACAGATGGCCTGTCGTGTCTACTCAGGCGCGTCCATGGCATATCCTGATACAGGAAGGCCTGATTGGGCTTTCGGTTCGTTTCCCTGGGGAGGGGTCAGAGCCCACAAGACTCAGTCGGAAAGGGAATTGGGATCTTGGAAAAAGATGCTTTAACCTCAATGGAGTTTCCCTGCTCTGTTAGATAATTTGTTGGGGGATACGGTGATCAAGGTGGTAAGTGATGCATGTCTCCTTCAGGATAGTGAGGCTGTTATAGTCAAGTCCTTTTCTGAGTCAAAGAAGTAAACTAAAATATGAGCCTGGTGCATTGGGAATTAAAATTGAGAAACTACTACTAGACAGAATGGTTTGAAAAGTTGGGAGAGAATTTAGACCAAAATGCATGCTGAAAATGTCAAAGACTTTGCCTGAGGACTCGGACTCGATCTGCAGAGTTTTGGAAATCAGAAAAGTTGAACTTTATCGGGAACAGGAATTATTACCACGTCTGCTGATAAATCTTTCCCACATGTTTGAACATTTACAATCGGGACTCGTTGGCGTCATTAAGGAATGTACAGAGATCGTTTAATGCAGACCAGTAGCGCAGGAACATGATACATGAATATGACGCATGTACCCTCGAGGGGCCCCGGATCAACTGTCAACGGCAACTGTGGATTTCACACGACCAGTGTGACTCGGTGATACCGGGGAGAGTTACCCATCTCTCCTTATATGGTCAGCCTGTAGGGGGTTTGCTGAGTGTCTGTCATGGGCAACTGAACTCTGATCACAGCAGCAAAATCCAAGTAGGAAATTGACGAAGGGAGAGTGTACTTTAAATCACAGTTTACAAGATTTTATCAAAGTGGAGCATTTATGAAGGGCAAACTGGAACTTTTCAGATGTGGCACTTTTGATTCGAGGTGAGAAATTGCAGGTGTGGGTCTATGAGAAGATTAAAACATGACCTATACCAGATGATCTGACATATGCCATTTTGTCAGGGTTTTAATGTGCTGCACTTTCTAACACGTGGTTGAGAGATATAGTCAGAATGTGGATAAGCCAGTGTAGTTGTACATCCAAAATGAACTGATTACGATCGCAACATACAAAAGTAAAGTGGACAACCATTTGCCAATTTTCACCCAAGTTCTGATGAACTTGACGAACCTCGCACAACGCTCTACATGAATTTTAAAACAGAGTTTATACATATCTCAGAAGAGAAATTGACCAGGGTCTACAAACCCAGCTTACTCTGCCTTATAAATAGCACTTCCTGTTTCCTTCTAAAAGCCAGTCAAACTCACCCAGGAAATCTCAGAGAGAAGAGCGGGGTTTAATTGCATTACAAGACGCTCGCGCTGCAAGATCCATGCCGTGTTTACCAAGGGCACGGCCGGATAGCATCACCCTCATGAAGGGAGGAAATTCTGAAGAGACTTAAAGAGCCATATCTCCTGTGTATATCTGCAACCTCACGCGATGCGCTTTGGTCATCTTTTGCCCGTATCATCCCGCGTCTGAGTTCTTAAGCTGCAGTTCAAGGCCGTTAATCTCCCGCCCTTGTCAACTGAAATCCATGGTGTTTCAATTATTGCTTCATTGCTTCAAAGGCAAAAAAACTGACAGAAACAGCAGCTCACACATAACAAAGAGCACTTCAGATTTCAAAAAGATACTGAGGATGACTGTCATTTTATGCTCCACACAGTTAAGATTTGGGACAGAACCAGCCCCAAGCCCTGGCTGCTGCTTGAAGTTAGCTGAAAGTTAGCTGAAAAATAATGTTTGCCTTTCAACTGGCATTAATCACCATCTGAAGAACTTTTTTATTAAATCTACAAAACAAACTTAACACTCAAAGAGTAAAAAGGCCCAAAGTCTACCAAAAAAGTCCAGTACTTGCAAGGAAAAAGTTGTAAAGACTAGAGACTTTTTCGGTGGTTAGAGGTGTGAGGAGGACTTTGCTGATTATCTTACCTTTAGCGTCATGTCATCTGAACACGACGCCAGCATTGTTCCCGTTGGGTCCCACTTGATGGCGTTAACCTCATTCTGAGAAAAAAAAAGACAGACATGATCATGTTCAAGAGAAGTTTATCACTTCAATACAACAAAATAAAGAAAGCAGTGATTCTACAACTAAAAAGTGACCACTCTCTGAAATTTTTGCAAAACTAAATAGTCAAATTTTGGGAAAAATGAAAGAAAAATGGTCAACAACAAAGCAACGCAATTAAGGTCAAACCTCAGTGAGATCACTAATTTCTTCAGGCAAATTCATTTTAGGATGGCCATGACCAAGAGAATAAGTTATGCCAGCTTATAATATACAATTCATGATTAATTTCAAGGAAGTCTCCGTCAACAGGTCACAGTGGTGGAAGGATATGACATCACCACCATGACTTGACCTGAACTTTAGTATGAGTTATGGAAATATCGATGACAAGGGGTACGTATATATTTATCAGTGACATGTTTTATATATAATGTAATGATAGTGAAGGGTATGGGCTTTGTGCACAAGTACCTCTTTGACTATAGAAAAAAAACAGAGACAGATGTGGATATTGAATTTAACTTGTCCCAATGTCAAAGATCAATAGGCAAACAATGCACTGAACTATCTCAGACTCTAAATTCATCGTGACAGATTTTCAGGCTGTGCTCTGCCTAGTCGCACAGAATCTTTATTAATTCCTGCACACAGTTGGCGCTGCCTGCATGCGAAGATAAGCAACAACATCAGTGTTTTATCAATCTTCGTTGCTACGATCAATAACCTATTGACTATCAACTGGTGTGGTCCAATACAGTCTTGATAAACAAAACCACTGCAAGAAATCGCCTTGTTGAGTCACTAGAAAATTGTGCTGGGTAGGGTCAAATTTAACGCAGCGAGCCAAGGGGAAATGTGGCCAATCACAGATCAGCATTAACTAGAAACAGGTGTTTCTTTGCTGCGCTGGTCGAAGGGGGAAATGGGAGAAACAAAAGGCAAAAGTTCAAATCACTGGCAAGGTCGTCAACCTGTTGCTTATTTGGGATGATTAGAAGCAGGTGTGGCTATAATGGGACACAGTCACAATTCCAGGTAGGGCAAGCCAAGGTACAGGACTAGGACTACATTAACCTAAACTCCATGCTCTTCAGCTGAGAAAACATCTTGAATCTTCTAAAATCATCAAAGTGCAGGAACTCAGTGGCACATTCTCGGTAGTAAACTTTCAAGAGGCATTAAGTTCCCTGTGTGAAGTTACAGTGGCTAGGTTTTTCTTTCCCTAACCCTGCACAATCCCCAAGTGGATTTTGAAGATACTGAGAGGGTTTGGGTTAAAAAGTGCAAACTTATAAATTTGATTTCTGGCCACAACAATACAATTATGTTCTAATTCAATGTATTTTGAAACGATTGCTCAGTGGCAAGTGAATTTATGAGTAATGTCAGTGGCCAACCATTTGCAAGTGTCTGACTTATGCATTGGAGTCAATGCAAGCTGATACGAATCACTGTGAAGCCACCCTGTAAAATGTGCAGATTTCAGCACAATCATCACTGACAGCTGGCCTATTTCTGGTTTTTTTTGTGGTTTATTTAGAAGATGCACCATGCAAACCCTGTGATGACTAATCCAGTAATGTCTAGTCAGTTTTACCATAGGGAATTATTTTCATCATCTGTTTGCAACCAGAGCCTTTCCATGTGCACATCCCTGGCGTGTCAACAAAGAGCACCCTCATGAGACAGAATGTGTCACTATGGCTATTTCTTAATCACACGGCTATGGCTAGAAATAATGCATGCGCTAATGGAAGTGGCTAAATCCACTCCCATAGATGCGTGTGCCACTGCTAGCCGTAGTCAAGTAATTCAAACACGACCTATCCCAAGCCATGCAAAACAAAATAGAACCAAATGCACAATTTTGCCAAGCTCCGTTCCTCCTGTGCAATAAAAGCCTCGGATGCCTTTCATTACACACAGTGTTATCAATACATCGCATGCGGATGGGAGTACAAAAATACACCGCCCCTTCAGCTATTCTTAGAATACACAAGAAATAAGTTTCAAGTAACAGGAAGATTTTCATCGCTCAAAGTTGGACAAAGAGGAAATAGCTGGGTTCCTTAAACTGGTTGAACCATCTCGAAGGAGCAGGAGAATGACAGTAATTTTTTTTGTTATTGTGAAGAACTGCCACTATGTTGTGGCATAAATTGCGGTGTTTCAGGGGTGTTAAATGATTACACGGCAAACGGCCATCAAAAGCCAAGGACGAGACAGCTACTTTTGACCTGGTGTCCATAATGCTGCAGCCGAAACTGCGGTAACCTGGGAGTACCAAGTGACTATCTGTACAAAGTCTCTCATGAACTCCAGGCATGAAAAATATATGGCACTTTGTGATCTTGTAAGAGCTAGATGTGCGGGGCCAATTATAGCGTGCAACATTTTTAGCTTTTGCATGTGACCAAGTGTGACCAATGGTCACCTGACCAAAAGCCATGATCTGATTGGTCAATGCCCACTATCCATTCTCTCATTGTAACTGCTGCGAATGTGCACAGTTGTGCTCAGCATAAAACACAGTTGCTTAGCAAAAGCAGGTTACCAGTGAAAATGTCATGTGACGTACATTGCTATGACTGGTACTTGCTCATAATTGCTAAGCATGTAAATATTCTAAGCAGTATTTCCGAGGCAACTTACTGTGTGGCCTTGGAATGTCTTGATAGGTCTGTCGCTGCCCAGCTTACACACGTGGATGCATTGGTCTGTTGAACAGGACGCAAAGCATACATTGGAACACCAGTCTACGTCCAACGCAGGAGCTGTGAGGAACAAAGTGATAACTTTGTTATATGACCACATTTAATAAATAAATTTAAGAACTTGTAGTATAAACAAACCGATGTTTAAATTTCAATCTATCTGGATGTGAAAGTGAAAGAAAGAGACACATCAGACGTATTGGGTATTTTGGGATAATCTAATGACTACATGAGCATTTAATAAAGATATTTGAACAGATTTAGAATGTGCTCAAATCTGCAGTCCAAGTTCAATATTCTGTTGCATCTTCAGATGCATCTTCAGAACTTTATTAAAACAGGAACACCCAAAATTTATATGAAGTAATTTACATGAAGTTTTGAACAAAGTCATGATGAGGTTTTTCTTTTCTTTGTTCCTTCTATTTTTGTGGTACTTTTTTCTGACATGATTTTTCTTCAAGTAGACAAGAAAAGCCTAAAGGACTGGGATACTACAAATTTCCCATTTAATGGTCTACGCAAACCCAAACAGCTAGATTCAAAAATGTGTGCAAAATGCCATGAAAAACCAGACATAAACCCAGCAATAAAGTCCACTGTCATCACATCGGAGGAAGACCAAAACTACACCGCCCAAAAAAATGTTACATCAAGCTCCCAATCCTTATCGCAATTTTGATATCTCCCGGGAGATTCTGTGATCACAGGTGGTCTCAATTATAAACGTGAGCCCCAGTCAAACAAGCGGCTGTTTGTTCAGACGTATCACATCTCGCCGGTAAAGTTACGAGGAAAGACGTAAAGGGAAGCACGTGGGCGTCTGGCAAGGTGCAACTAAATGTATCTTTAAAGGGCTAGGGCAGAATTCATGAATGGGTTTAGCAGAAAATTCTGTTTGGCATATTTTCTTGCTAAGCAAAAAGCAGCGGTGAACCAATCACAAGCAATACACATTGTATGACATTTTGGCTGGTAAGCTAGTTTTGCTGAGCTAGTATAATCTGCGTTCAGCATATTTCCCTGGTGAGCACCTCCATCAAATTTGTCCTTGCAATTGCTCTCTTTTATTCATGTTCTTCGTACTGATTTTTGCCAAACCCTGGCTGGATTGTTCAAGTGGGCTCCACCTTCCTCTGGGCTCTACCTTCCTCAATCCAACAAAATCCTTCAAACTCCAGGAAAATTTTAAAGGATCTTGGACGGTAAGTTTTAGAAGTCAAGTCTGCATTTTTTTCCTCTATCAGTTAATACCAGAAGAGGAATGGCTGAACAGCCAAAGTGACCTTTTCTTGTGCTCGATCAAAGAAGTGGGACGAGATGAAACCAGACAGGAGCCTGAAGACACATCACTCCCCAAAACCCCAAAAATACCTCGGATGGTGGGATGCTGTGTATGAAACCCTCGTTCACAGCTGGGAGGGGAAGTCTTAACGACAGATAAGACTGCCCCTGAAACCTAATCCACCCCAATATGAGAAATGTAATCACTCAGCCGCCAAACACACCTAGACTGGATGCTAGCCAAGTTCTTGGAGGAAAGTGAAGGAGGAGGTCTAATGAGAACGGGGAGGTCTAATGAGAACGGGAAGCTAGATTGCATCCTCGAATCAAGGTCTTGGCAGGGCACTGAGGTATTACTTGCACATGACATTTAAATCTCGTAGAAACCCCTGAATGTACATGCCCCATTAAAGTGTGTTAAAAGCAACTTTGAGGTTTCTCATGTGTACATAAGTCTGTCATTTTCACCGGTCAAGGTAAGTTGTGTGCCGAGTCCATGGCAGGTGGATTTTTGGAAGGGGGGCAGGTAGGTTTGGAAGGGGGGCAGGGAGGTTGGGATGGGGGGAAGGGGGGGGGGGAATGCCCTTAGTGTCAAATGAGGTGTAGCCCCTATGCCTGTCTCCTTTTCAAATGGACCAAATCCGGCAGGCCTTGGAGTTGAACCTCTTTTAATTTTTGCCAAACCCTCTCCCCCACTTCCCAAAAATTACATTCTAGATCCACCGGTGGGTGGTTTCCTCTGTGAGATGAAGCTGATTTTTTTTTCAGGCAGACAGCAGACGGCGAAATGTGGACCCAGGTTTCCTGTCTGGTCCCTGATCAAGCACAACACCTCCGGCACCAACTGAAGATGTCAATGTTTGGGTTGGGCTCAACCGCCAGAGAATTGGAACGGGTCGGTTTACACCGAGAAGGATTCCTTGGTTTTTTTTGCAGCAATTAGGAAAAAGGGACTGGGGGTTCTGTGCATATATTGGGGATCAATCATTTTGTGCAATTATTGATATCAGAAGTGAAATATAAATTTTAAAAGTTTGCAGGGACTTCATAAGATTTTAGAAAGATCTAAAGAGCTTTTCATGTGTTTTACAATTGCCCTTCAGAGTCATGCCGAAAGAATTTGTCCTGACTAAAACTGTGAGGAGCTAGCACACATGCCAATCGTCAAAAGATCGACTGTTGCAATTGTTCGGAACGACGCCAGTCTAGTCAATTCTAAAATTAATACCAGGAAGTTTGCCTGTCTGAAACCAAAATCCGTTTGCGTCAACTACAGTCGCTTCTCATACTTTTGGGTTCAGCGTTACTCCCAAATATTAGTCTCTAACGGGTATTTAAGAGCAACTTTGGGAGTGAACAAGAGTTGACCATAGTTTGACTAACTTGGCTCGAGCGATGGATAGTTGGGCTAGTCTAGTCAACTACTTGGAACCGGTTGCAGTGCTTGTTACCAATGGCCGTGCCCATTATAATGCACAACAGGACCAAGAACTTGTTGATGGCATTTTTACCAGTGTTTGACTAGAGGCATTTAAAGTACAAAGGCATAAGTTACGTAATGAATTGACCACTGGTCGAGTAATGTTCCTTGCCCACACATGCTCTTAGTCACACAAACCTGAATGAAAGGGGAACTGCTGTTTACACTCTCCCGACTGCGCGTCCCAGATGATCGTCGTCTTGTCAACGCCAGCACTCAGGATGTAGTTGCCCTTCTTGTTCCATTTCAGTGCAAAGATGGGCCCCTTGTGCTGCCCTAACGTACTGACTAACCGGCCGTCTGTCGACCATATTCTGGCGTAGCCGTCGTAGGAACCCGTCGCTAACAAGGTACCATCGCACTGTTACAATAGCAAATGGGAGGCATTTATGGAGTTGCTTTGCCAGGCAAACTAGTCAGCACGGAAAATATTACAACCACCAAAAAAAGGTTACTAGCAACTATTTCATGCAAAATATTGAATGTGACTGTTTTCTGTCGATCTAGGCAGTACAAATATCGCTAGATAATTTATTTTTTGCAACATTGACGGGGGGCAAGGCAGTTAGGAAGACCCTAAGACTTACATTCCAGTCTAATGAGGTGACGTCTTTGTTACTAGGCACGTCTTGGCCGCCTTCTCGAATACAATGTCGTAGTACTAATTGATGTGGACTATTATTGTTCTCACTCAGGTTCCATATCCTCGCTGTCGAGTCTCCAGAACTGTAAACGGAAGTGAAAAGAAACAACAAAATTTAATTTCAATTAAATTTTACAAGCAAATCGCTACATTTTTCAAGACCATAATTTGACATGAGATATGAATTTCCTCTTACATTTTCCCCACAAAACAACCTTGAACTAGTTCGTTGATTTTTTTTCTCAAGCCTGACATTACTTTGTAGTACTGCAGTGCATTTTTTCTTGATTTCAGTATAGATACACATGTACAAAGCATCTGTTGTTCCTTTTGGAACAGGATGACTCATTTCTGTCCACGCTTTTTCATTGTCATAAAACTAGAATGATTGTATAAAGCCTGGTTCATACTCCACGCGAAAACGAAAGCGAAGCGAAATTGGTGACGTCAACAATACGTTCGAAGCACGTCAACCATTGTTGCCGACATGAATTTCACTTCGCACTTGCTTCGCGTGAAGTATGAACCGGGCTTAATACAGAACATAGTGTACCTACTGTAATGCACATCAAGACATTTCAAATACGCAAGTAGTACATGTATGCCTGACATCATCATGATATGCCAAAATAAAATTGGAGTTTTCTTTACAAATCTGTGTTAGGGTCTGGTGTACACCGTAATACCTCAAAATAAACATCAAGGTCAAAGCACTTTTCAATAAGGTCATCAAAAAAGGGCCTGACTCACCAATGTTTTCACACTAAACAATTCAACTCACAGATCAATCACGATAACATCAATCTTTCAGTTTCAGTTCTTTCTACCATTACAGTTTAAGATTTCCTTTCCTTTTCTAATTGTGGAGCCCTCCATTTCACTGTTGTTTTTTTAAAATTATGCCCATGTTTAATGTTTTTTATTGACAAAATTGATAAGCCAGTTCCTGTTTTGATGTTTTGGCAATGACATGGAAATCAGGTCAAAAGGTTTAATGTAACCACCCTTTATCACTTGCAAAAGATCGGAATAACACGCACTGTAAGACACTTGTTTCTCATTTTGACAGTTTCTTGCTAATCCCCAAATCCTTCCTGTGGATGGAGCTGACTTCAAGAAAACATCTAACCCCCAAGGATCCAGCCCCGAGTACTTCATCCCAGGCCCAGGGCTTGTTTACTGATTTGGCAATTTTGTTCAGCCCAAGGAAACAACCAATATCCTTGGATATGTGCATTTGATATGAATTCAAGCCTTCAGCTTGCATTACTGATGGCTCCACTTTATTTTTTTTCATTTTCTAACTATCGGGAAAAGAGATACAGCCAATACAGTCCATATGAACGAGTTCACTATGGTCGTATGAGGATTTAACAGTATATTTTTTTTAAAGGCAAAACACGATGAAATAACCCAGAACATTCATAGCTTTTTGTCATGTGTACTATTGCCATCCAAGAACATCAACTTGTTGGCTGTTGTGGTTAACCACGAGATCCAATTCAAGATCTTTCACTGCTTCTCTTGCAAACTGAATTAGCCAAGAATATCAACCCCGGCCTGCTGTGCATTTCTGGTAGAATTTGGCTGAATTGTCAAACATCTGAGACTGTGCAGTAACCTTAACTCTCAACGGGTGTGAAGAATCATACTAAAATTGGCCGATTCAGGCCTGGAAAGGTTCCAGGGCCTGAAATGAAGCCAAAGTCTGAACAAGGTCGAGATTTAAGAAATGACCAGTGTCTCAACCAGATGCTAAACTATTGCTACATGGATTCCATCAGCATTTCATTTTGACATTTAGAAGCCTGGAAACGGCTACAGGTCCCCATGGATACAAAGTCAGAGTCGAGTTTGAGAGTTGGCCAGTGTCTTGGGGTGCTTGACTCACCCTGATGCTAAGAGGTCGTTACATGGATTCCAGGCACAGATAAAGACCTCTGACTCATGACCCCTGAGTACGGTGGCTTTGCTGGCGGGGATCTCCACGCCCCCGTCCAGTTCCATCGTTTCTGTGTGATTGGCTGTAAAGGCGAAGGGACAAAAACCAAGATAAGAATCAAAAGACCAAGAATATTATCTTATCTGTCAGCAGCACAAGGTTATAATTGTGTATGAGACAAAATTCTCCTAACGCAGAAAATATTTCAATTTTTGTTTTAATTAAATACAAATATTTATTTACCCAAAGTTTTGCCCTGAGTTTTTAAGACAGAATTGATGTACTGTCAAATTTAGAGTGCAAATTTCTATTTGATTTCTTGCAAGTAATTTTGACACCTTTCACATGACAGAGGTAAATGACAAGGCATACATTACTTGTAAAATATAATAGTTGGAGTTGCTCTGTCCAATATATTTTTACCGTTTTATCATTTTGAAACACTTTCTATGCAATGACAACCCTTCAAATCAATACAATTATACTGTTTTCGGCAATCAAATATTTTTTCAGTGTGAGGTTGTAGATTTCATGAATTCACAAAGACTTTTCAAAGGTCAAATCTTGCAATCAAATGAATTTTGATGACCACTCATGATGACCACTCATGAAAATTCATCACCTCAAATGAAGGCTCCGCATTCAAGAGTCAGACTTTAAAAACAAACTGTTGCCAAGTGCAGACCATTTTTACAAAATTTTATAACAATTTCAGGGTTTCATAAGTTAATACCACGGTTCCACTCAACAATTTAAGTGCTCATATGCAATCTTCTGAAAATTCTAAGGTTTCTGAGGGATTTGTCAAACAGAGTTCAAAGTCTACATGTCCATATTGTCAATCAACATTACAAGGCATGCAGCGAGGATTGTGAGTCACTCTCTGCAGGTGTGTGGTTTTTGCCTTCAGGGGAACCATGCTGGGTTGAATGGTATTGCAATTAGGTCAAGGTATGGTACCACATGACCACATTAAAGCCACAGGCAAGCAGGGTCACACAGAGCACCTGTGGATCAGGGCCCAATTGCATGGCTCTGCTTCCCATAAGCCAAGAATCCCCGCTAACAGGGTTTGCATACTGGATAGAATTTCTGTGCTAGCACTGTCCATAAGCACAGAATTTTATGGTAAGCATGAAATTTGGCCCAGGTATAACTGCAATGCGTCCAAAAAGAAAGACCCCTGTGCTTTGTATTGCTAATTTTACTGCCTTTTTGGAGCCAGACTAGACAAGAGCAGTAAAAAAAAATCAGGGGACAATTAAGTGGCGCTGCTTAACAGTTAGCAGTAAAGTTGTGCTAAGTGTAGCAAAAAATTGTGCTAATCTATCTTAAGTACTATTTCATGACATGGATACATTAACAGTTCAACAGGCATGGATTTAAGCAGCTTTTTCTCTGAACTACGCGTGCCTTTTGCAGCGCTTACTGTTCATGGTCTCCATGAAATAGAAGAAGGCTCTGTTAACAGAAATCGTGTGCTTAGCAGCGCCATAAAATAGGACTCAGAACAAATAGAATTAAAGTGAAGAGCACAAAGTATTTCTCCACAAACTCATGTGCCAGACGAATATAGCTTAGAACCAGTCATGAGAAATAAACTGCATGACCTTTTGGCCGGTACAAACCAGCCTAAACCAAACTTTTCTGGGTCCTCAGCAACTCCATAAAATCGACCCCTGGACTTTTCCCACATCCCTGGCTGTGAGACTTAGTCAGATGCACATAGGGAGGTGCATAGAGTATAAGACGTAATAAAGACCAGGCCTTGCCTCAGACAAGGTGAAAGTTTCGGTGCAGACAATAAAGGAATATGGCAGCCTTAGCTTGATCTGTTTGGTAGCCTCAACCGTAAAGACGCGCCAACAATTTCCCCACTATGCCCAACAGGATCACTGCGACTTTTAACACAAGACTTTTCCTTCCTCTCCTGAAATCAAAAAGGTCCCACAAATGCATGCTTTTGCACGGAAAATATTGGCTAAGAAAAAACAGGTACCCGGCCAAAATCTCATGCCATATATGCTGCTGTTGACTGGTACTCTACCAATTTTTGCTGAGCACAAACTTTTTAGCTCCTGGTCTTTCTAGTCTACTTACTACCCACCTTGTAATGAGTTGAGTGCGACATCGTCCCCGTTCGCGTTGGCCCCGTCCACCTTGCTGGTGTTGTTGGTGTTAGCCGCCGCTTGCCTCGTCAGCTCGCTCTTCCGCGACGAGATGACGTCTGGCATGACGGCGTCAATCAGCGATAACGAGTCAAAGCCGTTGTCCAAGACCGAGCCATCCTGGAGAGAATCAAGAGTTTAAAGATGATTGCGATGATTATGACACGATGTGGTTGAATGACAGAACATTCTGACCTAGTTAAGACTCTCCGACGCTCTTGGTACCCAGGAAATCCCTGGTTGCGCCATAAGCCTTAAGATCCCAGGATATCAAGGTTTATATGGATGCGCTCAAGGCATACAAGATTACAAGACCTTGATCTCATAACAAGGATAAAATTGAAAGAACTAGCCCTAAACCTTCCGAGGTTATTTGCTTATGAAACATTCTTAAATCCTCCAAAATCCTCAACTTTGCCGAAACCAAAAGGCACAATTTAATTAAGGGGCCTCAATCCCATGTACATCAATACAGGCTGATCTTGGAAAACTCCTTCAGAAAATATCAGGTAATTCTTGAAGGAGAAACCAGGAGGGCTATGGTTAATGAGGATAACAAAAGAATATCTGTCAACATTCAGTTTTATGTTGTCTGTTGAAAGAAACGGGCAATTTACACAGCTTTTCTATTGATAATTCTTTGCATTTTGTAATTTTACATTTGTGTTGGCTTTGCCTGTTTTTTTTCAGGCTTTGGTCTTCTTATACTAAAAAGTATGAACAAGATTTACTATTGAGTAAATTTATAAGCAAACACTCCCTTTCACCAGAAAATTGAAGGTCGCATAATAATCAGGTGATCTATGACTAGCCAGCGCATGAATGGAGGGTAAACTAGCCTGTTATGACAAAAGCCTCTCTTGACCTTTGTGTTCTCAACCGTCTGATTTTTAATTCAAAAGAAATTCTGAAATGATTTTACAATTTTTAACAAAGAAAAATAAAAACTGCATGCCCCCAAACCAAGGTTTTTGCTCTGCAAAAAAAAAAGGGTTGGTAGATGGCATGATTTTATAAAATTTTATGGAATTAGATCTTTGAATTTCAGTAATGGGTGTCTTGCAAAGTTTGTTGGGCTACATGTAGCTTGTATGCATTCTTATTTCATACAGTGGAAACAACTTTTTGTACGGTCATCTGTGGCATTTTCATAACAAAGACTTCAAACAGCTCTGCATTTTTCCCATGTAAATCAAAGGAAAATTTGTCACTGTTCTTGCTATTATATCACAAGTTACTCAATTTCATTCAAAAGAACAAAGTGAAACCTCCAAATCAATTTCCTGACAAATACAATGTAAAACTTGTCAGGAATATTTTTTCCTGCATAATAAAGAATAAGTGGGACAAAAAAGAAGAACAAATTCTAGCATCCCTGGGAAAAATCCAGGAACTGAAAATCCATTTTCGTTTTAATGTGTGATTCATGCTCCCTGGCACTTTGACTCATGTTGGTGTGCAGACCAATCACAAGAATGAATCCACACTGAGTCAATTTCCTTTTTCAAGAAAGAAAAAAAATTTGAAAGTTTTTTTTTTCCAAGGGGTGGGTATGTCTCGGCAGATTTCCTATACATCGCGTGCACACTAAATGTCGTAACTTCTGTTCCAGACAGCGAAAGCATGGCCTGATTTCTTTGTCTGAATTTTGAAACACCACCATCCTTAGGTATGAATGTAGCAACAAAAAGGGCCACAGGTTTTGGGGTTTTTTTGGCTCTGAATTGTTGCAGAATTCATGTTTTGAACAGAGTTCAGTTTTGTTGGACAAAAACCCTGTAGTGTGTGCACAGAGAGGTAGAAACATATCTGTTAACTTTTTCAATTCCAGCACACAGCTTTGGCCAATTGGGCAGTTTTGTTTATTTAACCAAGTAACCTCGGAACCACCAAAAACACCCTGCCTGTTACTCCCTGTACTGCCCCAAACCGCCCCAAGCAATGGTTGTTTTTATGAATTCATCAGGAAATAAATACAGGGTATCACAATGTAGTACAAGTCCAAATAGGTTCAATATTGTGGCAAAACTGATGACAGATATTTTTCCTGTCATTTTAGTGATCATTCACTGCATGACACCATAATGAAGCAAAAAAACAGATTTTCTAACACAGTTTTATGGACGAAACTGAATTTATAATTTTCTGAAATGGAAAACAAATATTTTTGAAACAGAAAATTTTGTTCCCTGACATACCTCGTTGATGCTGATTTCTGCCTCCACATACTGGAGGCCCTTCTGTATGATGGAGATGAGTGCTGCCGGGGGCACCAACGCCCCATTGATGTTGGACTGACTGATGTGGCTCTCTATGCCAAAAGTAAACGCCGAGTGGGAAAAACCTGCATGGTAAAAAAAAGGGGGGGGGGATGAAAATTCACTCAAAATGTGCGCAAACTACCAATTAACCCTTACTCTCTGAGCCTTTTTGCTAGGATGTAGCGTCAATCCTACAAAATCCTCCAACTGCCTCCAAATAAAAATTGTATACAGCCTTAATTCTTTAAACTCTTCTGTTATTTCTTGAATGTGGTCCTTGGAGGGGAGACCACTGCCTCAATCTTACAAAATCTCCCCAGCAATTACTGTCAATATGTTGAGGCAGAGCCAGTGACATCCTGGAGCAGTGCGGGGGATCTCAAGTATAATCTGGGCCTAAATTTATGCACAGCTCAGAAACAACACAAGGTCCAGCCTAAGACCTTGACACAGTGCATCCTCCAAAATCAGCCGCACATTTTTTTTGGCCATGGATATAGCCTCAATCCTGCAAAATCCTCCATTTTGCAAAAAGGATTTTGGAAGATTTGGGAATGTTAGGGTTAATAATCTTTATTTAGGACGGAATCTACAATTGTCAGTGAGTAAAATAATCCAACAGATTCTAATAAAAACATTTCTCACTTATATTTTTTAACATTCTTTACACAGACAGCATGTCTACACATTTCCAAATTACTGTAGCCAATTCGCAGAGGGAAAACCCAATATTAAGTTTGAAAATTGTTAGCTCGTTTAATGCAGATAACTTCAGTATATTGTAGTTCATTTTGCAGTTAAATTGGACATCATAATGATCACTGGAATTCAAAGGACTGGCATTTATTTAAAGGGTTCCCTTAAACTGAAATTCCAGGACTTTTCCAGGACAAAATTAAGGCTTTCCGTGACAATTTCCTTCGCCTTTTTGCATCTTAGGACCCTATTTACAAAACACTGGCCAGTCATCACACTGAGGCAAGGAACGCCACTCCCTTTCAGCCTTCCAGTTTGACACAAGTATCCCTAACTCCATAGGGGGTGTGCAAAATCATATTGAAATTGGAGGATTCAGGACTAGTAGGGCTAAAGAGCATACAGAGGAAGTATAGTTAACTGGAAAACAACTGGAAAACTGTTATTGCAGCATATTATGCATCATAAAGTATGGGTGATGCAGATTCTATGATTTTTTCCTGAGAATATCAACTTTCCATGTCTCCTTGTAAACAACAAAATTCCATGAAATATGATAGCTTATATTTTCCAGGATTTTTCTGTGACGGTGAGATCCCTATATTTACCTGATTCTTGGAGATACCTATACACCAAGAAGTTGACTTCATCACTACTGATGCTCATGGTGGCCGGGGAAACATCAAGCAATGGAGATCAACTCATCAACATGGGCACCTATGAGCAGTAACAAAAACAAGCATTATTATTTTGATTTTAAATGTGAATAACTCATCAATAAAGGAACATGTATGTAAAAACATTAGTAGTGGGACTAAAATCCAGATTTTTTTTTACTCCGTTTTGAATTCTGCTATTTGGTTTGGATTTTCGAAACCGGATATTCAAAAATTCAAACCAACCTTAAAAAAAATTGGGCCTTCCTTTTTTAGTGACACAAGCTAAAGAAAACAACTGTAACATCCCCCAATTTGCTCCATGATCTCTGATTGGAAATTGCATTCACTCGCTAGTGGTCTCGTTGGTTCATGACTAGCCTGACCATTCGTCTGACCAGAGAGTTCCCACCCATTTTGAAACATTACAGCTCAAAAGTGTTTTTTTTAGTGTTGAAAAGACATGAATCTGGGACTGAGAAACATTTCCAATTTTGTTAGGAAATAGCCCTACTTAGAAAACATTCTTGACTCTCCATAATCTCGTAGACTGAAGTGGAGTCTTGATAGTACTTCATTCTTTCCAGCACCTGCACCAAAAGGACCTTAGGCTAACCGTCATTCAATGTGAGCGGAAAATAGTCACATGAAAAATATGTTCCTCGTAATGAAAAATGAAAAGAAATAGGCTACAAATGTTTTCTGACGCTTAACGTTTAGGTTATCAATAAGTAGGCCCCCCCCCCATGCTGTACCTGGGTCAACATTGGTCAAGTGACCCTTGGCTTTGGTCATGTTGGTTTGGTAAAAGTATACTGGGGAAGTGGAAGGAAACTTTGACCATTTGTGACCTTTTATTTAACAACAGGAAAAGTGACAAAATGCTGCCATGCTGGGTTGCCATGTTGCAGGGTATTTATTTAGGCATGGCAGTCACATTTCGGGCGACTTGGTGAGACCAACGTCTTCTAGTTCTACAATATCCAGGCATTTGCCAGGTCACACTGCCATGACTGCACGGGGGCGACTTGCTGACTTGACACACAACTCACGAGATCAATTCATGGATTATAACTCATGAACAAAATTCCATGATCTAATGAATAAATTATGAACATGTTGAAATGCTGCATTCTCGCAGTCGGAATGAAGTCACGAAGCGGCAAGCCTCTCGATAGCAACATGCATTAAACCTCCAATTTTCCCCTTCGCGGCAACTGCATAAACTATGCGAAGATAAACGACATGAACGAGGTTCCTGGATGTTCGACCACAAGAATTTATAATTATTTTGTAAAATTGTAGCTTATAAAAATTTATAATGTCTGCCTAATTTTTATCATAAAACAAAAGACACAGGCCTGGGGCCGTAGCCTACACAAGACAAGCACAATGATTTCAATATTCGACAATAACATTCATTCCCAACATTTGGCCAGCCCATTTCACCCCTTCACAACGACGCGTGATTATAAACACCCGCTACATGTACAGTGTACATGGTTATGTACATGTACATGTACATGTACAGTACGTGCATAGCATAGGCACACACCATGCACACGGTATTCATGCATCGCGCGATCGTTCTTACCTTTTTGGGTCCGACAGCGTAATAATTTTCGATCTGCTTGGGCTAACGTTGAATTATAACTCGATGAACCGTCCCAAGAAAGATCCAATCAAGACAATTTTTATACCAATAACATCTTGGATATATACTCCATCGATTAACGAGGTATACCGGTCGCACTTTTCGCCGTTTTGACGAATTTTCAAGCGATTTTTAGACGCATATATTCATCAGAATTTCGAAAAGCTGAACCAAGATGGCGCCACGGACGGAGTACGCCTTTGCGTTCAGAATCGTTGGCGAACTACATTTTAAATTTCGTTAAATTCGCAATTGAATCGTACATTATCATTATGATATAAACTGGTTAATCAAAATGATTAAACGACTGATTTACTGCGTTAACATATGGAAAGAAAATATGTAAAAATAATGACCATGTTTATTTAGAAATGTGCGGAGGAATATCTACAGTATTCAGAGAAGGATGCAGATCACGTGACAAGAAACTCACCTAATTGATTGCATAGAGGGCGCACGTTAAGCGCAAAGTAGCATCGAAAAACTTACATGTTAAAGTAGCATGATCGGCGACCTGAACTTGAAAAAAGTATAGGCCCCAAAAAACAGACCATGTATTGGACTGGGGATAAGGACCGGTCGCGAATGGGTGGGGGTTAAATTCTGAGAGTGCGTCATAATCTCAAATGTACTGGAAAAGATAGACATGTTGGCGTCTGTACTGTTTCGTTGTTGCATGCAGTGTCTGCAGCTTGCGAGTGCCAATGGGTTCACTTCGAGTCGCAATCGGCCGGTACGGTGGGGGCCGGAGGTGTCAATAATTATTTGTCTATGGTTTCTATTTGCGTCCATTTTGATGAATTATGCGATGCAGCATGCTAGTATCTTATTAGCGGTATGGCCATCTGATTGGTAGGAACTAACGGAAGCAACGCGCGGCTTTCCCCATTTTCACACCCATCCACTAAAAAAAACCCCAGAACTTAGGACTAGTGATTGGTATTCATCTTCGCCAGTAACGGTCAGTGTGTGTTTTACTGTTGGCTATAGTAACTAATAAATCCGGTTTTCCTTTAAAAAAAACCTTTCTGACAATCAACACAATACAGTGAGCCTCATTTTGACATCTGTGGTACCTTGGTAAGGTAAGGAACCGGCTTTGTCCACTGCATCCCGTGCGATGGCGCCGGGCCAACTTGAACACGGCCGGTCCAGAGACGGGTGCGGCATGCGTGCGTATGCTGTCCTCTACGTACCGTTTCCAATTATATAACACATGACATTTCATAAAATTCGTTAATCGTCTTTTTGTTGATGAATCAAGATATTTTAAGAATAGTTGGCTGCTTCAAAGTTATCAGTCATCATCAGACATATGTTTTAGATTGTTGCGTGAGAAGACAACACTGAGTTTCCGGTGATTAGGTTTTGGCCATGTCAAAGATAATTGATAACCAAGGAAAATGATTGTTTTAAAGAAGATAACTTCAAAAATAAACGTACTGATTTCCCTCAAGTTTTATTTCACGAAATGCTTTTAGTTAGCAGGTAGTTTCTTCAAATCTTAATACGATCCCTATGATGAACCAGTCGTAGATTTTACGTATAATTTCGTTACCAGTGTAGGTCTATGCTTTAAAAAATGTCTTTGAAAATGGAGCATGATGACGTTAAAGTTGGATTTAAATATTGTAATAAAATTCGGGTGTTTTTTTTACTTTGATGTCAAATTTCTAAGAAATGAAGTTAACCTTAAGATTTGACGGCTGTTTCCTGTACTTTGGTGAGCACAATTTATTAGACGGATTTATGTTGTACCCCTGCGGTAAATAAACCGCGTGACGACCAGGGTCCCTACAATTGGTGACAACTGTGGAAAACCAACTTCTATCATGACCCCCTCCCTTATTTTATCTTCCATTACCCAAATGGGACGATATCTTAGTGGTTTTAGGTCAAATATTACTTTTGATTTTGACCCTTGTGGGAAATTTTGACGGTGTCCACAAATGTATTACTCACTCACGCAAGATGCATCTCCAGAGTCGTGATAGAAAAGGTCTCCGAACCGTGGGGGGGGGGGGGGAGACGACTACTCATGGACTTAGTAACTTCACTTATTCCAGATGTTTCAGACCAAGAAAGTGTTTTTGAATTACTGTAATGCGATCTGACAATTGTGATGTTGATGAGAGATGTTAACACTTTCGATGCCATGTAGCTGGAATCTTACTATATAGGCATTATTCTTGACTTTCAATGGCATGACTGTAAGACTTACATAAGGCCTGTACCTTAATTCCTTTCCCCTCAGGTTTTAGAGGTGAAAAACCTTCTTTTTTAAACCCGTCAGCCTGTTTTTCTTTATACTTAGGCCTACCCATATTTACCCGAACCAAATACCGCCCTCCTATTTTGTGTCCGCCATGCATAATTATATAGAAAAGAGTTCCAATTCCAGAAAATAGGCTTTCGAGCATCTCCGTGCAAATTGGACCTTATTATTCACACTGTTCAAAAATAATGTTCATATTTTATCTAAAGTCTGGCTGAAATATTAATAGTGGGGCGGGAAAATGTTGGCATTACCAAGGCCAAGATGTTGGACAACCGAGGCAATAGACCATTATCATGTTGCAGCCATTTGATTTGTTCCCATTCAAATCAATGTAACCAAATCAAGGCTGGACACAATTTGAACATTGTGAATAAAAACACAGCAAATGCATGCCTGCTAAACCCCTTGTTGGTAGCTACCCCTCCCCCCTTGACCTAAAGATCCGCCCCTGACACGGCCCAATGTTCGCACTTCTATAGATCTAAAAGTGAAGAAACACGACCCCTACGCCTATCAATGCGAGTTTTTCTCTAGCTAGGCTCATTTTGGGCACAGCTCCAAAAGGCCAGGTTCTGACAATAATGTGGGCGGGACCTGGCTGTGCCTTCCCGTAAAACACCACCTCTCACTCGTCTCGTGAAGGAAAGTGTCAATTATCAACGTTTCCTGGTGGAAAGACGCACTTCTTGTTCCACAGAAGATAATTATAATAGATGCAGCTATCATTATAAAACCGACTTCCAAGTTGACGTACATCGAGAATCCCTTCAATTTAAAATGACTTTTGTTTTGTGCTTGAAAGTAAAAGACGCAGCCCTGCATGGTCCTAATCTGGTTCACGGAGAAACACATTCTTGAGCTTAAAAAAAATCGTTTGCATCATGAATGGCTATGGACTGGAGTGAACCAAAAAGGCGACACCGTTGACCTATTAAGATGCTGAAAAAATAAAAAATCAGCAGGCATCCTGACATTATAAGCTTCGATTCGTGACGTCATTCTTTTTTCCGTGACGTCATAACGGTGAAGCTTAACCCGAATATAGGGCTGCCAAGACCAAGACCCATAGCAGACGATACGTTCTCGTCGTACGATATTCAACAAAACTAAATTAAAGGTTTGTCCCCACTGGTACATTGTTGGATGAAGTGGGCACTTAGCGAGGGACGTTTTGGAAAGCTGGGTCACGTGATGGTTTTCGTTTTTTTACTGCATAGGTGCTTTAAGTTTGACTCGACCGGAGAATATAAAAAAAAGAAAAAAAAGGAGCACAGCAACAAAGCGTATATATTTACATCAACAATGTTTTGTTTTATTTCAGTCACATACCAGCAAGAAAAATAGGACAATTTGTTTTCACAAATGTCTTCATTTTTTTAATTTCTCAAAAACTCAAGCTCTTTAACCAAGGTTGAATTGTTAATGAATTGTAGGCTATCCGATTACAAACGATAAGTATTCAGTTCAAAATATAGGGTGGATCCAGGACAGGAGATAAATATTTGCCGCTTTTTATTTTTAAAACGACAAAAATTGTCTTGTACTCTGTCTTAACAAATAGAATGTGCCGTATTTTCCCGTCCTGGATACACCCTTTAAAGTTCAATATCTTAACTTTTTTTACAAAATTACAAAACAGAAAAGTATATAACAGGTGAACTTATAATTTGTATTGAAGATATTTTACAAGATAAAGTAGAAATTTGAAATAAAACTGTATAACCTTTATTACAAAATTTATTCCAAAATGATTGAAAGGTATTCGCTCAATTTTTATTTGGGGGGGGGGATTTGACGAACAAAACATCAGTCAAAATTGGAGAAGTAAACGAAAACAAAGATTTAGTTTGCGAATGTGCTGGCGTCCATCAGAGCAAGGGAAGACATTGCATACCGATTTCTCGTTCAGCTATAGTTTTCTCACGATTGAAAATTATGTTAACATTATAGAAGACAAATAAGTTGCAAGTTATGAGGTGTTTCTTCTGTTCGCACATTATTTTATCAGGAATATATATTTACTTCACCCAATAAAGCACTCATGTAGTTCGTGTTCGGCAGAGAAAGGATTAAAAAAACAAACAATTTTAGTCATACCGATGGCTGATGGGAATTGATTAAACCTTTGAACCTCTCTTTTGAAACAACGAAACTCCAAGTTAGCAAATTCGCCTACGGATGATGGACGCCACTAGAGACGGGTCACCGATGATGATTAAACTGTGACAAGGATATTACTAAGGCCCTGCAAAACTTGCCAATTTAACAATGATTTTTTTACATGAATTTATGACAGAACAAGTGAAAGTTTAGAGCCCCTTGATGTACTTATTAATGGCTTTTCTTTTTATACAAATTACATGTACAATTAAGAACACTGTACAATGTTTATTGGAGGACTAAGTTGCCCTTCAAGGCCCGATTATTTTTAGCAGTTTCTCAACTTAAACTTTACGTGATTAATTGAGAAGTAATTAATTTGTAAAAGCCGACGCCATTTGACCCGGAAAAGGTTCATTGCTGCAAAAGAGATATTAATTAGAAAGAAGAATAATCATCGGTAAAAATCTGTTCCTTGCTGTATGGGTAAATCTACGTCCAAGCCGGTACTTTGCAAGCCGAGGTCTGAGTCAAGCGAAGACTGAGCGTATAAGCCGTTGTAGGCGCAGGAAGTATTCGTTAGTGGGCTCGGCCGTTTTCGATGGAACTTTCTATTTTTGGTCGACACAGTCATGGGTTTAATGAGATAGCGGCACTTGTACGTGCAAAATCCCGAGGTCTAACTTTTGATGGGTGACACGCTCACAAACTGGCACTGCTAGTCACGCAGCATTATTGCCGCACCTTGTCAAAGTTTGTTATTAAAACTTGTCAAAAGCTTGTGAGCATTCCATTTGGATACTCTTCAGAATGATTCAAAACACACACGTAAAGTTTGTGGTTCGAAAAATACTAATTTACCAATTTAAAGTTGATGGTAAATACGCAAACTCAGACTTTCGTTTAATGTCATGCTCCCACCGGTGAGTCTGAATGCTCACGGTTGAAGTGGTCTAGTTAAACTTAAACTAGAGGACATATTTTTTTCGCACCCACAATTCCATTTTACCAATGATTAATCACAATCCAAACTTGATGTTAATTTGGTTTAAAACAAACACTGGGTTTATGGTTTGGTTACTTTCCCTTATTACACGCAGTCTTTGTCAAAAGGACCAGTCATTAATCCTCACACAAAAGGGCAAGAAACTTAGTCACGTTTGCCGCAGCTTCCTGTAGGGATAACTTTTTTTGTAATTGTACACAGGTTTTACCACAAATTCATGATTTCATCGCCCGGCGCCCGATGCCAAGAAACCACACCATAAAAAAACTCCGCTTGCGTTGCTCTCTAGCGCATGGAAAAGGATGATGTTGAAGAGTAAAAATGGCACGTTTAAAAACATCGTGTTTTTTTCGCAGGAAAGTTTTTCGTATCACACGTTTGCTATTTTTATATACCATGATTATCGTTAATCACGGTTCATACTTGCAGAGCCAAGCGAATTAAAAGGCGAACCGTCAATGACTTGACGTCGTGAAATTCGCTTTACTTTTGCGTGAAGTGTATGAACCAGTGAACCGACTCAAAGTTGGATGAATTTTGAGTGACACTGTCAATCTTGAAACATTATGAAACCCAATTCATCCAAATCGGGTGGTAAGATTCAGAGAGATCTTAATATTTCGATACTAATGCGAGTAAACGGAATCGATACTCGAGCCTTTAAGTTTGTCGAACCGATTTTGAAGGCGTCTTATATTGACGCGATCCCGCTCTCATCCGGATATCGATTATCGAGCCTCGAGTCCGCTATCGATACTTGACACGAAGATTGTCATACAGACACCCCGAGGTGTCCATGTCCAGGTGCCAGTCTTCAGGGTAATAACGCGACGTGACCCACAAAATCCCGAAAAAAATCCCCACGGTATACGTGACTCATTGTCAGCCTGATGCGGTCAAGGATCTGCTGTCGGAGGAGTCGAAGACGATCGAACTTTGAGTAAATTGTGATTTCATAAGGTACCGATTCCAACGGCAATTCTGTGTGAATCAGAGGGTTTTTTGTTCATCTTCAAAACGTTTCCTTCCCTGTGTACTCAATAGGTTGTTCTGTCGGCATTTTGGGCTAATTTAGTCCTTGTTTTGAAGTTGATCAAGGTTTATGAACGGCTACATCCAAGTTAATGTATAATACCGATTTGCCATTGAAGGTTGCTCTTCAAGTACAATTGATGTCATTTTTCACATGTTCGAGTGAAAATTGTATGCTGGCTCAATTAGCTTAGAAATCAATGAAAAATCAATACTGTGTGGCGTCGTTTCTTTGTTTTACAAGATAAAGATCAAAACACAAAAACGGAGTGCAGTTTCTGCAAAAGGTTAACAAAAAATTAAGCTCATTAAAAATATAATTTTTAAAATCCACCGAAAACAAGATCCGCTGTAGAAATTCTCGGAATCTTCATCTCCAGACGAAATGGCGACCACTCAGCACTCGTGAGACAACTGTTCGAAGAAGTTAATTTTGGATTTTGTCTGCGTGTACTGGCAAGACTGCACGGCTCGGCGCGGCTTGGGAGGTGGCGGCTCGATATGTATCCCCTTCGAAATGTCCTCGAAGAGCTTGACCCGGTGCCGAATCTCCGGCGAGCCAGGGCAGGGGCTGGGCGGCTGATCCAGAGTACCGTCCAGTTTCTTGATCCGCAATCGTTCCTTCTTCAGACGGGTCATGACCTCCTCAAAGTACTCGATCTTGCGGACCAGGGGCAGCGAGCTCAGGTCCGGTTCCTCAGGTGGTTCCTCAGGTTCGGCTGAGGGAGGGACGGTCGGTTCCTCTAGGACGTCTTCGCTGTCAAGCCCGCCGAATTGCTGCACCTCGTCCGAGAAGCGAACCCGCCGGTTGCTGTGGCCACCCTCTTCGCTGTTGTTGGAGAATCGCCGGCTGCTGGTGCGGCGATTCCGCTCAAGGAAGGCTGTGGGATTAAACGAGTCGTCAGTCTCTCCAGCGGACGCGTAGCCCTCCGAGCCGTCATCTTCTTCGGGGAGTGGGTAGGAGTCCCGTATGGAGACCACCTGTTGCCGCGCCAGGGGCCGGTGCGTGTTGCGCGTTCGCGGCTCCGCCTTCAGGGCCTCCTCACTGACTGATTCGGTCGCGCCGTTTGACCCAGCTCCCTTGTTAAGCTTCTCATGTGCCGCTAACATCTCCGTCAGCGGCTTGAGGATGTTGCCATCCTCGTCTATACATCCGCTCCGCCGAGCTTCGATCACCTTATGGACACACTCCACAAACTTTCCCCGTCTCCTGCGACGAAATAGCATGTCGAACCGCTTGGCGAAGGTTCGCTTGAAGAAGGCCATTTTTCTCCCTTACCCAAGTCGAGTTCGCAAGGGGCAAGTTCAATTCACCGTAACTTCAGTCTGCCCAGGCCGTGCTACACCGGCACTGCCGTTGCTGCTGACTGGTAAAAAGTCAGCTCAGATCAGCTCAGCTCGAACCTTCCACTTGGGCTGCAATGTCGACGGGGAAAGTCAGCGGAGTTAAGCATTGCCAGTTCCAACCAGGGTCAGTAGGAAACGCATTTCCGCAGCCAGGGCTCTACGTGGCGTCTTGAAGGAATTGCTGCCAGTTCTGGGCAGCTTGAGTCACGAGGGCGTGTGTCCAAAAGTGTCTGCAAATGATCCGAGCTGATCGCGTGTTCGGCTCATGAATATTAATATAAAGTTCTAAACTGAAGCTCAGCACTCAAGCAAATTGGCCATCAGTATGACAAATTGCAGCCCCCCCCCTAAAAGATATAATTGCAGGGTATCTAGCGCCACCAGCTGCATGGACACAAAAGACAGTTGCTAGATTTTTTTCTAATTTTCAGATTTGGCGCTTTTTAGGGAGGGGGAGAGGTTAACATGGCCTTATGATGTTCTTTTTACTTTTACATGCGTCCCCTCCAAATGAAACTGGAAGAAATGAAAAAAGTGCATTGTCCTAATAACTGGAAAATATGTTTTAAAAAGTGAAACGACACAACAAAAATGAGACACAATGAGAAAGTGTTTAATTTTTAATTTCTACTTTCACTTTGTAAGTTTTTATTACTTTAATCTTTTTTTTTTAATATTTGGTTTTTGCATTTCATATTTTAAACTTTTTTTTGCCTTTGATATTTTCTTTTCTTTTGGATTTTTTTTTATTTTTATAAAAATGGTTTGGATTTAAACATTTGAAATAATTTCTTGTTTAACCTCAGTAGAGTTAAACAACAGAGGAAAATTGAAAGAGTTTGGTGAAAATTTAAAACAATAAATCCTTCCTAATTGGCAATGATCTTGATATACAAAACTTTGTAAAAATTGTTTGAGGTCCATGATTAATCGAAGAGATATTTATGAATTTAGTAATAATATTTGATTTTCCGTTTTATAAATATGATATATAAATAAGCAATTCCCAGTTGGTACTTTTCAATTCGTAAAAAAAAATACTTATTAAAATTGTTTAAGGTTTATGATACTTCAAAGAGATATTCATGATTTTAATTACAATATTATGATTTTCCTTTTTATAAATATTATAAGCAATTCCCAGTTGGCACTATTCAATGCATAAACAATTTTAGTGAGTGAAATTTTTACCATAGTGAAAATAACTTCATCAAATTATAGACATTTCTAACTGCAATGAATTAATTACTTGAGAGTTTCTGCACATGATACAAATAACTTATGATTGAAAAACTGGCAATTGACGTCATAACAAGTCTATCACTGTCCACTCCTGATATTTGAAGTTGTGGTGAAAGGTTCTCAGAAGAAAAGATGGCAAGAAAATGCCTCTGAGAAGAATCAGTATATAAACACCAAACACTTCGACCAATTTGCTCTGACCATGTTCAGGAGAGGTGATTGACTCTGACAGATACTGCTCAAGTAGGAAACCGAGGGCTCAGCAAGGCGTAAAGATGAGAAACCTGGCACAGGATCTCGTGAATTGAGGCAGAAGAGAGTGTGCTCACTGAACTGTGTCAGTGGGAGACGAGCACTGGCGGAGGGGAGAAGTAGGGAGAACGGGTTGTCAGATATCTCTGAGCTGGAAACTGATGTCTTGTGGTACGGTGTGATGCTTGAAGATCTTGATAGCTCCTCAGATGCATCTTGTGTTCCATAATATGGATGAGGGTGTTGAGTTCTGCTGCCTGCAAGTTGGTGAAGTCATCAGATTGCTGGGAAAGGCTGAAAATGACTGACTAGTCAAATTGGCCCCCATCTTCCATGGGCTTTATGCTCGTCCAGGTTGCAGCCGGTTTCCTTGATGTAGACACAATGACGAAGGATGTCATATACTTGGGGGCGGTTGTTAGGATCCAGGTTGGGTATGAGGGTGAGGAGGAGGCCTTGGAGTTTGGGAGGAACTGATTTGTACACTTTAATGTCTGCTTGATTGTCAGAGTCTATGCAAAGGGGAGTGTAGCCGTAGGGGAGGCAAACTGAGTAGCTGGAAGATCGACTTTGGCCTGCTGTAGACTGGGCCCCAACAGACCACAGCAGGTGCTGAATTTGCCTCTAGTACCTAGGTCACTTTTGCAAAGACTCTGAGGCACCCTACATCAAGCAGGCATCAAAGTGTGCCCAACGGCCCCTGTTAAACTTCAAGGCCTACTCTGCACTCACATAGACAAACTGCATGGGTCCCAGGAACTGCCCTGAAGTATACGCCCCGGCACATCCCTTGTCAGTGTGGCAAATCTGGGAAACTGGGCACAACCTCGACACTATAGACTCAAAGAACAAAAAGCCCATGGAAGAGTTTGACAAGTCAGCCACTGTCAGACAATCACAGTGATCGGATGACTTTATCAAAATAATGGCAGAGGGCAGAGCTCATCTCACCCGTCCAAAAAAGGAACCCAAGACGTATCTGAGACGCCATCAAGATCTTCAAGTATCGCACCACACCTCAAGACACCAGTTTCCAGCTGAGTGACATCTGATGCCCTGTTCTCCCTACCACCCACCAACAGCAGGGCCTGTCTTCTGCTGACTCAGTTCAGTGAGCACAGTCTCCTCTCTCCCATTTTACAAGACCATGTGCTGACTTTCTCTTCTTCACGCCTCGGCAAGCACTTGGCTTTCTACTCAACCAGTATCCACCCAAATCCAACACCTCCTCTGAACACAACCAGAGGAGACTGACCAAAACATCAAGTATTCACCATCTGATTCTCTCCAACTTGCTCTCAAACCACAATAAAAAGAGACTCCTTCTGTGGTGTTACTGCAAACCTTCCCCAATAGTCTTTTTTCATCGTGTTCATTTAGATGATGTTTGCAATGAGTTGATCCAACAAGTCCAGTTTAAAAGCAGCACTAACTATTGCAATGTTGAAGACTAGCATGATAGCGGCAAAAACAAAGGCGGTCAGCAGTGCTCCGTAATAAAGACACACAGTGGCAATGAGTTGACCTCTAGGCAACCCGTTGACTTTGTAGTTGTGTGCTGCCCTCTTGAGTTCTGCTGTCTCATTGTTCATGTTCAGCTCTTCCAGCTTGAGAGCTTGCAGGCGAAATGAAGTCAAAGAGGATATCTGTTTCTCCAGTTTGTTGATTTCTGTGGTGAGATCCTGAAAGCAAACAAGTCAAACACATCCAAGTATAGTGTAGTATCAAGAGTGTCATATCAAGAACATGTTTCAGATGCCAAAACTAAATGCCATTTCAATCTGCTGATGAGTTTGAAACTTCAATTTTTTTTTATCTTTTCCTTACCTTCTGCTCTTTGTTGATCGCAGCTTTTTCTGAAACCTGATGGGCAGATTTGGCCTTAAACATCTTCTCCATACCAGCGATTTGCTTTCTGTATCCATCCTCCAGAACTTTACTGTTCTCGATGCTCTGCTTAAGGCCATCGTACTCATCTACTTGGAGCGAATTCTCATTCTGGATCTGCCGGAATTGAGCCTGGAGTCGGCTATGCTGTGGTGCCAGGTCATCGTTAATGTATCCTTGAGCTGCGTCTATCTTGGTCACCACGGCTGCTTTTTCCTTATTCATCCCGGCTTCCAGGTCGCCTTTCTCTTTGGCGACTTGACGTCGCTCTTTGGCCAATTGGCGCTCTATCTCGGCCGACTCTGCCTCGACGGCCGATGCATATACCATGGTCTTCTCTGTGGTGCGCACCGATTGGTTGATCTGATGGCGGCATATTTGTGTATCCAGGAGGAGGTGATGGTGATTGGTCAGTCGGAGCTTTCCGACTTTCGGTGCAGTTGGCTTTGGCTCAGGCTCAGTGTGCTCAGCTGCAGGTCTGTAATTGAAAAAAATAGTCACATACTGTACATGAATTTCGCATTGATATCATTAATTTTGTCAAACGTCAGTTAGCCAGTTGGTCAGGCAGTCAAACATTTGGTCAGCCATGCAATCAGTCAATTTAACAGTCAGGCAGGCTGTCAGTCATTCAGGTCATGCAGTCATTCAGCATTCTTTCAGTATGTTAGTTAATCAGTCAATTAGTCAGTTAGTTGGTCAGTAGATCAGTCAGTCAGTCAGTTCAGGTCAGGCTGTCAGAACCCCCTCCCACTCACCCACTCTCCCCTCACGCACACCCCAACCCCATCCACCCAACAACAAACCCTCCCACCCACCAACCACCCCATCCCAACTACCCCATCGCCTACCGTCATGCAATGCATCCACACTACCCCATCCCCCACCCAACCCCTCCACACCACCCCACCCCATCAAACCCCACCCCCTCCATCCAACCCCAATACCCTCCACCCCACCCCCTCACCAACCCCATTCCCCACCACCCAACCTCACCCTACCCACACAACACACCCACTTTCGGTTAATAATAATACTGATTCAGTCACCTCGTCGGTTTCATTTCATTTTTTTCAAGCCGAGAGTTATTTCAAAATAACACTTTACAGCAGGATTTGCTTGATGAAAACTGTTTTGAAAGGGCAATATATCTAAAATATTTCGTAACGGAACAAGTGGATATGATCCAAGAATGTCATAAACTCCAAATGAGTTCTTACTCTGGGGAGCCAGCCAGTTTCTCCTTCAGCCATGGTGTAGCGATGTGCAGTATCTCGATCGTAACTACGACCAAGCAAGTAATCATGACGAGTCACTTCAATAGGTCGTCTCTATCAAAGTACAGCTTGTCTAAGACAAGTTTATGTTGTTTTTTGTGGCTATATTTCAGCGAATAATAGGCTCAAATTACTTCAAATACGCGAGAGAAAGTCTGGTGCAACACTCGTGTACAACTCGAAGTAGGGTCTGATGAGCAAAATGTAAACACCTCACGCGCACGTACGTCCCGTCACCACCGCCGAGGTTGTTAACCGAAGAACACGGTACCCGATTGGTCAAAAGTAACAATAGTCAAGCGCCAGCGCGTAATGCGCAAGCGCTGTTGGACTTATTTACATTCTTTCGTGAATAATGCATTGTTTTAAAAATAAGGTGAACGAACTTTCTTGGAGGAATGTGAACTTGTGATAATAATTATTTATCGATAAAAAAAAATTCTGGCTGCAAATTAATTTCCCCGTTAGCTATAGGGGTTACTTAGGAACATTGATTTTACCTATCAGCAAAAGAATTTGTTTTATCTTCTTTTCATTTATATTTGGGCCCCTTGTCTTTGCACGAAAAAGCAGCAATGTAGGAGTAATTTTCATTAAAACAATGAATCTCAAACAAACTTTTCTTTTCAATTTGCTTTATTAACCTTTCACTATTGCTCAGTCGCCCATTACCGCAGAGCTACTTAATCATTAACCCATCAACAAATTGCAGTACTGAAGCAATATAATTAATACAGTTTATAAAAGCTTTGCTTGGCAACAGAATATAAATATAGATTTTTTTTGGGCGAAATTCCAATGAACATGATTGGTAACTTTGAATAATCTCATGCGATGAAGTATTGTTCTTTATTCTTTTTCTGGAGGTTGTTATAAAAAAATACATACAAAAGTTTGTGTTTCCTTCACATGCAGACAAAAATGCACGCGTATTTTACAAGTACATGTACCTCATTTAATTCTGATGTGGGGATGAAATTGAATAAACAACTTGTTTGTGTACATAATCAGCTGTATTAATCTCTATCTCTATGCACTTTGTACTGTGTACCAAAAGCCAGACAGAAACTACCAATGATGTTCAATGAATTCAAGATAACAATCCACAGATCTAAATATATACACTTTTATCTCAATTGTAGGATTTGATCCTTTCTTCTGTACATGATTCCATCTTTCCCAAACCTGCAGTTGCACAAACGTTGACATTTTTAACACAGTTTATAGGTTTTGCATTTGATCAAACTGATGTCAAGGCGGGTTCCACACTTATTATATACAACTTTTTTTGACATTTGCTCAAAATATTCCAAACCTCCCTTTCCACTTTGACATTAATTATGCAAATAATAACCATAATGACAGAAATTAAAGAAAACCACAAAATTCATTACTTAAGTTCCACTTATAAAATCACAAAGTAGTATTTCAGTCTCATTTCGCCACTAGGCAAAAGGTATATGTTTGACTTTTTTCACATTTCTAAACCAGCTGATCAAAGGCATGAATGTAAAAAACATGTTGTGGTCGAATGATGCCTACTTTTAGCAAAGGTTCTATTCAGCACTGTATGTATTTCTTGAAATATGATCGGTTTAAAAATGTCGAGTCTGGTTGGGTAATATAATGTGGGCCAAATAACATGCACAAGATGAAATATTTTGGTGAAGCGCAAGACCCAATATTGAATTTACATCACAAATTCCGTCTTATGAATAATGCAAAAATACTTAAATGTTTGGGGTTGCCCTGTAGTTGACGTTATAGGTCACATGGTCTATGCAACAAACATTACAATTAACCCAATTTACTGCAGTTCACATAATTTTACAATAGTCCCCACCAACATACCACTTGCAAAAGAACATAGTACTAAAGATACTTAGGAAAATAACTGAACCCTTATAAGTCATTTAAGAACATTTTTCTCATTTATGCTAGAAGCATTCTCAGACGAACCGCTTCATGAAATGTAACATACAAAGGATTTAATTTTTCTGGATAATTGTAAAACAAAAGCATTGCCATTACATGTACGAGTATTTTACTTCATAAACAAGGTATGTGTATCAGCTTTTGCTAAATATTCAGCAAGTACTACAGAGCATGCTAAGGCTTAAGTTTGAAATATAGACATCTTGGGCATGTAATATGTCGATTCGCATAAGATAAGACTATGAAGTTCGAATCATTTGTTGCCGATCCAAAAGTGTGTCAGTCATCAACGGTACAGAATGGTTGTACTCTGCGAAGCTGAAATAAAAAGAACCAAAATCATAACATTATTAATTATTCAGATCCAAACAATTTTGTAGACATTTTCACGAAAACTAAACTCTGCGGCATATGCAACTGCGTAAGACTTATATATTTATTGAAGTCAAAGCAATGACTGAAATGTTAATGGTGACAGCGTGGATTCCAATGTGGATCTCTGCAGGGTTTCAAATGAGAAACAGACCAATATAGTTTTACTATGAACTGAGATTTGACTGGGTAATCAGCAAAAATAACTTAAAGTTCCAAACTGTACAAGTTTTTCCCTTTTTGAAGATTTCGTTGGCACTGAATGGATATTAAAAGGCCACTTTTGCAAAGTTCTAAAACACCCTTCATTACAATGAACTTTCTGGGCACACTGTTGAATTTCAAGGGCAGGGTAAACCTGTAAAAACAGTTCCCGTTTTTAAAATGATGTTTTATGATTTTTTTTTAATTTCACTTTAAATTAACTTTGCCTTACATCTCTGTAAAAAATGTATGTTCATGATGAAATCATTTCTAAAGTGTTGACATGTAAATTGCAATTAGTGATTATTTCAAGATTACAAAATTTGGAATGTCAAAAATTGTGTTAGAAATGACACAAGGTTAAAGCATGTCTTCTTGTTAATGTAATGAGGGGGAAAACACTGTACATGAATCATTTTTAATAAAGTAACAAAGTCGAAAATGATCTTAATTTCTATGAGCTCAGTGCAGCATGAGTCCTGAACATGTATTGCATTAATGACTAATATTTCAAGGTATTGCATTGAAAAATGCTGCACAGCTGTGTTACAATCAATTGAGTTGGTGTTGGTGAAATGATGAACTGTTTTCTCTTGAAAAGACGAGTTAACTTACTGGCGATCCATCATTAGTCATAGCAGCAATGCGATGCTATCGTGGGAAAATCACACCAGGAAATTGTTACTTCATGTAGTTTGGCTTTCCAAGAGATTTGACAATGGCTTTCCCTATAGTTATAATTATCTTCAGGTTGGTCCCCCCCCCCACATCCAACATATGGATGGTCCTAAGTAAACAGCTGAATCAACTTCCCATAAATAAATGTGTTAGTTCCGGTCATGGGCAAGAATTTCGGACTTAGCCATCGATGAAATAGTAAGGTGATTACTTACGTTGGCATGTATACATGCACGTCTGGCCTGGGTAAGAGTACACAGTGTTCTGGACCGGGTAGCCGCGCTGCACCACGGTACGTCCGTTCAAGATCAGCGTTTGATTGGCCGGAGGGATGACGTACTGGTTGCTGGGGACCTGATAGCTCGTGTAGGTGGTGGTACGGCCCCACTGGTTGACAGGGGCCACTTGAGTGACAGTGTAAGGAGGCGGGGCCACGGCCACAGATGGTTGAGGTTGTGGGGCATAAGGGGGTGGAGCCATGATGGGGGCAGGAGGTGGAGCCATGATGGGGGCAGGGGCTGCAGCTGGGGGGCGGGCTGGTTGACTCTGGGGAAAAAGTAAGTTAAATATTAAATCAACGAAATAACATATTCCAGATATTACAATTTTGTGACCTTCAGATGAAACAGTTGTTCGCTATTGTGGCATGCAAAGAGACAGAAACACAAAAACTTTGATTAATCTGTTACTCATTATGGTGTGATTTGTTATATGTGATGTCCCACTGAAAATCACATAAACAGCTACAATCTAGCAATTCAATTAGGAAAAAGATATTTTTGTGAAATGCTGCAACCAACAAGCATGGAGCGCTGTGGTCAAATGGTCACAGTGTTCGACTCGCGTGCCATGGTACATGGGTTCGAACCCTGACGGGGAACCTGGTGCTTGTGTTCTTGGGCAAGACACTTTACTACAATTACCTCTCTCCACCCAGGAGTATATATGGCTACCCGTGAAGTTAGAGACTAGAATGCACTGATCTCGAGCTGCTGCAAAAACTGGTCTCATGGCCTGATGAACAGGGATAATAATTGTGAAGCACTTTGAGACCTTTGGCATAAAGCGCTATATAAGCACCACATTATTATTATTATTACTAAACAATCTTAAAGGCCACGTCTTGGCTTGGCTACGGCCACTAATTACACATGCAACAATGGAAGCAGTAGTCATAGCCAAGTAAATCGATCGCAGCTTATGGTACATGTAACAAGACTCACATTTGCATTTTTGACCTCAATGAGTGCGGACTTCCAGGTCTGGCTATCGTCCAAGGAGTCAGTGCAGAACATCATGTTGACCTGGTGAGTCCGCAGCTCAAGAAGGCAGCTCTTCGCTTTGCCGGGCGGAGGACACCCTACACTGATCTCTTCCCCACACTAAAATGTAAACAAACAAAACTCAAATCAAATAACAAAAACAAATATATAAATAACTTTATACGGCAGAGATGTTATTGTGATTGGTTCTATCTGACTTGCGCCGAAATGGCTGCATCGAGCTGTATACTCCCCAGGGAGCTGAGGAGTATTTGGAATGTTCATTGGCCCAATGATCAGGGGTAATAATAATGTAAAGCGCTTTGATCTTAGTTAAAAGCGCTATATAAGTTCCTGTTATTATTTATTTATTTTAACAAAATAAAAATAAAGGTGTCCCTGATCTCTACATGGCCAAAAAAAAAATCTTGCAAGAGATATATTACAAATCGTCCAATTCCAAGTCAAGTCGTAAGTTATTCCAATGCATTGTGACAAAATATTTCGTTGTCATCTCCGTTTGACTTGTGAAAGGACTTGTGATTTACTTCTGACCGGCTTTGTGATGCACTTGTGATGGCCTGGACTACATTACTGCATAGCATCCTAAATGTTGTAGCTTGGTCTCTGACTTACGTTGACAGCATAGCAGCTCTTGGTTATGTTGACGGTGCCTTGTTCCTCTTTACGATTCTCATCCTTGTAGTAGGTCAAGTTCCCGTTTCTGTACAGGACACAGAAGCAGTGCTTCCATCTGCAAAGGATTTCACCTAAGGACAGAAAAAAACAATTGAACTAATTCACATCCAAACGGGGATGAGGCAATCAATAGCAAACAAGTGAATGCTTAAGCAACTCAATTCAAAGATTCAAAGATTGAGATTGCCTCAATTCAAATATTTTTTTTTTTTTTTAAATTCTTCTGATAACTTACTCTGCCGTAGCATCCATGAGGCCTTAGCTACTCCATGCGACCTGGCGGCTTCCAAGCTTGCCATTTGTTCCTCAAAATATTTTTCTCACAACCTGAATAACAAAAGTACCGATTACAAAACTGAGTTGACAAAGATGATCAACAAAAAAAACCAGCAAAATACATTAGAAAATTGGTGCACGCACATACATAATACTAGAACACATAACCGCAACTCAGTTGGCTATGGAGTTTAGGGGCAAAATGTACAGCAGTTTTCTAAGCACTGCAGACCTATCGAATGTGTTGTTTTCTGTACTGTATTGATGTGGTTACACTAGTGCATTGTTCGTGATGATATATCTTCTATGGGGCCCCACTTAACTTGCGTTCTAGGCTAAAAAAAAAAGGGGTAGATACAAAAGGATGTACGGACTTGCTTGTTGAATGGAACTCGTAGGAGTTCTGCGAATACGAGTTCCATTTTCACAAGCACATCACGTTCTTTTTTTCATGCCCAACCGAAACAGACTGTGGAATCTCCTAATAGTCCTAGTCCTATCCACTGATCTCTATATAAAGACTGGATAGCTAATACAGAGCCGCACAATGTACGAATTTGACTCCATATTGGTGAGACCGGCTGGTGATCTACAAATGACAAGTTGCCGTTTATATAGACAGCATGATTTCTTTTGTAACGTCGCGGTTCACTTGACTTATATTTTGACCACCACCACTGACCAAGGTTAACTACAATTTTTTTAACGTCGTGGTTACTAAAATACCGCAAATATCACTTTTTCGGCGTTTTGCAATGATAATCACTACGGAAATGTGTCCCTTTTAGAACATCATAATATGTGTACATGACCAAAATGCGCGTCAACTGTTGATACAACGCGCGCCTATTTACACGTAGAACGTTCGTATTATACGCGGCCATCTTCGTGAGACCGGGGGCAAATTGGTCAATATGCAAAGTCTTCTGTGTGAATGTTGCATGCATATCCGCTATCCAGTCTTTATATAGAGATCAGTGGTCCTACCCAAGAACAATTTGGAAAGATTCCCATATCTGGCCATCGCTAATGTTTCCCTTCACTTCAGTGACTTATCAGCCATCAGAAAGTGATGAATTGTCATAACAAGTCAAATTTAGCAGGGAAAATACTGAAGTATTTACTGAGAAAACACTTTTCAGACCAGTCTCGTAGGGTTTGTGCACAGGGTGACAAATGATGGCCAGATATGGGAATCTTTCAAAACTTTTGTTTTTAATATTGCACTTCAACAATACATGTAGGCCCTACCATAAAAAAAAACCATCCAGTGTGTCTTTTTGGACGATGTTCATTTTGGTGAAAAAATTTTGCAACCCGACACCACTTTTTTCTTCATATATCATCTCAATGAAGGTCATTCATTGCAAAACCGATAAGACATGCATCTGGGACCGAGAAACATTTCCAATTTTGTTAGGAAATAAAAACTGTCTTGACTCTCCATAGATTTTGTAAATTGTACACAATCGCGGAAGTGGCGTCAGGTTGCAAATTTTTTCCCCATTTTTTGCATCGAAATTTACACTAGGCCTACCTGTTTAGGAAAATGGATGGTGTCACCATTTATATTTATAGCTCCATGGTGCCCGGCCCACATCGCTAGCACGTCGGTACGCCCTCCACCCTCCCCCCCCCCGCCCAGCCCCGCCCCCTTTATTAAAGTGAAACGTAAACACAGTCACACAGGAAACCACATCAACGTTAATTACGACATGAATTACATCGACAAACGCTGCAATATATTGCCCAAAAAGGATGACAATGACGTCTACATGCTACGTAAAATAGTAATCGTACCGTTATTTTCTCTCTGCGATGATTACAGCAAGTTATTTCGAAGATAATTCAGGTTACTTCTTTCCGAAGTATAGTCGTTCGCAAAAATGTTACTACACTGTACTCAGACTATGGCTGCATAACATTACGCTGCCACCGTACCTAGCCTACTTACTCTGCAGCTGCGTGATAATTATGTGATTGAACGTGACGTGCCTACACGTACGATCCCGTGACCACTTTTTTTCACTGCGCTTGCGTAGTTCTATAAAAAGAAACGCGTAATCATTTTTTAATACAAACTTAATTTATTGTTTGATATAAACACTGATTAATTTTATTGATAATACACTTTTAATCTTTTAAAATAATTATAACAGTGATAGTGTTTATGTATAATGCTATATATTCAGATATAATTATGATATATTATATTGGATTAGCCAAAAACTGTAAACTTTACAACGAGGCTTATTTGTCAATAAAAAAAAATGAGAAGATAAAACATGTAAAAAGGCCAAGGACGAAGACTTTTTTTGCAGACGACGCTGACGCCGCGCCACGTGATGATTACCGAAAGCGAATAGTTCAGTTCCTTTTATAGCTTCATATATATGCAGGGCGACGTAGCACGGTCATTTTTATTGGAGGGGGGGGGGAGCTCAATATTTCTTTAAATGGGTGATATTTAATTATTAAGGGCACACATGCGGAGGGCCGGGGGCGGGGGGGGGGGCTGTTACCATGGAGCATGCTGTTACTATCTCAGTATCTGTCGATGGGGGCGCTATTCCAAACCAACGATTATGCTACACTGTACTACTAACGGACATTATATTTTTCTTTTTTTCAGGGCGATAGATACGTGAAATTACCAAAAGGCACCCGGAACGGCCGATTGCACAAAAAGGGCACCGGCCACTTCTTTGTAAAAACAGGCACTTGTTCAGAACAAAAGGGCATTTTTTTTTTTTTTTGAAAGGCACTGCTTACAAATTATTTGGGGGGGGGGGGGAAGGTTAATTAGTGCATGGAGGTAATAATACTAATAGGAATTGAATAGAGCATGCATATACCATGGCGTAGCCAGCGCCCCCTGCTGGCTATGCCACTATGCCAAATCACTTGACAACAGTTTCAGACCATGACAGATTTTAATGCTTGTATAGTAATGTTTAAGTTAGTATAATAAGTCGTGTAATACTTCTGAAATCAGAAGGCTTCTCTACGGAGAGAAGCCTTCTGATTTCAGAAGTAGTCGTGTAAAGGCTTACTTCATCAAACACAATGAACTAATTCCCCCGAATTACCAAGATTACTGGATATCTCAAACACACTTTAAAGAATGTATCTTTTTTCAATTATTAGCAGGAAAGAATGATTCTTTCAGACAGCCCTGGCAAGAACAGGATGCTGATATCAAGTTGTTAGGAGCTTGTTTTGAAGAAGTATGGGTGTGCGCCGTTTCCTAGGACAGTTTTACAAGGCACATGTTGCCAATCTTGGCATATCCAGGGTGCAAGTAAGAGCAGTTGGATCAGCTGGTTCTTCTGGTAATGCATTCCTGACAACGCCAATTTTCTATGTTAATGCAGGTGAGAAAAAGTTGGCTTTGCTTGCCTATTTTGGCCCAAAAGCTATCTGTGTACATCTTTGTTAAACTTTAAAATCATAGAAATAAGATTTGGCTGTGTGACAAAATTTTATCGTACTATGAGATTTTGAATAGGCGATAACTGGCTGTTTCAGCTTAGCAAAAGTTTTGAGCTTATTTTTGAACAACTTTTTTGTGCTTAGCAGTGCCATGAAATTGGTCACTGGTCTTTCTATTTGTATATCCAGTCCCGCACATTGGTCATTTGTACTCGGCTCTGATCGCTGACTGCGCTCACCGGTGGCAGCGGATTACGGGTACCAAGGAGACCATTTTTGCGACGGGTACCGATGAGCATGGATTGAAGGTGCAGCAGGCAGCGTCATCAGCCAAGATGAAGCCGCAGGAATACTGCGACCGGGTCTCGCAGGAATTTCAAGTTAGTAAACTGAGCAGCTTTAAATCCCAGCTCTGATCAAAAGAGGATTTAAACTTTTGTGGAGTGCTGTGGCCTCCTTGTCCAGCTTGAGCATCAAATATCTGGGTAGTCCTGCTGATTGTGGGTTTGAGTCCAACGTTTGGGCTTGTGGTGCATGTGTCCTTCGGCAAGACACTTTGTCACAATAGTCACTAATTCCTTCTCCCCAACTCAGAGAAAATGTGTACTGCAAAACAGATGGTTGATGGGTATCAGTCATTGATGAATTTCAGTTTTGTCCTAACATTGGCAAAGTTTTTTTTATTTTGGTGTCTTATCGTTTTCCTTCTTGGCGTACTTTTTCCTTTCAGAGACTCTTCACAGAAAGTAATGTCAAGTACACGGACTTCATACGCACCACTGAAGAGAGACACCAAGAAGCAGTCAATCACTTCTGGGTAATTTGCAGACAGGATGATTTTGTGTAAAATAAATTTTAGTTTTCCATTCAGTAATAAACATTTTGTTTTCCCGTCATCCACCTTTCTATGACCTGGATCTGATTCTAACCAGTGCCACTTAGTATAAAACATTTGCTTTCTTCAGTCTACAAAACTGGGAGCTAAAGTTAGGGCATATACATCAAAATAATTTAAATTAAAGAAAAAAATCAATTATTTTTCTCTCAAGACTATACTGCAGGAACGAGGCTACATCTACAAGGGCAAATATGAAGGTTGGTACTCCACATCAGACGAGACTTTTCTGAGCGCTCAGCAGGTACGAGACAGCGACACTCAAAATGGAGTGAAGGTTGGTATATTTCTCAGTGCAAACTACCGGGTCGCTCTGACAGGTTTCTACCGAGTCAGAGATGTTGTCATCACTAGTCCATCACAAGTCAAGCTGTAAGCGCTTCAAATGAACAATGGCAAAGGCATTCCTTTGTTTAGTTTACTCCCTGTTACTTGTCACTGGACTTGACAGTTGACTTGTGATGTACTTGTGACATGACTGTGATGTATGTGTGACACATCACAGTGACTGTAACACTGATCACAAGTCCTCTGAGTGACAAGTTATTCAAGGGAACCACACCAGAAGCATTCCTTTGTCATTGTTCATCCTCTCTTAGTTGTGATCTGGCTTGTGATTGACTTGTGATTGACTATTGTGATTGACTGACTGGTGATTGACTTGTGATTGACTTGTGATCGACTTGTCCTTCTGATGGACCTAACTACAAGGCTTCATTTGCGATGCCTTCTGTAGAACCTGCATTTAAGTCAATATCAATTCATCAATGTCATCCCAAGATATTTTTGTCAGATCTGTACAGAGACAGGGAATCCAGTGGAATGGACGACAGAGACCAACTACATGTTCAGACTGAGTGAGTTCCCTCCTAGACTCCTAGAGTGGCTGGATAATAACCCTAGAGGCAAGTAGTGTACAAGAGATTGGTTGAGCTACAATTTTTTATTTTCAAAAAAAATTGTACTTCATTAGTTAGATTTTTTAGGACATTTTGTCTGTGCACCCGGTTAGAGCTGGAGAACAGTTTTATTGAGCTTCTGGAAACAGAAATTTACTAAGCACAGAAAATATTTGCTTAGCAAAAAGCAGGTTACCAGCCAAAATGGTCATGTGATGTGTATGGCTTCTGACTGGTTGTCAGCTTATTTTTGCTTGGCACATAAATCTGCTAAGCAATAATTTCTTGGTAAGTAGCTCCATGACGTTTCGACAGGCACTCAATTTAGTAAGTGAGGTTTGAGAATGGTTCAGACAGTATCTTGAATTATTTCATGGTGCTTTTCTTTGACCAGCGGTGTATCCAGCCAAGTTTCACACCATGGTGCGTCAGTGGGTGGAAGATGGTCTGCAAGACCTGTCAGTATCCAGGCAAAGGGACAGGCTACAGTGGGGCATCCCTGTTCCCGGTGATACGTCACAAACGGTAAGCATTCAAACATGCCCACAGTGTGGAAGACTCCATCATAAGTCTTGTCACTCACACGTCGTCCAGTCCCAAGGACAAATGCATTCCTTTGTTATTGTTCATCCATTGATACTTGTGATCAGACTTGTGATTTCCTTGTGACTTGACTTGTGAAGTGTGTCCTCACTGTCGTGCACGTGTAACTTTTGTGAGTGAACACAAACATCTCGTATTATTCATGCATGCAGTCCATATTGCTTTAAAATGGTTTTAATATTTTCATGTTTTCAATTAAATGCAATCTTGAGATCTACGTCTGGCTGGATGCTTTAGTCAACTATTTAACAGTCTGTGGCTTCCCTGGACAAACCAACCTATGGCCGGCTACTCACATCGTTGGAAAAGACATCCTCAAGTGAGTGAAATCTAAAATCAGATTTCCATAATGAAAGTATTTCTAAGTTTGTAAGGAGCTCTAGCATGCACTCATCAGTATTCGACCTTAAAGCTTAACAGAATTGTTTGTAGATCGCTGTATGAGCCGACACATTTACATGGTCCTATTTCTGACCAGTGATTTTGGTCCTAATATTTAATCTCTACTCTCCCACAATAACTTCTTTATATCAGGTTCCATGCAATCTACTGGCCGGCATTTCTATTGGCTGCTGGGTTGCCGCCGCCGAGGTCCATAGTTTGCCATTCCCATTGGACCATGGACAATTTCAAGGTATTCAGTATAAAAAAATCTGCTCCATTCAAACATTATTTCCACAGTTATTACCATCTGTTTCTGCTTCATCTTTTCCAGAATTTTCAGACTGGCGTTCTGGAGTTGCGCCAACCAAATTATTTGGAAATTTCAATAAATATCCACTGTTGCAGTTGTTAAGAATGACTTCAGAGTCAAGTCTATGCAACGGAATAAAAAAAAAAGGAAATGTTCGGCAGTCTGAAATGTTCGGCAGTCTGAAACAAAAGCTGTTGGGATTTCCCCGAGTTTCTCTGAATATTATTTGGTTCGGTAAAGTAAAAATTCAGCATAGACAGTTTTCAATTTTTTTTGTATTACTCAGATGTCCAAGAGCAGGGGTAACGTAGTGGACCCCTTTGACAGGCTGAGGACCTACACTCCAGATGGCTTACGCTACTTCCTGCTGAGAGAGGGCGTCCTTCATTCTGATGGAGGTACCAAAGCTAGGACTGCATTCAGATGCTTTGGCTGTGGCTAGCAGTAACGCATGTGTCTATGGAAAGTGGATATGCAGCTTCTATAAGACATGTGTTGCTGCTAGCCATAGACTGAGGCAGCCTTAAACTGTGTTCAGATATAGCAAATGCAACTCTTTCCATCTGAGGAGGTCTTTTCTTTAAGTTGTTAACTACTCTGGCCACCTCTAAAAAAAGTCTTTTGTAAATTTGTTGACCATGAACAGGCAACTCAATGCTCAACTCTGATTTTGAGTGTCATCTTGTCACCGAACCCAAACTTGTGAAAATATATTTGTTATTTTTTTTTTTCTTCAGATTACACTGATGAGAAAGCCCTCAAGCTCCTGAACGTTGAGCTGGCCGACAACTTGGGGAACCTGTTGTCCAGGGTGACGGGCAAAGCACTCAACCCGGCCCAGGTCTTCCCACAATTCCACGCTGAACTTTTCCCGTGGCCGCAGACAAATACCACTACGTCTAGGAGGGGCTCTTCTGAGGATTATGCTCTTGTATCAGCGGTGTGTAGGTTACCAGGTACCATGCAAAAATTTGTTCTCCAATTTTGATACAGTATTTGAAAAGAAAATTTAATCATTTTGATTGGAGCAAAAGCTGTCCCATTTGGGATTTTTAAACCAATATTTTGCCAATGCTAAGAGATTTTTGAAACCAGTCGGCAAAAGAGTCGTCTATGAATCAGGACAATGAATTTTCAGGACAACAGGACAGGATAGCAACTTTTCTGCCTGGTTGCCGATATAAATGTATCCCCACATGTTGCTTGGTCTGATTTTAAAACTCAAGTTTATGAGTGGTCCATTACTATTTTATAGCCTAATTAAAACTAAAGTTCAGGGATTGTGTTGGTTTGAGGTTGCTCACGTCTGTTTAGCTAACTTTTATCATGCTGGGCGAATATTTCTCTATCGTTTGATTGTTACTTTTAGAATCTGTTGATGTCCACTACAACGACTTCGAAGCGTACAAGGCGCTAGATGAGATCATGTCGTGCCTTCGACAGGCCAACGCATTCGTCCAACGACACGAACCATGGAACCTCATCAAAAGCAAGGATGACCATCCCTGGTTGGAGACGGTCCTCCATGTTGCCATGGAGACACTGAGGATTTGTGGGATACTTCTCCAGCCTGTCGTTCCTGACACGGCCGATAGATTGTTAAGTAGACTCGGAGTGGATGCCAGTGAAAGGACAGCGGCCAATTTGGAATGTTTTGCGGGGACGTGCAAGGGCAGACCACTTGGGAGGGATCCTGGTGTGCTGTTTTCCAGACTGAAGCCGAAGGAGCAGAGTTGACCAATTTGGAATCAGTGACCGTTTGCAAATGAGTGACTGTTTTTTTGATGTGTTTGTGCTCGCACTTGTCGTGCTCTCCAGACTGAAGCCGAAGGAAAAGAGTTGACCAATTCAGAGTCGGTCACCATTTTCTATTAACCACTGACTTATTTGTGAATACACAATGACTCTTCAAGACTTCTACTAAATACCTTATAATTTGCTCCAATTGTGTAAGGCTACCTTTGTGACAATAAAATGTCAAGTATTAAGATATTGTGTCTCTCAAAAATCCTTTTACCCTGTGCTGCATTTTATTTGCAATATTACAATATTTTCCGCATGATCCAAATAACTTGGATTAAACCTGAGCCGTGATTATTGCAGAGCAAACTTGTAAGTGTATTTTCTTCAGTTACCTTCATCTAGTAAGCTTTAAATATTTTATTGGGTTGTTTTTACTAAGAAACCGATGCATTGACACTATTGCATTTTGTTGCATTCACGAAACATGCAAATGTTAATTTTACAAAAATTCCTTTCAAGTAAAAGGAGATATTTATATTTCACATGCACGATAAAGGCCTTTGGGTGGAAAATTGCAAATAAAACTAATTAAATCTAAGAAATCCATTAATGTACATATTACCTGGTATAAAGGTAACAATTATCGACTTTATTGACTGAAGTATGTGTTCTCTGGTTCTGCATTATATTATTTTGCTGCATCCCATTTATTTTTTATCATCCTACGGGCGCCACGCCCCTTTCATTACATTCGGCTACCATTGAAACTAAATAGCGCCCTCTTGTGACAAAAAAAATCAGCGAAAGTGATTTTCACCGGTGTCAACACGCATGAGTTGCTCAACGACAAAAATGGGTTGCCGAGTACCAGTGAAAACTTATTGGGTGGTCTTTCAAAACAAGATTGGAAGTTCAGATTTCTTTGCCACGTATTTCAATAAATTCATCAACATTTTAAATAAAAACCCCATTTAATTATGCAAAAATGTTCAATAAAATTACAAAGAAATGAAAAGTGGGAGATTCGTGTGAAAATGCTGGTAAAAACATGTTAAATATCTGATTATTTTTGAGCGAGGGTGGTGAAAGTTGCTATTTTTGGACCACCCACGTGGAGTTAAAGGTAGTAAAAAAAATATCATTGGAATGTAGACGTTTGGGTTCAACTTGAAGATGTCGCCATGTTGAGAATGTTCTGTTTGGTTTAAACATAAAATTTGTCTTTCTAATTCAGTGGATGATCGGGATTTACCGTGAGTGATCGGATTCAGTAATATAGATTTCGAAACTAAGGATTCGCAAGGATATTTATGGACGGGGCTTTTGTTTTGTGGAATATACTCCTGGACGTCCCGCTGTTTTAATACTAGTGGTGAGCATTGCCCTTTTTAATTCCTTATTTAAAGAAATATGTACATGTATACAAATGTTATATAGTAACAAAATGCAGGAAAATAAGACATGTTTCACCACGCGTAGGAAATGAATTGTATTTTGCTGTACTGAAATTATAAAAAAAATAATTAAATGTTGACCTATTGGTGTATGGTCATGATGGTTACGCATGTTACATTAGCATTTTCTTTAAGTTTTATATTGCTTGTTGAAAACTAGCTTGAGTAACTCATGGAGGTAGCTCCAATGTTCATCAAGAATGCGACATAAAATGCAGAATTCTTTATGAGCATAGGAGCTGGAGTTACTCAAGCTAATTGGAAACACACCTTTTTCAAAGGCTTTATTTGCATGACATAATCCCTACATTTGTGTGGTTGAAAGAGAGATAATATGATTTTTTTTGGGCTATTGAATTTCGTAGTTTTGTTGAAACTAGACAACGTCTGAGAAAATGTTATTCATTTGATGAATCTGCAAGCCGTGACAAATTCTATACACATATAAAATATTTTTTAAACCTCAGAATGGGCTCGATTTTTTTCTCACAATCACCACATTGATTGCTTCAAAAAAAATCTGTGTAGTATTAAATATCATTTGAACTTTTTCCAACAAGAAACATATTTTTCTCATTTTATTATAAACGTGTTACATAATAAAATAAAAAATTTAAAAAACTGATTTTGAAGAAACAGTCCACAAATCATTATTCTAGAGATTTTTTTTCTGGGAAAGGGGATCAGTTTTTTAATATTAATTTGCATTTTTCATAAAATGTTTTTGTCCAGAACTATTTCAAACCAAATACGCATTCAGGTTAAGCTTAATTTGTATTGATAATTTACTCATGATTAATTCTCTCTTGAGGTTTGAGGCACTGAAAACTTAAAATGTAAATCTTAAAACTATGGACGTGTGACTTGTCAATCTAAAAAGAACATAGATTGCACCAAACCTCAAAAAAATTTAATAAATGGGGTGAGTCAAAAAGAAACTGACATGGATTATTGATTTTGTGCCATAAAAGGCAATTAAATTTGATGCACCATAAGGCATATATTAAACGAGCATGATCTTCAACTCATGTGAAAAAGAATTACTGAAATTGATCTATGCTTTCAGAAGTTTAATATGCATGTTTTACTACACCCATTTTAACAGCTGTCCACTACTAAATGCTTGGAAGCTATTCAGCTGAGTTAGAACCAGAGATTACACACAGGCAAATACAATAATTTGAGTCAAGACTGAATTATTTTATGTCAGATTTTGTGTTTTGTATAGATGAGGAATAAATCAAGTGTTTTTGTGAAATGATGCTGGTAATTTTTGGAGCGAGCCACATATTTTAAAATATTTTTTCTAACTCAGTCACTTTCTTTTTGACTCGCCCTGTATTTCTTGGTGTGATATGAAGTCCTGTTCATTTTCGTGGAGTCACTGATAAAAAGTTTTTATAATGACACGTATCACGTATGTACCTTGACACAGTTTTGTTTACTGAACAGTTGACCCTATTTGCAAGATTTGCACTTTATGGAGGGGAGGGAAAATACAATTAACACTGCTCCTCTCAGATTTTTGAAGAATAAAAGTGGATTCAAATGTTGACTCTTCCATTGTGTGCGTAGTGTATTTCTATTGTTTCAAAATAAAGATGGAGAAAAATTGCACCCCGCATATATGAAATTTATAAAAATTTCTGTCAAGAAAACTTGCTTCACTTGGTTCCAAACCCTGAACATCACCAACAGGGTGTCTCTATCGTGTGTACAATGTACATGTACATACATGTAAAGGAAGGAATACAAAGACTTTTTTTGTCAATTATTGTGCCATGTTGCTTGGGTCCTAGCTCTATGTTTTGGTCAACAACACCATAAATGGTGATCATCTTCTGTTTTCTGCCACATTAGACACTTGGGATGCATAGCTGTGGCTTCACTAGCCATAGCTTCATGGTTACAGTTGCTATACATAGTCTGTACATCTCATCATCTTGGCTATTTTAAAGATTCGCTGAACTGCTTAACATTATCTGACTACAAGTCTACATTGTATTGAATGTGCGGTCAGTAGAGTACATGCGAAAGGATTCAACCATTGAGCTCATGATTCAGCCGTGCACCTTTTCAGATGCATGGATTATGCGGATACCTTATAGGAGCGGACTGTGAATTGTCTGGAGGGATTGTGTGTTTGAGTACAGTGAGGGGGATATAAAGGGGGATTCTATAGCGCATGTATTATGAGCGACTTCGTTGTTAGTGATAGTTGCCATAACTGTGTTGGCTGACTTGTCTTTAAGATACATGTATGTCTTGTGGGGTTGTGTGGGAAGATGTTATGCATTTCAAATGTAACTCTTTCAGCTAAAAGTATAGTAAAAACACACAAAACCCCGACCCACCCCCAAAAGTCCGAATTGAAATACATGTAGTTATGTTATTCCTCTTTGCTCAATGTTGAAGGGTTAGTGTTGAAAATTGGCTAACTTGGCATGCACGCTTAGCAAGTGGATTTTTGGTTTGCGGTGACTCTTTGGGAAGGATCTTATTCAAAATACTTACCAGGTTATAATGGTGTAAAGCCTCTTCATACGAAAGATGCCCAAAAGACACATTTTTACCCCACATGTGGGCCTACTTGAAATGTTTCCTTTGCTTCTATTAAATTTTCTTTCAAATCAAAAAATTAGAGTGGCATGATATTTCATCCTTAAGCAAGGACTTCTTCAGAGACAAAAATATCTTCAAATTTCCAGAATCGTATTTAATACATGGAAGAAGGATCTCAAACGGTACATTTACATTCTCCGCTGCAGATGTTTTGAGTGCCTTTGATGTCAAATGTAAAAATTGAAGCACAAAAGTGCATGCATCAAGAAAGTCTATCATGAATTAAATTTTCTAATAAAAAATGTGCTGTATGTTAGCCTGCCAAACCATGTTCCTAAATACATGTACACAGTATGGAAAAAAACTGATTGAAGTATGTATTGTGATTTTAGTGTTGGAGGAAATTGACATTTTATGGGTCACACTGTTCGCCAACTAATTCAGGGCAACTCTGTTTATTCATTTTATTGTACAATGTTCAAATCAAAGAGAAATGTTCAAATAAAGAATCTTGCACTTAAATTTAAAGACTTGAGTGATGTTGTGGATTTGTCTCCCCATGGGGGATTTGTCTCCTCTCCGAAAATCTTGCCTTGTAAAGACAGGTATAATTGCTATATAAGTGAAGAAAACAGCAGTATATAAGTTGAATCAATTAATATTCCAGGAAAGGTTAAAGGACAGACATCTGTTTTAGCGTAATACCAGTAGCAATTGAACTTGTACTAAGTAATCAATTTGCGTAAAACCAGTAGCCCTTGATGTAATACAAATTTGATACAATGCGCTCATTATGTACATATCAAGCGCATGCGAGGCATGCGGCAGGAACTTATTGAAGCTTTTTCCCAAGATGGTATTCCATATTGCATATCATAGAAAAATAACCATGGTTAAACAAGCAGTTTTCCACAAGGACCAACGATGAGATAATTATCATTATTGACTATAGCCTCTGCCTTTTCTCATCTTAAAATTCTGGGGGATATAATTTCGTTGTGCGCGATGCGAGATTCGATTTTGTTGTGTAAAATGCTGTGTACAGTATATATGTGAATCAACTTTAAATAGGTCATGTAACAAAACTGTTCATTTTTTTATTTTTTGTAAAAAGTAATGACAGTTGTAGCTTGTTGTTTAAATTTTGTTTCGAAACTGCGACTGTTTAGGGAAGGGGTTCCGGTTGTGTTTATTCAAAGAATTGCCGCTTTTTTTCGAAGGTCGGCAGAGCACAATGCCTAATCCGATTTCAACGTGTTGTCGGTTTGGCGCCTGTATGTAAATCATCGTGCGGTGTGTTGCACACGGCACTACTGTGACACGTACACGACATGCATGAAGTCCCGCCCACTGTTCAAATGGTTCTCTCACGTCCGTATTGCTGTAATATAAATTCTGAGCGAAATTTGGTAGGTCATTCGATTCAGTTTCGACAACGAACAAGAAATCAAACAAACATGTCTGGACGTGGCAAGGGAGGAAAGGGACTCGGAAAGGGAGGCGCCAAGCGTCATCGCAAGGTTTTGCGTGACAACATCCAGGGTATCACCAAGCCCGCAATCCGCCGTCTGGCCCGCCGTGGTGGTGTCAAGCGTATCTCCGGTCTGATCTACGAAGAGACCCGTGGTGTCCTCAAGGTCTTCCTCGAGAACGTCATCCGTGATGCCGTCACCTACTGCGAGCACGCCAAGAGAAAGACCGTCACCGCCATGGATGTGGTCTACGCTCTGAAACGCCAGGGCCGTACCCTGTACGGATTCGGCGGTTAAGCTGCGAAGCTTCTTTCTCCACATAAAACAACCGGCTCTTTTCAGAGCCACCACATATTCAAAAAAAGAGAAAGAAATCATGCTGTCAATGTCTCCGTTTGTCTTTATTTAATTTAACATTATAATAATGTCTAATTATTTTCCCATTTTATAAATTATTTGGATGACCGTCCGTAGCCGGCCCCCTCTCATTTCTATACGTGAATATTATTTATTATTAATTAGGGCCTAGGCCTATAATAAGAGATAGCCTAGGTGATCGGGGAAGGGTCCTTTTTAGTTCTAGCTTCTAGTCTACATTATTTCAATGGCACTAGCCTACCTACAATGACCATGCATGACGGGTACATGCATGTACATTCAAGCTTTTTTTTCAATGCTAAATAATAAATTAAATGAAAAGTCTGTGCTGTGGGAATTCGTGGTTTTGGTTTATTTAATTAGAATGCGAATTACGAGTGTTATGGAACCACCTTGGGAATAATTTGGACGAAGATATAAACCTATGGGAAAACAGATTTTAAAAAATGGGAATGACATGGACACAAAATCTAATTTAAGAATGAAATTGAATAATGATTGCACACAGGACATGCAGGATAGGCCTTGCTAAAATTAAAGAAATCCCTTGGAAGATGGAAGGAACATGGGAATCAGGAAAGAACGCGAACGAGACTTTTGAATTGAACGAACATGGGAACTTTTGAACGAACATAGTAATTTTAGTATAATATTAAGAATTTGAACGAGCAATGGAAAAAGAAATTGGAACTAGGGTTGGAATAAGAAATGGAAAATGTGAACTAAAAATTACAGTATGGAAATTGAGGGAATATATGGCCTTGGAAAAAAGAAATGGAATCAACATTGGAATGAGAAATTTGAATGAAAATGAGAATAAGAAATGCGACTAAATGTGACAAAAAGAAATTGGAAAGAACGTCGAAATATTTAGGAATTTGAATGAACACTGATATCGCATTGACTTTTTTGGCCGTGACAAAATTAATATTTTGCTACTGCTAGGCCAGAGGATTAAAATACATGTACATGATTCCATTTGGTTTTGGTCTCATGGTAATTTCTACTTGCTTGGAAAAATTACACTTGCCTTCAATAAACATCAGCAATTACTCATTAGTGTCAACCATTACTAGTTTTTATGGTTATTTTTTTCCATCAACTGAAATTGAGATCATACTTTTTTCTGTCCTCCTTTGATAGTACAAGTACTGTAGTACTAGTACTTTAGTAGGCATATAGTAAAATATAAGCACTAAGCCTACTGAGTACTACTACTAATACTAGTACTAGTACTAGGCCAAAGTAAATAGCTAAATAATGTAATTTATCAATTAAAAAAATACTTTGTTTGAAACCTTGAACTTGAAGTTGAAAGGCATACTTGGTCAAATTATTGAATTACTTTGTTTTAATTATGATAAAATAATTTCAGCTGACCAACACTTTTGCTATTGCGAGTCAGGTTGAATGTAAACTAAATATTAATAGAAAAGTAATAAAATAAGTAAAAACAACAATTCTTTTAAATATTGTTTAATCAAATCAATTAAAAAAGCTATAATAAAACTTAAGACAGTAGTCTGCAATTATTTTAAATATTAAAAAACAAAAATTTCCTTCTAATCTAATCGTAAATTGCCCAACAAACTAAGTAAAAAGTGTAATGTAAAGTGTGTACAGCCTTTCCTTTTCAGATTTTCGGACATCAAAAAGTCATAGGCCTATTGCCATAAATTAAAAAGTTCCCTGGCTACAAGTCCCAAAATTGTTAACTGAAAGGTACTCTGATATTGTAATAATAAAACTCTAGCCCCCCTTACTGAAAATATTATAACCGAAAAATTATGCAAAAACTATAAATGCATGATAATTATACATGTACACACATGAAATTGTACATGTACACATGTACAGTACATACACATGCACACGTTGAGAAAGGCGGGAAGGATTCTAGCACCAGCCAGGCAGCCAATCACTGCCGTCACATAACGGACCAATAGCAACGCGTTACGCTGTCCAATCAGGACCGTTCGTGGATGGACCAATAAGAAGCACGGATCGCCGGTGCGGGCGAATCCCGAAACTCCTATAAATACCGAGCGCGAATTTCGGTTGAGTATTCTATCTGTTGCAGAAAAACTGAAGCAGTGATCATCAAGAATGGCTCGTACCAAGCAAACCGCCCGCAAGTCTACCGGAGGAAAGGCTCCCCGCAAGCAGCTGGCCACCAAGGCAGCCCGCAAGAGCGCCCCAGCCACTGGCGGAGTCAAGAAGCCTCATCGTTACAGGCCCGGTACCGTGGCTCTCCGTGAGATCCGTCGCTACCAGAAGAGCACCGAGCTTCTGATCCGCAAGCTGCCCTTCCAGCGTCTGGTCCGTGAGATCGCTCAGGACTTCAAGACCGAGCTGCGTTTCCAGAGCTCTGCCGTCATGGCCCTGCAAGAGGCCAGCGAAGCTTACCTGGTCGGCCTCTTCGAGGACACCAACCTGTGCGCCATCCACGCCAAGCGTGTGACCATCATGCCCAAGGACATCCAGCTGGCCCGCCGCATCCGTGGTGAACGTGCTTAAGAAGTGACTTCACCTCCCAAAATCAAACCAATCGGCTCTTTTCAGAGCCACACAAATTCAAAAAAGAGATTTGAATTTAATGTCTGTTTTTCACGATTTCGTCCTTTAAACCCCAGGAAAAATAAAACGTTATAACTTAGGCCAGGCCTTGCTTTTCCCCATGCCATTTCTCAAATACATGTATCTATAAAAAAATTAAGGTAGCCTACACTACACAAGCCTACAATTTATAGTACAAACCATGAATAAAACCCAAATACTACGAAAATAGACCTGTATAAATCTAGGCCTACACATACATGGAACTTGTAAATAAATGTTTACTACGGCAATGCATCGTACCAGCTCGATGACCCTACAAGAAAGTACAATCTATCCATCTCCTCTGTCCATTTTCCCCTTATCCGATCCACATCTCTTAATACACATTCAGCATGTTCTGTGGAATTGCAAACTGTTTTTGTGACAGTGATAAAACTGCACTTGATTTTTTCCTGCTTACCTGAAGCTGTTACTCAATTTTATAGTCAAAAATTGTTTTATAAATGTACATGTGTATTTCGCTAAACAAGCCAAGTTTTGCTTACAAAAATTATGAAACATAAACCCATCCTCCATTTTGTCCTCCGGGGTCTCCTCTCCAATGAAAGTGAGCCCTCTCTTGACTGTTTGTAGTCTGTACTCGGTCTGGAATCCATTCAATTTGAAAAAAAGTAAGGGGGGCTTTCAACGTCCCCCCCCCCCCCCTTACAACTTCCCACAAAAAGCATCGTACAACTGTTTGATTTTTAGTACATTTGAAATAAGATTTAAACAAAAAGCCACTGGAACAAGTAGATAATGTCAAGACATTTGGATTGCCCAGACATTTGGATTGCCCTTTTGTAACATTCATCATTTACATTCATCATTTACATGTATCTACACAAAGTGGATAAGGCTAGTAACAAAATAAATTGAGGGCATTTTTAGATACATGTAGCACCTAAAATAGAAAACACCACTCAAGTTCGCTGAATTATTCTTAAAGAATAATGAAATTGAGATAATCTTGGGCGGGGTCCTGCCTTTGTTTAATCTGCTGCTGCACGTGATCGTGAGTGACTTATTGATTTTCATAATTGGATGTTTGATGTTACATGTACATGTATCAAGAAACTGCTATATTGAGCATCCTGTACCAAAACAAAATGAACACAAGTTATGATAACATTTTTTTCTCTCTTTTCTTTCTAATTTTCAGAACTGATGATGCCACCAACACATACGTCTCCTTTTTGAGAATGGAACTTGTGAAGAAAATGCAGTGACAGTGACAAAAGAAACCTGCAAAGCTGAACATTTCCCAAATCGGTTCTCTTCCCTGATGCAAGGAAGCACAGCATGCACAGCCACCTCATTTTTCATAAAAGTAGTTTCTGACCGCCAATATGGCGTCCAGTGATGAAGAATCACTCAACTCATCCAGCCCGATGCCAGTGGAATCCAGGCCCAACATCGACTCAGATGTCCCGGACATCGCCACAACGGCCATCCATGCCACGTCTCTGGGACTGATCTTTCTGATCGTGTGCTTCCTGAACTTTCTCGTCGCTTTCACCTTTCACAAAAAGGCCTACCTGGTCACGTCCAGCAACCGTTTCGTCTTCAGCTTGGCTCTGTCCAACTTCGTTGTCGGGGCGGTGGTGCTGCCCTTCAACATCATGAGCTGCCTCTGGAGGGAGTGGATCTTTGGGGTCATGTGGTGCAATCTGACGGGGTTTGTCACGGTCTCTATCACCACTGGCAGCCTGTTCACTTTGACCATTATTACTATTGACAGGTGAGATGGTAGAGAAGGTTTTTATAAAATGTTCTCCTTTTTGGAGTTTGTGTCTTGGGATATTTCTTATTGGCATATTATTTCCCTTTGTTTCCTTTTCGTAATGCATGTAGTTGCAATTGAGGCCAATAGGATATAGGGACAGAAATCACTTTTTGAAGGTCTGATTTCCAAAAATAAAGGATAATTTTATGGAAATTATAGAAAATATTTTGCAGGTTGCACTGCTGCTCAGATTTTGGACTGATCATGTTGTAAAGAGACTCAATATAAAGTGATTTAAATGAATGTTTCTGTTTGCTCCTCGTACATCAAATAGGCCAGTGCCAGCAAGTGGGGGGGGGGTATATAGGGATATTCACAATTATTACCATCATTCTCTCCAAGTACATTTATTCATTGGGGGACCAAAATTTAGGGCAAAATTCATGAGTATCAAATTGAGGAAAAATGTCCCCCTTCCCCAAACTCTATCAGTTTACAAGCAGTTGACAGAGACCTCATTGTATTTAAACTATGTGTACTTTTAAACAAATCAATTTTGTTTCTGTACAGGTATTTTGCAATATCACAGCCCATGATGTATCCCACCAAGATAACAAGTATGCGGACAGTTGAGCTGATCATTTTAGCCTGGATTCTTGCCGTAGTGTGTAGTCTACCTCCAGTCTTTGGCTGGTCGCAGTATCAGTATAGCATATTCAGATCCAGCTGCTTCATTAATTGGAGTAAACATCCATCATATGCAATCTTCTTCACAGTTTCATGTGTGCTTGTCCCATTCCTCATCATATCTGGCTGCTATTTGAAGATTATACAAGTAGCCCATGTGACACGGAGAAGGGTCAGTAACGGTAATGTTGTCGTGACAGGAAACCTCAGGAACAGGCGACGATCTCGTCGGACTTCCTTACTGGTCAATATACGCATGAGTTCACCGACTAAAGCATTACGGACAGTTGCGATTACAGTGGGTGCTTTTTTAGTTATATGGGGGCCCGTGACTGCGGAGTTGCTCTACGAGGCTTTCAATGGGTCACAAGCTGTTCCTGTTTGGGTGCTGAGCTTGGTGACGTTACTGTGGTACGCGGGCTTTATCATGCATCCCTGCGTATATGCTGTCTGGAATCGCAGTATACGACGGGAGCTCCTGTCATGGTTTTGCGCAAGGGGACGTTGGCTGGATGATGAGCAACCTTTGCTGTTTGTGGCAAGGAAGGAGTCGCGTGCCGTCAGCATCAGTGGGAGTATAACGGACCTCAGTTATGCAGCTTCACTCCAAAGCAAGGCTAACGTGCTTGGTGCGATGGGTGCAGTTGGTACTCAGAACTCAAGCAATGACTCAGGTGAGTGAGAGTTGATTTTATTGTTCTGTAGAATATGAAATATTGTACGTTTGTACATGTACAACTGCTCCAATTCCCTTCTATGACTGCCCTCTTTTTGCAAATCTCTGCCCGCTAAGCTCCCTCCACCCAACCCTACCCAGTCCTAGCCCCCCCCCCCAGCCCCATCACGGCCCTACAGCCCCATCACCCCCTACTTGCCAATAGCCATGTTCAGGATGGTCTGGTCTGGTCACAGCGTGAATATCCGACTGCATGAAATATGGACTCACTGGGAGCATTGCGCATGTGTTAGTATGATAATATGCTATGTATGGGATAATATAATAGGAGAGTGACTTGTCACGTGCGAGGGAATAACCAATAATAGGGAAAAGGAGTCAGATTTTCATAGAAGTCGGATTTTCATATGGCACCAGACCAGTACATGTCAACTTCATACATACTGAATCAAGGCTGGTTTTTTAATACGCAAATGCAAATGTCAAGTGATTTGTTGAAAACAATCAAATTTATTTGGCTTAAATTATGAGATGATATATGATGTTCAACTTTGACAATTCCAAGTGCGAATATTAACTGTCGTGGTGATACCTTTAATTAATAAATTTACGTCATTATTGTTTTGTGTTCACCAGTAATTAATATTGTAGAGACTGAGTATTTATACAAGTTTGTACCGAGTGCACACTGCAGAAAAGGGGGGGGGGGGCTGAAGGGGCCCATTTGCCACCACCATTTTATTGTTGTTTTCCTTTCCGTGATTACTTTCAGACCCCCAATATAGAGATGTTTTGTTCCCCCCCACCCTCTTGTAGAAATGTTCATTTGTGCCTCATAGCCCCCCCCCCCCTTCCCAGCTCTAGTGACTCTCTATCTAGCTCTATTCCTGTTTCAATCTAGTCGTGTACAAAATGTACATGTAGCAGTTACAGAACTTGACACAATCCAAATAAAAAATGATCATGTGCATTTTCATCTTTGTACAGAATATAACGTAGGCCCTATCATGCTTATAGGTTGTAATTAGCTGCTTGGAAATTATAACATGATTTTTGTTTACATCATGTTTTTGAAAATACATTTGAAAATCAAGTGTGATTAAATTCAGACAACTCCCCGACCCTATTCAATATTTCATTTTCTGATTTAGAACTGCATGCGTAAACCCACCCCCTTCCGAGTTTCAACCCAAACAAAACTAGGCCTAGGCCTACTTACTAGTTTTTTGGAGAGGGTTCAAAGCGCATTCATTGGGAAAGGACTTGCAGGCCCGAAAACAAAACCGACGGAAATTAAACCTTAGGTGTCAAATTATGAACTCATGCCATTACACTTACAGGCTTAGGCCTATGTTTTATTATAGGGCCTAACAATATTACATTTATGTTTATTATTATTAAAGACACCTCATCCTTTTAATTCTTTAAGTATTAACCTGAATATCGAAGCGACCGAAATTAAACGTTAATTCATTATCGAAAATAAATACACAGATTAAAACTGACAGACACGAAATCCCATCTCTTTTTTGAAGTTGTGGTGGCTCTGAAAAGAGCCGGTTGGTTTTTGTTGAGCTGAGGATTCAGCGTTTATTTGGCAGCCTTGGCGGTCTTCTTGGGCAGCAGAACGGCCTGGATGTTGGGCAGTACACCACCCTGGGCGATGGTGACACCGCTGAGAAGCTTGTTCAACTCTTCGTCGTTGCGGATGGCCAACTGCAAGTGACGGGGGTTGATTCTTGTCTTCTTGTTGTCGCGGGCAGCGTTGCCGGCCAACTCGAGGATCTCAGCGGCCAAGTACTCCATGACGGCGGCCAGGTAGACCGGGGCACCGGCTCCCACACGGGCAGCATAGTTGCCCTTGCGCAGGAAACGGTGAACACGGCCCACTGGGAACTGCAGACCAGCTCTGGATGATCGACTCTTGCCCTTGGCGCGCGCCTTTCCTCCTTTACCACGTCCAGACATGTTGACAATTTGGTATTTTCTTATGCGTTCAACACAAATAAGAATGAATAAAGAATTAGTGGCCGTCAGCGTATTTATAGTCTCGCGAAGGATCCAAGCACCGTCCAATGAAATGGCGCTGCACGTTGAAATCCCGCCCAACCTTTTGCACACGACACGATGGCCGTACAAACTGTGCACGATCAGCTAGCTCTACATTGTGGAAGCCTAGCCAATCCCGTTCGACATTCTTCAACGGGAGCGCGTAGGATCCGTATCAGAATCTGTTACGGGATCCCTCATTTACATAGCAGTGTGTATAAAAGCAGCAGGATTTCTGAGTAGCGTCATTCTGCATTTTGCGAACCTAACGAAATCATCATGCCTCCCAAGCCAAGTGGAAAAGGACAGAAGAAGGCCGGCAAAGCCAAGGGTGCGCCAAGCACCAACAAGAAGAGGAAGCGCAAGAGAAAGGAGAGCTATGGCATCTACATCTACAAGGTCATGAAGCAGGTGCACCCCGACACCGGCATCTCAAGCAAGGCCATGAGCATCATGAACAGCTTCGTCAATGACATCTTCGAGCGTATTGCCGCCGAGGCTTCCCGCCTGGCCCACTACAACAAGAAGTCCACCATCACCAGCCGCGAGGTGCAGACCGCCGTCCGTCTCCTCCTGCCCGGTGAGCTGGCCAAGCACGCTGTCAGCGAAGGCACCAAGGCCGTCACCAAGTACACCACCTCCAAATAGACGGTGTACTGAAAACCATCAAACCAACCGGCTCTTTTCAGAGCCACCACAATTTCAAAAAAGAGATTAGAATCATGTCTGTGTTATTTTTTTGGGGGGTAATTAATTTTTGTCGAGTCGATCGAACAAGTTTTAGATCCCACTTCCTTGACCCCTAGCCTATCACAAAATTATTACAAATAATGTGTATTATTAGTCTATCAACCATGTCTATGCTACAATGAGTGTGGACTAGGCCTACTGTTTAGATAGAAAGGGTTCATGTTGAAATTTTGTCGCCGATCTTTCCAAATTGAAAATTAATTTCCGCTCCCACTCCATCCCAGTCTCGCTCTCGGGTAGACCTCCCCCGACCCACGATGCGCCACACTCCGCTAGCCCTCTCATTCTCAAATCTCTTTCCGTTTTCAACTAAGTTCAAGGATTCATGACGTTAGCTTAGGCCTTTTATTTAAACCATTAAATATTTAAAGATAGAACATTTTTGGTACTTGTAAAGTGAGAAGAGCCGAAGGCCAGTACTGTATTAAGTGATATTTTTGAGAAAAAAAACCGTCGCCGCCCTTTGAGTTTCTATGCACAAATTGGGTGGGTTTTTTTGGGGGGGGGGGGCGCTGCAGCATGTCCGGGCCGGCTTTTGGGCTTTTGAAGCAATCGCAGAATGAGTAAATAAACACATGTTTTAATGTAATATGGCAAGAATAAAATGATGTCGGCTGTATGTTGATCAGGCCTAGGCCTATATTTTTTAAATCAATTTTTGGCGGACAGATATTTTTGTATGTTCCTATACTGGATTTCTTCAAAATAATTATGCACACGTGTATTTCTGTGTTTTTTTTATTCGTTCCACACATACATAAGCTACTCTCCATTTTTATCCAAAGTATTAAACTTAAAACTTTCAAATAATGTGCGTTAGCTAGAACCAGCGCTGGAAATGCTCAAGCTAGGAATATTTATGAAAGAAATTGTTATTGAACATTCAGTTGCACGATTTTGCATAACAAATTCTAACAAAACTCAATAAAGTCGAAGAAGCTATCATGGCTATTGGGGAATTATCCCTCAAAAGTCAAAGCATAATAATAAAAAATACCCCTAGTTTTAATTTCTTTGTCATGCGGCCTACGCATTAACGAAACATTTTTAGAGACGCAGCCACATTGACAAAGCATTATTGATCGCGAGTATGTGTACCTCCAAAAACGCGCCCATCCATCTCATGAAACTGGTGTTTTGTAGGGGATGCGATATTTGCTGTCAATCTTGCTTTTCATTGTGTGCGGTTTTGGACATAAAGCCTTGCTCTATGCTTAAAGTGAGGATGAATTTGATTGGTCTTTGCACGAAAATGTGGGTTTTTGGGGGGTTAAAACAACATGCCATAAATCCAACAATGTGCCCAAATTCATGGCACATATATATATTTTCCAAGGAACACGTTTTTTGAGTTGACGCACTTTCGATTTCAATCATGCCCACAATGTTTCTGTTCACGAACAAAATATGTTTGGTCATCGACATGTCGATTTATTTACATGCACCCGGGTTAATTTCTGGAAGTGAAATGTAACTAACGGTTGTGTCATCATCATGGAGGAAGTAATTAAAATGGTTGTGTAAATAAAATTCAATCGGCTGCTATAAATCTACTTTATTCCCCCAGTTTCTGTATTTATTTTAAACTAAATTTTCAGTGTTAATTCGACTTTCAAAGAGAAACGGTTTCAAAATGTGGGGGTATTTCAAGAAACAACCCATAGTCTTGATGTGATTAGATAAAGCGAAGACCAAAGATGAGGGCGCTGTTTAACTTGTACGGTACCGGTATTTGACTGTCAGTATCATGCTTCGGGAGTTCTATATTAATTATGCTAATACTTCTCTTGCGTTTTTAAATTTATATGATGAACATGAAACTATCATTCAATCACTCCCGTACCAACAATGCGGTACAGCATTTTAATATTCTCTCCTTCTGAATCTGTTTGCACTAATACAGTACGGGTTACTTTCTTTGATTTAAAGTTGATTGAGAATTGTAATTTGCATCGTGCGTATATGTATAATATCCGTGACCCCCCTAGGGATCCTTGGGGATCAAGTACCAAACACAAGTACCACATAATACTACAAAACTAGAGTTGTGCCCACTTGTATGAAAATAAATGCACAGGCTTAACTGCTCAGTAGTATTTTGTAGCTTTATGTGAGGTTTATAGGAATAAATTTACGTAAAGTAGTTTGTGAACATTCAATTCAGTCTTGTGTGTAAAGAGAGGAGGATCTTGCATTTCCTAAGTATATGAAAAAGTTTGGATTGTATTTCATACATCATTGCATGTATTTATTTTATCTAATATTTAGCATTGTCGATCAACAATCTGAACGAAACTGGATCAATAAATCAACATTTTTTTAAAGGCATTAGGATTTGTACACAAATAATTTACGACAATTTCTTTTCTGGGGTAAGTGGGTTTGTGTTCCGAGTCTTTTATAAGCACAGTGCGTACTAGTTTCTTGTGGTGTGCAAGTTACTTTGGGGTCTTTGGCAAATAAAAAACGTGGGACAACAAATATAGTGAAATTAAATTAACGAAAATAAGAACAGACATGATTCTAATCTCTTTTTTGAAGTTGTGGTGGCTCTGAAAAGAGCCGGTTGGTTTGATTGTCGTTCAGTACACCGTCTATTTGGAGGTGGTGTACTTGGTGACGGCCTTGGTGCCTTCGCTGACAGCGTGCTTGGCCAGCTCACCGGGCAGGAGGAGACGGACGGCGGTCTGCACCTCACGGCTGGTGATGGTGGACTTCTTGTTGTAGTGGGCCAGACGGGAAGCCTCGGCGGCAATACGCTCGAAGATGTCATTGACGAAGCTGTTCATGATGCTCATGGCCTTGCTTGAGATGCCGGTGTCGGGGTGCACCTGCTTCATGACCTTGTAGATGTAGATGCCATAGCTCTCCTTTCTCTTGCGCTTCCTCTTCTTGTTGGTGCTTGGCGCACCCTTGGCTTTGCCGGCCTTCTTCTGTCCTTTTCCACTTGGCTTGGGAGGCATGATGATTTCGTTTGGTTCGCAAAATCAGCAGAATGACCCTCACTTGGAGTTCGGTGTATTTTATAGCCTCCAGTATGTAAATTAGGGATCCCGATCGAGACCCAGCTTCCTCCAACATCAGCACAGGCTTAATTTTCCCTCCTCTTTCCGTGGACGTTGATTGGCTATCAGCAACCTGTTTTGCACACGGCCCTGCACGGCACCAACAAAGGCAGGCGCACACAGCAACAGGTGAACGGAAGGCGCACTTGCGCAACGGACAAATTGATTGGTTGATGCGTGGATCCCTCCAAACTGTATAAATAGGTGGAACCGGCTTGTAGTTGGCATTCGTTCTGTTGTTACAAACTAACCGCACGTAAACTATCAATATGTCTGGACGTGGAAAGGGAGGAAAGGCGCGCGCCAAGGGCAAGAGTCGATCATCCAGAGCTGGTCTGCAGTTCCCAGTGGGCCGTGTTCACCGTTTCCTGCGCAAGGGCAACTATGCTGCCCGTGTGGGAGCCGGTGCCCCGGTCTACCTGGCCGCCGTCATGGAGTACTTGGCCGCTGAGATCCTCGAGTTGGCCGGCAACGCTGCCCGCGACAACAAGAAGACAAGAATCAACCCCCGTCACTTGCAGTTGGCCATCCGCAACGACGAAGAGTTGAACAAGCTTCTCAGCGGTGTCACCATCGCCCAGGGTGGTGTACTGCCCAACATCCAGGCCGTTCTGCTGCCCAAGAAGACCGCCAAGGCTGCCAAATAAACGCTGAATCCTCAGCTCAACAAAAAACCAACCGGCTCTTTTCAGAGCCACCACAACTTCAAAAAAGAGATAGAATTTCGTGTCTGTTTTATTTTATTCCAATACTTTGAATAAATTTTGTCAAAGGGTGGGGTTTCTTTCATAAACATAATTTTTTTTTATGATTGTGGCTTATGTCTAAACTTTAAAAGGGAAAAATAAAATAAAAGGGAGATGGTAAGGGTCAAGCAACTACATGTACATGTTGATACTGGGGGATTTTTCATCTTGGTAACGATTTTTTTTTTGGGGGGGGGTGTTGTTTAGTGAGGGGATTTATTCATTCATTTTCATACACTTTCAAAAGGGTAGCCATGTTAGGTCCGGGTCGAAACCTTTCATCATAGGATGATGAATCCTGCTTTACACATTTGGGTTTTTTGTTGCTTAAGCTAGTCCTGGTCAGGTCTATGTCACACGATTTTAATTGAGACAGTGTTAAAAAAAAAACAGCCTTTGCTGTAATTGAAGTCACTGTTCTGTCTTCCTTTGTCAAGTACCGGGCGAGTCAAAAAAGCTGAACCCCAAAACAAATATATTTCATAAAAAGAAAACTTTATAGGTCGACAAAAAGGAGAGATGAAATCGCCATATTTATGAAAAAGGTAACATAAAGTAGACTGACAAGTGACAGATGAGAATGGAAATTGCTCGAGGAGGGCTTCATCCAACAGTCACTGGATGACCACACCCTGATGATGATAAAAAAAAACGTGTAGCAGTAGCACACAAATTAATTGTGACTTGGAAGCCCATTTATTAAAGTACTTTTAAGTGAGAAAATTATTTCAATTGCTCTTAAATATGAAATTTATTTCTTTGGCTTTTGGTTCCTTTTTTTTTTACTTCCCGTGTATGAAATAAGTAGGACAGTTAAAAACATTTTGTCTACTTTTAGAAGACTGGTGTTTTTTGGTGTTTTTTTTTAATGATGCGCGTGTAGCACTACAAAGCAAATTCACAAGAATCAATGTAATTCCTGACATTGACAATTTGCATACAATTTCCTGGCTGTTTTCGTTCAGGAACTGTGCTCACGTGCATCGAGGAAGATGACCCCGAGGTGGAAGGAGAACTCATCCTGAAACCACGCCCTAACTCCTTGAGACACAAAGTGGTCACTCCAAGAGTGAATCAACTGCAGACCATCGTTGACGTCCATACTCCTATTGGGTTTATCGGTGGATCGGAGGACTCTTTAAGGATTTCTGACAAGGAAGACAATCAGGACGAAGGTATTCTGGAGGATGCCTAGCAAAATCATCTGGATTCACAGGCCACAATCTTTTTTGGGAAGTGGCCGCAACTGTCTGATTTTTCACTAAATATTTCAAAGTGAGTAAAGTCTGAAAGGCAGGTTATATGTACAGCTCATTACTTATCAGTTTCATTTGCTATGCAAAATGCCGTGCTACCTTTTTTAAAGTTTAAACATTGGACAGATTCGTCTGAAAGGCAGGGTAAATGTTAGATGGCAGGTTTTAGTGCTAGTACATACAGTTAGAATATGCAAAGTATTTAGATAGTGCTATTTTAATTTTTTTTTACAAATTTGACAGTTAAACCGATGTTTAGAACTCAATTTATTATTTGAAATTGCTGCTGAACAAAATGCACAATGTATTTTTTACCATTTATCTATCAACAATTCTGGGAAAAAGAAACATCCACCTCAGGAAATACTTGAATTGAAGTTACAAATTTAAGGTTTTCAACTCCAAAGCATTATGATTTCGATCCTGCTGCAAACTGTGCCTTATCTTTTTTCTTTTTTTCTTTTTTTTACAAAGGTATGTGTAAACTAAAATAAATTCTAGAAATCTCCATATTATTGGGGAAAAAAGAATAACTTTTAACTCGTCTTTTAATACATGCACAAATTTTTTGTATGTGTTGGGAATCATCAAGATATTGTGTATTTAAGAATGTGGAAAATTTCAAACTGTGTAATCACGAAAAATTGCATCCATCCACCATATCAATACATCCTGGCAATCAAACAAACAAACGCTGCAATTAATGTTATCAATACAATAAATTTGAACATGCTGAACCGTACATTTCTCAATAACAACAACAAAGCAAAGCAGTTCATCAAAATTCTTACCAATGTTTAAAACAAAATTTAAAAATTACAAAGAGTATAAATTAGTTATGTTGGACGAAAATGCAACTTGAAATTGTAACAACAGAAGACTATATGGACCAAGACAATCTAATGGTTGTATCTGACAACATGACAGATAACTGTCAAGACAGGTGTGATAGCCACTTTTCAGGGACTATTACCCAAATTTCATCCCGAAACTCTCAGGGCAACCACCCATAATTTCACAATGCACAATAAAAAGACAATCTCGCATGAACTCCATGTATCACTTACTGTGTTACTTCATCTAGCTTTACTGCACATTTTCAGTTTGTGTAGAACTTTGTACTTCATTGATGACATACCGTTCCCCATTCGTGGTGGTTAAAATCTGGCGGGAAATGTAAAAAAACATGTGATTTCAGCCTTAGTTTTTCAATACTTGATGCGCAAAGCCAGAATTTATCACTATCTGATGAACAGCTATCTTCCAAAATTTCAAATAACAATTTTTGCACTGAGAAACTAGCAAGTTCTTGTATACATACCTGCCCTTTGGAGAGATTCAATTTCTGGTTCGTGGTTATGGAAAACTGGAACGAAACTGGCTTTTGTTTGGACTCACTTGACACTGGGACAGCCTTTTGTAAAGAAATGAAAATGAAATCATTAACAAGATTTAATTCATTTCAGGTTGATAGAAGGGACAGAGGCAACAAAAAGGAATATGTTTAATGCAATAAAATCAAAACTGATGTCAGGGAAGTAAAATAAGCTGAGACAAATGAAACAAATAAATCCGACCTGGCCTTCCTTTTATTTTGGCAGAATTTATTTTCAGAAATGTTGATTCAGAATGTTACATATTTGCCTACTCTCAGTAAAAACCTGGATATGGGTGGAAGGACATATGCATACCTTGATTATCTTTGTAGCCAGCACTTTCTGCTGTGGTTTCTGGATTTCTTGTGGCAGAATTGTAGGATTCAGGCTTCCCGGGGGCCCCTGATGTCTTTGGGTGATTGGTTGGAGAGGTGGTGGCTCTCTGTTTGTGCCAGGGTGCACGTGGGCCTGGGTGGGATTCGCTGCTGCAATCTGCTGCTGCTGCTGCTGTGTAGAAACTTGTGGAACTGCAAATGCAACAGGGGATGTTGGCATCCTGTAGCCACTCGGCAGGACAGTGACCGCACCACCAGAGCCACTTCTAGAAGGCGACGTCTGGAGGAACGCAATGGTCCCACCCAGAGGTATGGTCAGAACATTGGGGCTCCTGCCAAATGTGAGCTGGGAGGTATCTTTCTCTTTCTTGACATGTGGCGAGCTGGTCAGCATTTGGGTTGGCGTAACAGGTGAAGATGAGGCATTCCCACTGAGGTACCCATGACTTTTGGAGGGTGTACAGGAGTTGGCAGAGTGGGTTGCATTCCTGGCGGACTCGTCCGTCAAGCTGCCAAGAGTGACTGCTTGATTAGGGCATCCAGCAGCAGCTGCTGCGGCTGCAACCAACGGCTTGGCAAAGACCCTACCTGTGGGTGCGGTATACGGTTGGAAGAGGTACTGGCCTTCACTGGTGTCCAGCCCAGACGTCATATTGGAGGGATATCTGGCTGAGTGGCTGGTGGCCATTTGTGCTGGCAACCGATGAAGGTATTCCGTCTTGACAAAGGGTGCGTTGGAGAGGCGTCTTGCTGAATCAAACTCGCAGGAATCGGCTGAGGTCAGGAAGTAGCTGGGAACTATTAGGAGGTAAGAATCAGTGGAATCCACACAGGTTTTATTTCTTTCTTTTGGCAGTATCTTTTGTAATATTTTTGTAAACTGTGCCAACATTGACACTGCAACATGTTTAAACTAAGAGATGAAACATTGCTAAGCACAACCCTTTCGAACAAAAAATAATATTATTTAAATAGTATAATTTTGCTGTTATGAAATTGGTTTATATTTTACTTCTAGCCCGTCAGGGGATCCTTTGTAAATATGAAGGTTTTTAAAACAACTTACTACTACATTGAGGATGTGAATCAGCGCCAGACAACATGGTAGCTTGAAACTCAACTCTGTAACGGTCAACATGGTTACTTCAAAGAAAACTGATGTTAACTGGATGAAATTCTCATGTTATTTTACAACACAAAATTGTTAATTTTCAAATGACTTATGTCAGTACATGGGGAACAGGTTATAAATCATGTTTACAATCAGTCATTAAAAAAATTAGTGAATAGTTTCAATATGTTAATATACATTTTCTTTGGAACAAGAGGACAGAACTCATAAAATCAAAAGCACATTGGTTCCCATTTTATCAATTCCAATTAGTCGTTTGGATCAGTAAAATACTAAAAGAATGCAATAACAAGTTATTTAAAAAAATAATAATAAATAAATCAGCATACCATCTTTGTCCGTATCGAACAATCTCCTCCACATGCCTCTCTCCTGTTTCTGGTTTAGCTGCACATCCACCATAAACAAGAGATACTCCTCATACAGCAGATGCAACAAGTGGAATGAACCTGCCGAATTGAAGTCGTATCATTGAAGTGATTTTATATGGATGGAATAAGTAGTTGAGATGGGACTTAAGATTTTTTTGAACTGCTACATGATCAAAAAGACCCAAGACCTAACGACGTAATGGCTTTGTTTATATGCGCTTTCCTATGGGAGCGAAGTCGGGACGCCAGACGAAATAGGAACCGTCTACCACATAGGAAAGCACACATGTAAATAAAGCGTCAGGTCTCGGACCTATTACAGAGGGTAAAACCACAGTTGTACATTCAACATTTAGCGAACTTTTATCATGTCTGTCTGAGCAAAATTGTATCGATCAATTTCGTCTGAATATATATAATTGCACCCTCTGGATTTGCTCATTTTGTCCACCACCACCCTTCTTTACTCCCATGATTTCTGTTATATTGTGGGTTTTTTTATCCTACTACTTGCCAAAGCTTGTTGCACTTCTCAGTGTCTGATCTCGAATGAGCAAATTGCAGACGTAGGACCACTGCAGCAAGAAGTCTCGCTCCACCTCTTCTGTCTTCTCACGGTCACCACCTCCATTCTATGAGACAAATAAGAGAAAATGAAATCACAATTAAGGAGCCAGCGTGTTTACTCATTTGTGGTAAACGAAAGTAAGCAAAACGTAATACAGTCTGGACTTTGCGCATGAAGAGTCCATGGTGCTATGTGACTACCCATGAGAGCTGCAGATTTCACTCACACTTTTCAGGCATTTGCTGCGAACGGAGTCAAGCCACTTGATGTGCTCCTCAACACTTGCATGCTTCTCCAGCAGCCGAGAAAATTCGGAGAAACCTGATGAACAATTGATTGATGAAAAGATTTAGTAGGAACTTGTATGCAGTCAACATACTTTTCTTGCATTTTTAAGGACTTGGGAGTTAATGGGCCATTGCAAAGAGACCAGAATCAAGTAATTTGCTCACAGTGACTTGGGTTAGTTGGGTAATTTCTCCTGAATGAATTAAGTGGAGTTGAGCCGAGTCACTGGCAATTGCGAGTCTAATCTGACTCAAGTCAAGTCGTTAACTTTGAGTCAATACCATGGGGAGTCAGGTTGGCGTAGCGGTACTTTCCTCGCCTTCCACCGCTGTGACCCGGGTTCGAATCCCGCCTGGGCCAATATGTGGATTGGGTTTTCAGTCCCTGCCTGATACCGTGGGTTTTCCCCAGAATATTCTTCTGGGCTTTTCCTCCCACCTCTAAAACTGTAACTTCTTCTCATTGTCTTCTCTCCACAGGTTTCTTCAGGCTTGCGAGCTACAGTGCCTAGGGCGCTTTTGAGGAATCCTTGGTTTCATTACCAGAAATGATTAATAATAATAATAATAATAATAATAATAATAATACTGGCATATAGTGTAAATTACCTTCCTTACAGACACAGCGATTTAAGACTCACATTTCTTGGCCACTGTCTTGATGTTTGCTGAGTTTCCAGGAGCTGTCCACATGAGCTGGGAGCACACCGTGTGCTGCTCAGTACGCTTCCGCCAGTCGTGGCTCATTTGAGTGACGGTCACTTTGGTCTTCAGAACGGCTCGTGTGGCCTGAACACAGAAAGTATTCTCCAATATTCAATTATGGCTTGAAATAATCACTAGATGTAGCAAATAAATGTGTTCCTCAACAAATACTGTAAAAAATGGTGCTCAATGTCATTTAACCATAGATCAAAAGGATTCTTTTTTTAAAGAAAGTTTTTTTGGGGGGGAGGGGGTAAATTTCTCACCTGGGCAAGATGAGACAGTGCAGTCTTCCTCTTCAACAGCTGACAAAATCGCTTAACAGCTGAAATTAGAATATAAATGACATTTGCAGATTTATTTGGATAGTTGACATTCCTGTCAATAATGAAGTTCTGGTTGAACCATCAAGAGAGACTAATTTCGCTTTGTTAAATATATGCACTGATTACAAATACAGAAGCCTTGGTGTAAAAGCATGCATCACGATTTTTCTTAATTTTAATGGCATTCGAGTCATCTTAGAAAAACAAGTTAATATCAGACAATAATGCATGCAATCATTCATTCATTTATTTATTTTATTTTCAATTTGGTTTACTCACTTTGGACTCGCTTGAGATGGAAGTACTCCGTCAACCCAGGGAGAGATTCCTCTACGACTTTCTGGAATCCACAGGAGAAATTGCGGATAGCATGGAGCAGACTGAGTACAGGATAACATCAGGAATTATATCAAGTTGCAGATTTTGGAATTAATTTGCGGCTGGACAGTAATTCTGGCAGATCTTTCTGTGCATTAAAAGAGGTTTAAAAGCCACCAAAAATAATAGCCTTTCTTCATTCAGAGAGTTGCACATGCCGAAACAAAATCAGTATTTTTTTCATTAGTTAAAAACCAAAAAGTTAAATATTCTTTAATTTTAATACTGACTGGATCCTTTCGTTGACGTCTGTTTAATACCTTGGAGGCAATTGTTGCACTGTTCCAGGGATGAGAATGTTGATCATGGTCTGGTACAGGATATTATCACAAAGTGCAACCATGTCGGCTAGTTTGTCAGATGATGAGCCACTCTGTAAGACCTGTATCATTGCCTCGGGCAGACTCTGCCAAAACCGCTGCACTGCTGCTGGCACCTGATGTTAAGACACATCCATAAAATGCAAATTATTTCTTACAGCTTCTGAAGAAGTCTCCAAGATGATTTATAAATAAACAATATAGTAAGGATTTTAGATTAAACAAATGAGGAGTTTTAGTCTAGCTCTTAATGGTCGGCTTATTCCTTTAGAGTTTGTTTGTTGGTCCTTATCTTTAATTTCTGAAAGAGTTATGACCGATACCTCTTCCAGTTTTCCTCGCAGGATGTCCTCAATGACTTGCTGGCAGTGGCATCTGTACTGGGAAATGACTCCATCAACCTGACAATATTGAAAATCAATTTGTAAAATGTGATGTGGTAGAGTTTATAACTTAGAAGTTTGTAGATATATTATGCGAAATTACTCTAAAAAAGATAAATCTTTTCTACTGTAACCCGTCCTGTGCAGCTGTGTCCTTGGGCAGGGCACTCTACTCAACATACCTTACACTGCCTCGGAATACCAACAGTGTACTTGCTTGATCATTTGAAAAATAGCTTGCATTTACACAAAGGCGGCCCAAACAAAGGGGTTTGCCAAATGAGAAACCTCGATCACACCTGCTGAAACTCTATGCCGTCCCATGGCTGAGTCTGCGCAGCCGTTGGAAACTCAGGCAGCAGCGTCAAGATGGAGGTCATCTGTGATGGCAGGTTGTCAGTCCGAGACTGGAGCTGAAAAGAAGGAGATGACACAAACGGCTTGACTGATTAAAACGCCACTGAGGTCACAGGCATGTGTTGTACATCTTTTATCAATTTCTATAATTTAAATTTGTCAAGGGGATCCAAATTCATGATCCCCCACCCAAAACAACCCCCAAACAGACTGGGTAAGGAGGGGGTAAGGGGTTTTTCTACCCTTCCCCACCACTGGGGTAAGGGGTTCTCTACCGTCCCCCACCACTTCCACCACCTATGGCCAGTCCCTGTTTACCAGAGAAGATTGCCACTGGGCTGTGGATGACAGGAGGGGGAAACTGGCGTGTCTGTACAGAGCAGGGGCTGAGACACGCTGAGAGTCCAGGAACACTCCGAAGTAAGGGGAGGATTCCTTGACGCGGATACCGTAGTAGTGGTACTTTGACTGTCCGCGTGTTCCCAGACGACGGGTACGCAGCTCAGGAAAAACCTGTCGGATAACCTGCATGGATAAGAGAGGTAATTAATGATCACATTCTTCAAACTCTCTTTTAAAGTTTCTTAATCATCAGTTATATTACTATTACATTTTCTATCATTTTTTTTTCAAATGTAAAAAGCATCTAGCAGTGGGAACTTTTATGGGTAGTTTATAATGTCCTCGGAAGTAACTTACAAATTTATGTCATCAAAAATATTGAGATGTACCTTTCCAAAGCTGGCTGCGTTGATGGGACAGAACTGGTGTTTCTGGCAGTATTCTGAGTAGTGCTTGTAGATCAAACAGCGAGGCAATGAAACCCCTTCAACTGCTTCGTAATGCTGAGAAAGCCTGAGATGAAACACAGATCAGAGGTTCAGGGATGCATCGGTTAAGTCAATGTCCTCTGTCAGACTCCCAAGCAAGCGGTAATTATGTAAAATCCACTGAGTTATGCTTACTTTTTAGAGTGATCAAAAATGGATTTAACTTAATTTCACAATTGGGGGTTTCAAAAGGGAAAAATGTCACAAGCTTACCACTGGAGTGTGAGAATAGTTTGTAATCTGTGGGTCGTATCTTGGGATTCTAGATCAACAACTACGTAGTCTTTCTGATGAGAGGACGAGACACTTTCAGCTGTTGAGGCTGGAGACAAATTTACAAAAGTATTCATGAGTTTTTGATATGAAGATTGTTATTCAGCTCCATTTAGGAATTTCTGTGAAACTTATTATTATAAAATTAAATTTTGTTCTTCGCATACACTGAAATGGGTTGCTAGCATTTGGGGTTTAAAGTGTAACGTTTACATTATTTAAACCTAGATCTATTAAACTGTTAAGTGTTTATAGCTTAGCCTTAGAAATATGTGGAAGTTGACGAATGGGATACTTTATGTATCACAATTTTAGGGGCAGATCGAGGGGAGGTTGATATTATTGAGGTTGAGTGAAGGCATGTGGATGCTGAATGCCGAAGGCATGTCCTGCTAAAGTGCTAGGGGGTCTGGGGTATGAAATCTACATTGATTAATCCTGCTAGTCTATGGCAATTTGCCAAAATGGAAATTTATCATTCCATTGATTAATATTTTTGCCCCATTTTACTATAAACTAAAGTGACTAGTCTAGTGTCATTAATATTAGTCAGCGCCAGCGGCTGTAATTGTAAAATTATTCAATGTGTTGAAGTGTAAGACTAGCGGGGGTGGCAACCATGGCACCCCGATTCGCCCCCCCCCCCCCCCCCCGGTTCACCACTGAATTTGATCCTATTATTACTGACAAGTTCCTACTCTCAGTCATATACAGTCACTGAGTCAGTAGTCATGAATAACCATGGCCTACCTTTGGCGGTAACACTAACACAAGTAACAGTATCAACAGTAGAACTGGACGTTTGTTCTGAATCCATGGGACCCTCAACATCACCCATCTGTTTGCACGTTATTTCGCATCGAATTCGAAGGCAACGCCTTCACTTTTCGTTCAACATTTCAATTTTTGCGTCACACTGTTGTCCTCAGTGCAAGGCTGGAGGTGTCAGTTGCTGTTTTCATGTGTTGGAATTCGATGCACTTGAAAAAAAAAAAACAACATCCAACATTAGTCGTCTAGTTCCCACGCCTCTTGTGGACTATACACCAGCACAATCACGACAATGTTTTCCGAATAATTGGGTGGAAAGAATGATAACTTTTCCCACTGAAAAGAATCAATGCACGTCAGCACGTAATCATGTCGTCTACTTTGGCGCAGACTGAACGTGCAGATTGGGTGATTTCTAATCGCTTACGTCTCTCTGAGTACACTACCGCACGAACTACTTGGATTATTTCCAAAACGCTTGTTGCTAACGCATGACGTGATTGGTCGAGAACTTGAGCCGTGCTGTAGACAGCCTGTGATTGGTTAAAAGTTGCACAGGCCTAGAGGTTGAAGGTTAATATAATTATTATGCACCCGCATTTAGGAGTGTCTTTGCCATAATTGTGCTATCTCCATTTTACCATAGGGCAGGCGCGGTTCTACGGGGGGGCTGGGGGGGGGGGGCTGTAGCCCCCCCAAAATTTTGTCTAGCCCCCCCCAAAATAAATTCCGTAAAAAAAAAAAATGCAGTAGCAGAAAGAAGGATTGTGATGTACATGCGAACGGTCTCCCCCTAAGAAGAAATAGCCGTGACAAGGGTGCATTAGTTAATATAGTGTATCTGTAGGTGTACGTTGCAAGAAACCAATTCTGGCATAAGAGCAACGGGAGTGTGAATGATGTTAGGATTTTATTGGCGCTCCCCATTGAAAATATGGCATGAGCCCCCACTATTGATTTTCGGAGGCCTAAGTGTCTGGAAAAAATAACCGCTCAACATTTCAGCACGCCTCCCTGGAAAAATTCTGGATCCACCGTGCTAACCCCCCAAAAATATTGGTTCTAGAACCGCGCCTGCCATAGGGTCATACGGGTCAGTCAGTAGGCTTTATCTTCTCGCTTCTTTCCGCCGGCGCCTATTACCTCACATTTATAATTGTATGATAGCTTTGGGAAATAATATCTTTGTAAGAACAAGAAAGTTTTGAACTCTTTAGTACTAAGATATTTAAGATTTTTGGGTTGCGGTATCATGTTATGTATTTCATGTTATTTGCTGACACGAAGTGAACAATTGATTGAGAATGAGTATAGCAGGTAAGAAAAGCAAGGCACATTTTGAAACCAATTCGATGAAAGTTGCACCTCAGTAACCTTTTGTTTTACAAACAGATTTTAAAAATTCTTTTTCACAAAACTGCATCCCAGTACCATCGTTGTTAATTAATCAGCCACTTTCACTGATAATGTTTTGTCTTGGGCCTAAACTTTAAACACACTTGTTGCCATTGGTTATTCGCGATTCACAATTTACCATAAACTGGATATGTTTACTAATTAATTTTAAATTAATATAAACAGCTTCAAGATATCATCACAATCTAACTTGTACAATACCATAAACCATACGAAGTCCAATACTTTGTATACATCCAAAAGTATCCCCATGGCATAACTATCTCCTTCTAAGGAATCAGTTTTCGTATTGGTTACAGTTACAAGACGTTATGATTTGTCGTCACTTTGATTAAGCTTACAACACCCTCTTTAAATTCCCGCTACTTTTTATAAAATTGAACACCGTTGACAATGACGGCTATTGTATGTCATATTGAGTCAAACTTGGAATGATTTGAACATGGCGGCATAAATGAAAGGTAACGCTGCCAGTTGAATCTTGTTGCTGGGATGGAGTCGAACTGCAGATGATGAGAACGCGCATGCATCGGACGTCGGGTTGTCTGCACAAAGAATATGGAGCACCTCACTGAAAAAAAAACATTTAAAAAGAATTTTATATGATGATGACATCTCACAAATTGATGTAATCTGATTTTTTTTTTTAAAGGAAAAGTATGATTTGTAGTAAGTTTTACTTACTCGGGCTGATCTACACACCGATAGTTGATGCCTCTCTCGGTGAGCTTAGACATCAGAGTCTTCATTGATTGAGAATCACAATTGTCACTGCAACAAATAACGACGTTTTGGTTGTTTAGTTCCAGTCTGAGAGTGTTATTTTTCCAGAAAACCAAACACTGCTGACAGTCTTACACACTTCACATAATTTTGGTGCGTGGCTGAAAGGCTGCAGAAATTAAAACGATATCAAATGAATTCCAAAGTGGAATTCCAAAATGAAATAATTGATTCAAAAATAGAATTGTTTACCCTGGTTCCTCGCTGATAAAGGTGACAATGTAAATATCCACCCTGTTGACTTTCGATGAATTCATGTTTTTAAGCTCGAACTCTGCAAAATAACTTTAAAATGACATGGACGGTAATGGTTTATATTCTGAAGTAAAGAGAGAACAAAATTGAAGCCAATCGCTTATAACCGTCATTCATTTTGCAAATGCGTTTCTTTCGTTTGTAATTGTTCTTTGGTTTTTGTTTGTTTGTTTGTTTGTGTGTTTTTCATACCTGTTTTCAAGTTGAAACGCTCCGCCAGGTCGGTTACTATTGACCATGAACTTTACGTTCCCGTTCCCGTTACGTCCGAACTATGGGAGAAAAAAAACATGGTTGAGATTATTTTGGTTTGGGAGAGATATTGAAACTGGATGGGCTTAATATTATAGTAAACCAATGATCACATTATTTGAGCCATTCCAGGTCTTTTATTGTCCTTGGGCAAGACACTTTACCGTGTTTTATCTTTGTGGCGTCATTAGTTTGGTATCGCGCGCGGGGAACTTCCTCAAGATGGCATTTGGTATCGAGTCAGAAATCTAAAAAAAAAAATGTTATGTTAGAATCAAGTACAAAACTTTCGGCCAGGATACAATTTAATTTTGCGAGCACAAGCGCCGAGTTGGGTTATATTATACGTACGTATATCGAGGCAGCGGCCCAGAAAGCATCCACAGAGCCCTTCGCGAAGTCACACTCGTCGGTACCGGGGCAAACCTCGTAGTTGATGCCAGGGTCTTCGGTCTGTCCGCAAAAGACCAACCCGTTGATCATGTAGCCCATCATCATGAACTCCAACGTGCTGGCTCGCCTGGCTTCGTTAGCGTAGGATCTCGCCACGGGATACACGTCCCATCCATCCCAGTACACAGCCTACAGCATGGTCCAATTCAAACTATAGGAAATCAGCGGTTCTTTCCTCTTTCAGGCGATAAAAGCCCTTGGTTTCATCACCAGAATCAAATTAAAAAGTGGAATAACTACATTTCGGCCGAAAGGCGAATTTTGGACAAGTTGGAAAACATACTTTGGAGAACGTTTTCCTTGGGCATGTCAATCAATGATAGAGGTGGGCCGAATTATAGGTGACAAAATAAATTGAGAGAAAATAGAAGTATACTATTGACCATGTGTAGGCCCTATGTATTGAGAGATAGGGAAGAGAAACACACCTTGTTGGCGGGAATCTCCACCGCCGCTTCCTCGACGAACTCTTTATAATCTTCCATGGTGACATTACACGCATCGCGATACGCAAAAGCATTGTAGAACAGCTTCCACAGCAAAGTGCAGTTTTTCGTTCTGTATACAATGGAAACACACGATAAGACTTGCAATCAAACGGAAGCGGGAGATAGGACACTTTTCCTTCGCGTTCAGCATGGCACACTGAAAAATTGCCTGGGTTAATTTTACCAAAGAAAGGGTGAAAACTGCAACAACCCAAAATTTGGTTGTTCTCTATAACCAAATGTTTTGGTTTGGAATTTCTGTTCAACCAAAACTTGTGATCGTATAAGACCAAATTCATTTGGTATTGTATGACTACAACATTTGGTTGAATCTAACAGAAATTCTATAACCCCAACAAATAGAATAACTCAATTTGGGGAAGTTGCAGTTTTCACCCTTTCTTGGGTAAAATTGACCCAGGCAATTTTTCAGTGCAGAACTATACTATGTTTAATTTACTATAAGTGGTGAAAACATGTTGGGCATTGACTTTTTATATACCCATTAGTTGGTACAAACGTTTCTCAATTGTCTCGGTAGATTTTCTGACTGAAAATTGCTCATATCAAGGAGTTACCGGAAACTTACTTCAGCTCAGCAGCCTGGACGTGTGGGTTAACTCTCCCGGTCCGATACTCGGCGCATCTCCCTTTGAATATGGCCTCCAGGTCGCGGTCGGTCCCCGGGCCGGTAAACTCGGCGCTCACTCTGAACTTCACGGTGATTGCAACAATGAGTACGACCAAAACTACGCATGCCTTCGTCATGATCTTGCAGGAAAATATACCTTGACACAAACTCCGGATGGGATGCTTTCAGATTCACAAATTTTGTGCCAACAACTGAACGAGAAATATTTGACCTCAAGTTTGGTGGCTGCGTATTCAGCCTACTAAATTCCACTATCGCAGAAACGCAGACGAAGGATACGAAGTCTGTATCGCTGCATCACATTGTGGATTGAGATGAAAATATCAGTTTGGAATATATTACGAATATGGTTTGCATTTGATTATTATGTTGGAATAAGATTTGTGGGAAATCACCTTCTGGACTTGAAAGGGCCTATTCACCCAATTGTTTACATTTTAAAGGTCGAAGTCAACAATCTATCAAAACACACTTCAACAGATAATGCCTAGGTCGTTTACGTTTTGATCTGAAATAAACTTCACTAATACTTCCAGTTGTCGATAAATAAATTATAAGTGACGACGCCAGTACACGCAAACATTTCTCAAGAGGTCTTAACATTTGCTTAGCATCATATTTGGGTTCGTTTTAAAACGAAATCCGGCACTCTAAAGCTTTGCCTACCTTATAGCGCGGCTTTCCTATGGCTCAAAATGCTGATGCCTCAGCATAACCCTAATGCAACGACGCACATAAATATAAAGTCACCGTTCCCTAAAAGGAACACTGCTTCGTTTATCATAAGCAGGTATGATTTGTAAATACGTCATTGTTGGTTATCAGGACTTTCCTGCTTTCAATGCAACCGGTATAATGTGTACCCATGAAACGGCATTGACCTCTAACAGTACAGGAGAGATTAGATTTAGCTTGCTTGCCCATCCATAACTTCCATAAAATTATTCATGACCCAAGCGACTGTTAAAAGTCAAATTTATATTACAGAAAACTAGAATGCAAACCTTTGGCAATGAACGAAACATAATGGAGTCTAGTCGTAAACGTCGGCTGCTGACTGAATGTGCGCTTGCTTTTTCTAAAATCGTTGGTAGGGTAGGGTTTCCGTACAGGTTTCACACGTAATGACCGATTGCACCAGAAGACAGCTCATGCACAGTATTTTTATTCTCTGAATTATTCGTACATTATGAATAATATAGGGCCTATCTTGCAACGTGTGCATAATACCACTGCTGCGACATACCAGCAAGTCCTTATATAATCATACTGCTGAATAAAATTAGTATTTAATTTTACGTGTTATATAGTTGGCGGGGATTTGTTTTCTATACAACTCAGCAATTAACTAAGAACATCAAAAGCACAGAATCTCCTTTGACATAAGTATCACTCATCTTAAATCCAAGCAGTGGTTCATGCACATACTTCATGCGAGGATCAAGTGCAAGGATCAAGTATAAAGTCATGTACATGATTGTGTAAATGTTTGAACAGCCGTTCTGAGTAACACGAAACTCTCCTTATAACGACATTGGACAGTTTGATTCGTCTTACTGGAGCGCGCCCCATTCTGCACATTTTGCTCTTTGAAAATGCTGTTATTTTCTTAACTACAGGCCTACTTCATGGATCACTTCATATTTCTTCTTTAAAAAAAATAGCGCGAACATGCATGTATGCATTCATCTATAAAAATGCGCATGCATGCAGCTGGATTCAGTGCCACAAAATGACATGTAATGTGCTTGCCATGCAATTTTCTATATCAGGATTTTCTTGTATCTTTCAAGAATTTGAGGGTGGCATGTATTTCTCGATTGTGACACACCCATGTTCGCAAAGTGGGTGTGGCATTGTCCCGACCACGCCCCACATATCAAGTGCCGGGTCGTAGCACTGAATGTAGGGCACGTTGATACTTGCGTCGAGCTTACTCCCTCCGGCCACGAAGATCTTGTCTCCCATCACGGTAGCTCCGTAGGAATACAGGTATTTCCCGTCGGGCATCTTGCATCCTCCCTTCACTCGCTCACACGTGGCTGGATTGAAGATGACGATGTAGTTGTCATACCCACGATACACTAAGAAGTAGATGTAGTCATCCAGTACCACAGCTGTCTCTATGGCATCACCCTGTGCGCGCTGGAAGCTGTACATGGGCGTCCAGGAGCTATCGTGCGGGTCATAGCAATGCACGATATCTGGATCGCGGTAGAAGTACCCATTCACATACAGCTTCCCACCATGCGAGGTAGCTACCGGCTTCTCTAAGTAACTTCCCTTAACACGCGTCACGCAGGCCCACATGTTGGACGCTGGATCGTACCGTTCGATGTCGTTGAACTTCTTAGCCCAGCCCATCTTGCCGCCGACCACATAGATCTTGCCGTCCACCACGGCTGCCCCATGACCGTGTCGTGGCTTGTTCATGCCGGCCACTTTGCTCCAGGTGTCGGTGATAGAGTCGTAACGCCAGACGTCTGACAGCGTCTCCGACATGCTGTCGCCATGGTCAGCCTGGCCTCCGATCACATAGATGTCGTTCTCCACGGCGACGGTGGCGAAGCGCTGGTTGCGGCCAGGGAACGGGGCGAGGCTGTGCCAAGACTCATCACGTGGGTTAAAGCACCAGACGTCACGGACCCACCGCTGGTTGTCATCGTAACCACCCACGATAACGATCACCTGAAGAAGAACAGAAGGAAAGAGAAAGGTCCGTTAGGACGGAGAACATTAATGTTAATGAAATGGCCTGCATGACTTGTTAACGAAACAATATTAAGCTACCATGTGACAGAAGTATCTATGTGTTTGTTATCGTTAAAGCAGTGTAAAACAATATTAATCTTACGATTTCATAAGTCATGCATAATTCCTACCTGGGTAGTCATGGAAAAGCGCAACTTCAAATTTGGGTCATTGATGTGCTGGCCTCTGCCCGAAAGTTCCCTCAGTCTTTTGGCCGTATTGACGAGCTCTCGGCACTCTTGGCACTGCAAAACCAGCGGCTCGGTCTCCACGAAGTCACAAAAATAGACCGGGTCGATTAGCGGCAGACGGACGTGTGCCAAGACGCGAGACAGTTGAAAGGGTCTCAGTTTGGTATCTGCGCTGGCCCATCTCACCACCGCTTCAAAGACAGTCTCCTCCGTCTTCACGTTCAGCCTGTCGTCTGCGATGTATGTCGCCAAGATGTCAGCTGGGAGCTCCAAGAACTCGTCGCACGTCACAACCTCTTTGAAATTCGCTAGGGCGTGCGTCATTGCGTCCTCGTAGAGCTGCGAGCAGGTGTAGAGCTTGGCGAAGCCGAGGATTCCCAGGCAGTTCTCCGTCACCATGTTCTCCTTGAGGAACTGGCTGCAAGCGCTCACAGCCGGCGTGAGCTGAAGGAAGCAGGCTGTCTCCAGCATCACTTGGGCGGTGTCCTCATTAATCCGGAGCTTGCAGGTGTAGATGAAGTCAAGAAGGCGGGAGAATACACTCGGTTTTATGTCACTCAGGGTGACGGTCTTCTGTCGAAATTCACGCATGGCTGAGGTGAACATGGCACGGAAGTACGGGCTGAGTGCCACCAGGATAGCTCGGTGACAAGGGAAAGCCTTACCCTCCACCATCAAGACAAGATCTGTGAATTCGGTTTTCTTGTGTCTCTGCTCGTTCAGGATGTGCAAGATCTCCAGTGGGTAGTTGTACTCATGAAAAAATGTCTCCTGTCCGGCCGAGAAAGTAGACGACTGGCAAGATTGGGTTTCGTCCTCTGTGGATAGACCGGATGACGTAATGGCGCTTGTCGATGACGTCTCGCTCTCCGTCTCGGTCGAGAACTGGCCAACCAGAAACTCACTGCAAGCGAACTCCACTGACTTGCCAAGGAAGGGTGTCTTGTTGAAGCAAAGCTGGAGCAACTCCTGGGCGTTCTGGTTGGTGATCTGCATCTTCGAGGTATAAGTGAAATCCACAATGAGCTGCAGCATCTCTGGCTTCATCTTCGGCACGTCCAGGATCCGATTCCTTCCCGCACTAGCGAGTCTGTCGCCGTAGTTTTCGAGTAGACTCTTCTCCAGGAGGGGACTTCCCGCGCAGACCACGGCCAGATGGCAGGGGAGGGCCGGTCCGGAGGTCTTGTGGCCTGCTTTGAGACTAACATCAGTCATGTCCCCTGCATCCCGCATGGCACTTAGCACAGCTAAGAGCTCCGAAGCCATGTGCGGATGGTGAATAACTGTCCAAGTGGTGTTGGCGTAATCATCATTCCCGTCATCCCTTGCGACCTGATCTGCTACTAGCTCATCCGTTCTAGATGCATCACATCCAGCCCTAGCATCGTTATCATCCGCCTCGATCCCAGAAACAAGTATGCTCGGAACGCTGCTCCTGTCGTAACGTGGTCTGGAGCTCCAGAAAGAACTTGAACAATCCTCCCTGGAATCAGTACGATCTTCTTGACGAAATTGTCTGTCCTCATTTTCCCGTTCAACTGAACTGTTTATCTTATCATCCCGAAAGATCTCCTCGTGAAAATCCACATTAGCTGTTGCCATGGTGATAAAATCTTTTTAAAAAATCTTACAATCAGACCGTTTAAAAGTGGATCACGTTGTGACCTGTAAAAAAAACCACAAAGAAAATTCTAATTAAAGGAAATAAATATTTTGTCTTTCCATTATTCACGTCAACGGGTACCGTTTATTTCAAATGCCAAGAACAAACGACGTGTCTATCAAAATTTATAGAAATAAAGGTTAAATATTTAATCTTAAAATTTAGGTCTTAAACTTAAGATTCACAAGAAATCTTGTCGATTGCAAACATTGTCCTGCCCTATATAAATAGCATTGAGTTACTTATCTTTTCTTTTTTGGGGGTCCAAAATCAGAACCATGTGAATATCATCATTAGAGTACAAGTCGGCGGTCACGCGCGGCTTGTGATCGCCATTTTCCAATTCTCGACTTCGAATCCGGTTCGGTTTCAACTCTGGCTCCAGAATCATATTTAGAAGGCATAATTATATTACATGTATATCAAGGCAAAATTTGGCTTATATTTTACATGATGCTTCTGAGCTTAGCCGAGCTGGAGCTGAGACGAACTTTCGAAAACACCCAATAGACTGTTTGCTATTAAGCCTTATGTCCAGGGTCTGGCTAGCTACGTGCTTGCATGCGCATTCCAGACTGAATTCCAATGACGTAGCCGGCCAGCTAGAGCATATGATGTTGATTATCATGCCGCGCGGAGCACAGCTCGCATCATCACGTAGACATCTCACCATCTTCAAGTGCCAAAGGCTGAATTCGAGACGGTATCCTAACGCTATGGCAGTTTTTTTTCCCCCGTTACTTTACCGTATGTTTGATCGTCGACACGATTTACATTTGTTCCTTTGTTTCTAATGATCTGATTTTACACCATTTTCATTTCGATCATTTATTTTTACATGTTTGAGTGGGAATTTCTTACTGTGATTTTTTTCAAAGGGATCATTTTATACTATAATAGGCCTACTGGTATTACTCAGAAGAAAAATTGAAGCAAGCATGCGATGAAGCAAGTTTTTTTTGTCACTATCAGCAGTGTTGCAATAGACATTTTTGAAGACAACAGCACACAGTAACAAACAAATTATTATTAAATCCGCGAAAAAAATGTTTTGTTTCAGGAATATATATATAAATACCTGAACACTATTTCTGCAGAGAAAAAAAAATGAACCAATACCTGGCATGAAATCTTGACGTAATGGTGACGTCATTGCATCGAATTTATTTTTAGCAAAATAAAACAACAAAAAAAATTGGTATAGTCAAGCACAAAGAAAAGTATATATACATACCTTTACCGTGCTCCAATGTAAGCCAATCCAGACAAATCGAATATCTGTGCTGTAAACTTTGTAAACTTAGTTTGCAGAGGGTATGTCACGAGCACAAATGACTAAAACGTCATCATAGATCATTAAAATAACTAGGGTGCTCCCGTATTTTGATCATCAGCTCAAAGTAATCATCTGTTTTATGAGTAAGTCCGGCTTCTTGTAGGCATCATCAAAACTTGAACGCCATAATCTTAAGACAACCCGAGAAACATCCCGCAGTCAAACATCAACAAAGCTCTTTTTCCCACGGTCGCAAAAGCTACGGAGCCACCTAAATGCCACTCTGTTTGATTGTGGATTAAGTGATTGTACTCAAACATACACCGGACATTTGATGATGCCTACAAGAAGAGCGCTGCGATTTTGGCAGTTCGGGGCCGGAGTAGGAAGTGGATGCTGAAATAAATAAAAAAAGAGCAGCATCATCATCTGGTCTGGGTCGGAGCCAAGAAAGGGGCTTGAGTTGCAAGAAAATATCTCGAAACCGTGAGAGCAATTCGGGTCATGCAGTGAATTCAGTTGGTGTGTATCAGTCAGCAGGACCTCTGACATGTGATGAATTCCAGAGTATCAGAGTTCGAAAAAGATACATCTATGAGATATTTTACAAGGCGTCACCGAAAAAAACATGAAGTGGATGATTGGTTATGCATGGTTTTATTAGGTTAATTAACACCATGATTTGCACACATTAAAAAACGAACTATCGTGAAACTATTCTACTTGATTGTAAGTTAATAATACGATCAAACATCATATAAAATCATTGCGCCTAGTTTATTGTCATTTTCGAGGGAAAAAAGGGAATTACCATCATTATCGCAATGGTTAGGAACAAACCATCGCGCTTTCAACGGGAAAAATGAAAATGCATTTTCTCAGTTTCCCAAGATTTCTACTGAGCTACTTGAGCTGAAATTTCGACAGTTTATATTTTTAATAACCTGCTTCAGATTTATTCCAATCAATTTTTTTTGTAAAAATGGTCTCGAGAAAAGGGCTAGCGCATTCAGAAACATTTCTGCTATATCAAATTGATTGGGAGTCTTGCAACTCTTGCACCCCCCCCAACAACTTTCTGGGCCCGCCCACTCCGCCCCGATGCGTGTATTTCCCCCTATTGGTAGTAATGGAACAGTCGGCACTGGAAAAGAAACCAATCAACATAACGGTGTTGGGTCATGTGATCGTCACCATCACCACCGGACAAACAGTAATGGCGGACATGGATCATAAACTGCAGTCGTGATGGAATGAAAGGATGAGCCAGCTGTAAAGAGTCCCGCAAATTTCGTGATTTTTTTTGCGATTTTAGTCTTTCAAAGGGTGATTGGTGAGTATTTGAATACAGTTGTTGACGTCTTTCACACTTACGTTATGCGAAGTTTTTGGTTCGCTTGTCGAGTCCCGAAATTTTCAGACTTTCAATATTCGTGTGCTGTGGCGATGGCGTGCAATGCATACCACCGTGACCACTGCACTGGCACTGCATACCGTTTTAATTTTGTGGAAAACTCATCGTTTACAAAGACGATCTTTTCCTTTATCAAATAAGTAGGTAGCTTTGCTCAAGGAGCTCAACATGCATTATGTGATCAAGTGTGCAATCCCGGTTTTTTTTGGGGGGGGGATTTAAATTAAGTTTTGGTTTGTTTTAAAAAATATTTTGATTCGTTTTGTTTCTGAATTCTGTTTTTTAATTTCACATATAAATTGTAGCAAATACATGAAATAACACAGACCAGTAAACAACCCATCAGTGCAAACCGCCAAACCATCCGCCTTGCTATCTAAGATAAATAAAGATTTTACCAGTTGGAAATTTGCATTTGTTTGTGCAGTGTTTAAAAAAGTGTGATTCTAGTCTAGGCCTATTTCCTGTTGGGCCTATTATTTAATAATATTCAGTTTAATAAAAACATTTCAAACTTTTGTTTTTTAATTTAAGCCAACAAATGAAGAATGAGTGGAGGACACACTCCCCTGGATGGCATAATCCGTCAAGATTCCATGTCATCTCAGGAACTCGAGGGCAGCTCCAATGAAGATGGAGACAGCAACAACATCGGAGAGATCCCGCATCCATCCAGCCCCCTCCCCCGATCCAGCTCAAGCCTCACCGTAGAAAACCTCCGTCTCTTTGAGGAAGTAACAGAGCGAAGTGCAGCTGGGAGTCCCATCGTTCTCCGCTCAGTTCAGGACTCGGTGCGGACTGCCTCGCCCCTTGGGCCAGTCAAAACTGGGCGGGCCTCCCCCGTCAGGGCAGACTCGCGACCCAGCAGCCAGGCTCGAGTGAACACCCCTCCAAGGATCGGTGCAGAGTCCTTAAGAACTGGAAGCAGTAAGCCTCTACCACCGATAGGAGGGGAGAAAGCTAACAATGATGGGGACGTTGATCAGGATGCAAAGAGCAGTTCAACATCAACCGATGGAAAAACTATAAGCACTAATGGCGACAGGCCAGAGACCAACTCAAGATTAAGTAAGAAACTTTTGTTGAATACATAGCATTAAGTAAAGCATCTGTTCAGATTAATTATATTTGGTTGACGTTGCTCTTCTCTTGCGGTATTTTGAAAAACTGTTTCCATTTAAACTGAATAAATCTTTATTTTTTTTCTCATCAGGCCAGCCAAGAATTCTGAGCTACAGACGAGAGCGTACCAGCCTCAATGACGACACAGACAGAACCATCCAAACAGCTGAGAGCGTGACAAGATCCGAGCGATCCGTGTCCTTCAAAGACGAGTCCGACACAAAGTGGGTTTGGTGTCCTGTCATTTCAAAACTCTGCGCTATTGGATCCCACACAAATTGCATTTATCACTGTGGTATTTTGTCTTCTTTATGTTAACCACTTTCTAATTCAAGCTATTCACAAAACAGATAAGATTTCGTTATGTATGCTAAATAGTATGTAATTTTAATTGGCAATAAGGACTCGAAACAAATTTCCACCTTTTTTCTTCTTAAATGATTTTTTTTTGTATTTTGGGCATTTGCAGTCCTCTGAAAAAGCTGTTATTTTGTGTTTGCTGTGTCTGTAATTCACAAAAGATCCACCTGTATTATCGTCAGGCTTCAAATAACTCCACATTTGTTACATCGGTGGATTTTTTCGTTGGATGCCTCATTCAAATTTAAAACGAGCATTAAACATGGGACTGGCTTAGCTAGGTAGGTTCTTTTGGTTCACCTGGAAGTTTGTAAATTTCCACTTGATCTTCTCTTTTTCAAAGAAGCCAAACGAAGTCTCCGGAAAAGGCTACCCGCAGTTCTGTCAAATCGCCAGCCATTATGGAAGTTGTCAAACGGAAGAATCCAGACGGCACAGAGCGCATCGGCGTCTCCATAGCGACAGAGACAGAATGGAGCTGGCTGGAGAGTGTTGCGCTGGCCGGAAAGGGGGAAGGTAAGTTTTTCACCAGTATTAAAGGAGTATCATTAAAAAATCAAAATTAATAATACAAAATCCAAGGTATACAAGACCATCCACAACAAAACGTTATTATCATCGGTTTGTACCTCATCCCCCCCCCCTCAAAAAAATATCAAACTGCATCAGTTAGTTACAATTTCCAAAACTTCTCTTATTCCACTCTGAAGTTGAGTTACAAGAGGCCGATCAGACCAAGACACCCCCAAGCAGCGGCTTCCCACGCAAGAGGAGGCATCGGAAGGGCTCCCTGTCCACCGTCGGTTACCACTCCGAGGGATCGGATGTCGAGAACGGAGGGTCCAAGTCCCGGGCGGATAGTTTCTTTGAGGAGGACCAGAATGACGACAGCCAGTCCGAGTCAGAGGTAGAAAGAAAACAAAATTATTCATTCAGTGGAGCGTTGTTTCAACTTTGCTTGCAATTTAGCTGTCTGAACAAAGCTTCTTTAAGTTTTGCTGGATATGCTCTCAGTGGGATTCGAACCAACCACCCGTTTTTATTGGTTAACGACTTTGCTTTCCTGTGTTCTCACAACTTGAGTAAATAATCATTTTGTGAAAAGTAAAGCGTCCTTCAGAAATCACAAGAGCATTTGCCCAAAAAAAACTTCAAGTCAAAAGATCTTTTAAATGTCACAACTGAAACTCTGTCAAGAGGCTGTGGGATGAACACTTCAACCGAATAATTAATCGATTAAAAAAAAATAATTGCATACATTCAGGCGAAATGTTTAACCTTTTTATGGTCATATTTTTGCTATCAGTATTCCGACGATGATGTTGCCCCCTTGCCTACCGACACCCTCATTCCAAGCATCGGCCCGCCACGCATCATCCAGTACCAGCGCGAGTCGGACAAAGCCGCCGCTTACCCAGAGAGCCCCAGCAATCGCACCAACACATCCGCGGGGCCCGGAATGCAAGGAATTCCGCGGTTTGACAGCTTCGGTGGCAGCAGCGTCAGTTACTCCTCGGAGATGGACGGGGAGGACTTGAACGGGGTCTGCGAGTTCTGCCAGCAGGAGTTGAAGAGCTTCCCAACGCCAGAAATGGCACAGACGATGACACCGGATGAAGTGAGTTCACCAAAATTAATGTGTTACTTTTGTCAGTCCTATCCAAAGTCCTATCACGATAAAACTTCAAAGTTTGGAAATCCCCATCCAGGAGCAAGTTCACTTGAGGATCATTGTTCAACCAGTATTTGATTCCTTACTGAAGTTACGCATGTGCACTAATAAAAAACATGTGAATGTCTCTGGCCAATTAATGGTCAAAACATCATGAAACTTGTCGGTTCTCTGGGCTACCTACTGTGCATTGTGATACGTAGCTATTGTGATTAGCGGTGCAACCAACCTTTGTAAGCTGGTCCCGAATAGTTGACAAGACTAGTCCATCCAATTTTTTCATTGGTTCCTTTATTAATTCCCAGATCTACTGCTGTGAGGACTACCAGCAGCTAGTAGAGTTCACCCTGACACACAGTCCTGAGGACAAGTACCCCGTGGATGAACTGATCGACATCCAGCCCCACGCCCCGTACGGCAGCAAACAGGCGCGAAGGGCGGCCAAGGAACGCGCGGCCGCACGCATGAGAGACCGGGAGATCGCGAGACAGAGGGCCGCGGGGGCAAACCAGGCCAACTTCTATGCCTGTATGTATGGGGTTTGCGTCGAGTTGTTTGCCGTGTGGAGAGTTGTAATTTATAAGTCAAATCACACGTCAGGTCCCACTTTCATGGCTCTTTTTACAATAGTGTAAAATCCCTGTCAACTGTATCAGATAATTCTGTGCTGATGGCAAGGCCGGGCAAGCGAATTTCACAGGTTGGCGAGGGATATATGGCAGTTTGCACACAGGATTATCCTGCAGCTAAGGATTCTGTGCTTACAGGTTTAGCATACAATTTCTGCATTAGCGCTGTTAGCACAGAATGATGGTCCTATTTGCAAGTTTTTGCAGTAAGCAATTTCACAAATTTTGACTCCCCTTAAAAGTAAAAGGGATGAAAAATAACAAAGGAGTGCCTCTTTTTATTATATTTTTATGAATTTGGTTAGCTTTACAGTTGACCTGAGACTAGACATTGGGATGTGACTTGTGATTTTAATGATTGTAGTATAACTCTCGTGTATGTGTGGTGTGGTTGTGGGTATATCTATGCAAAAATGTTACAGTAAATTTGTTATAGGTTGACCTTGTGCATGACGCCATCTATAGGTCATGCACAAGAGACTTTAGAGGGCGACTATTGTTACTCTCAAAGATTTACAATTTCAGGAAAAGACGTTTGATGTTTCAAACATTTTTTTCAATTTCTTATAAAGGGCTGTAACATTTTTGCCTTTTTTTAGCGACATTTTTTCTTTGGTATTTAATTCAATATGTAGATAGTTGTGTCATTGACCAAACCCATAATGTTAAACTTTGCAAGGTAATCATGTTTTTATTTGGATCGGAGCTATAACAAACTTATCTCTACTCCAATGAATAATGATGGATACTCCTAATTCACAGCCAAAAAAAAGGTGATTTAATTTTCATAAGAATCCATACAGTTTTTTGTTTATACTCATGTAGCTTCGCTTAAGTGCTTTTTCACAGTCATTCATTTTTCAAATTCATCTGCATGAGCCATGTAGTTTCATATTTTGCTGTGCATGTCTTTCGAGTTTACAGTTGTTCAGTTTTGTTGTGTTTTAATTTAACTAGATTTTGTTCTATTTAAAACATTGGATCACAACAAACTGTTCATTTAATATTGGCTATCAAAAGTTGTCACCCGAAGTACTTAAAAAAGAAAATTTGAAAAACTGTTGTTTTTTTTTCAAAATGAAGAAGTATCTTTTCAACGTATTACTCAAAAACTGATCAATTGCCAACACGTATTTTTTATTTTCATTCTCCAACAAGATGTCCAAAAATTGTAAAAAGGTCTTAGAGAAAAATCCTGTTAGGCTCGAAATGGCGGGACAACTAACTTTTTTGACAAAAACAAAACAGGAATAACCTACGATTGCAGTGTTTTTGAAAACTTGCTAAAATTACCGGTGTTTGAAACTAATAGTGTTCTGCACTTACTCAAATTGAATAACTAACTTTTGTTTTTTGTATATTTTATACCTCTCCCTGCATCCACCAACATGCCACCCCCGCTTATTTAATGATAACCGCCTCACATTCTCTGCTTACTATTGGCTGATGCACGGATGCTGCCATTCTCTGCACTGTGCTGACTCCCTCTGGCGATTCACTTTCCTACAATGCATGCACCACCCTCTGGAAACTATTGCACGTCAACAAAAACAAAACAGTGCAAGGTAGGTGTTACTGATCAGCCAAAACATTGACGCTTTACAAAAGCGCTTGCCAAAAAAAGTTAACCCATAAAATGTAAAGTTCACATCTACATTTTGTTTTTCCTTCCAAACAGAGTTTAGAGGTTTAAACCCTCAACTTGCATTCCAGCAAATTTTGAAAATATTTTTATGTTGGTAAAGTAAAGCTTTGGTACGAAATTGTGATTTACATTTTAATACAAATAACAGAAAGATCTTGAATACAGAATCACTTGACTATCAGGGATGATCTTTTGGCAAGTACTTTTGGAAAGGTTACACGTTTGTTGCTGGGTCAGAAGAAACTTGGGCCAAAATTGCAAAACTGGAAATGGTAGATTTCATCACCAGATTGACTGTTAACGAAAGAGCATTAAATCTACAATTAAAAAAACAACAATTTACTTGAATAAGTTTATCGACGCATTTGTGTCAGACGGTGGTTTTTCAAGCTTTGCAATTTCGACCTTGTTTTTGGATGACCCATCAACATTTTATTTATCCAGCAAACATGCATAAGGTTGCAGAAGTAAAAACAAGGTTTTTATTTTCATTCCCAAACTTCATGCATGTTTGCCACGTTGACCCATTCATTTCCGTTAAACCAGGCTTACTATAAACCATGCAAATATTTACAAAGCTTTAAATAATATTAACTTCAGATATGTATATTTTTTCCATCATTGTATTTTCTTCTACGTTCTATATCTTTACGACGACCTGGTTCAGCCCATCGCTTAGAAATCCTGGATGGAGGTTAGAAACTATGAATCGCACCGAATCACAGCGTGGTTGATTTTGTTTTGTACTCTGATTTCTCTGCAAATACATGCATTTGGCTTAATTTCTCTTTTTTAATTTGCAAGCTTTTGCTGTTGCATCATAGTGCACTGGCAGGTTGCACTCGCAAATTCCACGCATTGCACAGAGTTTTGTGCTTCACAGGCTCACGTATCGCATAGCATTCAGTGCTTACTTTTTATTGGCTTTTTTTATTTGCAAGTATATTCCAATTTGTTTTTTGCAATGGCAGAAATTTGATGTGTCGTTGTATTGGTGTGATTGCTGCATATGCATGCACATGCTTTTAGTATATTCTGACCCACTTTTTTATCAAAAATAAAAAGGTAATACTTTTTTGGAACTTTATATCCCTGTCTCGAATTCACAATGAGAGCAGTGTTCTACAACAGTTCAAAATCAGCAGAATACTCCTTGGTGGAGAGAGGTCATTGTAGTAAAATGTCTTGCCTGAGAACACACAGTCAGGGTTTAAACACATGTGCAGTTACACATAGATTTATGCATGTAAAAGATGAAAGTCTTGGAGAGATTGTCCCTGGCTGCGTTGGCATGATGCTTCAGTGGTGAAGGTTACCTTTTCTGCGAGAAACCTTGTCAAATCCGTATATTGTTGGTTGAGGGTCCTGCCGGTGTTTCTTCGAGTAATGAAGCTCATGACCTTAAAGATGCTGGGCTTGTGGGTTTCTTCGCAATGTTCTCTCTGGGAACCTTTACCTGCCTGTAGTTCTTGACATATGTAAAGCTTTTTTTTTTATTTTAGCAAAAATAGTATTAAGTGGAATTGTTTTTGCTCTTGTTTATTATACCATCATCTGCTTTGCAAGTTTTAATTTTTATGCTTCGGAGCTGCTTTTGGCTTTTCTGTGCTTGAATTTTAAATCATTTTGAGCTTTTTGCATCCAGATTTGTTTACAGGTTTCTTCGTTTTTTTCATACACACAATTTTTGTATTCTCATCTTGATAAAAGAAAATTTAAAAAGGAGGAAAACGGAAACAGACAGATCGTCTGAGGCACACAAAGTGGAATAATCAAAATGGTATCAAAAAGTGAAACCAAATATTCGATTTTCCATTTTACAAAAGTATAAAATTCGGTAAGTTTAAAATTCAATCTGAGTAGTCTTAGCTCACATCAGTTCCAACCAGGGAGATTTGTTTTTCACATGATGCAGAATTTAGCATATTGAGCAATTTTACTGGCCGTGTTTTTATCAAGTCACAACCAAAGCAAAAGAGTGAGAGTTCTTGTGTTACGTGGTTACCATTTGTTTTGCAGGACATGTTTGTGACCATGCCAGAATTTGCAAAATGTGTGTGTGCGATTTGAGAATGCGTATATACGACTTATTTTGTCTAAAGGATTCCAAATTAATTTTCTCAGATTCTTCCAATCTAATTTTTTTCCAAAATTGAATCACAGGTTGCCCTAAAAGACTGTTTTGAGGTCACGACCTGAAAGTTAGACAAAACTTGAAATCTTGACCTGAAAGTTAGACAAAACTTGAAATCTTGAATTATTACACTGAAATAGAGAAATTCAAAAAAATTGAGATTGAAGGCAGTGGATTGTTCGTAAAATTTTGATATGTAAATATTTCACAACCAACACCATCTTGCTACTAAGGTGCATGGGATTTTTATCTATTAATGCTCACACCTTACCCTCCCCTTAAATCCCTCACCAACTAAAAATCCCTCACCGTTAAAAATAAAAATTCCAATAATATGGTGCTTACATAGTGCTTTATACTAAAGCCTCCAAGCACTTCACAATATTACCCCTGTTAATCTGGCCATGTGGCCAATTTTCTGCAGCAGTCCGAGATCAGCGCAATTCGGGCTCTGCCCTCACAGATACCCATTTATTCCCTTGGATAGAGAGAGGTGAAATTATAGTAATGTGTCTCGCCCAAGAACACAATCCCCGTGTTGCCCATTAACCAATGAACCTTAAACCACAACCACAGAGCATGTGGGCTGTTTCTATTAATGCTTCAGATGTGTAAACCCCCCCCCCCCCCATCCCGCGCCACCTAAAACTCTCCTACCACCTAAAATCTCCACAATTAACCCAAAACTGGAAGATATTTGACCCATACAACTCGTAACAAAATTTGAAAATAGTCCATTGACATGTGTACAAAACCTTGCTCCAAAAACTCTAGTTGCACGGCAGATGAAAACCATCAACTACCAGCTGTCCTCACAGAAGTGCCTGGACGAGGGATGGACAGTCCGACCTCCGACCCCTAAAGATGATGATGGCGGTCCACCGGTAGTCTTCCAACCGGAACCAGTTATTCCTCCTCCTATTATGTCACAGGTACTACGCACCCTTTGATTCGTCGGGTCACACTTTGGGCTTCCCCCCCCCCAAAAAAAATCTTCGTTTGTCTTAGTTTGATTATTGCCTATAGACCTTTATCATGCTGCCACCATTTCAGTCATGTTCCCTGTATCCAATAACAATACTGAATGATAATGGTTTTTGTGCAAAAAGGAACCAGACTAATTTTCCTTCCAGCCTCGCTTTGGTTATGTTTATTTGACTGGGAAAAATCGAGATGGCCGCAACATGATAATGGTCTATTGTCTATGATTTTCTATAAGCTGATGTTTTATTTTGTTTTAATATACATTTTTTTTCCTCCCCAGGCAAGGCAGGGTATTCGGGACCCTAAGATCATCCAGAAGTTCTACGACAACGGCAAGCTCTTTATGCTTATGTTTCCCGACGGCACTGGCAATGTGTTGTATCCTTTAATCAGAAAAATATATTACCTTAAGTTTTTTAATTTTTGGAAGAAACATTCATTCCTTTTCCTTCAGATATCAATATCAGCATTGATCTTTTTTGATGTTTTTGCAAATTCACTTTTGGTTTGAAAGACACTGTTTTTAAAGCAGTTTAGGTCGATGGATTTTATCAACCTCCCTAATTTGTTCAGCTTTACAAATCAAAAGAAAATCACCCAAATTGCAATTATGCTATTTCCGTTAAGCAGTTTTTCCCGATATTTCCTTAGCTTCCGTTCCTCATCTACACAGCTACCCCTCAGGGAACATAGCCATCTTGATAACGTCAGTGGAGAAGGGTCAGTATGCGTACCTCGTCTACGAGGACATACAGAACAACGCCCCGCTCCTGGCCATGTTTGAACCTAACGGCTGTTCCACTTGCTACCACTCCAACGGCAACATAAGGTAGGCAGCGCCAGCTTGTCTCTTTGGCAGCGTTGTAGTCAATTCAAGTCGGTCCCAAGTAAATCACAAGTCCAATCACAAGTCCAGTCACAGATCCAGTCACAAGTTTAACTGCAAGTCCAGTCACAAGTAACAGGAATACAATTATCAGAGTTCATTTGAATAACTTATGACTTGACCCAAGACTAGAGGACTTGTGATGAACTTCTGTTGGACTAAGCCCACATGGGATAGTCCTCTGAAAACTTTTGAGCTATTTATGCAGAGAATTGACATTCCAGGGAAAAACATACAGGACTGAAAAATCCAATCCACGCTTTGGCCAAGGCGGGATTCGAGCCTTGGTCCCAGCTGTGGAAGGCTAGCAAAGTACCGATTCACTGTCCTGATTCCACCCCAAGAATTTTGTGTGATCCTCACTTGATTAATTAGGTCATGTCATTGTCCAGTCTAATCCCGACCTTTCTCTCAACCAATCAGGATGAGCCTGGACCAGTACGGCGGCGTCTTCACCGACACCAAGGGTGCCGTCAAGAAGAAGTGGTCTTGGAAGGACCAGGTGACCCACGTCCACGCTCCGCCGTTCCAACCCATCTGCTTTGCCATCAATAAAGTCTTCAGCGTGCGCTGCATGGCTCAGGATCAGGTCTACCTGGCCTTCAACTGCAGCCTGCAGAGCATTCGCTTCAACGTCGGGGTCAAGTTAAAGGTAAAGAAAATCCTAACATCTAGAAAATGGTATTGACCTATAGAACTGATTGACTACAGAAGATGAATGCATGTCTGTATGAACTAGTCCAACAACAAACCATTGCCGAATTGGTACCAAGCTTACACACATGTGCCTTATGCATTCTTAAATTTAAAATGTACGTTGGCAAGTTTAAAATGCCATATTGAGTGTACATGTGTTGTATCAACTCAATTTCTTCCTGGAAAATTCCATACCTGCTACCACATGATTGATGTTTTATTTCATAGTATGTATTATATTTGGGTCTTCTTCGTCATAATTCCTTGATTGGCTTTTTGACTTTATGCATCCATGTACTATGAAGGTAACTGCAAAATATCGGAGCTTTCTATAAATTACAATTTTTTTCCTAAACAGCTCGTTGCGCCACAGTTGATCCCAGAGGAGCCCATTGACGACCATGCCCTGTACATGTCAGAGGTCAAGGCATATGTGGAGTAAGTATATCAATTCACTTATATGTCCATCACATGTCAATCACATGTCATTCACATGTCAAATCACATGTCATTCACATGTCAATCACATGTCATTCACATGTCAATCACATGTCATTCACATGTCAAATCACAAGTCAAAACACAGGATGAATAATGACAAAATAAATGCCTTTGTTAACCCTAACCACCCCAACTCCATCAAAATCAATCCCCCCACTTTGGTCGAGTTTGGGGGACTTGGTCCAGGCGTGACTAAATATTGATGGATCGATGGACTGGGGCCTAATGGCCTGAAGCAGTGCTTAGGGTATCCGATTGATTTTGCCTTGCTTCCTGTACTGCTACTGTGATAAAAGCCATGTGTAGCAAGTCCATGAATGTCAACCAGTGCGTCAGTGGTGGATTCCATTATGTCATGTACAGTTTTTTATTGGACGCACAGTGATTGATGGATTTTGATGGACTTGGTCCAGTTCGTAGTAAAAGACGCTAGGGAGTTAGGGTTAGTGTTAAATTGCAATGCTTCTGACTTGACTTGAGACTGGATGACATGTGACTGACTTGTGACAACTTGATTAAAACTCTGGCTAATATGGCAGAAAGGATTCTCGGTACCAGACCATTGTTTCCAGTTTATCCTGACTGGCATTAAGAAAAGAAGAAATCATTTTAACCAAATGTTTCCTTTCTTCCCTCCCAACCACAGACTGATCTTAGACAAGATCCACAACATCCAAAAGTTCTCCAAATCGCCCAAGCTGGAGAATCTGAGACCGTCTCTGCGTCTTCAGCACGACATCGTGCGCAACGAGCAGCTCAAGAACCGACGGGGGAGGAAGTACGTCAGCACCAACAGTGGGAAAGACGCGCCCGTTGTGACAGTCAATTAATACAAACTCATGCTCCAGCTGTGCTCAAATTAATTTGTTGACACTCACTATGCTGTAGAACAAACAAAATAGGATGTCAGAAACAAGTTGGCTGTGGCAATTAGCTAATACGACCTTCCATTTATATCCAAATCAGTTTTATCAAATTTGTGTCCCTTTTTTTTTCTTCAGATTAGTGCTAGAATTGTTAGGGCTGGGGTTTCAAGTGACTGTTTATTCAAAGGCATTATTAGATATCTGCACTTCAAGTTTGATTTCACACTATTCACCATTTCGGTGGTAATTTCAAAAGAACCCCAATGTTCGTGCAAATGAAACTTCAATTTTACCCAATCAATTATTCATACTGAAAAAGTTTTTTTTTTTTCAATTTTTTGGGAGAGTTCATTCAGATAAGCATGGCAGTTGAATCGATGTGAAGCACACACCACATGTAACATGTTTGCTGCCCTCTATCAACATCTCTTGCATTGTCATCGTTCACATGGTGGTTGTTATCTCAAATCATGCATGGGTTTAAATTTCAACTGTGGTCCTATTAACTAAATAGTTTGCTTTAAAAATAAAATAGCAATCAGCTCACAAAGCTTACAAATTCAAAACAGGATCAACGATCTAGATTTCATCCCGAAATTTGGTGCCGTAAACATGTTTTTAGGTAACACAGCCTGTGTAGAATTTTAAAATGATAAGGTAACCAGTGCAAAATGTTGATAGGAGACCGTGCTGTATAAACTTGACATTCTAGTATTTCTTGACATTCTAGTATTTCTTGACATTCTAGTATTTCTAGCCTAGAGCTATAGGCTTTGTAACCAGTATACAAAGTCTTGTATTTCCTGCAAGTAATTGCAAGTTTATAAAAAGACGTTTGGAAATCCCCGAAAATTGCCAGGACAAATCAGTACTTTTTTATATTTGTCCTGTTGGCACAGTCTCCATTTGTTGTTTAAGTGCAGATTTTGAACGGTGCATGTAGACTGGGACTCCATTCACATTAAGCCTGCCGAAATGAGACTGGCTTATCTGCGCGATACTTTCTACGGACTGGCTTTAGGCAAGCAGTAATTGGAACGTTTGTTGATGTTCCAACACTTATTTTGTAAGGAATTTCAGCATTCACATTTAGGTCAGAACAAAATAATTGGTTAACAGATTTAAGTGTGAATCAGTTTTGGGTTTTTAAGTATTTTTTTTCTTCCAATTCATTGTTATTGGTTTGGAAAATTGTAAGAATTAAGCTTCCTGATAAATCATTTAAGAACCAAGTGATCTTATTGTAATTATGTTTAGTTTTTTCAAACTGTGAATATACAATTGTAAATACCCTTTGTCTAAAATTCAAAAATTAATCATGGTATATTGATTGTGCTTTGTAAATATAACAGTTTACAATAAATTGTTCTCGTCATTTGATTCTCTCATTCGACTTGGGGTTTGTCTTGGCTTTTCCAGTGTTCCACGTTTTGTAAATTATATTTTATTCAGGGTAAAATCTGTCAAAAAAATTGCTTGTTTTGGCAATTGTAATTGTTTTCTTTTCTCATTTCCCCCAGAAATTCGACTTTTGAATGTTGATTGATGCTCCTCTTACCTCAAAGGGAAGTTCTGCATTGTTTGCAGAAAAGTCAATTTTTCGCCAAATTTGATGAAAAATGCATTTTTTTGCAATTTTGGTCAAAAAATGAAATTGCATCAAACTTGCAGGAAAGATGCCTAAGGGACTCTAGAACACATTCCCATTTAATTTGGGTGCTCCTCTTACCTCTTATGGAATTTCTGCATTGTTTAGAGAAAAGTCAATTTTTGTCAAAATTTCATCAAAAATGTAAGGCTAACCCCTTGTTTTTTTTCTCAATTTTGGCCAAAAAATGAAATTGCTTTAAACTTGCAGGAAAGATGCCTAAGGGACTCTAGAACACATTCTTATTTAATTTGGGTGCTCCTCTTACCTCTAATGGAACTTCTGCATTGTTTAGTGAAAAGTCAATTTTTGGCCAAATTTCATCAAAAATGTTTTTTTTTTCGATTTTGGCCAAAAATTGAAATTGCTTTAAACTTGCAGGAAAGATGCCTAAGGGACTCTAGAACACATTCCCATTTAATTCGGGTGCTCCTCTCACCTCTAATGGAATTTCTGCATTGTTTAGCGAAAAGTCCATTTTTGGCCAAATTTCATCAAAAATGTAAGGCTAACCCCTTGTTTTTTTTTCAATTTTGGCCAAAAAATGAAATTGCTTTAAACTTGCAGGAAAGATGCCTAAGGGACTCTAGAACACATTCCCATTTAATTTGGGTGCTCCTCTTACCTCTAATGGAATTTCTGCATTGTTTAGCGAAAAGTCCATTTTTTGGGCCAATTTCATCAAAAATGTAAGGCTAACCCCTTGTTTTTTTTCAATTTTGGCCAAAAAATGAAACTGCTTTAAACTTGCAGGAAAGATGCCTAAGGGACTCTAGAACACATTCCCATTTAATTCGGGTGCTCCTCTTACCTCTTATGGAATTTCTGCATTGTTTAGAGAAAAGTCCATTTTTGGCAAAATTTCATCAAAAATGTAAGGCTAACCCCTTGTTTTTTTTTCGATTTTGGCCAAAAAATGAAATTGCTTTAAACTTGCAGGAAAGATGCCTAAGGGACTCTAGAACACATTCCCATTTAATTCGGGTGCTCCTCTTACCTCTAATGGAATTTCTGCATTGTTTAGCGAAAAGTCCATTTTTGGCCAAATTTCATCAAAAATGTAAGGCTAACCCCTTGTTTTTTTTTCAATTTTGGCCAAAAAATGAAATTGCTTTAAACTTGCAGGAAAGATGCCTAAGGGACTCTAGAACACATTCTTATTTAATTTGGGTGCTCCTCTTACCTCTAATGGAATTTCTGCATTGTTTAGCGAAAAGTATATTTTTGGCCAAATTTCATCAAAAATGTAAGGCTAACCCCTTGTTTTTTTTTTCAATTTTGGCCAAAAAATGAAATTGCTTTAAACTTGCAGGAAAGATGCCTAAGGGACTCTAGACCACATTCTTATTTAATTTGGGTGCTCCTCTTACCTCTAATGGAATTTCTGCATTGTTTAGCGAAAAGTCCATTTTTGGCCAAATTTCATCAAAAATGTAAGGCTAACCCCTTGTTTTTTTTTCGATTTTGGCCAAAAAATGAAATTGCTTTAAACTTGCAGGAAAGATGCCTAAGGGACTCTAGAACACATTCCCATTTAATTCGGGTGCTCCTCCTACCTCTTATGGAATTTCTGCATTGTTTAGAGAAAAGTCCATTTTTGGCCAAATTTCATCAAAAATGTAAGGCTAACCCCTTTGTTTTTTTTTCGATTTTGGCCAAAAAATGAAATTGCTTTAAACTTGCAGGAAAGATGCCTAAGGGACTCTAGACCACATTCCCATTTAATTCGGGTGCTCCTCTTACCTCTAATGGAATTTCTGCATTGTTTAGCGAAAAGTCCATTTTTGGCCAAATTTCATCAAAAATGTAAGGCTAACCCCTTGTTTTTTTTTCGATTTTGGCCAAAAAATGAAATTGCTTTAAACTTGCAGGAAAGATGCCTAAGGGACTCTAGAACACATTCCCATTTAATTCGGGTGCTCCTCTTACCTCTTATGGAATTTCTGCATTGTTTAGAGAAAAGTCCATTTTTGGCCAAATTTCATCAAAAATGTAAGGCTAACCCCTTGTTTTTTTTCGATTTTGGCCAAAAAATGAAATTGCTTTAAACTTGCAGGAAAGATGCCTAAGGGACTCTAGAACACATTCCCATTTAATTCGGGTGCTCCTCTTACCTCTAATGGAATTTCTGCATTGTTTAGAGAAAAGTCCATTTTTGGCCAAATTTCATCAAAAATGTAAGGCTAACCCCTTGTTTTTTTTCGATTTTGGCCAAAAAATGAAATTGCTTTAAACTTGCAGGAAAGATGCCTAAGGGACTCTAGAACACATTCCCATTTAATTCGGGTGCTCCTCTTACCTCTAATGGAATTTCTGCATTGTTTAGCGAAAAGTCCATTTTTGGCCAAATTTCATCAAAAATGTAAGGCTAACCCCTTGTTTTTTTTCTCAATTTTGGCCAAAAAATGAAATTGCTTTAAACTTGCAGGAAAGATGCCTAAGGGACTCTAGAACACATTCTTATTTAATTTGGGTGCTCCTCTTACCTCTAATGGAATTTCTGCATTGTTTAGCGAAAAGTATATTTTTGGCCAAATTTCATCAAAAATGTAAGGCTAACCCCTTGTTTTTTTTTCAATTTTGGCCAAAAAATGAAATTGCTTTAAACTTGCAGGAAAGATGCCTAAGGGACTCTAGAACACATTCCCATTTAATTTGGGTGCTCCTCTTACCTCTAATGGAATTTCTGCATTGTTTAGCGAAAAGTCCATTTTTGGGCCAATTTCATCAAAAATGTAAGGCTAACCCCTTGGTTTTTTTTTTTATTTTGGCCAAAAATTGAAATTGCTTTAAACTTGCAGGAAAGATGCCTAAGGGACTCTAGACCACATTCCCATTTAATTCGGGTGCTCCTCTTACCTCTAATGGAATTTCTGCATTGTTTAGAGAAAAGTCCATTTTTGGCCAAATTTCATCAAAAATGTAAGGCTAACCCCTTGTTTTTTTTTCGATTTTGGCCAAAAAATGAAATTGCTTTAAACTTGCAGGAAAGATGCCTAAGGGACTCTTGAACACATTCTCATTTAATTCGGGTGCTCCTCTTACCTCTAATGGAATTTCTGCATTGTTTAGCGAAAAGTCCATTTTTGGCCAAATTTCATCAAAAATGTAAGGCTAACCCCTTGTTTTTTTTCTCAATTTTGGCCAAAAAATGAAATTGCTTTAAACTTGCAGGAAAGATGCCTAAGGGACTCTAGAACACATTCTTATTTAATTTGGGTGCTCCTCTTACCTCTAATGGAATTTCTGCATTGTTTAGCGAAAAGTCCATTTTTGGCCAAATTTCATCAAAAATGTAAGGCTAACCCCTTGTTTTTTTTTCAATTTTGGCCAAAAAATGAAATTGCTTTAAACTTGCAGGAAAGATGCCTAAGGGACTCTAGAACACATTCCCATTTAATTTGGGTGCTCCTCTTACCTCTAATGGAATTTCTGCATTGTTTAGCGAAAAGTCCATTTTTGGGCCAATTTCATCAAAAATGTAAGGCTAACCCCTTGGTTTTTTTTTTGATTTTGGCCAAAAATTGAAATTGCTTTAAACTTGCAGGAAAGATGCCTAAGGGACTCTAGAACACATTCCCATTTAATTCGGGTGCTCCTCTTACCTCTAATGGAATTTCTGCATTGTTTAGAGAAAAGTCCATTTTTGGCCAAATTTCATCAAAAATGTAAGGCTAACCCCTTTGTTTTTTTTTCGATTTTGGCCAAAAAATGAAATTGCTTTAAACTTGCAGGAAAGATGCCTAAGGGACTCTAGAACACATTCTTATTTAATTTGGGTGCTCCTCTTACCTCTAATGGAATTTCTGCATTGTTTAGAGAAAAGTCCATTTTTGGCCAAATTTCATCAAAAATGTAAGGCTAACCCCTTGTTTTTTTTTCGATTTTGGCCAAAAAATGAAATTGCTTTAAACTTGCAGGAAAGATGCCTAAGGGACTCTAGAACACATTCCCATTTAATTTGGGTGCTCCTCTTACCTCTAATGGAATTTCTGCATTGTTTAGCGAAAAGTCCATTTTTGGACCAATTTCATCAAAAATGTAAGGCTAACCCCTTGTTTTTTTTTCAATTTTGGCCAAAAAATGAAATTGCTTTAAACTTGCAGGAAAGATGCCTAAGGGACTCTAGAACACATTCCCATTTAATTCGGGTGCTCCTCTTACCTCTAATGGAATTTCTGCATTGTTTAGAGAAAAGTCCATTTTTGGCCAAATTTCATCAAAAATGCAAGGCTTACCCCTTGTTTTTTTTTTATTTTGGCCAAAAAATGAAATTGCTTTAAACTTGCAGGAAAGATGCCTAAGGGACTCTAGAACACATTCCCATTTAATTTGGGTGCTCCTCTTACCTCTAATGGAATTTCTGCATTGTTTAGCGAAAAGTCCATTTTTGGCCAAATTTCATCAAAAATGTAAGGCTAACCCCTTGGTTTTTTTTCGATTTTGGCCAAAAAATGAAATTGCTTTAAACTTGCAGGAAAGATGCCTAAGGGACTCTAGAACACATTCCCATTTAATTTGGGTGCTCCTCTTACCTCTAATGGAATTTCTGCATTGTTTAGCGAAAAGTCCATTTTTGGCCAAATTTCATCAAAAATATAAGGCTAACCCCTTTGTTTTTTTTTTTCGATTTTGGCCAAAAAATGAAATTGCTTTAAACTTGCAGGAAAGATGCCTAAGGGACTCTAGAACACATTCCCATTTAATTCGGGTGCTCCTCTTACCTCTAATGGAATTTCTGCATTGTTTAGAGAAAAGTCCATTTTTGGCCAAATTTCATCAAAAATGTAAGGCTAACCCCTTGTTTTTTTTTCAATTTTGGCCAAAAAATGAAATTGCTTTAAACTTGCAGGAAAGATGCCTAAGGGACTCTAGAACACATTCCCATTTAATTCGGGTGCTCCTCTTACCTCTAATGGAATTTCTGCATTGTTTAGAGAAAAGTCCATTTTTGGCCAAATTTCATCAAAAATGTAAGGCTAACCCCTTGTTTTTTTTTTTGATTTTGGCCAAAAAATGAAATTGCTTTAAACTTGCAGGAAAGATACCTAAGGGACTCTAGAACACATTCCCATTTAATGTGGGTGCTCCTCTTACCTCTAATGGAATTTCTGCATTGTTTAGCGAAAAGTCCATTTTTGGCCAAATTTCATCAAAAATGTAAGGCTAACCCCTTGTTTTTTTTTCAATTTTGGCCAAAAAATGAAATTGCTTTAAACTTGCAGGAAAGATGCCTAAGGGACTCTAGAACACATTCCCATTTAATTCGGGTGCTCCTCTTACCTTTAATGGAATTTCTGCATTGTTTAGCGAAAAGTATATTTTTGGCCAAATTTCATCAAAAATGTAAGGCTAACCCCTTGTTTTTTTTTCGATTTTGGCCAAAAAATGAAATTGCTTTAAACTTGCAGGAAAGATGCCTCAGGGACTCTAGAACACATTCCCATTTAATTCGGGTGCTCCTCTTACCTCTAATGGAATTTCTGCATTGTTTAGCGAAAAGTCCATTTTTGGCCAAATTTCATCAAAAATGTAAGGCTAACCCCTTGGGGTTTTTTTCGATTTTGGCCAAAAAATGAAATTGCTTTAAACTTGCAGGAAAGATGCCTCAGGGACTCTAGAACACATTCCCATTTAATTCGGGTGCTCCTCTTACCTCTAATGGAATTTCTGCATTGTTTAGCGAAAAGTCCATTTTTGGCCAAATTTCATCAAAAATGTAAGGCTAACCCCTTGTTTTTTTTTCAATTTTGGCCAAAAAATGAAATTGCTTTAAACTTGCAGGAAAGATGCCTAAGGGACTCTAGAACACATTCCCATTTAATTCGGGTGCTCCTCTTACCTCTAATGGAATTTCTGCATTGTTTATAGAAAAGTCCATTTTTGGCAAAATTTCATCAAAAATGCAAGGCTAACCCCTTGGTTTTTTTTCAATTTTGGCCAAAAAATGAAATTGCTTTAAACTTGCAGGAAAGATGCCCAATGGATCCTTGAACACATTTCCATTCGAATTCTGGAAAGATATGCATTTTAAAACAAAATTTTGCCAAAAATTTGGCGGAAAATCAGTCACAAATGTGAACTGTTTCTCTTCTTGATTGCCTCCAAAGGGAATTCTGAAAGCCTTTTTTTCTAGACGCCTATTGATGTTGACCATACAGGTCAAAGATCAAAGGTCAAAAAGAACCTTTATAAGAAATTTGATGTCATGCGGAAGTACATTTATGTCAAAATGGTCCGAGTTCTGTTAATGGAACAAGAACTTTGCCTATAAAGCACTGCGCTGTTGGGAATCCTATATCAAATTAGTGTATACTCACCCTAAAGGGAATTTGTAGGTGACAAGTGTATTTCAACATTCAGGCCCATTCAGATCAAACCAAAATTGACCCTGAGATTTTTCCCAGAGTGTTTTTGTCCGTCAAAACACTGCCTTTTTTAATGGCTGAAGCCCAATATTGCTCTTGCCACATTTGACTAAAACATAATTGTGTTGCATAATCTAATCAGCGTTTTCGCTGCTCTTTACAAATCCTGCATGTATTTGAAAATTGTGCTGTCAGGTGGGCACGACATCAGACGCCAAGGTTTCCCATTAGTAAGAGCCGTTGGTATCAAAGAAATTTTGACAAATTTAAAAGAATAAGGACAACTTTTCAAGAGATTTCCAAGACGTCAGCGTCTCATAACTGAAATGTGAAAATAATGGTGTTATATGTTGTCTCCTTCAATATGTTGGACTGAAACTTGTTAATTAAAAGCAACAAGGACATTTATAAATGTCTTAGTTTCAAACTGTACAGTAAGAATGTCAGTTTTTTTCCCAACTGCCCAAGCTGGCAATATTTTGTATCGTCCTATAGAAAAAGCATGCTTTCATCCATTATTCAACACTCAAGTGAAATACAAAGTGCTATAAGACAAGTGTTTTTTATCTATATTTGGATGGGGAAAAAAAAGACAAAGAAATGTTCGGTTGTTTAAAGCTTGCCATTAACAATTTTTTGATTAGTTTCCAAATTACCTGACCATTTGACAATGTAGGTCGACATTGTGTAAACCATGAACAAATATTTTTGAAAAACCCAGATTTTGTCATTATATTAATTTGGCCTTTTATCCTGAACACATTTTGAAACATTACATGTATATTTAACTCTTTCATGCCTTAAAATTAAAAAAAAAGTCACATTTTCTTTTAAAAGCATTTTCCTCACTCTAGTCAAAATAAAACAAAATAAAACAGTGAACGCTATAAAATCAACCTCGCATGCATTCTGAACATGACTGAGTTCTAAAACGACCCTTTTCCTAATGGAAAACACTCATTATTAATTATGATGGATACATAGTGCAACAGTGAGGCTCATGTGTGCAGCAACACGAAGACTGAACAGCAGGGAACCGCTGCACATGTTCACTGATTGCCTTAATGGGTCTAAATGACCCGTGATTAGGGTACTCTAGCACACCACTCCACCAGGCACAAAGGCCAGGGAAACAGTGGATGGCATGCTTTATTGGGTCGCTAAAATGGAGCTTCTGAATATATCAAAAAACAGAAATGCAACAAATCTTGAACAAAACGAGGCTGGCCTGGTAAAGCTGAGCCCAGAGTGTACACAATTCTATTCAATTGACTCAGAGTGGCTACTGGAAGTCTTTTCATGCATCTGGTCTACACAATGGGCCGGGTATAGCCCATTCATTGGCATTATAGGGTGATCCTATACAATAGCACTGCCCGGCCCTCTTCACCAGTCAGTCAGTCAGTCAGCGAGATAGGTAAAAGAGCACTAGGCCGGCCCTCTGGGACCAGCAAATATAATATAAACACAAATAATTTCCTAAAACAATTTAATACACAATTTTGAAAATAAAAAAACGGATCATAAATTGAACAGCAAGACTGCCCATTTTTTTGTGTCAATATTTATTGTGTCTTATCAAGTTATCATTCACAATGATCTTAATAAAAAATATATCACTGGAAATGTTCTGAATATTCTATCAATCTTTTCCATGAAAAGATACAGGACTAACTACAAACAGACGCTATTTACAAGAAAAAAAATAATAGAAATGTCATCAAAGTGCAACAGCAGGTAAAACAAATCATTGGGTGAATCAAATGAGGCTTGCATTCTTTTTTTGTTTCCTTCCATATTTTTTTGTGTGGAGACAGAGTCGGCTAGAGTTGGTCATCGACCAGGGACAAAGTATTGCACAAACAGTAATTACCCTTACAGCAGGGCACTCAAAATAACGGCGGATCGGAACGACCAAACCAAATAAATGCGGCATATTTCTCGGCTGGAGCACGTTTGGCCAACTTGATTGCTTCTCGTTGCCCGGGCAACAGTAACTGACGGACTAATACAAAGTAAACAGAGGGGGAGTTGGGTGCATTAAAGGAATTCCTTCTCTAGATTAATACTTTTTCAGATTACGCAAAAATTAAACAGGAATTAAAAAAAAAAAACTTCTTAACTCATGCACACCTTTAAAACAGAAAAAAAATATCAAGTGTCAAAAATAACTGTTCTTTGATTACCGGTTGGTAATAAAATATTTTTGTTTTTTATCCAGCTTTTTCTCTACAGAAGACTGCAATTTTTTAAAAAGTAGTCAAAGAAAATTTGGTTTTTATGTAAAATAACTGACAAAAATATAACTTAATTTACAGACGTGTGCCAGCAAATGATTCCAAGAGTGTTACAACATTAATCTGTTTTCGTGCTCACTCTACCCTTTTTACGTTATTAAAGAGAAACGATTGTGGAGCGTGCCCCTTTAACACGTTGTCCCATCACCTTCACCCAACAATGCAATCTAGTTTCTTCTCAAGTCCTGCGAGCCTTTCATTCGTCCTGGACTGTTTTGATAATCCGCACTCGTCAAGCGTCAATGATTATTCCTTCCAGGACAGTGGCTGGTCATGACGGCCTTCTATAAACTAGAATTTACCTGGACCATTACCCAAAACAAGGCTTTGTATCAAAGCTCTGACTTCATCACTGGCTCCAGCATCATTTAAAATCTCCTGAGGCCGAAGCTAGGGACACAACCTTAGCTTTAAAACCGCCTGATAACTAGAAGGCTTTATATCTTTCCATTTTGTGATCAGGTCTAAAAGGAGGGTCTAAAAAGAGGTGTGTTGGGGGGGGGGGGGGAGATTAGTCGCCCTAAAATTTAACATTTGGAGAAGGAAAGCTACAAACATGACCTACAATAGGCATCATACTCTGAACCCCAAATACGTGTATGTGAGGGAAAAATCAAATTTCACTTATTTCTCCTAGTTTTCTATCAATTATAATCCCTCCCACGTTATGAATTACATAATGTAATAATCTCTTTTTAAACCATTTATGATTAAAATATAGCCAATATACCCAAGAAATGAAAAATGGCAATGCTTTTCTAATTAAAACTATTTAAAAAAAAATTCATTCCCGATTTTATTGCTCAGACTGTTTTCTTCAAACTTAAACTGCAAAACCAAAGGTCCAGACTCATGAAGGATAACATAAAGACATGATTCAGCTTCTTCCTTTGATTCTAATCTATCAATCTGTCATATCATGTGACTGCACAGCTAGCCACTGGGTCACTGTGACCTCTGACCCTAACTGAAGGGAGCTGTGATAAGCAGAAAATAGTATATTTTTCAGGCTAAGCAGAAATTGGCAGAGTACCAGTTAACAGCAATATAAATGACATGATACTTGGTTGGTAATCAGTTTTTGCTAATCAAATATTTTCCGCGCTGAGCAAATTTCTTTGTTGTGCTCAGCAACTTCATGAAATTGGTCCCTGGTAGTCATACAAACCGGTGTCCGTACTGCTCCGTGCAGTGGGTAATGCATTGTCCCAATCACAACAGTGGATTTAGTATTTCAGTTAGCTGGATCACTTGGAGTGGGGAAACTATGGGGCACCAATGAGGCAAAACTTAGCAGAAATGGGTTTTTTTTTCGTTGACATATTTGCGCAGAACGGAAGACACATCAGGAAGAAGCAGAGAGTAGCAGATTCACCTGAAGAAATGGAAAAAAAAAACAAAAAAAAAAACCGGTTGTTTAAACGACTGATGTATTTGTCAGCATTGCGGTGCATTCCTTTTCCAAGTCTCTCAATTATTGCCAAATTTATGCACAATTATTAGGAAACTCCAATGCAGTAAAAAAAAATATGTACTTGACAGTTTACACCATAAAAATAAATAATAAGCAAAACAAGATATCAGAGAGTTCTTATCCAACCGAGACAATTACCCGAGACTGAATTGTAATATATGAAGAGCTTGGATGGGAATCTTAACCATAATCTTTTGAGCCAGAGGGCATTATGGTAGCGACCTTACATGCTCCATCTGGGGACTGAAATGTACAAAAACATTTTAATAACTCATCAAAACAGACACATATTCCAAGAATGCATGTAGATGTACGTGATAAAATCAAGAATTAGATATAAATATTTGTAGTTATGTTTAAAAAAATAAGCCACAGGCGAATTAAAATCTTCATTGCGATGAAAGGAATATAAACACAAAAATGCAGATACAGACGGCAGACCGGAGACTGAATAATTAGGCCATGAATATATCTCCATCAGATCAGCAAGTAGAGAGATTTCACAAGAACACAAGCCACGTGCATCGGTCATCACGTGGATTTATGTTTCCTTATTAATTAACGTTTTGGAGGACAATCGCTGAAAAATATATGCAAAGGAAATTAAGGAGAAAAAGGACACAGGTAAATGTATTAATGTTATACAGGACAAGAGTTATTCAAATCACTTTGAAGATTTACATGTACATTCTACAGGCATGCAACTGGGAATTTAAAAAAGGGGAAACTCCAAACCACACAAGACTTTGTACAGTGTTTTTCAATTGGTAGTGGCATTCATGAGAAGCTAAAAACGAGGAAATCAGCGGATCCAAGGAAAAGTTGAATGCCTGATTCTAAAAACGCACATGATGTGCATTAAAAGTATGACTTCACAGATAATGACTGCAAATTTATTCACGAAGTGGTTATTTGTATCTCAACTCCTAAGATGTTGCTTGCCACATTTTCCTAGGTGAACGACCAGGAACAACTAATCAAAGTCAATAAATACAATCGTCGTGGGAATTTCAATTAATCCTCATCTATAAATGGGGTGGTTACCGATTTTGCGAAAAGTTGTTAAACTGTGTTTTGTTTGTTTGCAAGTAGCGAAAACTAAACCATGTTACCATTTTTTGCACGGACCTGGAGGGTCAGCGCCCCGGCCTCTGACTGACTGTCAGTCACCGACTGACTGACTGACTCCCCTAAAGTGGGACTTTTGGTCATGCTCGACTAGGCAAGTATATTTTTAAAGGGCTAAACTATGTTAGGCCTATGGTTCAAAGAAAAACTTTAACGTGCCAAGGGATTATAGGTATCGTCTACAACTTATTTTAATGCATGACGCTGAACTTCACCACCAAAATATCCCAATTCAACATTTTAAGCTCAGCAATGGTTAAGCAAAATTTCCCCCGTTTACCGAAAATTGTACACTGGAGAATGCCAAACCAAATTTGTTTTCAGTAAGGCCTTTTACGAGTTAAACAAATATACATATGTGTGCTTTAGATAATGAAAAATTAAAATGGAAGATAGGATGCTGAATATATGAATATGTTAACAGGATCAGAGGCAGGAGTCTGAATCAAGCAAGCCACGTGCATTGCAGTCACGTTGACTTCACCCAGTTTCAGCACTCGGGGGTCAAAGACGCTACACGATGCAAGCTGTATGAAATCATTGTATCAAAATCAAACAAGTACAAAGAAACATTGAGTAATACCATTTCAAAGCTCTGTTTCTTGACTGAATTTGTTTTTTTAATCTCACAATTCAACTTGGCTTGTCAATCATATCAGTTTAATTAAGGGGAGGGTTGGACGAACTTGCTTTTAAAGGGAAAGGAAAACGTACTTTCTGCTAATTTTCGCCAAAAAAAAAAATGACGACAAAAGTATCATGAGCTAAGGTTACAAGAGGCGAGTTTTCCTCAGCAACTGATTCAACAATATGCGATATTGTAAAATAATTTCTTTAATCTACTATCAAACGTTCGCTTTCAATGGCAGCGTGTCGTTACAAATCACTCAAACTGAGGCCGCTTTTGTAGAACAAAGGCAGTGAAATCACCTTCAGTTGAGTGATAACTGGCGTAAAATCTAAGAAAATATGATTAAAAAAAACACCACTGAACAGAAGACGTTTGCTCAGTGAGGGATGACGTAACAAGTAGGCCCAGACGGTTGTCATTTCGTAACAGACAGACAACATTAACCCTTCTGGACATCAAGCCTTGGAGTGTTTTGTGTTGCTTAAACAAAAAGAGAAAAAACACAAAACACCTGACAACCACTTAGCCAAGTGGTAGCCACGAGGAAACGGCAGGTGGCAAGTTCCCACGGCAACAAAAGAGAATGAAGACCCTCTTGATTGGTCTGTCTCGACAACAGGAAAGGTGGACGGTGTTGACACAGGATACGCTAATCTTACAATGCAAACCCGAGACAAAAATGTCACTGAATTTTTTTTTTCTTTTAGATTTCGGGAGTGGGGGGAGGGGGGATAAGATTGAGGCTAGGGGGCTTGATTTGACATTGATATTCCTACAAACACACCTGGTCTGGCTGGGAGGCAGAGTCTATTGGTTTACGGACACCGTCTATTGATGGTGAACCGGTTAAACAGCTGGTAACATTGATGGATTTGGACTGTCATTGCATTGAGATTCTATTCTCGTTTTTTCAATCGGAGCAGATGCTTGGTGGGTTATACTAAATGCCTGCAGGAAATTGCACTTTTTTTTCTTCGACATTCAGATGACAACGTGACATGGTTTTAATTCATCGGTGCCATGACATTCGGGAAATGGAGTTGTTTAAAGATACGTTGTCTGTGCTCTTCAACTGATTGGAACTCATTTATTTTTAAAGGAAATCTCTGCAAGCATTACTTATGGTAAAATATGTTTTCCATTGCGCCTCTAAGAAAAGAAGCTTTTATGCCATGCGAGTAGACTGGTTCCTGATCCCTACATTATCAGTCTAAATGGGAGGCAAGAACCAGTCTACCATGTGAAAACCTAATGATTGATGGGTCGTAATTAATTAGGAATTTTTTGTAATTATTCCGTAAATCAACCTGAGCCATTTTTTGTATTCCATGTCTCATTCAAAAGTGAATAAACTTTGTATTGCTAGAAAAAAATAGCAATGTAAAACCAAACTCGACTTTTGGAGTGAAACTCAACAGTAGCGTGGAGAGTGGATCTCTGAAGGACGAATTTTGCACTTACATATTATTTCACAGTCACAGCTTCACTTGGATTATTAAATTTGTGGAACGATTTATATTTTACGGAAATGGGTCGCCCAAATCAATTACGGTGACCTACACACTGCAGCAAATCCCTAAACTGATTATGGTAATCTGTCAAGCAGGACAAAAGGGTAAATGGGGCAGAAGAAAAGCAGAGCACACTTAAGAAAGGGGAGCATATTTGTAAGAAATGAGGGGAAACTGGAAATATCCCAGTCATTTAACCCTCCTGCTGTCTGAACAGTCACAGACAGTCAAAAACCTAACCCTCTTCCCCTGCCATGCCTTTACACAGGCTAGTCACCAACAGTCAGATCGTATTTCAAGCAAGCACTGTGACTAGTCAAATTCAGTCAACAGACAAAAGCAGGCAAGTGGCAGGCACAGCTGGCTTATCAATCACCTACAGTCAAAGCATAGCTGTATCAAGTTACATAAACAGTCACAGCCAGTCATACCGTAGCCACAGGGGAAGTTTTGTGCAATTGTTTCATTTTTTTTAAAAAAAAGGAAAATTCTTTTCCTAACTTTTAAAACTGGGATGAGCTAGTCACGATTTTGCATATTGGAAAAAATACTGGAAAATTCCCGTACTGGAAAAAAAATACACTTGAAAGAAGACAACAGCTTGTAATCTTGTAAACAAGTTTTCTACATACAAAATTATGACACCAGAAAAAAATATAAAAATTATGCATTCTTTCGTGCTGTCCAGTTACTCACCTGACTAAATAACTAAAGAACTGAAATTATAATAAAATGGATTTTCGTTGTTTGCCGTATCGTTTAGCAGGTGGTGACTGTTTACATGTAGATGGTCTATATTTCAACCTGACTCCGAGAGCTAGTTAGAGTAAATAAAACGCTCTACCAATGTGGCTTGTGGGATTGCAAGGCTCCGTAATCGATAGATGACACGTGCTCTCGCATACCCATTTCATCATAGTTTTGTTCTTATCCATGGCAACAGAAAGTCAATGACTGAAAATTGTGAATGTGCAAAAAGCAAACTTGGGATTGTTGTCCTGTTTTACGCAGTTAATACTTGAACCCCTATCTAGATACAAGTAGGATCAACAATTCTTTGATACTTTTAATAAAACAATATATTTCAAATAGCATTTGTAATAATTGCTTGAAAAGAATAAAAACTCTGATTTTGTAATAAGTTTTGTTAAAAACATGTTAAATTTAATACGCACTTATGATTTCATGAACAATTTTCACAATGACGACAATCTTTGTACTGGTGGCAAAAGTTTACAGTATTTTTTTGCGGGGGGGGGGGTAGAGAGGTTAGCGTTAAAAGAAATATGTGCAGACACGAATCGATACGAGGCACATGGAGCTGAATACGCATCTGCCGTGTTTTGTGTGGGTAGCTGTTTTTGACGTGGCAATATGGTTAATAACTGAAGGAACAAAATGTGTCCGCGAATCCTGCACGTTCTATGCAAAATACCACAGTGCAGCTGCACTTTCTGGCAAAACGGGCAGATCTAAAGAAGTTATCGGAAGGAAAATTAAAGGAAAGGCCTGACAAGTTACTCGACAGTAAGACAGCTGTAAGAAGTACAGGTGTTCATTAAGATTGTACCCCCCCACCCCCCCGACCTCGTTGTATAGTGGATATGATTCTATAACTTGATTCTATTTGGAAATATTGATTTTTTTCACTGAATAAACAAGCCCTTCATTTTCCGGTCTTTAATTACAAAAAAGGTTTCACAGTCCGTAAACTTGAGCCACTGTGAATATCAAGAGGCTGATTTTTTTATTTCTTAGCCATATCCTTCGTTTAAAAAAAACAGACTGACAGGCTTTGTGTACATAAGATGTGGTTGCCGACAGTGGATGTTGTGGCTCATTTGCTACAGGGAAAGGCAAAACTGGGTCCAGCACAAAGAGTTCAGTCCGAGGGATCCTTGTAAACACCATCGGAGGGTTTGTGTTTCTCTGTTTGATCAGGCCGGTGGAAACAGTTTGCCTGTGTCAATTTGTACAGTTGAGGGGCCGGGGAAGCACGTAAAGACGGTTGGCCGAAAAAATATAGATGTCGAGATGTGACCGACAGTGTTTGTCAATATTGATGGATAGTTTGAAACAAATTGGCTGGGAAAAGACGGATGGGGTAATACTGTTAGGCTGCTGGATGTGATACGCAGTAACATGACTGTTAGCAAACCCAATATTCAGGCAATCGGATATTCTTATTTTGGCCACCAGATTTGCCTGACTTGGGCCAGATTTTTTTCCACACTGGGTACCGGATTCCCAGACTGGCCACAGATTTTCAAATTGGCCACATATTTTCCAAACTGGCTACTAAATTTCCAAGACCGGTCACCAGTTTTCCCAGAGTGGCCACCAAATATCCTAAACTTGCTACTGGATTTCCAAGAATGACCACCAGATTTCCCAGATTGGCTACCAGACTTCCAAGACTGGACACCATTTTCTCTAGAGCGGCCACTAGATTTCAAAACTGGCCACCAGATTTCTCAGATTTCCTAGTCTGGCTACCAAAATATCCCTTTGCCGCCAGATTTTCTAGACTGGCCACCCGATTACAAAAACTTGCAACTTGATTTCCAAACTGGCATACAGATCTTCAAACTGGCCACCAGATTTTCCAAGTGTCTGTAAACTGATGTCTGTAACCAACAGTGTATCATGAAGTGCTCTTGATCCCTGGCTAAAGCAGCAAGACACGTCAGCCATTAATGTCTCAAGCAATTTGTCAAATCTCACCCATCGCTGATGGAGTTAATCACTTAAATTGAATACTTCACAGGGCAAACACGCACTGCATGTGTAATTTGATTTTGTTTTCAACCATTCAGATGTGTTTTTCAAGCAAACTACTCTACTGTCTGTGGGAAAATTCGATTCAGGGCAATTTCCAATTTAATTTGATGGCAAGCTGGGTGTTTACGAGCCTTTGTGTCTTTTTAAAAATTCATTAGCAGACCTGCCTGGTGATTTGAATTTAGACGAACTTGGCTTTTATACAAGGCGACAATTGGACTTTCTGTATGGATTGCATTCAAATTGAAAGACTTCCAACCGTGCATCAACAAGCAATATTATGGAAGCGTTTCTTGGTAGGAGCATGAGGGGGGCATGGGAGGAGCATTGGAGGGGCATGGGAAGGGCATGGGCGGGGCATTGGAGGGGCATACGGGACATGGGCATCTATTTATCTCGGTATCAGATTCAGTAGATAAAAACACGAGGCTTTGGGTAAAAATAAGCATCTAAATTTAAATTGCAGTTATTTCTGAAGATGGGTTCCAAATGTCACTTGTACAATATTCAGGCAGCAGTCTCGCGCTCCGGACGAGAAGATTAACAGGTCCAAAGAAGAAAAGTTGTGGCATCGTGCAGAGAGACAGTTGTGTTTCCTGTCAAATTACTGTACATCCTCTTCATTCATTTTAATGAGGTTAATTTAGGAGGTATCAGACCAAATTGTTATTTTCCTGAAAATGTAGACATGTCCAAGGTTTAAAAATAGTGAGAATAACTCTCATAACAGTGTGGCAAAAGTGTTTTTTTCAAATGTGGTTGCATAATTTTCCAATTACAATTAAACTAAGCTGATGAAAATGCGCAACAAATTTGTTATTGAAATGTAAATGAGTCGGTGCTTTTAGAAGAGCAAAAAAGACACACACCATATATTACAGATTTTCCTTCAACTGGACGGAAAAAAATGATTTTTTGTTTATTGTTGGATGTCAACACATACTTTTTAAGATATCTATCATTCTGGCACGTTTTTGTCCCCATACAACAGACGTTGTTTTACAAGTACTCTCCTATACATTTAGTACTGAGATACTATGTATTTACAACACCTTACATGTAGGTTAGTGTTTCAAAAGACACACAATTCCTTGAGTTTCTTCAAGTTTAACTTTAGAAGAATATCAACGCTTTACTACAGTTCATAGAAATTTTCTTTCTGAAGCATAAACACTGTCCATCATTAGCTAGATTTAATTAATATCTGATATTTTGTTCATTAATAATCAATTGCCTTTTTATCCATTTCATGAACTCAAATGCAAGTTGAAAAACATATTGAGAATACATTTCGCAATTTTCATTAAAATTGTTTTAAAAATGTCAGTGAAAGTCGAGTAAATAATCACCCTCGATACAAAATGGCACTTTCCACTCTTTTCAGTTGCATTCATAATAAAATTTTCTTATAGGTTTTCAAATATAACAACAGCCCCTTAAAAACAAATTTTAGTAGAGATTTCGATTTAAACAAGTTAACGGATTGATCTTACAATGTACTTTCATCAACACTAGTAAAGGGGGCAAGAAATAAGGAAAGTATTATCAATGTATAAAATAACTTATAAATGCTGCATGAATAATCTATGCTTCATTATTAACCTTCAAATGTATTGTTTAGTGTTGGACGGGTGCACCAGAAATAGAAGTGGAAAAAGATTTTGAAAAAATAGTTTTTAAATCAAATTTTACCGTAACTTTTTGGTACAAAACAATATTCTCTTGACCAAAATTAATCACACTTATTTTTAAAAAACCTAGGCACGACATAATTGCACCGAACAGAGAAAACAAAGTTTTACAACAAAACCCTCACTTTACTTTGAATATTTTAACAGTTAACACTCTCAATTCCACCACAAATCCAACACTTTTGTTTTTGCTTCATTCTGAATGTCGGGCCTGGCACTTTTACTTAACATGGGACTCAATGTCCTTGTTACGTTCAAACACAAAGAACTTGCCATTTTGGCCATACTCACCACAGTGTTAGATTTTGGCGGATCCGGAAAGTTTGATGCAAAAATCCAGAGAGTTACAGGCTATTTAATACTCTAATCAGTGTTTATAATTTGTGTTAGTAAAGTGGCAAGTTCTATTGTCATTATTCAGGGTGAACAGATGAGAAGTTTTTGATCACATGTACACAATGTGCCTGTTGGTGTTCATATCAGAATGACTGCTTACTTTCTGTGAGACAACTGTCACCCGAGTGGTTCGCCGGAGAGTCCAGACTCGGACTATTCGTTCCCGGTTCCTCTCTGTACAGCAGTTTATCGCCAGCATGCTCTCCCGAAAGTCCCGACTCCAAAAGGCATAGACGAACGGGTTCAGGAAGGAGTTTGTGAAACCGAGTGGCACTAGGCAGTCTTGGACGATAGTTTGAAGATTGCAGGATTCTGCACAGATTGCGTGGACAGCAAGCACGACAAAAAAAGGAGTCCAGGTTATAACAAAACAGCCGATGACCACTGTGAGGGTCTTCAGGGCTTTGTTCGTCCGTGAGGAGCGCACGTTGCGCACTACGCACGTGTTGCGTTGGAGGTCCGCGATTCGCCGGGCCTGGTTGCGGGAGATCTGGAGGATGCAGGCGTAGAAGTAGAGCTGGACTAGTAGGGGTGGTAGGTAGCAAGCGAACGTCAGGAACAGCATGTAGCTACCGATGAAGGTACTCAGGACCTGGCAGCAGCCGACATAGGCAGACAGGTCACTCCAGCCCATCAGGGGGGCAAATCCGATTAGTACAGCCATGATCCAGATGATTGCAACAATGACGCGGGATTGGAATTGTCCCACCCGCTGCGTGTAGACCATGGGGTTGGTGATGGCGATGTAGCGGTCGTAAGCGATGCCGAAGACACTCAAGATGCTGGCCATGGAGGCGAGGATCAGGAAGGCGATGCGCACCAAGCACCACCTGGGGTCCGGGACCACGACACGCATCATGACGGCTTCAATGACGCAGTTCATGCCAACTAACAAATCAGCGACAGTCAAGCTGATGATGTAGTAATACCCAGTCTGCAGGAGAACCTCGTTCTTGAGGATCACGGCGAGCACGATGACATTCCCAATGATGATTAGGACACCCAGGATTAGAAAGACGACGAAAATACCGATGTCCGAGCTGGGATTCTGCGTTGCACAAGGCATACCTGCCAAAAATGGGTCCATAGGCAGTGGCACTGTGACAGAGTTGTTGGTTGCCGCCATCTCATTGCCACAGATTTAAATCTCGGAAGATGAAAACTTTTTTGATCCCAGTCAAAACAGCAATGACTGGCAGTTAAATGTTTTTGCGAAAACTCACCAACTACCGTACTTTCACTAATCTGTGAGAGCAAAGATCACCAGCAAAGTCAGAAAGAAAATCTGTTTTCCTTGAATGGATACTTGTTCGTTTTTGCCGATGTTCAGTAAGCAGTGTAGAAAGAAAAAGTATCTTCAAACCAGACTGGTCTGGTCTGGCCTTAATACTGTGCACTCTCTGGCATTGCAATGACTTTATATCCCCAAACCATACTGTTCAAGTTTTCAAGTCTTTTCAAGATACAGAATCATTCCTTCACGTGACTTTCTAGGAGATGGGCACTGAGAGACATAAACCCGAGCTTTTACAGAATCATAATGGCTTAATTCCAATTTATATTGATGAGGTGATGATCCTCCAAGGTGATCAGAAAATAGGTTAGAATCTCTTGAGATGCTGTGACTACATGTAAGTCGCAGGATTTCAGTAAGCCAAGATTTTTTTGTAACTCCCTCTCTCTTGGCACACGTTGATTTATGTAAATCAATTTTCGAGGGAGGAATGCATTAGGTAGAAAGGCAGTGACAACAACAATTCAACATTTGAAGTTATCCAATGTTTGTTAATTTCTTAAGTCACTCACAGAAACGGCAAAGTTTTGATGATGTCTATTTGTTTCCACGGTGTTAACTGAAAAAGTTGGCAAAATGTGGTCACGAGTTGAATGGTTGTCGAAATAGAACAAAAATGTTGTAGTCAAATCCTGATTATCTCCTAGTTGAGACTAAAAATGTTTATCCAGGACACTCAGCAAAAATGTTTTCACGAGTAGTTGTCCTAACTCCATTCGAAATGATCTTAAATCATTCACCAATCAAGATTTGATGATGATGTCTGTGACGCTGAGTGTTGCAATTTAGTGTCGTGTGGAGATTTTGTAGATCAACTGTCCCGCTCCACTTCGGAGAGGGAGAGAGAGGAACAAAATTAAGCCGATCAAATGATGCAGGTGTCCGGGGGAATATGTCCCAATAATTACTCGCCTTAGCGCTTCGTGTTCACCGCCACTATCAAGTCAGCCAGGCGTAATCATTGCGCCAGCTACACTGCCGGGGAGCTGTGTGCGAATCCACGGGGAATTGGAGCAGTTGTTGCCATAATCGTCAGTCGAGACAAGTCTGGTTTTTCTTCTCCCCGCTGATTTACTATTGTAATTGTCCGCCTCCAGTGCCCATCAATTACAAGGGGTTCAATCCGGCAACGCAAATTCTTGTCATGCCTCGAAGTAAATCCTGAGTAACAATCCTCAGTAACCACTGATTCGCTATTTTCCCTTCGTTCTCTCTTCTATTTTTTTTTTAGAACAGATAATTCACGGCTGGTAATCGCCCAGTGGCCCAGTGACACAGAAAAGTCACTGCTGCGTCATCAAATACGTGTTCTAATTTGGAGGTTGCTGTATATCTCAATGTAGGTGAAACACATATCTCTACATGTAGTTCGTTTTACTTTTAACAAAAGCGTTCATTCCATAGAGTGCTCTTATCTAAACAGGAAAAACAATGAAAATCAGCAGAGATAGCAAATGTTTGCTGGATGGTCATGAGGCGTTACAGTCAAAACCTCCCGCAACCAAATTTTCAGTTCTCGAAAAATACTTTCAAGATATCCTTTTTAATCACTATGTGCTGATTTAAACACTCGGCATAAAACCAAAATGTTGGAAATCTCTGTAAAATCCTCCCACTGATTTCTCCAATCTTATTGGCTGTAAACTGCGCCCAACTCTATCCCCTAGTTAATATGTAACAGTATTTTTATTTTCTACACTGAGCAGTTCAGCACTGTATGTGCGACTCTGCAATCTGATTGGATGCTGAATCACTGCTCATTTGAATATTCTGGTAATGGGTAACAGCTTGGGTTTATCACACACGTCAGTGTCTGTGGACTATCAGCTGTATCCATCTCGGCTCTGAGTTGCGGCTTAGACTACGCAATGAACAAAATGCAAATATTACTGTGATTGCTGTGATTGTAGTTATGATAAACTACCTCAGGGCAAAAGGGGGGGGGGGAATCTTCTTCTGTATAAATTATTTCAGAAACACGATTTCAATCTTGAAGATTTACTGCACGTTTTGGATATTTTGGAATATTTGTAATGTCTTTCAGCTTTACTTAAAACAGTGAATTGACATTGCGACCTTACAAGATAATTAAACTCTAAAAAAAAAAAAATATTAGCAAAAAAATTGAACAATTATTTTTATAACTGATACTGAGTTTAACCCTTTTGATATTAAACCCACGATTTTCAAACAAAATTGTTCTGTTCTGTTTTCCTAATACTATGACCACTAATCAGCGAATATTGTAAAAGTAAAATTATAATAATTCAAAAATCTTTCATCAAATTTGGTGTCCACATGTTTGTATCCTAAATATTTTGACAAGCATTCTAATAAAAGTCATTTTGCGGTTGAAATCAAAGGTTTTCTCTATTCTTTCAATAACAGCGTTGTCACTTAACAGACATCCAAACAAAGGCCTGCACGCAAAACCAAGTTAATAATTCACAGTCTCGACCACAGACAAATCCAATCGATTTTGGTCGGCCCGACGGCCATCCACCCACTGAAGCACCTATTTCCTGCCCAATGTGACATCACGATGACATCGCCATACACCACGTGTGAAGCTATTTCCTTTTGCAGAGGACACGAAACAGCTGGCAAAATATGGACTGAGGAATTCTACCCAATCACACAACATAAATTTACGACTATCTACATATATACATGTGTTCATATACAATCTGTAACAAATATAAACTTGACATACATGGCATTTCTTTTTACTCTTTTTAATACCCAAACAGGTGCCTTCAGTGTGTTTATTTTAAACACATTTTTTCGTAGATTACTTTTAATCCCCTCCCCCCCCCCAAAGAAAACCCACGGTGGCCGGGTAACGCGCGAAGACGACTTACGACGCCGTCAATGCACCCGGACCGTACCGGTACCTCGAGAGAGTACAGAAAACGAAAACAAATGGAGCGTGATCTAAAATGCAAATTACACGCATGTGCATCAGTGTTATCAAAATCTGTCTTTGAAAGCAAAGCTGTAATACTTGAGTTGCATGAAGACAATAGATGGCCAAGTACAGGTGTTTCACACTGCCGTTGAAAAAAAAATTAACCAAAAAGCAAAGGAAGAAACAGAAGAAATGGAAGAAATGCTTTAGAAATGCCTTAAAATATTCAGTGTCTGATTAACTGAATCCTCCATAGACTCTGTCACAAAATAACATCAATACTACATGTGCACATTTTAAAAATTTATTTTTGGTAGACAAAATTTGATTGAAGTAACAGACCAAATGAAGCAACCATATTCAGTTGTTCTTCGAGGTTCAATGCCTTTAGATAGCAATGACCATGCACTCGATCAGTGTAGAACAAAACAAGAAGAAATGCTGCATGTCTACTAATGAACTGTCTGCCTAATTTGATTGTGGTTTTCCTAATTAAATTATGTTACAAAACAACCTCTAGACCCATCGTTATAAGCGCATAATCTGTCTCCGTTGCCTACGGTAACAAGACCTTCACCGTCAATGAACTTGTAAATTGTGGAATCTTAATCTGCTACGTAAGAAAGAAAAGATTCTTTAAATTGACAGATTTTTTGTTCTGTTCAATTTATGTAACTCCTTATTGATTTCACTTACGCAGGGAAATGCAGAAAAAGCTGCATATTGCACAAACAATCATGATACAATGTCTCGGCACTCTCATACATTTGAAAGCCAACTCAATGTTTTCAGAAGTCTCTTGTGCTCACACATAAAAAAAAATAATCAAATGAAAACTGTTGTCGGCAAAGCATTCTAAAGAAGGATTAACGACACTTTGGTCTTGGTATGGTGGATCCACAAAGTCAGGATAATTTCACTAAATTAATAGTATTTTAGTGGCGGGGGGGGGGGGATAAGGGAACATACACAGGTTTTTGTCTGGTCATGAAAAGCTGGAAAAGTATTTCATTATCAAAAGCAAGATGTTGCCAAAGATTATTATTCAAAGACACTTTAATTAATCTGTGTCATTAAAATCTACTGAAAATAAATTTAGAAGTATGTGACGGCTTTAAGTTTGTACTAGCCAGAACATTTTCACTGTATAAATTTAAAGACCAACTCTTGTTCAGGTGATTGTGTAAGTGTGGACCGTACTGCTGCAATAATCGTTCTTGGAATCTGGTACGTAAGATTGTGTGTCTTTTAAACATCGTCCCCCTTTTTTTGAACCGTAAAGGTTCTGCCATGGCACCACGATTATGGCGGCATAAAATTGCCACTCCATCCAGCAAGGGAGCGTGGAGTACCAACTCATACAGTTAGGAGCCCCGGAATGCAAGTGGCCATCGAACGTGAGTTCCCATCAAGCGAGGGCAAAAAAAAAATGCCGAAAAATATGAGCATTGCGTATTTCGCTCGGGCTGAACAGGTGCTCTGAAGAGCTGATCAAACAGAGAGTGGCTACTAAATAAGTCTGGAGAGGCTACCAGGCCCAAAACTAAAGAAACATTTAATGGAAGTCTGATGGGCTTTGGGGGGAACAAGTGTACACTGACCCGTACTTCCAACCTCAAATTTACACAATCATTTTTTAAACTCTTGAATCTCTGATTTCAAAGGAATGATTCAATAAAAGTGCAGGCGATAAGTAGAAATAATGTGTCACTCATTTAGGTGATTTTTGTGTGTGTCTAAATATACCTTGATGTGCACGGAAACACAAAAATGATAAATTATTTGCAATATTCCTACATGGCAGGAACCAAGCAAACAATAATGATGATTAACTTTTCAAACTGTGCTCCAAAAATAGCTTTTAATCAATAGCTAAAATAAACATGTCCCAGCCCAGTGATGACATTTTGAAGGTTTTCATATTAGCGGACAAATGCAATAGAAGAAAGCCGACAAAATTTATGATTTAAATCTAAAAGTTGGACGGCACGATGTTACAATGTCCACCATAATTTCAGCTCAGAAAACTAAAAATCGTTCGTGTCTTTTATTATGGCTGTGATCGGTTGTATCTTTGTGGCAACCATTCTCGCTGGTTGCTACCCGACAACACTTCGCATAATGACGAAGATGAATTGCGATAAGCACACACAGGTAAACGTGTCGGCAATAATACTGATCAGGCTACAGACGTTATGGGATTTGCGGCATCCTTTGCCCAAACGTATCTACCTCTGCTTTTGTTTGGTTGTCGTGAAGACCAAATTACGTTCGCTTTTCTCGTTTGAGTCCATGTGACGGCAAATATTGAACTTTGTCATGCAGGAAAGCCAGACAATTTAGGTACTGATTCGGATTTATATCAATACTTGGTTGTTTAGATTTTTTTATTGGTTTGAGACTTCATGTGATTTATTATTTGATTAATCTCCCTCACCAAACGCAAGCTGAGGTTCGTAATAGTATGGCAATGTTATCAGATACGACATCACGAATGTCTGTCCAACAACATAGTGTTTGTTGTAGCAACTAAGGACTATACAACATGGGGCTAAGTTAATAAACAGTGCATGTGCATTCAGTTACATGGAGATTTGTATTGTTACATACACGATCATTACAAAATGTGTTTCCCATGCTATTTTCGAGCTTCACCTCGAAAAATAGATTTGTGTTTGAAATGCTATTTTCCTAGCGATATAATAGTTATTCACTTTTGAATGAGACATCGAACAAAACACTCCACCAATGGTTTAGTTATTGAACTATTTCTTCATAAATTCCGAAAAATTGGCTGCAGACAATAATTCAGCTCTCGCAGGCCGGGTTCACTTGTGCCCAAAATTAAAGTCCTTTTTCAGAGGGTTGCAGACGGCCAAAATCGGAACAAAGTAGCTTTTCATGTCAAAACAAAACAAACAAATTGAAAACCTATTCTTGTGATGAGCATAAAATGTGCATCTTTAAGGAAACACTTACTCTAAAGTTAGCGTCCCATGAGATTGAGCTCTGGTCTCCTGGGACTCAACTTGTCATTGCAATACCGCCCTCTACCGATCATGCGCACAGCCAATAAGATATCAGACTGGTTCCTTACCTGTTCCATAGTCGGGCAGCCGATGATCTGCTGGTCCTCCTCTGGGTAGTTCTCCTTGACGAGTACTTCAAGTTGCTGATAGGCCTGCTGTACATTACCCTGAAATAGCCCAAAAAATAATTTTAATCAGATTTTGGTTTTGATTGGCTACCTGGAATTTTGTAAACATGAGGAAGAATGGTATTTAAATTCCAACCAACCTTGACGGGACGGAAGAGTATATACTCCGTGTCCTTATTGGCTAGGTACAGCGACATCTTCCTGAAGACGGCCGGCAGCCTGGACTTGACCTGCCTATAGGTGGCGCTCACCACTTCATGCACTTTCTCTGCAACAAAGAAAACACAGTTGAATGTTTTCTGCACAGCCGCCACTTGCACATCGTACGCTTTTAAACCACTGGGCCATGGGCTACGAACCCAACTGCAAACGATATTTTTTTTTTACAAAATTATAGAACTACATCATTCATGATTACCTGCTGTTGCAAACGGCTGTTTTCTCAGCGACACCTGCGCTGCTTCAGACTCTTTATGCATGTCCAGTATTACAGTTGCCTGGAAAAAAAACACTGGTAAGTTATATTTTTGTATTCAGTTAATGAGTCAACATTTTCTATCCTTTTACTTTGGTTTAGTTTATTTTTTCAAATTCTAGATATTATTCATGCCACTTTATATAAGAAAGTGTTGTACCATTTATTTATTAACACAACAGGTCAATAAATTGGAAATAGCACGATGATCCTTTCCACATTAGCTGAAATTTATATTGGTTTACTAACATAAAACAAGTGATAATTTGTTCGTTAAAGAGTAAAATAAAAGGGAATATAAGCACTGACCTTTGTCAAAAAGGAATTGAGTTCTGATATGAGCGTGTCTGTCACGTGTTTGATGAATCTTTCACAAGTCTTCTTCAGATGTGTGTCCACGTCTTTCTTGGAGTCCAGGAAATGCTCCGTCACGTTTGGGGCACCCTGGCAGATGGATTTTGAATCATAAAATTATTGTTAATAATACAGACAATCAAGTTGGGGGAAAATATAGCAATTTGAAAGCACATGCAACTCGGTAATAAATACATAAATAAAGATGGGTAATTTTGCATAGCCCATAAACTTGATATATTCTATTACCCCTGATCAACATGCCAATTAATCATAACTCACCTCAAAGAGGAATTCTAGGAAGGCGTTGTTGCTGCCGAGGGCAAATAGCCGGGAACGCTTACTCAATAGACTGTAAGCAGCAACTAAAGAACGGAAGGGAAAGTAAGTAAGGTTAACAAAGTAAAACATTTCTTTCGGGGGGGGGGAGGGCGGAGAGGCATTACGTTTGTTCAATCTACCTACCTTTCATTGTGGAGAAATCCAGCCCTGTTTCCTTGATGGAAAATTCCACCTGGAACGGTGCAATCTGCTCCCTAAGGATCAGCAGGTGTTTGACTAGGAATAGCATCCCGTCTAATTCCGTCTGGAGGGAAAAGTATATGGGAAAAGTAAAGGAAAAGACTCCCTTTCTTGATGACGTTTTGCAAGATTTAGAGGATTGGGATTTGGTTCTTAAGTTTACCGAGTACTGGGTAATTGAGATTTTATTGGTAAAACAACCTCTTTGTACTTTACCAAAATTTTAGAGCTAGGTAATCACATTACAACTACGATTGTTGAGGTTGTAAAATTTGCTCCAACATTTTTGGGACTAACAATAAGATTGGAAGCAAAGCCAATACATAATAATGACTAATTGCAGTATCCCCTTCTATTATACATTCAAACTGACCAGCCAAGTGATGAGTTGTCTGCAGTAGAAACCAGAATGAGCTCGCGAATGTTTTTCTTGCAAACCCTTGGACAGCTCCTTTGAAATTATGTTTGTGAAGGTGAATACACAAAACTGACATTTGATTGGGTGTTTGGATTTGGGTCTGGGTTTAAGACAATATCAAATTTTCAGATGAGACTTGGGTTAAGGGTTGAGGTTGGCATTTTGGGAATGTGTTTCTATCAATATTTACTGTCAGCGTTGGGATAAAAAGTGGAGGAAAAAGGAGGTTGGATTTGGTTTGTTGTATCGTTTTGGTGTTTTTTGTTGTTGTTAGTCTTACTTGACGCTTGACGATGCCCAGTTCAGCAACCACCAGACTCTGGATGCAAGACAATAAGGTTTCCTGGGACAGACCTTGGAAAATGGCTTTCTGGAGCAATCAAAAAAGGAAAATTATTCTAAGAGTTATCTCAAAGAGTTTGTTCTTCCAAAATGTGTAATTTGGCCACTGGTAATAAGCGACCGACGACGGTGTTAAATTTGATGTCCACGCAAGAATCTGGTCAAATTTCTAATGTCAAGATAATCAAACTCAAAAGAATTCCCTGACCGAAGTTGAATACATAATTCCAGAATCAAATGTTCAGCTCTCTTAAAATACGTACATACAACAAGGAATAATTGGGCGAAAAGTTAGCAGCAATATTTGCCATTTCAACATAAGAGAGTAACAATTATATATCAGGCAATTGTTTTTCACACGCTCGCAGACTAATTGATCATGGAGTGCTCGTAACATTATCTCCGAGGCTGGACAGAATTCTACAAAAAAAATCACATTTAAGCTCAGAGAGTTTAGAAGACTCACATCGATGCACCTGTAGAGTTTTGAGAGACAGACCAGAGTTCTTCTGACGGTAGGGTACCACATGCCATGGAGGTCGGCCGGGGATAGGTTGGTGGAAGGCTGGGCTAGCTGACTTATTGAACGACCTTTGCAAACAACAAATAAAAACAAATAAATCAGTTGTTGAATTGCATAATGACTCACAAAAGACTTTTTCAAGAAAGCCATTTTGGAGGTACAGAACTTTTATTCCCCACGGATAGCCATGAGTATACATTGTGCGTGCTCACTGATTTCAAATAACCAAAGAAACCTCTGAGGTTGCTGCTGAATACAAACGATCCCACCTCTGACACCGTATTTTTCATGTTCACCTTCTATCGTCGGACCCCACTCAAATTACGTCAAAAGACATTCATGGGCTGTTCTGGTTGAATGCCAGATGCTTACAACCAACACTGACCTATAGGTTTTGGGGGTAGTGTTCCATTTGCCCCCTCCCCTTGCGGAGTGCCGCTCCTGTCTGGCTGGGCACTCTCCGGCGTGACTCCACTGAGAGCAGCTACCTCCTGGCTGGTGGAGGAGGCCAGGGAATCACCAGAGCTTCTCCTAGACATGGCCTTCTCACGTTCCTTCTCTTTGAGGCTCTCAGATATGCTCTGAATGGGACAAAAGAGCAAGGAATATCCGTGAGATGCAAGACCCTAACTCAGCCAGAAACAAAAACAGTAGAGAAGAAATGTAGTTTTGAAGTCCACTTGAGTTGAAAGTTACCGAGACCGAATGTGCCAGGCATTGAATAATGCGAATCTAAGGTCATAATGGTCAAGTCAGGCTGAAGCCAGGGCAAGAGTCCAATTTTGGCCTAGAGCTCGTTCCTACAATAACAAAAATTCAAAATATCTATAAAGATTTGTTTAAAACTAAATTTTCTGATTTTTTTTTAATTCCCTGTTTTCTTAAAAGTGCAAGCTTGCAATAATTTACAATGTTTGGCATCTTTTGCTGCATGTATCATAATCATCTTTCAGTGAGTTTTCTTAACCCTTCAACTTGCCTGTCCCACATCTTTTAAAATCCATCTGCGGTTCTTGAATTTAGAGTTTGCAGGACCAAGGAAGGTACAGCCAGGCCGTTACTGTTATACAAAGGACTTGAAGCTTCTTTAAAAATACTAGGAATCATGTGGGTTCCTGCACAGAGGTAGATTTCGGAAAAGTCAGAAAGGTTCCTAGCAAAGATGAAAAAGAGATAAAAACTCAGTTTATTAGTGTATAAATGAATGACGGGCCTGTACTTGCCTCCATCATTTCTAGCTTTTCGGGGTAGGCCAGATCTCCCGGTGCCGGCTTGTAGTTCAGTATGTCCGTCTGCACATAGATGCTGGCACGGTAGACCAGCCTCATCTGCACGTCTTCCAACATTTGTCGATTCACGATCTCAAAGGCTTTCAGCTCATCAGCTGTAAATAAATTGGCAAAACACAGAGGTTTAATTTTCTTCATCAGCCACTGCTTGATTGAATAGGACTGTCCACGAAACACAGTGCCCAGTTATCGCTGCCTGAGAGGCAATCAGCCTATTGGGGGAAATTTCCCAACAACTTTTCTAGGATTATTGAGATACCCCTAAATTTACTTAATTTTTACTTACGATTAGTCAGAACGTGGTCTTGTAGCATCTCTATGTGTAGGATGCTGCAGAGCTCAGAGAGTGTCTCCAGATGGTTGATGTGAATGATCAGCGGTCTCAAGACGTCGTACAGGCTCATGCTCAGGCCTTCTAGCATGGTACTACAAATGAGAACGCGGTACCAAAAATAGTCAATCATTGTTATATCTGACAATCACATCAGGAGTTTCATTTAGCATGTCGATTTGTTATAGGGGCCTTCTTTTTTGAATAAGTGATTTTTTGAGGATATTTACTGTTTCATATTCATCAGGAACAACATTTCAGCTAAGTAATAAATACAGAGGACTCACTCAAGTTTGTCAGTTTGCCTGGAGAAGAAATGAAAGAAAAGTTGGTATTCGTCTTCACAAACATGCACCATGAATGCACAGCCACTACGGACCTGAAAGAGGAGAAAATCAATTCATGAACCTTGAAAAATGACTTGACCTCATGTATATGAGGAATCCTCAGTTTGTTACCAGCCATAACATAAGGTATTGATAAATAATAACAAATCAGAGAAACTTACCAGGGCACAGTGGTCTCTGACATGTTTCGTGGCTAACTCGTTGACGGCTGCTGTGATGCTGGGAGCTAGGAGTTGCTGACGCTGGTTGAGATAGTATTGGTGACAGTCGTCCAGCAGGGTCTGGTACCTGTAGGGACGGAGATCAAAATGACACTGAATCATGTGATACTCACAAATATGGGCTATTGACATGTTCGAATCAACTCGGCTCTGTTACTCACTCTGGACTTTTATCCAATCGTTGCTCTATCTGTTCCATCATTCCCTTAACCTTGGGCGCATGACTCCGGAATTTGCCGTAAAATAACGTGAAGGCATTTTCTGATGAGTCAGCAGTTACATCCTGGGAAGGTGATGGAGAAAAAAAACCACTTGATGATTTCAAAAGCACTCATACTACACAACTTATTATTCAAACTTCACAATTATTACCCCTTGTCACTAGGCCATGAGACCAATTATTTGCATGGATAATTTGACTTGGTGTGGTTCCCTACCTTCTTTGGTAGAACCTGCTGTGTGGCGTTCTGCAGGATGTTAAACACCGAGGACCTGACTACACTCAGGGCCTTGGTGAGGCAGTGCTTAAACTTGGCCTGGTACACGTCCGATTCCTTGTACTGGGGCTGTTCCGGGGGGCAAATAGAAACCTTCGCGTTAAAATTTGGTTGTATATTTGTGAAACTCATCAGTCCTTCAGCAGCTTCAACAACTATGCGTGTTACTTCCTGTATCGCCCCCAACCGTCCCGCCGCTGTATAGTTGTGTGGATTGATCAGGGAATATTAAATACAATGTTATACAATGTATTACAGGTGCTAATAAATATACCAACATTTAAATGAATATAAACAAATACTTTCTGACAGTTTTCTTCGGTATTGCAATATTTCCTTTGAGAAGGAATTTCAAGAGAAAAAGAAGAAGAAAAAAAGCCTTTTTCAATAATACAATCATATTCACATTACAACTTAATTACGTACTCGTTCAATACAAAGCAAGCCCATGCATGGATTATTGGACACAGTTAGTAAGATTTACATGCAAAGTCTGAAAAGCTATTCTAACTGTTCCTGTTGTAGACATCTACTACCACTAAAGCTTTTTTTCTCTCAGCCAAAAAAAAAGCATCTCTGCGTTACTTTCCAGACGCCATGGAAATCAGCCATGCCAAACATTTTATGAACATTTTAAACGATCCACAGATACACAAAACACATGCTCCAAACATAAAAAGATGGAATTTACACTTAACCCACAAAATGGAATATTGATGAGTGTGATTATGATGGGATGTCGTTGAATGATGGCAACATGCAGTGGGCAATCAGTCAGACAACTTGACTCTCACCTTATATTCTTCACTGTGCTCAGAATCTGTGTCTCCAGACTTCTGTGCATGTTTGAATGTGGTTATAATTTATTGCTAACATTTGACACTTTAATGGTTGGAAATATAAACTAATTTCTACACGAATCGTTTACTGATATTGCTAATTACGAAACTACTAAATTCCAACTAGTTCCAAAATACTAAAACAAAAAAGAACAAAATGGCAACAGTCAATGTACTTTCGACAGAACAAAACAAAAAATTAAAATAATGCAAAAGGCATTCACATCTGCATGGTGTTGTCAATCATTCGAAAGATTATGTCAAAACCTATTCCAACATAAACATAAAGTGTTTTACTCACATTCATGGTGATGTGAGCAATGCACTCATCTAGCTTCGTCAGCATGGGAACAAACGACTCGCTGGTCACAGAGAACGTGGGAGAACTGAGTTTCTGTAAATGTGGCCAGGAAAAATGCAAGAATATCTGAGCTTAGAAAAAAACAACTTCTCTTGCAAGGAAGCCCATAATTACACATCTGCTCGCAACAACCTCAATGGTTGTGATTTGCGGATTTTTTTTCCAGCCTCTCTGTGATTTCTGTCCAATTTATAATCTTTACCTGATTTATTCTCTCCAGTTCATTGAAATACGACAACCTGCTGCTGATGGCTTCGGCTTTGTTCACAAGTGTTGTCTGGAAATAAGAAAGAAAAAAAAAACTGTCCAACTTGTCATTCACAAATTTTATCCAAAATCAATTTTGCAGATGAATTTTAGGCTTAAAATTTGTAACTCAGTGACAAATATACCAATCTGTGTCTTTACTTGCTTATAGCTTCAAGCAAAATACAGCTTGCTTTACGGCTACTGTGAAATATACATTTTTTTAAATGGTTCAACAAAATTTGAAAAAAAGACACTATGAAATTTGGCCTAGGCGCTATGGAATTTGGCCCAGACCTTTAAATACAGTCAACGCTGGGCCTGACCATTACCTGGTCCCGGAGTGACTCTTCACAAGCCTCATGCAGCGCGTTGGTCTTGGTTGACACGTGGACGTACTGCCTCTGAAGGTCTTCCAGGTTCGTCAGTGCGTCCGACACTTCATCCAGGACCAAGTCACACTGGTCTCTGTACTCCTTCAGCTGGTCACAGTAACGTCTGGAGACAAATCAACAAACTCAATACAAAGAATATGCCACTGGGTTCCTGCACAGTTGTGGATGCTGGAAAATTCAGTAAGTTCCTTCTTAAAAAATGCCTCAGGACATAAGGTTAAGCTCATTTATGAAACTACAAAAAAAGCATATTTTTTTACTTACCGGTATGTTATCTCCTCATCATGGTCCATCTGACTCTCAACGTTGTTAAACCAGGCAAAAAACTGTACAAAAGAAAAAGAAAACAGGAAACACGACCCTCAAAAAGATATTTTCTCCCCTCAAAGCTGTGGTAAATTCCTATAATACAAACAATTATTTTATTATCAGTCCTTGATAACTTCTTTTAAAAAAAATTGGGAAGATGCAACTCCTCAAATCCAATCCTACTTCTGACACCAAAACCTAACAGGGTTACAGTGAATAATCAGTGTCACTCCATCTTACCTGCTGGGCATTCTCTATCTTTTCATCTTTCATCCCCAGTGTCTCAAAGCCTTTAGACAAGACGTCATCACCGGCCGCTGGGATGTGGGTCGTAGGCACCGATAACTGCTGGGTAAAACTTCCCGGCTCATCCAAGGGCAACTGTGCAAGGTAAAACATTGGTAATTGGGCAAATTTGGGTTATGGAAGTAATTGAACTTGGAAGTTGTCAGGCCCTAGGCAGGCTAGTATTTATTTGTTTGTAATTGAATAAAATCCTAAGTAGCCTAAATTATGGAGGGACTAGAATTATAGATTCAAAGAGATGAATCGTCTGTTGGAATTTTTATTCAACATTTATCAGCCTAGTAATAGTAGTAGGCCTACATGGCCTATTAGACCTTTAAAACAAAGTTCAGCCTTCTTGTCATTTTGGAAAGAATGTTGCAACCTGACGCTGCTTTATTTTTCATATATCATGTAAATGAAGGTCATATTTCAATGCAAAAATGCTGATAAGACATGAATCTGGGACTGAGAAACATTTCCAATTTTGTTAGGACAAAAATTTCTTGACTCTCTATTGACTTAGTACACAACCGCTGAATTAGCGTCAGGTTGCAACATTCTTTGCACTATTTTCATTTTTTTGGTACCGGTACTGCGGTAGCCTAGGCTATGTTTTATTGTCATCATTCCGGCAAAATAAAAAAAATCTGCCCTCTCTCTAGGCTCAATAAACAACATAGTTTTCAACATCGCCAGCTATTACGAGTATTAGACAAGTCTTAAAATACACAGCGTGTCTACTTTCAATCAATTCAACTTCACTAATAATATTTGTAACCCCCCCCCACCTTCCATATTTTCTGCCCCGCCCACTACTTATTTCCACTGTACGATAACACAGCGTGAAATTACGTTAGCGAGGAAAGGTTTAATGTTTTACAATTTTAAAAACCTACCTCAATCGGCAACGGCCTGTTTGAAACATTGGTTGTGAGCTCCATGAAGCTGTCTTTTTGGACGTCACTTAAGGGAGCTTTAGGGTCATTCTTCTGCTCCCAAACACTTAGTTTTTCTCGCATTATTTTCGCACTAAACAGTCTCATCGTGTCAGCCATGTTGGCAAATGTCATCCTCGTTCCAAATCCTGCCAATGTGGTTAAAAATCACCCAACTGTAAAACGCTGAAAATCAGACTTTTTGTATTAATTCCATCAAAAAAATAATATTATGTCAATATTTATAGTGGATATTTGAAAACTTAACAATAAAATAGTAAACGACATTTTATTTTTTTTCAGTTTAGGAAAAATTATTCGCGACAAAGTTCGTTCACCCTTGAAAAACTGAAGCAGACGACACGAAATGTTGCTGATGAAATCCTATTCCTTATCCTAGCTTTTAAAGATTTTCTCTTTTATTAACGAACGTCATCCTTTTCCCTGAAACATTCCATTTTCAGAGCATTCAGAAACACAAGTATGATGTCTACATCTTCTATGTTTAGGGTTTTACTGAGGAAAAGCTGTGGAAAATGCGGGTAAAATAAATATAGCATTGATTGACATTCATCAAATATTCGCATAGCCTAGGCTACAGACTTGTGTTGATTTCTGCATGGAGCTAGTGAGTAGTGTCAGTGTTAACGTTTTAGTAGGGTCATATTTTAAATAAATAAATTTGTGTCAATTTTCAGATCTTTTCAAGTTCAGCCATGTCGATACTTCAAGAGGGATACAGGCGACGGGGCAAGAATGGTTAAAAACGTAAAACCAGCTAAAGCAAAGAAGATAGTCGATGCCAAATTTGAGAAGGGAAGCTTGGAGAAGTTTGAAGTTCGCTACGATTCCAACGATGTCAAAGTGCCATACAGGACACTCGTTAAGCCATTTGCCTTTGCTTGCATGGTAGGTTTGTATGTTGACTTTCAAACTTGATGTAAACCACAAATGATAATTTTTATCTTTTCTTTCAGTGACTGGGACCCTGTACTACTTTTTTCTTTTCAATATTTCATGAATGTAGATCTGCAGTGTGCTTGATCAGTAATATATTAATGAAATCATAAGCATACATTGTCAAGCAGTTATAATATATTATTTTGACTTTTAAAATGTACTATGTTGTGTAAATGTGACATTCTCTTTTCCAGTTCACAGGTTGTAGTTTTGCTGGGGCAGCCATCTGGCAGTATGAAGGCATGCGGGCCAAGGTCCTGGAGAAGCTCACCAGCCAGATAGGAAGGTATCAGAGGTACCCTGCCAAGGCTGGCGAATTCAGACAAAAGGTAACATCAATGAGCACGTCTGTCTGAAGTGTGTTTTGGTACATTAGTGGTTTGAGTTTTAATGGGGGAGGATTTCCTATGTTACAGAGAGCTTCCCTCTTCATCATGCCGTTACTGAAATCTTTAGGAACGTCTTAAAGTTGTACAGAACTGCCTGCTCAGGTTGAGGATGTTGCACAATGGATGCTTTCTGCCTGCCAATCAAATATGGCTCGTTGACCAACTAGATTATGACTTTTGGTGAGAAAGGTCGAGAAAGATCCAAGACGTAAGGAAATGAGAAAGTTAACAGTGAAACATTTCATTTTGAACATTGTTTTTCTTTTTCTCTACAGATCAACCAGTGGTTCCAGAGCTTATCAGGCACAGAGAAGGTGACGCTAGGAATCATAGCCGCTAACATTGCCGTCTTTGCCTGCTGGAGGATACCCAGCATGCAGTTCTTCATGATTAAGTGGTTCAGCGCCAGCCCTGCCTCAAGTTTGTTCACAATCTGGTGCTTTTGTTTTAAAGCAGAGTTCAAGAGAAGTTATCATAAGTCAGTCTTTAAGTTCAGTGTCAGTCTTCAGTTAACCTTTTTGTCATGGTTTATCTCTTTTACTTTCTTCAGGCATGCAACTTTTCCTCGGATCCGCGGATTTCCTCGTTTTTTACTTCTTGTGACTGCCATTACAAATTGAAAAACACTGTACAAAGTCTTGTGTGGTTTAGAGTTTCCTCGTTTTTTTCTAAATTCTCAGTTGCATGCCTGTTACTTGTGACCCGATGTGCTAATAATTTTTTGATTGACTTGTGATCGCTTTGATTGAACGATTCCCATATTATTTTGTTTGCCCACAGGTGCCTTGTGTTTACCGATGGTGCTGTCCACATTTAGTCAGTATTCCTTCTGGCATCTAGCCATCAACATGTACGTCCTGTGGAGCTTTGCACCCAGTATAGGCATCACACTCGGCAAGGAACAGTTCATAGCCATGTACCTCAGCTCAGGTAGGCGACCAATCAGAAACCAGGACATCGGACTCTGTGGAGGAACAGTTGGTGGCGCTTCAAGGGTCCCTCCCAGTTCCCCTCCCTCAACATTGGCATTTTATTTTGTATAATTTCGTACTAAGTTGACTAAATTCAGGAATGATTTTTCAAAAATTCTTGTTAAAAACATTTGCCAAACACCCTTTGTTATTTTTATTTTGTTTTTATTTCTTAGGTGTATGGGCATCATTTGCCAGCTATGTGCTCAAAGTAGCAACCTGCAAATACCACCCGTCCTTGGGAGCAGTAAGTACTCAGATTTCATTTGGAGTGCTTCCTACATTTAAAGACCCAGAATTTTAGGAATTATTTTGCATTAAATGAATAATCTTTTCCCCTGGTTGTTTTCAGTCTGGTGCCATCATGGCTGTGTTGGGAGCAGTCTGCACCCAGTTCCCAGACTCCAGGCTAGCTATTGTCTTCCTACCATTCTTCACATTCTCAGCAGGGATAGTAAGTACAATTAACAATTAAAGTTGATTTGAGTCGAATTAACGTTGATCAATTGATGTTGGAGTTGTGAATATTGAGCTCATTGGCATTTTGTTTGTTTGTTGCAGGCTCTGAAATTCTTGATAGGTTTAGAGTCGGCAGGTGTCGTGCTGGGCTGGCAGTTCTTTGACCATGCAGCTCATTTAGCTGGTCTTCTAACCGGATGGTAAGCACACTTTGTAATTAAAAATTGTTTTATGAAAAAACAGTATGGTGGTCGTACAGAATGTAATGTCAATTTACACTAATTTCTCACAGTTTTAAATGTGGGTTTATTTTTATGCCCCGCGGCGAAGCCGAAGGGGCATACTGTTTCCGCCTTGTCCTTCCGTGGGTGGGTGTGTGGGTGTGTGTGTGGGTGGGTGGGTGGGTGAGTGGGTGCGTGTGTGTGTGTGTCCGGACAAATCTTGTCAGCGCGATAACTTGAGAAATACTTAACATATGAACTTTAAATTTGGTTTGTGTATTGTTCTTGGTAATCCTAACAATCCTTTTGCATTTGAGGCCGAAAGGTCAATGGTCAAGGTCACAGTGACTAAAACAAAAGAAAATTTTGTCAGCGCGATAACTTGAGAAATACTTTACATATGAACTTTAAATTTGGTTTGTGTATTGTTCTTGGTAATCCTAACAATCCTTTTGCATTTGGGGCCGAAAGGTCAAGGGTCAAGGTCACAGTGACTAAAACAAAAGAAATTTTGTCAGCGCGATAACTTGAGAAATACTTTACATATGAACTTTAAATTTGGTTTGTGTATTGTTCTTGGTAATCCTAACAATCCTTTTGCATTTGGGGCTGAAAGGTCAAGGGTCAAGGTCACAGTGACTAAAACAAAAGAAATTTTGTCAGCGCGATAACTTGAAAAATACTTTACATATGAACTTTAAATTTGGTTTGTGTATTGTTCTTGGTAATCCTAACAACCCTTTTGCATTTGGGGCCGAAAGGTCAAGGGTCAAGGTCACAGTGACTAAAACAAAAGAAATTTTGTCAGCGCGATAACTTGAGAAATTCTTCACATGTGAACTTCAAATTTGGTTTGTGGATCGTTCTTGGTAATCCAAATAGGCCTATCGCATTGGGGGTCGAAATGTCTAGGGTCAAGGTCACAGTGGCTAAAACAATAAAAATCTTATATTTATTCTGACATCATAGGGATTAGGGATTAATTCATATAAAACCTACAGAAGACACTAATGCTGTCAATGAACGTTCCATGTGACCAACTTCGGGTACGGTACGTGTAAGTTGAAGTTTAAAAGAGTGGTGTTATGTCATGGGAACAGTCACGGTTGCGGGGCATTTGTGTTTGTAAACACACCTGACTTGTTTTTTGTTGCAGTTACTATGTGACATACGGCCACAAGCACATCTGGCAGAATCGGGAACCGGTCATGAAACTGTGGCACAAGTACAGGGGACCAAGCGAGGCTTGAACACCAACCAGACATGCTCAGGTCTAAAAGCACAAAGGGACATTAGAAAGACTGTACGGCCCATCCAAAATGAACTTTGCTGCGATTTAGCCTACTCTCCAACAGTCTGTTTATGTGTCCCTCAACAATGATAAGGCCATAATCGGTAGTTAAAGATACACAGTTGACTGTATTTGCATTCAAGTCTGGAAAGGGGGTTGCAAAGATAACTCCCCAGAAAATAACCACCTTTTTTTAGGAAGAAAATGTAAAAATTGCTTCCTGTTCTAAATAATTCAATATTGCTCTTCGGATGGAGAAAAACCTTGTTCATGTTTTTTGGTTGTTGAAACATCACCAGTAATAGGCAATGTGCAAGGGTACTTGTTTCATATAAAAAAAAAATGTTTAAAGAAATAGACAATTTGAACTGTAATTGTATATTTTATTCACACATAAACACACACCATTCTAATGTAATTATTCTGTACAAACAAGGTGATTGCAATATTGCAGCAGAAATATACAATTTTAAATAACTGAAGAATTTAATTTTTTTTAATTGTTGGGTACCTTTACTTTTAAGGTAAATACATGTATTGTTTAAAAGCAAGACTAAATTATTTTGGTGCACAAAAAATCTGCCGACAGGAAATTTATAATACATTTTCTGAGCTGATGAGATCAGTGTAGAACAAGCAAGGACAATGTTAAAAGTTTAAAATTTCCACCAAATGTAATTGGCCATGTTGTGCAGTTTTGTGTTAGTAGTTTAAAGGACATTATATACTCTGGAAAAAAAAACCAACCCATCTGTACACTTCAACTGCAAGTTACCAATTTAAGTTATTTGTGAAAATATTTAAATGCTTACATAGGTTTATGTAAATGACCTGAAAGTAACAATAACACTTTGTTGATACTTAAAAAGATCTGTATAAATTTCAGTATGTCCTCATTCATACCTTTTTTCCCCCAAAAAATCCACTGAATTTTGAAGTAACATTTGAATAAAGACCAAAGTGATACGCTGTCTTAGTCCCGATTTCCTTACCATGCCAAATCCACACAAATGAAATACAAATATTTGGGGAGGGATGTTCCCCTCTCTTTAGGCCCATGTTGGCTCCCCCAACCCCAAGAAAAAATTAGAAACTCAAAAACTTGAATACTGCAGTGTCAGAAAGGTTATAATCTTGTCCCAACTTTAATACCCTGGACCCCAGATTACGTTACTATCCTGACGCACGTACACAATAACTCCATCAATGGTGAAAATGCAGTGATACTAGAGGGCACAAACGTCATGGTATTGTGCAGTTGAAAATTGGTAACGTGCTCACATAGTGCGTCATTAAACATTCACCTGACCAGAACACAAGACCATCTACACTACTTGCATGGGGATCTATTTTCAAATGCAAAAATCGTATTTATGTACTACAGGCAACACAAAATACACATTTTGTTCCTTGCCCAACCACAGAGAAACTAACATTGTCTATCAGCAAAGTTGAGAAACACTTCACAGGACAAGCCTGTCTTCCTGGTTGACCTCATCCCGGATCATCTTGGAAGTGTCCATCACCTGGCCCCGGTTCAGATGACAGTCTCGCTTGCACTCCATCAGTGTCTGGAAGTCCTTCCACATCTTCATCTGCCTCATGTTGGGGCCGTGGCTTTCCTTGATCGACTTCTGCTTATCACGGAGACTCTGGGGAGTTTAACGCCAAACAACAAAGATATATGAGTGAAATTATACGTAGTGCATAGAGCGTGCAAGTTGACCTAAAACGAAAACCTGCGAGATTTTACGAGAATACAGCACATCCAGGCACCGTGTATAGGAGATGGGTAGATCTAGTTTTTTTTTATTATTTATTTTTTTCTCTTTTGTGAGCTCTGAGCCCAGCAATCTTGGGAATCTTAAATGGGTATTTTGAAAGAAAAGAAAAAATAAATTATGAATATTTGAAATTGACTGTAACTGTAAAATTAAAAAATGTTTACGTTTACCATGAGAAGTCAACGTCGACTGGCGAGATTTACACACTTCATTGCGAGTCAGAGACCGAAAAGTGCGTCATTGGCCGGTTGACCCGTGATGTAGGGTAACTTAACCTTAATATTCATGAATAGGGGACTGTGTTTCACCTGATGTGAAGCTTGCTGGAGAAGCAGGCCAATTACTGATAAATTTTCTTAACTGACAGAAGAAATACATAGGCTCTGAATGCCTCGTTAATCTGTTACCTTGCCCAGATTTTCTTGCTCTTGTATCTTCCGTGTGTACTGGTCACGGAATGCCTTCTTCTTCTCAGCAGGGTCTGAGGAGGTGTAGGCCTTCATCTCATCCGACACTCGCTGCTGCTGCATGGCGATGATGCGACGCATGCAGTTCAGGTAGTGGTAGCGACTCTCCTCTTGAGAGCATTCCTCGCGGTAGGCCCGCACCTCCTGTGACAGTGGGGAATAAATAAAACAAATAGTCTTCAAAATATTTTCAACCACATCTAAGTCCAAGTGGTCCAAGTCAAAGTTTTTAACAATTACTCTAGACTAGGTTCCCGAAAATTACACAAGTTTGGACATTGGGCATTCTAGCCCTACTCTTTTCTAGGAATACACAGTCAAAACTTTGGTGCCAGTACATCTTCCGAAACTCAACCAATGACGGAACTGACCTGTTCCAGCTTGGATCGGTTGCTCTCCAGCCCAGCAGCCAGCTGATCGTACGACGATTTCTTCTCATTGTAGACCGTCTCCAACTCCTGTGCTTGTTGGCGTAACGGTCGCAGCTCCTTGATGACCGGCGCCAGGTCCGCCTTCTTGGCAGTGATGGTCATGTTCAGTTTCTTGACCTACAGGGAATCAAAGGTCATCGGGGAAAAGTCAGAGAACTTGACCAATTTCGTGAATATTGTGATGATTTAGGTAAATGTGTGTAATAAAAACCGATATGCAACTACGATTAATTGTTAGGCAAAGCACAACACCATTGCCAAAAACATATAGGGTGGGGTGGCGGTGAATAATTGGGGGAGGGGGGGAGGAGAGGGACGACAACGTTACTCAGCTGGAGTGCTTACCATCTCTGACATGTCCTCCAGGGTCCGTCCCTTCATGTCATCCAACTCACTCTTGATGGCCGACACCTTCTCCAGCTCTTCCTGGGTGTCATGGTAACCGGCCACGCCCTTCTTGGCCTCCAGTTTGGCCTATAGATGGAAATTGTAAATATTTTTAATAAAAACCTCTGTTTAAACATATCTAATGCTGATTTAACATTTGACACATGTTTGAAGTAAGTCTACAGAGGCCTCCTCACCAGTGTTTTCTGCAGGACCTCGTCTCTCTGCCGCAGAATCTCCTCAGTTCTGGACAGCACGCCGTGCTCTGCTCTCAGCTCAGCCAGCTCCTGCCGTTTCTTCTTGTAGATGGTGCTCTTGCCTCGCAGCTTGTTCACATAGCGCTTGAACTACATGGGCAAATGGAAAAAACCCACAAAACTTCAAACATATGTCATGTGGAACATTATACTATATTATCTCTTGTATTCTTAAAAGTATTGTAATAGACATAGCTCATTTGTATTCTTTCAAAAAGTTTTGAGGGATTTTGAGAAGAAAACTGTTCTAAAATAAGAAATAATTTTCATTTAAAGAAAACTATTATGAGTCACCAAAACTGCATCATCCCAATTATCAACAAACAGAGATGAAATAAATTTAGGTTGCACTGTTTGTACTTTTTCCTATTTCTGACCCTCTCAAAATAGCTTTCTTTTTTCAACTAGCAACTTTTCTAATAATATTAAAGTTATTCCCTTTTAAATGAGACATCAAACAAAACAAAAAAGCACGGAGGAAATTCCAGCCTACCTCGTCTCCTTTGAGTACCTCCTCCCCCTGCAGCCCCCTGACATTCTCCCTCTTCTCGGCAGCCTCCTGCTGGCAGGCATGCAGCTCATCCTTGGAGTCTTGTAAGGTCTCGGCCGCAGTCTCCTTCTTGCGGCCGATGATGGCAGCCTGCTGACGGAACAGTGACATCTTGTCGTCGATGGGGTCGTTGCTCATCATGCGCTTCTCGATCAGCGCGTTCACATCCGAGTTCACCGTTTTGATCTGATAAGAAAAGAGTTTTGTACAGTTAGCTTGATCTCAACAAATGTCAAAATTTTCTTCAGAAATACACTAAGTTTTTTTCACGTCAAGTTAACCCTTTTATCTATGAGAAATCAACCATGAATGTAAATTGATCATCGAAATATGAAATATCTTGAAATTTGTTCCATTTGGCATGCCATATCAAACTTGACAAGGAAACACGGAGATGTTGCTGACCTGTGTGTGAATCTCGTCCAAATCGCTTTGCCCCATAGCAGGCTCGTTGACAACTCGCTCCAGATCCTGACATGCCTTGCGTTTTGCCTCCACCTCCTTGGGTAACTTCTCCTGGCACAGGTAGGCATTGATCTTGTTCTCCTCGTCAAGTTTCTTGATCAGGCCTGTGATAGGGTAAGTGTCCATGAGATTTGTTATTAACATCTGAAAGCAATATTGGGTTTTCCTGACGTAAGTTAAAAAAATAGCAACTGATTGCACCAGCCAGCCAACCCCGATAAGCTTGGAGGTTGAGTGGCAAGACATCTGCACTTGTAAGCAAGAGGTTGTGGGTTTGAGTTCCACGTGAGTCCTCAGACAGTGCTGAGTAAACAGCACTTGATGATTCTTCATCTGTGAAGCGCAAAGCTCAATATTGAATTTTTAAATTACCTTCAGTCGTTGCTCCAACCGTGGACTGCTTGATATCCTTCAGCTGCTGGGAGAAGCGCTGCAGTCGCTGATCGGCGTGATGCAGCTGCAAGTCAAATGAGGATGAGGCAAAATGAGAAATCTTATGTCGAAGATAGGTGGAAAAGGTGGTCAACTTGCTTGAGTAACAGCCTTATTCCTGCCTGTCATTACTCTTGATAAACAAGACATGATATGATATGGAAATTTTTAAAACTCTTTTGGGATGACGATCCAGTCCTTTTGTGTACAAGGTTTTCTTTAACACATTGGGTTTTTGGCACATACCTGATTCTTCTGGTCCAGTTTCTGCTGGGCCAGGGACATCTCGCGATCCTGCTCCTTGCGGAAGTTTCTGGCAATCTCCAGCATCCTCTCGTAGTTCTTGACAGTCTCAACCTGAACGTTGATTAAAATAATCTTTTATTAACAAATCAATAATGCTGATCTTAACGAATATAGCAAGACCAATTGGCACATCACATTGTTTGATGTTGTTGACATGAAGAGCCTATCAGGCATGCAACTGGGATATCACAAAAAAAGAGGAAATTCAAATTGTCCCCAGACTTTGTACAGTGTTATTCTATTTTCAATGGCACACATGGGAAGTAAAAAAAGAGGAAATCAGCTGATCCGAGGAAAAGTTGCATGCCTGGCCTATGTGACATTTTTGTTAAAGCTGATTAGTTGAATTAATGCAGGCTTCTATTAATTCTTTGCTCATGGATAACACCTTAGTTTTTGTTTCTTGGATTTAAAAAAAAAAATACACATACCCTCTTTTTCAGGCGTTCAATTCTCTTGACAATCTGTTCCTTTTCTTCCTCCATCTGGGTGATGTCCCGTCGGATCTCGACAGTGGAGAAACCAGACGTCTTCAAAGACTCGGACTCCTTGTGAAGCTCCTTGAACTGGCCAACCATCTCAGTGTACTGAAAGGGAGAAGTCAACAGAAAGAAATTGTTAGTTCGGGGAAAAATAGTGATGACATTTTTAGAACGAAGTGTATTGGGGAGTCTGCTTGGCGCAGTGGTTCCTTTCCTTGCCTTTCACCTCTATGGCCCAGGTTCGATTCCTGCCCCGGTCCACATGTGGAAATGGTTTTCAGTCTCTACCTGATTCTGTGGGTTTTCCCACAAATATTCTTTGGGAGTTTTCCTCCCACCTCTAAAACTGTAATTTCTTCTCACTGTCTTCTCACTACAGGCTTGCGAGTTACAGTGCCATGGGCGCTTTTGAGGAATCCTTACAATAAATAATAATAACATTCTAGTTTTAGGCCTCTTTTCCCCTTTTTTGTAACTAACCTGACCGTATGTATCGGCAACTTGGTCATCCTGCATAATCTCCGGGGGCACCTCAATCTTGACCAGGAAGCGAGCCAGGTAGGCTCTCTTCTTGAGCTCCGGCATCTTTTGGAAGAGCCATACCAGGATAGGGTAGATGACTGGCTTGTAGCCAGAGACCAAACCCTGACGGAAGGTGCTCCTATTTTAACCATAAATGCGGGGAAAAAATAACAAACTCATAAAATTACACTTTTTTTTATTCTAGGTGATGCTTCACAGTGTAAAATAAGAATTGGCCTTCACCGATGTCATGTTTCCTGATTTTGCGCCTCTTACACACAAAAAGATCAGCCCGAGTCATCGTCAGGCTACAAATTAGTTGAAATGTGTAACGTAGTTATTCCAAACTAAACATGAGCGAGTTTTTTTTGTTCTGTTTCGTGTCTCATTCGAAATGAATAACTTTGGTTTTGGTAGAAAAGTAACAATTTCAAACAACCTAATTTTTGGAGGAAACTCGAAAATGAAACAGGGTGAACAACTTTAAGATTTGTATATCAACTTACACATCCTCGCTGGGTTTGTACTTCAAGACCCTCAGTTCATTCATCATACGCATGGCTGTTGCATCTGCGGTCTCCTCACGAATGTCCAACTTGTGCTAAAATTAAAACAAAAATCGTGTTGACTAACGACACATCGGTACAAATTTATGAATTACAACTAAGACCTTTTACAACATTAACACTTTTTACAAATTTTTCTTGTACCGCCCCAAACCACACTGCCTGTTTGTATATTACTCCATGTACCTCCCAAAACTGCCTCAGCAACTGGTACTGTATAGTTTTTTAATTCATCAGGGAAAAAATAAAATATAATACTTAGTTATTTACAAGTGTCAAAGGTCACTTAGTGCAAATAAGAATTTTAGCTGAGAGTTTGAAAAGGTAACAGAACATTTGAAAACTTGTAACTGCTTGGAAAAAAAATGTCAAAAATAAAAACTCATGATAGACCGTTACTAACACAAGTGTTCAAAACATCCACAATTTATAACAGTGAATCCTCAAAATACAGCCCCCCCCCAACCCCTACTATAGTACAACGTCGTTTGTTAGGACTAACTTGTGGATTAATCTGGGCCAGCACATCATTGGCCACTTGCAGGAGCTGTATGGGCTCTAGGGAGTCAAAGCTGATCAGGTTATAGGAACGCTTGAACGGCTCCTTGTTCAAATGTTCCACAATGTACTTAAGTTGCTCGCTCATCTTGGGGTATATCTGGGTCAGTCTGCGTCACCTGCAGAGGATGAAGCAACAGATATGATTATGTTTTTCAACACCAAAATTTACAGCATTTAAGGATTTGGAAAGTAATTTGCTGGTTGCGAACAAAAAGTTTTTTCCAAGTACGTTTGGACATGAATTGGAATGTTTTCTGGTGAAAATGTGGCATCATCAGGGCACTGCATTGGACGTGAAAATGGTTTCCATGGTTATTGGCAGTAGGGTATCACTGTTTTACCTGAAAAAAACCAACAAGTTTATAACTGAAGACAGTGCAAACTTTATATACAGGCCTTGGCCTACTAATCAAATGGATCACAAACTGACAATGCCAATTCACACAGCTGCAGATGTAGATCTGAACAAAAATAAAATATGATTAAGGATTTAAGAATGCAACTTATGACACTACACTACAAAGGTACAAAAAACAATGAATAAATCAAAACAGTGCCAGTGGAGGCAGTGGATCGAGTGGATAGGAGTATAAAATACTAACTGACTTAAGATTAGAACTCCGTAAACTTATTTTGTAAATGCTTCATTCATTAACAGATTAACCATAAACACAATTAGCACAGTGACAAACCACGTTACTTGTTTTTATGTCTTCTGTTATATCAGTTTGTTACTATCAATCGACCCCTATCAATCAGTCTACTATTTCATTGACAACCACATAGTTTGACAACCGCCCCCACACGGCCAAATTTTGTTACACTCTAAACTTTACACGCAACGGTGAAAAGAAAACGATTATTTTCACGGGAAAAGTAATAGTATTATTTAATTCGGTCGGTAATCTGACTACCTCCTGAATTACTACGATGAGCCTTGTTAATTTAATCGCTCAAAATATGTAATTTCAGTCACTGGTCCACCTAAAAAGATGCTCTAAAATACTAAAAAAAAATCGCCTACCTGCGTCCGCTAGCAACAAGCTCGACGAAAGTATTCAGTTTCCCGGATGTCACGTTGGTTGTGGGATAGTTTCTATTTTTAGCTCACAGGCGTCACTTGCATAGTCTGGTCCCTATACTGCTGGAACGTTTGGCGTGGCAATGATCGAGCTCTCGCATGGGAACAAGACAAATGTAGTGCGGAGATGTTTCCGCGACATTTCCCACACACACACACGCATCGCCCTTTCTTTTGATTTACGGCGATCGATGGTAAGTTTTGAGCAGCCGAAATAAAGGAATGGAGCATTATTCAGGTACTGCTTGTTGCGGCGTTGTTAAATAAATGCTACTTTCTGGCAGATGGGCAAAAAAAAAGGGATATCACAGTGTGGTGGCCTTTCTCAAACTTCAAAGCCACATGGCGGGTAATGGACACTGGGGGCGCTGTAACCACCTATAAAAAAAACAACAAGATGATTGAATCAGGCCTGTTTTCACTTAGAATTATGGAAATTCAATCCTGAGGTCTGTTATGCTTGTGACTTACATTCAGTTAATGCAGGGATTGGGGGTAAAAAGGCGTGGGTAAAAAAGTTGCAGATTTCCATTAATTTTTCAGGAAAGCGATGAATCACAGTTTGACAGTTCACACAATCATGACAATATTTTAGCGGAGTGATATTCTTTCTGGGATAGGTCATCTTAAGAAGTCGAGCATGTCGAGAGTCATACGTTTATATCCATGTGAGTTGTCTTCTAAGTTCCAGTTAAGTTTTGTCTTCTAATTTTCATTTTTGGTTAAAATCTACAGGAGTACAGCATTGAGGAAGAACACTTAAAAATCCACCCAATGTGATCAGCTACTGATTGGACCGTTATTCCACCAGCAAGAGCTAATTAAACCAGGCGACAATCATGTCCTCTCGTGACAGGCATGTCAACTGCCCAGCCAGCCTGGGCGCCAGACTAGCCCTGGAGTTCAACAACCAAGACTTCAGTGACGTCAAGCTAGTTGTCGGGAAGAAGACGTTCTACACCCACCGCATGCTCTTAGCCAATCAGAGCGAGATGTTCCGGATCATGTTCAAAGGCTCCCAGTGGCTGGAGGCCACCCAGGAAGAGATTGATTTGACGGAGCTTCGGGAGTGCGAAGCAGTGTTCCACGATTTCCTCCAGTTCTTTTACTCAGCGAGAATACACCTCACCACTGATAACATTGTTGCAGTAAGACTAAAAAACAAATCAGTATTCTACAAGTCCATCACAAGCCCATCACAGGTCAACCACTTCCAGGTCAACTCACAAGTTATTCAGATGAAGAGGAATGCCTGGTTACTTGTGGCTGGAATTGTGAAATACCTTGTGATTTGCTTGTGACTTACTTGTGATTACTTGTGAAGTCTATACTTGTGATCCATCACAAATCCCCCAACTAAAACTCTGCCAATGAATCTCTTCAAAACCCATTCCCAAATGTATAATTCTTCTGCTGGACGGTTGTAATAAACAGAATCATAGGTTGTGAAAGAACGGATCCTTGGGTTATGACTACTTCTGTTTTAACCAAGGTTCCAGTATTTCAGTAAAGATGTCTTCACTGAGTGATGAACCCAAACTTGTAGAAACCCAAACCTTGCATCCAAGTTTTAAAGGGAATTTTCTGCTTGTCGGTCGTTATTGAATGGCATACAATTATCATCGTGTCAAGGTCCCCTAGTCAGTTATGTATAGCATTAAAACATGTTGAAGAATTCCTGTTTATAATCTAAATCTGTTTTATCACTCTTGGATCGTATCTCTATTAGGTGAGAATACTTGCCGATAAGTACCAGCATATCCAGCTCATCAGGGAGTGCGATCGCTTCATCCAGCAGATCATTGTCCATGATGAGATTGACGTCCTTGTCGGCTGGCTGGTCAACATGGTCAATCTAGGGGACAAATTGGAGCAGCGATGCCTGAGTAAGCTGCAGCTGGACTACACCAAGCTGATGACCTCAGAGAGCTCCCGTAATCTCCTGACCCTGGACCTCCTGATGAAGATCGTGGACAGCCCCTACATTCTGGTCCGCAACGAGCTCATGCTGTTCAAGCTCTTGGCCGGATGGATCATGGAGCGACGGCACCAGTCAAGCCAGAAGAGCGCCCTCACCAAACTGTTGCCATTCATCCGCTTTGAGCACATGACCATCGAACAGCTGGGCGCAGTGGAGAGCTCACACCTCGGAGTCAAATACCCAGACGTCATCATGAAGCACATGTTTGAGGCCTACAAGGTCCGGGCCCAGCTGGCTGTCAAGGACAAAGAGAAGGAAAAAGCCAAGAAAAAGGACAAAGACAAGGACAAGGATGCGGAGGGGGAAAAGATGGAAGTTGAGAAGCCTGCCAAGTTTGTATGGCCCACAGTCCAGCTGCGCCTGTACACAGATTCACCCTGGGGTAGTGGCTACACCAAGCCCATCGACACGTTCCTGAGCACAGAGTACGACATTGGCAACTTCAGCTGCCCAGTCATGGACATGGCAGTCAAGTCCGGCAAGGCCACACAGGAACCAGACACCTGGATTATAAACTACAAGCGGGAAGTCAAAACCTACATAGAATCCGAAGACCAAGTCATCAGTAAAGTCTTGGTCTCTCATGACTTCACCTGCAAGTACAAGATCACTCCGGACCAGATCCGCAACTACGAACTGGTGATCCTTACAGGGTACGTGCCAACAGACGAGGCAGAGGACCAAGAAACGGCCTTCACCACCCTCACTGCCAAGAAACACTTGGGCACCATCAAGCCCATTGCCCTCAAGACCCATTCACGTCGGCGGATCAAATTCACCGAGATCCTCAAGCCGGCGCTACTGGGAGGCTGTGAGTATGTGTTCTCGGTCGGTGTGTATTTTAAAGAAAACAAAACCTGACTGTCTGAGAAACATTTGTAAAAACAAAGATTGTTAAGAACGTACAGTTAAGAGTTAAACAGGCCACTAAATGAAACACCCAAAAAGGATTGTGAATTTTGCGTCTCTTTTTTTTTTTTTTGAGGGGGGGGGGGGTTGTTTGCTCTTTTTAACCCCACCCCTATCCCCATATTAAACAATGTAATCTAGAAAATGTATGTCCATGTCTGCAAGATTGTATAATTATCAAGCTTGCCACTTGTTAAAATCGTCGCATCAGTGCATCAAGGTCGTAACTCGATTCTGCAATAAAGTCGTATCTCGCGCGATTACGCTCCGTGCAACAAGGTTGTATCTCGTGATACAATCGCAAAGTCCATTGACTTTGTGTGTACATCCGTGTTATTTTTTAGCAAGATACAACCTACTTTTGACATGGAAACTTGCGTTTCACATACATTAGGTTACACGCAATTTTAGGAGATACAACCTTGTTGCACGGACACGATAAAATGAACATAAGACATTTTTAAATAGGCGTTGACATTTTTGGAATTTTTAAACAATTTTATACAGAATAAATTTCATTAATTGTTGATTTTTTTCTCAATGATATTGTGGATGATACATTTTAAATTTTATAAGAATTCTGTTGAATGAAGAAACCAGTTTTTGCGAATGCCCTCATTTTGATAAAAACAATTGAGGATTGAAAATTACCCTTTCAGAAACAATGAACATTTCTAGTTTTAGAGCAAACATCATCATGAGACAATTTGCATTATTCATCATTTCATGAAGGATACTTGTAGGCCCTCAAATATATATTTTAAAATAAAACTTCAAGATTAATGGGTACATGACTTTTTAAAATGGTGCATTTCAGTGACTAGTTGAAATGTTTTAAAATATTGTTTTAACCAAAAAAAAAGTACAATTATGAGTCGCTCTGCCAGGTTCTTTAGTTAATCGAGTGGTAAATGAAAAGTTGCTGTCCTACATTGACTTACCTTTCAAATAATGAAGCAAATAAATTGCCCTGATAAGTAGCTTGTTCTGCTACTTTTATTTAATTGTGCTAAACGTGCGTCAACTTCTAACAAACTTAAAACCACTTTCGTGATATCCACATTTCATTTATCCACTTTTCTTTGTTAAATTCCATTATTAAAATGGAGTAGGGACATTGATGCGGATTTTAATTGATGTATTTTAGTCAAATCAGAGTATTTTTTTTAGTTTGCATACTGCATACCATCAAAGCAGGCCACTTTTGTTAACAAGGAACGCTGTATGTGGAATGCCATTTTAAGATGCCCATGCTAAACAAACATTCATCACTTCGTACTGTAAACATTGTAAATATTTTTTGTGACCAGTGTATTTTTGCTGCTGTTTAGCTTCAGAGCTATGACCTTTTAAAATAATTTTTATACCACAGTTACCCAATTATGAAAAGATGTTGCTTCAACTTGCTTGGCTGTTTTTACTTCAAAACTTGTATCATCTTTTACTGTGACATTTCTGTAAATAGTTTTATTGACAAAGAAATTAAGGTTCTGTAACTCATTCAGTATGATGGGAGATAGTTGAGGGATTTGAATTTTGGGATCGGATGCCCGTGTTTGACTTCGATAGGGTACCTGGTTCCCCGTACTACCCGTAAATGCACACACTTTTAACGTGACCGTAACGCATTTTAACTGCAGAAGATTTTGCCACAGATTTGTTCCGACATAAAATGCACTTCTCTATTTTATATCAATGTGTAGAGTTTGAAATGGCATATATTTGTCCTCCCAAATTTCCCTAAATTGTTAACAAATATATATTTGCATGCCATGCTTTCTTAGCTTTTAGACCAGTTGTTTTTCATATAGGTACTTTTAAAATTGTTAATCGTGTCAATTTCATGGTTTATCAGAAGGGGTACAATGTTTATGTACATGCCTTTTATAATGCAAGACAGGACAAATCAGCAAAAGACTTTTTACAATATACAATTGCTGTATTTTTATTAAAATTATGAGTCACACACACATTACATATGAACTAATTGAATTCCGACTATGCCATCATGTGAACACCTACATAAAGACACCAATTATGTTTGCTAACTGTAGATTTTGTGTAAAATTTAAGTGTACAACAAACATTTTGTACTCTCTAAGCAATGGATTTTGGCTTATACATGGCTTCATTACACTCGCAGGGTTTAGAGTTTATGTACATGTATGTGCTAGCACAGTTAGTACTGAATGGTGGAGACAAGCGCACCATGCTGTTGCAGTTATACATTTGAGCTAAGTGATAACGAAACGTAAACAAGAAACAAGTATTCCACTGATACGCCACTCTTAACCCGACTTATTTTCATAAAAGGTCGTATGAAATGAATATCAAAGATGGGTGTAAATAAATGAATGTGTTCCCCTTTTTACAACCGTTGGTTTCAGAGACTCGAGTGTTTCTTCAATTGTTTTCTCCCCCCTCCCCTTTCACCAGCCCCGCTCATTTCTTATAGTACCATGGAAAAATTCACTCGGGTTTACACAAATATAAATAATACATATTTTGACAAAACTAGTTCTGATCATTAAAATAAGAATATTAAGCACAACAGCAGCTGTTTGATATCTAATAAACTTTGATTAATCTCGTGTTAAAATTGTAGACAGACAGCCAATCAGTGACTGTTTTTAAATTTCAGATAAACCAAATTATTTCTGAAACGTGTCAACCAATCAATGACTGTATGCAAATCAGTATTATCGCAGTCAAGCGAAACACCCAATCAGAGACTGTGCAATCCACTGAACTACATGTATATACAGTCAAATTACAGACCCGTCCTCTGTCCAATCAAATAGTGGGGGAGGGGGGCGCTGGAGGACACAATCTTCCCATGGGGGCGCTGTTCAAAATGTATATCTTGGCTACATAATACAATAACTATTGCTATTCACTTTCCAAGTGACGTTACAATAAAATGTTTAAAAAGATTTTGGGTAAAAAATACAGACAAAATTGCGGAAAAAATGGACTTACTATTCTCCCAGCTTATCATGGCAACTCATATGGATGTGCTTTTTTACAAATGCCAATTTTTCAGTGGTGGGGGGGCGCAAACTTTTTTATGGGGGCGTGCCCCCTTAGTCAGACAACCAATCAATGACTGTGTTTATATCACCATTGGCTGCCCCCAGCATTTTGCGCAACTTCATGCGGTCCTTAAAGGGAAATATTTCCTTCAAACTGTCGACAGCACTTTCATCTATCTCAAACTCTTCTACCCCCTCATTGTACGATGTCTCACTTGCTCCGCCCACCCCACTGCCTTCCAGCCTCACCAGCCCCCCTCTGGCGATCCAACGCTGCCTCTCAGTTTGCAGTTCCCTCTGGCGTTGCTGCTCCCTCTGCTTATTTTCCTCTGTCTGTGAGTTTCAAGAGTGAGAATATTCCAGAATGTAAGCAGGAGGCCTAGAATTGACTGGAAGTTTTTATAGGAAAATGCCTCTCAAATTTGGAAAACAAAAATTTGTACCATTCTTTAAAGACAAAAAGCACACACTTTTTCAATAAAGTGCACTCAACAAACAGCACCGAAATAACAAAATTTGATGTCAATCGTTGTCAGTCTGTGGTGTTGGCGACACACTTCACTGAATTCAATTTTGTAAATATTTTTCCCAAAGAATTAAATATTTTAACTTTCTTGAAACCCTTGTATTAAAATGTAGTGTACTGTATTAAAAACACAGTACACAGTGCTATAGTATGGGAGAGGCAGTGGCAGTGGTTTTTTTTTTATTTTTAATGGTTTATTTTATTTCTCCGTGCAGCCCGAAGGCTGAATTGTGGGCAGGTTTACATTGGAAAAATTTTTAAAAATAGGTAAGGTAAAAAATATGTACAATAATAATAAAAAAAAAGAAGAAAAAAAAAAAGTTATAATGAGATTTAAAACATTTCGCATGTAACAACAAGAATGGTGAGTACAGGTATCAAATCAAGCCCCTGTAGCACACTTTGACCTTTGACATACTAACCTGCTGACGAGCCCTGGCCTTTTTCTCGGCATATTCCTGTTCTTCTCTTTCCCTCTTCTCTTTATCCCACTGTTCTTTCTTTCTCTGATGATTCAAAAGGAAAAGTGGGTGAAGTTAATTTGGATGCGTCAACGCTTAATGAAGCCACTTCCTCCATGCTTTGATTAAAAACACCAACTTATTTTTTTTCAAAATCTTTCCTTAGATTGCCCTTTGAGAAAGATTCTTCTGAGATCAAAAAGTCAGGTCCTGAAAGTATTGTGATTTGTATATACAGGTCACGCCAGTCAGTTATGAGCTTATGGGAGATTTTTTTTTACTTTCTGAAAAAATAACGGGACAAGTGAAATTCGCAATCAGAGTAATGACGTAATCATGGTCACGGCCGGTTGCAGGTGAAATTGCCCTGAAATCAGATCATCTTTTGATTTGACAGCAAAACAGGACAATTTCTTGGCACCATTCAAGCTAGTCAGCAAAACAAAAACTACAAAACAGAGGTCAGTATTTGAAAGTTTGTGGGTTTTTTTGGCATGTGTTTGTTCACCATAAATAGCGAATCCGGTTGCTATGCGTAAAGCGTAATCCGTCGTCAAGGAAAATGTATTGACCCGGGTCAGTGTGGCGTAATGCTTCAATGGCAAATTGGTCCCTCGTGCATGAGGTAATTTTTTTTCCAAAAAAAGGGAATTTTATTATGAAAATCTGGCCCATTCGTATCAATGGAGGTGTTGTCAAATTGGATTTGGTCTAGGACAGCCAAAATTTGATATGGAAGAATGTGAAGATGAACCAGGGCCAGACTTTCCAAAGGGAGCCGTCTATTTTTACACTCACAATCATTTCATATTTCTTGTCTTGCAGCTCTCTCTGCTGTTGCTTTCTTGCTTCTTCTTCTGATACCTTTGCTCCTCCTAGGTACAAAGAAAAATAAAGTCAGGACAAAATCTCACACCTCTTCAGCAATGCAATATCCTTTGTCACTTGTTGTCAGCCATCATGTCACTTCAGGGAAGGGGTGGGGGAAGGGGTGGGGGAGATGGAATCCTGGGGTGCTACTCACCCACACGGCTTGGTGTCATGGAGACATGGCCCAGCTTTTTTTTCTCTTTATAAGCCTCCAATCTCTCCAATTCTGAAGTACGCTCTGCAAATTGATTGAAAATAATGGAAGGAATAAAGAACCATCATGTTTTCACTGAGTATCTGCAACGAGTACATAATAGTTTATTTCACAGAACACAGTTAATCAATGAGATACTTACGGTTCTGTAATTTGTCCCGTTTCTTTTGATCAGGCATAACTCGGGTGTAACCTCCTTGGCTAGAATTATAGGAAAGTTTGAATGGAAATTTATCGCATTTAATGAAAATGTAGACCAAAAGACAAAGTGGGCCTAGGTCCTAATGACATTTTGTTGTAATTTTCAAATGTCAAAAAAAATCATAACTGGATGAATTAAGTACAAAAGCTAACATATTTAATGGACTCAGAATTCAACTTACGATTGGTACGTTTCTCGTCTGTCACCATCACCTGAAGATTGAGCATTCTTACTTGCAAAATTTGTCTGATTGCTCCCAGACGAATTGAAACTGCTACTCTTGTTCCCAGAGTAACCTCGCTGAGGCTGAAGTTCATCATCCCACATTTTGGTGTCTTTGCCAGTTGACTGAGTTCGGGAAGTTTGACAATTCTTTGCAATGCTGAACTGTCTGGAACTTGCGGTTACAGCTCCGCCACTGTCCCCAGGTTTAGGCTTAGGATGCCCAGTGGAGGCCCTACAAGAATTTGACTTCTTGTTTCCTGAATTTAGGTCTGCTAAAGTCACAACCCGGGGATTGGGAGGTGTTGCAGATGCACCAGATTTTGACGCTGGAGATTTTGACTTTGGTGAACTTGCACCACCTTGCAAAGAATTCAATTCTTTGACTTTGGTTCTATTTCCAAGGTCAGATCTGGTGGAAGTTGGTTTCTTTTGAGCATTATTTACTTTTGCTCCTTTTCCAGCCGCCTGCGTATGGCTTCTCGAGCCGACTGTGTAGGCTCGGCTCATGACGAAATACGCAAAACCCCAACGAATGTTGGGGAATTCCCATACATGCAATAATTTGAAGCTGCATTTTTTAAGTAGGCCTGTTTATAATTTACTTGGTGATCATGAATAGCGCCACCATGGTAGTTCTACCGTGCCGACAAAAATAAAATTGCAGCTGACTTTATCTGCCGCCCTCTACGTTTCAGTTTTCCCAACAAAGTTTGAGAGTGGTGGCTGATGGGAGCTATTACAGCTCCATGCTTGAAAAAGAAATCCCAAATTTAATCTGAAAAACTTTCGCACTTTGATCACTCGCAGCACACGTCATGCAATCTCCTCTCATTTGTTCCAAAGGCCAGTACTGTGAGATATTCTTCGTTTTTTTTTTCTCGTACAGAATTAAAAACTGCTGCACTTGGGCCTCCGTACCTGAATCCTGTTTTCCACCAACTTATAATCTATCCCTGTTCAAAAGAAATGTGAATAGAAATATAAATCTGCTCTCTTTATTATGTAACTTGTTTTCTCTTCACTTTCCTTTGCAGCCCGAGCACATTTAGTGGCCTTAATCTATGGTGTCTTAAGATGGGCGATTATCATTACGTAAAAAAAACCCCAAAAACCAAAAAAAAAACAATTCGTGAAACCCGTAATCAAAAGTTGCCATGAGCAACAAAAAATAAGGAAATCTCACAACACCCCGTATATAGGCCTACGGTAAATGACCACTGCACTCTTCAACCTCACACCCTGGCACTATTATAGCAAGGAAAAGACGCCAAGAAAACACGTCCGGCCGGACCCCGGATGTGCGAAGGCTCCGGGGAAAAGGCGGGAGAAACCGGCGTACCTATTTGCACACACAACCAGCAGGGTGCACGTCCGGCATCGCAAGTAACTTGTCAGATACTTTTTTCATTATTATGGCGGATCAAGGAGGCAGACACCCTCTGCTTTATGTGTGCATGGAGGAATATTCCTCACTTGATACTTATTAGGTAGTGCGTTTTGAACTTGAAGAGTCATCACAACACAATGTAGGCTGTACATTACGGGTCCAGCTCCCACAGATGGAGGGCTAGGTGGGGTCGGAGAAAGGGTGGGGTTGGAGACTGGGGTTTAGGGTTCGACCCATTTTATGTTAAGGCCAAAAAAGTCTCCGGTTTCTGGTATGGAGCTTGCTCAAAAAGTGGTGCGGCGACGCGGCTTTTTTTTTTTTACCAGTTTTTTTTGGCTTCAAAATTGTCGGCTGAAGACTGCAAATGGTGCCCGACTAAACGAAGTGCAAATAAATATGGGAGTCTGCAGAGATCGAGGCCACATAAAGCTTATTCTCGATCATAACCCCATCTAAAAACACGTTAAAATTGTGCAGCAGCAGCAGGATTCCAGTCAAACCAGTGAGTTTGGCGGTTTTGAGACATCATCTTTCATTGAAAAAAACCTTTTCATTTTGCCGACGCGCATGGCTATATAGGGCGACGCTCGCGCATACCAGAAACCGGAGACTTTTTTTTGGCCTTAGCTGACCCATTTTAAACTTTCAGACCTATTTCAGACTTATATACATCTATCAATAAATTGAAGATGTCATCCCACGTACCCCACCCCACCCCACCCCCTCTCCCAGCTTGGCATGCTCCAACAAGGGTTCGCTACCGAGCTCGTGATCACAAGTTGCCCAAGGTCGACACTAAATATTATTGCCACGCTTTGTGAACGCGACACACGGGCACTGTAGGTCGGCGCTTGTCCTTACCAGGTCAATAGCGCCCTGATATTATGTCGTGTATGGTCAGCAAGCTAGCTCAGCTTGTACTATGACGAAAACGATTGGATCAAAAAGTTGTAGATTTCTGCCATGCATACAACGCTACATTTTTTTTTTAATTCTTGCAGCTTCTTCTGGAAGCACAGAAATATCTCTGCATGGAAAAAAATAGGCGAGAAAGATGTGGTCTGTCCGAGTATGAGGATATGACCCGTGGAGCCCTCTCTGTCTCTGTTCCAATTTTGCAAGGGGAAATTCCATAGAAAGGTGGCGAAAAATTTGCATTAACTACATGTATAGCTATAGTATACATGTACACCTGTATGTACAAATGTACACATATTAACAAAAAAGTTTCATCAAGTAAACATTATTTACAGCAAAAATTGCTTATTTAATGGGCTTAAAAATAACAATGAATATGAATAATAATCAGGGCCGGTTTGGGAAGACCATGGAGGAATAAGAACCTGGGAAGACCCTCATTTGCATTTGGGGGGGGGGGGTAAAATCATTGAGCAAGGTCATACATATTACAGGTTTAGTTGCACACATGGCCGGTTCGGTCCGGTAAACTCCTGCGTTGTATGCCTGTGTTGCATCCACGAGGCCAACTTGACGCGACGGGCCCGGGCGCGTGTTCGTATGCTAATGCAATTTAAAATGCAAAACGAATTGTGCTTTTCCGGTACGGGCCAATCGGATCACGATCAGCTGGCGTGATCAGCTCATTTACATTTTGTTTTGCTGACGTCACTGATCAGGCGAGCCGGTTTTCCCAGCATGCGGCCGGCGCGGCGCTGTAGCTTGTGTACATGCTTACATTGTGGTGTGATGACCCGTACAACGCCGGGATAATCAGTTGCACGCACGATGAGTAAGTGACCTTCGAAGAAAAATAAAAGCCCCTGCAATTCCGCCTAGTATAAAGTGACGAAATTCTGCAACAGAGTCATAATATTGCAAACATCTACGGAGTACGGGTGAGAGCTGATTCTTAAGAGCATTAATAAGCAGAAGCAGTATACTGTAAAACCACTCTACTTTCAATCTTAATATTTGTTGTAGTTTGGGACAGATACATTATATTGCCTTGCTCACACGGTGAGCCGAAGTTTTGAGAGGAATCATCGGAATAAAGCTGCATTAGGGCCTACAGCTGACTTCGTCTATATCTAGAGCTCATCTGAACTCAAAAACCACAACTCGTAAAGAAAATGGAGCTGAACCTCGCAGACAACGAGAGAATGTCGCCGAACCACTCGAATCAATCGATCCTGGGCGTGATGAAGGGCTTCATCGACGCCGTGAACGAGATGGATGAGACGGTACTGATCCCCAGCCGACTCATGGACATGCAGGTCGAGCCCAACACATTGGCCCTGCAACAAACCACCGGAGATACCAGCCCCACCACCAAGGCAGACCTAGCCGTCATCCCCGCCAACTGTGCCCAGGACTCGGTCAGCCTACACGCCTGCTACTCCATGCTCAAAGCCGTCAAGTCGGAGCTGATCAGGGGACCGATTTCCGAAGAGGAACGGCTGGCAGCCGAAGAGGATGCAGACAAGGAGAACATCGGGGCCGACAGCAACCGTAGTCTGGAGGAGGCCACCGCACGGGCCTTTAGAGAACATTTGATCGGGCTGTTTTCAGTACTCCAACAGCTCACCAACGTCAGCAAGAAACTGACCACCAAGTACCAAGAAGAACTGGGCGACTATCAGTCGTGTTTTAAACCCAAGTCGTCATCGTCATTTTTGATGTGAAAGACTGGATTTTTTTGTATACCGCAGAACTTTGCAAAACTGTGCAATGAAACTTTGAAAGGAGTTTTCTACTGTATATGTGTATATTTTTTGTTGGACTTCTCAAACTCTTTTTTTGTTTGTTGGACTTCTCATTTCGGCCTTTGAAGTGGGAATACAGAACTTTACACATTTTGTGAAACTAAATCTGTTACAGTGTTTAGACTAAACGTTAGTTTTTGTAAATTCTTATATGGTTACAACTTGCGTTGTTATTAACGCCCGACGGTCAACATGCTAAAATTGCCGACTTAAAATTTGTAAGATCTATATGGAATATTTATTTTTTGTTTGCAAATGTTTATATTTATTAATATTGAATCATAATCCCAGCATGCACATTGGTGAAAATCATTTTGAAAAAATCAATGCGATAATATGACACAAAATGGCAAACCAGTTTACAAATGCTGAGCCACTTAAAAAAAATATTTCCAAATTCACCCTCTTAATTTGTGTTAAGTGTTGCATACTAAATCGCACAAAAATAAATGGGTACTAAAGTATTTTTGTACAAATTTTCGTTGTATTCACGATACTCAACAGTTGGAAATGAAACATTGTGACATGTTTTTATGAGATATATTTTGGAGAGACTCACCCTAAAATGCATGACACATGTATTGGACAGGACTCCAATTACATGTAGAACTGTTTCAGAACTGTTCAAATATATCTCAAGGAATAGTAATCGAAAGTGATAGTGAAAATGCACAAAAAAAATCTTCATTGGCCTCTAGTGCTTTGTTTAAATTGTACAGGGAACTTTGCCCATTGTTTTGTACAGAATAAAATTGAGAAAATCTACAGTGAAATGAATGTTTGTTTATGAGTGTATACATGTACGTACAATAAAACGATTTGTAAAAACTACATTGTATTCACAACCCCCCTTAAACGTCGCACAGTTGCAAAAGTAAGTTCCAGTATTCGATTCAATTAAGAAATCAACCCCCCTTTAAGTTTGCTGAAAATGTGCCTCCCGATTTGGGGCGTAAAACCTTCGGCCTGGTCGAAAGTTTTTTGAAGTCAAACGGTCAAACACCAAATCGATATGTTGGTGAATACTTCAGATGACGTCACTTAAAACAAATTTAGAAGAAATATCGATTGGGTTTATATTGCAAGCGGTTGTTCAAGGGCTGACATGACACCAGACAAAGCGTGGTGGGATGGAACGAACTGGGTGTAGCATTGGGATGCGCGACATCCGACCACTTTGTCGGTATTGTATTCAAATTACATTCCAATGACTGGTTTTTTCCCCATTGCAACACGTTATAAAATTGGGGAAAATCATTAATATGAAGCACTTTTGAGGGATTTTAATGTGTTGCAAAAATACGATGTGGAGACCATATGTTTTCCCAAGCTCCCGAATTTTCAACTAATATTATAAAAACGAAGATTTCTTGTTTCCTCAGGATTAAGACAATGAAAGACACTGATTGGTCCTTTCCATGCTGGCCCCCTACTTTCTCGGAAGTCTTGTTTGTTCTTAATAATTATGTACGTACGTATTCGCGCAGGGCCAGCTGAAGGGGGACAACAGGTCCGTGCATAATGTGCATTAAATGGTCATTGTCTGGCGAGGCCAGGGTCACCGTCAAGATTCGTCCAATCACGGCTCGGGATAAGTCTGGCGTCATCTGATGGTCAACTGCAATGAATTTCGCACGATCGAAACGAAATGTCAAAATAAACTTTAAAACGTAGTTTACGTACATCCTTGATGTTTTGGGCAAGCGGACACAATTGCGTTTGCGGTTTCCTGACGGCGGTTTACACAGGATTATTTTCTTTATCCGGTTTATTAACGTACATAAACATATTCCTTTTGTGTCGTGATAAATTGTAACAGCTTTAATTAAGTACTACTCTCTAAAAAAAATTGTTTGGGGATTTTTTAAGCTGACGTATTTCCTGATAAACCCAAATACCGGCTTTGTTATTGACAGCTTCTATACGGCCTTCGAATACAATGCTATCAGCGGACTTCGCCTTCAGTCCTCGAGTTTTTGTTCTTTTACCGACGATGCAAACAATTGCTGTGAACAAGTTCTGGGTTTCCCGGATCTCAAGATGAATTCACACACCCCTAAAACCGAGTTGAAAGTATGCGTGAGAACACAGGTCAGAATGTTGGCGGGACTCAAGACTTCAGTGCTTAGGAATGTGGCGATCCGGATTTGGTCAGAGCCGGGAAAATCCCAGAAATCACAGAACGAAATCATGTCCTGCATGAAAAGTGCAAAGTGCCAAAAGTCAACACCGCACATTGTTTTTTTCTTCAATACTCTTCCACTATACACATGTATTCCTTACTCAATTGTACAAAATAGCGATTGCATTTTTTATGCAAGTATTTTTTTAAATGTATTCAGACGAGTGGCAAGTGATAACGGTTTTTCCCGACTTGAGCAATGGACGAATCTGAATTTGATTCAACATAATTATAATAAACTATACACATATATATTATTGACTTTGACAGAATATTTTGAAGCCAAAAGCACTATAAATGGAAGTAAAAACGTTCTCCTTAATCCTGTCTTGAAGCTAAATTCTTTTAGAAAAAAATTCCCCTATTCTGTATCTCACCATGGAGGTAGGATACATACCTATGTTTTGTAATAGTAGCCAGGTTTGAAAATGCAGTACAAAAATAACAAAATTTGATGTTATTCGGTAGAACCCTTTCTTATTGCTGCAGTCTTAATTTCAAATAAAACCCAACTTTTTAAAATTAAATCAATTTACAAAAAAAAGCATGTGGGTAAAAAAAATAAAGAGTAACAAGAACAATGCAACATTTTATGAATTGTATGTAAATCATCTTACTGCTTGCACATTATGCGAACGATTTCAAAATGACATTTTTTCAAGGGAAAAAATGTAGCCATCACATCAGGCGATCTGGCTTTGCAGACATGATCAATACTAGTTGGAGGACACCGTTATGTAACGCCTCAAGTGGCAAGGCTGGGCCTCCTGCATGTGCTGTTGGCGTATAGCCTTGAGCCCATCCAGACAGCAGTTTTCTTCAAAACATGGCAAACAAGTCTCTTGTGGAAAGTCCTTGCACTGTCTGGAGGAGGAGGGGGGGGGGGGGGTTGAGAGGGAGGTAGCTTTGATGGAAATCATCTGGGATTAAAATAAACCTGGGAATGGCCTCCATTCACAGTATGGCCTGACGACCAACTAGGCAGGGGAATAAAAAAAGGGATTTTAAAATTGAATTTTCCTTCTTTTTTTTCTTCAGGGCACTTATATTCAACAACAATCAACACTTGTTCCTTACATTAGAATTTCAGCTTTTATCTAAAAACTGTAACTCACTAAAAGCAGAGTTAAAAATAAAACTAAAAAATATATATTGCACAAGGTCTACTTGTAGAAGAATACAACGTTTAGGAAATGGATGAAAGCTTGCATTAATTAACAAAGAAATCATGAGAGTTGATTCAAATTGTTTGTATGATACTAATCATGCAAAACAATGCTACTTGCTCGGTATCCATACCTCTTTGTAATCTGTTTTGACACTAAGCGTCAAAGGAATCAATCTTGGGACAAATTAATAAAAGAGTAACAAATGATCAGAAAGGGGTCACCACGAGTCCGACAAGTTTGAATATTTGAATAATTGAATTATTACATATTTAGTTTGGAAAACACCAACTTCCAACACCAACAAACCCAAATCCATGCATGTTGCAATTTGCGTTGGCAGCTGCTGGTCATTTTTTTTTGCAGGACAATTACCAAAATATAACAAATTATTGCTAAAAAAGGTTCTACACTCGTACATTGCATAAGAATATCTACATTCTTCAAAGATCAAACCATGCATTGATTTTAAGAAGGGATCAATTATGTACAGTAAATTTTAATCTATCCATATATACATTACAAACGCCATAGAAGTACATAAGTTCAGTGAAGTATCCAATATGTTTGGCAGGAGGCTCTTTTTTTCTGTTAATTTCAATCAAAAAGCTTCAGGAATTGATTTTCAAATACATTTCCTCATAAGCTTTTGTGATCGCAGTACTGGGAATTCATTTCACCCCCAAGAAAAAAGGTGGGAATTTAAGGGGTTCAGTTATTCAGAATTTTAGCGAAAAAAAAAAATCCTACCCAGCTCCAAAGCTTGGATATACCACTAATAAGTACAACATTGAAGCACTTTCGAGTCAATTTCTATAAAAGACACGGTGGGTTAAATAGAAACTTAAATTTGAAAACCTTTAATTTTCTATTAGCTAGCACCAGTAACATTTGTTATTCACATCAAGGAAACCACACAGAAGATTATACACTTCAGCCAGACATTGAATTCTGTGCCTGACTAAGCCTAACAGTGCCGGTGGTAAGCATGCAGACATTACTGTTTGCATACGGGAGCTAGGCTTTTGTCAAGCAACCCATGCATTGTGCACATTTTTTTTATTACAAATTTCGTCGCATTCACTGCATCACATACATATGGTGAGGCAGTATTCACTATGGATAGAATTTTCATGACATTGCAATCACTGTCGTAATAGTAACATCATATTGCTTGGAAGCGCAGTCAAAAATAAGGGATGTACATGTAGGCATACATTTGGCGCATATGCAAAATGTGACATCACATTTATTGCAACCTACTTCATATTCAAAAGTAGTGTCATAAGAACCTGATATGGCCCTCATACGAGGGCCAATACTCTCACTATTGCATGCACAGAGCCCATTCATACACCACAGCTAATTATATGAAACTGCTAAGCACACAAATTTGCTTAACACACAGGTTGCTTAACACACAGGTACTGGTCAAAATGGCATGTGATGTGCACTGATTGTGACTGGTTCCCTACAGATTTCTGCTTAGCAAGAACATTTACTGTGAGCTGTATTTTCTGCTTAGGACCCGTCTCAACTTAAATCCGGGAGGAGTTCCCGGACAAGTTGTAGGTAGAATCATTCACGTTGTCCGGAAGAAGCTCTGCCTTTGTCCAAGACATGTTCCGGGGAAATCTCCATCAGCAACTGCTTGACTCACCAGTACTGATAACTTCATTGCTGGAAGATTGAGAAGTTGTTCAGAATCCTGCAACTTATACCCGATACAATACCTCGGATATGAATTCTTTCCCAGTTGTCTTTTTTTAACCCTACAGTTCTAAGACATTGCTGTAGCTCAGTTCGTGGGGCAGGGCGGACCGGCGCGGGTAGAAGGTGTGGGTCAAGGAGTAGGAGTTGAGATTACCCAGGCAGGACATGTAGATATCAGCAAAACGACACAGCCTGGAGGTGAAGTAGGATGGATTGTGGAAGGTTCGGAAGACGCTGCCGAACTGGGGGTTGAACAACGACTTGGTTGTGTTCCTGAAAGGGAATCAGTGGAAATCCTGTCTTGAGCCAATTCACACTTTATTCAACTGATCATTGAGGAATGCACTGCCATGTTTTTCGTCACTGGACTTGTGAAAAGGCTCGTCATTTTCTTGTGAACGAACTTGTGATGATTTTACTAAAAGGGCCACATCTTGCCCAAGAAAATGAGTTTGTATGAGGCGGAGATAGGTGGTAGTAAGAGAAAATCATGAGGTGCGGACATACCTGACTTGGGTTCTTTCTCTCAGCCATTCCTGCACAACTGCCTGGCAACCAGGATCTGTATGAACCTAAAGAAAGCACAAGCAAGTCGAGAAGAAATCGAGCAATGTAATGAATTGTCAATCATCCCCTCCCTAACCAACACCCCCAAAAAACTTTGGGCTATATTCCATTAATAAATCCTTGCCAGTTTAACCATCGTTGAGTACATTCTATTTTCCCAACACTGTGAGAGAGGGGGGGGGTGTCCCCACCCCCTCAGACCCCGGCCCGATTCCCCTTGCCCTATATGTAGTTAGTAGTCACTGGTGACTATCCAGTAATAAATATCCATACCTGGTGTTTCTGGATGAGTTCTTGCAGCAGCACGAGCCATGTCAGTGCCTGCTTGAATGGGACTGAGTTACAGATCGCAATCTCATCCTGTATAAAAAAACAATGGACAGAAAATGAACGAAAGTGAAAAGGCATACTAGCCACAAACTTATGTTGACTAATTGGACTGAAGGTCCAAGGAATAATTTTGTTTTCTATTTTGAGACAGTGTCAATTAGTGCTCGGGACTCGTTTATGAAAAACACAGAACTAGAAAAAAAATGACGCAAAGAGGAAGCCCTGACATGTTGTTGCTTCCTTAATGATGTACGTGACATTTTCAAGTGACGCAAATAACAGAAATACCTGCAAATCCTTAAAGTCTTACTGATGGTAAAAATGACTGTTAAAATCACACATTTTGTTCAAAGTATTTTCCATGAGAATTTTCATTTTAGCTTTTTAATTAAAAAGCAAAAAATAGAATTTCTTGTCAATTTCTTGTCTCTGAAAAAAGAACCGTCGGTTCTTGACCAATGGCAGTCCTCCAATTAATGCCCCGTGTTATTATTTCTGGGATTTAATCCCCAACCGAACCAATTACTGCTCTTGTGTATTTTCAGCGATAAAAATTAGCTTCCGTTTTATCTGCAGATGGTGCACAAATAATGAACACGCTTTTTAAGGAAATGTACATAACATAAATGTAAGATTTGTGGAATAAAAAAAAAAAAATATGTAGTAAACTACACTGTATCCAAAAAAAATGGCAAAAATTAACATATCTGCATTTATGCAAAGCATAATTTAGACAAAATGGCCCACACAATTAATTCTAACCAACAGGATAAAATTTCTTTAGAGTTACAAAACAGTGCAAATCAAAGCTGGAACATATGCAGAAATCAAATCCATTATATTTTGAAGACAATTTAAAGGCAGCATTTTGTTTCTATTCATGGAAAGCCTAAAAGCCAACTTGCAACTACATGGCTTTCATTTCCCTGAGAATTAAAGAATAATAGTGAAAGGAAGAAAAGAATGTGGCGTGATCATGTGTTAAAGTTTGTTCACCCCTGAGTCCAATGACTGCCATTTCAATGTGCAAGACAGGCCTATTCTTTAAAGTTTTACTGCGGTTTTTAATTTCTTTCAAATTTTAGGTCTTAAAATGAAAAAAATGCTTCACTCTCCAGCCTGCGCATTAATTAGCATAAGCAAAAGCCCAAATTAACATTTTTATTATAACAAAATCGAACATTAAACAAAAATTGAATATTTTACATTTAATATCAACTCAAAGCTAATCTACATTTTCATGTCTCACTTAGATATGTGAAAAATAATAATTGTTAACAATGACAAATCAAACTGTCCATTTATTTCCTTTCATTTATGTTTAAAGTAAGCTGTAACAACAAATCTTACAATCCTTTCAAACACAATTTGATTATCAAAAAGGGGAGGGGTAAAAAGTGGGGTGATAATGTCCAGCAAAGTTTGTTCACCTTAGAAGTTCTCTGACCTTAATGGGGAGCAAGGAAGGACATGAATATTCATAGAATGAATCAGGAGAGAGTTGAGTCTTGTCAGAGTCTACCATTATTGGATGAAGGGCAGGTAAAATGTTCATGGATATTGAAATAATGCCTATTGTTACTTGGTTCAACAACAAAAAGCAAACAGAAGATTTCAAAGCATGTCTGAGGTCTTTGTTTTTTCTGACAAATTTGTCGATCGAATTTCAACTGTGTTTTCAAGAGTGTAGCACATTTTCGTTTGAAGAAACGGCAGTATATTTTCACCTCCAACCAAAATGGAACGGCCCATCTGCAGTTGATTGACTGCAGCATACAGTGTGGGGTGATGGTGTGATGTTTTGTCAACCCTGTACCAAGGGGAAATACCACCCTCACTGATGTATTATCACCTCTGTGGGCAATAAAAGCTAAACAAGAGTATTATGAGGTTGCAAAACAACACATGATAGTGCAAAACTAAATAAGTTTCAATCAGTGTTGATATAATATTAAAGATATCAAGATAAGAAAGAAATAATAAGGAGTTGGAAAAATAATTAAGTCCTAAATTTACAGCAAATGTTCTCTAATGCTGTGATTTCTTTTTATGCTGTTTTTGTGTGAATGTTGTGTGAGATATTTCAGCTGAAGGATTTGGAGAGATCTGTGCCTAATATTTTTGCTCAGATTTAAGAGCTGAATCATGAAGCTCTCTGTGATAAAATGAACGTAGCGGGAAGGGTAGGACCATATAGAAAGTCCTTTTTATGGTAGGGCCGAAGAAGGGAAGGTGTTGAAAATTAGGTGGTTTAATAAAAAGGTCTGAACAAAATTTTGAATAAGTTTTGACATTAAGTTGTTGTACTTGAGGCACACCAGTTTGAAATATATTTAAAACAAATTTGTACTTTGAACTCTTCTTTACTACATGTACCTGACTTTACAGGTTTGGAAACTCAGCGTGAAAACTCTGTAGTTATATATCATACATGTAGCTCCATGGTTAACTGACAAATTAACAAAGAAAAAACATTTCTAAAGTTTCTAGAGTTAAAAAGAAGGAGAATCAAAACACCCACACAATTGCAATGGATGATTGCCCAGGAAAAATAATGTGACTATAGCGTGCGCCGGTACCCTTTACTTTGTCTGGGGATCTATTTTAGGTACCATTTTTCAGCATGAAATAAATCATCCATGAAAAGGCAGGAATATTTACACACCAACTGCTCCAGTCAAGTCTATGGCAACCAGACAAAGGTCATTTCCATCACGTTAATGTCAAGCTTTTTTCACTTCAATTATGCAAGCATACTTTTATCCCTCTAGAAGAGTTCACAGCTGCAGTTCCTTTAGTAATAGTACTAGGACTTGGAAGTTGGAAACAGAAAAGAAAACTTCACAATAAAACCCAGAGATTTCTTTTAATGGCTTGTGAATAAACTGTGGTACCTTTAATTGCCCTTTGCCGAGTCTGCACAGACAGTGTATTGGACCCCAAGTTAAAATACCCATGTTGTTTTAGAGGGAGAAAATAAACATTTTCCTGGTCACAAATCCAGACATCATGAAGAGTTCACAAAACTTTTAAACAAACGTCAGGAGTTTTACTGAACCTTCTATTCTGCATGGAGAGAATTTCTTTGATTGCCTTTCCACTGAACTTGAATGCGTGAACAGTAAATAACTTAATGCTTTATTACAACTGTACTTGAGGCGTCAGGAACTTCACATGGGGCAGATATACACACCCTTGCAAAAATATCCACGGTATTTTTTGGATTATGGGATCATTAATTCAAACACTGGAACTTTCCAGGGCTTAAGTCAAATTTTAATCCAAAAATTTACCATTTATTCTGATAAACTTTCAAGTTTCAATAGAAAGTGCTGGTAGTGAATTGTTTTGTCAGCATTCATCTAACTTGAGTAACAATTTCAAAGGTTTTTTTTTCGCCAAAGATTTGAATATATTCCTTATTGTTTCTGTAAACTTAGTTTCAGTGCCACAGTTGAGTTCAACATTTGCCCAGCCAGGACACGTAATTATTTTCTAAACATGAGGTTTCCGGCTTCCTTTGACGCTTCCTACGAATGTATCTTTGGCCTAATGCACTCCTCACAACCGACAGACGAAGAAAAAGGGGGCATGGTGGCGGTGGTGGTATTGGTCGGGGAGGGGGGACCTACTAGCGCCTGTACTACATTGTACACAATGTATTTATAATACTACATAAAAAAATAAGACCATAGAGTGCTTGGGTGTTTTCGGGCAGTACATGGAATAATAGGCAGGGCACTTTTGGGCAGTATAAATGTACAGGGGCTCACGGGTTATATGCTGGTCAATCATATAGATGTTCTTTTTTGATGTATTGATTTACTGATGACAAGTTATCCAAACATCTTTGCAAAAACTTTTTTTGTATCATGCTACCAGATTTCAACAAAATTTATTTCTGTTCCCTTCACATGTCAGATGTTTGTCTATTGGTATGGACAACAAACCAAACAAGCCTAACTGCTATGCTTAGGTAAAACCAACATTGTTGGACGACCTTGCATGAACCTGGCCTGGATATATCCTGTAAGTTTGTATTATTGCACAAGAACATGCAAGGTCTTGAGCATGTGATTTTTAACATCTGGGTACTCAAATTCTTTCGTAACATCAGAAACCAAGCTTTAAATTAGCTAATTATTTTTGAAAATTGACATTAAAGTGGATATAATAATGTGATGTTATAAACATGTGGTTTAAAAACTGGTTAAGGGCTTGGCTGTCAATATTGGCCTGAGGCGTAGGCCTCAACAAGGCCCCTAGTTTCCCAGGGTAACTTATAATTAAGTCCCATGTATTTATGAACTGATTTAAAATAAGTATAATTTACCAAATCAGTTGAAACACGACACAGGCTACTTAACATATCATAATGTGATCAATGGTTAAGTACCTTTTTAAACTGAACTGAATACCATATAGGTACAGAAAAAAATTGTGCCTTTAAGACTCAGCTCACTTTGTATCATGACCCAGTAACATGTCAACTTCGTACCAGACAGAACGTGCTAGCATGCAACCCAGACTGGTAAATGATTATCGTGTTAAAGGCCACAGCTAGGCCATTCACAACCGCACTTTGGAAGTCTGCGCCTTGCAATGATTTCATTATCATACATGCATTGTTTAAGGCAGGAAGACTCTTTACAGCAGGAAGATCACGCCCTGGTTATAGGCAGCTAGTCTAACCATTGTCCAACCAATTGGACAAACATCTGGTTTAACATTAACAGCTGTTTTCCATCTCCCAATTAATTCGCAGGGCTTGAATTTCAGGCATAATCAACTAGAAAATATCGTAGCTGATTTAACTTATTGGCTACTAGTGCAGTATTTTTCACAAGGGAAATCATACATGTGCTGAAAGAAATGTCCTATAAAATACTGAACAGAAAATAAAAAGTAGCAAACATAGTCCATGTGTACCTTGCAACAATTGAGATGTAAATTTTTTCCCTGATTGTTTTTTTTTAAGAGATGAGTGTGTGTTAATTGTTGATCTGAGGCAATTTATTTAGACTACAGCCTGATCGATATGACCACGGAGGATTATTCCTCTTTTAAGATTGCATTGTAACTCAACTGTGGCATGATTGAGCATTGAGAAATGCCCCATATTTTAGGGGAATCAACACTTTCAAAGAAATACAAACACACAGCACCATGGCAAGCAAACAACAGGTGCACAAATGGCACATGTCCCCAGTATGTATTTTTCATGTTGACAGCATGCATGCATGCACTGACCACAGGTTTATCATACAATGTGAGAATGCTAGGGCCTGTTTCCTGGAATAAAGGTACTCCCTCCACACACATGTACAAACGCACTTAATAAGCCAGTTGCTAACTCCCCCTGAAGAGCTGTTCTTGGAAGACAAGACATGGGTTCAGGGGATTATACAGCAAGAGGAATAATTATTCACGATTCTTTGTATTCAAATTAGGCACCTGTAGACTCAGAACATGCTCTTTCTTCCAATTGTATTGCAGAATAATTGTCTTGTTATAAATAACCATCATGTTTGCAGTTTTCCTTAATAATTTGAAAATATGCATTTAATTCGTGGAGCTATATAACAAAAAGATCCGCCCATGTTTAACTTAAGCGCTTTTTTGTTATTTGATAAATAAATTGATATCAGTTATTTATGGTATTCCAAGGAAATGGACATGTTTTTATGAATTCTCAATTATTATGAATATTTTATAGCTGATAAAAAACTACAGATTACATGGAATATTCTTTGGCACACAGTGAAAATATGCAAGCCCGGTGCATTGCTTCAGAATTGACAATCTAATTATTTTTAGTTCATATCTTTTTTTTGTATATTGTAACAGTGTATGTAAGGATTAAATTCAATAAATGTGCAAATTTGCATCGAAGATTTACCCTAAAATAGAATGGGATTATAGAAATTAGTGACTTTTATCAGGCAGTGATAAGATTTAAGCCTCAGATAAAAGCAAAAAAAACAACCTGACATACTTTTATATTTAAAGTTCATCATTGTTTTTTCTAGTACTGTTTAGATGTTGGTTGGCCCCTAACACAAAGGATAGAAACCAAATGTAGGGTAACTAGAGGCTAACAGAAACAGGAAAACAGGAAATAATTAGACATCGTGTTGGCCATGCAATATTTCACAGAGTTGATGGGCCTCCATAATTACAAAATAAAGACTACAGTGTAGTTCTGCCTAAAAAGAAATTGGGTAAATGTTATTCATGTAGATTTGCAAAAGGTGTAGAGCATTTGGGTTCTTGTGACGATTACAGACAAAAAAGTACACTACAGATTAATCCGTTACATTACATCTGTGAAATTAACGGATAGAGGGCAGTGCATGAAATACACTAACACTTGCCTATACAGAAAAAACCCTGCCCACTTACAGAATTTGTTTTAATAAAAAGAATGGAATTATAATCCCTCCTCACACATACACAAATATAAAGACTACACTGACAGTCTCATTATAAAATTACCAAATAAAATTTGTTGCACTTTCCAAGCTTTTAACACCCCCCCCCCCACAAAACAACAGGCAATTGTTTCAACCCGACTCTACTTATCTCATATTTCACTTCACTCAACAAATATTTTGGATAAGAGGCACATGATATCATGGTGGTGTGATCCCTTTGGACAATACCAAATATTAACCAGCAATCTTCCAGATGCATTTTGCCACAGATACAGATCTAACAGATAATTGAGGGGGGCACAAACCAACAAAAGTTGCGACAGTTCAAGGGCTGAGTAAACAGCCACCAAAGTTTGCCCAAACACTTCACAGATAATAATTATGCAGGCACTGAACTAGATAATGCATCACAGTGGACGATGACGCAAATTAAAGGGTGGGTTTTAATGTTTAACTCGGAGCATTATACGACGGTGCCTCAGTCACTGAAACTGGGGCAGATTACTCAATCACAGCAGTCCTGGTAGGTTAATATGACAGTGGCTGGCCTAACCAAATACGTGGACTTACTCCTTTCAATAATTTATTTAAATAATGAGTAAGACCATAATAATAAATGAGATACAGATAAAATTTGACTCTTTTTAAAAAGTTGTTTGATTGTTTGTTTAGTTTCTCATTTTGTTTTACACAGAAAGAGTTATTGGGCTCAGTACTAGATCAAAAATTCTGGGGGCTGAAAATTCTTGGTGGTTTCAAAAACTTCAAATATATTACATTTTGAAAGACCTGATATTAAATAAATGTGTGAACCATTAAGGGAAATTTCAATAACTTCAGGAAAATTGGAGAACTATGTATGTATGCCGAGTCTAACGTTTCTGTGCATATATGGGCGGTGCAGTATAAAGGAGAATATTTCACACTTCCTTTGAATATCTTCAGTTGACTAATAAGCACTGATGCAGGTCATGATCAGTGCCCCTTCTCTGAATTTGTAAGTGGTCACTTCCCCCCATTGAAATACCTGAAGTTGGTCAACAGGAAATGTCAGCCAAATGTTTATTGACGCTAACCTCCATCACACATACCCTGTCTTGCGCATAATTTACACACTTTGGGAGAGCCTTGGAGGTGATATTTTATAGGGGGAAGTGAGTTGTTTATGAAGGATTCTTTCTTTGATTGGGATGTCCTGGTTTATATAATACTGTTTGAATTTTATGTAATTATACCTAAATTAACAGGGGTGTTGAAACGAACAATTCTAGGTAGTTCTCCTGCTTTCAGTTCATAAAAAAATACGGCTAAATTTTGCCTGACAAATTTTCCGTAACACTATTTTTGTACATTTAAATTGGGAACCATATCGAACTATGAATTACAAAACTTACTGAACATTATCACTCACTATGTACACTTACTTATCTTTATTCTATTTTCAAGACTTTCACTTAAAAATTTAGTCCCGCATAAACACAAATCTATGTAAATGGTCCTGATAAATTTCACTCCAAAACAACTTTCTCCATACTTCTATCTGCATGAGATATCGGTGCATAGATGTGACAGTCTGCTGATGCAATATATGCAGGCGGTTGGAACATGACCAAACCAACTTATCAATTTCTTGTGTCTTTATGATGAAAAGAAATACTTTAAAAATTACTGGGTGTTATCCATCATGGGCAAAAGTATACATCCGCTCGGAGACAATGCCAATATTTATTTGAAACTAAATGAAAAGAAATAGCTTGTTTTTACATTTTTATTTTTGACAATTTCAGAAATTGTTATCGACACATTTTTTTTTTATTGATGCTTGTTATTTACGGGGCTTCAAAATGTGGGACAGATGATTAAATATAGGAAGTCAATTGCAAAGTTGAATAGTGGCTGGTTCATTGCAATATTTGGTGGCGCACTCTATTGTAAAAATATTTGAAAAAGGTTAACTTACGTCTAGCTCCGGGATAATCCCGCCCGTCCGCCAACCGTTCTTCAGACATGGATCCACAAGATCACTGTAAACGTGGTCGCCAAAATAGAGCACGGTGGAAGGATCCCACTGAGTTAACTCAGAAAACTGTTCCATGTTACCCTGTTAGAAGGAGAAATATTCAGAATAAATAAATAAAACTTCTATTGTCATGTTATGGATGAACAGACATTTAGGCTCCGGCTTGGAGACTCTGACTCAAAATAGGGTCAAATTTTATTTCAACAACATCAAAATCTATAAAAAGAGGCCAAATATCAGAGTATTTGCAATGGGAGAGTTTTAAACATGCGCACATTAGTTAAAACATGACGCAATTATAGGTCTCTCTCAAATGACGTCATTTCCTACAGACCAGCCATGTGCAACGGCATTTTGAGCGTCAACTTGCATAACGCGCATCGGCTGCGTTGTAATTCGAACACATTTCGAGCAACTAACACCCGTGTTTGGAACATTTTCAACACTGCGCAATGCATGCTTGATTACGTAAAATACGCAGTTGCAGTTCTCTTACAGAGATGGCCATCTTTAAGAGAGACCTATTGAAAAGGACCAATGTGTTTGCTACCACCAATTGTCTCAAAGGTCTCCCATTGGTTCGATAAAGAATGGTCTCTCAGAAACTGACCCACGTTTTTCCTCACCTGCAAGTAGATTTTGCCTTTTGTCAATTTAGTGACTCGAGCCCAAGATGGCATGCCCGTCTTGCGGTAGATGAAGCGAAAAGGTCTGCCCATGAGGAAATAAAGAAAATCAACGTATCAGAAGTTGAGAAAAATAATCGTTTGACTCAATGTTTTGGATTTCTATTTAATGATACCAAATTCCCTGAAACATATTACTCAATCCAAAAATCCAGGAATCCACTAAAATGTGGCTGTATTTCAAATGTTTGTAAATTGGGAAAAAGAAATACTATGCAAAAGATGGAACCTATGGGTGTGGTGTTATCACAAATTTGATATTTTGGAAAGGAAGGCATAGACTTCCCAGCATTTTGCAGAACTAGAATAGCCCATGTTTATGCAAGTGTCTGCAAATCTTATTGTTTGCAACAAAAACAAAACAATTTTTTTTGTGTTTTGCTTGTTTGTTCGTTTTCTTGGGGGGTGGGGGGTGGGGTGGGGGGGGTGGGGGGGTTTTACCTTGTTGTGTCCTGGAAGAAGAGAGGCTTGCGTGCTTGGGTGATGATGACGTTGAAGAGATCGATCCAATCTGGGCCCAGTAAATACTTCATGCCTTCGTCTCTACGGCCGACAGAAAATCATGATCATTAATAACACAAATACAAAACGATTTGAGGGGCAAACATACAAAATTACTGGTCCTGATGCACTGGCTGATTTGCGTCAAGAGGCAGTCCAATCAGCTAACATGGATGGATAACTCACTAGCGAGGTCTTGTATTCTTTGCAATCTTTGGCGTACACTTACACAAAGTGGAACGGACTATTTGTCATCAGAAACAGCTGTTTGCCTCCTTCGTGAAGCATCTTGATGTACTCTGGAATACCGGTCTCCGTCTCCAAATACTTTTCTGAAAATCAAGAACAACAGTTTTAAATACTTTGTGTGATTAAACAAGAATCGTTTGTCACATGCCAACTGTTTTGGCCCGATTTTTGTTGCTAAGAACAGAATTTGCCAAAATATTAGCTGAGAAAAAAAAAAGGCAGCATTTTGATGGTGTCATACAAAAAACCCAGTATTTTTACGACAGTTTTAAGACGGTTCAGATGTTGATAGTCATTCTTAATTTTGCCCCCAACCTCACTGGCATAAAAAAAGCCGGATACAATGCTAGGCCCACTGGCTTCATATGTAATTCATCTCCACTCACTTTTGGGCGTAAATCCTCCAAAGTGTTGGAGGGTTGGGAACTTTATTTCTGTCATGAATCAAAGAAAACGTACATAAATATTTATGATTAAAACTACTGTTCATGAGCATCATACTCACCGACATTTCCCACAACTTCTTTGTGCATAATTCCTGAGATGTGAACTTCTTTAACTGCATTCTGTAAAACGCAGAAAATTGTTAGACTTTTTAATGAAATATTTGTTTTCTTTTTTAAGGTGACTCCATAATTATATATATTTAAAATAGGAGAGGCTTCAGTCTATGTCACACAAATACAACAACAAAGCAAAACTATTTTATGGCAAACAGTGCAGTTTTGGTTTAACATGTCTGACTGTAGAGATATCAAAAAGCAGGAAAATGCCTAACCACGCAAGACTGTTGCTTTAAAGGGATGTTTTTGTACCTACGTGAATATCAGTGAAGAGGTATTCTGGATCGTAATCTATTTCATTCTCCTTCAAATACTGCAAAAAAAAAAAGGGAAAACAATGAAAACAAAGGTTTGAGGATGTATTAAAATCACAGGAAGCCTTACAAATTACCGCTGGAGTTTTGTTTCAACTTTCCTATATTCCAATCCCCCAAAATGGATGCATGTACTAGAAACTATCCAGAACAACTCTAAGAATGCCACGAAGTACCCGACAGAATATTAACGTATTGTCAATGCAGGAAAAAAAAATATTGTTTGCGTCCAGGCTTCAAGACCCCACTGTTCTCCCAAAAACTTTGGCTTCTTGTCTGACTGAAATTTTGAAATAATATAAGGCTCAAATCTCCTCGAGCCAAAGCTGTAGACTAAGCCGAGATCTTTAAAAACCTCTTTGGCCCCATTATGTCTGAATGAAGGGCACCCTCTAGTGTTTGGCTGATGTTTTACCTCTGCGACGTTGGCAAGCAGCGCCATCTCCGGTATCGCAAAGAGATCCATGAGTTGCTTTATGGGATGGCTCTGAAATATATAAAAACAACCATTGGTAAACACAATGAACAGATACCGAGCCACATGGTACATAGGGATTAATGACATCTGACTAGCGCCCCTTGAATAAAGACATTGACAAAATGCGGGATCGTCAACAGAGGGCTGGATAGCTCAGTTGGTAGAGCAGCGGTACCAAAATGCGGAGGTCGCAGGTCTATTTCTTGTAACAGATTACAAATCATCACATATCAATCACGAGTCCTACAGTCTCCAATCAACTCATAAGTTATTCAAATGAACGGTGGCAAAGGAATTCCTTTGTTACTGTTCATCGCCTGTTGCTTGCGACTGAACTTGTGAATTGATATATACCTGGAGCCGTCACATCTTCCTCGAAACTGTAACAATCTAAGATGCTTACCACCGGCCCCGGAGTCATCAAACTCTCAGAGATGTGAGTTCCTTGGTAACTGGCTCTTACTTCCTCATCACTCACTGGCTGCTTGCCCCTACATTTAATTACATAAAATGTTGCAATATAAGGTTGATATTCAGTTAAATTACTCCTCAAAAATGTTTGTCAGCCGAATGCGCCATGCACGTACAAATAGTACAATCATACATGGAATTGTGCCAAGATCCTTTAAAAAGAAAAGAAGTAAAGTCTGTCCCAAGCCAAAATGGTTTATCTCCGATTTCAGTGGCATGAAACGACTGAGAATATTTCTATTCCCCCTGGATGGGATGCTAGTCCATCGCAGGTTACTCCCCAGCTAATGCCGGTACCCATTTATACTCCTGGTTGGAGAGAGGCAAGTGGGGATGAAGTGGCTTGCCCAAGGCCACAACATACAGCCAGCAGCTGGATCCTATCCATTAACGTAAACATTGAAAGTTATGCAGCATGTATTTACTTCGCAAGTGTAAAAACCAAAGAAGTGTAGCTTTTCTGTATTTACAACTTTAAAGAGTTTTGAACAATTGAAAGTGAACATATTTCCCAAGATCCTCAATTAGGTTTTTTTCTTTGAAGGAGAAATCTGACTCATTCCTTCGCAGTCATCTTGACGATGAAAGACGTCGGTATCAGGAATGTGAATATCACAAATTCACAACTATCATCATCAGTCAATTACCTGTAAACAGTTCCCAGCTGTATGTGCTGAAAGGCGTCAATCTTCAACAAGTAACCCTGAATAATGAAAAATATCAAGTACTAATGAAACAAAAATTGTGTATGTAGCAAAGACGGAAGCATTTATGTTTCACTAAGCATTTGTCCACATTTTTCCGATTTATACATTTTGTTGAAATTATACCTACCCTTTTCGTGTCAAAATGCAGACCTCTTATTGCAAACTCTGGCGAGTACTCCATATTCTTGATTCCTGGGGGAAACTGGAGGAACAAAAAATATATGAAAAAACAAACCCAAACATTTTAGAAATGATTTGAAAAGCCTTCACAAACAATCAGTGTTTTCTAGTGTGGATTTCAGTATATATTTGGGCTTATTTTTCTTTGGAACAGCATTGATTTTAGGTGAAAAAAGAACTTCTTGTCAATAAATACCTCTTTTTGATTGCAAAAAAATACTTTTCTTCAAAAAAAAAATATCTTCTTCCCTTGCCAAGCCTTTTACACAGGCTAGTCACCAACAGTCAGATTCTATTTTCAGGCAAGCACTCTGACTAGTCAAATTCGGTCAACAGACAAAAGCAGGCAAAAAGTAGGCACAGCTGGCTTATCAATCACAAACAGTCAAAGCATAGCTGTATCAAGTTACATAAACAGTCACAGCCAGTCAATCCTTCTTTCTGAAGGCTGGGAGCTCTTAAATCGGTCACTGGATTGATTTCGACTGAAAGGACAACTTTGTGCAGAATGTATGTTTACAGTATTTTTTTGCAATGTCAATCAAAAAGAGATGTTTATATTTCTTTTATCTTTGGTTGTCGGATAAGTCTAGAATTGGTCTCAAGAGTCACACCTACCATTTTTCTCTCCACCAGATTCTCGACGGCCTGATTGTAGATGAGATAATGTAAGTGCTTGGTGTAGCACGCCAAGGTGTAGTCGTAGTCAAACCCATACACTTCAATGTCCGACATATTGACTTCATTGTTGGCAAATACTGTCTTGGGTTCCACGTTGATGCAGTGATTTAACGCTGTAAGACAATGCAATACAGTGGCCATGATGGTCTCTGATAAAATTTAAGCTCAGAATAAAAAGAAACAAACCCGACAGCCCAAGTATTGTGGTCTTTTTCAACCTAAAGCAGGCTTCTCCAAGTCTTATTTTCTGATGACACCATTTTTGCAATTTTGAACAGTATGTTGTGCTGGAAAATGCCATTTTCTAAACACATTTTATGGTTGGTGCCAAGCAATCAGCATTCACAATGCGTTCCGGTGATCACCATCTTTACTTATTACTTTATTCCCCCCCCCCCCGACCTATAGCCACAGCCCATGTGATCAAGCTATTCAAATGAGTAATTTGTCGGAAACTTTCATTTGGAGATTCAGGCCAAAATAGGGCCACTGCATCACATCACTTCATCACATCCCTTGGTGTTCCGACTTCCACAATTTTTTGAACTAAAGATGGTACCAGCATGCAGTTTTCACAACAGTAATGCTGAGATTGTGCTCTTTGACCAGGGTCGACAAATGACTCATTTATTGTAGCTTGATCACATTATGGAAAGAATATAGAAACCAAACACCACTTTTTTGTCTAGGTCAATCATTGTAAAAATATTGAAAAGACATGAATCTGGGAGTACTGAGAAACATTAGAAAATACTTTAAAAATGCACTTGACTCTCCATAGACTTTGTATACAACCAAAACGTACATTCTTTCCGCCCCTGCCAATAATGGCTAGGCCATAAACGTTATGCAATACAAATTTTGCATGCATGCGTACCAAATTGTTCACAGTAAGCTTTCGTTGTGTTGTACTCGTTCCACAAATCTGAATCTGTGATAAGTTTCCCAACATCATCATCCGTTATAGAAGTACATAGTTGTCGAACAGGCCTGAGCCCAATTGTGGACGTAAATATCTGTAAATGTCTACAGGTGTTATAAAATCTCCGCGCGAAATTTGTTATGGAGGCCGCCATCTTGATCGTCATCCATTTCTACTTCATCAACAGAGGGCGCTATTCCAATTTCATGGACACAAAATCCAATCGATTTATTATTACGATTTTTTAGTCAAAAGAGGGCGGTATGTAAGTTTAATGGAGGACGCAACTGAGACTGGTGCCAATCTCATGTTGAATAGAAATGTACATGGTCTCTGAGTGGTATACCGTGACAGCTACAGGGTTCCATACATTTATCAGCACGGTGCAGAAACTACGGTTTCTACGCACCAAGTTGAATGCGTTATTTATAAACTGCATTTTTCGTGATAATGCACTTTTCAATGCAAACATAGAGGCACAGATATGATAAAAGTGTGTCATAGGTGACACTGGGAAGACTTGAGGATTCATGCTGGGCTTGAGAATCGCCAGCATGAGCGCGGAGAAATCGCTCCGTCGCTTGCGGCATCTTCGCGGCGTGTTGGCCGGTGGATCGTCGCTGTCCGGTGGGAGGATCTCTCCCGTGCTCCGCGCTTGCTACTCGTCGGGTAAGTTACTAAGTAGGCCCATCTGCCCATTGCACCATTCTGGTTAGAAATATAAACTTTAGTCAAAATGATATAAACTGTAGACATATTAATTAAGCCATCTGACGACACTTTTTTTCATAACAGCTCCGCCCCCCTCCCCCTCCCTCTCCCCGCCCCCCCAATAAAAACTTCTTGAATGACTATAACTTTGAGTAATGAGTATAACTGAGAAATATTTTCAGACTTTATAGTTCACAAATCATCTTCCAAACTTCTTTTTGTAAATGAATTTACAAACATGACAAATAATGTCTGCAACTTTTTTTTTAATTTCGTTTTTTTTTTTTTTACGAAGCACGACTAATAATTATGTTTCCTTGGTAATTGTAGATGGGAAAGTTTCCATTGGTGATGTGAGTCGGACCCTGAAGGCACCAGCTAATCCTGAACTGGTCCCCATCAAGCACTGTGAGTTACAAGAGCATGAAGAGTAGAATATTACAATTAACTTTTAGGTTTCACAATTCATAGTTATATTATTATAATTGTGTGTACAAAGGCCCATAATCAGTATTAATGTTAAAAAAAATCTTTTAAAAACCTCAGAAATAATAATTAAGATGTTTAGTCCCAATTTAATTGGGTTAACTGTGCTAATGCTGAGTTTGTCAATTACTTGGCAGTATTTCTTGATATGGCATGTATGGAGCTTATTTTGTGTTGTACATTTGATCAAACAATCAATGCGTGATCATTTTTGGCATTTACAGTGTCTGATGGTATTCCCCAATCAGTGATGCGACACCTGCGATGGATCATGCAAAAGGTGAGGCAAGACAAAGTGGGCGGGGAAAGCCAGCAGGGAGGGGGAGGCAAATGACTTGAAATATATGACGTTCTCTCTTTTGTCTACTGTCCATGTTTTTTAATCTGCGAAATGGTATTCCTTAAAGTGATAACTTTTAATGTTCAAATATTTTGAGTACTTCTCCTTAAAGTCTTTTTTATTTAATTGACGTGAATGTCGTTGATAATATCTCTTCCCAGGATGCACTTGGCCAAGACGTGTTTTTGATTGGACCACCGGGCCCCCTGCGTAGAGCCATTGCTATGCAGTACTTGGTAAGTTGCATGAACGACTCAACATTTTCTAGAACAGATCAATTTGGCTAGTTATGTCTTACATGCAAGTTTCGGCAAGTTATGTTTTTATCTTTGTGACATCACATTCTTCAAATGGGCATAATTTGTTTCAGCAGAAAATCCATTTTCTATGGTTTGATTGAAAACTTTCTAATCTAGGAACTGACAAAGCGAGAAGTGGAATACTTGGCCCTGACGAGGGACACGACCGAGTCGGATCTGAAACAGCGGCGAGAAATCAAGGATGGAACGGCCTTTTATATTGATCAGGTGTGTTTAAAAGCCAGAGCATTGTAGTATAAATTTAACCTTTCATTTATCAGACATTTTGCCAGGAGAGACACTACGCCATATTTTTTTTACTTGATCGTTTGAGGTGCATGCTGTCCCATGTTAAGTAACAGTGCCTGAGCTGCCCTCCTCAATAATTCAAAAGTTGCATTAGTTGTTCTTTCATTTACTCTTTTTTCTCTCTGATTGTGAATTCAGTGCGCAGTCCGAGCAGCAACCCAAGGCCGCATCCTGGTCATTGAGGGCGTAGAGAAAGCCGAGAGGAACGTCCTGCCGGTGCTCAACAACCTCCTGGAGAACAGAGAGATGCAGCTGGAGGACGGACGCTTCTTAGTGGCAGCTGAAAGATACGACAAACTACTCAAGGTACAAAAGATTTGTTAGTCAGCTCAGTTATTCATCTTGATTTACATGTATTTATGCACTGATGAATCTGTGAGACCATACAGTATTGGGACAATACAGGGAGTAACAGGCAGTACACTTTGGGTCTAATTTTCTCTAATTTGCAATCTTTCCTGTTTACTTTTTCCTTCTGAAGGACCATTCGCAGGAGGAGCTAGATGCATGGAAGCTGGTCCGTGTCAGCGAAGATTTCCGGGTCATCGCTCTGGGCCTGCCCGTCCCTCGTTACCGTGGCAACCCCTTAGATCCTCCCTTACGCTCCCGTTTCCAGGCCCGGGATATTAACCCTTTACCGTTCAAGGTACGGATAAAAGCTATTCATGTAATGAATGTATCACTGAACAGCGCAATCAGTGAACATTGTGTAACACCAGTAAACTTGTATACCGCCCTCTATTGACAGGACCGATAATAGGTAAATGTTCAATACAGCCACGTACACACATATGGCCTTTTTACCTCAGTTATGCTAATCATAATTATTTTTGGAGACAAATTTTGACAAATTTTTTTTCTTTTCTATTTTCAGGATCATTTGGAACTCTTGAATGCTCTTGGATCCAACCTCGCCTCTGATAAGTGAGTCAATTGTTTTTTTTTGTTTTTTTCTTCTTTTAAATAATTATAAATATTCTAGCTGATTTTCTCCAAAACTTTGATTCTCATCAATTGTGATTTGCTGATCGTTTTTAAAGATTTACAATTCCAATCAGTACCATTGAAAACAAGAACACATCAAGAACCCATTTGTGTAGATTTGCTTCTTTTTTTAAAGATATCCTACTCTTAAGACTGTTATTACTCCTTTTTTGAAGACTGAAATGAGTTTGAGTTGAAAAGGATTTTACATTTTGAGTTCCGTACCAGTCAAGCTGTTCACACAGTGAATCATTCATTGCTTCTGTATTCCTGAACTAAGAAATGATTTAGGTTAATAACTCTTTTCTTGTTTGTACGCCTCGCTGCTCGCAGAGTGCCCCAGATTTTATCCTTTGCCACGGCGCTCCGCAGCCAGGAGCTAGCCACCCTCAGTCTGCCGGACTTCCCCATTGATAACCTGGCCAGCATCGTCAAAATCATGGTGAGCAAGTATGTTTTTTTTTCCCATCAGCAAAAAAAGTGTTCAATTTGCACCGGAGCCCAATTTGATGTAGCTCACCATTTTTTTATGCTTAGCAGAAATCAGCTGGGGACCAGTCACGGGTAATATACATAGCCTGACCCTTTGGCTGGTAACCCATTTTTGCTAAGGACGTTATATTCTGTGCTTACCAACTTTCTGTAATGAAGCACCTTCATAAAATTTGACCCTAATTGTTAACAAGTGATTTGGTTTCTAAATTAATGTTATCTTTTTTTAATCCTAGGATTCAGTTCCCAACATGTCAGCTCAGAAACTGCTCTATCACCTGTATCCTTATTCGGTCTTCCTACCGAAGGAGGCACGAAGCGTGGTCCTCGATGCTTTAAGGGTAAATCCAAAAGTACTTTTAATTTGCAATTTGACTGAGTCACTGACCGACTGATTGACTCCCCGAAGGAGTAATAAATGATGTCCTTCACTGAGACTTTGGTCCATAATGACGAGACAAGCCTAACTTTTTAAATTGTGTCACAACGAAATGAGCCAGACTTTTAAATTAATAGAACTTTTATAACTTGTAACGTTCCATGTCTGTTCTCTTTTCTTTTTGTTGACAGAGATTTGAATTGCTGGAAGCCAAGGACGGGAATCTGCCCAATCAGAGGGCAGTCTCAGTCCAACCAACCAATCACAACGATGCGCCCATGGCAACGGTTACCATCGGAAGCAAGGGTGAAAGCTTCCAAGTTCAGGTAAAGTTGAAATTGAAGAAACGATGTCATTACTTTTTAAAAAGTCTTTTTTTTTACCTTTTTAAAGTTTTTTTTAGAGAAACCAAAATTGAGAATTGTTGTGGGATATTTGCGAAGTTGTTTTATTACATAGTTCAGTTCTGGAGTTGTCTAACTTTGTCTTAATATTTCACTGAGATATAGAGTCAGAAATCGACCAGCATTTCGTAGTCTGAATGACCTTTGACACGTTTGTCAAAAATGTATACATGATCCAATAGACATTGCATTGCACATACGAATACTGGCAAACCAGGCCTGTCGACTATTTAGGAAATCTTTGAAATTTTTAATTTGTTTTATTTACAGGTTCCTGCTGGTACAACAGAACCGAGACCCCACCACGAGCATCAGCGGTTTATCACCACGCCGTCACACGAGGGCGTCCTTGCTGATTTGCTGCTCTCGCACTCGGTCCAAGACTTCTGTATTATTGGCCCCAAGGTGAATCACAATTTGGAACGATGCAGAAATATATTGGGAGAAGATGAAGACATTTGACTGTCCAAAGGGTCGTGGAGTTGCACACGTAGAGTTTGCACTATGGGATGTAAAGCCCAAATTATCAGTCCGGTTTTAAACAATTTATACAAACTTTCTTGAATTAGGTTTTGTTACAATCTTTTTTTTTTCTCAGGGATGTGGAAAAAGCGTTCTGACCAGGAAGTTTGCTGACATTATGGGATACAAGATGGAACCAGTCATGCTTTATCAGGTAATAACAAAAATATTATTAAATAATTACTGTTATTAAAATTACACAAATTATAAGAATTATTTTAGATAATATTACTACACTAGTAATTTGTTTCCGTCTTAACTTAGATATTATGAATTCTGTCATTGCACATGAAATAATTGAGCCATATTATACAACCATATTTTTCCCCCCATTTTACCTTCTGTTACACTTCTCATGAAAATTTTTTCTTTTCATGTTTTTTCCTTCAGGACATGACCTCCCGTGACCTTTTACAGCAGCGAGGGACGCTGCCCAACGGCGACACCACGTGGCGCCTGGCGCCTCTTATTACTGCGGCACTAGAGGGCAGTATTGCCCTGCTGGACGGTCTACACAGGGTTAATCCCAGCACACTGGCCGTGTTACACAGGTACGGCCGAATGACGGTTATTACCCCTCAGCCGAGAGGCTCGAGGGGTATTGTTGCATATCCAAATCTGTATCGGAATATTTGTAATTTTTTTGCATTTTTGTCTGATGACGGACTCACCGCATATCTGTGTTTCTCATAGGTTGGTTCATGACCGTGAGATCAGCTTGTTTGACGGCACCAGACTGCTGAGGAACGATCGTTACCAGGCGCTCAAAGAACAGTCGGGACTGACCGACGAACAAATGCAAGAAAGGTCAGTGGCATTCTTGAACAAAGAGGCCAATTATACTATTTCAAAATAACCCCTAAGAAATTTGAAAAATGGAAGAATTAATACATAGGTTCGCCTATCTGAAACCAAAGTATATTTGGTTTGACATGAGTTGCTCCTAATATGTTTGCTAAATGGGACTCCGGAATATCAGTATGAAACATGTTTGAGATAAGAGCAGTGTTGGACTAACTTTTTTTCATTTACCTTTGTATCCTAGGTTCCTCTTCCCGATCCATCCGTCCTTCCGCGTCGTCGCCCTCGCTGAGCCCCCGGTCATCGGCAGCAGCACCCAGCAATGGCTCAACCCTGAGCTCCTGACGCTCTTCCTGTATCATCACTTACGCCCTCTGTCCATGGCTGAGGAGATGGACGTCATACAGGGCATGGTGAGTTATGCATGGCTGTTCTTTTGACTGGACCTACTACCTCTGGATTGGTGCATATTCACAATCATTTGGTCCGGAGGTGATAAATCAGTATTACCCCTGCTCATCACGCCTATATACAATTCCTTGGCCCGTTTCCAACTGCTAAGTGATGACGCAAGTTCTCCTCCATGCAAAGCCAGGAATCGTATTGACATTTTTGGAAAGGTACTTCTGATATTTGTATTTTAGTTCACACATATTTTGGTGATGTTTTTCTTGTTTTCTTCAGGTGCCTAACACCAACGTGGCCACTCTTGAGTCCCTTCTCAAGCTGACACACTTGCTGAGAAATTCTGGCGACACGACAGTAAGTTGGTCTGCTGTCATTCAATTCTGTTGTCATCTGTTTGTGTAAATTTTGTACCTATCGTTAAAAAAAAAAAAAAAGGAGGTTTGTATAAGTCATAATAACCACTGTCATTTCAACCCTTACTTCACAGATACTACGACTAGGGACTCTGCCTATTCTTCCAAAATCCTGAACTTTGCAGAATATATTTAAGAAAAGGCACCAAACCCATGTAAAGCGATTGTGGCCAACCCTTTACAGTCATCAGTATTTTGAAAATCCTCAAAAAATTTCCAGGAAGCTTCTGCAAGTATCTGGGAGGGTTCATGATTTTGATATTTTTTTCTGATAGCTCCAGTCGTTATCCTCGTCACTTTCGACTCGTAACCTGCTTCGGATAGCACGACGGTTGTCCAGCTATCCTGAGGAAGGCTTGCATGAGGCTATCAACAAGGCGTGCTTGTCTAGGTGAGGATTACAGAAACACAAGTTATGTCTGTTGCCCCCTACCTCCCACTTTTGAAACCCAGATACAGAAACTGAATTGTGCCTTCCTTCACTTTCAGAAATTTTCTTCTGACATAGAATATTGGCTTACAATGAAGACTTTTTCTTTTTTTCCCCAGATTTCTGCCGGCACTTGCTCGTCAAGCTTTAGACAAGGCGCTGAAGGATAATGGAATAGAGCCCCAACTAGCAGCCGAGGATGTCGACATTGAACGAGCTCTTTCTTGTAAGAAACTACAAACCAACTCTACTTTTAAATCAAACTTTTGAATTTTTTAAAGATATTATTTTATTGAAGAATTCTTTGATCCTTGTATGAGTTGCAAATATTGAAAATAGATAAAATATAAAATATTTTGATTAAAAAATATGAAGGGCTGAAGAATTTCTCATTGCTATGGTAATCCTGAATGCTATGATAATCCTGAACTTTGACCTTTGACATTTGTTTTCCGGCAGGTGAGGTCAAGAATGGCAAGCTGCGCATCGGTGACACGGAGATGGCAGTCTTCAACCCAGACAATATGATGATGGTACCTGACACCCTGTTCTATGACAATGTACAGGTATGTGCGGTTACCAGTGAAAAAGAAATTCCCATCATTAACCCCTTCTCTCCTATTTGCGTTATTTTAAACCTTGCAAGATTTCAAGAAATTGTTTGGGTTACATTTTTTGGTTCCATTTTTCATGTCACAGCATCTGAACATCATGGCGGCCATGTTGAAAGATTTCATCCTCGGGGAGCATCTGTTGCTAGTCGGTAACCAAGGCGTCGGCAAGAACAAGATTGTGGATCGTTTCCTTCATCTGCTCAATAAGCCACGGCAGTACATCCAGCTACATAGGTGAACAGCATAATCAATTGTGGCTGAGCTGCTAAGCCGTAAAATATTGCTAAGTAGATTTATGTGCTAAGCAACAGTCAGCGGAGAACCAGTCACAAGCAATAAACATTGCATTACATTTTGGCCGGTAACTTGTTTTTGCTAAGCAGATATTTTCAGTGCTTAGTAGATTTCTGTGCCCACTGCTCATTCATATACATTGTAATGATAAAAAAACTGCCTTTGCATTACTGGTACTACGTGACATGGCTTGACTACGTGATCTGTTATGCTTGAATTACAAAAACAAAAATGAATTCAAAATATTTTTGGTTTTTTTTCCCCCTCAGAGATACAACAGTACAATCCCTAACTCTGCAGCCAAACGTTCAAGACGGAATCATCATATACGAAGATTCACCTTTGGTAAGTGGAATCAACCTAGAAATTTCAATTAATTTCAGTTTTGTCAACATCTTTCACTGAAATATACTGGGTTGATTTGTTACAAGTGCTGTATATTGATTGGTGTTTTTCCCCTGATGTTGAAGGTTCGAGCAGTGAAGCAAGGCCAGGTTTTGATCATCGACGAGGCTGATAAAGCTCCTACTAACGTGACCTGCATCTTGAAGTCACTGGTAGAGAGTGGAGAGATGGTGCTAGCTGATGGAAGGAAGATTGTCGCCGGTAAGTCCTACAATCAGCTCAAAACTCGGTTACAACCATTGAAGTTTCAAAATCCTTTTTTCAAATAATGAGACCAATATGGTTCAGAGCTGATTTCTAAAGCGGGTGAAAAGCGGTCCTTTTCTGTGGTTTCCTTTGATGAAATACATGCAACACAAAATATGTTGGTATTAAGGGGTTGTTAAGATACTGCAATATTTGTTGTGTTTTACGAGTGATTTATACTTTTGGGAGTTTTTAATCACCCCGAAACCATTTGAACATTTCAGTCAGTATACCGAATGTAAGTGGAGTATTAAAACCTTATAGCCAGAATTCACCAAGGTATATTTTTCTTGACAACAGAGGGAGCCCTAGCATCGTCCACAGAGAACACCATTTTCACCCATCCAGACTTCAGGATGATTGTTCTAGCCAACAGACCCGGCTTTCCCTTCCTTGGAAACGATTTCTTCGGAGCTCTAGGTGAGTAATTTTTTTATTTAATTATATTATTTATTTATTTTAAAAAAAATTGGGGGCGTCAGGACTTGCCAACAATTTTATTCTTTCAGGATTTTCATTTGGGATGCCTGCATGAAAATTTGTTCCATTTAAATTTTTTTTTTTAAATTGAACAAAGAAATTGACTGAAGTAGGGCTGGAACCTACTTGATTTCTATTCCGGTGCTCAACCAAATTTTCTTGGTTAGTCAATTAAAGAAGGCTTACTAATTCGTGAAATATATGACTAAGTAGTTACTGCAGAACTAAATTTGCACAGTTTTTTTTGTCATTTGATGTCTCATTCAAAAGAGATTAACTTTTCTAGTGCTAGGATTTTTTTTTTTGAAACTCGAAAAATAAGTTTGGGAGAGTGACTTTAAATGTTATGAAATCTTGATTTGCATATCAATGCACACAGGTGATATATTCAGTTGTCATGCCGTGGACAACCCCAGTATGGAATCAGAGATGACCATGCTTCGACGCTACGGCCCGGACGTTCCCGAGACTACGCTACGCAAGCTGGTGTCCGCGTTCAGCGAGCTGCGCGAAATGGCCGACCAGGGTCTGATCACGTATCCCTACTCCACCAGGGAGGTCGTCAACATGGTCAAACACCTGCAGGTTGGTGTATCTTTAAGCCCTTCCCCTTAAATTTTGGACCAATCACAGGCTTGTATAAGCTAGATAAATTTGGATTTTCTTTAATATTTTTTTTCCGCAGAAATTTCCGCAGGAAGGCCTGGCCAGTGTGGTCAACAACGTCTTTGACTTTGACGTTTACAACAAGGAGATGCGGGAGCAGGTCATCCAGGCACTGCACAAGCACGGGATACCAGTGGGCGCTGACCCGGGCAACGTACAGCTGGCTAAAGAGTAAGGCTTAGAAGGGGTTGGACTTAAGAGACCAAAAAGGGCCTTTGGTATTGATTGTACTCCCGTTTCAGTGTCATGAAACAACCAAGAGTATTTCTACTCCCTCTGAATGGGATGCTAGTCCATCGCAGGTTACTCCCCAGCTAATGTCGGTACCCATTTATACTCCTGGGTGGAGAGAGGCAAGTGGGGTGAAGTGGCTTGCCCAAGGACACAACATATGGCCAGCAGCTGGATTTGAACCCCTGACCCTCTGATCATGAGTCAAAAACCCTCACTACTAGGCCACACTCCCCCTTTGAAAGTGAGATTGATTATACTCAACCTTGAACACGGACTGCAAACAAACCGTCGCAGAAATCCTGTTTTGAAACACTGTTCTTAGTTTATCAATGGGCTTTGTTTCTATTTTTCTTCAGACATCAGATATTTTGCTACACCTTACATTTGCTTGTGTCTTATTTTGTACCTTTAAATTCACGTTGCCATTTCAACCTAGAACCCTCTTCCATAATATGAAATGTGAATGTCCAACATATTTAAAATAACAATTCAATCGTGATCGAAGACAATATTTGTAATTCTGTTTACAATGTCCATCAGTTTCCCTCAGGAATTTTTCAGGCATAAATTAAAGTTTTAGGGCTATTATATAATAAACTTAGATAGTTGAAGGATAATGTGTAAGGAGTTTAAGGAAATGTCTCATATATTTTCGGGGATTTACGACTATTTAGATACTGCATTTAAATGTCATTGTATTGTTTCTATAGATTTAGACTGTATTTTTAAGTCCAATTTTTTTTTGTCAATGCAACTATTAGAATGTGTGAAAATAACATAGAATTGTGAATGTAATGCAAGAATCTGCTTTGCTTTTGGAAAGGGTCATGAAATAAACAAGTCTCAAATTGAACACACTTTTTGTCGCTGGTCAATTTTTTCTGTACTTTGTGTGATAAAATATCAGTTTTTGGAAATGAAACATAAAACTGGTGTGGAGTTAGTGCCCTTTCCAAGAGTACAGTGATGTGATCATAAATGGTGTCACTTTCAAGATTTTAAGCTATTATTTGAAATATTTAAGACGGATGTTGCTGGACCAAAACATTCATTTTTTAGGGGGGAAGACTTGAAGATTGTACAAAAAGAGGGACCAAAAAATGAGGGGTTTTAACCAAGGCTTAAAATCGCAATTTGCCAACTTGGAACTTAAAATCTACTGTCTACTTCAAGCTGACGGTAGAATTGTAAGCTTCTGATACCGAGTGAGTCGCTCAAGATAGTTGTGGAGAATGTGGCCCACTACAAAGCACAGAAAAATCACATCTATAGACAACTTAATTTTGTATAAATCATTATTAATATTTTAAAAAAATTGACAAACTGTTTAATGTGACGTCACAATCACTGAATTCCACCCAATATTTGTATTGTTATCAATATTTTGTAATCAACATTATTTTGGTTTTGGTCAGGTTTCCACTGCCCGCTGCCCAGCTGACCAGTCAGTGGCACTTTGGAAGCCGAGGGTCAAGCCATCGCAAGATGCTGTGTCCAGTCGAAGAGAGGAAACTAAGAGTAAAGGTAAGACACGTTGGCACTTTGTTCCAAGTCAGCCCCCCCCCCCCTCCCTCCACTCCGTCAGATTTTGACTTTGCAAAATTTGGTTTGATCATGTGAATGCATTTTGACGAATTTAATGTTTGTCTCAGGGTCCAGTGCAGCTCGGTGTGAGGGAGTTTCCATTGGAGAGAGTTGAGGCCAGGTCACTAGGCTTCTCGGAGCTCGTCGCATCTTGGCAAATACCTCTGAGCGAGACAACCAGAGTGTGCAATGTGGTCGCCTCAAAATGTGAGTCGGAAAACTCATAGATACTCAAGCAGATACTTTCTGCGCTTAGCAGATTTCTGTGCCTATCAGCTCCATAAAATGAGTCCCTGTTTTCAATCCTAGATAAAATTTGCTAAATGCAAACAATTATTGCTTTTTCAGACTCAACTGTGGGCCCCATTCATGTCCTGACCTCCAACCCCATCTGCCTGTACTCAATGAAGCCACACGGGAAAGCCATACGCTTTCTGGACCTGTACGACATCTTCCCCGGCCTGGGTCCTAAGCCCATTGCCATAGCCGCCCTGGGGGAACAGCTAGCTGGCCACGTCGTACTCCACGAACAGATTGTAAGTGTACCTGCAAAATTTTTATTTCTGAGAGTTTTTTTTAGGACCTATCCGATCCGCAGGCTGTAACAAAGTTTATGTCACTTTCTACTGATGTGCACATTTTGAAAGACTTTTCCACACCATGAATAAAATTACTCCACATAACGCAAGCAATGCTCTTTAACCAATAGTTTAATGCCTGTTATCTCATGTTGCCAAGTCTCTTGAAATTTTCTTTTGGTGGTGCGATTTTCAGAATAACAACATCCTCCTGATCAACACCAGCAACGGCGCCACCTCGCGCCTGTACCTGACCTCGCCCCTAGAAACAGCCAAGGATATCATTGGACGTCGCTTGACCAGCAGCAGCGAGGTCAAAGGTCACAGGATGTGTAGCGACCTGGCCGACAAGAATCTGGTGGTGTTCTACCAAGAGGAAGGGTCAGCAAATTTTGTGGGAAATTATTTCAAATATTTTTGGGCGACTTTAATGTGCATTGGTCACTCCCAACCTATCAACAGCATTGCCAGTATTTATGAGAATGAGATATATGCACAACGGTTGAATTCATCACTTGCAATAACCCTGTTTCTATCCATTGCGTTTTTTTTAATGCAGTGATCGTCTAGATGTTGTGGATCTACTGAATGGCAACGCCTACAGTCTGCAGCTGCCGTTCCATCTAGACACCGTGTTTATGCCATCACCCGATAACTGGCTACTCACAGAGGCAAAAACTCAGAAGTATGTAGGACACTAGACCACTTACTATCAGCTTCTCTATTGAACATATTTGAGAAAAATCGTGAAATATATCTGTCACTTTTGTACTTTGTAGTAAACATTTTTTAGATGATTTCTGTTCATTCTGTTTTGCCTTGTTGTGATCGCTTTGTTGGAAGATCTTTTTTGTTCCTTTTTTTTGCTGATCAGGAAATTCCTCCTCAGCAGACTGAGCCCCGATTCCCCTGTCAACCAGCTCAGTTCCATATTTGAAACCGAACCGACAAGCACAGGTACGTTTTGTTTAAAAATAAACTTTTTATAAGTATAACTTTTCAGAAAATATTATTTTCCAACAAATTTTATGAATATGTTGTTTTGGAGTTTGAAATCGTTGTTTCTCAACGTCTGCTTTACAGCAACTGATTCAGACTCCTTCGGCACAAGCGATGACAGCTCATTGGTGATTTCCAGCGAAGGCTTGACCTCTAGTGACCTTTCAGCCGCTGTTGGACAAACCATAGACTCGCCAAACAGAGTTCTAGCTGACAAGAGCAACTATGGAGCAGTGGCGGTCGGTTTTCCTGAACTGACGGTAAGTCTTCTTGATTTATAATCAACGGATGCATTCTACAGAGAGAGAGAGAAGAGGTTATGATAATAATATGATAATGACTGTCGCAGCTGAAAAGTTCAGTGAAAACCCCTGGTTTCTTCTCAAAACCACACTTCTCTTTAGGTGTTCGTCACTTTTCACAGTGTATCTGCAAACTCACGGTGTATCTGCAAACTTTCCGTGAAATGTCAAGTAACCAAAAGTTTTATATGACTGAAATTTTTTTGTACCTTTTTTATCGACAGTCTACCATTGATGTGTACACTGTACCTAGAGGCCCAACACCGGCTGATGAAGAATCTCATAAAGGCGACACCTTCCTAAACGCGATGAAAATTAGTAGGTCAAAGGTCGAGACAGAAGCTCCAGCTAGTCTCCTACCGGAGGTCGGCCAAGTCGTGAGGATCGTGCCATCGCAGAGGGCACCGGAGGAGGTTTTTCCTGATGGTAAGGGTATCGGATACCAGATAAACATGCATTGTAACCAGTGTAATAGTGTTTGGTTCATGGAGGCCATCTTGGTCTGGTTCCAGGAAGTTCAACCACTGAAATTATGTAAAACAGTCACCATGTTGTAGGTACCAACCTCAGCCGGGCAAGTAGGCATGATTTTCAATGTGGGATGAATAGACTTTTGTGTTGGAAAATCTTGGTACAGGAATGCGCATACTTATTGTGAATTTTGGGTTGTTTTCATTCAGTATTTTTGATATATCTTTCCTCAGGTAAGGTCCCTCCCAATGTTGCTGGATGTATCGAAGTCGCTGACCTAGCCCAACACAAAGTCAAGTATATCCCAGTCCCGAGGTAAGTACAGTAAAAAATTTCATCTCTTTTGTGTGTTGTTGCTAAGGCAACAGACAGACACATTCTAGAAAATACAGAAAAGTGTATTTTTTATTTCAAAATGTATAGTCAAAGTTGAAGTTATGTAAATTAAGTTTTTATTTGAATATTTTGTTTTAGTCCCAGCCTATCTGTTCAGGGCTACATGCCTTGGGCCTCTGTCTCCTCGCAAAAGGTTGCCATGGCGACCAGCGGCGGCAGCCATGTTGTCACCGTGGACACCAGCGGCATGGTGCGAGTGTGGGAGACCGGTTCCTACCAGTTGGGCAAGTCTCTGGACGAGTGGTACAAGCTGATTGGCCGAGAAGATAGGCATCTACAAGTACGTGACCTTTGAACTCTTAGGAATAGGAGTAACTTGATATATATTATGCGGTATGTTTAAAGCGCTTTATGCCATCTCAAAGTGTTTCACAATTATTACCCCTGTTCATCAGGCAAAAAGACCAGGTTTTTTGCAGCTGCTTGACGTCAGTTCTATGTGGTCTTTACCCTCACAAGTACCCCACCTCTAGGTGTAGAAAGGCAATTACAGTAAAGTGTCTTGCCCAAGAACACAGCTTAAAATGATAAATTTTCATACCCAGGCCACACACTTCAGATTAAACATCCTGTTCAAGTAAATGAGGAAATTATCAGTTAAACAAGAGGTTCCATCATAAAATTTGAAAATATGATTATTTTTTACAGATTACGACAGAGAAGGAGACAACCCAAGATTTACAGAACATCTCGCCCAAACACGGCAAGGTTGACCCCACAAATCAGCCGCATGTTGGTGGAGGCACTTGGGCAGGTGGCAGCGGTAAAGAAATAAAAGAAAATTATTTTGGTTTAATAGAAAACAAAATTCTCATTCTCATTTGATGTCAAAGCTTGAAAGACTATTTATTTTTCACAGCTTTTTAACGGAGGTCGAAAATACTGACTGTCTGTAGCCTCTTTGGTATATTAGTTCCAACTGCCGAGGCAAGGGTTAATGAACGGTTTCATTTCAATAGGTTGATTTTTAAAATGTTGTCTCTTTTTAGGTGGTGTCGGCACAGCTGGTTTGGGAGGGGCGGGAGGCCCCTATAGGCTGGATGGGGGTCATGATGTGACCCAGGTCACACAGGTGCAGAAAGATATGGTGCCACCAGAGGTAAGCTTATTACGAATCTCAGTGAAATAAGCTGTTATAAAAAAAGGGAATTTGTGATCAAAGGCTCAGGGGTTCGAATCCAACTGCAGGTACGGTGTTATGTCCTAAAGCAGGGTATTTTACTAAATTGTCTTCAATAATGGCAGTATTTATTGCTGGCTGCTAAGTACGGAAAGCTACTTAGCATAGAAAAATAAGTGCTTAGCAAATGCAGGTTACCGGCCAAAACGTCATGTGATGTACATTGCCTGTACAGTCTCTGCTAATTTTTTCTTAGCACGTAAATGTACTAAGCAGTAATTTCTGTTTACCAGCTTTGTGACAAGTAATTTTTGTGGCTTAACTTTTGAGTTCTGTCTGTCGGCCTGTTTTTGTTCTCAGGTTCTGCTTGCAGCTCGCGAGATGGCCCAGAAAGCTTTCAAAGACCGACTCAAGGAGATCCAGATGTCAGAATTTGACGCTGAAATGTACGAGCGTTTCTCCTCTGGCGTCAGGCGTCAGGTTACCTCGCTCCGAGTCGTACTGGACAGCTTACAGGTAGGGGTGTTTCACCCGTGTCGGACGGCATTTTAGAGTCCTGCAAAATCAAAAATTATCAAGAGCAAACTTCATTCTTTATTTTCCGTTGACTTTTTTATTTCCAAATTTTGTCGATTTTTTTTAGGCTAAGGGTAAAGAACGCCAGTGGATGAAGCATCAAACAGCAGGGGACCTTGACGAGGCCAAACTGATTGAAGGCTTGACCGGTGAGAGGGCCATCTACAAGAGACGCGGGGAACAAGACCCAGAGGTAAAAAACATTGTACGACATTGAACCGGGGAAGGCTTTTTTGTTTCTGTGATTATGGAAGATAATCTGCTTTAATTAACACAAACTATGGATGAAGTCATTCTTAGATAACAGAGCTATGGTGTATTAAAGAGATTCTGTTTAATGATTTGATCTTTTGCAGCTTGTGTGGCATTTTCTCCCCAGGAAACTGTTTTGAAACACACTGACAAAAAAAATTCATTTTGTATTGCACTAGCTCGGCAGCCCACAGCTGAAACCAAAGAGGCTGCGACTGATTGTGGATGTGAGTGGCAGTATGTACCGCTTCAACGGTTACGACGGACGTCTAGAGAGGGTCATGGAAAGCGCCCTCATGCTCATGGAGGCCTTTGAAGGCTACGAAAAGAAATTTGCCGTAAGTTGGTGAAAGCCCTGCTTTTAAAACTTTTCCCAAAAGGCCTGGAACTTTTATATTTATGATGATTCGTACCAACGCCAATGCAAACAAGCAAATTGATGTCATGAAAACAATTTTGGCAAAATTTAGTGCGAATATTTGCAGTCTGCACGACAAAGTTGCCTGGCATTTTCATTCCTGTGTTGTGTCAACTGAATTTTACAAGAATATTTTCCTTCTTTTTGTTCATTTTCAAAGTATGAAATCTACGGACACTCGGGTGACGACTATGAGACTCCGTTTGTGTTGAGTAAGAAGATACCGTCGAACAACAAGGAACGTCTGGATGTTATCAAAGTAGGTACCACGTACATGTTAACTCTTTCTTTCAAGAGTATTATGTTTAACTACCACATAATGAGGGCAAACAATTTTGGTCAACTTCATCAGCAAATTTTAAAGGAAAAAAGTCCTCAATGTGAAATCTAGTTTTTGTTGAAATATTTTTTAAAAATCCTTAGTTAATCTTTTAAAATCTCAGCCTTAAACCAGAGTTTTTGGCAAGTCAGTGATCACAAGTCAATTCTGAGATGAACCTGAATTCTGAGAAAATAAAGCAAAAACCCCTAAACTCTGACCCACAGACCATGAATGCCCACGCCCAGTTCTGCATGAGTGGAGACAACACATTGGAAGCCACCAAGCATGCCATCGAAACCATCACTAAAGACGAAGGGGACGAGTATTTCGTGATCGTGCTCAGTGATGCCAACTTTGACCGCTACGGCATCAGCCCCGCCCTCTTTGGGCGGACGCTGACCGCGGACGACGAGGTCAATGCCTATGCGATATTCATCGGGTCGCTAGGCAACCAGGCAGATGTGTGAGTTACAGTTCACTGAGTTTACAGTTGAGAAGCTAATCACAGGTCAAATTAACTCTCTAACCACAAGTCAAATCTTTAACCACAGTTCGTTTGAGTAGCTTGGTGATTTACCTTAAGACATGACATATCCATAATCTTCAGTTCTTATATCATTTTCTTTTTTCTTGCATTTTATGACAAGTTTCCATGTGTCATCGTACTAACAAATAAAAAAGTTTCAGAATTTTGATTGACAAAGAATCCATTGTATCAGTATTCATGTATCAGTCTTTGTGTGTTGTACATGATGAAAACTATATATCGGAAGACAAAATAGCATACAAATTAGAATACTGCTTTATGATGATAATTATGCACAATCTATTAACAGTTAGAAATCCATATAGACATTACTTACTAAACAAGATACGTCTCATTACCAGCCTTAATGCCTATTTTAATTTGTGAGCCACAGTTGAGAACCAATTTACCATATATGGTATTATTTCACATATCCGACGACATAATCATGTGAAATAGAAAGTCTTCAAATAATGTTCAATGATTTGTTGTGACGTGTGACTAATAACGAAACTAAAACTTGATGAAGGTTTTTATGGTAAACATAACCACCATATCACATTAGCTTCCACTTTCCAATCCCATCTGCACATCCCTTTTCAGCTAGATTTTTTTTTTTAACACTTAAAAAAAAATGACACAAGCAACAGATAAATACTAGTCTATATTTTATTACGCAAGTTTTCCTAGTATCCTAAGCAAATTGAACTAGTGTTAGCGATAACAATACTAAGCTTTAAAAATATCAATTCTAAAAATATTCTGCAGTCCATTTCCAAATTTTATCAATTTTAAAAATGTACATGATTTTTACAAAATTGTACAGGTAGTTTCGTATGATATATTCCATTTCATCAAAATTATGCTTGTGAAAAAGTTAACTCATCTTGGTATTTATTTTAATTTAACTCATTAAGGGGTTTGCTCTTTTTTTTTTCTCTCTTTCTTGTAATAGACTTGTTCGCAATCTCCCGGCTGGCAGGGGCTTTGTGTGCCTGGACACTAAGAACATACCACAGATACTGCAGCAGATCTTCACATCAACTTTGTTGTCCACAAGGTAATAACGGACGGACTTGTGTCAAGTTTAATCTTGACTACTCCCTCTGTCTAATTTATGGCAAATTTTTCAAGGAAACTTTTATCTCTAAAAATCAATGTACATTTTCCAATGCAAGCAACAGAACCATTTTTGAAAAATTTGGCAAATTTGGCAAAATTAATATATTGTTTATACTGCCAACTATAATTTCCCCCCCTTTTTATGCACTGGTAAAATAAAAGAGTTATGTAGTCATAAATTTGGTATTCCAAACGGACTTTGAGTTGTAATTTTATTCTTCGAATGGTACAAAATATAAAATCTAAAAAAAGCAGCTTATAATTAATTCTCTAGGACAAATGTATCTCTGCTTATTTAAGTATCGATGCTATACTGTGTATTTTTTCAAATACCTAACCATTATCATTAATATAAATGATGTCTGAGGTTTTATAAGATTCATCACGGGTATGTTGGGGATCTTAAATAATTTGTTTTTACTCCCAAAAGTTGTTCTATTTTCACAGTTATATAACTTAACTCCCGTGGAGACAAAGACACAAATAAAAACATATACAATTCAAATATTTGATTCAAAAATCATTTTAGAAAAATAGAGTTTTACATTGGATTTAAAAATAAAATCATGACTGGAAGAAAATGTGTCGCTGGGATTTTTGTTAAAAAGTTCATTTTTTTTTACAGCTCCAATCTTTTCGCATAATTTTACAAAGTAATAGTTTAATTTATTGATATTTATTTACACTAATAATTGATATATTTGCAAGTAAAGAGTATACATGTTATAAAATTGACAGATATTACAAATTGCATTTAAGAGTTGCATAAGTGAAATCCCTAATTGCATACTCAATCACAGCACTACATCTACACTATGCAAGGAAGCTTATGTTACCATAGTGACCAGGGGTCAAATGACTGGTGGCCCGAGGTCATATGGTTGGTAACCGGTTACATTAAATGTACACAATACTTGACAACATGCAACAACTAGCTACAAAAATGACACTAACGTGGCTAAAAAACTAATTCTGACAAGATTAAATACAAAATGGCACATGAACATGTCTTTATAAAAGACAACATCGTTTGTACTTTCTTAGAAAATACATTCATATGGAGTCTGCAAGTGAAACAACATTGTGTGGATAATTATCACACAGCATGCGCTAAGCCCCGTGTTTTCCCTTTTTACACTAAATCCCAACGGAGACCAATGTCAATATTGGTTACACATACATTTCGGTTTCAGAATACAGTGTAAAAAAAAAAGGAAACCTCGACATTCAATGCGTCTGTGGTTGCTGGCACACGTGCCGAAACATATCGAGTTTCATTTTCCAATAAGTTCACCAGGCATTTAACAAATGGAAAGTTTCAATCCGAACATTTTCCAAATTTGGTGAATATCAAATTAAACTTTCTCATGCAGCACCTTCAAAAGTAAAAGTGGCCATTTTTTTTTATCTACATTTTTGTGGGCGCTTGCACAACTTGAAACATGTATGTGGTTTAATAACCTCAATGTTTTAACACTACAGACTTGTTGAAATTGAATATTTTTTAATCATATGCACATATAACTGTACAGCATTTTTTCATAGCTTTTTATATTTACATGCAATGTAATTACAGTCACAGTAGGTTCCCCAAATGCACGCTTGGGCAACAATGCACAACAATGCGTAGCCTCTGCGATGCCACACTGTATAGTCTGAACAGACACATCGACTTACATCAATGTTGGAGTTCTGTCAGATATTGGGTTTTGCAATAACAATCGTGATTGTTTAAAAAAACATCAAGGGTGGGGCCTTCATAGATCAATTTATCAAGAAATGAATTACCAAAAAGCTTGTGGAGCTTGTTTCCAATTTAGTTTGACCCTTAACTTGGGGTGGGTTTGTCATCGGGAAAGAACAAAGCAAAAACAAATTGTTCCAAGGACATAATCAGCAAAGCACCAATATAAAACATTTGCACTTTTGTTTTGACTCGACATAAGTACTGTCCAGTGGCTATGTCACAAGCCTAGTTTCTGTCAACCGGTGATGAAAAAAAACTATGGACAATTAAATTCACTAAATATTCTACAACAGCCAAATCAGTGGCTACCAAAATGGAAAAACCTCCATCTAAAATAACAAAGGCAAAAATGTTACTTCTTTTTTCAGGAAAAGCCATTTTCAATGACGACAGGACTTATGTATAGCTGAACTTTGTGTACAGCTTTACAAAAATGTGGTTTTTCTTTCTTCTTTTTACTGGCTTCTCCATTTACTGCTCCATGCAAATATAACTCATAGTAAATTACTAAATCTCCAATCGGTCTCAAAAAATCTTAGCATCCATGCACCACATGCTCAAAACAATCTTGAAAAACCCAAAAATCTTTACACTTCTCCATTCGTTCTCTTCAAATCGACGCGCTGTTCATTGGGGTTCTCCACCTCATCATACATGTAGAAAAGCGTGAAGGGGTTGGTGCAGTATCCGGGGAAGTTGGACTTGTGGAAAAGGCACACTTCACCGTCCCCGTCGGCCCCCCAGAACATCCCGTCCATGGGCCGACCGGGGCAGCTGTTGGCCTGCAGCGTAACCTTACCCCCCTTGGAGGTGTGGTAGCACACACTGATGAGGGCGTCGGGGTCGTCATAAAATGGTGGGGTAGGGCACACCTAGATTCATTTGAAGAAGACACAGGCTTGTTATTCCGTTAGCTTCTGCATTTTTACATTATTTTTTTTCCCCCCTTAGCGATACTAGGCTACAAACCAGTCACATACGATGTACTTGACACGACATTCTGGCCGGTTAGCTGATTTTTGCCGTTAAGCAGATATGACCTGTTCCTAGCAAATGTCCATGCTTGCCAGCTCCATGATTTTCGCTCATAAGATGGAGATTCCATCTCATGAATAGTTTCATTGCTGTACCCACTGCTATTTCTGATTTAAACCAGCCAGCTGACCCCGCAAGCTCGGTGGTCAAGTGGTAAGAGGTCTGCGCTACTGCAAGAGGTAGTGGGTTCGAGTCCCACCCGAGTGAATTTCTTCTCACAATCACTCGAAGCAACACGGAGTATCCATGATTTATATTAATATTTATATTAAAAAAAGAAGGATTTAAAAGATTATGGAATCAATTGAAGCTGACATTTTTTGGAATAAATAACATGTTGGAGAAGTAACTCACCGCTTTGTGTGCCGCCAGGACGCAACTGCCGTCTTTTTTGTAGAGGCAAAGTCTGTACGTGTACTCATCCAATGTAGCCGTTTCTGTGGATGACTTCTTTGGGTCTAGCACGTGGAAGAAACACTGCTCGTAGACTTGGCAATTGGTATCACATTTGTCACATTTGATCTCCCGTAAAAAGTAGAAGACAATGTTCGCTGTGTGAGTAGAAGGATATTTTGTTACTTAATTAATATCATTATTATTTACTCCACCTGAACGAAACAATGTCCAAGTTGCCAAAGTGAATACCATAGATATACAAAAGTACTAACAAAAGAAATAAAGTGACAAATATAATAGATTTATACAGAAAAGACATTACCAGGAGGGCGAGAAAATTATGTCATCAACCTTAAAATTTAATTGTGGACGAAAAAGGGAACACAATTTGGAGGGAAAAAAAAAGGAAAACTGCTATGTTGTTGGACAGAGTGGTGATCCCAAGTGCAGAAATTGAGGGTTCAGCACAACCACAAAATGGACCCTTCTCGTCTGTCAATCAAAACAAGTGCAAAAAAAATCACCAATCAGATCAAGTCTTTAGGTCAGGTGGCTAGGGTAGCCCACATCAAGGGTGGGCGGGGCAACTGAGCAAATCAGGAATGAAGTCGAGAGCTGACAATAAAAGTAACAAGTAATGAATCTTACTGTTTAGATTGCCGACTTTTCCCGTGCAGTCCACTTTGTAGACTGGATTGCCCTTGTCATCATTCCCGAGGCAGGTGTCGGTCACCCTCAGAAGTCCAAGTTGTGGTGACACAATGTGGACGATGGTCTTATCTGCTGGTTTCTTTATGAAACAAAAAAAACAAAGAATTTTCAATGCTACATAGCAATTACAAAAAATCATATTAGAAATTCATTTCTAAATATGTGGTGTACACCATGGGCCGGGTCTAGCCCATTTATTGTCATTATGGGGTTGTTAACAATTGTTGACTGCTGTGATGTGGGATATGATGTTTTTAACACCCGAGGGGTGCATAGCTATGCACCCCGAGCGGTAAAACATGGCATATCCCACATCACACTAGTTGTTTTGTTACATCGTGCCAATAACTCAAAAAGATAAACTAACTGCGCAAAGCTAGCGCGCCGGCAGGTTCCACACATGCGCAACGAACGCAGTGTGATATCACACGTGTTTGCGTTTTTATAAACCAGACAGTGGCCGTTCTAGACCAATGAAATGACAGTATCCAAGCACACGATATAACAATCTTATTTCAAACTTTTAGTGGGCCAAGGTGATGCACAGGGGAGTCGGTCGGTCAGTCAGTCAGTCAGGGGACCATCAAAAGTAATATTTACGACATGAGCTTAACACACGGCTGTACCTTATCCGAATCTCTCTCACACTGGCTGGTTGCTGACATGGTACAACTCCTACAGAAAGCCACGGCTGACATCTCTAGGCCTCCTTCCATCTCTGACAACTGCAAAGAGAAATCAAATCACTGTTTTTTTATCCATACCCTGTCAAAGTTGGAATGTGGCCTAGTGGTTAGGATTCTTGACTCATGTTAAGAGGGTCAGGGACTCAGGGTTCAAATACAGCTGACTGGCTATATGCCGTGTCCTTGGGCAAGCCACTTCACCCAATCTCTCCACCAAGGAGTAAAAATGGGTAACGGCAGCTGGGGAGTAACCTGCAATGATCTGGCATTCCATCCAAGAGGAATCAAAATATTTTCAGTCTTCCAGAAAACCGGAGATAAACACCGGCCTGATGGGACATAATTGACTTGACAGATTCTGCTAATACTGTCAAATCAAGCACACCTCCTCAGGAAAATGTGGCAACTGCTCACACAAACGAGCCAAATCAGAGCCGAGCTTAGGCCTACATGTACTTACACTAGTAATGTTTTAAACTCCTCACCCAAAAAAATGAATCAATATTCAATGCCACTTCAGATGGAACTCAACCTAAAAAGTGGTCCAGCCTCGCACACATCAAAATATGTAACTGGCCCAACTGAAGAATGTCCACGTATTTATACACTAAACTTTAGTCTTCCCCAGTTGTTAAAATGAAGCGCAGTAACAGGAAGCATGCGCCATAAGCCTCGGTTACGGTGTGCTCTTGATGTCACTTCCTTTTTGATAGTATGGGATTTCACCTGTTTTTACTTTTGCTTTCAATACTCCTGGGGTAGGCCTAATGTTCAAATAGAAATGCTCTGGTAGTTTCTTTTTCGATCGCATGTCATTATCAGAAATCACAAGACCACTGAAAAAAAAAAGGTTTTCATCCCCCGCCCACGAGAAGTGGATGGTAGATTGCAGATATGTGCACTATATATCGCTCCTATGCATGTACCGTGAATTAACGTTTAAAAAAGTTAATGGTACCTGACACAACGTTGTATTAAAAAGGCTTTAATTTTGCTTGAAGCCTAAATTGAGAAAACCCAGGTTCATGCACATAATTTTTTCCCTTCGAGATTCGAGATTCCATATGAGTGGATGGATTGGCATTGTGTTTTATAAAACAAACTCTAGAAAATAAACCAACCATTATGTACTTTTGGTTTTACCAGTTCAAAGTCTATGCGATTATAAACACTGTCCAGTGTTTGGGATTACAATAAAAATCTGATAATCTTCTTGTTGTTTGGATATGCCCACCAACGGGCGCTCAACTGTTGAAACTTTGAGCAAAGAACCTTGTTTCGGGAAATCCCAAATATACTGATTCACTTCCTGGACTCTGTCTGTGGTTGGGGCACACGTGCTGGGGCACACCAGCACTACACAATTGATGTGTGTCACACTAAACCACAGTCCTTCCTTTTTTTTTCTGGTTTTTTTTTCCATCCATTTTACAATATGAAATTACACTCTGGTTTGTTTTTTTCAGGACAGAAAATATATCCTTGGTTGTAAAAGTTAATGAAAATGTTTTTATTTATTTATTTATTATTATTATTGCTATTTTTTATGCCTGGCATGATTCAAATCTGCAAGGTGGCTCGGAGGAATTTGTGGAATTGAGAAAGGTTATTTTCATGCTCTCACGCCTACACAGGATTCATGTAAAAAAGAAAAGAAAAAAAAGAAGATAAAACTCGAAAATGATCTTTTGTTCAAAAAGTGGGTTAAAGTGGTCAGAAATTGCCTCAGATTGCACCACAGAGCATCTAAAATCCAACATTTGTTGGCGCCCTTATAATTAACCGGGCCCGAACCCCACACCGTTTAATTGGGCTTTGCACTTTGTGCTCGCATTAGTTCTGATCGAGTTCCGTCACCAAATTCCCACTCTGACCCTCAGCTCTTACTCAAAGTTGGCAGCCCTGTTACTTTACATCCTAGAGCTTGATGCCCACGGAATGATGACGTGAAAGTACTACAGAATTACATCTTATCTTTCGTGATGGATTCTCAACAAAGTTGGGATTGCGATCACAAAACCACAACTACGTCATCATATCATCAATATGATGTGGTAGTTGTGGTTTTGCACCAGAAGTGAATCCCGGAGTTTACTGTGGTCAGAATCAGAATCATGATTCATCCTGTTTGCTTTATTACATGACATTGAAGACCCTGTACAATTTACAAGTCAACAAACTTCCAAAATGAAACACAATTTTTCGCTGAATGGTGGCCTGAAATTTCATCATCCAATTGCCAAATAATCCGCTTGAGTGCCGGTAGATCGCTGATAACAAAATTAATCTGGGGCTTTTGGAATTCCCCACTAACGATAAACACCCACCCACGCAAAATAATTAGAGAGTTGAAGGTGCATATATGTACATATTCAAAAGTAAGGCCGAAACTTGTAGACTGGTACCTGGCTGCCCTGGCCTGCAGTAGTGCATGTAGTAGTCCAGGAACCGGTATGAATAGTTCAGGGGTGGGCCACGGCGTTGCCTATAAAATTGTTTTCTCCAAATGCACCTAGAATGGATACTGCGAAATGTTGCATGTGCTTCCATTTCAATGAGGAAGCCGTACATGTGCTTGAAAAACAGGAAACCATACATCGCTCAAAATCCGGATGCGTGCCAATATTGTGCACGATATCCTCGGATAACAAGTCACTAAGTCATGGTCCTACCAGGAACTCCTTATACTTCCTTTATTATTTTGGAAATGGGGTTAAGAAAAATCAACTTTGTGGATAAGGCCAAGTGAAAAAAAATAGCTTCTGGTCCAGACTTTTTTTAAAAGGAAGGAGGCGACTTTTTTTCTCAAGAAGTTGAACATTTTTCTGTTCAAAGGAGCCGTTGTCATATGAAAATCAGACTCCTATCAAATCTGGACTCCTTTACCCTATTAACAGTATTATTGGTTAAGCCCTCTCACGTGACTGGTCATTCTCCTAATAGCTTCACTTAGGCATTCACAATGAGTCTGTATTTTGTAGTGTCCTAAATTCACACTACATCGTCACCCATGTCTACCAGATTTTAAACTTGCATGATATGCATATGCAGGTTTGCTGGACACACATAAAAGACAACATATTGCAAATGTATGATTTTAAAAACGGGGGAAAAAAGGAGGCAGGCTGGAAAAAGCAAGCGGGCAGGAACAAGAAATTTGTTAATTTTTTTATTTGACCAAATGAAAAAAATCCAAACACTAGGCTTACTGTGTATATTGACCTTCACAGAGAATTAAATTTGGGAAAAAATACTCCAAACTTGTTTCCAAAATACACAATACAAACCCAAAACCCCTGTTAGTGTAAGCAATTCAATGGAATGTGAATGATGCAACACCAGAACTGAACTGAAGTTGAACCAAACAAGCCACGTGCTACATGTAACTGCGACAGAGGGGAAAACCCAGCATACTTTGGCCCTGTTGGAATTGCCACAATCCACTTAGTCTCCACCTCCCCCCATGCCTTTTTATGGACACCCACGCACATCGAGGCACGTGCATAGTTCATAATTTGTTCCCATCACAAGCCTAGTCACAAGACAGGTTGTGAAATCACCCAAAATACCTGGGGCCGATTTTTGTGTGAAGACCCATGGACCTAGGTTCCGCCATGCGCAGCAGAAATTTGTGAAGCAAAAGCAAAACTTGCCTTCATGCAAAAAGTTCAGGTGCCTGCAACTGACTTTTTGTGAACTTAATTTAATTAGCCATAGCACAAGTTTGCTAAATAATATTTTCAACTAAGAAGGTCTGTGCACAATTTGGTTTAACTCACACGTGGTCCTTGCTTGTCTGTAAAAAGAAAAGTCAAAGTTCTGAGTTTTCTAATCATTGTAAAACTTCTTAACAATCGCCCCAAAATTGTGTTCATGAACATGAAAGTACCTTTTAAAAAAAATGAGCATTTACAATGGCTTCATACCGGTACAATTTAAAAACTAGTGTTGTTTTACAATTTCACTTCAAAAAATCACAGCATGTAATTTCATTTTGGGGGGGGGGGGTGAACTCAGTGATTCTCTGTTTTTCCTTTACCCACCCCACTCCCCAACTACAGACCTCTGAATTCAATGAGGTCACTTCAGTTCATCAAACTTTCAAAATGAAAGAACAAACTACTAGTAGTACTTCCCCATGGAGGGCAAAGACAGATGACATCAACCCACGCAGGCCAGACAAAGGCGTTGGGTCACGTCCTTGAACAACCATGCACAAAGCAAAAGGAAAAAAAAGAAACCCAGATCTAGGGAAATAACAAAATAGCCGGAACACATACATGTACCAGTACATGTATCCCGGAACCCCAACAACTGAAAGACCAAGTAAGGGCTTAACATGAACCATTTGGAAAAGAAGGTCACCAACAATTAGAGAGAGAGGTGGGGGGTGGCAAACTTTCAGCTTGTGGTGTGTGTGTGTGTGTGTGTGGGGGGGGGGGGGTCGGCAGAAGGGAAAGGGGCAGACCTCAGAATACTCATAGACCCACCCCCTCCACCATGCTAAGTCACTGTACAAGTATACTTTTCTATCTGCAAAATTGAAATATGAATTTTCAACCACTGAGAAAAGGTCAATATTTATTTGCCTCCTTGTCATGCGGCGACAAGCATAAAACGAAGAAATCACATGATGGAAAAATTCCAGGTCACATGATGGAAAAATCCCAGGTCACAGTATCTGCAAACTCATTCAGGAAAATATGCACTTTATGAATGGTCACGGCTGACCAACAAAGTGAAAGATACTGTTTGTAAGTACAAATTGATTTCATCATCAGGGGAATTCCCTAGGTTGCATCACTCAAAAACCATAAGAAACACGCCCACCTGCACCTGTAGAGTATGCTACCTACCGGTATGGTTCCTTTAAGAGTCCAATGCTCTAAGGACACCTGCAATGCCTCAAGGTGCATGATATGACTAACAATTAACTTTCTTTGGTTTGAACAAAATGAGGTACACAAGAATTGTTAAGCCAATCATCTTAATTATGATGTCCATGTAGTTGTTGACAAGCACCAAAAGAAAAAAAGGGCAAGATTAGCAATAATATTAAACTTTAATTTCTTACTCTCAGCTCCAATCTGAGTAAAGACTGGTGTTAAAGATTTCTTAGTGTTTCCGATAGCAAATGAATGCTTAGGCCAAAAAAAAAAAAATAGTTCTGCTTCCGGTTACCCTACCTTTGGTGACCTTAGCATTGCACAATTCGGACATCCAAATTATTCATAAAAATACCTACAATAACAATAGTCATCCAGTAACCTTGTGTGCGGTTGCGCAATCCAGCTACTGGCGCTTCCGCTCAAAGTGAAATGATGAATCAATCAACAATGACTAAGATATTTGTTGGAATTTGAGGAATTTTGAGAAAACCAAGGGCATGGTTTTTAGGTACTGTGTGGGTGAGCAGTGAACATCACATGACTCAGCTCAGGCGCCTTCACAGATGGGGATTCCCCTCATCATGTGATTTGGAAAGTCTCCAGAAAACTCAACTTTTTAGTGCACTTTTCCTAATATTGAGCATTATCTTTTCCATATGGAGTTTTAACATGGTTACTTAGTGGGAGGGTATAGCAATGGCATAGCCAGAACTTTGTCAAAAAAACTAATCCACAAAATTTCAATATATTCAGGACGGCTGTGTTGATGGTTTCAACCACGTCCGCATATCATGCACCACGCGCAAATGGGTCATGTGCAGAGAACATTTCTACTGCATTGATTATTAATATTATGCGCATCTAAACCCCTAACCCCCTGGCCTCCCCCTCTCCCCTCCCCCATTTTTTGGTCATGGGGAGGGGGTGGAGTTTCAACTACCCTAACTTCCAAGGACAAATATGTAAAAACACACGTAAATAAGTTAAGTTGTTATTAGTCTGATTGCATCATCACAAACATGACCCCGAGTGAGTTCCACTTAACAAAAGGGCTGTGGTTTTGCAGATTTTAAGAAAAAGAAAGAGTAAACAAACTAGGATTTAGTCAGTCATCGGAAACATCTTTGCCCAACAAAATCTGAACAAAGAAACAATTTCTCATCCATTGCTATAGAATTGTCTATATTTAGGTTTTCAGATGACGGTGTGTTTTTATTATTTTTTCTATGTACACGTATTAAGTCATTCATTGAACGACTAAAGACACACATTTTGGGGGAAAAAAAAGAAGCCATATTGTACTTTGAGTTTCAACTGGCATAGATACGTGTATGCGTGTGATGTCGCAATCACCAGTTGGTTACCCCACAGAACGACAAGGCCACGTTTTGTTTACAATACTCCCATTCAAACTGAATTCTTACAATAAAACGTGTCATGAAAACAGTGTTGCCATGAAAACACTTAGTAAACATGTAGACGTAGTAAATAATATTGCATCATACAGAGCCCTCTCTGTAATTTTCCATAATGCCAAGCGTCTGAATAGCAATATGCCAATAATACTCTTAGTGAAGAACCACTCAACCAGAAAAAAGGTAAATATTAGTTCACAAATTTGAATGCAATGCACGGTGCAGGTACGTGTTCACAGAATGACTACAATTGCAGAGATTTAACTTTACAAAATTCAGCTTTGCTTTGTTTTTAATCTATGGTTACAACTTCTCTTTTCTGCTGATGTAGGATAATTCATAATTTTGAGGTTATCAACCAGTTACAAAGTTTTAATACAAGACAAATCTGTTATTTTGACACTTGCTTCCAATTTTGAAATTTTGATTAAACCCTTGTAAAATGCATCCAAAAATAAGAAAATAATAATTTGTTCAGTAGGGCCTATACATATAGTTTGATGTCTGCATAGAGCAATCTTTCATCATAATTTTTAAACTATTATTAAATACCTTCATGTGCATGTTGGTGTTGCATTTCTGCACTTCCATGTTTGCCACACAAATTTTTCATGAGGTTTTGACACCAACCTTTTAAAGTTTTTTTTTCCCCTTTTTTATAGAAACTGGAAAGATTTCCATATACGAAGTTCACTCAACACCCTGTGTACAAACCCTATGAGATTGGACTGAACAATTCTAAGTGTTTTCTAAGAAAATGCTTGTATTTTCTCACTGCTCAAATAGACTTTGATGACATGAAATTGCTATCTGTGGGCTTGTTAGTCAATACAGAGGAAAATTAGTGAACTTCGTATATGGAAATCTTTCCCAACAAATACGTATTTATTTTTACCTCAGACGAAGTGGAGACTGCACTGTCTCGTTTACTCCCCGGCCCCGCGGACCCGTCTTTGCTTGCTGAGTGAGACTGGTGACCAGGCATTACTCTGCGCAATCTGCGCTGCAGTTTCTGCAGCCGTGAGCTGTTGTGGTTTCTGCCGTCTGTTTCGTCTGGATACTCCCCCAACATTCTGATCTGTCTGAAAAAAATGAAATAAATAAATCAGAATACAGTCAATACACACAAATAAATAATGCAGAAATTTTTTTGACAATTAATTAGTGCAAAAGTGACAATAATTGATACAGAAATGAATGTTGGGCGCAATTTGTCGATTTTGGCATCATCAGTCCATCGCGCTGCACTATCGATCGACTCTGTAAGAATAAGATATCTCAGATTTTGCTCACCTTTTTAAAAAAAAACCTCCAGAGCAATTAGAAAGAAAAGGTGTTCAGCTGGTGGTAGCGCAATCGACAAGGCAATAGCGCAGCGCGATGGACAGATCGCACCCAACATGAACACAAAGAAAGGGGGGGGGGGGCTAAAACTTAATCAAATTAATTTTAGGCTGTTTATTTAATTTTTATTTATATTGGTCCTATTTCATATTTGTTTGTTCATTTGTAAACATAACAAATTCTTATTTTACTCACCTTTCAATTTATTGCTTATGATGAAGGGATGAAAAGTGCTCGCTGATTTGTAATGCTGTGTTCCGTCAACAGTTTGAAGGTGTTTCTCCTGTTCAAGTGAGTGCAGGCTGCCGGCTGAAGTGAATGTTCAGTGCAAAAATTCTACTCGTTTGGACAACCGTCTGCGAAGAGCGCTGCTTTCGATCTGAAGATTTCCGACTGAAGCCAGTGATGTCCCTTGATTCTCCAGGAGCGATGCCTCAAATCACGTGAAATGACGACAGTTTCCATTTTAGGAAAGCTGGAAATTCCCCGGGTTTCCGTAGACGTCGATAGCTTTCGCTTTGTCGAGATTTGATCGTCGCGATGTAATGATTTTAGACATTCAGACTGGTCAGAACCAAGTACACAATAAATGGCCCGTCAGTACTTCAGAGAATGTGTGGAACTAGACCTGTGTCCTCGAGGGGGAAAACACGCCAAAACTTTTACCATTTGTCAAATCTCGGCTTTGCTACAATTTTGGATTCAGACAGCCGATTACCGTGTGCATACATGTACATTCCATTCGGCGACATGCTTAACGTTTCCCCCCTGCTTTTCAATCAACATTAAAGATGCATACCTCCCTTATATATTTATTCCTGTTAAGCCAGCTACAATTCCAATAATGTGGTAAATAATGTATAGTCAAATGTACATTCTTTAAAATTAAAAAACATCATTATTTTAATAAACAGACAACTGTAAAATCCACAAGTTTAAACATGGCATGATAATAATGGGAGGTCAGTGGGAGGTCATAGCGGTTAACCTGTTAAGAACACCTGACACCTCACTCATGTCAGTGACAGTTCGAGAGGAGGGGGTGGGGACTTGTGCCGGGTGCGGACAAGGCACTAACCTTTAGCATTTTCATTATTCCTTGGGATGGGACCAAGCCGTAGGTCCGTGTGTTGTATAATATCTATATCACGTCTAAGAAAAGAAACCAGTACACTTACGCTAAAGGAGGAGGGTTCCCCGTGTTTCTGGCAGTGCGATTATCTTCAGCCATGAAGTCTGCACTTGTAAGGAAGAAGAAGAAGAATAAAGTTTCCGAAACCCTGTCATCATATTAATAGAAATTCCTTTAATACTCACTTTTAAGTTAATTGTTATGTGCATCGTCTTTGTCATTTAGTTTACTTCTGGCATCTAGTATTGCTGTAAAGCCATGCCATTTTCTTTAATCCCAATTTCTTTAATAGTATCATTGTCTATTATGAGACCTGTACCTTGATATTTATTAAATTTCTGTAATACTCACTCCTACGTTACGTCATGTTCATCGTCTTTGTCATTTACATTCTTGTAATGTCTATGTTTCTACATATTGTTTAATGAATGGGAGGTTTGCGGTAACCCTATGTGAATGAAAGATATCTCTTAGTGAGTTTCTTTTTTGTTTGTTATTATGTACCTTGTTAATAGTGTTATTTTTGTTCGGGGGACCTGCACTTGACAATTAAGATGTGCTGTTTGTGGGTCCCCTGCATCTCTTGGTATTTAACACTATAAGATACTTGTTATTTTATCTTATTCGTTAAAAAAAAAGATCACATAAATGTTTCGGATACAGATTAATATTATAATTTCGTTCAAGAACATGGAAACATTAAGATCCAGAAATGTGCATTTTATGAAGTTGATGGGAAAAAAATACACATAAGTTGATTTTGAGACGTTGCGCGTGCCATAGGTTTCTCAATGCGAAAGTAAACCCGCACGATTTTGAACAAAAGTTTCGGACACGCTTCAGTGATCCCGGGGTACATGTACTGTGTGTGTACGTGTACTGTACTTGCGTACGCGCGTATGCATAGCTAGCTGGCCATAATGCACGCTCGAATGATTTCAGAAAAGGCAACTCCTAGTTTATGTTTTTCCAATTCATTCAGGGAGAAGGCTGTGTATTTTCGGCGTGACAGTCCTTGCTGTAGTGTAATCTTCTGTAGTGTCACATCCAGTTAGTGAATTACATGAACTTCTGCCTGTTTTAATACGCGAGTTTCGGGGCAATTTTGGCCGAAAGTCATCATGATCGCAACACGGATATTGGTGCTGGCTATCGCCGTTGTGGCACTTTCCCCCGTTGTGCACTGCCAAAGTGAGTATCTAAGCCTAGTTGATTTTCCTAAAACATGTAGTCAGGTGGTTGCACTGTTCTAATCAGATAATAATTATTTCCATATCTGGCCATCACTTTTCACCCTGCAAGTGCACAAACCGTATGAGACTGGCCTGAAAACTTCTTAGTGTTTCTCAGTATTAACTTCAATATTTTCCCTGCTAAATTTGACTTTTTCGGACATACATGTATGTAACTTTCTGATGGCAGATGGGTCACTGAAGGGAAAAATTAGTGATATGGCCAGATATGCCTGGGAATCTTTCCGACAGGATACTCAGAAGAAAGATAGCCAGTTGGAGGTTCAATAGGCCTATCATTGCAAAAAGAGGTATTTCCCTGAAATTGTATCTCAAAAAGACAAATTTCCTGATTCTTAAATCTTTGAAAGTCGTCTCGGTTGACACAATGACCGAGTGAAGTAAGGAGTTTTAGTTTTTGAACTCATTAATTAAATCATGTTAAAATGGAGCATAATTTATACTTTTTATTTAGCAACTATAAATTGCGTTGATTTTTTTGGATCATATGGAATCAAATAAGCTGTGCATGTATCATCCTATATTTCAGTAAAGTTGTAACTGAAATGCTTAAAATGGTTAATTAGATCAGTCTATAATTCTTCTATCTATACACACACTAAAGTTCCAGAGGGTTTCTCTAAATGAATAGAAAATTCACAAAGGTTTATCTATTTAAGGCGCTTGCCCTGTTGCTCTTAAAACAAAAACAAAGTTATTTTTCTCCCAACAAATTTTGATTTGTATGTTTTGTTTTAAGGAGTAGGCAAGCCTCTGAAAAACTGGCTTTCATTTTGCGCAGAAATGAACAATTATTGTTCATAACTTGTTTGGCCTCAAATAATTCAAATGCTTAGAAATATAATTTTCGGAAAGAATGTAGCATCCAGGTGCTACTGCTTTGGTTATGCACAAGTCAACGGAGAGTCAAGAACATTTTTAAAGTACTTCCTAACAAAATTGAAATGTTTTTTGGTCACAGATTCATGTTGTTTGGGGTTTTTTTTCAACATTTTTGCAATGACTGATTGAAATGATAATGATGAAAAAGTGGCGTCAGGTTGCAACATTTCATTGGATGAAGGAATCAAAAGTGAATAGCTATTTTATTGAACCAAAAAAAGAGATAGTTTTGAGCTGAAACATGGAATAGCAAGGGAATGCATATTTCACCAAAGAGTTTACATTTTTATCTTAAAAGAAAAGAAAAGATCGGGCTTTACTCACTACGATACAGTGTTACATCCTCCATATGACCCTCACAAAAAAAATATCATTGCTAGGGCCTCCCATATTTCAGTATTTTGACCCTCACCTGTTGTTCTGGAATGGTTTTAATAAAACCCACCATGCTTTGAACTGCTCAGTGGCAAAAGGCATTGGTACAAAGGAACCATTCAAATTGCATTGTTGACTTTTCATGCAACCGTGGCGGGATACCTACGCACATTGTGGTGTGCTTTTGGTGCCCGCAAGTTGTTGTTCAGGGCCGTTCTTTGCGGTTCAGTTGAGATTCTGAAAGAAGCAGAAAAATACTGCGTGGAATAAAACTGGGAGTGGTGTCGGCTATGTGTCATACTTGTACGTATGGCCTCCAAAAAATAATAATAATTTACAAACTTTTACTTTTATGTATTGATAAAGTTTGGCTTTAATTATTAAGATTGAATACATGTATTTAGGATTGTATGTCCTATGTAGTTTAATAGAATAACTATTGAAGCGGGGAAAAAAATTGAATTTATCTTTAAAATGGTCAAATTAACTCAAAAAAACACTTGAATGTAACAGTGTGATACCTTTCATTTTGTTTTGTTAACATCCAAAAGGCATGCCGAGTCTTGCTTGTTGTGAAAACAAACTTCTGCCAACAAATAACTACATACAATTTGAGCTTAAAACTTCAAATAAATATTGCCCTCAGTTATTGTTTTGTTTCATTTGAAAAGGATTTGCAAGAAGGTTTGCAGTATTTAACAGATTGTGTTTTGACATTTTGGTTGGTCTTTAATCCGTAGCGTACAACTTGAAAGAAGCGTCTTATACGGTTCTGGAGAGCGCAACCCATGTCCTTGTTGAGATCACTCGCACTGGGCCAGTCAATGTAGCGACAAGTGTCTGTAAGTATCATATTGTGGTCCATGGTTCAAACTCCACCATGGTGATTTTCTTATGGTTTAGATTGAAGATAATAATGATAAAAATAATAAATCCTTTTTGCACTTTGCATCTTGACTTCATAAAATACTTGAAGATATGTCATTTCTGGAAAACATGAGTTTTCTTTTCATTGGGAGAGGTGTCACAAGTATTTCTCCCTTTCTCTCATGAACACAAATATTGTCAAGTTTTACTCAAGTAAGAAAAAAACAGGCTTTCTTTGAACCTTTTGCTGTCCATCATCATCAAACCCTGAAGTCAGTTTACATTGGACAACCAAGTTGGCAAAACACTGCTACAGTCACAGGCGGATCCAGGGGTGTGGATCTGGCCACCCCCCCCCCCCACCAGCACAGCCTCAGCCCCCAGCACTAAACCATCTCTGGATCCACACTTGACAGTGTTCTGCAAGTTCCTAGTTTGATTCCCACTCCTGTCAATTGATGTGCTTAATAAAATAATTTGTGAAATGTTCAATCCCTAATTCAAGAAGTGACTGTATGTTGCTTTTCTTTGCGTAGTGGTGACCACCCTGCCTGGCACAGCATCGAGCCCAGGGGATTATACCTTTTTAAACCAGCGACGGGAATTCATCATGAACTCCGTGTCCCTGACTGTCCGCATTGACATCATGGACGATGACCTGCGCGAGGAGGACAAGTATTTCTGGATTCAGATATCCAACCCCTCGGCTGGCACGATCGGATCTGATTCAACGGCCAATATCACCATTCAGGATGACGATGGTAACTTTCATGACCAATCAGGTTTAGTGGCTTTTAACTAAAGTAATAACTGTGAAAAAAAAGATGTTGGGGAACCACCAACATAGGGCTGGATAGCTCAGTTGGTAGAGCACCGGTACGATAATGCGGAGATCGCAGGTTCAAATCAAAGCCCACTCACAACAATTATTTCTGTTCAACTTTGTAATTATTATGTACACAACAAGTCAGTTTTTCTCTGTGGTTTGCATTGGATTATCTTCAAAAAACATTCAAGTCCAAACCTCGTGTCAGATTTTGTGTTTTGTAAAATTATCAAATCCTAGTTTGCTTTGTGATCAATACACTGTCATTTTCATGGCAAGATATCACGGCCACGCCTTGAAACAAACAAAGATAAGGCGTAACATGCCCATGACAAAGATTCTTTAAAACTTCGCAAAGTTTGAATGAAATACCTTAAAGATTTTACATTTAAACAGCATTCAACTATGGTCTATAGTCAGAACTGGTACTTTTGCATTGAGAACAAGGGGTTGTTTTGGCTGCAACGACTACATCATTTTTATGACACTACATGTATACTCTTGATAGGAAAAATTGTGGGTTTTTTTAAATCTGAGTTTTGTTTCTGGCTTTTAACTGTTGCTCCAGCTTGGCAATTTTAGACCCCTACTTCAAATTTCTAGTTTCATCTATGAGAATTAACTCATGGCTCCTTCCCCCCCCTATTGTTTGATCATTAAATGCTTGTAAATGATTCAATAGCTGAGATGTAGCCAACGCTTGAGACAAAGCCAAAGTTTTTCAAATAGCCAAAAACATTAATTAGTCTGTTCATGTGGATTGGAATTCTCCATTGAGCAATTGTCTTCCTGTAGGACAATTAACACATAACGAAGTAGGCTGTTATGAAAAAAAAAATGGTTCAATTCAGCTCCACTTGACCAAAGCACTGTTCCTCCGTCCTTAAAAAACCCTGTTCCCCCCTCCTTTAAAAAAACCCTGCTTGTATTTTGCAGCTGAGTTCCACTTTGAGAGCAGTTCGTATCCATCAGTCAGTGAGTCCGACGGCAGCATCACCATTGCCGTTGTTAGGGATGGTTACCTCAACAAAGAAGCCAACGTCTGTGAGTATAGTCTCTCTTATTTTCTGAAATTCTCTTTATTCCATCTTGTCCTCTGTATTTTCCCCTATTTGTTCTTTTCCATTTGTTACTTTCAGATGTCTTTTTAAGAATGCAGTATATACTATTATTTTTTCTTTGTTAAAAATATGGATAATCAGAGACTTGGCTTGTCAGTAACATTGCACTTTTGATCTTTTCCCTTGTTCCAACATTCCTCATTTTCAAATGATATCGTTATCCTGAACAGTCCTGTTTCTCAAATTTGATTTTTTTTTTGGTCACACAGAAAAAAACCAAGGTTAGAATAAACTTTTGAGCACATTTAAGTTTTACGATTAGTGCTCTTCTATTCATAACCAATCACAGATATGGAAATAATTAATTCAGTTTGCTATTTGTTGTCAATTGCCTTTTTGTAGATATTTCTACATCGGAGGGTGACCCCAACGACGCTACCAGGGCGACGCCGGGCGTGGACTTCAACCGCCTAGTGGAGACACGACTGCAGTTCCTTGCCAATTTGGCCAGGATCGAAGTGCCGGTGGGGATCATACCGGACCAGACTCCCGAGCAAACAGAATTGCTGGACGTGCAGATCGTGCGAGTTGAAGGCGGGCAAGTGGGGAACCCTTCTTCCACCACTCTCTCAATTTCTGACGATGACGGTAAGTTGTAGGGGAAAACAATTCCCGATAAATAAACAATGAAGTAGTTTTTGACAAAAGAACTGGCAATTTCTACCTTTTGTCACACGCAATATTTTGCGTGTGAATAAAAATATTTACGAGGCTTCCCTAAATGCATGTGTTTTGGTTTGTTACTCAATGTAAAGCAATGAACAACGGGTGGTCATCTGCTGATAACATACACAGAAAGTCCTCCATGAAATCCAAAAGTGGCATTTGTTAAAATAAACCCTTGGTGTGACACTTGATTGTGAATCGTTTGTTTTCTATTCACATCAGTCCAGATATTAATGATGTCTCATACTGCTTATTTGGTTGTACTCTCAACAGTGGAGTACGCAATAGCGCAGGAGTCTTTCTCTACAAAGGAAAGTCCAGGTTCAACACAGATTACTGTGACAATTACCAGGAGAATCAACACAAGTGACAGAAGTACCATTTGTGAGTAACACCTTTTTCTCAGAAAAGTTAATTCCGCAGTCGGCCAATTTCAAGCCACGTTTTGTGTCAATTGCTCAAATTGTGAACATTTCACATCGCGCCACATTGCGGCTGTTACACATTTCACAAATATTTTGCAATGTGTGAGACCGTAACTTATATGTGATATATTGTGGCGTAATTACGTTGTGTTTTTTGGACCGAAGACTAAAATTTGCCTTTGGTTTATTTTCATTTAGGGGTGTACACAGAAGATGGAACGGCCACCGCAAGCAGCCGCGACTATATTGTCTACAGCAACAGGGTGGAATTCCTCCCGGGTGCATCCAGCGCAACGGTCACCATCACAGTACTGGATGACAATGAGTACGAGCCTGTACCAGAGGTCTTTTACGTCGGCATTCGAGACCCCGAGCCCAGCGGCTTTGTGCTGGCCAGCGCAAGCAGACGGCCCATCACCATTGAAGACAATGAGTGTAAGTTTTACCTCCGTAAATTTTGGGAAGGGGAAGGATTTATTTTGTTAATTTGTCCAATTTGAGGTGTAGTTGCTGTTTGGATGGCTGTTTTTCCTCTTTGTGTTTAGTGAGACTCAGCTCAAGTTTAGCCATTTGTATATGCTGTTTGTAATGCCTGTAACCTTTACTTTTGGCCATTTATTCCCTATATTAGCTATTTTCTCATTGTTGAAGACCGCATACACTGTCAAAGAATCTGATGAGTCTGTTACTGTTGAGATAAGGCGTACAGGGGATCAGTCTCAGCAGACGAGTGTGCGTAAGTACCAGCTGCGATTGAATGTCTATAAAGCTAAAAATCTATAAAGTTTTTAATTTAAACAGTTGCTGTACTTGCAACCTCACCCGCTTGGTGGGATGATTAATGACAGACATGAACATAAACAAATTAATTACAAATACAACTCTGGAGAAACCTTGATTAAGAACTTTATGTCTTGTCAGGTGTACGATCCATTGCGGTCAGCGCCACCGCAGGGCAGGACTATGCCAATGTGGATCAGGAGCTCATCTTTCCCGCCAACCAGGTGGGCGTGAACCTAGTGATTACCATCCTCAACGACGATGTGACCGGGGAGGAAGATGAGGTTTTCATCGTGGAGCTGTACCAGGCGTCAATCAGTATCCTGGACAGCGACAAGTCATCGGCACGGATCACCATCCAAGACAGCCCCAGTAAGAAACCTCAAACAAAGCATTCTTTTTTTATCCCCTTTGCGTTGGAGGAGAGTGATATGACTGTCATCATCAGGTATCTACTGACAAATTCTGACCATTTGCCGTTTTTGCCCTAACAATTTGTTTGACTGGACATGAATTTTAAGTGCGTGTGATAGTTCAAAATCAATGCTAATTGGTCATTTTTATCGTCCCGTAAATAAAAAAAATAATATGAGTTCAGTTAATGATTGATTTTCAACTGCCTTTGCAAAACAATTAAGGCCAATAGTGCTTTGATTTACTTAAAACTGCATTTGCAAAGCAAAGTTAAAAAAACCAGCCTAAACAAGATAATGAGTTAAATATAAAATAAAAAAAAGCAAGGAAAAGTTAACATAACTTTAAAAAGAAACAACTCAATATGAAGATTTTCGTTTTTACAATATAAAAGAGGCTTTTCTTGAGCGTCCAACCACAATGCATGGTACAGTCCCAACTCTGAACCCCCAAAACTTTCTACCATTTGAAAATATGTGGGACGAATTTTGCCACTCTTCTTTTGATGTAGTGAATTAAATGTCTAAGATGCTTTGAATCCTCTATCTTGCAGGGCTGAGTACACTAGCTATTGTCCTGATCGCTGTCGGCTGTGCCATCTTTGTCATCCTGATCCTCATCATGCTTCTGTGCTGCTGCGCATTCATGAGACCCAGTGGTCCTAGAGGTAAACTCAGCTCCTAAATACTTTCCTTTTTTGGTCCTTTAATTAAGGATCATATTTTTGTGTGATAACTGCACTAGAATCAGACTTAAGTTGTATGTCCAACCCAATAATCAAGCAGGTAAGTATAACACACACGGCAAGCCAATCATAGTAGAGGTAATCCTATACAATAGAACTGCCCAGCTCACAATTGACGAACAATCAGTGAGTCAGTGCGATGCAAATAGGACTATAAACTGGCCGTCTTTGAGACCCCCCAAAAAAATTGAAGTTGTATTAATTACACCGGCGTTCTACTACACTAAGGAATTAATCCATTATGGAAGATTGTTCCTTCAAATGCTGTTAATTGTTTGACCCACCAGAGCCTTTCTACTACGACCGGGGGCGCCGCGGCGTACCAGGGGTGGACTTTCCCCAGGAGCAATCCGGCCGCGGACCGGTGGTCACTCACATTCCGGACGAGCTGGATGACAGACGCCGCGAGCGTCAGGACTGGCCACACCGTCGCAGTGAAAGGCGCATCAACGGTTCCGCTATCCAAAACGTAGGTAGCTCAAAATGAAAAGGGTGGGGTTTAACAAACATGATGGAAGTCCACCATTGCTTCATCCTTTTAACCATCCCTGAACCGCCCAAACTGCCCTGCCTGTTGCTCCCTGTGCCGCCCGAACACTCCATCATTTGATTGATTCATCAGGGAATAATTACAGTGTCATACAACAGGTGCTGATAAGTCAGATCTTGACCTCACCTATTCATATTGTAGCGCAAATTGGTAAACATTTTCGTGACTTACTTCTCGCGCGGCGATTCTCTTCATTGGGCGATAGAAATTAGAAATTGGGCGTTTTTAGCTGCGCACATAAAATGTACATAGCGTGCAAGCATAAGTGCTTGGCGGTACAGGGTACCAGCGAAAGCGCTGTTGCGCGTTGGGCTCTTTTAGTGTGCGGCGCGGAATTGGGCGCATTGGCATTGCACTGCATGCACAAACCGCATAGTTGGGCGCTTACTGAAGCCAAATTTATAGCGCGTATTTTAAAGTTGCTAAGGAGCTTGGTTACGCGTACGCCGTAGGCGCGGCGCACTTCACTTGCCATTTTGCTGTCACTTTGAGCGGACGTGCGCTGATCTCCACAACTAATATTGTGAGTAGAAAATAGTGTTATTTATATCGTGACACTTTTCCCAGCTATTTAATTTAGGGCAAGTCTAGCTTGGGGTAATTCAGCGCACAGTTATCCAAAGTCCGCATATTTTTAGGAGAAATTTAGGAGAGAATATAAGCCAGAAATCTTGTGAATAATTTATTTGGAAACCATTTGGAGGTCTGATCACCTCCGGAGGTAACTGGAGGTGACTGGAGGTAACTGTGCTTGGAGGTACATGTACCTCCGATTCATTTGGTGCGAATTAAATGATGCATTGAGTAGTACAAGTTATATCTTGTTTCCGATTGTCAATTACTTGCTTGTCCAATAGGGTTTGCCTGCAAGTGGGGATATATTTTCCCCAAACGGACGCACCCCCCGGGTTGTTGAGAACCCGCCGCCCATATAGAATCCCCACCGCGTGCGGAGCCGCTCCCGCGCGCAACTCAATAAAATATTTTGTGGGAGGAAAAACGCCACAAATGGTGTCAGAAGTGGGATTCTTGTAGGGAAAAATTTAGTATTGGTAGGCAAGTAGTTGTATTTTTGTGTGTGTGTGTGTTGCTTACCTCTTCCGAGTGTGAGCGCCTCACTGATTTGTGTACCTCCGCCGGAGGTGCTATATAGAGTGTGTGTTATTTGAGAATTATTTTGCAGTTGTGTGTACAAATAAAAGGGGGCTTGTGATATTATGGCGGACCACAGGACCTCCAGAGAGGTCATATCAGGTTCGGGTACAGTCACCTCCGGAGGTGAGAGTGGTGTACCTCCCCATGGAACCGCCCCTAATTTCATATCAATGAGATTAGAGGAGCTGGAAAAAGAAATTCAGCTGCAGGAAGAGCAGCTCCGATACACACTTAGAAGCATGGCGTTGGATAAGAAAGTCCAGCCGAACAAAGTAGATAAACTGATTATAAATCAGAATAATGTTGAAATGCCTGGATTGCACCTCCCGGAGGTGCAGGATGATCCAGAGGTGAAATTCAAAGATTTAATGGGGGAGTTGAAGCTCCAAACGTCGGGGTATGCGACTGGGATCAGTCCTACGGTGCCCCTAACAACCAATACAGTCACGCAATGTAGTAGCAAAGACAGACAAAGCGAGGATCAAAACAGCCGTGTGGCTATAAAAGGTCCTCAGGTTAAAGGTTATGGAGGGCCTGTGACCTCCACACCTCGTCCCGTAGTCTCAGAGCCTGTACAGACAGGACAGAGAGATGAAATTGGATTGCATCCAATGACCGGACGTGGTGGTCGGCCGAATATAATGCCGGATAGATTTGACGGAAAAAGTCCATGGAAAGACTACCGTCAGCACTTTGAAGCATGTGCAACAGCGAATGGCTGGAGCAATGCACAATCGGCTGTGTTTTTAGCAGCTAGCTTAAAAGGAGCAGCACTGAAAGTGCTAGGGCGTTGTAACCGAGAAAGCGGACAACTCCAGTATAAAGAATTGATAGATCAACTCGAAGCGCAATTCGGGCCGGGACAAATGGCCGAAAATTTCTTAATGGAATTGCGAACGCGCAGACAGGGCCAGAAAGAATCCCTGAGAGAGTTGGGGCAGGCAATAATGGAGCTAGTGGCCCTAGCCTACCCCGAATTTGATGAAAGTGGACGGGACCGTCTAGCACGGGTCCACTTTGCTGATGCCATTGAACACCAATCAATCAGAGAGGGCATATTTAGGGCGAGGCCCCAAACCCTTGACGAATCAATCAGAGCTGCATTGGCAACAGAAAACTTTGAGCGAATGGAAGCTGAGAGAGATCCATCGCCAAGAAAACCCAAATACTGTAGAGCGAGTGAAAACAAGGGAAACCCACAGTTGGGATCAGCTAAACAAGCATTTCGCTCAGATAAGGATAAATTCCAGACAGTGAGTGAGGCGCCCCAACCGATGGGAACACCTCATAGTGAGGTACACATTGGAGGCGCTACACAATCGGAGGTGTTGACTTGTTACAATTGCGGAGGATGGGGGCATTTTGCAAGAAAGTGTCCCTCCCCGAGAAATCGTTCGGGAAACGCAGGGCGGTCTACCACGGGACCCATGGAAAGACCGCTATTCCAGGAAATGGGTCAACCAGTTGTCCCCCAGAGAGGACAGAATCCAAACCAGAGTTAGAAAAACGGGAAACAAACTTGGTTCCCCTAGAGGAACCCAAAGAAGGGTTATATGTACGAGGGGTGTTAAGATCTATAAGTGTACAATTTCTGGTAGATACAGGGTCGACAGACACGATTATATCGAAGTCTGTTTACTCTCAGATCCCTATGGAAAAACGACCCAAATTAAACACAAGCCATATTCAAGTTCGTCAGGCTGGAGGTAGCCTTATGGGTAACATAATGGGCACAGTTGAAGTTGACATTGAGGTTGGCCACACAGTTGCTCTTGTCAAGGCAATAGTGGCCGATTTGCCGATCCCAGGAATTCTGGGCATGGATTATCTTCTCCCGACCGGAGGAGTATTAGATCTTAATGATTTATCCTTACACATCCATGGTGAAAAGATCCGTTGTACAGATCGAGTTGGATCCTCGTTCTGTTATCGGGTAGTGGTGGACACAACCACTACTATACCACCTGGGCATGAGGCTATAGTGCTGGGGCATGTAAAGTCCAACCAAGAATGGATTGCCAAACTTGGAATAATAGAGCCAATAGCCAATGGTGGAGAGCTTGCCCAAAGAGGTTTGGTGTTAGCTAGAACACTTGTAAGGACTGACCAAGACACAGTTGGACTAAGGGTATTAAACCCAGGTAGAAACAAACGGGTACTCCGCTGTGGGACTACAGCTGGAGTCCTCACAGAAGTGAAGGAAAGTGACATAGAAACTGAGTGCAAGCAGGACTCAACCATGGGAGTGCACGTCCCACTGCATCTCAAAGAACTCTACGACAGAAGCGTTGAGAATTTAGAGCCTCGTTATCATGACGAGGTCAAGAGACTCCTAATTGAGTTTGGTGATGTGTTCTCCAAGGGTGAATCCGATCTAGGTCAGACCAACCTGGTGAAACACACGATCGATACCGGCAGTGCCCGACCTATGAAGCAGCGGTTGCGAAGACAACCTGAATGCAATCAACAAGAAATATCCCGACAGGTTGAAGGTCTTGTAGAAAGAGGAATCATAGAACCATCTGAAAGCCCTTGGGCTTCGAATGTGGTTCTTGTTGCTAAGAAAGATGGCACAAAAAGATTTTGTGTGGATTATCGAGGGCTAAACTCAGTTACGATAAAAGATGCATATCCTGTTCCCAGGATAGATGACTCCCTAGACGCCCTGTCCGGAGCGAAGTGGTTCTCCACATTAGACCTATCCTCCGGATATTGGCAGGTTGAGCTTGATGACGAAGCGAAACAAAAGACTGCATTTGTGGTCAGAGGAGGCTTGTACAATTGGAAAGTAATGCCATTTGGGCTCAGCAATGCCCCGGCCACATTTGAACGGTTAATGGAAAGAGTAGTCGCAGGGTTGCAGTGGCAGACACTGCTTGTGTACCTCGATGATGTGATCGTGTATGGGAAAACAGTCACCGAGGAATTGGATCGCCTGAAAGAAGTGTTCAGTCGCTTCAGAAAGGCAAACCTGAAACTAAAGCCAGCAAAATGTTTCCTGTTTCAGAAAACAGTGAGGTATTTAGGTCATGTAGTATCGGAGAGTGGCATCGCCACTGATCCAGACAAAACCAAGTCCATTCGAGACTGGCCAACGCCGGGTAACGTCAAAGAGGTTAGGAGTTTTGTGGGACTGGCCTCTTATTACCGGCGCTTCATCAGAAATTTCGCAGACATAGCAAAGCCCCTGCACAAACTTACTGAAAAGTCTCGGGATTTCATATGGGACTCAGATTGTGAGAGGTCATTTGAGACCCTCAAGAGGTGTCTGCAAGAGGCACCAATATTAGCCTACCCCAAGCCAGAGGGCCAGTATATACTGGACACTGATGCTAGTGGGGTTGGAATTGGGGCTGTGCTCTCACAAACTCAAGAAGGGAGTGAAAGGGTGATTGCATATGCTAGCAGAACCCTATCTAAACCCGAGCGGAATTATTGTGTGACGCGGCGAGAACTACTCGCAGTGATCTTCTTCTTACGACAGTTCAAGCAGTATTTGTACGGACGGAAGATAATCATCCGAACCGATCATGCCTCCTTGCGATGGCTTATCAACTTTCGCAACCCAGAAGGTCAGTTGGCTAGGTGGTTGGAAGTCATTGGCGAGTACGATTATACAATTGTACATCGACCAGGCTTGAAACATTCCAATGCAGACGGCCTATCTAGACAACCGTGTAGACAATGCGGAAGGACTCTAGAGAATGAGTCGGAAACGGCAGTACACGAAAGTGTGGTTCGAATAACAAAGGTACAGCCAGAAATAACCAATGAAGCCATAACGCAGGCCCAACTAGAGGATTCCTCCACTTCTTGGGTAATCCAGGCCAAAAGAGATTCAACAGAAAGGCCAGAATGGAACACCGTTTCTGGGAAGTCAATTTCCATCAAGACCTATTGGCGCCACTGGGATCAGTTACACATCAACAATGATGTACTGTACACCAGGTGGGAGTCTGATGATGGCAAGGAGCTGAAATGGAAAATTGTACTTCCTGAGTCGCTACGAGAAGAGGTGACGGAAGAACTGCATGCAGGAAAAACAAGTGGACACCTTGGGTTTAAGCGAACACTGGCCAGAGTAAAGTGTCGCTACTACTGGTGTGGCATGCGCGCAGATGTCCGTTCCTTCCTCAGGAAGTGTGAACGATGCGCAAAGAGGAAATCACCACCTAAGCGGAACAAAGCACCGTTACAGCAGGTTCCAGTTGGCTATCCAATGGAAAGGGTAGCACTGGACATAATCGGCCCGCTACCAATCACCGACGATGGGAATCGTTGGATACTGGTAGTGGGCGATTATTTTACAAAGTGGATCGAAGCATATCCACTTGTGGACACAACAGCACAAACAGTTGCCAAGGTCCTTGTCACCCAGTTTATTTGCCGATATGGGGTCCCTGCAGAACTTCACTCTGATCAGGGAAGAAACTTTGAAGCAAACGTGTTTAGTGAAGTGTGCCGTACACTCGGTATACACAAAACACGAACCACACCCTATAATCCAAAATCCGATGGACTGATAGAGAGGTTCAATCGAACCCTCATCAACATGGTTGCAACCATGATAGAACCTCACAGGCAGCAAAAGGATTGGGATTTGCAGTTGCCATATGCAACATTTGCATATCGATCCACTCCGCAGGAAAGCACGGGAGAGACACCCAACATGATGATGTTGGGCAGGGAAACGGCTTTGCCGATTGATCTTATGACTGTGCACCTCGAGCACCCTGCGAGTGGCGAGTTGGATTACGCAGAAGAGTTACGAATGAGACTAACGAGTGCTCACGATCGGGCTCGTGAGCATCTTAAATCCAGTACGAGAAGACAGAAGCGAGGCTACGACCGAAATGTGTCTGGCAAACCGCTGAACAAAGGAGATTTTGTTTGGGTTTATAACCCAGCTAAGAGGAAGGGAGTCTGTCCAAAACTAGAAAGTCGTTGGCAGGGCCCGTATCTGATAGTTGATAAACTTTCGGATGTAGTGTTCCGACTCCAAAAGAGTAAAAGGGCACGGACAAAAGTAGTGCACTATGACCGGCTGAAACTGTATGAGGGCAAAACCCTTGAAAATTGGACTGAACCCAGGCACGAAAGCCTAATAAGTGAGCATGAAGAAATCAGTAATGAGCGGATAGAAATCCCTCCCCAAGACAGATCTATTGAGTGTGTAGATAATGAGTCAGGAAATGAGAGTGAGGCCATGGAAGAGCCGGTTGAAGCCGCTTCCATGGAGGTAATTAACAATGTCAATGAGGGAACTCAGGAATGTGAATCTGAAGAAAACATTGCGGCATTGAATGAGTGGGTGAGGACCCCTCCAAAATCTTCTGTGAAACCCTCCGATTTGATGAGCGGTGTACCTCCTGTAAAACGACGGCAGTTGCCAGTAAGAAATCGTAGAGTACCCAAGAGGTACAGGGATTGTTAGAGGGTGATGAATGTTTACTAAACCCTCTCTTCTTCTTGTTTCTTATTTCAGACTATGCCATTACCAATGGCCACTCCAGACGATCTGGATGAGAGCAGGTTGCTGAGATGCAAGAAGTGCCCGAAAGTATTCTTGCAGAGACGAAGCCTCTACAGGCATCTGCAAGATTGCCATGGTCCACCAAGATATCTCGACTGCCAAAGGTGTGAATTCCAGTCTAAACGGCGGGACAACCTGCGCAGACATTACAGAAGGGTACATCCTCAACACATGGATGACCTCCATCCCTCAAGCAGCCCTCAGGGGCAGCCACCACACAGTCACCGTTGGATGGAGCGGAGGGATATCGCAAAAGTGTCCTACAGCCCCAGGGCAAGACCTGCAGCAACGGCGAGCTGTCCCCCGGAGACAGTAAATGCTCCAGCTACAGTTCCACCCACACCACGAGAAGCGGTGCATGTGGCACCTCCTCAGCCTATACCATGCAGTGTCTGGAATGAGATGGACATTCCAGTAGCTGAGGAGGTGGTGATCTCGCCAGCCGCATCACTGTCCTTACTACCAGCAACCGCTGAGGAGCTGCCCACCCACAACAAGACACCTAGCCCGGTTGTGGCACCAGTAAGCGGGAAACCCCTAGCATGGCTGAAAAGTCAACTTCAACAGCAAAATCTGCCTATAGCCTCAGCCTCGTCAAGTGAGTCAAGCGAGGACTCGGATGAAGAAGAGGAGGTCACCAAGAAGAAATCATCCCTACTCAATATTGCCATCGACAACGGCCTGACCAAAGTGACAGAGGTCGTCACCAAGACGAATTTCCGCAACGGCGACAAGGTTTCCGAGGTGACGCGGACCAGGGTGTATGAAGCCGGCAGCAAGTAGTTCCAAAGTCTTCAAGTTCGTCTATCTGGACTTAACTTTTAACTTCAATTAGGGCCTAATTGTTCCTCGTTGCTTTGCGGATCAGGACTCTAGTGCCACCTGTTAATCAACAAGAGAGTCTAAGTGTTTTTATTTTATTCTGAAATATTAAGTGTTGCGGATCGAAGGACTCTAGCGTCCCAGTTAATGTTTTACTGTTAATTCAGATAATTGTTGACGAATTTATTGTTCAAGTGTTCTCGTTGAGGATCAACAGACTCTGGTCATCGGTGAAATCAGCTATAGAGTCAATGTTTTTAAATGTTTTTAAAGAAATGTTTTTAAAGAATTACTGAATTGTTTAATCACAAATTAATTGCTGCTTTTATCCCTCACCTTTTAACCAATTTGCTTGTTAGAGTTTTCAGCCTAAGTGAACGGGGACCGTTCAGGCTTCGAGTGGGGCTATGTAGCGCAAATTGGTAAACATTTTCGTGACTTACTTCTCGCGCGGCGATTCTCTTCATTGGGCGATAGAAATTAGAAATTGGGCGTTTTTAGCTGCGCACATAAAATGTACATAGCGTGCAAGCATAAGTGCTTGGCGGTACAGGGTACCAGCGAAAGCGCTGTTGCGCGTTGGGCTCTTTTAGTGTGCGGCGCGGAATTGGGCGCATTGGCATTGCACTGCATGCACAAACCGCATAGTTGGGCGCTTACTGAAGCCAAATTTATAGCGCGTATTTTAAAGTTGCTAAGGAGCTTGGTTACGCGTACGCCGTAGGCGCGGCGCACTTCACTTGCCATTTTGCTGTCACTTTGAGCGGACGTGCGCTGATCTCCACAACTAATATTGTGAGTAGAAAATAGTGTTATTTATATCGTGACACTTTTCCCAGCTATTTAATTTAGGGCAAGTCTAGCTTGGGGTAATTCAGCGCACAGTTATCCAAAGTCCGCATATTTTTAGGAGAAATTTAGGAGAGAATATAAGCCAGAAATCTTGTGAATAATTTATTTGGAAACCATTTGGAGGTCTGATCACCTCCGGAGGTAACTGGAGGTGACTGGAGGTAACTGTGCTTGGAGGTACATGTACCTCCGATTCATTTGGTGCGAATTAAATGATGCATTGAGTAGTACAAGTTATATCTTGTTTCCGATTGTCAATTACTTGCTTGTCCAATAGGGTTTGCCTGCAAGTGGGGATATATTTTCCCCAAACGGACGCACCCCCCGGGTTGTTGAGAACCCGCCGCCCATATAGAATCCCCACCGCGTGCGGAGCCGCTCCCGCGCGCAACTCAATAAAATATTTTGTGGGAGGAAAAACGCCACAATATTATCAAAATATTTCTTTTCTTTATTGGATCTTTCAAATATTATCAGGGAGGACCACGGATCACTGAGTTGAATGAACGTGACCATGAACCACGCCGGGAATCCAACCGCCATGCGTCCAACGACCAGCCCCCGCCACCGCCCCCACCTGCTCAGGTTTGTGCGCCCAAAAGCCATAGTTTCCCCTTCTCACTAGTTCTTAAACTAATCTTCCTCAGTAAACTGCTCAAATCTAAGCATACAGTCCATTTTGATGAACATTTCAAGTTAAATCGCTGCCTTGATTCCATTTCAAACTTCCAAAGCTCTCATAGGTTTATTTCATTTTTTTACTTTCAGGAACGCCTTCCAGAGGGAAGAAACGAACCTGAAGCATCCACGGTAATGAGCCGTCTTAAATTCTCTTCATAATGTAGAAACTTGTCAACCTCATATTGTTAGAGATATAAAGTAGTATTATAAAGTAATCTAAAGACAAATTGAGATATGGCAGACACCATCAGAGGGCGCTGTTTGATTTTAGTGAAGTCTTGTTTTTACCCAAACCAAACAGTGCCCTCCTATATTGTCCGCCATACCTCAAATAGACCAATAATGACAGGGCAATTTTTTAAGGGGATACCTCTCCTTCAGTTTTTCCACTTAACATTCTCTTAGAAATAATGAGTTATCAGTTGTACCTTTAGCTTCATCAATTCTGCATATTTTGTTTTGTAAATACAGGATCGCCATGGGGAGTCATCTGATCCTCGTCGCGCTCGTTCCATGTTCAACCCCCAGGGTGAAAGAGAGCCCTACTGGGCAAAGGTGGGTACCTCCAAGAATTGAATTATATTTTGGAATTTAAACAATCTTCGATTATAATCTTTTAAGTGAATAAACATTTTTCTCCTTTTTTTTTCTTTTCCGCTTAATTACAGGCCCGTCACTCCTACCACTCTTCACCCAACCACTATGGATATTTCTGAGCTGGATTTTCTGCAGGTTTTCATTTCAAATGAAAGCCTTATTTTCTCACTTTGAAGACATCATTTAGTCTCTCCATTTTCACAAAGACAAATATTTCTTTTTCTTGTGGGGACTCCAGTTTACTGATTTTGGCATGGTACGGGAAAAAGTATGATTAAATTAAGTGAATTATAAAGTTACAAACATTTAGGTTGGGGCAGGGAGAATGACAGAACAAATTGTGAAAGAAATGAAATTGTGTTAAAACTTGCATCTCGGGAATCATTGTTAGGAGGAAATTGAACAAGGAAACGTAAGAATCAAGTCATATAATATGGGATTTTAGTTGCAACTTGAAGGATTGTGAAGACCGATCAAGTCAAAGTGAAAGCAATCCTTATGTAAAATATATTTTTTATTGTGGAAATGGTTATAAAATAGGTGTTTTTGGTAAACAATACTCAGTGTATTATGGAACTTTGTACAGAAGATTTGGAACTGAATTCGAATTGAAGCAAAAGTAGGAACAGAGTGGATCAAAGAAGGAATACGGTGTGAGAAATGTTATCCCAATATCTTATTTTGCGGTGTATATATTTTGATTGTTAATGATATTACTTGGGGCAGTAATGATGTGTAATCTTAAGAACCATGCTGGTGGATATGTGCACCTTTCAATGTGCACATTGTGATTATAATTATGTATGTTTATATGTTAAATATATATATATAACCAACAGTAAATTATCATATAGTTGTTAGATGCTGTATAGAATACTGGAATCTGGCGACCAGAATTAGAAGCTTTTTACTGCGGTGGTGTTACGCTCACGTGCATGCTGCAGGCATTCTTAAAGATGAGGCGCACACATTTTGGTATTCCTATTGGTCGTAGGAGCCTGAAGCGCGTGCCCACCTGAGCGCGACTCGCGCAAGCCTTGCGCCCCCGCAGAAATGGCTGCCGCCGGATTATTCTATAGGACACACTCATTCTTGTAGGCGGACTACTAGGGTCCTGAATACATTTGTACATCTCTGGTATTTTCTTTTGGAATTTTCATCAGAGTTATGTCTTTTTCCAATGCAAAACAATATAACCATTTGTGACCTAACAAGAAATTGCTAGGCAAAGCTTCCTTTTCCATTTTGTTATATTGGACTCCTACCAAATCTTTGGAAATCAGATGTTATTATAATTAAAGAGCAAATTTGAAACCTCGAATACATAAACATTTTGATAAAAACAATATGCTATATTTGGTTGTAGAAAAATCGTGCAGTAAAATTGGATTGGTGATGGATTTGGGGAAATTTACAATTCTTGCATTTATTTACTTTTTGCTTGTTTTCTATATATTAATTGTACACAAATGTATATTTATGCATGTTTTTATTGGAGGAAATTGTAAAAAAAAAAATTAATGGGAAATAAAATATGGAATGCCTAGCCTGTGTTAACTACTTTTTGGTTTTTAAATTTAACGGAGTTGTTTAAAAGGTTGATATAATCACTGACTTAAACAAATTTGGTTCTTCAATAAACCACATAAATACATTTTTGTAAACAGTTTTTCTTGAGCAGAACCGAACAAAAAAATGTCATAAACTGCTTTAATATACTCCACAGTGTATGACTTCTTCGGGTGGTACCAGAAATGGTAATTATCATTTTAGATTTTTCTTAGTTGTCGGGTCCGAGAAATTTCGAGAGTTAGGATTTCCTCGCCTGTCCTAAAGAGTTTTTAAACTTATGCTAATTTACGATACACGATTGGACAAAGCTGTCCATTTGCCACACCCCTTCATAGATCATGACACATTTGACGCAAGAGGGCGCTCGGCTAAGAATAACAAATGATGTCAGATGAAAACAATCATCATGTCGATTCCTGCCGAGTGGTCTCACGGAAATGATCTCAAAAAGTACGTATTTTGATGTTTTTTGTGTGCAAAATTGAACTTATTTCCAGTAGAAGATAGTAAGGAGTTACTTGGGCAAGTATGCGTTGAATAATGTTGAAATATATCTCTAAGTATAGGCCATAAAAACGTCAGTGCTTCCTGTTTTCATGCGAGTTGCATGCAATTTTTCGCTGCAGTTCAGTCACTGAGTCAGACATGTCAAGACAAGAGTCATGTCAGTTTTTGTTTCAGTTCCGAATAGAGTCGAGTAACTAACAGTGACGACTACCATTGGAACGGCAAAAGTGTAATTTCCAACCTCTCTATCTCTTTTAGTTCTAAAACGGTTTTTATTGTTCCAAAATGACTTCTGCAACCTCAGGCACTATTCTTGAAGTTGATATTCATATCCCCTAATTTTCAAGGTTTTCAACAGTATTTTTGACACAAAATTTGACTTCCTACCTGTGTTTCCATATTCAGTTTCTGTTGTGAATGACATCAACCATGTATTTGCTACTAGCATGAATGTTTCCTTCTGAACAAAGTGTCACTGTTTGGCGTAATGATCATGCAGTCTCCTCATCACTGGGTCCTGGCTGTCACACTTGTACTTGGTTATCATGGTGGACTTTCTACTGGAAACTGTAACCGTAAGTTTATTTGCGTCAAACTCCGAAATACAATCTAAATGTTTTTTTTATCATTTTATTGTTTTACTGCAGTACTAGTACTGTGCTGTTCCTAAAGTTAAGCTGAGTAATTGTCCACAACGTAGTTTGTATGATCTCTTAATTAACAGTTATTTCTGTTGTCAAACCTTACTACTGATAAATTATGCAAGAAAGCGGTTTGAAAACAAAAAAGCACTTTTACACTCTACACTCTGTTCTTCACAAAAACAGCGGAAAAATGTTGCAGCCTGACGCCACTTTTTTCCTTCATATATCATCTCAGTGAAGGTCAGTCATTGTAAAAATGACGATAAGACATGAATCTGGGACTGAGAAGCATTTCCAATTTTGTTACGAAATGCTTAGAAAATGTTCTTGACTCTCGGTAGACTTTGTACACAACCGCTGATGTGGCGTCACTCCGTCAGGTTGCAACATTTTTTTCAAACAACCAATTTTTTTCTACTACATACAGAGATTGATATACATTAATAATGTAGGAATTTGGAGTTTACGAAACTTAAGTCAGATTCATGTCCAGGAACTTTGTATCATTTTATTCTCCCTTAACAGCTCCTACATAAAAACAACCAGCCATTATATTTGAAATTGTATTTTACTTGGAATTTCTTAAAGCAAAGGACACGATGAGCATTGTCTTAAGCTTTTTTAATGTCGGAGCTAAGGATGTAAGGGGGCAGCGTATGAAGTTCATGACCGACAATTGTTTCCTGTTGGTTTCAGCTGACGGTTTTCAGCAACTGAAGCCAACATTCATTCAGCCGACGTCGGATCGTCTGGAGCTTTTGCCTGGTGATAGTTCGACACTTATATGTGAGGTCCACCGTGAAGTAGATCCAGAGGTAAATTGTAAGGGTTGTGGGAAGGGGGGGGGGGGGCATGTGTGCATGTGCATATGATGCGTGTGGCTAGGAAATACTGTGTGACTTAAAAGGTGCATGGGGGGGGGGGGCTAGTGGATTGGTCTGCTCCAGCTATGTCGTAATTTTGGAATGAAGCAATGCAGTTGTTCATACTTGCCAACCCATCCATTTTAAGAAGTAGGCTATCAATTTCTGAGCTCAATTGATCTTAAATCCCTGTCATACTGCTGTCCAGTTTGGGAAAAAATATACTTTTTACAACGATTATGGCCTAGGATACAAGAAAATTTCATCAATGACACCAAGTATTTTGTAAAATGCGAGGGAGTGAAGCTGGCTGATCCCATGTGGATCCCAAATCTAGAGAAGGAATTCCTGAAAAATTGAGAGCAGGATTCTTTGCCGATTGGCAAAGTATGAAAGAGTCTTTCCTCCAATGTTGCACTCTCCACCGTGCAGAACCTCCAATCACATCGGTGTTCCTCCCGCCTCACAACCAGACTTACAGGGTTCACATCCCTTCTATGTTGTTCTTGTACTACAGAACCCACCCAGATACGGCCTGCTCATCTGGTGGTGCAACTCTACCCGCCCAGCCTGCCACGAGGAAGAACAGTCCATGAACACTCGCGACCCAATCTTCCTCCATGTGGACAAGAGTGTGGCCCAGAATGCATCTGACCTCCGCTCCGAGTTCAGCTTAGCGAATGTGGACGCTAGCCAGGCGGATACGTATTACTGCGTGGCTTTCAGCGAAGATCCTGACATTTCAAAATGTCCTGGAAGTGTAGCTGTGGACATTGTTATAAAGGGTATATTGTTTATAAGATCACCTGTTTGTTTTAGTATGTTTTTGAACCATTACCTTAATGTAAACAATCTGTGAATACTTCAAATCATTGTGAATTTAGTACTTGTAAGTTAGGCAAGTAGAATTTGACTGTTAAGAGACTTCATTGATGAGGATTTTACGAAAGGGTAATGAAAATTTGGATATTAATTGCATTGTGTACATTTGCTTTTCAATGCACTGATAATTTTTTAAGCAGTTTATTGCACGTTTTCCCCCCTTCTGCTTTTGTAGACAAGTCTAGAGTGAGCCTGACACACCACACCAAGCAGATTGACATCTTGGAAGGACATCCTTTCAATCTCACCTGCACCGCCGATGGTTACCCCAGCCCGATGTTCAAGTGGAAAAAGGACGAAAAGGCAATCAACGGTGGCAAGGACGGGACGATAAGCAAGCTCACGGCAGAAGAGAGTGATGCAGGAATCTACAAGTGCCAGGCACACAACAAGTTTGAGACGTCTGAGTGGTCTCCAGATATCAAAGTTGAAGTGGACAGCACAGGACCAAGTGGATGTGAGTTACTATTCATAATCCAAGTACAGACTTTTGGGATCTTTGGATTTTTCTTCTTTAAATTTGGGATCATTTGACTTTCTCTTCTAGAAAAAGAAAAGAACAAATGCGTCACAGTATGGATGCAGGTCCTTTACCTCGAAATGATCCATCATGTCATGATCCATGGGCTTTCCTGTTGAATGTCACTGACTCTGATCTCTGTTTCTTTTGTTGATTTCTTTTGGCAGTGTCTAAGGTGACCTTGGCCCTACTGATCGCCGCTGCAGTTGTTCTTGCTGTTCTACTTGTCATCATCATCATTCGATTATCAAGTAAGTTTGTTTTACACTGCTGGGGGAGTGAGTTTTATATGTGGAGTTACTATCCCAATGGTTATTTCAAATCTTCATCCTATAACCTACATTTCATTTGTGGTTTTTTTTTTCTTCAGAATTACGATCAGAGATGACTTGCTTCACAATCGAGAGGATTAGCATCCGCGGCAACAACAATGTTGTCCACAGGCATAGCGAGCAGCGGCGGGGGAGTCGCCTGTCCCGTGCAGATTGTGAGTCTGATTCATAACGCGGTTTACAACGGCTATCACCACGTCTATTAATGACCATTTCTATTCCTTGTGCACATTAACACATGTCCACACTAGCTCAGTGTTTATATTAACCCTAAATAAATGAAAGAAGTGGATGTGGCCTGTCGCTGAAATTTAACACTGCTGTAGGCGTATGGCACATTTGTTATAAAACTTGGGATGTCAACTTTGGACACCATTTGACCGTGGAAAATAGGTGGCTCTACTTCTTGCGACATATCTGATAGACACAACCGTTTTGCAATGAATACTGGGGTGTGACCCCACCCACCTGCCCATCCCTCTCTAGCTACGCTCCTGTTCAGGTTTCAATCCATCAGTTAAAGAATGGTAGCAGTTCTCAACCACTCCAAGCATCTTTACCCAATCCCACTCAAGTTCATTGGGTTATTTCTGTCATCGTCATGAGTCATGACCCCATACGTGTGGATTAAGATTTATGCTGCTCTTACAGATCTTGAGTTTGTATGGAAATTATCCCAGATGCGTTCAGCTTTTGTCAGAAGAAAAAGTCATACACTGAATAACTAACTTTAGTGGCTAGTAGTCAGTAAAGGATGATGATTTAGTTAGGCATTCTAAATACAAGCTTGATCTGGAAAATTGACCCAAAGCGTAATGACAATTAACTGCATCATGTGACAAATGTCCTTGACATAAGCTCATAACAGAATTATATTTTGCTTTCTGTCCTACCCGACCCTTTTCTCACTTTATTCAAAATAACTCCATGCTTATTTTTGTCTGCTTGCTGCATTCTCCTACAATTTTTCTTGTGTGAAACCAATTAATTTTTACTGTGCCATTGCTTCACGCTTACCACTTTATGTGACTGTCCGATGCACCACATCACTCAAATGCTGGTCGTGCTTTGCATCTTTCATTTTCATGTTGTATTTGTTGCCATCTCGTGTGTCGTATTGCCTTGCATGTAAACCCACCACCATTATCATAACACAGCCTCGCATGAGCGTCAGACATTCCTGCATGACGTATTCATTCACAACCACAGCTCCGACAGCCAGTTTGCTGACATGATCCGCTCCAAGCTCCAGAACCAAGAGTCTCACCTCAAGGTGGGGCTGTGGTCGGAGGTGGAGCGGCCCGACCGCTCCTCCACCCGCAACAAGCTCCTGCGACTCCGCCTCCTCAATAGCACCCGGATCGTGATCGTCGCCTCGGAGGCCTACCTCAAGCACGACTACCACGCCTTGACCAGTGCCCTGGCCAAGAGCCGTGCCAAGCCGGAGTCCCTCCGCAGTAAGGTCATCGTGGTGCGGGTGATTGAGGAGCCCCACATCCCCAAGGATCTAGTCAAGGATGTCTTGGCCTCGTTGGAGTACAACGTTGATTCGGACAGCTGCTACTTCTGGCCTCGCTTCCTAAAAGTGGCCATGCCTGATCAAAAAGAACTACTGTACTGGGTGTAACTCAACGGCAGAAGAAAGGTACTGCATTATGGGGGACAGCAGTCGCTCAGTCACTGCACAGAAATGACAGTTAACCTTAGTGGACGCTGTGCTTCAGTACTGCCCTTTCTTCTAAGCATAGTGAACAAATTAATCGCAAATTTTGTTAACACTTTTTCTTTAGTGCATGGTTACAAACACTCACGCTAATAATAAGGTACACAATTTAAACATGTAATGTGTCAAACTCCACGGCTCTGTGAACGGCATCTATTGTGTGTTCATGGGCCCTATACAGCGCTCAAGCTCCATAAAGGATGCATTTTTGTACATATTCAAGCAAACACAAAATTGCTGACCATGAACACATTTGTGCTACAGTTGGCAGAAAAGCAGAGCCATCAAATCTGTCCCATATTTTAATAGCAAGTTGTACACAACTGTTGGACAGTATCCCATAGTACCTTGACCAGCTCTTGGGTCTGTTGGAGGGGGATTAAGGGGGAACTGAAGCACTTTTTATTTTCAAGATTACTATACTTTTTGAGCATGAATGGGAATTATTAAACCATACATTTGCCTTTTGGGTTTTCACATTTGTTTCCGATTTTGCATGTTTGATCTTATTTAAAAGTATTTTTTTTTCTTTTCAAAAAAGTATAAAGGCACCGTTTGCCTATTTAATGCATATCCGATGAGAAATAATGAATGTCTGCGTTGTTCATTTTAAATTTGAACACACTGCCGAGATGCTTGTCTGAAACATTTTTTTCATAGAGCTTTGTGTTTGATAAAACTGTGAAAAACTAATAATAAATGTAACCTATATATTTGCCGTCTTATTTTAGTACACCAGCTTGGCATAGGGAGAGTTGTACCATCTAGAAAAACGGCGAGTTGGAATAATTTGCATTTCAGTCCCAAGGATCGAGGATGCACTTTTGCAAAATTGATCACATTTGTCTTCTTTTCTTTTTGAATTTAACTGTAATGGCAACAGCTTAATGTAAGCACATGTAACGTTAAATTAATCGATTGCTGATATTAACCCATTATCATACTATACTGCACTGTAATACTCGCTAATAAATTCATAAAACCATAGTGTTGCCCAGGGCGGTTTGGGGCAGTACAAGGCGCAGCAGGCAGGCAGTTTGGGATGGTATAGGGACTTCTGGATTACTGTTCCACCGTTAATTTAGTTGAGTTCAGTTTGTATATACATTGTAAATTTGCAGATGGTTAAGTGTGTAAATCTTTGTTTTTTCATCGTAATGTCAGGTGTCCAGAAGTTTTTGTCCGGCTTTGCAAATTGATGGAATTTAAAATACTTGTGAAAACTGTTGCTTTTCTATATTGGTAATTTGTTCTATATTAGCAGTGTGTTTGTATGTATTTATAGCAAGTGTATGCTTGGTCAAGGTGGCTGTTGATTTGTGTGGTACATGACCTTTTATTTTCATGCTGCTCAAGAAAGTGCAAGCGTCTATGGTGCATTTTTTGTGTATTTTTATGTCAAACATATCTTTGTACTGTAAACGCATTGCTTGCGTGCCATATAACCGAGTGTTAACCAACTTAAGTGATGTATCAATCATGGATTGTATTTTGTAATGGTTTATAATGAAGATAGTTTATAATGAAGATAGTGAGAAAATATAAATTTTGGAATGACAAGTGTGATGAACAAGAAAGTGCCTGAAATGTAACATATTTCTTTTTAATTTTGTTTCCAGCATTATTTAATAAAAACGTTCACCAGCCTTTCAGCCATTCATATTTTAAAAAGACTTTTGAAGTGTTTAGACAGGGTCACAAGGTCTGAAGGTACAAGGGGTCACATTACCAGTTGAATTTGTTTGGTCAATTTTTGTTTGGAATAATAATAAGTTTATAAACAATTCATGTTGATAATTTTTATGGAAATAAGACATGGAAGTGGTTACCTGCGTAGATTGATGGCTGTATAATCGAGGCCAAAACCTGTACAAACTTATAAGGAAGATGTAGACACTAAAGGACTGTCACATGCTGTGATAAAATATAATCTCAAAAATATCTTTTATCTAAAACAAATGTTTGTAAATATAAGGACGAACATCTCCAATTTTCTTTCACATTTTGGCTGATGTTGGTTGACCAAAGAACATGTGTTGTTGAAAATTATGGGATGACGTCAGACACTTTTCCATTTGAAGTAATTGTCCGAAAAGAAATGAGAAATTTGTCTGAGAATGTTAAAGCTCAACACAGATCGTGCTTTCTCAGACACATGGTGATTTAAGTATGTTGAGTCAGGGTTCGTAACTTTTTTGTTCACTAGCCAGCCGGGCTACTGAAATGGACTCTTAACTAGCCTGCGGGCATTTTCACTAGCCCACATTTTGTTTTTTTATCTCAAATACAAAATGGTGTATTTTCAGGCTCAATTCTGAGGTAATTTTGTCAGTGTTTTTAATAAACAGATCTAATAATTTAACCTTTTAAAACAGTTGATAGAATCGGACACAAATTGATGGGGTTTTCTTTCTGAATTTCATGATTTATTTCTTCCTGTCCTTTCATCTTTGCCGTATCTCAATAATTTTTCACTCGACAGCCAGGCTACTTAAGGAATAGTTTGACTAGCCCGCCGCTGTTTTGACTAGCATTTAGCTAGCGGGCTACAGCTAATTTCGAACCCTGTGAGTGGAATTGAAGGCGATTTAATTTTTACTATGAAGGTGAATTGTATACTCCGATATGCTTTCATTGCGAGGTACATGATAAATGTTATCAAATATGGTGTATAAAATCTGTATGTAAATTTTATGCAGAAAATACAGCTAAAACCATGGAAACTGATTTTGATGCAGTTGTGTTTGTTTCTCATATGGTTTTATAAGAGTATTTGTAAAACTTGCCATACAAACACACAGAACTCCAAAATAATGGACAAGCGGGAAACATGTTTTTTACTTATCTATTTTCTTGCCTCTTTATTTTATTAACAACCTTAACAACTTCATCTTGTACTCTGGAACAACAGGGCTCATCCAGTGACCAACATGTCTCAAATACGAGAGGGGTACATCATCTGAACACAAGAGAAAAGAGGAAACAAAGTTGTCACAATAACTGAAAAGTCTGAAAATGCCAGCAATTTCTTGATATCATTTGTGAAAAGCAAACATCAGGGGCCGATCACAGAGCTGCTAGCACAAACAAAAATTGCTAAGCAAAAACAGTTTACCAACCAAAATGTCATGCAATTTTTATTGACACTGACTGGTACTCGGCTGATTTTAAGCTTAGCGTCGAGTTTGCTAAGCAGAAATGCTTAGCAGCTCCATGGAATTGGGCCCAGGTTGATATTTTAGTATTCCTTTGCTAAGAAACAGCCTCTAGTTTGGCAGTCAGTGTGTCTGTGAGACACGTCAGTTTCTGGTCTCTAGTGGTGATCATCACAGCAAAGGCATTTTGAGTTAAAATGTGTACTTATACAGTGAGCATGTTTACGTTGGAGATGCTATTATTATCCCTGCTCATCAGGCCGTTGAGTCAGAATGGTGGCATGACTGGCAGCAATGTGTATTGTTGTAAGCATAGTTTCTGTTGTACTCATAGCCAACTGTCGCTCTGTTGTCATTTCAATATTGGATCTTCAAATTTGCCCAGAATTATTAACGTGACATCCAAAAGATGCCCAGATACTGCTCTGGCTAAAACCTGAATTCCTGTTTTGGGGACCATCCATGGCCGACACGTTGCCTCTTTGTCAAGCAAGGGTGTCTGGTATAATGCCTAATATCCTTTTCAGATAGGCATTCCAAGGTCATCCCGAACCGAAAGGTGTTAAGTAGGACTCAAGTTCACCCAAACAGAATTTGATTTCAAACACGGGAAATTGTATGTACTTATTTGGTCTCTGTAGTTGTTTCGATTGACTGCAACAGTCCACCGTTTGCACAAAATCAGTCCTAAGTATCCAAACATCAGAAGTAGTTATTATTTTCGGATTTATTAAGTTTGGTGCAACTCAGTCCAAAATGGGTGCCAGGATTTTTTTCCAAGTCTACAGGCAACTCACCACTCGGATCCTTTTGCCCATGGCCTGTGGAGGGAGATTGGCCTTGAAGTGGGCCCTGACGGCGCCGCTCTTGCCATGGGGTCGGGTTACTTTGCCCCAGATGATGCGCGTCTTGGTGGCCTTGGTGTAGCCAGCTGGCCTCTTCTTGCTGCAGCGGGGAAGAAAAGAACAAACACTGATGAATCAGTATGAGCCATGTCAATTTCAACCAGACACTAATTTCTGTAACAGATGGGTTTGAATTCCATTTTGAAACGGTATTGCCCAAGAAGAAAGTGTGGGTTACTTTGTCACCAGTGTTGGATATCAAAATAAATTAAAGGATACAAAATTACAAACAAATGTTAAGCTCCTGAATCGGATCTGGGAATAAGCCTTCACAGGAAGTTAAAAAAACAAAACAAGGAAAACAGTTTTTTTCAAGGAAAAGCTTTTTGCCTGTTCACTCACTTCTTGGCCTTGTAGACGTATGCGCATTTCTTGCCCAGATACCAGTCAGCATCTTTGCGGTTCTCCACTCCCTCGATTCTCAGCAGCGCTGTGTTCTCATGCTGGTTGCGCAGGCCACGCTTGTAGCCTGTGAACACCGCTCTTATGTAAAGTCTTTGAGGAGAAAAGTGAAGAAGAAAACGGTTACACCAATATCATTCTGCAAAGGGCCATAGTACTGATGTTATGAACTTTAATTCATGTAATCTGTCATTATGTAATATACCTACCTGGTTGTGGCAACCATGATGTTGCAGCCTCAAGTCCCTGAAAAAAATAAAAAGAAACAACTGTTAAAGTGTTATAATATTAATAGGCTAATGTTGTTTTAAAAAATTGCCCTTCACTTCAGATCCTTCCAAGTTCCAACTCCCTCCTCTCCCCCAACCTCGCTCCCCCCCCCCCAAAAAAAAGGGGGGGGGGAGAAATTTGACAAATCCTATTATTTAACAATAAATGGCGCCAAAAAAAATTAACAAGTCTACTTAATGACTATTAAAGTGCTTCTCATGGGCCCAACCACACTTAACAATACATTGGCCGGTTTGGAAACGACCTGGGCCTAGCTATGCCCAGTTTCCGGACAACTTTTTATTCTTGGAAGTGGAACTATGGAAGCCATCTGGTTTTCCCTTTTTTCATAGGGACGATAAGAAATTCGATTAGTGGGATTTATAATTGAATGATCCTTTCAGTTTGTTTAAATAAATAACGTTTGTTTTAGGCCTAACTCATAATTTCGTGATTTATTTTCTCTCATCACACCGACATGACCGATCACGATTAATCACGGACTTGTACCGAGTGAATTCCATCGTTCAAAATCCCTCTAAAATGAAACCATCATCCTCTCTTTAGTTCATCAAAATAAAGAAAAATAAGTAAAAAACACGAACAACGTCTTATTTTTCACGTATGTGTCCATTTAATGTTATTAGTTGCCTTAACGTTTTGCCTTGTTTTGTACCTTTTGCTGGACTTCTATGGCCAAAATCGAAAAGGCAGAACATTTGTTTGATAGTTGGGAAATTATTTTCTCCAATTAATTCAATTATAATTTTTTTAAATCCAGATATAGAATAGATTCAATTTACTAAAGACTTATTTGTACATTCAAAAAATATATTCAGGTCATATAAATTTATTAATTTAATTTTTTAATGTGTAAAAAATTATTTTTCTTTGAAGATAGCATGTAAAACAAATTTTACAATGTGATGAAGCCTAACATTTGACCTGTACATGACATTATGCGAAGCAGTGCAGAAGCTTGGAAACGAATAAACAACACACTGCGCGGGGCGGACCGGACCGCAGTACATCACGACACAACTGGGTGCCAATATTTAAGCAGATATTCGTTCTCGGAAAATTCCCTCAAGGAATCAGCAAGTACTGACAGGAGTAAAGAAGATGTTTGTCTAGTTTTTGGAGGTAATTTACTGTCAATGTCAATGACTGTTTAAAAGATTACACCGTTTAAAAATGTGTTGTTCCGAAATTGTCATGATTGTTTCTTTTCTATTTCTAATTTATGGCTAAAGTAAAGGCCATATATTTTTTTTTAAATAATAAAGATAGTTTTATTTAACATGTTTAATCAAAATATTTATTTTACCTTAAACCTTAATTTTTTTGTTCTTTAGCCAGCACATCCTTCAGTGATGTGTGGCCTAAACGTAACATTAGTAGATAGTTCGCGAGATAAGAATCCTCCTGACCGGCATGTTTCGATTCTCGGCTGTAATGCTCATTTTGGGTTTTTTGGGTCTTTTCCCCAAACTTGAAGTAAGAGTTGCGTTCTTTTATTGTTTTAAATGGAATGTTGCATTTAAATTGCAGAATGTGTGTGGCTCTAGAGGATTTCTAAATATAGTCCAAAATTGCATTCCATGTTGTGAACGAATCTTACCCACCCATCCTCACTTTCATAGTACATAATTTAAAGTTAAAATGTTTGCAATGTGCTTCATTCCTGTCTTTGCTATTAATTTGATTTCTAGTGAGCGAGCAGCGACATCATTGGTAATCATGTCGGAGTTAACGGATCTAGACTCTGTCTACATCACCACGGTGCTGGAGGATACCGTGGACCAGCTAGCCATCCTGGGCAAGATAATGCCCCAGACTTTTGAGGGGAGACCGGATGCAAATGAGGCGAGTGGAGGAGTCATCTTTTGGAATTTGAGTTCTCTTTTTAAATGAGATCGCAATCTTGAGTTTCTTTCTCTGCTAACCATAAATGTCTGTCACAGAAAAGTGTACATACTAACGACTAACCCTGTAAGCGCTGAATTCTTCATCACAAGATATTTACCAACACCCTCCCCCCACTCAACACAAAAGGAAGGGAATGAAAATCATGATAAGTTGCGAACTCTTAAAGTACTTCTACCCTATTAACTGTAAGGTAAAAATTAGGTCTGGGGCAGTTTCCTGAATATGTGTCTGCGTCCAAACTTGTTCACTGCAAGTGAAAGTTTTCTAAAAAAAGGCCACCCCTCCACCTATTCCCCATCATAAAAATCAAATAAACAAATCAGGAAAACCCTTATGAAGTCAACTTTTGTTTGTCACAGATGGTCGGAGATGAGATCGGTAAGATCATAGACAGCCAGAAGCAACTGGAGTCAAAGTACGAGGGGCTGATCTCCAAGAGGGCGGAGCTCCGCGCCGGGGGCCGGAAGGGTGACGCCAACCACCTGAGGGCGACAGAGGAAGAGATCAGCAGCGTGGTGGGTGGGATACGCCACGCCACGCAGACGTTCAGTAAGAGTCTCAAGCAGAGCCCGCTGACCTCGGACAACTTGGGCAAGATGCAGGGCGATAGGTGAGGGCTAGAAAGTTGAAGGGATTCACTGGTCTTTGACAATCAAAAAGAAATCAACAGACAAAACAATATCTTGCATTGTTCCATAAGTTCACATCTTTGTCACACAGGTTTGAAAATAATTTCATTTAAATAATTGTTTTATTTCTGGTTTTTTTTTAATTCAGGCAATTTCTCCAAGACGTTTTGTCTGAGGCCATGGATGAGATTACCTTGGAGAAGACATTTATGAGTCTCATCCAGTCGGTCACGGCAGAGCGCGATAAAAAGGCCGAACTGCAAAACACCATCCTCAAGTGAGTGTAAAGAGTCAAATAAGACAGTGTCTTTAGAAGCCTCAATATTGCGAAAAAATAAGGTCTTAGTTTCATTTGACTAAAAATAGTTGTGGCCTTTTGAATGGGTTGGAGTTGAGCTTAGCACAATCTGGTCAACTAGTTTGCAATAATGGGTTAATCCATTAAGCTTATTGACATATCATGACCATGACTGCAAAACAAAATGTCTGACAAAAGTCTGACATGTGTGCGCTGACACATGAGGTGCGAGGTTTGAACATCTACTAGGGAGATGCATTTGTTATAAAAGCAAGAGGTCCTAAGTGGTATGTTTATCAGAGTTTTTAAGAATTAAACACTGACTACTGGCTTCTTTTCGCCAGTCTTCTAATCGCGTTGTTTTTTTTCCAGGGAGGAGGAAGGGCGCAAGCGCATCCGCAGCCTCCAACGCCAGATCCAGAACGTCAAGGTAGAGCTTGAAGAAGAGATCCAGCAACGCAACGAGATGATCGCCCACCTGAAGGACCAGCTGCAGGAGATGAAAGCCAAGACTAGCATGGAAGGGAAGTACGTCCAGAAGGATGCAGAGGTGGCCGTCAACCAGGTCCAGAAGAGGTGCATGCTGAGCGAGAAGCAGCTCAAGGATGAGATTGAGGTGAGTTTGAGACTCTTTAGAGTCCAGGTCCAAGTCCTGAGTCTGTAACTCGAGTCAAGTCCTTGGCCAAGCGAATTCAAGTTCTTAGACATTGAGTGCCATGCTCAAAGAAGCTGTGGGGTGAGATTTCGACTGTGGAGACCTCAAACACAAAGTCCGAAGTCTAGCAGCTGGAGTCCAGGAATTCAAGGTCTTGAATATTGAGTATTTCTCCCTTTAAGCTCTGATGCATGCTGAGTTTCAAACGGCTTGAAGATGATGAAGTTAGAGTAATCTTGTAAATCAGCCAATTTAAGTCACTGGACAATGGACATTGTGTCTTAGTTCCAAATGAGACACTGAAGCATGCTGAAGTGCCATGCTTATTTTGAATTCAGTTATTTTGATATGGACTCTTTCTTTGATTTGCAGCTGATTAAGAAGAAGATTGATGAAGAGATTCGTGTCAACCAGGAGATTGAGCAGTACCTCAAGGCGCATCAGTCGGTGAGTTTAAAGACACACAAGGTGGTCAGTGAAAGAAGTGTGCTTGAAAATGCTTCATAGTTCACGAAACATTTACAAAATCCAAAGCTTTTGTAGCATTGAATTTACCAGATTGGTAGATTGGATTTACCAGCTCGTTTGGTAGGGTACCACTACGATGATTCAGATTACAGTGCCTGAAATCCCACACTTGAGTTAACATTTACTAGAGATTGGTGATAACCTCAAACATTCTTGTGCGATCCATTTCAATATTTATTCACTTTTACCTTCCCAGATCCTCCAAAATCTAAGAGGATGTTCCGGAGATTGTTTTTTTGTGTGCAAGATTGAGAAAAGTAGAGCCAAGCGCTTAAGGAAGGTTCTTTACAAAATGCCTTGGGCTAATTCGGTACAAAAATGCCTTGACATTTTCCATTTGTTTTCTAGGAGTTGGAAGAGAAGGTTGATTACTGGATGGAGAAGTACGACAAGGACGTGGATCAGAAGACTCATCAACTGGAAGTATTGAAGGCGTCCAAAGCAAGCGACCTGGCCAGACTGCAAGAACTGACTAAACTGGTACGGCTACAACTTCCTTAAACTCAAATTGAAAACTTGAAAATTTGAAAACTTGCAGGCAATGTTGATTCTTTCTTTTTTTTAAATTTTTTTTTTAATACCTGCACATTGTTCTTTCCTTATATTTGTTTTATGTAGTTCTTGTAAAACAGTTGATGTTCTGCCCATTTTATGAAGAACCAGTTTTAAGAATTTTATACCGTCTAGCTTTAACTTTGAAGCTGTCACTGTCTAGTAGATAAAAAACACATGCTTAAAATTATTTCTTTTAGTATGCCGAGTATGAGCAAGTCGTTGTGGAAGACAGAATTGACAAGGAGAAGATCCGAAGATTACAGGAACAAGAACTTGAAGAACTCAAGTCAACAGTCAAGGTAAGACACTGTAAATGTGTCCAAGGGCAAATTTCTTTCTTTGTTATTAATTTATTTCCGGTAATAAGCAAGGTTTCCTCAAAAGCAACTTGGCCGGACAGTTTTAGAAGCTGGGGAGATAATAGACAGATAAACCACCAGAGTGATAATCTGGGGGGGGGGGGGAAACTTTGACACACTTATATGAAGACGGGGAACGATATGAAGATTTTTGGAAGATAAGGAAGTTTTTGATGTTGCATTGCTGCAAATATCATACCAGATTTAATTGATGGAACTAGATCCTTTGTGTGGTGATTTCTGTCATATTTATTTTTATTTTTTTAAGTTTAAAGTTCATTAAACAAACGAGCAAGCTTAAAAAAATTCAAAAGTACATGTATTACTTTGAAATTGTAGTTTTGACCATCTCTGATTTTTTCTGAAAAGAGTCCCATTGTTTTCTGAGTAACTGTTTTTGCTCATAATTATTCATTTTGGTGATGGTAATATTTGTTTATGGTTGCTTTAGTTACAATCTTGGTGGCGTGGCATCATGGTCCGGAGGCAACTCGGCCCCTACAGCAAGAAGAAGAAGAAGAAGGGAAAGAAAGGAAAGAAGGGATCCGGCAAAAAGAAAGGAAAGAAAAAGAAGTAGAGCAAGTTTGTTTAGCAGTAAAAGTTTGCTCTGTAAATAGAACAATTTGGATTGGTTTGTCTTGGCAAGGGAAAAGGGTTACTGTTAAATGAATGCTATGTATAGAGTTCCCGACAAACCTATGCCGCATGGTGCATTGACCTTAAGTTTTGGGGACATTTGGAATCAACTTGGAATGTAGATGTAAAAAAACTTCCAAAAGATTTTTCTCCAAAGTCTTATTTTTGATATTTATTCCAAATCTTAAATATTTAAGCCGTCCAGTGTTTTTGCAAGAGGATTCTTTTAAGTCTTCTGTGTAAAAACATGAACCCATGTGCCTTGAATTTTGTAAAATCAAATTGCTCCGAAAATTGATTTGTAATATTTTTTTTATAATCATTTTTATAATAAAATTATTATGACTTTGATTTTTTTTAAAACCAAGTGACATAAATTGAAATTAATTTTGAAAATCACACAGTATCTTTATCCGTCCATAAGGTGTTTTATTTTTACAGCTGTACATCCAACTACAAATGTACTAAAATTGTAATGAAATTAAATCTTTTGTTAAATTCAATTGCTCACACATCTTATTATACATCTTATTATTCACTATATGATTGTAAAATAAAGTAAAATAAAGGGATTCCCTAGCTTTGGCCCATGTTAAATAACATTTGCTTGTATTGCGTTATTATGTGCTGGTCGGAAAAAATGTTGTGGTGGTGGGCAGAATTATGCAGTGTTTATATTAAAAATTATACAAGTTTTATTCAAAACTAATGTATGCTCTTGATGAAGGTTGGACGAGTGAAATAAGCCCAAAAAGGAATGGTTCCAAAATCGTTATCAATGGTAGTTATTGAGTGTTAAGCGCTGTAACGCCTTTTTGTTTTAGAACCGTTGTTAATTAGAGGGCGCTATATCACTTTTACGGTAAATGACTGTTTTAGTAGAGGGCGCTATAACGATTACATTATGAAAAGGTGTTGTATAGAGGGCGCTATCGCATTTTTAGCTGTTTCGGTGACACACCGAAACAGCTCTTGTTTTCGTTAAGATTTTTTTTTTTCTTTTTTTTTTTTCTCTTTTTCAGACTTTTTCTCCATAGGACTTTTAATCCGATTGATTTCAGACTTGAGAGTACATACTAGACCACCACCCACAGATGGTCCTAGAAGAAATTTGTGATCGTGACGTCATCAGGGCTTTGTACTAAAATTGAAATCTCAAGATAAATGGCGCCCTCTTGAATATTCATGCAGTTCAAAAGCGCCCTCTGCTGTTAACGTTTTGTCTGGGAAAGTGTTATACCGCCCTCTTGCGTTGCAGAATTTCGATCGAAAAAGCAGTATAAGCGCCCTCTAACTTAGAAAAGTTTTTATCGCAAAATTGATATGGCGCCCTCTGCTGCCAAGCCCTTCCGGGTTGGTTTTTTTCAGACGAAATTTTCTTGATTCCGCTGAGGAAAATGGCGATCCCCGCTGCACACCACCTAGGAGGGGCCCAATTGCGGTCCCTAGAAAAGGTCCTAGAGGATGCCCATATGACTGGAATATTGAATTTAAGCGGTCGGAATATGAGGGATTATCCTAAGAGTGCAGACAACTTTGATTTGATGGATACAGTGGACGTAGGTAAGTTCAAAATGTGATCGGCGTTTGAAATTGAATTGTACGGTTAAGCAATGTAGACAGTGCTGAGACATGTCAATGAATGTCAATCACAGCTTAGGTCGTGGTCATCATGTTCAACCGTGATCAGGTGGTCCCATAGTGGAACCAATCAAACATTTCTGATATTAAATATTTAATTTAACATACAAAAGAGCAGGTTATCTGAGATTTGTGTACATGAACTCCATGAACGCAGGTACAGCTCAAAAACATTGTTGGTAAGCTCAAAAACGTTGTTGGTAAAACTAAAACTAAAACTAATTTAAGTGATTGATAAGATTATTATAATGTTGGGTCGATGTGCACCATCGGTCGTTGGGTTGCGCTATCAGTCGAACCTCCTGCCACCAGTCAAACACCTTTTCTTTCTAATTCACAACTCTGGAGGAATTTATTTTAAAAACATGAAAAAGGTAAGTGAAGTCAGAGATATCCTACAGAATAGACCCATCGCACAACGCGATTGCGCAAATCGACCGATTGCGCCCAACATTAATATTAATTATTAAGAACTAGGGGAGCCTAGCTAAGGCCTAAAGTCCTGAAAATATAACTGAATGGTAGTGTATATTTTGCCGGAGAAGATAGGGTTAGATGTATTAAAAATCCACCCCAAAAGTTGGAGCACAGCAGGTGGCAGTGGTTAAGCAGTTCTAGTCTAGTGATGTCCCGAGTTCGGTCGAATCCCCCGCCACAATTTTAAGGGTTTTTTTCCAATCCCCAAATAAATAACAATATTCTTCTTTTATTATTTTAATATGTCTCAAACATTTTATTGCCGAGTACTACTTTTTCTTTCCAGACTAAAATTTGTCGTCCTGCAAAATATCTACTGCCTAACTGAATTGAGTGTTTGTAAATTGTAGGGTAATTTGTTAAGTGATGTGTTTCAGTGCTTGTTTACGAAATTACAAATGTACGTGGATAATAGCAAAATTTAACGAGAAGGAAAAGCCGGTGAGAATTTGTCCGGCTGAACATTATTGTTTTGTTTTTTTAGAGACCTCAGATCAATATGAAACATTAGCAATTGCATGATTAGAACGTTATATTTTGCATTGTGGAACTTTGTGTTGGGGATATAAATTTTAATGTTTTACTATTAAGATGTAGACTGCCAATGAAAGTACGGTACATTCTGATCACTTTGCTTTTTGAAAGGTGTTTTGATGCCTTAATTTCCAAACAATATTGAGAACCCCCAATCAAGTCATGTTACTTTACGGAATAGTATTATTGTATTAAAACACAAAGCACGGCATGTTTAAAATTCCCTTGATTCCAACATTACATACATTTATCCAAATGACTGTATTTATTTTCTGCCAAAGAAATCTTCCCTTCAGTCAAACATGGTGAGCGTTGGAAAAGCCAATCATTCAAAACCTCCCCCCTGGAAAACAAAACACAGAAATCCACACCATAACATTCCTTTTGAAATCATTTTTTTTCACGGACACTTTCTCCATTGTTAAATGGACAAATGGCGTAGGCAGTCTAGCATTGTTGTCTGCAGTTCAACCAAAAAGCTTTTGTAATTTCTCCCTCTCCAAATTCTAAGGAGTGCTTAAATTCATAGTTTACCTGTGAGTATTGGAGAGTCGTTTTATGTTTTTGGGGGCGGATTATGCGATCCCTGCAGATTTGTTGAAGGGTTTTTCTGACCTTAGGTTAACTAACCCACATTCCTGAGTGTTATAAATACATCACATTCAGTGGCGTGTCTGTTTATTTTATGTTGGTTTCGGTGTTGTGGCAAGGGGAAATTAATGTTGACAGACTCGCCTTGAACATCTGTCTTGGGAACGTTTTTTTTTTATGATGATGATCATGTTCAAACTTCACCAGTTGTTTGAAGTTCTAACCACTTTATCAAAATAAGTCAGGAGTTACAAAATAGAACTTGAAAAAAAAATCTTTTGGAAAATGATGGGATGTTGGCCTACGTGTTAATGTGCGTACCCGGTACATAATTTATATTTGCCTTAAAGTGATTGTACATTCATTACATTGATCATGCTTATTAACTTAATTTAAGCACATACATGTAGGCCTACATGCACATGCACATGTATCCCAGCAACATGTGTCTGATGTTCATATTGATGTCACTTCGATCGTAAATGTACCTCATGATGTCTGAATTCCAATTAAACAAGCTCCCTCCTAGAAAACAAATGAAGTAAATGAGCCTGCCTTGGCTTCATTATCAGTTGGCATGTTGACTTTTGTAGCCCTAATACCAGACCACTACACCATGCTGTTTAAATAAATATCGCAGGCCTGCATTATTTAGTTGTCAGTATGCAGTGAACTTTGGATCTTTCGTGCCGAGCAAGCCTTGTGTATAGCTAGTCTAGATATGAGTAATGATATTACATTGCTAGGAAAATGAAAGGAAAATGGTTGCGGGTCAAACTGTCAAAATATACACATCAAACAACTACTACATGTACATACTTTGTGTGTTTATTTACTTTTACTTGTCAACTCATGTAGTGGCCATTTGTTGTTTCAACTCGTAATTACACAAAATTTTTACTGCATAATTATGTAAGTAAACATTAGAAATTGTCAAGAAGCGTACAATGTACAGTGGATATTTCTACAAGCATCTTGTCGGCACTTAAATACTTGAAATCTCACAAATTTCTTTTTATTTGACAGTCATGGACATCAAAATGCGACACATAATATGAATTGTGTACACAGTATTCACATGTTGGGTGGGTGTAATGTTGTATTGTAAGTTGGCCTACATTTTTGTAAAATTAAAATAAAAAAAATATAAACCAGAAAAAACACACACAAAAAACCAGACATTATTTAATTTCAGCAAGGCCCCCCCCCACCAAAATTGTAAAACAAATAAAGAAATACGTTTGTTTCTTGTGATCTAAGCAAACTCCTAGATTTAGGGTTTTCAGTTGTTTTCCAAACAATGTACATAGTGCCCTAAATGCTACTAACATACATTGTACAACTACCAACCATTTCAGTTTTGGGGATTGTTATTGGAAACACATTGTTCAATTTTTGGGCCTTATTTAAATCGTTGTTAAACAAAACCAGCCAACTTGTCAGTTTTGTATTTAATATGATGTCATCACATTCCAATGATGACATACAGACAGATGGGTGTCTGTATTTAAGTGACGAGACTGGTAATATGTGACTGGTACTCGTTATGAGCGGTGTCCCACTCCCACCCACAGCTGCGCCACGTGTATTGCTGTTGTATGTCATGGCAGGGTGTTTCCCCATCGTCAGTGAGTAATACGTGAGGCATTCGTCGAGCAAACAGAAATATTCATGTGCTAGTGCCATGTGTTGTGCATTGGTAATGCGGTGTTTGCGGTCAGCACATTGTTATTTTGACTAGACAAGCTGTGATGTTGAATTGGAGTAACATTTTACTTTCCATTTATGTTTTGTTCTGAGCGTTTCAAATTTTGGTTGTTTTCCCTTCAGTAGAACAGTGGAATGTTGTAATTGTACAGACACAGAATAACGTGTCAAGTTGGGAAATTATTTTTTTCTGAGCTGTTGAGTTCCAATAATTTCACAATATTAATTTACCCACACTACAAAATGTACCTTAAAAAATTAAAATGAAAAAACAACAACTAGTATTAAAACTGTCCAGTGACACATCATCAAAAGCCTTACAATAGTGACACAAGCAACACTTTTTCATATTCAATACATTGTTCTAAATGTCAAATTGTAATTTTGGGAAGCTTTTAAACAAAAAAAAATTCAAGAACTACAGTACCTCATTTGCTGTACTTATTAAATTGTAAGGAAATTTTACCCTTATAATTCAATCACAATGATTATATCAGCATCGTCAGCCATGAGAAATTACTGGAAAATGTTAAGCACTGCCGCTCGTTTATTCTGAAATTTTGTTGTATGTTATGACAGCTTTGCGCAGTCTTTGCTCCCATGGCAACCCATTGAGAAGCAGTTGCTCATTAGGCAGCTCCTCGTCAATTCACTCGGAGGAAATCAAATTAATATGGCTGGGAATTGAATTACACATCTTTTTTGAGGAAGCTGTTGTCTGAGATTTGGTTACATTGTTTTCAATTTTGGAGATCCAATAATAACAAATTTTTGATTGCTCAAAACACATAGATCTGTATACATGCAAATTATTTATGTGCACAGTTGAACCTGTACACAAAGTGTACAGCGCACATTTTCAATGTTGTAATCGTGCTTGTCATAGTAGGGCCATGTCAGACGCAGTATAACATGTATATTCAAGCATTAATTCAAGGCAATCTTAAAGAAGAAAATGACAGACAAACTTTAATTTTGTAAAACATTTTCTGAAAGATTTCAACAAACCATTAAGAAAGACGGGTAGGCCTACTTGTTTTGTTTTTTCCTTGCGAGTTCCTTTAACACGCTTTGCATTTGGTTGCTTCGAAGTTGCCTTTGAAAACTACGTCATGTACAAGGACATGTATGTATATGTACATGTACATGTACCCCCTCCTACCCCCTCCCCCCTCCCCACCCCTCAGTTTGGTGAAAATACAAAACATTGCTACTAAATGTACAGTGTAGGAAGCTTGTTATATACAGTGATTATTTGGATTAAAATTCCTTCATGCGCAAAACTTACAAACCTTAATCTGGAGTACTTTGCATTCAGCATATAGCAATAATTTTCTTAGATCAACGTACATGTAGTTACGCTTAAAAAGACGACTATGGCAGTTGAGAGAATTTAGCAGATCAATCCCCCCCCCCCTCTGTCTGTCATTGTTGGGCTGACAAATCTCCCCTGAAAGAGATTTTGTCAGAGCAATGTGGGAAAGAGTTTAGTTATTGATTTTACAAATTTGGAAAAAAATGTGAAGCAGGTTTTGAGTGAAATCTCGTGGGAGTTTTTGAGGAATCAATGACATGTCCATGTGTTCTGCAAATTCAGGGGATTTGGGGGATGGTATAATTTGTGTGTTGTACACTACTCTATCTGTAGAACGTACTGGTAGGCACACTTCAGTTTAAACTTAAATTGTATGTTTGAGAAATTGAAGAAAATGGTTGTGACTTGTGAACATGCACTTCTTAAAAAAATTGTTCGTTTTTGTTGTGAAATGTGAATGCTCGTGAACTAGCTTAAAAAGAAATATTGTATTTAAAATTTATAGGCCAATCCTTTCTTTCTGGGAGCATGTTAAATTGATTTGCACACATTATAATTCATACCCGAGTAAAAACAAATTTCCTTAACAGATGAGAACTCCATAATTTATATTCTGGGTGGTTCCAAGTTGTCCATGTTTCAAAACTTTAAAACAAAAATCCTCACTTTGCAGAATTTTCCTTACAAGAATTTTTAAGACCCTGAAACCAAAATTTCCTATTATTGACAATCGGGATAATGTCATAAGGAAATTGTCATTGAGTCTAGCCGGAGAAACAGTCTGGCCCGACATGGCTGAGAGTCTAACTTGTAGCTTGCCAAACATTTTTTTTTTTTTTTTGTGGGGGGGGGGGGGGGAAAGGATTTTTAGTTAAATCATGTGGAATTGTGGCTGTAGCAAGGAAGGGGTTGTGGTCTTTGTTGTGCGGAGGCGACTTTTCCCCTTGAACATTCCTTGTTTGATTTATGTCTTCTTCCTCCATGTTTGCTTCAAAAAGGCCAGACTTTTCTAGATGGGTCCTTACAGTAGAACAGTTTCATCAATTGTACAGTAGATGTTACTCTGGGCCAGCGGAGCCTCATGTGTCATCACACCTTCAATAAAAGCTCCCCCCCCAAATAATGCTTCTTAACCCTGTCAACATCCCATACCCCAAACTGGCCCCACCAGTACACTGTTTGGTATTATTATCCCATCCATTGTCACCGCTAATAAATGCCCACTTTTATCCGTATATTTATCAGACCGCTGCCATACTGGCCCAGGGCAATTCCTCCTGTTTGCTTACATGTAGATCCTGAGAGAGTGTGTATAGTTGAATTTAAAAGGCAGGGATTTGGGGTTTTCAAAACAAACTGTGAGCACCAAAAAGACTGGAATTTGGCAGTTTGGTGCTGTCTGATGTTAAAGCAAGCATGAATGTTCATGTACCCTGTGTTCAATTTTGTGCACAGGAGGATTCTTTTCATAGATTGTTGGATGTTAGATATCGTACAAAAAATATGCCAAAACTCACGTGGACACACTGAATTGCAGCTGACTATGAGCACCGGTACATGAAGATATGGCGAATTAATGTCAAATCCTTGTCAAAAATTTCAAATTTACTACAACTTGTGACATACATACAGTGTAAGGTGTAATTTAAAAGGTTTTAATATTGAAAATAAATTTCAACAAAATATCATGAATCTCCTAAGATTTTGGTAGTGATTCCTCCATAATTGTGTCAATCGATGTGTTCATATAGGAGAAAACCTGAGTGCGCATGTGAATATACCCGGTAGCAGACATGGAAAGAATGCATTGTATTCACATTCTTATTACTCAATTACACAATCTTAGACTAGAGTGTGCAACTGACACACGCTGTGAATTCCTTGCAATCACCATGATCAAGTCTGGGGGAGTATCAATAAACCAGCACTGGTGGGTGTGTTGTGGTTATGACATAGTGAATTATGTGCACATGTGATGTGCAACCATGTACATGTACCGGTACATGTATTCTTGTTACATGTAGCTGTGGGGACTACACAAGAGTTGTCCCATGGTGCTATGGGGACCGAAGACGCTGTGGGGACAACAGAAAGTCCCCATAACTCGGTCCTAATTTGCCCAACAAAAAAAACTTGCGGTGACGGCTTGCCCGCATAATGTACATGTACATGTGCAATGTGTACAGTACAGTGTATGTACCGGTACTGTATGCGCTTTCGTTGATTTAGCACAGTTGGAGATTTTGTTTGGACATGCATGCAAATTGTACACTATATAAATGAACAAATTCACACATGCACATGTAAATGTAGGTCATGGGTGTTTTTGAAGGTCTAATTCCACCACTGATTGCCGAGCCATATGAGTAAGCATACAACCATTCCATTCAGTTGTTTTTACATACAGTGCTAGTGGCTGGCGCAAGGTCGTTCAGCTAGCCACATTACAGGTTGTGGTTGATATCATTGTGGTTTTGACCACGCGTTGTTCCAAGTGCCAGGATGCATTAAAGTGCAAAGCCCATGTACACGTATGTACATCAGTGTACCAACAAACTGAAAATATTTCCTAATTTTTTTTTTTCAATTCACAGCCTTCCTGATGAAGATACACTATACACATAATGTACATCATCATCAATAAACAATAAGGGCAAATAAAAATCAAATTTGGCAGAAAAGGGAACAAATGAACCGTAATTTAAAGTTCTCTAGAACAATTTTCAGCTTTTGAGACAAACCTTTCAAGAAATACTTGCATTTTGAAAACAAACTGAATTCTTGACAAAGTTTGTAAAACATGCATTCAGATTGTATAACTTGTGATTTTTAATTTTTATTACGAGAGCCCTTTCCTGATAGTTACCTATATATTATTTTTCTCAGTTTGTTTCTTGTTTTGCAAATTTGGGATTTCGATGTGAAAGCTGAAATGTAGGGCTTCTAAAACACCAGCTTCTGTCATCTGATTGACTCGTAATCCCACCCTTGGGGTGGCCAAATGGTTCCTGTCCATCACTTGGGTCATCAAAAGCCAAATTCTGAGAGGGGTCCTGCCCTAAACCATGACCCAAAGCACCTAACAACACTTAAAGCACCCTCAATACACCCCACACATGTACTGCGTACATTATACGTTCACAAGGCATCAGATGTATTCCCTAAGCATATCTTGGCAGATGACATGCACATTTTTGTTCCAGTACCAGTTGACATTTTCAAGACAATTAGCAATGTCATTGGATAGTCTGGGGAATTTCTTGGGACAGTGGGGGTTCCCGACAACATGCTGCATCATTGTACTTGTAAGTTGTAGAGTACATGTACATGTCTGTGTCTATGTACAACTCTGTGGTAAATTCCACTGAGGCACACATATCCAGCCTGTTGCCGGCCGTGCTCTCCTATCCTAAGCCTTTTTCAACCTTTACAACATCATTACCAATAGTTGACAGTTGTTCAGCCGAGTGCTGACCAACGGAATGGTAGCATGAGGGACTGGGCACAATTTAGTGGACCACTTGATTGAAGGCATGCATGAAAATCATTTCAATGCCACTTTCATAGTTGTGCATCCACTTTCATATTTGGTCATCCACTTCAATAATAAGTTCATCCACTTTCAGTTATGTTCATCCACTTTCAGTTATGTTCATCCACTTTCATATTGTAGACACTTTGAGCAGTTTTGTATAAATGTGTACATGCATTGACAAAATGGTTTGTGCCATTTGCAATTTTACTTGTGATTTACTGTACAACTGCATTCACATGTGGGTCAAGCATATTAGGTGTCTCAGTCTCAGTATTAAACTGAGCATGCACATGTAGGGCATGTACACATACATGTACATTGTAAAAGGCTTTAAAGCAGAAGCCTTCTTCATTTGTGATGTGATCAAAATAAATGAGTCGTTTCTCTTGAACTTTCATTTGGAGATTCAGGCCAAAATAGGGCCACTTCATCTTGGTGTTCTGACTTCTATAATTTTTGAACTAAAGATCGTACCAGCATGCGGTTTTCACAGCAGTAATGCTGAGATTGTGCTCTTTTCAAATTTGTAAAAAAGAAACCAACCAATTGACCAGGGTCGACAAATGACTCATTTAGCTTGATCCCATCACATGTACTTAACTAACATGTTTGTACATGTGCTCCAGTTCTCCTGGTTGTCCACCTGTTTTGTCACTCCTAATCAGCCTAGAATGTGACTATAATGGGATTTTTCTTCGTTTCCAGGAATACAGGGTTAGTGGAAGTTTACCTAATTGTGTTGTACCGGTAGGACATCCTATTCAGCAATGTGGCCACAAAAAATAAGCCGCAAACGTGGCACTGGAATTTTGTGGTTCAAAATATAAAGGACATACTTGAACTGCATGTGCCGGTACCTTCACATAAATGTTAAGTTTGTGTGGGCAATTTTATGCCAAAATATCGATGCAGACTTGCAGAGTATGGATCGGATCTGTTCTGTTTACTTAAGGCTTTCCACAACTTGAACACTTTGAATTGAGTTTTCAATTTTTTTGGGTCTATGTAATTTGTGCTGCTGTACTGAAAATCCACAGAAAGGTTCGTAATGTGTGGGTCATTATGGACATGTAATCCTCCATAAAACCATGCATCATTTGCATGCATACATGAAATTCAAAAAGGGGATGATTTATTACAAGTTGCAACCACAGATCTTCCTGTTATTGCATATTTTGAGTAATGTATGTCATAGATCATGGCTTCCTTCATTTCAAGAAAAATCCATGACAACATGTACAGTGTCCCTACATAATGTTGATTGGGTTGTCCTTACAAGGACAATGCTGGCTGACCACTAATTGTTGATGATTGTGGTCAAGGTTTGTGGGCAGGCACTTGGGCCCATGTCCACCCCTCCCAGCATGTGGTCTGGGGTAGGTGTGGGTGCAGCCTTCACTTGATTGCACAGGCATGGTGTTTGTGTCAAGATTGTAAATGAGCCTGTTACTGATACTGTACAGCTGATGCAAAGTCAGTGCTCTGATGTACCATGGATGTACCATGGATGTACCATGGAGGAAGAAATGTACAAAGTAGCTGCATGCTTGAAGCATGGATGAAGCATGGATGAAGCAAAAGCGAACCGTTGCAGTGTATGACATGCTGATAGGACCATACAGACATGTGGTGTCCACCTTGAATTTTAGGTTAGGTTCAATAACAGTTTGAACGCAATTTCCTTGAAAATAATTTCCTGGCAGCATACATGTACATATAATTCCACGTGCATGTACTGTTCAAAGATGATCCGAAGTGGACATTTTTTTGATCATGCGCATTACAAAGTGTAAAGAATATTTTCAAATGTTTGTGACCAGCAATGTACATGTACATTTATGTACACGTACATGATGTAGTCTTTATCATGGTACACAAACTGTACACAACCACTGTTACCGTACATACATATGTAACGTACACGTACGGTACGTGTGTGTTTAGTACGGTACAGTTCAAGTCACACTAAAAAGTGCATCTGTACATTGTACACAATGTACCGTGACCGGTCATGTACCATACATGATGTATATATTATAATGGTATGATTTAAAAGCTGGTATTAATTATTAAGGGTAATTTAGGCGTGGCCAGCCAGGCAAGCAGGCCATATGCACTACAGGTGTGCTGGTTTAAATAAAAGATGTTTATGGCCTTACTGCATAGGCCTACTGTACAAATAAATCTACGTCACAGTATCAGTGTGTATTTTGTGTGCACAGTACGTTGGCATGTACTTGAACTTGCCCCTTCAGTGATATAAAATTTGGTTGAAATAAACTTGAAATAGGCTTTGAATTGTTTAGGCTTGGACCTTTGTCATGTGGTGACCTGGACAAGTTGTGGTGGTCAATCCATTGAAGTCCCAAATGTAAATTTCCAGTTATACAGTGTACAGTAAATGTAATTCCATTGTATTACTCAGGCTTTTGAGAGCGGTGCAGTGAATTTATGAAAAGTCAGAAATTCAAGTGAAAGATGTCCTCTTTCAATATCTATAAAGACCTTAAATTGCTCAGCAACCGCTTGGAATTACACACATAGCCTCTATAGTTAGCCGCTGCAGCCACTGCCCATAGACTCGTGTGTAATTCCAAGCCGCAGCCAACTTGCCAAGTAATTGGGACACGGCCTTAAAAATGTAATGCATGTCAATTAACCACACGGATACGCACATGTGTATGGACATGAGTGCAGTACACGTACACGTACTGTGATGTATATTGTACATGTGTATGTACATGTATCCTTGTCGTACCATGGAGCTATTGGTCAATGTTGTAATCAGTTAATTGATGGGTATTTCCCCTGTCACAATCAATGATGAGTTTTTGAGCAGTTGTTCTGCAATCAATCCTGGCTATCGTTACTCCACTCTCTCAGCTTCTTAATCCCAGTAAAACCGACAAATTCCGCAGCCAGCCTACAGACAGACGGTGTCATTAAGTCTGAGCAAACAGCTAGACTTGCTCTGAAGTCACTGAGACTTAAAATACATCTTGAGAAAGATCCACGTAAAGTAGTCCTGTGAAACTGTTAAACTTGTTACAAATCAGTGACGAAACAAGGCTTGCATCGAGCATCTGTGACCCTCAGGCAGCCTATTGATGCTCAACAAATTCAGACGTGAACATTGATCAAAGACATGAGACTTGGACAAGTCTATGGTCAAGGGAACTGGCGGAGCTGTGAAGTCATAATGGGTCGTCTGGGCTGACTCATCTTGGTCTTGTGTGAGCCGCTGCGCTCGGTGATAAATTAAGACGGAACACTCAGCGATTGCCGACATTGACACATTCATGCATAAAAATAGCCAAACATGCCAATGTACAACATGTACGTACTAGAGTGTTCCAGCAGACTTAATGGAAATTTAGTGCACTGACACTGTCTGATCCGATATTGGTCTTGCATAAATTACATATTGTGTACATAAAGTGGCTTGGTCGATATTGTACCAGAAAGTCCAGTCGTTTATAATGCCAAATCAATCTTGCCTTGATAGAAAATGCTCACCAAAAAGACCTGAAATTTTTGATTACACTACCAAGACGTAGATGGTTGTACATGTATACTGTAGATTGGTAGAATCCATTCAGAGTCTAACAAATCCTGACAACTGGATCTTTTTTTGGGGGGGGGCCTCACTGCTCAAGGGTTCAGATCAACAAAATGCACAAGTTACAATGTGTCATGGCTATTGGGTTGTTCTAACTTCCAACTTACAGGCCTGTCCAGAGCATACATTTAGGCCCCCCTATAGTCTTATAAAATGTATACATTGTACAGATGTAGTTCTAATATGTACCAGCAACTATCTCTGTGTTTATGAAACAAGATATTGTTGTAAATATCCGTTTCCAAAGTGTGTCTATGTATTTAAACCACATGACACTTCCTCTATGGCAAGCATGTCTCTGTGTCAGATCCTAGGCAATGACACTGAACTGAAGCCAAAGAATGTACAGTGTATGGTACTTGTATGAGTTTGTTCGATCAAACACAATTTTCTGTGTCATGTTGTACAGTTTCCTACAAATAAAAACAATTCACAAGTGTTTGATCTTTTCAGTTTGCAGTACTAAATCAGTACAAGAGTGTGGAAAAGACAATCCTGTATAAACATGGTGGCTGCAGAAGTTTACATACACGTGTGCTCACACGCAATTGTGTACATGTGTTCAGTATTTAAACATTTTGCAGGTGGCTACAAAAACAAGACAAACAAACCAGTAATAGTTGATATTGTTGAATGTCGTTGCAGTGACAGAAACCTGTCTTTATTGACATTTCTTCTGTTTTGTACTTTATTGTTTCTCTCCAGATATATCAAAGAACCGATTCATGGAAGTTCCGTACGAACTCTGCGAGTACGTCTCCCTGGAGAGACTAAACTGCTACAACAACGCCATCAGGACGGTGCCTGACGCATTCGCTAGGTTAACTATGCTTACATATTTAAATTTAAGGTGAGTCAAGTCAAATGCAGTCATTTTTTATGATGGGTTATTCTAGTAACGGACACTGTGTTCCCCACCTCCCCCCCTTCCCCCACCCGTCACTCCCAACAGGAATATGAACTTTTCCTGGAACCATGGCTCTGAACCATTCATGATTGTTAAATGGAAACATCAACATTTCACAAACATGGCATGAGCTTGCAGAATAAATCTGCATTTGATACGTGATACTACCCATGGCATTCATTTCCTATTGTCAGAGTCAGCAGACGGACAGTGCATGATAGATTAGAACAGGGAAAAGGAGTGGAATAACCTCAAAAATGAAATTCCAAACTTTGTTCAGGACGTGATTTAGTTGCAGATGAGCTCTGGAAACACAGGGAAAAAAGGACTTTTGCCAAAAAGCGCAGGGTTTGAATTTCAGCGAAAAAATAGCTACATGTATACCACCAGGCTAGTACAATAGTTCTACTAGCTCAAATGTCTCAACAGAGAGCAGTGTGAATCAAAGCAGGGAACGTTACATTGATTTGAGTTTATTGTACAAATTCATGTTTCAAAAAGTTCAGCAGACTACTGCAAACTTGTGAAAAACTCAACATGTTCTTCACATCGTGTTTGCACTTTACCCAACACCTGAAATACCAATTGGTACCGGTAGTTTGACTGATAGGTGGAGTTCTTTTCGTCTGAATTCGGTAATGGAACCTCCAGGTTACCATTTCAAGTCTCAAGTGTCGAAACTGACTTCAGGACATTAACCTTTCTGGCCTTTTGAGATAATAAGCCGTTTGATTGAAAACACACATCCACTTACATTTCTTCACATGTAAGCACATTTTCAGACAAAACCATTATATGAAGAGCATGACAGATACATGTATGTAAATTTCGTAAAAAAATTCTACATGAATGCGTATGGCTGCATGCGTTGAAAGGTTTTAAAGAAAATTGTCATTCAACACACATAAAATCTTTTCAAAAAAGATATTCACTATATGCAAAGAGAAGCACTCCTTCATTGATTTTTGTTACGCCCTTAAATGGTAATTGAATATTCTAGTTTCATGGATACATTTCACACCTCTCCTGAGGCGCCATTAGTGGGGGGCGTATCAGTTTGCATGGCAACTGGACATTGATACGTCCCATATGAGTTGTCCGATGATTGGACATGAATGACGGTTCTTGTGTGTAAATCTGGAATTTTTTTTTTATACAGGTTGCCCAATAGACACTCTTACACCTTTTTGTCTAAATGGTGCAAAATGGATGACTTTAGTCCACAAGAGGGCTCACTTGTGTAGTGTGGGTTCTCTTCAATAAATTTACCATGAGATAACCTCTTTAAGCTTAGCATAACATCACAAACCACAATTCGCTGGTCAGGGACGTTTTTGGGAAGTGGTCGCAATCAAATTGATAGGATGTCACAGATAATCCGGCATTACAGATTACATTTATACGACACATACTGTAAAAAATACAATCTCAAGTGTCTAAACAAATAATGATACATGTACTGGTACTACACGTAATATGCATACTTACATGTACATGTAATAACACACACAAGTTATTCTGACATGTACATTGATAAAACCTTCATATTATTCTAAGAAATGATTCTGTGAGCTTTTCCAAACTATAAATGAACTCAAGGTTTAGGCCTAGTCATAATTTCAAAACTAATTTGTTGTTGCACTCAGTCCACTCGAGACAAAATAGGCTTTAAGGGTGACGAGAACCGAAAATTGCTATTGTGACCCAAGGATCGGATTTCAGGCCCAAATCCAATTATATGGAGAGTATTGATTCTATTGAACTGTAGGGCATTGGGGCAGATTACTCTATTACACCGTCATTGTCTGATCATATTAATAGACATTCCAGAGATGATTAAAGGGGCAATGTCTGTTACTACAATTCAGAAAATTTAGGATTAATATGAACGGTCACAGACAGTCAAAACTTCAATCCTCTTCCCATGCCTTTATACACAAGCTAGTCCCCAACAGTCAGATCAAAATTCAAGCAAGCACTCTGTCTAGTTCAATTCCATTTGACAGACAAAAGCAAGTAACTGGTAGGTACAGCTGGCTTATCAATCACCACCATGTACAAAATGTACTGTCAAGGTGTAGCTGTATCAAGTTACATAAACAGTCACAGCCAGTCAATCCTGCTTTATGTAGGCTGGGAGCTGTTAATTACTTGATTGATTTTGACTGCTGGGATAGCTGTGTGGAATTTGATAGCCAGAGAGGGAGGGTTAATACAAGATTGTTTACTTTATTATTTCATTTTGTCATTTTCATCAGTTAGAATTGTCAATTTTGTTGTTTAAAATCATCATCAGTAATTCTCAATTTTATGTTCTTACATGTAATTGTTTTCCATTTAAATGATAAGAAAGCAATTTTTGTAAGTTTTCAACCCACTGTTTACTGCTTCAACTTCTCGACAGGTGATTGTGATGAGTATAGCATAGAGGTGACATAAAAAGGAGAAAGGTTCAGAAAAGGCAGCGACCCCGGCATTGACTTACATAAACATCACATGCTTGGTGTATTGTCAGGAGGCATTCGGTCAGATAGTATTGCCATCACTTTCAATACACATACAATGTAGATGCTAAAAATATATACCCAACCATTCCAAACATGTATACACCAACATGTATTAATCTTGAGTTTTGTTTAATTGAAACTGGAGCCGTGGACTAGGCCTGACAAAAAAAGAACTGAATGTGGAAATGGCCTAACAAAAACAGAACTGAATGTGATCATGATAAATAACAACACACCAAGTGAGGTCATATCACTTTCCATTTTTAAATTGTTTTAAAGGGGCACACCAAACTTGTTGGGTTGGGTGGAGTTAGATATTAGTGACTGATAAAATATCGATCATTTCCTTGATTGGAATGCATCCGTCAATCTGTTCTCTTAGCAACATTCTTTTCTCCAAAAGCTGGAATTACTTATACACGTAGTTCTCACGCACATGTACATGTCCACATGAACATCATAAAACTTGAGAGCACCGTGCTCCTTTAATCAAATGATATGTTGTACATGCATATGCACTTACTGGCAGTTTGTAATGCTATACTGTACTGAACAACTGAACAGTTTGGATGGATATACATGTATGTAAGGGAAATATTGCAGGCATAAAAAACAAATAAAACTCTTCATTTTATAAAAATGTTGTGGGGAAATCCCTTCATTGAAAGCTCATAGTAATTGTGAACTGGTTGTGAATTGGACGGTAATTTGTCCACTTATTATTTGAACAAAATCATGACGAAAAGCTTTGCAAATGTATTGTGTGCATGTGTGTGGATCCTATTATTGCAGTGGTTTGATATCAGTGCTTTCCAAAAAAGATTTACAATGAAAAGGTTCTTTTAACTTCCTGAACATCAGTGTGCAACGCTGAGTGTGTTCATGTAACATATATGTACTGTACATGTACATGTACAAGAATCGAGCACTGTTTTAATGAATGTTGGATTTCATGATGACATTCATGGACGTGACACAACCTTGATTAACTCTCAGTTTGTAAGCTCTCATGCTCGTAAATCCAGCAGAAGGAACTGATGCTAGATTTGTTTTTGTACTTGCACGCCTGACAATGCCATACACTGTGGATTCTCACCTTTTTTGGTGATAGGGTCGTAAATTTGGTAATAACAAACTGGCAGCTTTTCGGTACACAAATCTCATAAAATTCAAGACATACAACACACCGCTGATAAAGGAAAGATTAAAGATGGTAAAAGTAAAAGACAAATTGATGAAAGTCTGGAAATGATATCGGAGGACAGCAGTAATGAGTGATGATGTCCACAGATGAAACACTGAGGGCAATGGGTTGTTACAACACCCTACAAGTGTTTTGTATTTCATGCTGAAGATTTGAATGGCAGATATTAACATCTTCATGATGACACGGGTCTACAGGACTACACAGGCAGGGAAAGACCCAAATGCACTGGAATTAATGTGAATTGTAAACTTCTCTTGAAATGGTAAAATACGTGTATGATGTACCAGTACATTGACATTGTCCTGAACAAAATGCCGGGAATATATACATGTAGGCTACGTAATACATCTACCGGTACGTGTACGTGTACATGTATTTATTTTAAAAAATGACTTTTGAATAAGAAATGCATGTTTTTCTACAAGCACACCACTACATTATGAGCATACAGGCAGTAATTTACATGTGTAGCTGTCATTGAAGTATTAAAGAAAAAACACAAAACAGCTGTGAAAAATGCTACTGAACATTTCGTGCAGAAAAGTCCAAATCCTTGGCAGTTTACAGGTCTGACTACAAAAGATAGCACCATGTGATGCACAGATGTTGAAAAGAAGTCAATCCAACAAACTTGCCCCTGGGTGGTTTTCCCAAACCTCAATTTATCCTTGGAAAAGTTTTGCTTTCTCTAGTTATTCCATTGTCCCATTGTGCTGTACCAGCGATTATGCGCATATATCTCTCCAAGGATCGAGAGAGATTTTACCCTAGGGCTTGCAAAGCCAACTTGTCAAACCCACTTTGACTGTTTACCTCCCAAACAGGACTGTTCTGTTGCCTGACCTCAGCTAGTCAAAGTTAACAAACACACAGACTTCCATCCAAAATAAATACAGTGACATCTTCCATGCGACCAAAATGGTCTTTGGAACTTCTGAAATCTTGGATCGACTTCAGCTTCAAGTCTAGCTTCAGAACAATTAAGAAGCCTTTAATTTAAAGCTCAAAAGCAAGTGGAAAGTCAGGGGCCTACAATTTACAAATATTGTAAAGGCGAAGCTAGAGGCCAGCCAAGATTTCGGAAACACCCTGTAATGATCTTGTCACCGGTAACCGGGACAGTTTGACACATCGCTGTATTCATTCCCTGACCCACTGGTATTCCGGGTATGAGGAAGTTGATTCTGAGCGGGTTAACATCTGGATCATTACATATTTTACGCACATAATACATGTACCAGAACTTTGGGGATGGCTGGGCAGTCAGCTCTGGCCTTGTCAATTCCTAAATTGGAAATGCACTCGTTTAGTACTGTTTATTTGATTTATAGTGGAGATATTAGGAATATACAAAAAGCTGATAGTGCAAGACAGACAAATACACTGTATGTATGAAACAGAATATGTATTTTGTCTGCACTTATATTTTATTGGGTTTAAAAATTAGTGAGAATTCACACAAATGAAAAACAGTTCCATCATACTTACAATATACATATGTGTACATGTACATCGATTTTAGGGAATCTATCATACATGTACTGTTAGTTGGTGCCATGTTTTGGAACTGCTAAGCATCAAAACATTTTCTTGAACACAACATTTTTGTGTATAATTTCAGCACAAAAATCGTGATTGTCTTATTGTATTTCATGACCTTTACTACTTACTGAATGTTTGCAAGAAAGTTGATGTTTCCATTACTTAAAACAACGGTTCAATCCTAAACCCCTTGGCCCTTTTTGCTAGGAACCATCCTCAATCTTCCAAATTCCTCCACTTCTTCAAATACCATTCATTCTCAATCCTTCAAAATCAACCGGTACTGAATGTCCTTGTGTCCTCGATCTTCCACAATCCTCCAAAATTGTATGTTGCATTCATCCAAAATCCTCCAAAATCCTCCAAAACTGCCTGGAGGCTGGAGGATTAAGGAGATTTAGAGTTAAGGAAACTCCACCACTGGTATTAGCATGCATTGCTGTGCTGTGTAATACACTGCCCATCGAACTGTTAGCAATCTTGTTAAGCTCACCATTGTGTGCTTAGCAGTACTTTATAATTTTGGTTTTGACCGAAGTTGACAAGTGTACTTGTCTCAAACCTACAAATGCCAAAAATAGAAAGACAGATTCCGAATGTACTGTGCCAAGCTTTGGTATTAAGTCTAATTTTGCCTACCTCGTAATAAAAAATATCTTATTTTCTACCAGTTGTTTACTTAAGGTGTGATTACCATTTTCCTCTAATCTTCATGACACCACATTCTCGCACACATTCCTAATTTGTGTTCAATCTTCTCGTTCCAGTCGTAATTCCTTGTCAGCTTTACCCATAGAGATCTGTGAGATCTACCTAGAGGTCCTGATAGTCAGCAATAACAAGTTAGTAGCGTTGCCTCCCGCGGTGGGCAAGATGAAGACGTTAATGCATCTGGTAAGTGCCCAGCATCGGTCCCGGCCTGGCCTGGCTCGGCTGGCTCGGGTGATAGTTCACTTCTCTTGTGACTGTGTTCAAATACTGTCCAGATTGAGAGATCCTAATCCCCCTTCATGTCACATTGTATGTGTACCTTCAGTGTCTTTAAAATTATAATTGTGATTTATCAAAGTCAAAGACTTCAATAAATTATTTCTTCTTTTCTCCCCTCTGCAATTTTTCCTTGCTTAAAATTATCCCGAATCTTCTTAACACCAACACAATTCAACAACCCAATGGCTGATTATTTTTCTGATTGGGACACCCCCCCCAAAAAAAAAAATTCAATCAAAGATTTTGGCAGAAGTCTGAGGATGTCTTTGGAATTGGAGTGGTTTTTTTTTCAAAAGTTGTTCCCTTCTCCGTGAAGATTAAAGAAAAAAATTCTTGAAGAAGGTAGGCCTTTCATGTTTCTATCCACTGATAAACAAGACTTCAAATTCTCTCAAAAATTAACAAAAATGTAAACAAAATTTAAGTAGTGGACACCCCCCCCCCCAACAGATTCTCCCAGTAATGAATTTAATTAATGTAGCTTGATTTACTCATTCAACTTTTAAATATTTCCTTTTTTCCATGTTTGTTAAAAAAAAGGATGCCAGTTGCAACGAGTTAGACACATTACCTATGCAGATAGGGGAGATGGAATCGCTAAAGGAGCTCAACCTCAGACGAAATCACCTCATGCATTTACCAGAAGGTAAGCTCAATATCAGACAAAATCACCTCATGCATTTACCAGAAGGTAAGCTCAATATCAGACAAAATCACCTCATGCATTACCATAAGGTTAGTTCACCCACGGATGAAATCACCTTGCCAAAAGGTAGGCTCAGATACTCAGAGGGTCCAACTATTAAGATGATCTTCATTTGATAGGGCTGTTCATTTTCGAATGATGGAGTATTCAATTATTCTAACTTGGATTTGATCAAATATTCACAGAGCACTGATCAAGTTTAACATGCGCCAGCCTAAACTGGCCAGCGATCAGGATGAACATGCACCTGTGTTATTGAAAATTGACAAAAAGTTTAACAAAATAATTTGAAGAAGAGGTAGCGGGTTGGAAGTTTTTTGACCGATTTGAAAGAAGAAATTTGAGATAATTATTCTCTTGGAAGCTGTCAAATCATGCGCAAAACTGCCGACCGGCTTTCGACAAAAGTGTGTCGTTTGACCAAAAAAAATAAAAAATAAAAAAACTGATGAAAAGAGATCGAATAACTTTTGAGTTGATTAGTTATCAACTATTGTGTCTGACAAGCAGCAGATAAATAAGTATCACAACAATTATTGTTAAGGGCAAACTATTCTTCTTAAATTTCTGAATATCCTCACACGGTGATGTAATGCACCCGAATCCATCTTTTTCGTTTTGCAGAAATCAGCCGGCTGAAGTTAATCATGCTGGACGTCTCCTGTAATAAAATCTGTTTCATCCCACCGTCGTACAGACACATCACGACGTTAGACGTCTTGAAATTAGAGCACAATCCGCTAGAGATGCCACCGGCACAGGTAAAATAAACTCTTACACATTTAAATAGTCACATTTTTGCCATAATTTTATCTGAATTTTTCCAAATTGCATATTCTTGATTCTGTGTCCTAGGGCAAGATGCTTTACCCCAATTTGCCCTACCAACCTGAAGTATAAAAGGGTGTGGAGTACATTTAAATGTAACCTTTTGAGCAAGGTTTGAATTCATCCTGTTTTTAATAAAGGAAACTAGACGTTAAACACTGGATGGCCGGTTTGTCTCAAAACAGACTGTTAAACTGTTCCTGTCTGATATTTGTAGCTGTTGTGGGCTACTGATCTATGTTCATTTCAGAAGCGTATGAACACTTACCGGTAACCTTACTGAACCTTTTTTCAATTTTTCTTATCCCAAGGTCTGTACGAGGGGGAAAGTCCACATCTTTAAGTATCTGAACAATGTGGCAACAAAAGATGAGAAGAGAAGTCGTCTAGAGCAGAATGAGAGACTGTCAAGACGGTCCTTCAACAATGCAAAGTATGTCACTTACTCCTCGATCAGTCTGTATAAAGTCTTAACAATTTGCCACCATCTTGGTCTAGTTCCTGGAAGACTTGTTAAATATTGAAGTAGAGGATTTTAGGATTCCTTTTTATCCTTCTCTAAAATGAGTTGATATGTTTTAAGTAAATGTTTGTGACAACCCCCTCCCCTTTGACTCCCCCCCCCCCTTCGACTCCACCCGATCCCAGCAAACCCAATTGTGTTAAGGACACTTTAATATGTACAGACTGATGTGAGCTCATGATTGCCTTTCAACTAACGCTATTTTTTATTGCTTTCACCTACTTTAGCTCTTTTTTCCCCCTAAAGATAACTTCAAGTGCTTTTTAGATTACTTTCCTCACTTCTTTCAAGCTGTTCACCAGCAAGCTTTTCTCCCAATATTTTTGCCCAAAAGCATTTTTTTTTAAAATAAAAATCACTGAAGAAATGTCTCTCTTTATGAATAGCGTAATCAGTGTCTGGGAACCAGAGATAATGGTGAACTTGAGTAAAGAACAGAAACAACGTTTAATTCAGCATCCTCAATGCTAACAAACTTTTGTTTCAAAGCAATATTATTTCCCACTGCTATCAAATATTTATGTTGAAGTTTCTGTCTTCATCAAACTTCATGCAAAGTTGAGTTGCATTTTTTTTTAAATCCTGGCATCAAACGTCTGCACTTCTCTTTTTGAAGTTTATGTATGCAATTTAGATTTTTAAGAAAAGATGATTAAAAAGGCATTGTTACCTCTAAAAGTCTTCTAAAAAAATTCTGTTGCTGTGAAGCTCTGCTGAGCACTAATTCCTAACCACTCCACACGTTGCTCAGATACACATGGCTAGCCACTAACGAAGCAGCTACGCGCTTTGGCTCCTCGCACAGCACACACATCAACCAGCTGGACACCAGCCAAGCGGGGAACCAGTCGGTGGTTCTCAGTCCGTCCACACTCACCGCCCAGTATTCTAAAGGGTCCGAAGGCTCTAATGGCTCTCCTAGGTATTTTTATTTGTGGTCCGAATTATGTTGGTTTCATAATATTCTTGTGCAAGTATACAAGAAAGAAGTATACAAGAAAGGATTGTACGTGTATGCATGAATGAAGGGGGAGGGGCTGTAGAGAGGAGAGGATTGGGGGGGGGGGTCGGGTTGGCATGATGTGTTGGTCTTGCCTGCTAAGATTTTACCATTCCACTTCCAATATGATGTGTTTGACTTTGGTTTTTTGTTTGCCGTTTCATTTTGTGTGGTGTCATGAAATGCACTGTAGAGTTGTCTTTAGGACATAGTGTTTCCATTCTAACTATAGAGGGCGACACATATAGTATCAGATGGAATTAATTAGTTGAGTGGATGTTGTCCATTTCCAAACTGAATCTGCATGTTTACTTATTTGATCCGTACGTGTTGTTGATTTAAACGTAAAAATTATAATTCTTGTTGGGTCTCATGATTATTTTTTCAACATATATGTAGTAGTCCAACTACAAAGTACTTGGGGATTTCCTTGCAAAGTACATGTTTTCATACAATGTAATATATATTTTAAATAGGTTAAGGTGCAGTGATCCATGTCAGATACAACTTTTGTAAACCAATCAGTGCTTGTGTCAACTCAAAATTTGCCTGCCGATATGTCGTTCCTGTCAATAGTCGGGAATGCATCATCTGTCATCTTTTTCCATTACACATACATACATGTACATGTACTTGGTCATATTATTTTGTTTTTACTTTTTTCCCCCCTTTTTTCTTTTGCTTGTGTTTCATAGTGGTTTCCGTTACATAATTCCTATTCATATCTTTTACCACCCCTTTTCTTTTCAGAAGCTCCACCCTCACCCCCCAGTCCTCCATTGATTCTGACTCCAGTCATTCCACCCTGTGTAATGGTGACCCTAGGTAGTACAACACATCCGTTATAAGCTGTTTGCATGTGGTGTCATAACTTGAGGGCAGCCATATTGGATCAGAATAATCGGTTAGGATAGGTCTCGCTCAAATGACGTCATTTCCTACAGACCAGCCATGTGCATCGGCATTTTGAGCGTCAACTTGCATAACGCGCATCGGCTGCATCATATTTCAAACACATTTCGAGCAACAAGCGCGCTTGTTTGGAACATTTTCAAGACTGCGCAATGCGGGCTTGATTGCGTAAAATACGCAGTTGCAGTTCTTCTACAGAGATGGCCGTGTTTATGAGAGACCTATTTGATATTGAAGGGAATTGTTTTTGTTCAAAAATATAATCATTCCAAGAACTGATATGCAATATTTTCACGGTGAAAATTAATTCCTAATATATACGTGTATTAATAAACATGTGTTTAAATGAAATATTTTAGTCAGAGATTGTGACAAATTTGTACACTAAGACCAAATTTTCAGCCTGCATGCTTTTGCCTGTGTTTATCCGTGTTTCGATCCAATATGGCCGCCTGCAGTCAGCCGTTTCATTGCTGCATTGTCGGTACTTGTTGGTGTAGTTTCCTATGTGGCCAGTTCTCACCTACATGTACATCTTTCTTCTCACCCTGTATTCATCCTGTTATTACTTGTTTAACGTCTACAAGGAAATGGAGAAATTAATGTTTTACGGGATACATGTACATGTCCGTGTGTTTTTAATATGCCAAACATATTATGCAGAAATACATATTTCATGTTGTATCCTTGTCCTATTGAATGGGAATGTTACATATAGTAGTGGTTCATTTTTTTTAACTTGAAAATCAAAACTAATCTGACATAAAGTAAAATGTTCTTTAAATATTTAGTTGTTTAATCTCTTGTGCTTTAGGTGTCTTAATATTTTGTGCCCGTTAATAATCTGTTTTTGTGTACTTTGTCATATTTTTTACATGTGAGGTTTCAATATTTTTCTAATCTTTTTGTTTCAATAATAATCACAATTTGTGGGACAGCTCAAATTATTTCTTCTCTTATTTGGAATTGTAGTTTTGCTATTGGATTTGGAAAGTCATCACCGTGTTCTAGAAAAATCCTGAGGCGACAATTTTGAAACCTCATTGTGGAAATGTATTGATTGATATTTTGCAATCTCATATCCTCGGAAATATCGAGTTACACCGTTTCCTTGACAACGTGGCGTGTTCTGATAATAGAAAATACCTTTGTCTGGAAAGCAGGAATGCTGGGCATGCATGTATCATCGGGAACACAATGAGATGTGGAAGCTGTTCAGGTCAAAGGTCAGATAAGAAAAGAAAGATTGGTGACTATTCCAAGTATAAGAAACGTTAAAAATTGTTCCTGGAAAAAAACATGCACACATTAGATGCACACTGTTGCACTGGCCAAAATGTTTATTTGACACACTTATAGTACTCGTGTTTTTGCTGTTTTCTGTACAAAGACATGTCAGTGATTGAAATACAAACATGTAGATGAATGGACATTGTACCAAACTAACTTGCTTTCAAAACTTTCAATTATTTCCCGTTTTCAGTTTTCCGCCTCAGAAGTATTTTTACCCACAAGAAATGGTTGTACACATGCCACAAAATTTGATAAAATGAAAAGAAATAAAAGAAACAATATATGAAGATAATTTGCAACTTCATATGAAGAAATCAAATGGTATCAATTTACTGTTTTTAGGCGTCCTGTATTTCATGTTTTGCATGTAGTTTTTCTTGCAGGAGTCCATGGATAATTAGGCTGAATCACTGATCGTATTTGTGCATCTTATTCACATTCATTGCCTGAAAACACTTCTGTATTGTTTTCTATGTTTTAACCTGTTGCACAACTTTGTCTTTGTGTTTCTCACTTAAAGGTTGCTTGTGATTCTCATTCCAACAATTTTAGGCTGTATGAGACGATGCACAGATTTAGTTTGATTCCCCCAATCCCAAAGAAAATAATTGAAAAATAAGCCAAATCGGAATGATATGTTGCATAAATTATACAACTACACATGCAAACAAAACTGCCCTCCTTGTAGTACACTTAATTTGGATAAATAACATGCTGTATACTGCTAAATCATGTTGGTTATTAACGGATTTATCGAAATAAAAAAAAAATTGTTCTGATATCAGTCCAACATTCTGAAAACACTGTGCTGCACCGTGTTTTCCATCTTCCATTTTGATTAATAATTGCATACTCCAGATTTGGTTACTATCACCCCCATAGACTACGTTAGTCAGCCCTGCTTGTCCCAAAACTAAAGGTCGCCAAATCTTGCTGCAGTTGGAATCCTTAACTGGCTTGTCTTTGTGAGTAGTTGACTCGCAATCCCTTATAGAAATCATGTCATTTTTATGTAGAGGCAAGTTTCTGAAGTAATAAATCATTGCATGTATTGTCACGTTTTTTCTTTTCCTACAGTGCCGTGGAAGACTTTGCCTTCTGGAATGCCAAGATCGGGGAGTTAAGGCGGGGCGCACTGACAGCAGACTCTGGTTACATCGACGGTGACAAGAGATGGTCCGCCACAGAGGTACTGGCCTTTTAAAAAATGACAAGAAGAACTTGATATTTGCAACGTTCTACTGGATATTTTAACTAAACAAAATAGTCTTGGTATTAAAAATCTTCTTGGTTTGGATGTAAAGACTTGACTTCTTTAGAATGGGAACAAAACTCCAACCACTCTGCGATTGATATAATTAACCACAGTGGGAAACTATAACCAGACTCACCTGTCGCCTGAAACAACGCCCCTGTCTTTTTGACTCCCCTGTACACAGATCAACCTTGAGGACTTTTGATCCTGTGTTTTGCATTTGGAGCTAAATTTAAGTACCCTGTTTTCAAATGCTGACTAAGGCCCTGAATGTAATTTTGAAATCGACTCAAGCAAGATCTGAACCTACAACCTCCAGACAAGCTTGCTTGCCAGGGTTGGCTGGTGATTAAATCTCTGAATAGCACCAAATTTTCGTAAACTAAAGGTCACTATTTTAAGCCCTACAAGTTGATTTCCTTTTGGTAAAAAAATTGTTGCTCTTCCACAGCCGTCCAATGACGACGAGGAAGCCCGCATCCTTGCCGACCGAGCCACTCAGCAGAAGGAACATCGGCAGCAGCGCGAGGAGTTCCTCAACCAATCCCTGGGCAGCAACAACACGTCGTCCTCGTCCTTTGGCACGGACGCCGCGGGCGACATTGATTACATCGACACAGGCGACGACGGCATGGAAGACGGCGAGATCACGCCCACCCAGACAGAACCCGACGAGTTTACTAAGGTGAATCCCCATAAAGTATGTATCAGTCATTCAGTTTTCTTGGCATGGCATGCTGGGAGATTTGTGAAACTTGCTGAGGATGATGACCCGTTTGACGGCTTATTTTTTGCAGAGGCGAGTGATTTTTTTGATGTGTTCCAATTGGTAAGATAGTGCCCATTGATTCTTAATTTGGCAAGTGCATCTTTAGATATATATTTACAATAAGTCTTCAGTTGTTTGAAGAAGAGAGGAAACTACAAAGTGTTTTCCTTAAAGGCCTATAGGATCATTTTCATTATCCGAAAAGTAACCTACCAAATTGTTATCTAAAAGCTTGGTTGGATTAAAATATTGTACTGGTACTAAACACCCTGTGAAATTTCTCTGTCTGGTTTGCTGTCATTTTAGAAGAAATCAAGAAATGTAGGTGATTTCCAACGATCAGTCAATTGAAAAATAGTGATTTGTGATCCAAAGCTGCGCATGGTTTGCACAATTTCCTTGAAAAGTGTAATATTCACTGAGCTGAAACTGCTACAAGTTAGGTTTTAAACTTTCCTCTGTGGAAACAAACAAGTTACAAATTTATAGAAAGTGAGCATTGGGAAAAAGAAAAGAGTCATTTCTATCAGAGTTTTTAAGGTAAAACCAAAAGAACTCTTTCTGCATGAAACTTTTTCATGAAGCATGCTTTGTTCTTGGCCTCATGCATTTAAAATCTCAGAGAAAAATTATTTTCAATGAATGAAATTCTTTGGTTGAAATTACTGAAAGAAGATTTGGGTCTCGGGCGAATTATTTGAGGATAATTGTCAAGATTTTATTTAACCTTACAAATTTCTACGCTTTCTGTGGTTAGATGCATTGTAAAACAATAAGTCTTGTTCAAATGACGTCATTTCCTACAGACCATCCACATGCATCGGCATTTTGAGCGTCAACTTGCATAACGCGCATCGGCTGCGTCGTATTTCGAACACATTTCGAGCAACAAGCGTGTGTGTTTCAGTTTGGCGCAATGCATGCTTGATTGCGTAAAACACGCTGTTGCAGTTCTCCTACTTTCAAATTATACTAGTCAAATCTAAAAAAAAAATCTCCTGAGTTGTGTGGTGTCGTTTCTAATTTGGCATATCCCTGTAGAGTTATTCCAGTCTCTGTTTTAATGCCTTGAAGCCATTTGAGTGGAAGCTTGATTTCCACATTTCTCCCTTGCAGTTTGTGCTTTTCCCCCAAAGAACAAACAAATTGTAACATACTTTTTCAATGTTGAAAAACTTCTAGTTGCTTATTTAAAAGACTTAAAATCCAAAATATCCTGAGTTTGATGCAGTGGGTGTGATTGCGGATAATATCGCTTGAAATCCTAAGCCAATTCGCCATGGTGAGTTTATTATAATTAAATGTCAAATCCTGCCATTGTGTCAAAAAGTCCCAGAACGGCCTTGTACTTTATCGGTGTAGGTATTTATCAATAAAAGTAAATTAAGCTATGCATGTGCATCATGTCAGATTCTTGACGAAACCTTTATCCGATAGTCAACCCTCCAGGCTGTTAGTAAAGCCTGTTTGAAAGTGTGATTCAATCGACCAACCAAAGGAGAATCTTTTCTGATCCTGTGTTTTCCAAAGTTTCCAATTTATCTGCCATTAAGATTTTCTTTAGTAATCACCTTCCGAAGATTTTTTCTGCCGTTTCTTTTTTTCCCTGTTTTTCTGGGTCCACATACATGTATGTGGTTAATTCTATAAATTTTGGGTTCAAAGTGTGACATTTTTCCTGTCCCCGTTACCTTGGCACTTTGAAATTTGTCATTCAAGTATCGTTAAGAATGACTTCAAACTATTTTTTTTTATTTGTTGGGTAGGTAGTTTGCTATTCATAATCACTCTCGGACGCTGACTGCATTAAGGAGTGCACCAGAATTATACAATCATAGATGTCAGATGTAACAGGGACAGGAAAACAGTGGACCCCAATGTTCAATTATATGTAATCATTATGTAATCAAAATTATAGACAAATATGTAATCATGCAATCATATTCATGGAGTCTAAAACTATCTAAGTTCTTCAAGAATGTCCCTCTAAATATCTTATCCGGCATGATCGTGTTATCCTCAGCTTGCCTCCCACTTTTCACCCCCTTCCCGCATATCTACCTTCCGTAAAACTTCTTACAACTTATAAATAAATACCCTTCCCTAATACCCCCTCCCTTTGGCAAAACCCAGGCACTGACGAGACAAAAAGCCATCTACGAGGATCAGAAGTTGAAGGCAAAGGAGGAGCGAGTCCGGCAGCAACAAGAAGAGCAACGGTGGCAGCAGGAGGAGGAACGATGGAAAGTGGAAAGGAGGCGGGAAGCAGAGCAAGACAGATACCGGCGATCGTCCCCATCGGGAAGCCTGCTGTCGGTCCATGCCAACGGGACCGTCAACAGCAGGGGAGCAGAAAGGTGAGATTTCCTTGAGTTTTACAGTCTTTGTAACCATAACTCCCTTTTTGGCCGAGGTCCTTCCTGAATCCTCCAAAATCCTGCACTTGACAGAAACCAGTGGCAGAGCTGGAGCCAAATTCATGGATCCGCTAAGTGCAGGAATTGCTAAGCACACAAACTCACGTAACCAGCCAAAGTGTCATGCAATGTATATTGCTTGTGACTGGTACTCGACTGATCCATGCTTAGCACACAGATTCGATAAGCAAAGTTTTCTGCTAAGCACGACGAAATTTGGCCTGATGCTGTACATTCCTCAGTCTTGCAAAATCCTACAAAATCTCTGGATTGATTGTGAAGGATTTAGGAGGGCTAGGGTTAAGAGACCTGCCGGACTATCAGTGCATGGGTGTATGATTGTGGTATGATCAGTGTACCTTGTTATTGGTACTACCTTCTTATTGATTCTTTGTATAAAAAAAAGAGTTTACAAAATATTTTTTGGCCGCCTGTTAGCCCAACTTAAACCATAGTTCCTGATAAGTTTCTAAATCTGGCAAAGCTCTTCTTGCCAAAACTCAAGTTTACAAACACACTTTTTGTCTAACCATCTTCATTTAAGCATTATCCTGAGTTTTGACTTTTTCTAGAGCTGAGCTTTTTATTTAGTGTATGTACAGCAGAAAGTGCTTATTGCCTGTGTGCATTGTGAGTTTATGTTCAGAATTGTTCTGTTGACTTTTTTGACTTGTTTTGCTTGCCTGTCTGCAATGTGACTGTTGACAGATCCTGGTTTGGCGCCCCACCCAGAAATTGTTCCAATCAATCCCTATTAAAACACATCTTGATTTTTAGTGTACTTTTTTCAATCGTCAGAGATTTGTTGTCTGAATTTGTTGGGAAAACAAAAGAGATGATTTCAAATTTGATTGTACCTCACAAAAGTGCAACAAGCTCACAAAAGTGCAACAAGCTCCTACACATGTATACATGTAAAGTTTTGTTTTCATCAATTTCAATGTTTTACTTTCAGTGCATAGTTGGAGTCCTTTCCCTGTTTTAGAAGTGTACATTTAAACGGACTTTATTTTAGGATAGAATGCAAAATTAAACGAGCAGTAACTGGAGGTTGAATGTTGAAGTACCCCGTAACACCTCATAAAACCTTGAGAAACCTCAAGATAAATCTTAGATAAGCGCCTTTTGAATTTTGCATTCTTCTCTTACAACCCCCGGATCTGTCCATGACTGTGCCTATTTGATAACTGAATTGTCTGCATGCTTGTTTGTTTGTCTGCTTGTCTCTCTTGCCTTCCTTGCCCGCCTCCCCCTTTTCCCGTGCCTCTAGGAGCCAGAACCCTAGACCTCTATCGTCTTCCTCATTTAGTGAGAGTCTACAGAGACCGACCACTTTGGAGATGTAAGTTGTACCCGCATCATTCTTGTGTTTTTTTGCCGACTCCCCCTTCCCCTCCCCCACAAACCCCTCCCCTTTTGGTTCTTGCTGTGGTATTTCTTCAGGAAAGAGTGCAGAACTTATTGAGTAGTTAGCAGAAGTTGCTGTGGGCGAGCACTGCAAATGAGAACAAATTTAGACTTTTGAACAATTTAGTGAAGAAAGAATTTTCCGAGGTTTTTTCAAAACTATTAAATTAAAATTAAAAACTAAAAGTTGAACACATTAGATGTTTTAAAAAGTCAGGTTGGAATTTCAGTTCAAATCATTTGAATGGTTCTGCTTTCAAAAAAAAATCTGATTCTTCTTACATTCATTTGTTGATATTTGTAATTTCTTGAACATCTTTTCAGACCAGAATTTACATTTTTCCCCCCCTATTTTCTGCACTTTTTCCCACGTCTTAGAATGCATTTGCATGTACTTTCTATACTTTTTGCACAGAGTAGAATCGGTTTAAATGTCAAATTCTATGTTTCCTCTTCAAACTGGGTTTTCAACCCTTTAAAAGGAGCACCAGAGTTTCTTGGGACTTTTGTTGCTGTTTTTGTGACCCAATTTCCAGAATTTATTATTATAAGTACTTTGCACCTCCCCCCAATCTCACCGACTCCGCCCATCCCTTCAGCTCACATCTTTGTATGGCTTATTATTATAATATTTTTCTCCAAATTGAGGGTAGTGAGTGCTCTTGTTTGTCAGCTTTAACATGTTATGGAATATTTTATCCCCATTCTATTTCTAATGGTCCCTTTTATATTGTTTGCTCACCCCCTTTTGAGACTAATTTAGAGTTAGGAGAGCTTTTCTGACCAAAATGTACCTTACTGTTTTCAGCATTGTATGTGTAGTAGTGTGAAGGACCACCACTGTCCAAATAAATTGAACAAATACTGTTTTACGCAGGAAAGTTTTGAAGTGTTACTTTGACACTCTATCTGAATATTTGTTTGAAAAAAAAGGGTCAAAAAACTTGAAAATGAAATGCTTACCATTGCATAATTGTTTAAATTTTCTTTCAGAGGTTTTGAAACAATTCAAAAACAGTATGAAAAAGTTTGCTTGAAAAATTTAAATATGCAATCATAATTGTATGCAGAAAAGCGTTTATTTTTAATAAAAAGTCATTTCAGATGTTTTTTTTTTTGCCAATTAACAATGTTGCGGCTTTTACAATGTCAACTGTTACACGTGCCTCTTGTTTGAAAAAGAACCAGAAAAAAGAACCACAAGTTACAAATTCTGTAAGAACAATTGTCACGTCATCTTTCAGCGCCCGGCAAAAGAGACAACAAAGGAGGGCCACGGTTACCGTAACAGACAATATCAGGTCCAGCAGTGTAGACAGAAATTCCTACAAGTAAGCATGCTTTCCCCTTCTTCTATCCCCCCCCTTCTTAATACTCTAACTCCGCCCACTGACCTTTTGCTTTTCACTGGTGTTGGTGGCTTGAATCTGATGGTAACACATAGAATGTGTATAGTCCATAAAGGCCCTGTAACATGCTTTCACCTCTGTTTTTTTGGTGGTCTGAGATAAAATAAAATTTAGAATGATCCTTGAACTTTTCGCCTATTTGCATGGGAGTAGAAGTGTGAAGTAACTGTGGTAATGACAATTAATTACCAAAAAAAAATAATTCTGTATAATTGTATGGTTCCTGATCTTCTAGATTGAACTTGGGACAAGGTAATATGACGGAAAATGGGTGAAGGGTTCAGTTTGGGAAATAAAATAAACAGGTGCCAGGATGAATGCCTTTGTCATGCTGCAGTTATTTTGGTCTGGTGCCCTGAAGACATCACAGTCTCATCATCCCAACATATCCCCAGCTTTTCTTTTCACTATTAATTACAGCTGTATCTTTGGACCTGGATGAAAAGAAAACAGAAAAAAAACTTGCAATAAAGGTCCATCTTACAACCACCAATTCATCAAAATTCAGAATGAAATCTTGTGCATTTTGATGATTATGCATGGCAAATCTCTTTACAAAATTATTGCTACAATCATAATTTTATATTAATTAAAAAAAAAAGTTTCTGCGAAAAAAATCTCAAAGCTGACTTCTTTTTTCCACGCTGAATAACTCAAATAGCATTTGTATTTTAAATGTTGTTACCCTGTACTATATCAAATATCGTTAACCCCTTCTTGTCAATATCCAACCGCCATTGAAGTGTGAGGCGTGCTGAGAATGCAACAATTAGAACAACAGCTTATTTTGTTGCCCACAAATATCCATTTTGATGTTGGATCGTGTTGAACTCGGCAGGTTTAAGGTTAATTTGGATATTTTCTCTCAAAAAACTATATTTTTCCAACAAACCATTTTTGCCATGATTCCTTGGTCCTCATAGTAGGTCATCGGCTGGTCATGCCAGTAACCTCCCCAACGGCCGGCTACCTTCGTCCACCGATGACGGCCATCGGCAGCTGAAGCGAAGCGACAAGGTGACGTCATCGTCATCGTCAGCGCTGTCCTCATCACGTGACGGCGGGATATCGCAGAGCCGACACGAAGCCCAGCTGGCCAGGAGGCGGCAGGAGGAAGAGAAAGCAAGGAATAAGCAGATACAGAAAGATGCACTCAGGAACTTTGTGCAGGTTAGACATTTGGCTTAGAAATTTTGCCTAGAAATTTTGCTTCTAAAAAAATAAGTTTGCTCGGATATTTTGCTTAGAATTTTTTTCATAAATTTACTTCAACAATTTGCCTAGACTTTTGTTAGACTTTTGTTAAGAATTTTGCTTAGAAAATTTGCTAACTGATTTTTTTTTTATTTGTACAAGCAAATATTTTATCGATATGTGTGGCCTGCAACCTGGGTCTAATTTAATGGCTTTGCTTAGCAATAAAAACGTACATTGCATATATTTTGATCCTCCCCAGAGTCGGAATTCCACATCATCACTTCACTCGCCCGGCCTCGAAGAGAAGGATTTCCAGATGGAACTGAGCCCAGGCAGTGCAAAGTCACCCCCACCACCCCCTGCCACTTATAGTGCATCGGCCTTTGGCAGTATCAAGCCAAGATCTGGTGAGTTTTGTGGACCATACCATTCTCTCTCAGGGGAGAGAACTCTGGATTTTATCTTCTCTGTTTCTGAGCACGGTGCTTTACCTCAATGGCCTTTCCATCCCAGACTTATTCATGGGTTTATTTGTGGAAAATGAAAATCCAGTCCAGTCCCTTTAAAAACAGAAACAGGGAAAATTATTTGGCCTTTTTTTAATTTTTGGACTTCACACATCTAAATATGCTTAGGGGGTTTGAGGTTAATAAATGCTTTGCTTACCCTTCCCCCACCACACACTGCAGCCTTCAGCATAGGCGGTGGTAAACCACAGGGGGAGGTCCAGCCCAACTTCACGGTCAAGCGAGAGATGACCAAATATCGGGAGGAGATGGATCGGATCGAGCAGCTCAGAAAGGTCAGTCACCAAAATTCAGCTCTTGGGGCGTCTGAAACCGAGAGTTTTGCCTAAGCACGGTTTTGTCACCAGATTTGGCCACATCTCTAGCTCCATAATTGTTTTGGATCCTCTGCCACATATCTCTGTCAGTTACCCCTTAATGCTCCAACAGCACAGAGTTTCCCAGCACACCATTCTTAACTTTCAATAAATCTCCACAGATAAGTTGGTTCTTTATCCACCCTGTAACACCCTTCAATGTCTGGGGGCAAAAACTTGTCAAATTTTTCTTCAGCATTTTTTGTCTGTAATTCCCCCACTAACCATTAATTGAGGATTTTATGAATTTAAAGAAGAAATTGTGATATCACTAAAATAATTTTTTTTTAATCAAGGATTTTTACTTTAAACTTGGTTCATAAAAGAAAAATCAAAATCGCCTGCTGCAAGGCAGCCCATCAAATGGAATATTGCGATTGTTTTCGTATACGCATGTACACTCGTTAACTATTCTTCATTTCTAATAACCCCACTTATTCCCTACCTCTTCTTCCCTTGTATCTTTCCTTTGTTCCTGGGTAAAATATGTGTTTCCTCTGTCGGGTTTGGTGTTTTTTTTATTTGTCCGTTAAATGTTTAGTTGAAACCCAATTGGATGAGCAGTTACCGGTCGGTGTCGGATATAAACACAATAGATCAAATGCGGAAGGTGAGTCCTCCAAGAAGCCGGAATGTCTTGGCGCTTTGTCTCGGACGTGCATGAAATGTTGTGGCGAAAGAGCTAGTCATTGACACTCAGCATGAGCTAGGGTTGTGGATTGGCGAGATTGTGTGGTAGAAACTGACCTTCCTCGAAAAGACGGCCTTTCAGCGTTTTTTTCTTTTACCTTGATACAAACCGTACTTCAAGTAAGGCTCCATGTTAATATGGGTGATTTACATTATAGAAAAGCTGTCAAATTCCGCTTACAGTCGACATCCACTGCCAAATGGTAATCATTGTGCGATATGTGACTTGAACTCTGCAGGTTTTACTGGTGTTTTTTACCTGCATGCTTTAAGTTCGAAGTTTTTTCTGCGTACTTTAATTTTTTTTTAAATGCAAGACTTCAGAGTTTATTTATTGTGTCTGTGTAATACCACACATAAACAAGTAATGACAAACGATTAATTCCAGGAAAAGTAGCTTGTGTTTTTCAGGATTCTTTGCTAAATTTCAGTGTACATGTTACTGTGATGATTTTTTTTGGTCTGCCATTATAATTTATTTTAATTTGGTTGTCTCCTTTTCACATTTTACATATGTTCTTGTATTCAGCGGTGCGCCATGCTTTAATTTCCAGAACTTCTTTTTGCTCCAAGTCTAATTGTGTCAGTCGACAGTAAAAAATTTGTGAATTTGTTGTTGTAGTTATACTTAACCTGGAGTTAGCTATTCCCCAGATGAATTAATATGATTTTAGTTTATTTGTTTCCTTTTAGTTCTACATGTATTTTGATTTTGACAACTAATACGCGTACAGTTTGGCAGTGTCCTTCATGGTTGATGATGCATGTATTTTTTAAACTGTAGATCGAAACTTCTGCCGTAAGGAAGAACCTGCTTTAATCAAATTGTTCAGACTCAAAATGAGCTATTATCTGTGATTGTTAACAGTTTATTGCAGTTTCAACCAAATGTATTTGGACCGATGCATTGGCTCATTAAACACTAAAACAATGGATTGGATGGCTTTATTAAAAAGCTATAATATCATTTGAGCGTATGCTTTGATGGATTCTGGTCCTGTTGCTACATGTGTATTTCTTGACTGCTTCTCAGTGTGCGAGACACAGTGCATGCACTCACTGGTCTGCCAGTTGGCACATTTTACTCTGATGATGTTCAAACCCATGGCATCGATGCATGAGCGCCAGGCCTATGTGTCTAACTCTTTCTTGTACACGAGTTCATACCATCATCCGTTTGACGGCATTAGTGACAGCAATGCTGCTGAATGATCAAAAAGCTTAGAGCAAGTTCAGTCGTGAACTATAGGTAGCCATAGTTTGCTTGAAAAGCAGAACGGTTGGACTACTATAGTTGACTATTAGGAACCAGACCACAGGACACTGTTGCATCACTGGTTACCAATAGCTGTGCGCATCATAAAACACAGCAGGGAGCCAGGATCAAGAAACTTTGTGATGACGTTATGACACTGTTTAATAGAGACAATGGTGCCTTGCTTATTAGTGCGCAGGCGTAAGTTACGTCCCAAAACAACCACTTTTCAACAAATGGTCCTCGCCTGAATTTGCGCCCAGTTGATCATAGCTAGTCTGTCTGTTTCTATGTATCCCACAGTGCATTGAGGCCAGGTTAAAGGTCAACCTGCCTGATGACATCCCGGCGGCGTTGGAGGATGGTGTCGTGCTGTGCCATTTCATGAATAATGTGTTCCCCCACGCTGTGCCTACCATCCATGTACCGTCACCTGCTGTGGTATGTTATCCTCCACCACAAAATGCTGCGCTTGAAATTCCACTTTGCTTTGGCCATAAAATATTATGAAATTGGGGACAAAACCTACCGGGACAGAAGAGGGTTTGCACAACAAACATTAAATACTTCTCTTCTGCCTTGAAGTGAGTTGCTTAGTTTTTGAGGTCATTTTTTCCTATTAAAAAGAGGATGGAATTAGCTTTACTTTGGTAGCAATGTACGCATTTTTTGTCACCGAAATGGAATATTTGGTTTTAGAGTGAAAAAGTTAGATGGCATAACTAGTTCAAAAAGCTTCAGAATTCTGCGTTCTTTTTTATAAGGTGATAAAAAAGTAAAATTCCTTTTGATCAGTCTATTTTTGCAAAAAATTCTGAATGAAACATGAACATTGACAAAGCAGAATTATTCAAAACCACACAAATGTCAATACGCATGTCAGATTTATCATGCATTTTAAATTGCGTGTTCATCTACAACCAAATCCTTAATAAATAGAAATATTTTTGGTCTTGCAGCCTAAACTGTCGTCAGCAAAATGTCGGAGGAATGTTGAGAATTTCCTGAAGGCTTGCGCCACATCGGGAGTCCCAGTGGTAAGTTCACAAAAAGGATTAGTATGGTCACCATGTTCATAACCTCAGAGTCTTTGCTGTATGTACTTATTCAAGTGCATGCCACGAGGAGTCTGGTAACTAGACAGTCAATGGAACCAGTTCAAATCGACAGTTACAGGTTTCTATGGGAAGTGGCTTGTGATTTGAATTGGAACTGGGTGACTTGTGAGGACTTGCGAGGACTTGCAGGGACTCGCATGGACTTGTGGGGACTTATGAGGACTTGCAGGGACTTGTGAGGACTTGCAGGGACTTGTGAGGACTTGCGGGGACTTGTGAGGACTTGTGAGGACTTGCGAGGACTTGCAGGGACTTGCAGGGACTTGCAGGGACTTGCAGGGACTTGTGAGGACTTACAGAGACTTTTGAGGACTTGCAGGGACTTGTGAGGACTTGCAGGGACGTGTGAGGACTTGTGAGGACTTGTGAAGACTTGTGATGGATTCGACTAAAACACTGGCTTGATCCATCATTTGTACCCAGTCTCCTAACCCATTATAAATCCACAATTAGTAACATGTCCATAACACTGACTACACTTGTCTTCTTTCTCCTCAGGAAAAGCTGTGTACGTCAGCTGATATCCTTGAAGGCAAGGGACTAGTCAAAGTAGCAGGAACGGTACAGTCCCTACTCACCAATAACCCATTACAACACAAATTGTCATCCGCTGTATGATCCTTGTCAAGACACTTTTTTTTTAAAGAAAATCATCTGAAGTTGTGCCAAGTTTATTTCAAATTTTCTCCATTAATTTTTAAAGTAACTACGCTGCACATTTACCTGATAGTTGGATTTTTCTCCGTCAAAACAAATCTTGTTATTACTCATGGGCTAGACTTTTCAGGGTTTGCCAACCTTCACAATTTTTTTTTGCGAAATTGCATATAAGGAGCTTTTGAACTTGATTATATGGCAGCTATACAGAAAACCCAGAGTGTTGTTATTAATAGGAAGATTTTGGCCTTTGACAAATTGCTCCTGAAAGCCATATTTTATAAATCTGCATTTTTTGTGTGGTTATTCCAAACCTTTTGCGAATTCTGGAAAAAAAGTGGAAATCCCATTGGCATTGCCAGTAATGTTGGTATCTGTCTTTGGTTGAAATTTCGTACTCTGAAATTAATTTTATGTTTTTTGTGTGTATAATTTCCCAATTGTTTGTTTGTGTTATTAATTTCAATTCTGGGACCAGTAGCAAGTTTGAAAACTTATGCAGCCACTACAACATTCTGTATTTTTTGTCCCATTTTCTCACGAAGCAATTGAAATGTTCTTCTCCAAGTATATATTATGCAATGATGAATCAAATTATGAATTTACTGGCAAAATTTGTTCGCAAAATTAACAGAGCTCAATTTTTAAACTATTTTTATCCATTTCTTTCTTGAGACTTGGTTGATAATTGTCACCGAAATCTCCAAATGTATTTGGACAGTTTATCTTCAAGATATGTGTTATTTTTTCTCATTTGTGGCTTTGTCTGAACTTATTTATTTTGGTTTTTATTTCCCGGGGAAGATTTTAAATTTTTGTTTGATGTTCTCTGAAAATCTGAGGTTCTTATTTGTAAAGTGTACATATTGCACAAACCTTGTACAATGTAGCATGATAATATTTTGTTTTTGTTTATAGGTGCTGTCAAGGCATATTTATACCTGTATATGCTGTTGTTGTTTTTTCCTGTGATGTATATATCATGTATATCACACACATACGAGAATATTATCTGCATTTTTGTTCATTTCATCCCGTGGTTGTACAAAAGATAAAGATATGTAAATGTTTGTAAATATGGTTTTAATACTGAAAAAACACGAGCCTTAAATAAGTGTGTGCACACTTTCAATTTGTGTTTGGTGTCTCATGTCAACTGCAATTTTCCAAAGTCGTCTGTCGCAGCATTTCAAGGGTTGTGAACCCGTAATTGTTATGTAAATTAGGTGCCTGATTGTGGGCGGAGTCATCACTGCCAATATCCATAAAATGTGCTCACACTGATTTTGAATATTTGCATATTGACCTTGAATATACATGTATGCATAAATTACTTATTTTCATTAGCATCCTGTTACTTGCTTTTTATTTATAAATATTAATTTGACTCATACAAGCCTTGTCGATTGCAATGGAACATTGTCAGACTAAAGTAACCTTTGACCCCTCATTGTATCAACTAATCTTTTTTTTTGCTCAAAGAAGCAACGTTTTTGGTTTTTCTATTCGATATTTTTTTTGGGAATATCAGAGGCTGAAAGTGACAATGAGCCGAGAAAACACGCCCAATTCGAAATTTGAGCACTAATAAATTCTGGGAGCACAATCTAACGACAAGATAGAATCATGAAGTCCAAAACAACTGCAGGAAAAATCAACATGGACTTTCTCTTTTTGAGGACATAGTATTGCATGATTTATTAATTAACAAAAAAAACTTCACTATTTCTGGATCAATGAAAAATTGTGTCTTTCACAGGATTTGTGTTATTTCTTTGCAGTAAATCATTAAATTGATAAAAGATAATCCTGTGAAATATCGTTTTGAGATCGAAATAGCGAAGGGGAAAAACGTATTAAAATCTTAGAAGAAATACTAAGAAATTGTCGCAGCATGTAAACAAGAGATTTCCAACAGATGTATACAAATTGTAATCATGTCGTGTAAATATCTTTATTTATTAAACTTACAAGAAAAAAATGTCCACAATTTCATACCCAGGCTCATATAAATTGTCCCCCTCATGAAAAACCAAATTAGGTCTTTTACAAGGACAATAATGCATATTTTTTTTATCAATTTCTCATCATGCATAGCTCACAGTCCATGGATAAAACTGGACAAAGGAAGACCAACATTTAGCAAAGTGTGGACATGGACTGAAGTTTTGGATAATGCATGGAAGTGACCCATAAAATACAAACTTTTTTTTATGATGGCCTTGTTTTGGATGCAAAAATAGTAAAAGTAATCTTTCGGTGATAATATCTGTATTCTGTATGAATTATATACCGGGAACTGGTCGAATTTGAAAAACAACTTTAGGTCGTCTGGATAATATTACAAATCATAATGAGGAGTAAAGCGTGTCTTTTTTTAATTTGTCATCATTATTTATTATCTTATAATGCTCGTTTTTGTACATTGTACATTTGCAAACCATATGAATGTATTTGGCTGAAAGATGCCAGTTGGGCCTTGTATTGGAGGTAAGAATGGAGTTGTAAGTGATGTATTGAAAAGTCAGATCAGTAAATGTGTGGGGCTGCCGGCAATCACACACACCTGGAGAAATAGTGTTCACTGGGATTCAGTTTTGGTGTGTCATTTACTTGTCATTTGTTACATTAGACTGTTTCAGAGATGTCACCATCTTGAAATAAGTTTATGGTCTCTTTGGGTTTTTTTTCACACAACAAATAAATCTTGCCCATTTGAATAACAGGCAAGGTAGCTGTGTTACTTTTTCAGAAAAGTGAAATTGTGTCTAATTTCGATCAGGTTAACCCCTTACAAATGTTAAATTTACTTGGAAACCGATTCTTGCCCAATTTTGAATGAAAGGCAAGGTTAACCCTTAGAAATTTTGATTTTTCAGAAAAATGAAATTTTGCCCCATTTCAATCAAAATGCAAGGTTAACCCCTTACAAATGTTTAATTTTACTCGAAAATCAAATTTTGCCCAATGTTGAATAAAAGGCAAGGTTAACCCCCTTAGAAATATAATTCTTCAGAAAAATGGAATTTTGCCCAATTTTGAATAAAATGCAAGGTTAACCCCTTAGAAATGTTAAATTTACTCGCAAACTGATTCTTGCCCAATTTTGAATGAAAGGCAAGGTTAACCCCCAAGAAACGTAAATTTTTCAGAAAAATGAAATTTTGCCCAATTTCAATCAAAATGCAAGGTTAACCCCTTACAAATGTTTAATTTTACTCGAAAATCAAATTTTGCCCAATTTTGAATAAAAGGCAAGGTTAACCCCTTAGAAATTTTAATTTTTCAGAAAAATGACATATTTCCCTATTTCAATCAACATGCAAGGTTAACCCATAACAAATGTTAAATTTTACTCGAAATAAAATTTTGCCCAATTTCAATCAAAATACAAGGTTAACCCCTTACAAATGTTTAATTTTACTCAAAATGAAATTTTGCCCAATTTTGAATAAAAGGTAAGGTTAACCCCTTAGAAATTTTAATTTTTCAGAAAAATGATATTTTGCCCTATATCAATCAAAATGCAAGGTTAACCCCTTACAAATGTTTAATTTTACTCGAAATGAAAATTTGCCCAATTTCAATCAAAATGTAAGGTTAACCCCTTACAAATGTTTAATTTTACTCAAAATGAAATTTTGCCCAATTTTGAATAAAAGGCAAGGTTAACCCCTTAGAAATTTTAATTTTTCAGAAAAAAGAAATTTTGCCCTATTTCAATCAAAATGCAAGGTTAACCCCTTACAAATGTTTAATTTTACTCAAAATTAAATTTTGCCCAATTTCGATCAAAATGCAAGGTTAACCCCTTACAAATTTTTAATTTTACTCAAAATGAAATTTTGCCCAATTTTGAATAAAAGGCAAGGTTAACCCCTTAGAAATTTTATTTTTTCAGAAAAAAGAAATTTTGCCCTATTTCAATCAAAATGCAAGGTTAACCCCTTACAAATGTTTAATTTTACTGAAATTAAATTTTGCCCAATTTTGAATAAAAGGCAAGGTTTACCCCTTAGAAATTTTAATTTTTATGAAAAATGAAATTTTGCCCAATTTCAATCAAAATGCAAGGTTAACCCCTTACAAAAGTTTAATTTTACTTGAAATGAAATTTTGCCCTATTTCAATCAAAATGCAAGGTTAACCCCTTACAAATGTAAATTTTTCAGAAAAATCTAATTTTGCCCAATTTTGATCAAAATGCAAGGTTAACCCCTTACGAATGTAATTTTTTTCAGAAAAATGAAATTTTGGCCAACTTCGATCAAAATGCAAGGTTAACCCCTTACAAATGTAAATTTTTCAGAAAAATCAAATTTTGCCCAATTTAGATCAAAATGCAAGGTTGACCCCTTACAAATGTAAATTTTTCAGAAAAATCAAATTTTGCCCAATTTTGAATAAAAAGCAAGGTTAACCCCTTCGAAATGGAAATTTTTCAGAAAATTCAAATTTAGCCCAATTTTGAATAAAAAGCAAGGTTAACCCCTTACCAATGTAACATTTTTAAGAAAAATCAAATTCTGCCCAATTTCGATCAAAATGCAAGGTTAACCCCTTACAAATGTAAATTTTTCAGAAAAATCAAATTTTGCCCAATTTCGATCAAAATGCAAGGTAAACCCCTTACAAATGTAAAGTTTTCAGAAAATTCAAACTTTGCCAAATTTTGAATAAAATGCAAGGTTAACCCCTTAAAAATAATTAATTTTACTCGAAAAGCAAATTTGCCCAATTTTGAATGAAAGGCAAGGTTAACCCCTTACAAATGTAATTTTTTTTCACAAAAATGAAATTTTCATCAAAATGCAAGGTTAAACCCCTTACAAATATTTAATTTTGCAGAAAAATCAAATTTAGCCCAATTTTGAATGAAAGGCAGGGTTAACCCCTTACAAATGTAAATTTTTCAGAAAAATCCAATTTTGCCCAATTTAGATCAAAATGCAAGGTTGACCCCTTACAAATGTAATTTTTTCAGAAAAAAAAATTTTTGCCCAATTTCAATCAAAATGCAAGGTTAACCCCTTACAAATGTTTAATTTTACTCGAAAATCAAATTTTGCCCAATTTTGAATGAAAGGCAAGGTTAACCCCTTAGAAATTTTAATTTTTCAGAAAAATGACATATTGCCCTATTTCAATCAACATGCAAGGTTAACCCATAACAAATGTTAAATTTTACTCGAAATAAAATTTTGCCCAATTTCAATCAAAATACAAGGTTAACCCCTTACAAATGTTTAATTTTACTCAAAATGAAATTTTGCCCAATTTTGAATAAAAGGCAAGGTTAACCCCTTAGAAATTTTAATTTTTCAGAAAAATGAAATTTTGCCCAATTTCAATCAAAATGCAAGGTTAACCCCTTACAAATGTTTAATTTTACTTGAAATGAAATTTTGCCCTATTTCAATCAAAATGCAAGGTTAACCCCTTACAAATGTTTAATTTTACTCGAAAATCAAATTTTGCCCAATTTTGAATAAAAGGCAAGGTTAACCCCTTAGAAATTTTAATTTTTCAGAAAAATGAAATTTTGCCCAATTTCAATCAAAATGCAAGGTTAACCCCTTACAAACGTTTAATTGTACTTGAAATGAAATTTTGCCCTATTTCAATCAAAATGCAAGGTTAAACCCCTTACAAATATTTAATTTTGCAGAAAAATCAAATTTAGCCCAATTTTGAATGAAAGGCAAGGTTAACCCCTTACAAATGTAAATTTTTCAGAAAAATCTAATTTTGCCCAATTTTGATCAAAATGCAAGGTTAACCCCTTACAAATGTAAATTTTTTCAGAAAAATGAAATTTTGGCCAATTTTCATCAAAATGCAAGGTTAGCCCCTTACAAATGTAAATTTTTCAGAAAAATCAAATTTTGCCCAATTTAGATCAAAATGCAAGGTTGACCCTTTACAAATGTAATTTTTTTTCCAGAAAAATCAAATTTTGCCCAATTTTGAATGAAAGGCAAGGTTAACCCCTTACAAATGTAAATTTTTCAGAAAAATCCAATTTTGCCCAACTTCGATCAAAATGCAAGGTTAACCCCTTACAAATGTAATTTTTTCAGAAAAATGAAATCTTGGCCAATTTTCATCAAAATGCAAGGTTAACCCCTTACAAATGTAAATTTTTCAGAAAAATCTAATTTTGCCCAATTTAAATCAAAATGCAAGGTTAACCCCTTACAAATGTAAATTTTTCAGAAAAATCGAATTTTGCCCAATTTTGAATAAAAGGCAAGGTTAACCCCTTCGAAATGGAAATTTTTCAGAAAATTCAAATTTAGCCCAATTTTGAATAAAAAGCAAGGTTAACCCCTTACCAATGTAACATTTTTAAGAAAAATCAAATTCTGCCCAATTTCGATCAAAATGCAAGGTTAACCCCTTACAAATGTCAATTTTTCAGAAAAATCAAATTTTGCCCAATTTCGATCAAAATGCAAGGTTAACCCCTTACAAATGTAAATTTTTCAGAAAAATCCAATTTTGCCCAATTTTGAATAAAAGGCAAGGTTAACCCCTTCGAAATGGAAATTTTTCAGAAAATTCAAACTTTGCCCAATTTTGAATAAAATGCAAGGTTAACCCCTAACAAATAATTAATTTTACTCGAAAAGCAAATTTGCCCAATTTTGAATGAAAGGCAAGGTTAACCCCTTACAAATGTAATTTTTTTTCGCAAAAATGAAATTTTGGCCAATTTTCATCAAAATGCAAGGTTAAACCCCTTACAAATATTTAATTTTGCAGAAAAATCAAATTTAGCCCAATTTTGAATGAAAGGCAAGGTTAACCCCTTACAAATGTAAATTTTTCAGAAAAATCTAATTTTGCCCAATTTTGATCAAAATGCAAGGTTAACCCCTTACAAATGTAATTTTTTTCAAAAAAATGAAATTTTGGCCAATTTTTTTATCAAAATGCAAGGTTAACCCTTTACAAATGTAAATTTTTCAGAAAAATCAAATTTTGCCCAAATTCGATCAAAATGCAAGGTTAACCCCTTACAAATGTAATTTTTTCAGAAAAATCCAATTTTGCCCAATTTTGAATAAAAGGCAAGGTTAACCCCTTCGAAATGGAAATTTTTCAGAAAATTCAAACTTTGCCCAATTTTGAATAAAATGCAAGGTTAACCCCTTACAAATAATTAATTTTACTCAAAAAGCAAATTTGCCCAATTTTGAATGAAAGGCAAGGTTAACCCCTTACAAATGTAATTTTTTTTCAGAAAAATGAAATTTTGGCCATTTTTCATCAAAATGCAAGGTTAGCCCCTTACAAATATTTCATTTTTCAGAAAAATCAAATTTAGCCCAATTTTGAATGAAAGGCAAGGTTAACCCCTTACAAATGTAAGTTTTTCAGAAAAATAAAATTTTGCCCAATTTTGATCAAAATGCAAGGTTAACCCCTTACAAATGTAATTTTTTTCAGAAAAATGAAATTTTGGCCAATTTTCATCAAAATGCAAGGTTTACCCCTTACAAATGTAAATTTTTCAAAAAAATCAAATTTTGCCCAATTTAGATCAAAATGCAAGGTTGACCCCTTACAAATGTAATTTTTTCAGAAAAATCAAATTTTTCCCAACTTCGATCAAAATGCAAGGTTAACCCCTTACAAATATTAAATTTTTCAGAAAAATCAAATTTTGCCCAATTTTGAATGAAAGGCAAGGTTTACCCCTTACAAACGTAAATTTTCAGAAAAATGAAATTTTGCCCAATTTCGATCCAAATTCAAGGTTAACCCCTTACAATAATTAATTTTACTCGATAATCAAATTTTGCCCAATTTTGAATAAAAGGCAAGGTTAACCCCTTACAAATATTTAATCTTACTCGAAAATCACATTTTGCCCAATTTTTGAATAAAAGGCAAGGTGAACCCCTTAGAAATGTAAATCTTTCAGAAAAATGAAATTTTGCCCAATTTCGATCAAAATGCAAGGTTAACCCCTTACAATAATTAATTTTACTCGAAAATCAAATTTTGCCTAATTTTGAATAAAAGGCAAGGTTAACCCTTACAAATATTTAATTTCACACGAAAAACTGGCATAAAGTAGAAACTACCTTTAAATTAAATCAAGTACAATTTCAATGTTTGTAAATTTATTCAAACTAAAATAAAACTTTTTAAGATCTCCGAAAAATGATTGATTTCTACTTGAAACTACAAAAAATGGCTAAACTACATTCAATAGATGGCTGCGCCTATATAACTACTCTGCTCTGTTCTAACATACTAAGGTAATATTACAGAAGTCAAAATGAAAACTGCACTTTGCACTGTATTTAATTGCTTTAGATTACAACTATTCTTTTTGTGACAATATTGCGATAAGGCTGCCCCTCTATCACTAGTGGATTGCCTTAATTTCTTTTATCAAAACATTAGAGTCAATTTGACAATAAGATTAAGATTAACAAATCCATACAGAAAACAGAATAAATGATGTCATCGTGACTAATAAGTGAAATCAATTTTACCTTTGCAGTCGAATTGAACAAAGGAACTAACACTTCAAGGTAAATTCAAGTACATGCTTAAACACAATCATGATATTTTTCATTTAGAACCTAAACCTTCCAACAGATACTCTCCAAAATATGTTGGATTTTTAACGATCTTTTATAGGATTGAAAGGTTACTATACATTAGCCCCTCAAGAAGGAGCTATTTGATTTGGGTAAATCTACGTGCATGAACCATAGGGCAAGTTCGAGCAAGGACCAGTGGTTAACTAGTGGTTGTTTCATGACCTACCTAGCACATGCGCACTGAACTTGAAGTGCAAACGACAAACTAGTGTCATGTCCTGACCATCAGAAAATGGCAGTCACACAATGGCGACCCAAAGAGGCCGACCGTCCGAGTTGGAGGATTAACTAATTGATCAAAAATACATGGATGTTGATCACAAAGTAACAGACAAAGGGAAAAGTATGTGCAATATCAGAAAAGACAAATAATGCAAATTGAATTAGTGCTTCTTTGCTTACAAAATAATTACCCAGGGGAGAGCATGCAAATATGAATAATATAATTTAAATGACTAGTTACTGACAGAGCTAAGAACTCAGACTTGGGACCACTACGATGGGACACCGTAGTCTACTAGGCCATGTAAAAAAACTACTGGGTGCAAGGGGGGTAAAATTGGAACATACTCACAAGACTATGCAGACCACTGAACCCATTGGTGTAATGGTGGTGGTGGTGATGCAAATTAAAGAACACTGCGTCTTGCACAAAAAAAGGTTAAACTAGCCATACATGTACAGGCACTTAGAAAATAAGGAACTATGCACACTACCATGCCCCAGTCACAATTAAGTCCACGCCCTTCTGGGCTTTCAAAGGAGTTTGATAGTGCTGGGTCAAAATATGCACGAAGAATTTCACGAATGCTGATGCAGTACGTGTGTCTTTCTTGCTTGGAGATATTTGCATAAACACAAAGTGCAGAGGTGTATGGGGGCAAGGAACTGATATCCCTAGCACTGTGAGAGTAAATAATAAAGACTACAATGAGAGCTCCATCTGTGGTTTGACTGCAGCCCAAATACTATCTATTGTGGTTTAAAGTAGGTTAAGTTGGACAAACTAAGCTCAGAAATAGTTTTGTGTCATTAATCTGACTTAAAAACAGGTGTAATACATGACTACCATAGATCACTGTGGCCAAAGCACTCTCTATAGTTTAAAGGTGCAATTGGGACAATAATAAAATCAAATTTTGTTACAATATTGACTAGAGTAGTCCACCCATCGTCGACTAGACAGAGTTCGGGCTAACATAGTCAAACTATGGTTATATATACATGTACCAATAGTTCTTGCATGAACCTGGCCTTATATGTGCTTTGTTTTAGGTCTCTAATTATTTTCTAGTTTTTGTATGATTATGAATAATCATTATCTATTGTGTATTGGCTGTATGTGGAAATAAATGTCTATTTCAATTAAATTGAATTGCTTGCTCTGTTCAAGGATTTATTGTAGAAGTAAGCATGATTAATTTTCATATTAAGAATGCCCAAAACACATAGCATCTTGACATTAACAGCAAGTCTGTATAGCAGTAATACATCCCTCCTCTCATTGTAACCATTGACGCGGTATTTGTGCACAGTTCTCAGGCTGGAAACAACATACCAAGGGTTCAACCTTCATCTGGTCTTCCACTTGAGGGTACTTGCATTTGTGTTATTGTATGGTACACTTGTTTTGTTGTTTTGGTTGGGACTGATTAGAAGATGCACGGGTGTATCCGCTCTGTGAGTTGGCGGAAGTTGAAGGGGTAGTGGTTGGGCTTTGGGTCCCAGAACTGGAGGATGTGTATTGGCTTTGGGTTCTAAAAATAGATGTGGCATATGGGTTTTGGGCTGTGGAACTAGATGTGGCATATGGGTTTTGGGTTCTAGAACTAGATGTGGCATATGGGTTTTGGGATGTGGCACTAGATGTGGCATATGAGCTTTGGGTTCTAGAACTAGATGTGGCATATTGGCTTCGGGTTCTGGAACTAGAGGTGGTATATGGGTTCCCAAATGGTACTTGGGCTGTGGTTGGAGGAACTCTGCTTCGTGGTGCAGGTGTGGGTGCTGGCTGGTACCCGGAGACCTCGTTGTACTTGATCAGATATTCGGGGTACACCTGGTTTTTTTCAAAGATGACATATATCTTGGGATATGCCATGTCGTTCACGCAGGAATCATACAGGTCTTCTAGTGGCTTCTGCGGGTCTTTGGGTGGCGGCCTCGTATATTCTGATTGGCCGGTTGTATAGGTGCCCACCAGAACTTTTGCGACGAACATATAGCGGTGGTTGAGATCGTCGGGCTTGGTGTAGCTATGGGCGAAGACAGCGTCGCGGGCAAAGTAGCTGCCTTTGCCATACCGAGTACCAACGTTACTTCCGCTGAGTCGCCAGTCAAAGTTCTGACTGCAGATGGCACTGGCGTATTTTTTAGATGTCGTTCCGTGAAACAGCTGCTCAGTACGGACAGCTTTGCCGCCATTTTTCTTCTTCATTCGTTCACTAATTCTGTGAGTAATAAGACCATTGATTATGTGTAGAAAAACGAACAGAAATTTGGAAATACCATGTGCCCCCAAGTTCAATCTTTGCATAGATCACTGCAGATGTTGCCGACTTCAATACCTATGGTTCCAGCAACTCATACGCGTCATACTGCCTGAGCTACTGATGAAATCAATACTTACTTGTAGAAGTCTTCCCACAGCTCTAGGTTTTGTATTCTCTTGATGGAGACGATGGTTCCCTTGTTAGCCATGGTGTCCCTGAACAAGTTGGCGATGATGGTGTATTCTGGGCTGGTGTAATCCGTCAGCCTGACCAGTTTCATTTCTGTCTGTGTGCCTCGATTATCCCAGGTGGTTGGCACGACAACACCGCCTGTTTGTGCTTTAGAAAGCTCCCTGTACATTTTCAAAATTGAATTCGAATTGATACCAGTGAATACTAACACACACAAAAACTTCAATTTAAAAAACATTTTTTTGTAATTTTAAAAAAGCTTAACATCAAATTTCTTATCCTGCAAAAGTACTTGCCATTATGTAAATATACATGTTCACTTTAATACCAAGCATGAACTAGCCTAAGCCTTTGTTGTTTTGATTGTAATATAAAACACAACAACTGTTGACTGTGTGATGTTGGACATGTTTTTTTTCTCCATTTGTTCTGTTCTTTGTTTTTACCCACCCTGCAAGGATGCACCTTGGGTTCCATGTGTCCCTCCGGTGTACAAAAACACAATGTCCTTTCACAGCAGTCGACAATTAAAATGATCGTTTTTTTGTTCAAAACTTCGAACTCAAAAAGAAAAAAATGTCTCACTTTGCCAGTATCTTGCGTTCGTCCATGGCAACAAATTTGGGTCTTCGCCGGACTTCTCTGCGTGTACCGTATCGGACATTAGTCTGCTCCATTGCAGTGAAGTCCAGTGTGTATCGTTGAGTCCCAGCCGTAAAGTTGATGACCGACTCCCCATTTTTCCTCTCATAGTCCACAAACTTCTCCTCGATGGTGGCACTGTCGATGCCCGCCTGTAAGCCTTTAGCATTCTGAAAAATAAAAAAGAAACGAACAAAAAAGATTTTGAAATAATACTTGGCAAAAATAAAAGTCCAGTTTAAAAGAAACAGTTAAAACACGGTTAATTTCAAGACAAATAACGAGTGAGTTTAGGAGTATGCTGTTGCCACCGTTCATTTAAATAGCTTGTTTCTGATCGGTCAAGCCTTAACTTTGCAGTTCCCTGTTATCAGTATCTTTACAACTCATTCATTGTAAGGCAGACCTGTTCAGAGTATACAATCCATTTTCCTGTCTCATCACGCCAATACCAGATCCACTCGGTGCAGAACGCGTTCTCCCAGTTGCTCTTCAAGACACTGGACGAGGTGGACAAGCGACGGAGGGCAGTGTCAATCGTGTTAGGCCCCATCTCGATAATGAATGGGCGTCGGTACCCCGTTCTTTCTGAAGGATCCTGCAGACTTTTTGAACAAAAGAGCCCTTGACAACCCGTCCTGGCACGGTCCAGAACGATTCATTTAAATAACAAAAGGTGTGAATATGCCCGATCTTCTGCAGACCCGCCGGGCCAGGCTCAGTGCCAGAGAGATCATTTAAATATGAATGGCCGGTCAGTCTGCAGAATACCGACCTGCAAAACCGCAACTACTATAGCCATGTTGTGAGCCTCGCCTCGTGAGCACATGAAGGAATGTAATGTGACTAGTATTATACTTGTGCGGTAATGTACATGTACACGGGTTCAACGGTTTAACCTAACTCACGCAAAGCGAAGTCAAAATTACGTCTTCATTTTGCTCACCCTGCAAACTAAATTAAATATGCGCCAAAAATTGGCGTTGGCTTTCGCGCTAGTGAGACCGGCCTTATTCACGATTTTTTTTTCACCGGCATTCACGAATTCTCTTACCAGAACCTAAACAACGAGAGGAGTTAATAAGTAAAAACATTTGTCACGATATAAAAAAAATACTTTTGGTTTAGTCAACTGCGCGACGGCCCCTTTTAAAAGCGCTAAAAAAGCGACCCCACAAAATTGTCTTGGTTTGGATGGAAAAAAAAAATACGATACCGACTTCAAAACAAAAAATGGTCAAATGCAAAATCCAAAAATGAAGGGGGCCTAGTATAAGCCTTTTCAGCAAGTAATTTTTTCTGGTATTATTTTAAAAAAACATGGTGGTTTAACGCCAGTTTTCGTACAATACGTACGTGTTCGATCCGACGGTTTCGATTGTAATAATAGAGAGGCACAAGTACAAGTAACCACGGAGAAATAACTCCCCGGTACAACAGAGGCGAAACGAGCAAATTGTGGCTGACAACGGTCGCGAGAGTTGGAACCAGACTGATAGTCTACTACCTTTGTGTGGAGCGGGATCGGCCGTTGTCAGACTTGTTTGACACGTGGTAATGTGCACGCATTATCCCTGTTGCTGTGTTGTGCAGTGTGGAGCGGGATCTGAACTATACTTTGACCGTGCCAAACGCGTAGCGAGCGGTGGGCTGTGTGGCATTGTGTCTGGCCGCATCGCGGTGTTTTCTCTGCGCGTCCGGACAGAATAAAGGTCCAGGGAATAAAATCGCAACTTTGTTGTTATGATTGGTACAAACCTGACTTAAAAATCAACTTATTGTTAATTAAATGAGGATTCCTTGGACATCAAACATTCTGCTATGTATTGAAAATTTGCTTGGCCTAATATATATAATATACATGTGTATTAACATTTCCTTGTCGATTTCTGAGTAGGTACTCAAGAAGCCACCATTTACTTGACGAGACGGGGAGACCATCACAAGTTACCACGTCATGGCAATGATATGAAATGTTGTTAAAAATATTTAGACTTCATCAAGAGACCCTTCGGTATTCATTATAATATAATTATTTGTAATTAATGTGGAGTAATAAAGCATTCGAAGAATTAATGCCCCACACCCCCAAAATAGTAATTATCCTACCGAAGTTCCATAATTATGCATTGTCATTTTCATTAATTTAATTTGACTGTGCGAGGTATTAGAGAGTTCATTTCCGCAATCTAGAATGTAAGAAAAATGATGAGTGTAGGCTAATCATGTTCCTTGCTCTATCGTGTAATGAATATGTAAGAAATATTGAAAACTAAACAACGTACATGTAGTATCTTTAGAAAATACAGCATAAAGTTAGTCTCTATGCTTTTAAAAATATATATTGTGTTCTTTATGAAATAATATGGTGTCATTCACTTCTGAATGTGACATCGAAATCAACGAATAATAAAGTTTGTTTTACTGCGGCCGAACAATTTTTTTTGATGGGAGCAAAAAAATATTAAAAGAATAAAAACTAATTTTCAGAGGGTAGAAAATGACTATGCACAAGAAAACCACTTGGTCGTGTAGGCCTATTGCACAGTTTTAGGAGTATACCAATATCTAGTGCAGACAAAAGAGCACGAGTAGATGAACTTAAATCACCCAATATCATTATGGAAGACTTTTTGGTAGAAACTGACTCATGAATATTTACGAGGGCCTTCACTGCACGTCACTGGTTTCCTTGACAATTATGTTGCTATGATGGAAGTGTTTGAGAAATCCGCATGAATTTCAACTGTGATGAGTTTTGGGCGGTCCTAGCTGTGCCGCTTTTTATGACCTATCAGCCATGTCGACTGAAACTGTTTTGCTCGGATGTTGGCATCGGGTCTTCTCATTGGTGGCAGAATTTCGTAGCCATGACGATATACATGTTTGTCTTGTTTCCCACGCTCTGTTTGGCAATGAGCCAACCTTTCCCACAAAGGCCAGGATAGATTGGAGTTGTCAACGGCTGTTTACCGTGCAGGCGTATGAGTAGGGCTGGGGAGTTTATTATTAGACAGCTGTGCCTACGTACCGGTGCGGCATGGCCCGGCCGGGGAATACAATTTTTAACCAGTGCGATGTTCATTTCTCGAAAATATTTACCCCGAACTTAGTTCATTACATTTTGCATTTGATGAGGTTGTTCACATGCCTAATTTTTGAAATCGTTTTATTGTTATACAATCATAAATATTGATATTTTATATTTAATAAAAAACCATGCGTTTTTATATAAATTAGAGTGACCATGCATGGTGACGTGACTATAATATTATGCCCCATTATTTTATCAATCTATCTAACTGCACTCTCCTACTCAAAATCAGTCCGTTTTTAATCCAAAAAGTTTACTATCCAGTTATAAAACACTTTAGGTTAATATGATTTCAAACGATTCTGTTAATACTAATAATCCTGCAAAGCGATGGAGCATGTGGTCTAGATCATAGATTAGATGGAGTCAACGTCGGATCCTCACTAGTCGAATACCAAACTGTCATGACCATCGGGATTCGAATTAAATGTGCAACTTGGAGAAGGAAATTCCATTTGTCCAAGGTGTTGAAGCTGTACCACTACTTGCAGTAGTACGACGCAGCAAAATGTCCCCTTTTGTCACTAACTTGGTGAAATGTGCACGAAGTCTGTGCGTCAGGTCCTTCTGCGTCTTGCATGTGCGGTCGGCAAACTAAAATGCATACCGTTTTGGATGTGTCGTCGACGCGTCGTGTTACCAGGATCACAGCCACTTGAATTAGTACGCAATTGTATTTGGGAGCTGACTATTTGCGTTGCGTGCTGTGGGGAAATCCCCGCCAGCAAAACGGCTGTTTCATGTATTCTTTTCTTAAAACATTTTACTACTTGGCCTTTTATGTACGTCAAAAAAAAATAAGAATTGAATCGCATCCTTTTAGACCCTCACAATTCTTTCCAAGCGTTAAGCAGTGATTTACAACCCGGAATGTTGCCCATCTCAATTTGTGTTCATTCAAATTTTCAAATGGTAATTCTTATAGAAGCATAAAACTTCTCAAATCTTCAGAATTTCGCGGCAAACTTACGTGACACATCGTTTTTTATTTCATTGCGATGAAGTGGAGAACTTCCAAAACATTAATTTGCATTGAAAAACGGCAATCTCGGAGCAAAATGCAGTGAGATATTTTGTTAGAATGACAAAAAAGAGGGGTTATCCTGGCAGTTATCTTACGCAGTGATTATGTTCCATGTACCATTGGCTTTTGTTACGATCTTTGTAAGAAAACTCGGTTCAAAGCCTAAAGGTTTCCGTGAAATTAACGTTCATATACGGCCAGTTCATATTCTCGCCATGAAATAAATTATTATATTTATTACAGAAACCTTTCTGGAAACGTTTGCAGATGACGAATTCGCTTCGATCTTCGCTCCGCTATTATATTCACTTGTATTTAAAAGGCCGGTTCCCGCTCACACAATCATAATGTACAATGTTTTGTTTGATAACAAAACGGAACGTCTTTCTGCGTACCGACCGTGTGTATTCATGAGGTCTACGGTGACTCATGTTTATTCATTGAATCATTGTTGAGATAACAAAAGCGCACGGCTGGTCTAGCTCATTAAAGTTGCCGTGCTTGAACGCACACACCCGTCCAGTCTGCAGATTCTCGCCCTCCTTGACAACTGCAGACTGATCGTCCGGAACGCAGACAGAACGGGAAATAACGGGCATTCATTATCGAGATGGGGCCTTACCATGCATGCGAGTTCCATCAAAATAGATGTACATTATAGACGATGGCACACCACTGTGAAAAGAATATAATATCACCCTTCAATGTGATAATTGGAAGAAACTTTTCTCCGGGTGACAGAATTGTAGTCAAGTCCATCACAAGTCAATCAAAAGTTGGGTCACAAGTATCGGAGGATGAACAATAACAAAAGAATACTTTCTTCAATATTTTGCAACTTGACTTGAGATCAGATGAATTTTGATAGATCTGTGTGCACCTGACTACAACTCTGCAGGCAAATATTCATTATCCAAAGGTTCACGTAACAATCAGCTGCACTACTTAGGCTTCATTCAAGGCAGTGCTCCAACCCTCAAACTTATTCTATTTTAGGAACTCAGGAACTGATTTCTGAAACCAAGTTACAGCTTCTGTACGTTAATTAAAGAAAAGAAAAACAAATAGATTATGTACATAAATAGTGTATTGGCATGCAAGTTTTGGTCACAGCAGATGTGCTTCCTACACTTTCAAACTCTAAATACTGAAAAGCATATGAACATACCTGAAACTGTAATGCTCGATGCATTCCACATCACAAAATGACCTCTCCACACGATCATTCTCAGTGGAAGGAAAATCCTGCCAGTCTGCTCCGTGAACCATCGTGTCTAGGAACTGCCACTGGTACGGGGTAGGAAAGTGACGCTTGTGAGTATACTTATCGTCCTGGTATATGCACCTGCCCCGTAGAAAGTACGGGCAGATGTAGGTGAACTCCTTCTGGTCTGGACGACGGGTCGGCTGGCTGTCTTTCCTCGTCATGGTTTCAGAGGTAGAAGAGACTGGTGGAAGGATCTGGGATGGACCTGATGGGTTCCTGGTCTTGGGTCGGACAACTTGGACACTTTCTTGAGGCTTCAAATAGGTTTTCCATGCTGGTTCCTCACGATCATCTAGATCACTGGCTCGTGTTTTAAGAAAGCTGGCTAACTGCTCCCCAGATAGGACTTCACGCTTCTTTGAAGAGAGTAACTGCGCTCCCGGTTCAACAGGCTGGCGAGCTTTGGACAGCCTCTCTGCAGCTTTTGGGAATTTTGTTTTCCTTCCCTCTTCAGAGGAAAGAGAAGCTCCAGTGTCTGACGATGCTGAGGGATGGGCCAAGGATTCAGCCGTCTTTGTTTTGACGAACAAATCCTTTTGCACAGACGAGGCTTTCTTTGAAGGAGGCATGTCTGTTTCCCTGGGCACGCCCAGTAAGCTTTCCGTACCCTTACCCACTTCAGAGTTGTAAGCAGCTTGAGTATCTTGAAGACCCCCACGGGATAGTTTTCGGGTGCGAATGCTTGATTTTTTAGGAGTGCCGGATTCGTTTGGCCCCTTTCTGCCCACAGGATCACTTCAGGATAATAACAGGATGAAAAAGAACAGACTAAGTAGAAAAAATGTAAATAACAATATTTTCCATAGTTATGGGAGTCAACAAATTATTTTATGATGGGTTCGACTTTGACAGGATAAGCAAAAGGGCAAGATCTACTAAAGCCTTGCATGGCTACTAGTTACAACACTGACTCTCATTAATTAACCAAAAAGTGGGAGAAGGGCCTTAAAAAAGCACTGAGGGACCTCTCCCCATTTGAATTTTGGGGAAAAATGAAAAATAAAAAAATAAATAAAAAATATGATCAGGAAAATAGACACACACAATGGGAGTGAATTGCACCAACCCTTGTGAATGTCAGGAGATGAACAATTTCAGGCTCAACAGTTTCTTTTCTCGTTAAAGTAAGGAAATTTCAGCAACCCTTGAGGAAAAAAGTTTATAATCTTTGCGGATTAAACCTTGGGATAGAGAACTGCCAATACCTTTGTCCATCACAAGATCCTTGCTCTGATGATGGCTTCCACTTGGGTCTTCGTGCCAGGGGATGAGTGTAGTCCAGTGCTGGACTCGTCAGTTCCATTTGGGAGAAGTCAATCTGGCATTCCCCCAGCTTTGTAGTGACATCAAGCTGAGGTGATCCTTTCTGAATCACAAAGTTCAGATATTTCCTTTCGATTTCAAGGCTGCTTGACGAGGGGGAACAGGAATCTGACTTCTGTGAAAGAAAAAATGATTTTAGTGGATGTAGCCATAACAGGTAAAATGTCATTCTTCTTTTTTAAACAATACAAAATAATCAATATTTTAGTCAAAGGAGATTTAAAAGAAAAGGCGGATAGATGGTTTGGGATTAAAGATCAGTGGTGCTCTTGAAAAAGTAGATTTTTTTCTTCTTGAATTTTGAATATCTATGATTTGTTTAAATTAAAAGAAAAAACAACTTTTTGTCCGATATTGGGTGTCTGCACCCCTCTGAATTTTTTTAAATTTTAGACACAAATTGCGCACAAAATGTATCTTATACCGGGAACTTGATCCAGTTTTGGTTGGTGTCCTGCCAGTACCACGTCCACAGAGTGCTATGACCATTCCGAGGACGCCCTGGTTGTGCTTCAGACACTGTGGAAAGTCGTCGCACGTCCAAGTCTCTGTCATTCCTGTCATTACTGACACTGAAAGACTCCACGCCAAATGTTATCGTTACTTTGTAGAAAACTCTTTTCATGTTTTTCTCAGAACTGCAAGAAGTAAAGAAAATGTCTCCTGAGAAAGTGTCTGATAAAAACTGAAATAATAACCATGAAAGTATGCGACAGCGACACTCCTAAAGCAGCTAGGGAACAACAATTGAAAGCAAGACTCACCAAGCAAGAATGGCTCCACTAAACTCTCCATTTTTGACATCGCAGAAATGTTCCTCGATTGCGTCATTTGGCTGCCGTGTGAAGTCCAGCCAGTCAGAGCGCCTTCCATCTTGAATCTGCCACTGGTATGGACTGGAGCAGTGCCTGAAACCCCGGTGGGAGGAGGTGAACTTGCAGCCCCCGCCCACATAGAAGGAGCAGATCTTAAGATATTTGTCCAGCCAGGGCCAAGCTTGTTGGGTTGTCCGTCGGTAAGGCTCCTTTCCCCTTGAGTGGTCTTCACTGTCATCACAATCACGATAATTATCTTGTGAAGATGTTTTATCAGAATGCTTGAAACTCAGCAGGAAATTCATCAACTTTTCCTGGGGTTCTATCCCACTGTCCCCCCGCTCTTCCTGGTCTGACTTTCCCGTGGGTGGCTTTCTCAGAGTTGCAGCAAAAAGCTCCCTGAATTTATGCAGTGACTGACCATTTAGGTGCTTAATCCTGAACTGTCTGCGGAACAAGGCTTGCGGTTGCCTGCAACTGAGGTCGTGGGAGAATTTGCAGGCACTCCCAGCTCGGCAACACTGCAGGATGTAGTGGCTGTCATGTACAAACAGGATTTAAAAAATATGATTACTTGGAGTGAGGCCGTGTCCCTATTCCCCCCTTAGTTTGGTACGCAACTATAAAATGTCTGCACTGATTTTTCACAATCAGGGCGGGATATTTCTGAAAGTGGGAGGGGCCACAGTGCACAAACTTTAAAGTCATTAACCCTCCAACTATTTAAACAGTCACATTCAAAAAGAATTTCACAAACAGTCAGATCAAACCAGTGTGTCTAGCAAGCCCCGAGACTGGTCATATGTCAGTCAACAGACAATGCACAGACAAAGCAGGCCAAATATATGTCCCAGTTTTTTATTGCCAAGTACTTTATAGATTACCGGCAGATATGGAGAGAGTTACAGTCATCCTCTCTGCTACAGCCGTCTTTGTAGTACAGATATGCTGTGCAAAGCTTCAGCTCATCATTGGAGGGCATTTTGATGTTGTTACTCCTGTTGGGTCTGCCTCTTCTCCTACGTTGAGCCTTCTTGCCCGGCTCAGCCGTGATCTATGCTGATTATGATGAAGCCTGTAATTTGGCAGACTGAGGCCCTAGTATAGTGCAGAAAAAAACAAGCAAAATCAAATCAGGCCAACTCTTAGCTGGAGTTACCCAGCCCTGAGTTTTATCATTGGGTTGTCTATGAGGCAACCCAATGATAAAACTCAGGGCTGGGTAACTCCAGCTAGCCAACTCTACTCACTTTTTTTTTAGCTGCCACATTCTCCAAAAGGTCCATAAAAAAAAAACCGAAGGAAAGGTCCCCCGTCTTTCAACAGCCAAGTTCGAGGTCTCAATTCAATTTTTAAAGCTGACTTTTCTTCAACATTGAAAGAGAATTAAGCCAAGTGATTTGAATTGGAAGCCCAAGACTAGACTGGTACATGTCCAATAAATGTACGCGTGCCTAACTTTCTGAAGAAGACTGACTACAATAGCATGTGGAGGGAATGTATAGGAACAGAGAGCGGGTACCAAATGTTTCTTTTGACTTTCTTTGCTATTGAGTCAATTTTCAACTGTAAAGATAGCCGTTAAAATCGTGTTACAGCTGTCGACCCTAAACAGCCACTACGTACTTTTAAAGGGACAGCGCGTGCGTTGTCCAACGCAAATTGAATGCGAATGCGTCGAAATAGATCCTCGTCGTTTTAATTACGTGGACTGATACATTTTTTTACAGACATGCTTAATGCTTATTACGCGGGTTAAAAGCACACACAATTTAAGAAGAATCGCGACATACCACCGGAGCTACCACTTAACTCCACTGCGCCTTTGCAATAACAACATTTAATGTGCCAAAACTAAGACGAAATCATCCCCTCATAACCGAGAAAAGTCTTGCGCCTAGGGTGGAACATGGAGGAAGGAATAGGTGGAACCCATTTTCCGGAATGAAATATTGCGTGCTTTGGGGAATCCCCGTTTTTGTCTGAATGATGTCTAGAGGGCGCTGTACACAAAGCACAGGGGAAGGCGTGGTAACTCCGAGGAGGCTTAATTTTATAAAGAAAGGTTAAGTTTATAAGAAAATGCAAATCGATCACGCCTGGCCGAGTCCGTATCTGATCATGGAGCTGGGATGATCACCGTCTACGGTGTCAGTATGATTGCAATCTTATTGATATTGTCTCCGGATCCTCGAGGTTATTACATAATGGATTAAAGAACCAAATTTTCAGAGGGGGTGGGGGTGCAGTTCCATCTCAAAAAAATATTTGTTTTTTTTTCTTCTCAATTTCTAATTTCCTAGAAATAAACATGTATCATATTAAATACACGCCCTGCTAGGGGTGGGGCGTCTGGGGCATCCTCCTACCGGAAGATTTGAAATCTACGATGCTTTCTTCTATATTCTAAGGCAATTGCAAACCTTTCGGAACTGAAATTTTGCCTATTTCAATCAAAATGCAAGGTTAACCCCCAACAAATGTTTAATTTTACTCGAAAATCAAATTTTGCCCAATTTTGAATAAATGGCAAGGTTAATCCCTTAGAAATCTCAATTTTTCAGAAACATGAAATTGTGCCCTATTTCAGTCAAAATGCAAGGTTAACCCCTTACAAATGTTTCATTTTACTCAAAATCAAATTTTGCACAATTTTGAATAAATGGCAAGGTAAATCCCTTAGAAATGTCAATTTTTCAGAAAAATGAAATTTTGCCAAATTTTAATCAAAATTCAAGGTTAACCCCTTATAAATGTTTAATTTTACTCGAAAATCAAATTTCGCCCAATTTTAAATAAAAGGCAAGGTTAATCTCTTAGAAATGTTTAATTTTACTCGAAAATCAAATTTTGCCCAATTTTGAATAAAAGGCAAGGGTAATCTCTTAGAAATTTTAATTTTTCAGAAAAATGAAATTTTGCCTTATTTTAATCAAAATGCAAGGTTAACCCCTTACATTTTTAAGTTTCTGACAAAAACAAAATTTCATCAAAGTTTGATTCAAATATAAGGTTAACCCCTTACAGTTTTAAAGTTTCAAGAAATGTTAAACTTCAGCAAATTTTCATTCAAATGCACAGTTAGCCCTTTACCATTGATAATTTCCAAAAAAGTAATATTGCAAATTGTTTTTCATTAAACTGGCATAAAGTACAAACTGCCTAAAAATTAAATCAAATACACTTATTTCCACAATATACATTTCAATGTTTGTAAATTGATTCCAACTAAAATGAAACTTTCATAAGATCTCAAAAAATAATAGATTTCTACTTGTAACTACACTAATGTGCTAAACTACATTTACTAGCCATGGCTACACCTATAGTCTAACATACGTAGGTAATATTACAGAAGTTTTAGATTACAACTATTCCATTTATGACAATATTGCGATAAGGCTGCCCCTCCATCACTAGTGGATGCCTTAATTTCTTTGTCCAAATAAGAGAGTCATATTGACAATAAAATTAGCTCAAAATTTTACTACTGGTTGCACGTCACTATAAACCTGCATCAATATAATAGCACATTGGGCCTAAGCTCATGAATATGATTAATATTAAAACATCCAAAATTCATTTTTACTGGTATCATGTTTTGACCACATGTTTCATGTTTGGACCAAATTTAGTCTACTAGCACTCCATTATTTCATGGATATAACAAATCCACACAGAAAAGAGAATGAAATGATGTCATTGTAACTGTAAATAAGTGAAAGTAATTTTACATTTGAACAATTAACTATTTCATCATTCTGTTGTAATGTACAGTCAAATTGAACAAAGGAACTTAACACTTCAAGTAGATATAAGTACATGCTTAAATACAATCATGATATTTTTCATTTAGAACCTAACCTTCCAACATACTCCAAAATATGTTGGGTTTTTTAACAATCTGTTATAGGATTGAAAGATACTGTTTTACTATACATTAGCCTCTCTGAGATATGGTGGACACAATAGGAGGGCGCTATTAGGTTTGTGGGTAAAATCTACGTGCGTCACAGGGCAATTTTTGTTGATAGTTGGTCCCCTCTTTCATATCAAGAATGTCCAAAACCCATAGCGTCTTTACACAAACAGCAAGTCTACAGCAGGAACATGTCCCTCCTCTCTGTGCACATTGATGAGGGGATACTTGTACAAAGTTCTGGAAACAAACAAACCAAGGGTTAAACCTTCTGGCGTTTTACTTAAGGTACTTGCATTTGTGTTATTGTATGGTACACTTGTTTTGTTGTTTTTGTTGGGACTGATTAGAAGATGCACGGGTGTATCCGCTCTGTGAGTTGGCAGAAGTTGAAGGGGTAGTGGTTGGGCTTTGGGTCCCGGAACTGGAGGATGTGTATTGGCTTTGGGTTCTAGAACTAGATGTGGCATATGGGTTTGGGGCTGCGGAACTAGATGCGGCATATGGGTTTTGGGCTGTGGAACTAGATGTGGCATATGGGTTTTGGGTTCTAGAACTAGATGTGGCATATGGGTTTTGGGCTGCGAAACTAGATGTGGCATATTGGCTTTGGGTTCTGGAACTAGAGGTGGTATATGGGTTCCCAACTGGTACTCGCTGGGCTGTGGTTGGAGGAACTCTGCTTCGTGGTGCAGGTGTTGGTGCTGGCTGGTACCTGGAGACCTCGCTGTACTTGATCAGATATTCAGGGTACACCTGGGTTTTTTCAAAGATGACATATATCTTGGGATCTGCCGTGTCGTTCACGCAGGAATCATACAGGTCTTCTAGTGGCTTCCGCGGGTCTTTGGGTGGCGGCCTTGTATATTCTGATTGGCCGGTTGAATAGGCGCCTACCAGAACTTTTGCAACGAACATATAGCGGTGGTTCAGATCGTCGGACTTGGTGTAGCTATGGGCGAAGACAGCGTCGCGGGCAAAGTAGCTGCCTTTGCCATACCGAGTACCAACGTTACTTCCGCTGAGTCGCCAGTCAAAGTTCTGACTGCAGATGGCGCTAGCATATTTTTCTGACGTCGTTCCGTGAAATAGCTGCTTGGTAGAGACAACTTTGCTACCATTTTTCTTCTTCATTCGTTCACCCTTTCTGTGAGTAACAGAAAGATGTGTAAAAATGAACCAACAATCATTGAGGTGAGATATTTGCAAGCAAGCATGTTCTACTGTTATCTGAAGAAGTCTAGGATTTCTTTTTCTTTTTCAAGCCTGTGAACGAACTTACATGCTAATACTTACAACATACCTAATCCTAATATTTACATTTCAATAAGAGGTATAAAAAATCCTTAATAATCCTTGTAACAATTTAAAATGAATTTTAACTGTTATTTTCCACTCAAACATTCACTCAGCTGATATCATGAACTCAATTTTGCTATTTTGAAAAAATGCCATGATAAAAGAAAATCATAAAGGCATGCTAATCGTATAACGATGCTTCATTTGTTTTTGTTTGTACACGCATAAATGACATAATTCTGCCCTTTCAAATATTGCATGTATTAAAACCAGCTCTTAAGAAAGCTGTGTTCTGTATGCCGGTTCGAATACTGTTGACATTTTGAAATATGGGAATACCATGTTCGCCCAAAAACTTCGCATAACTGCCGATGTTGACGACTTCAACGCTTATGATTCCAGCAACTATTAGCATTGCTAATACACGTAGCTACTGACAAAATAAAAAGTGATACTTACTTGTAGAAGTCTTCCCAGAGTTCCAGGTTTTGTATTCTCTTGATGGAGACGATGGTTCCCTTGTTATCCATGGTGTCCCAGAACAAGTTGGCGATGATGGTGTATTCTGGGCTGGTGTAATCCGTTAGCCTCACCAGTTTCATTTCTGTCTGTGTGCCTCGATTATCCCAGGTGGTTGGCACGACAACACCGCCTGCTTGCGCTTTAGATAGCTCCCTGTACATTTAATGAATTTAAATTGACTTAATTTGAATACTAACACACACATAAAAACTATTGAATTTCAACTGAAAAGTTTGTTTCCTAATTATCTAAAGAAAAAACCCAGAATTGCTCACTTTGCCAGTATCTTGCGCTCGTCCATGGCAACAAACTTCGGTCTTCGCCGGACTTCTCGGCGTGTTCTGTAATGAACATTAGTCTGCTCCATTGCAGTAAAGTCCAATGTGTATTGTTGATTCCCAGCCGTAAAGTTGACAACTGACTCCCCATTTTTGCTTTCATAGACCAGGAACTTCTCCTCGATGGCGGCACTGTCGATGCCTGCATGTATGCCTTTGGAATTCTGAGGGAAAAAAAGGGAGAGAAAGGAATAAAAAAGGTTTGGCGATAATACTTAGCACAAGTAATTGTCAGAAATAGCGAAGTCTAGTTTAAAAGAAATATTTAAACCATTCAATTTCAAGACAAAAAAACAAAAAAAGTTTTTGCAAGTTTGCGATTGTCACAGTTAGCCTATAGTTGGCAGTTCTCTGGTATGTCAATGTCAAATTTGTATTGTAAACATGATAGATATTACAAAATATTAAGTGTAATGCAGACCTGTTCAGAGTACACGATCCATTTTTCTGTCTCGTCCTGCCAATACCAGATCCACTCGGTGCAGAACGCCTTCTCCCAGTTGCTCTTCAAGACACTGGACGAGGTGGACAAGCGGCGGATGTGGATCAGAATCGTCGATCCATGCATACGAGTTCCTTCAAAAAAGATGTCCCATATAGATGCAGGTGCGCAACTGAAAAAAAAAACAAGTGTAAAACCGTTAAACAGGGTTTCTTTACTAAGAGGAATGCACAAACATTCAGTGGCCATTCCCAGTGTGATACTTAATTACAAATCAAGTCCATCACAAGTCAAACTAGATTATGGCCATCACAAATCGATGAAAAATAGAGACACAGGTTAAAAAATATTAAGAGTGACTAGCTGATATTGTGTGCACCTACAACATACGTTGCAGGGAAAATTATGCCTTTGTCACAACAATCAAATGTACTACATGTACACGAAGTGAGGCTTGTTTTTATGGGCAGACATGCAACCCACAAACTTGTGTTTCTTGAGATCTTTGATTTCTAATGACCATTAGTGAATCAAACCAATGCAGATATGTGGGACATTAAATTACTACCCAGAAATAATCAAAAATTAACTTGATAATTATAGTTTGATTATAAGATGTGTGTGAAAAGAATGTAAACTCACCTTAAACTGGAATGGGTGCCGCATTCCACATCACAAAATGACTTCTCCACACGATCGTTCTCAGCGGAGGGAAAATCCTGCCAGTCTGCTCCGTGAACCATCGTGTCTAGGAACTGCCACTGGTACGGGGTAGGGAAGTGACGCTTGTGAGTGTACTTATCATCCTGGTGTATGCACCTGCCCCGTAGAAAGTACGGGCAGATGTAGGTAAACTCCCTCTGGTTTGGACGACGGGTCGGCTGGCTGTCTTTTGTCGTCATGGTTTCAGAGGTGGAAGAGATCAGTGGAAGGATCTGGGATGGACCTGATGGGTTCCTGGTCTTGGGTCGGACAACTTGGGTACTTTCTTGCGGCTTCGAGGAGCTTTCTTGCAACGCTGGTTCCTCACCATCACCTAGATCACTGGCTTGCGCTTTTAGAAAGCTGGCTAACTGCTCCCCAAATGGGACCTCCTTGCATGAGTGTAATCCTACTTCTGGTTCAATGGGCTGGGAAGCTCCAGCAAACTTCGCCGCAAGTTTTGGGTGTTTTGTTTTCTGTCCCTCTTTCTGTGGCTTATCAGCATCTCCAGAAACTTTGCTGTCCAATGATGTTTTAGAGTGGATGGCTCCTGGTTTTTTGGAGGAGGCTTTCTTTGGAGGAGGCATTTCTGATTCCCTCTGGAGTCCCATACTTTCTGCAGCAGCTTCAGCATCTTGCAGACCCCCATGGGATACTTTTCGGGTGCGAACCCTTGATTTTGGCCCCTTCTGCTGTGTCACAGCAGAGGACTGGTTATCTAGACTGCCCACAGGATCACTTCAGGATAAGAACAAGACCCCCCCCCCAAAAAAAACAGACTAAATAAAAAAGGTACAAATAACAATGTTTTCCAGGCATTTCAATCGACTAGCTATGGGAGTCAACAAATTAATGCATGATGGGTTTGGACTTGAACAGGATAAGCGAAAGGGTATATACCTAAGCCTGGTACGGCTTCTGCTGGTTATACCACTGACTGTCATTAAATCAAATTCTTGTTAATACAAAGATGTGGTTATCCTGAAAATAAATTCTCAGTCCTGACCATAAAGTGTGGGGGAGGGTTTAAGAAAAGGACTGAGGGACCTCTCCCCTTTTGAGTATTGGGGAAAACCAAAATTAAAAAACAAATTGAAAATATGATCAGGAAAATGGACAAAAAATTGGGAGTGTGAATGTAAATCATCATATGTATATCATCATATCAGTAAATGTACAATATCAGGCTGAACAGGGTGTTCTTTTGGGGGGGGGAATTTCGGAAATTTCCACAACCCTTGAGGGAAAAAGTGTTCAATTTTGCGGAGAGGATACGCCACTTTATATACATACCTTTGTCCATCACAAGATCCTTGTTCTGATGATGGCTTCCACTTGGGTCTTCGTGCCAGGGGATGAGTGTAGTCCAGTGCTGGACTCGTCAATTCCATTTGGGAGAAGTCAATCTGGCATTCCCCAAGCCTTGTAGTGACGTCAAGCTGAGGCGATCCTTTCTGAATCTTGAAGTTCAGATATTTCCTTTCGATTTCAAGGCTGCTTGACAAGGGGGAACAGGAATCTGAATTCTGTGATGGAAAAAATGATTTTAGTGGATGTAGCCATAATAGGTAAAATGTCATTTTTTTTTTTAAAACAATACAAAATAATCAATATTTTAGTGGAAGGAGATTAAAAAGGAAAAAGTAGATTTTTTTCTTCTTGAATTTTGAATATTTATGATTTGTTTTAATTAAATGAAATTGCTCGTTTTTGTCCGATATTTAGAAAAAACTTTAATTTTGCACACAAATGAACCCGCCTGGCAAGAGCCGAATTAATGTCAAGCCCCAAATAATTCAAATGTAATTCAACATATTACCGGCAGTGGATTGTTTGGTTCAATGTCTAATTCGCTAGTAAATAGTTTTTAAATCTGTTGTTGAGTACATCTTGAAGACATGTAATGTTGTCAAGTGGATATCTTTAGATATTTGCGTGTTTTTTGCTTTCATAATAACAGACAGGAACGGGTACAAAATGTGACTTTATACCGGGAACTTGATCCAGTTTTGGTTGGTGTCCTGCCAGTACCACGTCCACAGAGTGCTATGACCCTTCCGAGGACGCGCTGGTTGTGCTTCAGACACTGTGGAAAGACGTCGCACATCCAAGACTCTGTCAATCCTGTCACTACTGACGCTGAAAGACTCCACGCCGAATGTTATCGTCACTTTGTAGAAAACACTGTTCTTGTTTTCCTCAGAACTGCAAGAGACAAGTAAAGAAAACGTCTCCTAAGTAAGTGTCTGGTTAAAAACAGAAATAATAACTATGAGAGTATGCAACAGCGTCCCTTCTGAGGCATATGCTGGGGAACAACACTCGAAAGCAAAGAGGCCAGGAAGCATTTGTAAACTGTAATAATACCAATTGTAGACCAATCTACTCTGCCCTGCCTAATGAGTAATTGGGCAACAAGTGCACTTCTTCAATGCCATACTACATTTTACGACCATGCATGCATGTCCGCTTAATGATGCTACACAAGAGGAGACTGAGCAGCATATTAGTTCAGGTTTAAAAGTGACTGCCACATTTTGAAGGAAACTCACCAAGCAAGAATGGCTCCACTGAACTCTCCATTTTTGACATCGCAGAAATGTTTCTCGATTGCGTCATTTGGCTGCCGTGTGAGGTCCAGCCAGTCAGAGCGCCTTCCATCTCGAATCTGCCACTGGTATGGACTGGAGCAGTGCCTGAAACCCAAGTGGGAGGTGAATTTGCAGACCCCGCCCACAAAGAAGGAGCAGATCTTGGGTTGTTTGTTCTGCCACGGCCTAGCTTGTTGGGTTGTCTGTCCGTATGGCTCCTTCCCCTTCGAGCAATCTTCGTTGTCATCATAATAATTATCTTGTGAAGATGTTTCATCAGCATTCTCGAAGCTCAGCAGGAAGTTCATCAACTTTTCCTGGGGCTCTATCCCACTGTCCCCGCGCTCTTCCTGGTCTGACGTTCCCGTGGGCTGCTTTCTCAGAGTTGCAGCAAAAAGCTCCCTGAATTTATGCAGTGATTGTCCGTCTAGGTGCTCAATCCCAAATCGTCTGCGGAACAAGGCTCTTGGTTGCCTGCCACTGAGGTCGTGGGAGAATTTGCAGGCACTCCCAGCTCGGCAAGACTGCAGTATGTAGTGGCTGTCAGGAAGATATAAGATAAAAAATTCAGTCGGAATTGAATGGAACATCCACCTAGGTGCCATTTTACATCTTACTCCTGTTTAAAAAAAAAAGTACTTAGCATACATGTACATGTAACTTGGCCAGTGGGAGGCCTCATGATTTGTGCACAATTTCAAACAACACAAAGTATTTTTCTGCTCAAAAGTTCTGAAAAGGGGTGGGGTGGTGCACAATGTCCCTCCCCCCCCCTTTAGTTTGGTACGCAACGTCTCTATTTTTTTCTGTTTGCACTGATTTTTCACAATCAGGGCGGGATATTTCTAAAAGTGGGAGAAGCCTCATCTGTATAATATCATGCAGCATTATTTCACTTTTACATGCCAGCGACTCGACCACATTTTAGCAGCGTCCTTCACAATTCAGCTTCTCAGCTTCACTTAAGGATGATTAGGCCCCCCCCCAAAATAGTCGGTCTCTGGTCAGACTGAAGTTCCGGAATTCAATGGGCGACGCGTTGTTTTTTTCCAAGCTTGTATTGTACAGACAAGGTGGGTACTATTTTGCTTTTTTGTGTCCTCATTATACATTGGTGTCCTCCATAATTTGCCTTGGTGCCCTTTATCATTTGCCTTGGTGCAATTTCCCCATTCCTTGGTGCTCCTTGGTACAAAAATTGAGCAATAGAGGGCGCTGTTGTAGCTTCCGTGTTAATTTAAAAAAGGTTGACGCGTATGATTAAAATCGACGCGCGCGCTGACCAGAGACCAAGTATTTTTTTTTTTTGGCCTTATCTTCCCAAATTATTATTAATATGATTATATAGCAGAAAACTAGAAAATAAAGGTTTACGATATCTCAGTAAGGAGCTAGCCTTGAAGCTGGATTAACAAACTGGATGCGCATATCAGAAGTGAACATTGTGAGCATTCTATGTTGTTATCAGTGGCATACACCAGGGAAATGTGCAGGGGGGGGGACATCATGGTTCCCCCAACTCAAAGCTTGAGGCCCTCCCTCCCCCGACTTGTGTTCCTGCTCAGAGTTTGGGGAGGGAAGATAAGACTTTTTATAAGTTGTTGAAAACCTGTCAAGTAACCCCTCGAGAAAATGAGAGCCCGTAAGAGTCCCCCTGTAAATGACATGGGGCTAAATTATACTGTTTTTTTTATATAAAAAAGTACTGGATAGATTACCGGCAGATATGGAGAGAGTTACAGTCATCCTCTCTGCTACAGCCGTCTTTGCGGTACAGATACGCTGTGCAAAGCTTCAGCTCATCTTTGGAAGGCATTTTGTTGTTACTCCTGTTGGGTCTGCCTCTTCTCCTACGTTGAGCCTTCTTGCCCAGCTCAGCCATGGTCTATGCTGATTGTGACGAAGCCTGTAATTTGGCAGACTGGGACCCTAGTGCAGAAAAACAAGCAAAATCAAATCAGGCCAGCTCTACTCACTCTTTAGCCGACAACATTCTCCAAAATGTCCATTAAAAAAAGCGAAGATAAGGTCCCCAGTATTTCACCAGCCAAGTTCGAGGTCTCAATTCAATTTTTAAAGCTGACTTTTCTTCAACATTGAAATTGAGAGAAAGCCAAGTGATTTGAATTTGACTAGACTGGTACATGTCTAATGTACTTGTGTCTAACTTTCTGAAAAAGATTGACTACAATAGCATGTGGAGGGAATGTATAGGAACAGAGACCGGGTACCAAATGTTTCTTTCGACTTTCTTTGCTATTGAGTCTATTTTCAACTGAAAAGATAGCCGTTCAAAATCATGTTACAGCTGCCGTAACAAAACTCAACAGCCACCACGTACTTTTAAAGGGACAGACCATCACAGATGATACACAAACCATCGAGATTAACACTTCTACTAACATGACTCGCTAAAATGTAATATAATTTTGTTGACAGTTGACAAAATGGTTGAAGAAATGGGCAGTTATCACAATAATTTCGATATCAAGGATTCATTCATAAATTCATTTTTATTTTGCTGATAAAAACAACACAAATATTAAACAATAACAGCCTGACTACTTTTATACTGGAATGTTTACGTTTGTCATGTTGGTACTGTTACTGCAACAGTTAAAGATATAGTCCATCATTTGTAATTTGTGCATTTTGTTCGTTTGAAGCAACAAAAGTGTTCAAAATCTAATGAAGGATACTGAACAACTAACCTGATGAAGTTTCAGCTCAGCTTTAGCTGTATATTCCCAGAAAAACAGCATTCTAGGATCTCAATTTCAAATCAAAAGTTGCTGAATCATGTTTTGAATTGTTTTGAATTGCAGCTATACGCGATGTCGCACACTGATCCGACGAATTACAGCAACCGCGCGCGCCTGTGCGTCGTGCCAATGCTTGCGCACGCTGCGCCGAAAAACAAAACGAACTACTAATTTAAATTTTCCTACGGTGCGTCTGTGCATCTTTGTTGGACACACCTTGTCGCCCCAGTCGCCCCCACTGAGATTTTGAGTTTCTAAAAAAATTATCATTGATGATCTACATGACGCCCCCATGAAATGTTCCCCCGGAATTGTTGCACACACTGCATGCACTGTACACTCCAGACCAGTGAAAGGCTATACACAACGCCACGTTCAAAGCCCTAGTATTAATAGTTAAAACTAAACACACCAATTTAAGATTAAGAATCGCGACATACCACCGGAGCTACCACTTGAGTCCACCGCGCCACTAACAAAATGTAATGTGCCAAAACTAAAACGAATTCTTAAAACTTGTTTCCTTGCCTTGGGAATCCCCTCAACCGAGAAAAGTCTCCCGTCTGCTGCTATGTATGTAGTAGGGGGTGAAACCCATTTTCCGGAATGAAATTATTGCCCGGCTGTATATTGCGTGCTTTTGGGGAATCCCCGTTTTTGTCTGAACGACTAGAGGGCGCTAAAGCGCAGGGGAAGGCGTGGTATTAAACTCTGAGGCGGCTTAATTTTATAAAGAAAAGTTAAGTAAAGAAAAGTTGATTTCTGCGAATCCGCACGATTGCAGGCCGAAATATTATGTGTGACACAATGCAAATCGATCACGCCTGGCCGAGTCCGTTTGATCATGGAGCTGGGATGATCGTCGTCTACGGTGTCAGCTAGTCATGATTGCAATCTTATTGTAATGAGATATTATCTCCGGATCCTCGAGGTTAACCATAATGGATTAGAAGCAAGGTCTTCCAGACATTATTACACCTTCAGCCTAACACCTGAGATCAATTATTTCCAGGCGAGAAATTTCATTAAATCACAGCTTCGCCCTCGGCAACAAGTCTATGAATGTGAATGGAAGATTTGTTAGCACTTCACATAAAACCCAAACTCGCGAAAGCACTATACATGTACATTTTAAAATTCGACAGAGCAACATCCTGTTTGAATCGAAGTCAAAGGTGGCCCAGAACCACATTTTCGGCGGGTGTGTGTGGGGGAGGGGGGCCGCGCCGGGGGGAGCAGTTCCACTTCGAAAAAATATTTGGGTTTTTTTCTTCTCAATTTCTAATTTCCTAGAAATAAACATGTATATTAAATACACGCCCTGCTGGGGGCGGGGTGTCCGGGGCATCCTCCCGCCGGAAGATTCTACGATGCTTTCTCCTATATTCTAAGGCAATTAGCCCCATTAAGTATCACAGTATGAGTCAGCGGTTGAATGAGTTAGGGGGGAGGGGTTGCAGACGCTCAAAATCGGAATATAATAGTTTTATTCCGTAAAAGCAAAGCTAAAAAAAATTGGGAAGAAAATGGGGCATGCAACTTTAATATTTCATTGATCCTAATTCGTAGGGGAAAAGGGTGGCATCGATTCAAGAACTATCCGCTGCAATTCACTTCTGGTTTAAATATTAAAGAATGCTTTCTTTTTTAGAGGGGGGCTGCCCTAGAAAACGGCACGCACAGGCGTTTCAGAGCAAGCTTCATCAAGTTATTGACTCACAAGAGTTATTTTAGATCCGCAACATACTTTTATTTTTAAAGACGTTAACAGTGAAGTGACTCATTAGTTACTTAACGAATGTGCAAAATTGTGAGCGAGATTATATGTGACATGAAAAAAACAACCATATTGTGAATTTAAAGTATACATTACAATAAGTTAATACTGTTATCACAATACATGTACATAATTATTCTTGCGAGTATAGTCCAAATTTTGTCCAAGTCCACATTTTGTATTAGAATATTTAAATTATTAAGTTCTTACAGCATATAAGAGCACACACAAGATTTCACACATTAATCAAAATGAGAAAGTTTCAAAGCGGAACTCGATGTTAATGACAAATTTATCCAGTCGTTTCTTTTTGCAATATTTGACAAGAAACACAATAACGAGGGCCACTTTGCTACCGTCACGACAGTTTTTCCAATGGTTGTAATTTTTTTTAACAGTACCTGAAACCACCCAAAAAGTTTTTGAAATGTGAATGGACATGTAGGCTTAAAATACATGATATAATAAATTAAATAAATACAATAATAAATAAAATAAACACAATAATTTAATATTATTATCACAATACATGCACATATTATTCTTTAGAGTGTAGTCCAAATTTTATCCAAGTTCACATTTTGTATTAGAATATTTAAAATATTAAGTTCTTACAGCCACTGCAGAATAAGAGCACACACAAGATTTCATACATAAATCAAAATGAGAAAGTTTCAATGCAAAACTCGATGTTAATGACAAATTTCTTCAGTCGTTTCTTTTTGCATTATTTGTCTTTCGTGATGTACAGTTATTGAACGTGCACAATGTGGCAAAAGTACATTTAAACTATTCGCTGAATTTCCAAAACTTACTTAACCCGCCACATTTTCTGTGACATGAGTTGATTGAAAGAAAGAAAGGATTGATTGAAAGAAAGATTTGAGTTACAGAAAATTGCAATGTCAATTGTGGACATAATTATGACAAGTAACACAATAACGAGGGCCACTTATGCTACCGTCACGACAGTTTTTCCAATGGTTGTAATTTGTTTTTTACAGTACCTGAAACCACCCAAAAAGTTTTTGAAAATAATGTGAATGGACATGTAGGCTTAAAATACATGTAATTATGTGTTGAATCATTTCTTTCTTTCTTTATATTTTTTACAATCACCCTCAAAACTCCATCAAAATGGACGGAAAAGTTACCTAAGTTGTCCGTCCACTATTTGATGAACATTTGAGGATAATGTCAAAAAGCAATATAAATAATAAACTCAAACTATCTTTTGCAAAAAGCTGCATGTCCATTCATGTGTTGAAATTTTACTCTGGTGGTTCCATGTATTTAATCAAAAATCACAACCATATGCAAACGTGTAAACTTTACATTTAAGATTGGGCATGAACAGTACATGTAATCGGCGTTTCATCACTCAGTTGGTTACAGTCGAATTTGTATTGTTCTGATTCTTGGATGTTTGTTGCTTGGTGTTGGAAGTTCCGGAGCCGGAGATGGTTTGGTCTGCTCTCTCGCCAAGAAAGAAGCGTTTGATACCGCGCTGAAACTGGTTGTACTTGAAGCTGTAGATGATGGGGTTGATGCAGCAGTTGGCAGCTACCATGGACGTACTGAAGACATTTAATGGGCTGGTGAACTCCAGCTGAAGCCAGCCCACGTTGAACATAAAGAAGGTGATCTGGCTGGGGCTCCAGCATATCAAGAAGACGACGAAGACGATAACCAGGGTCTTGAAGGTGTTGCGACGGGCACGGTAGAGCGCGTCTTGCGGGTCGTAGACGGCGGCGTTGGCGGGGCGTTGGGCAGGCTCGTCCGGTGACTGGTCGTCTTTGGCTCGGGGCTTGATGATAGGCGCCGGGGCCGGGGCCAACCTCAGGGCGCTGCGCTTCAGCGACACAGTGATGTGGCTGTAGCAGAACAACATCACGCCAGCCGGGAGGAAGTACTGGAGGCAGATCAGGAGAGGCCCCATGACGTGGGACACCGAGATGCGCTGAAACCTACAGGCTCCGTCCACCACGGTGTAGATTAGGAAGGAGTAAGACTTGAGCGCAATGCCGACACCCCAGGCGGTCAGCATGATACCGGCAGCCGCCCGGCGACCGAAGAACGCCAGGTAACGCAGGGGGTAGACGATGGCGAAGTACCGCTCCAGCGTCAGCCCGAGCAGATTGAAGGTGGAGACGACGAAGAAAAGCCATAGTAGCGCATCTCCGGTCCAAAGCCGGCACAGCACCTCGCCTGCCGCGGTGCTGGATGCGGGGTCTGGGTCTGGGATGTTGCTACCTAGGAGCAGCAGGAGGGAACCGATCAGATCGATGGCAGCTTGGTGGCAGATGAAGGCATTAGTCAAGGAGTGCATAAACTTGACTTTGGCTATGACTAGGATGACTAGACCGTTGTCCAAAATGCCTAGGATACCTATGATGGTCTTAATGATGCGGAGAGCCAGTATTGGTTCCGCCATTGCCTCGACAGATGAAAACTGTGACTGATCGACGAGCCCCAAACTACCTGCTTCGGTAAAAGCCTGTTGAAAGTATTGAGTCTACTTTGCTTGTGTGAACAATGCCGAGAGAACCACTTGAACCCTCTGATTAGATCATTATAACCACGCAGCATCCTTATTATCAATGGCTCATCAATCTGGCGTCAACTTGAGCGCATTCGCCCGCAACAGCCAATCATGTTCGCTTGAACATGATAGGCCGGAGGGCGTAAAGCTTATGACAAGAAGATTAGCTGATGAGGTTTTCTGCATGGGTAGGCCTACTAAAAGGTGTCTGCTTTTGTACGTCACGATGCTACAACTCGTTTGCTGTAGCCATTCATTAACACGTACTCCTATAGCCTGACCGATGACCACTTTTAATTAAAACACTGTGATACGTTTCTCTTTGCTGTTCATGTTCCCAGTTGTGGTTACCATAATAAAGTCGTGACAGACTTAATACCTGATTAAAACATGCATGGGCACCAGAAACAAAATGCTTAAGTTTTGTTAATAAGGAGGGTACTCGTTTCTAAGGGTGGTCGCCGATAAGGCAGTGTTGGAAGACATGCGTGGGAAACATTATTGATTAGCAAAACAATTTGGCCACGTGTGACAAACAAACGTTATAGTTATATAAATTCAACACTAAAGGTATAATATATAGAAACATAGAACATCTTTCGTTTGAAGCAACAAAATTGCTAAAAATCTTAAGAAGGGTGCATAAGAACTAACTTGTTGACGTTTCAGCTCATGGGAAACTATATACATTTTTGAGAAAACAGAGAAAACGTTCCTTGGGTCTCGCAACTGGATTCCATTCGCTAAAAAACTGTGCACGCGGGCACATTTTCGTTAACCTTAAATGATTGTTTTCTTTTAAATAATACAATTTCAGGTGGAATAAGTTCACAGGGTATTTGGTGCCAATCCTATCTTCAATTTGAGCAGGATTTTCGTAGGCACGTGACTGGACAATTACAGATGTCCCTACGTGCCTATAACTACAAAGAAGTCAAGACTTAAGCGGCCTTGGACATTTAGATGGGAGTATAAAGACTGAAATGAAACGTTAAATCTAAAAAAAAAAAAAAGTGGGCAACGGAGGTACCGAAATCTGCAAAAAGTACGTCACTGATGACACCGGCGGATAGAGGACATCTTGTTTGTGTACGATGAAGAAGGTCATTAAAAAAAACCCGATAATCAACTCATAAAGGCAGCGTGGTTTTTTAGAAGTGTATGAGAAACACAATGGGACAAAACAGTAAAAATACAAACTACGCCATCAGTTTTATCTTCATTAGCGGACGTGAGAAATTACTTCTGGTGCTCGCAGCACATTGTCCTCACAGCAATATTAAATATTAACGTGGGGGCGAGAAATCTCCAGCTTATCAAATTAGCCAAGCTGACAAAGTTATTACATCTCACGGACAAAGCGTAATGAAAAATAGAGTCCATTTTCGCCTCGCCTCTTTTTTTCGAGTCTTGTTTTGTAGGTTTGTCCCTGCTAAGCAATGCGACAAGGATGTCTAATTTCCTTTGTCAGTGCAGTAGGCATATGCATGCAGTCCTATTCTGTAATTCTAACATCTCACTAAATTCCTTGGCTAAGTTTTTAATGAAGACCAATATACCTATTCAAATTTAGGTGGCACGGGTGGCTTGTGCGTAAAGCGCTCGTCTCTCACCAAGGTGACCACGGTTCGAATCCTGGCCGCGGATCGCATGTGAGTAGAGTTGTGCGTTGGTTCTCTCCTGTGCCACGAGGGTTTTTCTCCGGGCCCTCCGGTTGTCCTCCCTCCGGAAAAATCAAACACTTTCGATCTCAGGCTGTGCTCTGTGGTCTTATATGGGTCGATGTGGCCGGCAGCCAGAGGCGCCTTTACGTGCCAGCGGCCCGATCACGTTGTAGCCGCGTCCTTCGCAATTCAGCATCCCAGCTGCGAGTAAGGATGATTAGCCTCCCAAATTATTATTATTATTATTAAAATGTCTATTAGCCTGAGGACATAATTCCACTTCGATTCTTATCAAAAGCATACGAGTACACCATAAGCTCTTACTTTGTTCCTAAAATTGGTGTTTATGGGAAAGACGCTATCTGAAACTTAGACCACACAAGACTTACACTCGGTTTGAAAAAGCGCCCCTGTAGGTACAGCTTTTAGGACCGGTACACTGCCACCACTCGATTTCGATTTCATCAGTCTCATGCAAAACATATAAACAAGTCGTTTTGATTCTTACAGGATCTTTCTCGGATGCGTTTTGTTTAGAGATGATCCCGCTGATAGGATCGAAACTATGTTAATCCAGTCAGTAAGAAGTTTACAGCATTTTTTTTCATTAAGTTTCTTTTTGTCCCAATTCCCATTTCTTAGGTACAACGTGTTTACTTTGTGCCTTTTTGCTCAAAACGCAAAGTGGAAGAGTTAAGAGAGCTCAGAAATGCTGCAGCGCCCCGAAGCGCCAATGAGCTGAGAAAGGCTACAGCGCCCCCAAGCGCCAGAAAGTACAATAAAACCATTTTGCCACGTCTCGTTGAGGTCTCGGGGGGGGGGGGGGAAATCTAACGCTTTACTGACATTTAACGTAACGTGCGTGTGCGTGAACAAAAGAGGTCGCCCTGATTTCTGTCTGTGACACGACGATTATTAAGGGTGTAACCCTGTATTAAAATTCCCATAGTCACTAGTGCTAAATGCCCATACTTCAAAATTCTTTTAAAAATACTCAGAACTCTCACAGGTATTTAAGCTGCACAGAAAAATGATGATCAACATGTCATCTTTCATTTTGTTTCATTTTATGGTAGGTTGACCATTGAATTTTCGAGATATTCTCAAGACGACCCCTATTTTCCCCCAAGCGGAAAAGTAGCCATCTTGAAAAACAATCCCTCCACAACACAGCAAAATGAAAATAGTGCCACTTTCGAGCCCAGTTGCATCCAAAATGCTCAGAATTGGAAGCTCATGCAAGTCCGGGCCAGGGGTTCATGGCCATATCTCTTTAATTCCCCAATTTTATGGCTCTCAGAACTCTCTGATATAGAATATTTTGAGGGTATAACTTTTTATTCATGAGCTCGGCGGATGGATTACGGCCTATTGACCGATGCGATGTGCACCCTTTCAGCCATGTACAGTCATATCTATTGGAAAAGTCATAATTTTGCAATACGTTTTCATTTTTCCCATCTAATTTTGTCTGAACTTGTCCCTGAAGGAGTCATATTTTTGTTAAACAAAATAGTTTCGGCCTTTCGGATTATGCCTTATAAACAAGTCTTTAATAAAAATGTAACAGCTATAAGGCGCATAATGCCTATCTTTGCGTACTGTGAATGACAACTGATTATGCAAGTAAGCAGGAACAATGTATAATATTATTTGTCAGAATACAATTGTCTTTTCCCTAACGATTTCTATCTCGAATTCCCTCCCTGAATAAAACCCTCACTAATCTTTACTCGACCAAGTAACATTTCCACTCAAACAAAGCGGGACAAGAGGTTGACAAGAGGCAGATTGTTCTCCCATGGCGTTTTGGGTTTTCTCCGGCAACAATTACCAACATGTCCGGGAGCCCCACCGCGTCGAAATGGACTAATCGAGATGTGACGCTGGGGTACGGCGAGCACAGCAATTTGCAGTGCTTGCGCAATTATGGTTCAATCAATCCCCTGGTCGTTGTAGCTACGTCACTTATTCAAACAGAAAATAAATATAAACATGTCATGGTGTTGGCAGCATATTTTTACGATGATTTCACACTAATTACAGCTCTAACAAAATAACTCAAATTTTACGCTTCAAGGTGCCTCATTTTATTGAACGAATAATAATTCAAAACACATCAAGTTACATATACGCCACTGACCTGCCCAACAGCAATGCTGGAAGATCACCATCTTTGCTCTCTGTACCATGAAATCGGTGGTCAAAAATGAAATTCAAAGTCACTTTATTGATAACTTCATTTTTTTGACACGTAAGCTATAAAAGTATCTACGAGTTTTTGGTTTTAAAATTGATTCCCCGTGCAATACAACGGTACATTGTATTTAAAATTTCGCTTCGAGTAAATGGAGTTTTCAACTGCTTACAAAAACAATTCCCCCCACCATTAAAAACGACAGACGCGTACAATTCACGCTTGAAAACAACAAATTACGCAAAGACACTTAGGTGGCAGTTTAAGTGATTTGATAAACAGGTGCCACACTGGAAAAACGTCTCACTCAAAAATGTCATTAACAGTTGCGATGGCAACAAATTTATATAGACCCTAGACTATAAGAGAACATCATTATTCGGCAAACGTTTGCTGGCATCATCACTTACCCAATCCGACGTCTAGACAAGTTGAAGCTATGGTACATTTAACAAGCTGCTGTCAATCGTTAATCCACGGCTGTCAAACTTTTTTTTTTCTATATATAAATGACGATATTTATATAATTTTTTTTCGTGATGATTAATGCTCGGATCGTATACTTCAACTTTTATCCAACTTTATTTTTTATTCTTGTGTAGGTTTAACGGGATATTTTTCAAGGATAATAACAATAGTGCGAAAAGTGCGGGTGCTCATTTTGTTTTTACTCAATTTGTGTACTGAATTCAATAACCGTTTTCATGTGTGAATAAGTTAATGAAGGAAAGGACTGCGCTCTTCCAACACGTATGTATACATTTTACGCCCATTCTCACAGTGTGTACTCCTTCATGTTTGTGGTGCACAAAAAAAGTAAAGTGAAATTAAATGTAATATACAACATTGTTTTACAAACATCAAAAGCAAAAATATCAAATTATTATGAAATACTTTATACTTGACTGTAAGTGAATGACAGTCTCAAGCATCCTGTGAAATCATGGCACCTGGTGTGCTGTCATTGTCATGAAAAGTGGAATTTTTGTATCAATTACCAACTATGGTCGGTCGACCATCCTTGGAAAAAACCCTGACGTTTTGCGAATACTGCCCCCAATTTACCAAAGTTAGTTAGTCCATATTTTGTTTGCAATCGGATACACAATCTGTGAATGGGTGCAAGCCAGCTATAGTCTGGTTGCCTGACCTGAAAATTCACTGACGTCTACAAATTGCTCCGTTTCGTAAAGTAGGGCCAGGGAACCAGACAGCAGGAACAGCATTTTTTTTCTTGGTTTTTCCAACATTATGAACACAAAACATTACACAGGTCAGTGCAACAATATATTTGCTATAAAGTACAACACCCACTTGCCAAATCCATTAATTTTTCTGAAAATTACAGCGAAAGCAAGTTATATATAAAGTAAATTGCATTGAAACCTAAAGTAATGCGATATTTGTGAGAAACCTTGAGGGAACTGGCACTGGTCCCCCTCCTGGTCCTTGAATGACCAACACAATGCAGGCCGTTATAAGCATTTGTTTATATTGTGCAAGAAGATAGATTGGTGCATTGTCAGACATTTTGTCCAATATAGCACTGTGCCAAAAATCAGTTTTGGTAGATAATGCACGGTAAAATACATCTAATAATGGGTTAACTACTCCTATATAACAGGACTTTAAAATTAAAGCAATTCGGGCTCACATAGGCCTAAGTGTCTTCAGAGTTTCGGTTTCTGCCCCATCTGATGACTTTGACCGTTGGTAACATTTGTGCTTGATAGAATTTGAATGGTGCTCAAACAGATTAGAGCCGCAATTCTAATACATGACCGGTTCGAGGATTGAGCCTGTGGTTCTTGATGAGAACACCCATCCCCAAATTCCCTGTTGGTCTGGAACTCGCAAATGTCCCGCACAGGAAAGCTCAGGAAGCTCCGTTTCTAGGATTCCACTGGCGAGTGGCTGCCTCGGAGGTCTGGAGCGAGTCCTCCTCAGCCTGGCCTCCCCGCCCAATTAGGGACCGGAACCCACGTCGGAACTGCTTGTACTTGAAGGCATAGATGAAAGGATTGACGCAAGAATTGATGGCCACCAGAGAGACGGAAATGATGTAAATGGCCCCGGAGAAGTCCAGACTCCAGCCGAAGTTGAACATGAAAAAGATGACCTGGTTCGGGGTCCAGCACACCAGGAAAGTAGCGAATACCATCAGGAGGGTCTTGAAGACGTTACGGCGGGCTCGCAGCAGGGACTGCTCTGGGGCCTCGACGCTCGAGGCCGCCGTGCTCGCTCCCGAATGGACGGTAGCTGATACGGTCGGGGCGATGTTGCCGATACGAGTGGCGCTTCGCTTCAGCTCCACCGTTATGTGGGAGTAGACGAACACCATAAAGATCGCTGGGATGAAGAACTTGAACATGATGAAGACGATGCCCAGGGCTCGAGAGCCGATCGCGGAGGAGTAGAAACATTTACCATCTTCGAAGGTGTTGACTGCTGCCGTGTAGGCGCCGTCCAGAATCAGTCCCGATAGCCAGATGATGACCAGCATCAGAACTACGGTTTTATTGGTATAGAGACGAGCGTATCGGAAAGGGTAGACTATGGCCACGTAGCGCTCGCATGTCAGCGAGAGCAGGTTGACGGTGGAGGAGGTGAAACAAGCCCACATGAACAGATTAGATAGCCAGATGTGACAGACTACGTGATAACCCAGGGTGTCCGGTAGGGGGTCGGGAGCCGCAATGTTGCTGCTCAGTATCAGGAAGAGCGAGCCCAGGAAATCTACCACAGCCTGGTTGCAGATGAAAGCATTGGTCAGGGTGTGCATGAACTCCACTTTGTAAATAACCGTAGCCACGACGGTGTTGCCAATCAAGCCAAGCAGCCCAACGAGTGTCTTGATAATGCGGAGGATCAGCAGAGGCTCTGCCATGCTTTTTGCTCCCGGTTCACCAGTGAGTTTAATCTCTGAGTTCAGAACGTTCTGGCTTACACAGCAGGCCGCCGGTCTTGCCAGCGGAGATCGTCGAGATAGGTATCAATCTATGCAAAATCATTTGGTTTCAAGTCACAGCTAGCAGTTTATATATCTCAAGAAAACTACATCATGCTATTCTTAAAACACTGTCTACGAGGCCTGCTTGATATGAATATTCATTGTCGTCAGGACTGGGGTCACTGTAAATGCGTACTTCAGCCGAATACCAAACGAGTTTGCGCACAGACCTAGCTACCTATATGTACATGTAATAAGAAACAGGCGCACAGGATCGATCACCGTAAACTATTGCGCCCGCACATGAAAACATTTTACGCGACGACATAACCATGTTACTATGGGAAATAAGTTATGTACGGCAAATTCTATATACTGTGACTAAAACCAATTTATTTGTGAAAAGGCTTTTTTTTAATTTCATTAGTATAATAATTTGGTGTGTACGCTTTATACCAAAGGTCTCAAAGCGCTTCACATTATTATAACCTCATCAGGCCTTTTGGCAGCAGCTTGAGATCAGCGCATTCTGGTCTCTACCTTCACAGGTACCCATTTATACTCCCGGATAGAGATAGGTAATTGTAGCAAAGGGTCTTGCCCAAGAACACAAGCACCATGTTCCCCGTCCGAGTTCGAACTCACGTACCACGGCACGTGAGTTGAACACCGTACCACTGGACCACAGCGCTATCCCTTTGAAATGAAGACGCATGTATTAAACATTAATTTTGAATTTTTTCAAAGGCCTTTTTTGAGGGTTTGGGTTGGATATAGCCTATTCGCCAACGGGATGCTGTTCTGTCAAATCAGGCTGTTCTGTCAGTAATTTATCATGTATGGTCATTAGACAGCGATGTACGCAAGATAACGTCGTCATGATGTCTCGCTAATGACCATTAACAAATCGGAGTATTAACAAGAACGATCTGTATTAATGACGACGTCCGTTTGCGATGAATATAAAATTATATAATGCATGTGGGTTTTTTTTCAATTTGTATATTTACAGCAATACAAAAGTTGTTCATGTTCTTTTGAAAGAGACATCAGAGGATAAGATCCGCTACGTTCAATTATTTCGAATTATTTGATACAGCCTCACAATAACCCGGACGTTCCTTTTGTGCATTCGAGACCTAAAGCAAGCCAAATTAAAAGCCTTTTATCAGAGCATTCTATATCTAGACTCGGAAGCCCCCAAACCGAAGAAACCGCACTCAAGTATTGAAAATTCGTTCGGAAAAAAACTGCATTGGTTGAAGGACATTGCGAATGCATCTGTTGTATTAAGGAAATTTTGTTGTATGCTTTCTTAACGTCGTTTTAATAACATCCGATCGAATAGTTTTTTCCTGATATTACTTTAATATAATAGGCCTGTATGCATATCTCGTAAAAGCTATATCTGATTTCAAAGAACCGGACAACCCTTCTTGTCAGTAGTTGAGTGTGTCACGGCCCAAATCCCAATTATTGACGTACATCGTTGTCGGTAACATCTTAAAATGTCACAACCGTAGTTCTCAATAAACACGGCAAAACTCGTCCGTGTAAAACCGTACGCACAAACTCTAGTATGTCTGCGGGCAAGTCACTCGACCGATTGCACGTTATGCATTTATACACTGACTTGGAAACACAGCCATGCATGAACACAGCGATATTTTGTGATAACTACATAAGTCCAATTTGATATTTCAAATCTGTTATTATGCTAGTTTAAAAAGCCTAAGACATTTTTAAATTCTGTATACCATAAAAAACATTTTTTTGGCGTTTGTTTTGAGTCTGAGTTCAGACTGAAAGCAGTCTATTGATTATATGCACTGAAGTCTGTACGACGCCACAGACTGTAAAAATGTGTCTTTGCAAAATAGTTCGTCTGATCTTGCCGACTGCACATATGGACAAAAATGGTGAAAAAGCATGCGGCATATTAAGACTGCTTTTGTGGCTTAAGATTACAAATCCGCCGAGGCCGTCTCTATTTTCGTTCCCTCTAAGTTCCTCCTAACAATACAAACTAAAACCCCAGTAACAATCGTATATACTTGAATTGAGGATTTTCAGATTATACACTAAAAATTGTGTTTCATGTGCTCGTGTAACCAGAGGTCTCGTTAGGGCAGCAGACCAGTAAATTGATTCCCATAGACACCGATTATAAATACCCTATGTACTTTTAAAAAAATCAGGGAAAATACCCACAATTATTGTCACAGGTGTTCAAGATATACATGAAATTAAAGCTTGATTTACTGTTGATTTGTTTCTGTTTTTGTTTCAAGGTTGTTGGGTTGTTTGGTTGATTTGGGTTTTTTGTACGCCGTAACTCAAAAAGGGCTATTTGGCTCAACCCATGCTCTATATGACAGCAGCGCTTTCAACCTGTGTCTTCTCAGGATTTGTGCTTATACACACAAGAAAAGGGGCCAGTCGCAACAAAACTCCCTTTCCCCGTTTCTGTGTCAGCTATTGCTGATCGATACTTGACATTTTTTCGACGCATAACAAAAATCATGCACAAACCGACGTCGTGCGTCAATTGTTGAATGGCTCAAAGCCGACTTGTAAGCTGAAGGGAATGGTAAACCGAAATGGCCTTGTTATGCTCTGCCGTCGCCCCGAGCAAAGGCGAAGAAAGTCGGGCATCTTCTGCATTTCGGCCAGCCAGAACAACAGAAAGCAATTGAAGTTTTTTGCTTGCAAGAGTTTGCTTGCAAGATGTTTTTCACGTATCGGAAGATTTGTTCTGATTAACGCTGCAAGCTTGAGGTGCATAAATGCAAAACCAATCTGCATTTTAAAGTAAGTCTGTGTGTTGCAACCGAGTAGGGAGTCAGATTTATCGTTAAACTTTCAATTGCCCTAGCTTTTTTTTGCTGTTGACAACGCTGGAACATTTCCTAAGTTTCTTTTGTTGTTGTTGCTCTTTTCCCCCTCTCATCTATTTCTAGACCTAAGTTTGTCCTCATGAGGATCTGCAAGTAAGTAGGTGGGGACAAATATATGGGTTCAAAACGTTTACGTTTGAAGGGGTAATACTCCCCCTCTTTCCCCTCCCACATTTCTGCCGCCTATGGTTGCAGATGCAGAAGTTGTGGACCTTCACGATTGACAGTAAACAGAGTTGCAATAGCACTACAGAATAATAACTTTCGCAATTAATTGGGCCGGATCCACTAACTCGCCGAGGCTAACAAGCAAGCAGAGCCGCGTTGAAATGGGAGACTTTTGAGATCTTTGGTGGCAGCCATTGTGTCCGGATAATGGAGATCTGTCAATGGTGGCAGCAAACACGCCCGTCCTTTTCAATACATGTTTGCGTCATGTGTTAACCAATGTGTGCGCGTTCAAAAGGGCGCAAATAATAGTGTGTGTGCTGCCACCAAGCGTTCAATTCAAAAGTTTAACATTACTCGTAACCTTTTTGAAAAGTGATTTTTCTGTCACTTGAACCAAACAATTAATGGTGCAAGCTAGGTCATTTATATTGCGTAGGCAACGAATATAAGTGCGTCACTGATGGCGACGTGCGAAGGCGTAATTCGTCATCTGGGAAATGATTAGTATTTTATATCTGGTTAAGTATAACGATCATCCGATGACGGGCCAAAGGGATAAACACAGGGTCCCCCATGCCTTTCCGTGTTTCGACACATCGAAAATAAATTCATTTGCTTTTAGTTCCAATGGCAATTATCCTAGCAATGTGAAAAATATTCACTTTTGAATGAGATATCAAACAAAATCTACCGACGTTTAGTTATTGAACTATTTCTTCACAAAATTCGAATTATTGGCTGCCAGAGAATAATTCGAATCTTGCAAAACATTAAATCAGAAAATTTTCTGATTTAGGGCCCAAAAGAATCTTTTTTTTTTAAAGCACGAGGTATGGAGCTTAACAAAGAAAAATAGCCACGACAATATGAATATATTTGTTAATATATTAACATTAACTTGAATGTTAATGTATGTTTATATCAATGGACTTGAGGATCAGTGCACCTGCCATAATTTGTTGTCCGAAACTCCGAATCCATCGATCTCGACCCGATTTCAAATCTTACGGGGTTTTGGTAAAGGGAAGTCGTTGGAATATAATTTTATTCTCAAAAAGGTTATTTTCTCATTATGTCGGCTTTTTAAAAGATTTGTAGTTGTGGGGAGGGGACCTTAACCAGTTTTTAAAATAGTATTTTTAATTCATGCATTTTTGTTTTTGGGTGGGTGAGTTGGGTTCAAAACAACAGGGACAGTTTTGCGTTCTTGGATAGAAGCGTCAGAGATGTCGTTGACGTAAAATGTGACCTTATGACCGCAATCTTCTTGCTCTCAACCATCACAGCAGGGACTGCGGCCTGCGGCGATATTGTTTTCCAAAATTCCTGGAACAAAATTGAGGTAATTGGAGTTCGATTACAATCCAGTTTCAGTTGCGTAACACTCAAGCCTAAAGTTTTTGACATTTTGACTAATTGTGTTTTATCATGCGTTCCCTTCGATGACTAAAACACAAAAAAAGACAGAAAGAAAACGCAGCGGTAATATAAGAAGAAGAGAAAGTTCTGACCATAATAAGTGTCGAAAAAACGAAAATAGCTTCGATTTGAACGAAAGTCACTTGGGATATTTGGGAAGTTACTGAGAAAATGTCGGCGCCCTAGAGGACTAAGAACAAACAATTCAGCTGAGGGCAATTAGGCCTAATAATAGAGCACAATATGCCTAGGCCTTATGTATTATTTCAGGTGGATAATTATTCACGGTGGACGGTGTTTCTACACAATGGCGGTACCAGCTCCACGTCAGTGGCGCATCCGGGGGGGGGGGGCGCTTGTCATTTTTTGCTTTGTTTTGTTTCTTTTCAGTCTCACGATTTGACTTTGGTGATATGTATGTGGCCTATTTTCGAGTAGAATAAAGGGGTGTAAGTGGCGCCACCAACGTCAAAATAGTCAACCCCCCCCCCCCGAAAAAAAACAAACCCCATTTTTTTTCTGCTGCCAAAAAATGTGGGCAAAACATTTTGAAAACTTTTAACTTCTAAAAAAGTTGAAAAAAATAAATACAAATTATGAGGGCCCCCCCCCCTCAACCTAATCATGGTGGTGCACCACTGCTCCAGACTCATCAAATGTGGTTAACAGCTGGTTTAGAGTTTGAGCATGTTTCATGCCTGATAATTTGAAAAGAAAAAAAAATCCAGGCATTTTGCCTAGCTGTACTGTCACTTATGCAAAATAAATATTATTGCTAAGGCAAAGTAAAAAAAGTTTCTCGTCCCCGCCCGCTTCCTTTTTGGAGGCCGCCTGGATTTTTTATTATTTTTTATTTTTGAAAAATGTAGTAGAAAAACACCGAAAAAGTCATGATGTTCATCTAGGTGTAAAAAGTCGTATACTGGCCAAGGCCATTTCATACACACTTTCCTCCAACAAATGGGCCTAGGCCTACACTATTTTTTTGCATTCCTTGAAACAAACAAAACAGCGTAACTTTAACTCAACCTACTTGTCTTGCAATCAAGTTGAATTGAAACGCACTTACGTATAGGTCAATTATTTTCAGCCATAAAACAGCCGTCGACCGCTAAACCAAAATGGCGACGTTCAGTGGCTTTATCCTCGCAGTTGGGTTTTTGGGACTTGCACATGCCGGTTATTCCGCTGCCCAGCGTAAGTTAAACATCACCACCCCGTCCTTCAAGCTGTATAGCATTGCTCGTTTGAAAAGCGTTATGGTTTGTCGATGGGATAGTGTAAAAATAAATCGTTTTCTTTCATTGTGTACGACCTGACGAGAGCATGCATCATAATCATTCTTTTGCACAATATGAAAACGCCCTCTAACGTTTTGAGTGGCATGTTTTTATGGACTTTCTTTGGAGCCCAGTAATAGCATGGAGGAATCTCTTGGTTACACCATGGAGGACTTCCTCCATGGTTACACCTCTATGTTCCGACACCCCTATGTTCCGACTGCACGTACTCCTATTCCTAACCCTAAACCTAACCCTAACCCTAACCGGGAGTAACACAATCTTATGCGCGGGTTGTCGGAACATAGGGGTGTCGGAACATAGAGCAGTCACCTATCTCTTAAATCCTAACAAAATAACATTGATCCCTGTTAAAAATGGCTTTTATCGTTTCAAAATGACTTCTACAACCTAAATTAAACAATCTTCCGTTGCTAGGTTTTCAAGATTTTCAACTGTATTTTGAATTTTTGACCTAACATAATGACATTCTTAATAACTTCTTAAAGGGAATGTACAACATTGGCTTTTGCTGTAATTTTCAGAAATGAACTATTTGAGGGGTTAGTATAATAGATCAAATATTGTTACACTTACATGTTTGAAGTTTTGTGTTCGAAAATGCTGGAAAAACCAAGAAAAACAAAAAATGTTCAAGTACTAAGTAGTCTGGCTCCCTGACTCCACTAAAGATAAAATGGATCACTTTATAGATGCTGGAAAATTGTAAGGTAAGGGAACCAGTCTAGCTGGCCTGCACCCGTTCATGAACATGTAACCAATAGCAAACAAAATTTGGACTGAAAAAAGGTAAATTTGGTTTGGAGCAGTAGTTGAAAAACAGTTAGGTATTTCTAACGGTGGTCGGCCGACCACCGTTGGAAATGTATACAAAAATACAATTTTCTTGAAAATGACTTCACACCAGGTGCAATAATGTTACAGGATGCTTTAGACTGTAATTTACCAATATCCTAGTAAGGTATTTCGTAAAAACTTGGTAGTTTTATTTTTCGACGTTTGCAAATGTTGTATATTCCCTTTAAATCACTGGGACTGTTTAGGTTTGCTAGGGACATTCGGACCCATTGCCGACGACACTTGACGCTCATGTCAAGCGCTATGGCTTTGTGCACATTCAGAGTAAACTTAGTCGTGCATACTTGGCCCCATCAGCCCATACGCTTGCAAACCAGTATGTGCATGTGTCGTGGTACTGTGTGCTGTCCATTGCCAATTGAGTTCTCTCTCACAAAAGGCGCCATATTCTGTTCCTGGAGGTCGACGGAGTCCATTATCGAAAAGTCTTCAGAACTGTAACAGATGTTCATGATTTTAATAATGCACGTTTTTTGGCCATATTAATTTCCAGTGTGCACATTTTGACTTATAAATACGCTTGTCTCATTTCAGACAGAACGTATTTGCGGTTAACAGAGCAGGAGTTCACCAGATTACCCATTGATGTGAGTACAACGGCCTCATTCTTTTGTCAACCTTCATCCTTCCAGTCCCAGATCTTTCAAAATCCAACAATTGAGGACCGAGTTTTTTGTGAACAGAAATTATTTTGCCAAATGAATGATTGGTGTTCTTTTACAGTGGAGAATCTTGGAGGATGCACTGAAATTCAAAGAAAAAAATGCCTGAGGTTGTAATTCATACATATGCACATGAATGTACTGTATTTCATAAATATTATGAGCTGATCATGAAATGGGACATGGTTGAACCTTTTAAAAAATTGTTTCAAATCACAGATAGTTTGCCAGGGTCTGGTTAGTCTTCTGATCACCATATACGGCGTGTTGAACATAGCTGGGCAGTTCCGTGGAATCAAAGCAATGGCTGACATGGAAAAGAAGTAAGTGATCAATCATTAATTGACTAAAGTCAAAGCAAGTTTCTTGATGTTCTCGATAAATCGAGATTAGAAGTTTAAAAAAAATTCTAAGGGAGTGATATTTAGAACAACACAGGAACAAATTTTGTCATCGTTTTTTAGTAAAACCTAGTCTTGGATCTGCGTATTATATTTCATTTGAGTAATTTATTCCGACGGTTTTAAAAGTTTGATTGATATTTTTTAGCAATGCAGAGATTTGTACACACGCAATTTTATTTCATCGGCTGAAATTACTTCTAATTTTAAAAGACTAAATATTACACCAATTTCGATGATTCACTCAAATGTTGCAAAACCCGTGCTGGATTAGATTACTACTTCCTAATATACAAGACGCACTGCAAGTAAACAGAATTAAATCGATTGTCTGACGACAGTGGGGCTCAGCTGTTTATCCTATCCCCAAGGCTCATTGATTGAACCCATGTAATCCGCAGAACATGATGATCGAAACTCTAAGAAAACAGCAGCGTTTGGAAAGCATGACAAAACCTTGAGATTAAAATGCTCTTTATTTGCACATTGGCTTGAGCCTCAATTTGTTGGAAAATGAATTTTACACTGGAGCATATTTGTAGCAAATATCTATTCCCCAATAATGTATACAAACTATGAGACATCCCTTTTTGGTAAAAACGTTGCAAAGTGCACTCTTCTACACATTGAAAATGTTGCGTGCTATTCCTGACAACTGAGGGTGCTGTTGCTGTGGTCATGTGGTGTCACTTTTTAGGAATACACTCTTTGGATTAGGGTTTTTCTCTTCAAATTTTAAACCCAAAATTCTGCTCATAGAAAAGTTTTCTTATCCTCTTACTGTCATGTACTGAAACAGTGAATCACGTAAGGCAGAACAGTAATCATAGCAAACCCCTCAATTTTCGGTGACTTTTTGTGCTGAAGCAGATGTGAAACTGAAGGTTCTGCCTTGAATTAACATCACAGTTTTGCTCATGAATATGGAGATTTACATTAGCATTAAAACCAAAAAGGCACCAAACCGCCCTTAAAATGGCAATTGGAGGATTAAAAATAAATTAAAACTTGAACACAAAGGTTCATTTCAAAGATTGCTTATAAAATATTTCCATTCCATGCACATGGGTCCTGGTAACTTTGATTAATTTCTTTTTTTTGGTTGTTTAATCAGATCTTTTGACACCGTGGGCAACAGACCATCTTTCTTCATGTTCCGGCACCGCGGCCAGGCCATGTTTGGCCTGGACCCAACCAGCAACAAAAACGTGGAAACGTTAGAGCCAGCCACGTGATGGACAAAGAAGGATAACGAGCTTGTTTGTCAAGAATACTTCATACATCATGGCCCCCAAACAAAACTGTGCAGACTCACATTGGCTGCATGCGGCAACAATAGGAAAGCCATTTAGTAGGATTTGATTCATTTATTTATTGAATTTGCATTTCAGATTTGATTAAGCAATACTTGCTGTAGAAAACAAAGTGGGCGCAGACAGCTATTGCTATTAAACAATCCAGAGAATTTTTTTTAAAATTGTTGTCAAATACATGTACATGTATAATATATGAATAATCTTTGAATACATGTATTTGGAGGTGAAAAACAGGGCAGCAAATGAAAGAGAAAACACCAACCATTTGTTAGCAATTTATGATTTGCTGAAATCGTTTCTATAATCACTTCTTACTGCTAGTGGCAGTTGCCAATAAAAACAAGAAGCCTTTTTGAATATTTATAAATTCCTTTGTTATTGCTTTGTAATCGAAGATTTTAATATTGTATTGATGTCTCAGTTTTTTGTATGTTTCTGATAATGAAGAGTCTGGCAGCGCTATCAAAACGAACGGTCTCTCAAAATCAAGAACAACCTTCTTTAGTTCACAAACCAAACTTGGAACACCTTTTCTTAGAAATTCTTTACAAAAAAAACGAATTACATTTACGTCAGTGCCCTGAAGAAATTTCCCAGAATTGTAGATACACCTGCGGCGAAAATTTAAAAGCAGTCACAGCCAAGAATGCACCTGCACATTTCTTTGATTGTAACAAGTACAGCTAACCCTGCACAGATGGATATGTTGATGAATTTATTCCACAGAATTGAATCAATACACCAATGAATATTTAAGAACCTTGTCTCCAATTACGTGAAGTGCAAGCGCACGGAACCTATATTGTTGATGGGAATTTTTTGAGTTTTGAGGTGTCATCTCATCTGAAATTGGATGGAACAAAATTGATGGAATAAATCTGCCCAGAAAGGCAGTCCAAGTTGCATGTCAAATCGCTATACGAAAGTTACAAATTGTTGAAGTCAATTTTGCTTTCAGTCAATTCAGTCAATTTTGCTTTGACACGACACCCCCCCCCCCCCATAGCCTTGAAAACAAAGAACATCTCTTTTATAAGTGGATTACTGAAAAAAGGAAGTGTGCTTCGAGCATTCAAATGTCAAGGGGCTTGAGCACAGAATAGTTGTACAGTAGTTTTGTTGTGAAATTTGAGACACTGAATCCAGAATTTGAATAAAAATTGAAAAAAGTCAAATTTTTCTTGCCTTGATCATTTTGGAAAAAGCGTTTTTGAAAGGTATTTTTTAAAGAATTTTTCAGATTTTAATTGTGTTACTGTGGTATCTGATTATTACAGATTGTTCTTATTAATGCCATCTGACAGCTAGAATTTCATCAAAATTTGCTACTGAAAAAAAAATAAAAAAATTTCAAATTATGAAATTAATTAAAAAGCCACAAATTAAAAGTTACCCTTTATCGAAACCCTAAAACTGCTGCAAACTAAAAAATCAATCAAGTCAAAATCTACCAAATATTAAAACAGGAACGTTCAGTTCTTGCATAACTTTATTGGTTCTCAATTGAACTTGTTTGCAAGCAAAATACTTCCAAACACTCCTAATCAACACACCAAAAATATGTGTACTGCAAGACGTTAAAACTTACCAGATTTGAATGACATTTGAAATTTGGACACCACTAATTTTCAATCTTTGTTACTATTTTAGGCACGCCGATTGTACAAATCCTAAAACTTTGGTTAGGAATCATGAAAAACTGGACAATTTTTAAATGATAGTTGGTTGTTTGAATGGTGCAGTACTGTACTTAATGCCTGCCATTTCAGTGAACCACACAAAGAAACCAAAACAGCTGCTCACTTAAAAAAACATCCCTAATCAGATACAATTTGGAAACAAACTAAATTAGGAATGCCACACGAGATTTGAGCGTGACAACTTTTCTCCGTTTCCTTAATTTTGGAAGGAAGGGGCCCTCTGGCTATTTAGGCGTATATAATTCATACTTTTTGTGTGCGATAACGTCAGGATGGATAACAATTACGGGTCTCGAAGCTTGCTCTGATTATTAGAAAACAACTTAATTGGTTCTTCAGCTAGGTTTTTTTTTCCTCCCGAGAAATTCAAGTAATGACATATAAACAAGTGTCCCCCAAGCTAACTTCAAATGCAGCAAAACACACTAACAGTAATTCTTTTACAACGAAACACCTGGTCTCGTTTAAGTTCTTAACGAAGAACATTTCATGAAAATGAATTGAACTGCTTGCTTACTGACCGGATTGATCTGAAATATACAAATCAACAAAATTAGTTGGCCCGATGTTTCGGTCGTAACAAGACCTGCTTCAAAAGAACATTGTTTGTTTCTTGTACCTCCGTCATCTGCCTCTGAAGCATGTCTTGTTAAGAGCGAAACATCCGGCCAGCTAATTTGGTTGATTCGAAGAAAACTTCATAAAGCTGCGACTGAATTTGATATATTGTCCGAATCAGGGCTTTACGTTATAATGCCCACTCTATCGAAGTGCCTCCAACTTGATTTGTTTCACGTATTATCACAAGTGGGTGTTCTTCACAGGGAGCTCATATGTAATTCTCGGCAAAGTCCTTTGGTAAAGTGAATGAGAAAAAAAAGCAAAAAACATTTCTAGATTGAAATAGAACTTAACTTCCATTTCCAGTGTTATGGGGCTCAAGTAGAAAAGGAACCAAACTCAATTGACTTATGTTACAATGGAAATGTGCTGTAAATAAATATACTACTAGTCTGAGAACATATTTTAATGTTTAAAAATAAAGGAAACGACTTTCTGCCTTGGAAAAACCGACAACTTGAAATTGACTAGAGACAAATGAATAACTTCACATAAAGTAAAAGAACACACACAAACCATTTCCTACAAATTATACAAATGAACAACTGAGAACCACTTTTGAAATTATATACAAAACTGTATTAATTTACAGAACTTACAAAAAAATTTACAAAATCTACATTTTTCCTTTTTAAGTCAACAGTGACCAAGAAGTGTGACCTCATTTTCAGTCCAAAAATAAACCGTAAAAGAGTTATTTTTGGCATAATTGTTTCAAATAAATAAATCTGATTTCAAAGCAGCATGTCTCTGAAAATGATCAAAGGTTGAAACCAACCGATCTGTTGTCCCTATCCACATTATAACCATTTAATGCACATGTCACATGAATGCACAGTATGAAAAAAAGGGCTACGTGCTTTTTCTATGATGGCCAAAACTGGCACGTTTTGTTCCCAGGGCCCTGAAATAGCCTTCAGAAAGAGCTGGTATTGACATGGGTAGTGTGTATGACAGCTTGAGGCTTTTTACTAACAAATATTCCCCATAGTGCGGCAAAACAAGATATTGTTTTTGTATTGGTAAAAATGCTTGGGCTTTGAATTGTGACCCGAATAGTGTATTTACAGAGCACATTCCCCGAGAGAATGCAATTATTTCGATTGAATAAAGAAAGAAATAAACCAATTGCCATTTTGACACCGTCTGTAAACACTAAAGACCTGAGAAACTTGGTTGATTCGGTTCTTGTAAAAGCAAAGGGGAATATTTGCCTTTACAATACTGCAGTGAATAACACCAATACGCTGTAATTCCCAAAAGCCTTTATCACTTTGCAACACATATAGTACAGCAGATAGGAGATGGGAAAAACACAGTCAAAATATGTGCATATCCAAGTAAGCTGTTTGATAATCTTTCGGGATAAATGCAAATGATCCTATATTGAACCTGAAGCTGTGGCGTCGGTTCCAAATCAGCAAGTTTAAGGGTTAAAAAGTGTGATAAACACAGAGCGACTTTTTTCCAATTACAGGGATGTGATGTCTGTCGGGAACAAAACACCTGCATCTGGTATTCACTTTATCAAGTCATGGAATCGTTCTTGTGCAAAATGCTCTCATGGATGGGTGCAGGTAACGTCGTAGTTTTATAAACATAACTGATACTCGTAGGGGAGAAACGGAGGTACAAAAACTCCAACCAGAACTGAAGGGTAATGTAGTGCCCCCCCCCCAAAATGTTTCACACTTTTTAAGTTTAAAATGTGGAATGCCTTACATGTAATTAAGAGCAGATTTTTATACTTTATGGGAGAACACTAAACACGAAAAAAGTCGACAACCTAACCAAAACAAAACTGAAATGCTATTTTTTTTTTAAATATCTCGGATTCTTTGACCCATTGAAGCCCTCCCATACAATCTCAGCAAATTGGCAACAAATCCTGTGAAAATCAAATTTCGAAGAGCGATCGCTTTGAAAAGCCACCCATGCAAAACGCAGGCTGTTTGTCAAAAATAGTTCGCGATGTACAGCGTCAATTTCTCAAGATTACAAGTGCATTCAGAGACATTACATTCCACGAGTATGATTCGGTGAGCACAAATGAAGCTTCCACGGCAACATGGATCAGAGGATGCAATATAACCCTGGAAAGCTTAATACAGCTTGTGAGGCAATCCTCAAAGGAAAAGTTTGTTCAATAACAAGATTGCGGATTCCGCATGCCTTTTTTTGTTACTTACTGGCATCCTTAATATGTCCGTTTGTCCGATCTAATGCAATTTTCCACTGTTCGGTAACTCGACTTTAAGTATTTTTAGTTTGTAAATCACAGAAATAATAGTTATACGGTATTTTTTAACATCAAGGTACAGTCAAATGACCCGTCTGGGTCAGTTTTTGTTTTTGTTTAATTTCTGATAAGACTATTTCAATTTAGGCTGGCACCAGAACAAAATACCGCTTTGTCGCTCTTGTACCAAATCTTGGAATTGGTCAAAATCTTAAATCCCTTGAACTTGAACTTGAAATTGTTTTTTTTACTTTATTACATTTCGGAGAACAAAACGCAGTGGACTGAAAAATGAAACAGAAATATTAATAAAATAAATTCAAGGCAACTCTTGCAAACTTTGCATTTGTGCTGTGACAGTAATTAGTAACGATTAAACAAAAACATTCTAAATAATTATGACACCATAATCAATGAAAAAAATTAGTTTATTCGTAAACGATTAATTCAAAGTCCATTTAGACATGAAATTGATTAGTTTTTTGACTCTCAGTCCAATGAATGCAAAGCCAGTAAAATTAAAACATCAATATTCTGAATTTCAAAAAAAAAAAAAAAAAATGTCGCAGATGGCTTTCAAAACACCGCCATTTGCGACAGTAATTTCAACTTGTCGTATGTTAGTGTTTACAATTGATCCATAATTAGATGTGTTTTTCAAGATTTCTGTCCAATTTTCATTTTAACAAACCACCGCAGCCTGAACTCACTATTGTCAGACCGATCAGGGTAATGCTCAAATAGAAATTTAGTAATGGTGAGTAATCAGCGGCAAGAGACTTTAGAAAAAAAAATAGAGCTGTGCTATTCACTGGAGGGCCATCATAACGGGAGTTTCTTCATCTGCTCGTACGTTATGAAGAACTGGGGTGATAGAACAAAAGCTAAGGAAATGAATACCTAAACAAGAGGAGTAAATTTTTGATAGTAGACAAAGACATATTGTAATAAAAAGGTCTTTGTGATAAGATACCAACAAACTACGCCAACTTGTTTGACAACAAAAGAACAAATTGTGTTTTTGAAGCCAAGTTTCTCTGCCTTTTCGTTTGACAAGTTCATTTTTCCCCTCTGGGGGGATTCATTATGACAAGTGCATTTTTCCTTTCTTAGGTTTTTTTTTGTAACTGGGGATGAATTTACCGAGAGTTGGGTTAGGCCTATTGCATATTGCACAATAATGCACTTCAGACAAAATGATCTTGCAAGATCAGTTTTGAATTATAATAAGCAGAATGTCAATTTCTTCATCAACTTGTTGTGTACCTGCGACACAATATGGGAGAGAGCACCTCTTTTTGTTTGGACAAAAATGTTTAAAAGGTCAGACAATGTCAGATGTACAACCATAGTCTCACCCTCTGCTTATCTTTTGTCAAGAAATTTGTAAACACTCGGTAAACTGAACATCACAGTTTCCATTGGGCATTTATTTTGTGCAGTTCTTTGTTTAAAAGGATACAATGATATTCCACGGACCAAGTCGCACCCAGGTTGGTATGAAGCCCTTATACAGAGCGGAGAAGCCCTCGTACTTAAAAGTCTGAAACACAAATGGGAAAAACAAGTCTGAAATTAGTCTATCAGACGCAAACGCTCTTAACCCTAACCAACCACCCTCTTGAGGTCCTCGAGGCTCAGAATTGGACGGTAGCCAGTCTGAAAAAACACCTGCTATTGATACTTGGGAAAATCCAATCATGCAACCTTGTATTAAAATGAACCAGGAAAGACTTCAGCAGAAAATCATCCCTAGCTCCGACAGCATTGTTCCAAGGACTCTCTCTAAATCCTCCCAAATAGATCCATCTTCAGTAGCCAAAACGAAACTTAATGCAATGGCGCAACTTCACCCGCACCACAATTTGTGGCGCAAGTCTGCATAAAATTTCAGTTCTGACAATTTCACAAAAGTCTCATAGTTCGCAAGTCGGTGACTTGTGCAATAAATTATAGCGTAACTTGCGCGATCATTTTGGGTGGTGTAAGTTGTGGCGTAGTGACTGAAAATGACCTATTTTACAAGAAAATTGTGATCATCGTGGAGCCTTCATTGCTCAATGTTGATACAAGACACTCGCAGCTTTGTGTTTGAGGTACATTGAATTGCTATTTTACTCATGACAGAGTTTTTAGAGTTGCCGCACGATTCCGAAGAAATTCAGACAAAATGATTTTCAAAATGGAGGGATGAGGTACATGTAATTCAACAACTTTTTCATGAAAGCGAACACATTTGTTGCGCAAGTCCTACGCATGGCGCAAGCTACGCACGTTTTCGTGAAATCGGTCGCAGAGGCCCAAATGACATATTCTTTGTACTTCTATTATTTAATTATAAACTTCCAAGGGATTATAGGCAAAAAAAAACTTTGAAAAGAGAGCGAGAGAGTTGACAGGCTCCAACAATTTACAAGTGCATACAAACATGTACTGGTGCCTTTATGCGGTATCTCCATAATCAATATACAATTTGCACACAGAACCTCAATGCACATCAAAATCCATCTTCAAACTTCAGGTCAAGATATTCATAAATTGCTGAATGAGGGGGAGTGCATAGCCAGAGCAATCTTCAAAATTCATTGTGCTTGGCAGAGTTCTCATCAGTTCCTGCCTATTAAACATGACAAGAACTGTGTATTTTTGTCCATCAGGGCCATTCATGCCATTTGCTTGAAATCGATTGATGTACATGTACATGTTATTAAATTTGTCGTTCATGTTATTAAATTAGTCGCAAGGACGACTGGAGAATAATTACTACGCCTGTAGCACACATTTGAACATCGCTGTAAATGAATACAGCCACACTGCTGTGCTGAACATCTGGTAAAGATATACCGTATATATGAATATATGATCATCCAAGAGTATCGAAATTTTTCCGATCCGAATATCACTAATGTGAGGGGTTTCGAGAACATGAAGAAAAACATCAGTGGTTTTTTAAATCATACGAGTTGCATTGTTTCACTGTTTGTCAAAAGCTGGATTTTGGTCGACAATACACACACGACTTGAGAGCTTCTGTGAGGTGTATTAGCTCTAATTGCATAGCCTTTAAAAACTTTCAAATATCAGCTTGTCAGCTAACTCGAAAAAATAACAAAATATTGATGCATATTATATTATCATAAATCCCTATTTAAAGTCTATTTCATTTCAAACCAGCACGTCCAATTTAGGTTGGTGCCTGGCACAAGTAAAATGAGATCGGCGCATTGTGAATATTTGAAAATTCCATTGAATCCATATTTGAATAATGGAATAATAAATTATTTTAATCTGTACAACACAACACAAACATCTGCCTGAATCGTGACTTCCCTTTTGGCTCCAAATCTACTCTTCAACTTCATGTACAATCGAAATGTTACTGGTAACTCTGTCACTTTTATAAGAATCAAATTTACATGCTCTCCTGCATGAATATGTTTTAGTGAACTGGCCTTGTACAATTTTGTACGTGCTGTAATGTAAATTAGTAGTGTAACTGACGTTATCAGCAAGGCCATTAGAAGGCAGAAATTTGATAACAAATTGACCACGCACGTAGCACAGGGAAATTTGTTCAATGAAATTAATTCACCGATGCTATTAAATAAATTCTATACAAACTTGATGCGAAGAAACATGATGCAAAGTAACAAACAGGCTCATCGATCTCCATTAGTAGTACATTCCAAGTGAAGTGAGACATTTGCTTATAATTGCAAGTTTTGGGGGTTTTTTGTTCTGGCAGAAATAATGCAATAATAAATCTTTGCACATCCAGTGATTGCACATGATTGTCATTAATTTAGTTATTATTAGTGCCAGAAAAAAATTGATTATGCCACCTGCAGCTTTAGCTTGTTAAGCCTTGTGGCTTAACAAGTATTTCACGTGACATTGCTGCCAATTATGAAACGTCTTCCACTGTCATCATAAAAGAAGGCTAGGTACCATACCTTTACTAAGCAGTCTAGCGAGTTCTTGTATATGTGCTGGGGTCTCGAGTGGTCTCGCAGATTTCTTTGGTTCATCAGCCGCGTTTTAACGACGTCTATGGGAGTGGAGGCGACAGCCCCAGCGAAGCCAGCGATGAAGCTTGCTCTATAAAAAGAAAAAAGACAACAGAAATTTCAATCAAAATATCACCCGCTTTCAAGTGTTAATTCGTTTTCATGCCTTTTTTTGTGTAGCTTTTCGAGTACACAGCTCATGTCCCAATTCACATGTACATTCGTAGTTATGCTGAAAATGATCCAGCCTTAGATGGCCCTGCTTAACACTGTTTAACACTAGATGTCGCCAGACTAATTTAAATGGGGTGGGGGGGGGGGGGGGAACAGACTTGCTGACAAACCCTCCGTACTGGAAGGTAGCCAAGACTGTCTTTCCAGTAACCCAGCCACCATAAACTAATAAAAGGGGGGGGGTGGGGTGGCTAGACACAACTGCCCAATGGAAGCACTGAAGTGGATGAAATTTTGAACTGGAAGAGATTTGTAAGATGAGTGTACAAAAGAGGGTCAGCATCACCACTAAGGAAGCAAAGTGACTATCGACCTACATGAAGTGCGTTGACATGGTGTCTCCCAGCCACTTGTTGTCAATGATCCACTTCTTACACCAGTCATAAACTGGGAGCTCTACCCCCGCTACAACCGCGGCTCTTTGGGCAGTTGGGACCACACCCTAGAAATGAAAACAAAAATCACAGTGAATTTCACAATCACTTCAAGTTCTTGTTTTAGAAATTCTTGCATCATGACTGTGCAGAACTCCTCCATTGTGATCAAAGAAACTCTAGAGATGAAGTTGCTTGGGAACACAACCACAGTGACTGATCTGTGCTCTAAATCGACATTTGGATAACAGCGCACACACGATTTTAACATAACTGGCTCTGTGAACACGACACAAGTACCCCCCCTCCCACCCACCATGGTTAAAAAGACAAATCATTTGCAGGACTTCTGGGTGGCTCAACAGTTTCTGCCCAATTTCCCTGTAATGCCAGACCACTGGCTGTCAATGATGCTCCATTCTCATTATTGTTAAAAGATGCGAAACTGCGCATACCCTCCACAGTCCCCTGGTTCCTTCCTCCTGGAAGATGTTGACGAAGGAGCTGATCATGCCGTTGGTGTTGGCGAAACTGGCGCCCTGCGCCTGCATGCGGACTTTCAGCACGTCAGTCGGGTTGGCGATGGAGGAGGCGATCACGCCAGCCGCCACGCCGCAGACGACGTTGACCAGCAGGGTCTCATTTTCAGGGTTCTCCACCAGGAGACGCTTGAAGGAGTGGTAGCAGCCCATCTTGATGGTGCCGTAGGAGGCCTGGCGAAGGATGGCCGGTCTGATACTGAAGAGGAACCACATTCACATCATAATGAATATATTGGGTAATAATCAAGAAATCCCTACAAAGTGAAAGCAGACTACAAAATCAGGCTTTGACCTTAACAATGCACTATGTCCTATTTCCAAGTTTCACTGCTATTTTTCTTGTGCTACAAAAGTTATTCACTTTTGAATGAGACATGAAGTAGAAACAACAGACCAACATTTAGTTATGGAATTATTATTTTCAAACTTTTCAAATTATTTGTGGCCCGACAAAAATTCAATTTGCGCAGCATAGACTGGTTCCCACCCCCACCAATATCAATTATGTAGGGACCCAGACCCTGTCTACTAGTAGGGTGGATTTGATTGGGTTTACTGCCTGCTCTAGTGGTAAGGATGCGGATATAAGCAGAAAGACTTACCCAGAGTATAACGCCTTGATACCTTCCTCTCTTGATATCTTGACGAGTGCGTGGATCATCCCGCGGTACTTCAACTCCCTGTAGTTGCTGCCCATTCGCTGGCCTTGCACCTGCAAACGCGTCTTGGTCAGGTCGATGGGGAAGGTGCCTGAATCAAACAGGTTGGAAAACATTTTTATTAACTTGCAATTACATCCTCTTTATTGAAAGGTGGGAGGGGGGTTTGCTGTGATAACTTTTCAATCTTTCATTTTAAATAATAAGTATTTAAGTGCTAAAATAATGTATTGTGACACACACACGCAGCGTGAACATGCACCACATTGGGAACATTGAATGGACAACCAGGTTTTTTCATCTTTTCTCAGGAACAGTGACACATAAGTTAGTTTCCTTTCAACCAAACCTTTGAATAGGATAAGTAAACAATCAAAAATCATACAATTTTCGGGGATTTTATGCCATAATTTCCGTTTACTCCTTTTATCCAATACTATGCACACTCTGAAGTTCTTGTAAGATGTTCACAAGTTTTTTTTGTGATTTCTGGAAGGTTAGCCAAAAAACAACAAATTTAAAAAAGGAAGTTATTATTGGCGTGCACACCATTTCAAATACTGGAAAAAATATGTAGAAAAAGTGCAAATTTAATCAGCTGTGCGACAGGTGTCCAAATATGCGAAACAGCTTTTCCCACTGTTCACAGGACTTCCTGCTAGACAGTTTATTGACATTTTGGCTGGTCTGATGGGCAGAGAGTGAAAAGTACAAAGCAATGAAAGTCACTGCTGGCAGTGCTGGGGAAAAGTACATTAGTTTTTGCTAATTTTAACACATGCAGCCAAATTTAAATGAAAAAAAAATGCATGAAAATCAACAACAGCTGTGCATGTGTAGCATTTCTGTTTTAAAAATGAGAGACCACGTAAAATGATCAGTGCAACATGTACCCTGACATAAATAGGATGGGTCACAGTTTCTCGTGATTCGTTCATAAGCAAATGTGTGTACGACAGTTGATAAGAGTGCAGTTGTCTTTGACCCTGATATAAAAGTGCGTTTCCCCTGCAAAGTTGGCTGAACTTTAGCCGCACTATCAGTTTGTTATCCTTGTATACATGTAGGTCTGTACTTGACACAAGTTCATGTAGATTATTATCAAGGTAGTGGTGTGGGAAGGATTTGTTGTTGGTCATGGCCGGAGGACCAGCCTGGTGTCCTGTTTGCGCCTATCTCACCGGCTGACTGACTGCCATTTGTGAGCTGGGCAGTGCAATTGTACTGGATTAACCCACAGCACCAATGGGTTAAATATATTGTGTAGATCACATGCATGAAAAGAATTCCAGTCGAGCCGAGCGCCATTCCAAATCAAATGAATAAAAGTTTGTGGGCTCTGGGACCAGCTTTATTTGGCTAGCCTTGTCTTGATGACTTGTTTACATGTTTACTTGTTTACTTGTTTACTTGAATCACAGTCACAAGTATAAACAGGGGATGCACAACCACAAAGGACTGGCCTTGTCACATTTCATTTGAGTAGTTTGTCACTTAGTTTGTCACTTCGAGTACTTTGTCACGGGCCTTGTGATTGACTTGTGATTGACTTGTGATTGACTTGTGATTGACTTGTGACTGACTTGTGATTGACTTGTGATTGACTAGTGATTGACTAGTGATTGACTTGTGATTGACTTGTGATTGACTTGTGATTGACTAGTGATTGACTTGTGATTGACTTGTGATTGACTTGTGATTGACATGTGATTGACTTGTGATTGACTTGTTTTGATTACAACCCTGTTCATAATGCTTACCAAACTCAGCGGCCACCGAGCCGATGCCCCCGTACACAAACGGCCGCCAGTCGCTAGCTAACATTGTTCCTTCTTTAGTTGTTCTTTAGTCACAGATGAAGATCTTTGCAACTTTGCACACAGTAATTTTTTTAATGAAAAAGGACTTGAATGCCTCTCTGTTCCCAATGACTGCGACTGTCCTTCATAAACTGAAGCAGGTTTTGACCTTCCAACTTGGCAGCTTTAATTTTGTCAAAGCACAAGTTGGCTTTCAAGAAGTGGTATAAGCTCGAGCATCAACTCATGTCCCAGAGGAATTTCTACTACACTGGTGAAACTGTTCCATGGTGTTTATACAGCTGTTTCACATGTTTATAACTGGCAAATGATGAAAACTAGTCGTTGGGCTTCAAATGGCTTCAAGTTGGTGTCTACAGAGAAACAAAATGGGTTTTACAATGGAAATACAGAAAACAACAACGCAGTTTGCTTTTTTTTTTAACTCACTCTGAACAAGTTTAATCTTATTTAGAGCAGTTCTTATAGAAAACTTAACAGTTTCTACAACAGGACAGGGTTGATTCTAGTTGCAACATAAACACTCTGGAACTTTTTTGTGGAAGTATTTTAACAAGAGTTCTTGGTTATATGGGGAGAGTCAACTTCCAATACCTTTGGATGTGAACATCTTTCCATTAAATTGATGAAATACCTCGAATCTCTGCTGCTTTAAACAATCTTTGAGCTTTACAGAATCTGACAGAATCCAAACTTAGTGTTAAATATTTATGACTTTCTTCACAAAATCAAATTCAAATCAACAACAATTGTAGAGTACTTTACTCAAAATATTTACGGTATGCACCTACTCGACCTACTCGGTTACCGGCAATGCATAAAGTAAGTGACTTAGTAAGGCTTATATTTTTAATTAAAAACTCCACCACCAAATGTCAATTACCCGGTAGCTTTATTTTAACATCACAGAATATTTTAATAATCAATGTTTGGGCTTAAAATGCTATTAAATTTAGTAATTACAATGTCCATATTTTACTTCTTTCTTTTTTCAAAGGAGGAAGGGAACACACCCAATGTAACTATTACAAGTACCAGGCCTGCTAGTGCTGGTGTATTCTGTGAATATGGTGAACAGGTGAAAATGACAGACATCCTGCCGTCTTCGTGCGTCAATGAATTTTGTACGCGGCGCCGCGGCCGGGCATGCCGGGCCCGGCCGGCCGGCCGGCCAGCCAGCTGCACGCGTGAAAACACTTTTCGCACGACCACGAGGACTTAAAACTCACCTTGTAGAATTTCAGGCTACCTCAAAATTCACAGGCAGTTAACCAGAATTATTGTGAACAATCTACTTAATAAAAACGTACATGTTAGGACGACGTAAAAGGACGAGATACGACGAATTCTTCAGCGGTCACATTGCCTCTAGCCAGCTAAAGTCACAGGATACATGTGATGAAACGAAGTTAGGAAAAACACCAACGTTCTTAGACTGGTTTGCGAACCGGTCTACATTCATTTTCTGGCTGATGCGAGTCCGAAACGCGACGCCTTTGCCTTGTTTCTGTTGTGCAGGAAACAGCCGTTGAGCATGTGCTGCCGACGTGATCACCGGTGACTTTTTATTGTGTTCATTGATGAACCATGAACCATGCGGTGAACCCCTGTTGATCAAATTATAATCCATGCATAATTTTTTTTAGCTCTTTTACTTTTATTGACTTAATTATGACTTAAAATGAGGGAAAATACGATTCGGTGACCTGAAATGATATGGGTTTTAATTGGGGCAAGGAGCTATGCTCAGGGCCTGGGCAAGGACTAGGAGTAGGAGGGGAACTGAGGAGGGGTGTATAATACATTTGGAGAGGGAGGAGCTAGGCGTGGCAGCGGATTTGTTATTTTTTTATTTATTTATTTGTTGTTTAGATATTTATGATAATCATTTCCACCCTCTGCCGAGGCTGGGGGGGGGGGGGGGCGAAACTTCACAGGTGATTTTTGGGTTAAATTTAAAACGTGTAGTTGGTATTTTCATTTACAACGTGTAGATGCCTTAATTTATATTTTAACGCTGTTTCGCGCTTGGTGGCGCTATTTTTTTATTTCCACAATGGCGATTCCTCCAGCAAAAGCGGTGCCAAAAGATGCCGAAATAATGGCGGCAATTTTGAAGGACATGGGCGTTACAGAATACGAACCAAGACTTGTTAATCAGATGCTTGAATTCACGTACCGTAAGTCAGCCAAAAACAGGCAGAACCTTTCAGAATTTTATGTAGCGGGAATGTCATTGGCATTGCCCAGTTTCCGGACACATTTTATTATATTGCAAAACATTGCAAAATTTGCATGAAATTTCATTGTCTTTACGACTTTGCAAAAACATCATATCGAATCTATAAAACATTAGTGTCCTGCCAATTAGACCGCTTTGATAGTGCTATTTAAGTTTCTTTTAAAATGTGGCTTATTTTTTTTTGGGGGGGGGGATGGGGAGGGGTGGGGCGGTGCATGAAGGGTTTTTGGTTCGGGGGGGGGGGTGAACCCATTGATTAAAATAACATACTATTTGGTTAAACACCTAAAGTTGTGTTGACCTTCAACTGAAACTAGTATAGCATGTATAGTAGGCAGCGCGACATTACGTGACGTGAGCATCGCCCGTGGAAACATCTTTTTATTCACATGTGCGTTCCAGACTCAAGAACCATTCAGTATTGTTGAAAGGGGGTCTGGGAATGAGATACAGAGATTGTTCTTGGTGTCCGTACTAACCTATAGTTAAGATGATCTCAACTATTTATTGTATTGTAGGGACCTTTTCTACTATAATTGGGACTTATACTGTTTGGTATTTAGTAACTAATTTATAATATGAAATATGCCCTAAGTTCCTGCAGAAATGAACCTTACGTTTGATCCGTTTGTTCCCAGGTTATGTAACAGATGTACTGGAAGACGCCCAGGCATACAGCAGTCATGCAGGACGGACCGAAATAGACTCGGATGACGTCAAGCTGGCAATACAGGGCAGGCTAGACCATTCCTTCACAACTCCACCACCACGGGAGGTAAGTCAGTAGTATATTGCATTCTGTTTAAGGCCAAGTAAACAAAATAAACCAGTTTCTCGTCCCCGTCCGGAGCGGGATTTGAACCTGTGACCTCCATAAAACTGTGTCACGCTCTACCAAAGTATGTTGGTGGTCCCCCCAATAAGCCATTTGCGAGTTACATTGTAAATGTGAATAAAATCTGGAACGCTGACTAAAACACCTTTTAACTTTGCATTCTCCCGACCAAAGAGACTGTTGCTGACGCCAGGCCAGCAACCCCGTGTGTCTTGGTGCCATTCTCACCCATTGGGAACAATGTAGTGCATGAGTGCGTCTCTTACGTAACTATGCAAGAACTAGACCCGAATTAGCAACGTGTCTTTTGGTGTGGAAGAGATTTCAAAAAATGTGCCAAGCATTCTGAGCAAGTCATTGTACCAGACGTTTTTCAGATGTAAATCCCAAAGGGTATAGGTCACTCGCAAATGGCTTATTGTCAATGTCTTTGTTCAAGGGCATAAGTTAGACACCATAAACCTGCGCCAGGTATTAGTCTGAAGCCATAACCTTGTATAAGCCATAAAACATGACAAGATTTTTTTATCGTTTCAGTTTTTGATGGAGATAGCGAGACAGAAAAACAACAACCCGTTGCCGGCCATCAAACCTCACAACGGTCCCCGCTTGCCCCCGGACCGCTACTGCCTGTCAGCCTCCAACTACAGACTCAGACCGCTACAGAAAAGGGTATGCAGATCATCAATTGACCCGTTGGTACCTGTTATGCCCCAAACCTGGGCTCTACCTTCCTCAATCCTACATATTCCTCCTTGTGGTTATGGACTACAAACTCACCGAGTCAAGAACCCTGTAAAACAATCTATAAGTTGACCACATTCTACCTAACAATTTCTTGGAGAGGAGACAGTGAAACTTCTTGTTTATCTTGTTTACTTGTAAAGGAATTTTGAAACAATTTCTATTGAAAACTATTGTTTTACTTTTGCAGGCAACACTGACAATGCCATCAAGGTTATCTTTGGGCTCAGGTGAGGCAAATCGTACTCATTATTATGCCCCAATTTGAAGAAATCACAGCTTTTTAAGACATATCGTCTGTGCTCTTTAATTTTTTTTTTAATCTGAACAAGTAGCACTTATTTTGCATGAATCAGTATGGATCCGAGCCAGTTACACGGCAGCTGTCTGAAATTCCTAAAAAGTGGGGCGGGCGTTTTCAAGAGTTTCCGTACTATTGCTGGATTTTTGCTTAAATTTTCCCACTGTAGGAATCTCCATGTCTTCATCAGCTGGCTCAAAGCTCTCGCCAAGTTTCACTCTTGGCGCTAAGCAACCCTACAACATGACGGTCCGCACTCCGTCGTCCTCCAAACCCAGCAGTGCACCAATCAGCATCATCAAAGGGGTTTCCAGACCCATCTGTAAGCATTACCAGAATTTATAAAACAAATACAGAATTGCTGCAAATGTCTGATGCGAAAAGTTGACATCTCCTCAATGCAAAGATTGTAAAATGATATGTGTCACAAGATCTGCTCCTTCATTTTTTGTCCAGTGAACGTGCAAGCCTTCCAGGGCTTTAAATTGTTGAACTCTAAAGAATATTTTCATTGTATTGTTGGAAACTGTAGGAAAATGTGTTTGTGTATCTAACAGATACCTTTGCCTGTCCTCTGTAAACAAAACAATCTCCTTTTGTCCGTTAGCCACTCCCACCATCAACATGCAGTCAAGCAGCGCCGCCACTAGGGCGCCCTCTATGTCCACTTCCAGCGCAGTGCACACAGTTATCAAGACTGAGGTAACCTCGCCACCTCCTTCCCAGAGTTCCGTCATACACACGACCAAGAGGAAACGGGAGGACGAGGACGACGACTGAAGAATTCACCTTTGACCTCAGGTTGACCCATGACCTGCAACTAACCCATAGTTCAGTCACTCTTGCATGGCCCAAGAAGACTATTTCTGCAAAACTCTGAGCTGTCTTTTTTTTGTGTGTGTCTGGCCTTAAAGATGGTTGCGAACTGAAATGTGACATCGGGAAACCAGACTTATTTCACATTAAACATTTGGTTGAACAAAGCAGTTAACTGGAGTTGGATTCGAGCCTGTACCCCTGAAACAATGGAACTGAGGTGCTACCAACTTATAACATGTGTATAAGTGTTAAATTATCGACTGATTTCACGTAACGGTATTGTAATAGCCTGGTGTCAGTCACGCTTTCCTCTTTAAATGTATTACAGGATTGCCAGGGTTAAAACCACTGTAATTCTTGACTCCAACTGATTTTCTGCAGTAGGCACCCGATATACTCAGCCTAGTGCAAGTTCGCGCAGGAACTATTGTTGACCGTTGGTTAACCATAGTTCGACTAAATTTAGCCCGAACTTTGTCTTGTCGACGGTGGTTGACTCCGCTAGCCGACTATTTGGAACCACCCTACTGGGGCTGGTTGCATCGCTGGTAACCAATAGTCGCGCGCATTCATAACGTTCAGCAGGGAGCCAGGATCCAGAAGTTTTGCGATGACATTTTGACCAGCGTTTGACTAGAGACGTTCGCACGTTGCCATCAGTGCGCAGGCGTTAGGCACGTCACAAATCAACCACTAGTCGACTAATGGTCCTTGCCCGAACTTGACCATAAGTGACTGTGTCTGAGAATACATTCCTGGAGAAAGGATACTGCCCCCAACTTTAAAAATTGGAATACCAGACGGGTGTTTTTAAAGCACCAAGAAGCGAACAGAAAGCACAAGAGCTATCCTAGTATTGTAACTATCATTTTGTGTTCATGTTTATTAATAAATATGTAAACTGTACTTGTACATATCAGACTGCCTCAACTGTAGTTTGGTGATGTTTGTGTCAATTTTCGAAGCCCTGTTCTGTAATTCAAGTGAACTTGTAAACATTTCCGAACACACGGCAAAAAAATTCAACAAAGAATACAGTGCATTAAAAAAAAATCTTGTGAAAATGACCATCAGATGTTACCAGAGTAACAGAACACACTTTGATCATAAACAAAATCATTGTTTCGAAATCTATTTCGCTACCACAAAAACACTGCTTTGATTACCAATGAACAATTAGTCCATAACTGTATATTATAATACTTTTTAAAAGTCAAGTTGTATCTTTGTCATGTTTACACTTTGCACGGCTTGCCCAGGAAGTGGCAATGGTATTAAGCAATTACACTCTTCAGATAAATTATGAGCAAATTCTAACAACTATTATGTGGCACAGTCTGAATAATTAGATTTTTTGTAAATGGCAGCATTGTCTGTCAAATTCGGATCCTGTCTTTGAAACTAACTCTACCCAACTCTGTCCCTTTAACTTCTGGACCAAGTTAAGCTATTGAATGCTTCCATGTTTGGGACGATTTTGCACGAAAACATAATCCAGCAACTCACTTATCGTGGGACCGTGAAGGACTGGAGTAAAAATAGTATTTTGATTCTAGTAAGGGGGAAGAAATTAAGGCTCTTCAGGGAATTTTGTATTTTGTTCTGGGATGGAATTTGAGGTGATCTCGACAAGCTTTCTGATGTTGAAATAATGATGATTATTCCTAACCTCATTTACCATTCTTGTTTGAGACATCTTGTTTCATACCGACAGTTTCATTAACAAATTGTCTTCCTTCACAAATAGTATCCTTTGAATCTTTCTTTGACCACTTTATAAAAAATGTTTCTCCTTTGTAACAAGACATTCTGTTTAATACAGTACATTGTAAGTCTTTTTGACACCAAAGTACGCTATCCATAATTCCACAATGTGACCGATTTCAAAATCATGTGGCTTAATCCTTCACAATTTAGACAAATATTAAACCATGTACACGTACCCATGAAACAAAAAAAAACTTATGAAATACCCATTGCATACAGTTATAATGTTGACGTGGCAATAACATTAAATAATACACAAATAAATATAAATACAGGAGAACATAATTGCATCACTTGATAGTTTATGTGACTGGGCAACACTGCGATTGACGTATCATGCAAAAAAATAATAAATAACACAAATTACATGTTGCAGACACATAAATAGATGATGACAAGTCTGTTAAGCACCAAACATATCTGCTTACCTAAAATGCAGGTCGACGGCCAAAATGTGTGTGATGTGAAATACTTGGGACTGGTTCTCAGTTGTGCAAAAAAATTGCTAAATTTTTTTTTTTTTTTTGGCTTAGCAGTTCCCGGAACTTAGTGTTCCTGGAAAAGCTGATTTTCTTACAGTCCCAAAGAAGTTTTAAAAAAAGGAGCAATTGGCAAATAATCTTTTGAATCCTCCGTACCCTGATACACCAAAATGCTGAGGCATTCCGAGAAAAACAATCTTAATCAACTGAATCAAAATGATTCAGAGAAAAATTCTTCAACACTATTGAGACTGAAATAAACAGCAACATTAAAAACAATCAATGGATGGATTTTTTTACAACAAAAAAGACCAGCTTCTTTTCTTAACAATTATTTTTTTTCAAAACAATGACTGTGAAACCATTCTGGAAACCTTCACCTAAAAATTATTGATGTCAAATTTAACATATGCCTGTGACAGTTATGCACAACCTGTGAACACGTCATTTACTCCAAGCTTCAAGTCTGATACCTTGAGTCCTACTTACAAAATCTTTAGTTGGATCAATGTTACTGACTTTAGTTGCTTTGGTGAAGATCTGAAATATTGAGTATTGAAACATCATGCAGCACTTTTATCGGTTGGTGAGTTGCGAGTGTTTTTGAGTCTTGAAAACCACTTCTGCTCCAGTACGTAGTAAACTCTTGCACAGTTTAATCGGTGAGTTTTTTTTCGAGTGCCGAGTTTTGAGTTCATTGAGTAACCCTCTGTTATTGTGCTTCAATCTTACGCCTCAGCAGTTCCCTCCTCATTTGCCGTCTCAGGTTGATGCTTTCCTTGATGTCAAATCTCACCTTCTGTTTCCAGCTCAGCCTTTTTGCATACTAAGAAAAAAGAACAAAATAACAGGAAAAAATAACAAAAATAATTTGGCAAGCCTCATAAATCTGGTCCCAGAACCTACAAAATTCTATTCAACTGATTCAGAAGGGAAATATTTTCTAGCATCTGGTCTACACAATGGATCGGATTCGGTTGAAATAATTTGTGTCATGGAGTTATCCTATACGATAACACTGCTCGGCCACAAGTAACAGTCAGTTGTTCAGTCAGTCAGTCAGTCAGTGAGTCCGCGAGATAGATAGTAACAGAGCATTTGGCTGGCCCCCTCTCTCCCCAAAAACAGTGCTAACTGGCCACCAAAATATGGTAAAAGATAAATGAATCAAATTCTGAGAAGAGCTCAAATTTATTAATTGAATTGTAACCCACCTGGCAAATGAACAGCCCACAATCATCCATGTTCTGCTGTCTGGGGATATCCCCGACCACGTACATTTCCCATTTAATGTCCGAGAATTGCGCCTTCTCACGATGTTTGGCCTCAGATTTAAGGTAGTCTCGTATGTGCTACGAGCAGGAGGTGGAAAAATATAATTTTTTTATATTTTCATGAAGGTACAAATAAAAATTTGAACATAATATTCATTAACATTTTAATGTTCCTAATGTTTTGCCCCAAACCATTACAACAATTTTCACAATGTGTAAAGATTTTTGCAATGCTCCAAATTTCCAAAGAAGTTTTCACAGCTTCTCAACATTTCCAAGAACATTCCCATGATTTCTTCAAGCTGGATTATAAATACAATTGCCCTGATTCTTCAAACATGATTTTTGAAACTTTTGAAAGTTTTCTTTCACAGGAAAACCATCAGTTTCCCAAAGATTTCCTTGACAATTCCCAACAAGGTCTTTCCCTGAATGCCAGGCCTTACCATCATACTCCGTGGGTAGCCGTCCAGCAAAGTGGAGGAGTTGTAATACTCTATGATGCCCTCCTTGATGTGGACCACCACCAGAGACCAGTGGCTCTTGTTGTGCACCGGTATGAAGATTAACTCTTGGGTAAACAGGTCCACCTGTGACGAAAGAAATACTTCATTACTGTCACTATTTTATAAATGGAATTTTTGCGTCAGTGAAATGTAAATTCAATACTGGGGTTTCCCTTTTACTAACTGTCTGTGAAGAGAAATTTCAATATCAAAGTTGCAGTTTCATTGGCTCTGCGCTGGAACGGTAGAGGGCGCTGTGTGGCTTACTCATGAGAGCTCAGCAAGGCAAAGGTCATTTTCCAACACCAGGCTTCAATTCAGGAACTCTCTTTGCTCAAATTAAAAACTCTCAGGCATTTGGCAGCATAAACAAGCATCGTCAGAGCCCCCCCCCCCCCAATTAATCTATTTTATTGGCAAAATCATCCTGCCGTCAGCAAAATTGTGTGTCCATCGGCAAATTTTGGGCCGGTATGAAGAGCGCCACCTCTTGTCCAATAGTGCCCATGATCGTCAGATTTGAACAGTACGCCCTTTTGCAGGATGGTGTCCCCCCCCCCCTTCCCTCCCCTTTTGATTTGATGGAGGCAGGGACAAAATAAAGTCTACCTTTTAGCACAGATTATTTGTCAATAATTTCTTGTCATCTGATACTCTCATTTGATACTTTCCTTTAGTTTTGCACTCACATTTTTTGTCCATCGCTTGACACCCTCGTAGCCTCGTTTGACCAGCGAGAAGAAAAAGAATGAGCTGTGTGTGAAGACTTTCAGTGGAGACACCACGCTGAGGAGGAAGAAGTAGGCGTTGATGACCTGTGGAGCAAAACAAAATGCATTGTCTTAACATATGAAAGTATCCGCTCACAGCTACAATGTTAGATATGCTTCAAGCACAAATTGGAACATGCAATGGTGTAGTGCCTGTGTCATATCCACACTGTATTTTTCATGACACCCAGTCAAGATGGACCTTTACTCTGAAAGAAATTGGTCAAGACAGTTGAAACTTAAATGTCATGTTTCAGCAGTTTTTGTGCGATTTCCTGCTGTACAAATGTATGCTGAACAACTATATGCATGACCAGCAGGTAGGTAAACAATGGCAACTTTGAATAATGCGCCATTACTACATGCAACATCAAAACACATTACAATATTTGTTAGACTGAAAAATTAGCAGTGAGAATTTAGTCTGCTTGATGATAAAGTGTGATATATGCGTTTTTTTTCCTCTGTTGCTGAATTGAAATTCAAACAGTACATTTTTATGGAGGAGGGTGTAACTAGCTCTGTAATGCATCCCAGCTCTCAATAATTGCTAGTCTTGCCCACTTTGTCTTGGACTTACACAGTCATTAAGCCACTCCCCTTCTTCCAGGGTGTCCAGGTCCGACTTTCTCAGCTCGTTCTTGCCGATGTTGACAAGAATGGGATCAGCCTCATTGGGATCTGGTTCACCCTCTGAAGATATCAAACCAAAACAAAAATTGGAAAGGACACATTTTAGAGATACTTTCTCAAAGAGTGTCCTATTACAGTGAAGAATTACGCTGAAAAAAAAGAAAATAGGTCATTTTGGAAATGTTGTGACATTGTGAGGTACCTGTTTTGGATGGCTGGGAATCCCCACCATCCGCTGGCACGGAGTTGTTCTCCTCGCACCCATCGGCATCCACACAAATCAAGTTGATTTCGCTCTTTGAATTGGCTCTGGTGGCTAGCTTTTTACTGGCCTCCGTCCTGCGGGCCTTCCCAGGGTAAGTTTTGAGCACTCTCGAGCAACTTCTATCCACTGTTGAAGAAACCGTCGGAGTCGTGGGAACGCGTTTAGTTAAAGTGATCTCGCATATTATGGTTCCCTTCGGGACGGCCGTGACTACTGGATTCACAGGTGTATTTGCTTGATTGACAAGAATGCCGGCAACTTGTCCTGGTGACTGTCCTGTAGCCTTGTTGATGGGAACTGTTATACAGTTTACAATATTGCTGATAGTTTTGCTAGTTGACCCCGCTGAAACCACAGGTTTGACTAGACACTGATTGCTCACTGTGGTGGCCAATGTGCTGGTGGAAACCCCTCCCCCTACATTCTGGTTGGCAGTTGTTGCCAAGCTGCTAGCACTAGCTGGCACGACTATAAAACGCACCTTTTCTGTTGGGATGTTGTTCGTGGGTGCATCTACCTGGATGGCAATCACGTCTTTGCTGTGAGTGTCAGGAACGTCAATCACTGATGTTGCTGCATCTTTTGCTTTAATATCATTCGGGATACTACTAGAAGGCGTGCCTGTTGAGTCACATACATCTTGGTTGACTACAGAGTCAGTTTTGGCATCAGCCAGATCACTGATCAGAGCAACATCCGAGTGTTCACTGTCAGTGCTGTCTTGACACCTAATGCTTGTGACAGTCTTTTCTAGCGCCGATTCAGTTTTGTCATTTACTGTCATTGCACTTTCAGGCATGGTTGCACTCTCCCCCAGTTTTTTAGTCACGCTCTGTGTGGCACACAACGAGTTCCCGTCTGGACTGTCCGTGGCATCTTCCAAATGAATCTTCCTCATTGAGTGACTAAGACGTTCCTCCTTTGGAGTCTTTACATCTGTGTCCCGACAACTCTTCTCTGGGGAGTCTTCTCCCACTTCTATGACTTGTGTGTCTGGGACCGGCGACGGATGTGCAAGATTCCTCTTAGAGTTTGGCGTATTTTTTCCATGCTTCTTGAGGGAGGCTTTCTCCTGTCTGTCATCACAGCATGTGCACACGTGGCTGACCCTGGGTCGAACTCGCTGACTTCCCCTCGTTGATGACTGGTCAGATTCAAGCCTCCGTTTCAATCCTGGTTTGGGAGTTGGCGATCCATCCACTGGTTTTCTGCTTCCCTGGCACTGACCCTCGCCACGTGAGCTGGAATCATCGGTAATCGTCTGCAGTGCTGCCTTTGCATTCATTCTCGTTCGGGATTTCCTTTTGGTCTGGATTTTTTTGGTTGAATCAGCGTCGCTAGCCTCGATTTCCGGAGGCGAGGCATAATTGGAAAGATCGATCGTACTTGGAGATTCTTCACTCTCAACTTTCCTCCGTTTGCTCTTGGTGGGCGTGTTGGGGTCTTCAGAATCTTCTGTGCTGCTCACTTTGGTTAGGTCTTCAACGTCTTCACTGTCATCTGTGCAACTGCAAAGAAAAAACAGACAAATTAAAAATCTTGACGTTCGATACCGCATCAAGAATAGGTCATTTTAAGATGTGAAACGGCAAGTTGGATGCTTGGATGAACCACATTTCAAGCACCAGAATGCAGGGTGAAATCGTTTGAAATACTAATAGCACTTTATGCATTCACAGCTTCCCAAGAAATCCTGAGACAAAATCACAAGCTTGTTCAGTTGGACTGCAAACCATAATCTCCAGCATCGGAGTGCAGTTAACGTCACATTTGCTGTGGTCAGCTGACTGATTGGAATCTTATACATTAGCAGGTACTGCAAGCAATAATTTGGTTTAGAATTCTACCAAAACTTGTTTAGCCTAACCCAGCCAGATGCAACACTGCGCAACAGTCTGTGGGACCGTGCTGCATTCAGCCATCAAACCAGTGCACAAACTGTCAATTCTGAGACAATGAGAGCTAGTCCCATTGAACAATGCCACAGCTGTATCCTGCTGCAGTTGGTGACCAAAGACTCTGAGGCATTTTGGCCTTGAGACTTTTGACCTGACAGATCTTGCTACACTGGACAGGCTTCTCACTTTTGTTGATGCGTTGGGCAGGGTTTACCATAGCGTTACCATACCTTGTAATGCTATCTGAGGACATTGCTTTGTCGTGCTGCCTGCCATCAACCCGCTGGACTCCGCCTTCGCCTACCATCTCGGCAATCAGATGCGTACCGGACCGGTCATTTACTTTGTTGATCTTGTTGTTGGGTTGGAGTCGAGCACCATGCCTGTCCCTCAGGATTAGTTGTTCAGGTTTTGGTTGGTTCTCACTCCTGGAAAAAAAGATGACATCATACCTATTAAGCTTCATGGATGGTTCCACCGGTCTTGCTCTTCCCAGCAAAAGGCTACTCAGCTAAATCGACTACACATTTTCTGAGGGAGGATGTTGATAAAGATGAAGTCTTTATTTCTAGGCCTTGCTGGCTGATAACTAACAATGGAATAAAAATGCACAGGATTTTAATCCAAGTAAAATGCATGTCTGGTGGCTTTATGGTCACTTTTCACAAGTATCCCCTTCACTAGGTTAAAGATGACACAGTTTTGTACACAGAGCCCTCAAGAGTCACCAGGTGTCATTTACCGTCGTTACTAGGCGTAGGTTGCCTTATAAGTTTGTGGTCTCATGTGCTGCAAGGGACGGGCAGAAAGAAAACAGGTAAGTTGGCATGAACCAAACTTCCTCAGAGTCTGTGAATACTAGGCTAGATACGACTGCCGCGTTGTTCAATGGGACTAGTGTTTATTGTTCCAGAATTGGCTGTTTACCTGTCAGTTATCAAGCGTGAGAGCTCATACGCATTCACCGATTTTTGACACTGCAATGTAACCTGTAAGTCAAGTGGAAACAATCGCGAAATTCAAGTAAACAAACTCAAAATTACTTGATAAAAACAGAAAGAAAGAAAAACAGAAAAAGAAACTTTAATAATCATTCACTAATGTTATGAATCAATACATTGTAAATAGCGAGGCAATATTATACAAAGTACAGCAAGTCAGCAATTAACATTTACATAATTAATTTACAATTGAATTTAGACAAGTGTCAATCATCTCGTCTGGTACCTTTTCATTATGCAATGTTTACCATAAAACTTAATAGGATCGTCAGGGAACCGATCCCTTCCGCATTTCCGCTGAATAGCAAAAAAAATCATACCCATTTCGTGCTGTTTTCAGAGACTACCTCAACAGTGACGCTGTTTGTAGACATCGCTAAAGACTTTGACAAAAGTACAAAGGTCTTAAGGATTAACCGGGTGGTTTTCAGTCCTAACACCGAGTGTTTTTTGTAATCTAACGTTACACTTTAGTTACGCATACATCGCGTGCATCGCTGATTGTTCATAAGACTGGTATTCGTTCAGAGTGGTTCATTTGTATGAAGAAGTAAAATGGTTACCAGTGCACAATTATAACAAGGGCGCTGCCATATTGAATTTATTCTGTAAATTTACAAAATAAATTCAAGTCTAAATATCATGTATTATATCAGGACCCACTCCTATTGCTTTGTACGGAAGTGCAAAAAATACTTATTAGCTGTCTATTGAAAGTTTGCAGCACAACATCTTCACCATTTTATTATTTTCATTCATGAAATGTTTGCATTTTTTTATCATAAATATACGTCATTGAGTACGGCAGTGCCGGCTCACTCTGAAAGGTCACAACCTTATTCATACGCAGGATTTTCTCAATTTCTAAAATACTTGCATAAAATGCTTGTGATATTTTGATTTATGTATCTGTTAAAATGGATATGCAATCATTTGTTAAATTCAAGAACAAAACCCAACTAATTGTGTATAAAATTAAAACGAAAACTAAGTATCGACAATGTAGTTCTGAAAGGTCATGCGGTTATCAGGCTTCACCCGTCTCTCAACTTCGGTCGCTGTAATTTTCTCCAGCAGATAGAGAGGAATTTGTTATTTTTTGACGTTTGTGGAAAACAGCTCCAACATTTGATCACATTGTAGTATTTCCTATACATCAGTGAAGAAACAAAAAAGTCGAAAAGAGAGAATACGTGCCTATGTAATCAGCTCTAAGCTGTTTATAAAACAGCAGCCTACTGTGCTGAGCTGCACCGTAGTGTAGAAGTTTTACACTGTCAATCACGCAGCACAGGCTGCGCGAGTTTCATCGTGGTGTGTCACCGACAATTTTGGGTGTTTACTGCACTGCCAAGTTGTTTCGAGGTTTGATGTATTACTCAACGTGAAACGGACAACAAAACAACATGAGCTTAACCAAGGGCGCAAAGAAAGACACCAAGATGAGGATTCGGGCTTTCCCGGTAAGAAAGAAAGAAAGAAAGAAAGAAAAGAAACATTGGCCCCCTAGCCTATTTGTTATTTAACTAAAAATTTTGTTCATAAATCATGTTTATTTTTTAATTGTTATTTCTTAGTTTTTATCACAATTATTTACAGAAGCCCAACCTCTTTTATGAAGTAAATTTAACTTCTGGTATTCGTTTATTTGTTAAACGACAATTTATGTATGTAAACAAAAATCTGATTTTGTGTTAGGCCTGCTTTGTCATTTGTTTTATTTATTATTTTTTAATGTGGTCAATCCTGAATATTTTAAAATGATATATTTGCATTTGAACATCTCGATTTGTATCAGGGAAAGAATGTACTATCCTGACACGACTTCTTTGGTTGTGTGCAAAGTGTATGGAGAGTTCAGCACATTTTCGGTGTTTTCTAACAAAATTGGGAATGTTTCTCAGTCCTCCCAGATTCATGTCTTTTCGACATTTTTACAATGACTGACCTTCGCTGACATAATATATGATGAAAAAGTGGAGTGTGTTCATTGCAACATTCTTTCTTGTTTCATTGCCAAGTGCCTTCATCCCATAAAATTGTACTCCAACAAATTGTGCTCTTATTGCATTTGCTGTTGGTATTTTCATTGCATATTGTTACATTTTGTATTTTGTTATGGTTATTGAATGTTTGACTTAGCTCTATTTTTAATTTCTGTATGTAAAAAAGGACAGAATTGCATTCAACATAAACATGTATTCATACTCAATGCACAGAATACATGCACAAACTAAATTTTCTTGTTTTTGTTTTTAATCCATTTGTGATGGTAATTGCTAAAAAAAATTGTAACAATAATCAAACGTTCAAATATGATTTTCTTTTATATTGAGACATCAAGAGGAATCTCACTGAAAAAAATCCATGGAAAATGTTTACCCTCAAGTACTTTTTTATACCATGACTGAATAAATCTTTGTTATTTGATTGTAACAGCATCAGGGCAATTCAAAGCTGTGTTGATCTATGCAATGAAATAACAAATTTCACATTAAATAATATACAAATAAATAATGAATGTTTGCACGTGATCAACAACCCACCAATCAGATGATGGGAATTTATTCAGACGTTGTATAATATATTTTGACATCTTTTTTGTATAAACCTGTAGACAGGTTGAAAATTTGTGAAAAGTAACACAATTTACATTTTCCACATTCTGTGTTAAGCGTGAAATAATGTCAGTTAGAAGTTTGTATGAATTCAATATTTGGTAAATTACAAAGGAACGCTCATAAAATAATAACCTATTTTTTCCCTGTCAATTCTAATTTAGAAGGTTCCTTTAAATTAAGCTCTTCAGTCGTGTGTCATTTTTACTTCATAGTCCGAACTCTAACTCTTAAATTCAATACTGTTCATTTATTTAATTCATATTGTGTAGTTATCTAATTTTAATAAACAGTGGGGTGTAGAACATCTCTGTAGGAGATGAAGGTTAATTCTAACCTTCCCAATTCGTCCAAAATCATTGCATAAATGAGGATTTCGAAGGACAAAGACGGGTCTCCAGCGATAAAAAGTGGATGATTTTGAAGGCTTCAGGTGCTTAGAGTATATGTCTTTGAATGGATGATATTGGAGGATTCAGGCTGCTCCTGGGCAGGAGAGTTTAGGGTATTGGGGTTAAAGTACATGTACATTGATTTTAAAATGTTGAACTTTGAAAAAGAATATTATTTGGTGTTTCTTTTTATCATTCAATTCAATGTATCATTCAAATTTCCAGAACTGAAGTCGTCTTTTAATAAATGTAACAGAATTTGAGATAATCATTTGAAAATTATCTAACTAAACTATTTGTTTGTGGGTTTGTTGAATATTTTTTTTTTTTTTTAAATAACACTTTTGTCGTTTTTTTTCAGGATCAAGAATGTAAAAATCAGTTGAAATTGTTTTCATTAGTTTCTTTCTAGTACAGCAGTCTTTCTAGTACAGCGTTATATTGTTGTCCTCTTCTAACTTTTCCCATGTCTCTTTTTTTGGCACAAGTTCATTTAGTCCCAACATCTCTCAACCCAGGCACATGAAATGTCACACACTGAGAACCGCCGTTTTAACCTTATCATTAATTAGACGTAGGTAATGAGGTTTAATTGAAGTTTTCCTACATGCGGACAATTGTGGAACTCACTCATTAACTTCACATCCACTAGGACAGTCTAGCTTCTCTTTTGCATTTCGATGAAAGTTTGAAGCATTGGCAATGTTTGAAAACTTCATGCAAGCACATTCACGGAACTGTACGCGAATAAAAGGATGTTTCACTCTGTGGATTTGGTTGTAATTGTTGATCTTCTCTAATCCGTCATCAGACCAATATGGACGACAAGTACGTGGATAATATCTGGGCGCTGCTGAAGAATGCCATTCAGGAGATCCAGCGAAAGAACAACAGCGGGCTGAGCTTTGAGGAGCTATACCGCAACGCTTACACCATGGTGCTGCACAAGCACGGCGAGAGGCTGTACACGGGCTTGAGGGACGTCGTCACTGAACATTTGGTGGAGAAAGTAAGAAACTTTATCTTTGGTTTCTTGTGCAAGGCTTGAAATGTTAGACTAAGTCCAGTGATTTTAAACCATTAGCACTTGTGTTACATTGCACTACACCATGTTTCATCTGTGATGAATACATAAAACCAAAGTGTGCTTGGGCAGTTTTGGGCAGTATAAGGAGTAGCAGGCATGGCACTTTAGGGTGGGTAATATTGTGACTTACTTTGACAGTATGTTCTGACATTCACTGATATTAATGAGAAAGTACCACGTACTTGAATCTACTGCTTTTTGAATTCATTATCAAGAGATAGTTAATTTCCTAACATTAGACTTATTAAATCCGCATATTGTAGATGTCTTGTACTACTGGCCTTTTATGTTTTTCTCTGAGACTTTGGTCATGTTCTACAATTAGATGTTTATTCGTTGTGTGTGGAATTTCAAATTGGTTTTGATTTGAATTTGCTCGCATTTTTGGTGGCTGTACACGGCATTGAAACTTATGCAGTTAGGCAAACATTTCCTGTGCAAGACAATATCAGCAAACGATTTGACAACAGAAACTACCTATACCTTTAAAACTACTTGTAAATATTCATTATGTCAATTATGTGTAATCCTAAATCATTTGCATACGTGAATATGTTGTTTATTATGCAGTTGTTCTTCTGCACTCCCTGTTCTCAGAATCCATGCATAAAGTTATGTATCTGCATTTTTTTTTCTCCCAAAAATCTGCAGGATTTTTCTCTTGACTGAAATATTTTCCTTCATTGAGATTGGTAATGGACACAAGTGTACAAAAGTATGACGTCAAAAATCTAACTTAAATTTGTCTTTTTTTTGTAAAAGGTTCGAGCTGATGTCCTTGCATCACTGAATAACAACTTTCTACAGACGCTCAATGCAGCCTGGAATGACCACCAGACAGCGATGGTCATGATCCGAGATATCTTGATGTACATGGTAAGAAACTGCCTCTAAATCATGCTGCAAACTACAACCATTCATAAACATTGTAACAAATGCACAGTCCAAATTACCACAAAATTCAGTACTTGTACACAAGTAAATGTACAGGCAAGAAAAGTTTGTAAATTCCCTTGCACAACTCTTTTTAATTTCCGTCTGGGGAACAGTTAAAAAAAAGGACTTTTTTATACGTTATTTTCTGTGTAAATTTCCTGTTTATTCAGATTCTGGTTTAAACGTTATTCAGGGGTGTGAAATCTCGGCTTATAAAGCTGATTTCAGCTTTTTTTTTGGTTTTGGTTTTCAGCCTTTTTTCAGCTTTTTCCCTCACTTGCTGGTACAAAAGTATAACAGATTTCCACAAAGTTCAGCTTTTTTACACCTTTTTTTCCCAGGTGTTTTTGGCTCTTTTTATTAGTGGTCACTCACACCCCTGGTTATTCTTAACTCTAACCCCCTGGAGTGATTTACTAGGATCTTTTCTCACTCTTGCAAAATCCAACACCATATAGAAACTCAACACCAATATGCCTGACCCCATGTAAAGCATAATCAGTTTACTAGTGCAATACTCACTCCAAAAGATTCCAACAGAACATGCAGTTGGATTTTGAACGGTTGGGGGTGGCTAGGGTTCAGATGGTTGTTTTTTTATTGTGAATCAATGTTTGTAGTCCAGTTCGTTACAATTTCATCACAAGTCATATCACAGATAAATCACTAGTCCTTTGACAAATTCAAGTAACGGAGGATGAGTAATGACAAAGGAATGCTCTGTCACAGTTAAATTGAGTAGACATGTGTAGCTAGTGACTTGACCTGAGACTGAATCACTTGTGATGGACTAGTGATGGACACGACCACAACAGCTCTGTCAATACAAAATATTACTCACTCAATTTCAATGTTGTAAATGTGCGATGACATTCAGGAAAATCTAAATCCCCATCAATGTTTTTTTAATCTGTTGTTGGTTTAACTACAGACATGACAGATGGTTTCCCAGCCTTCTTCATATGTGTGTTTACTTTTATATTTTAAATCTAGACTTTTGATGTTTCGTAAGCAGTACATTCTCATTCCTAAAATTCATCTTTTCCTGCACCCCTAGTGCTCCTCCCATCAACCCCATTCAGGCCCTCTGCCTCTCCCTTATTTCAGTTTATCATTCCATACGGTCTTCCTGTTTTAACAGAAAGCTATAACCTTACCGTCCAAGAATCCGAGGAATTTCTAGTACCCACTGCAAATTGACGAGGCTTGTCTGATAGATAGAAATCCAGTCTGCTCACAGCTGACCTCAAGACAAATATTTCCCCCAGCCTTGTCCTTTCCTTGTCACTTGGTCCAGATGCCTGGTCTTGAATTTCAAATTGTGTAATTGTACACTGGTTAGGATGTGTTCAGCGGCATTGGGTTTGTGTTTTCAAATGCCTGCTGCAATGGAGATTTGTGTGTTGAATAATGCAGTACATGTAGGTGAGAAGTAGGACAGACGTGTTTGAGGTGAAGGAGATCACTGTTTTAACATTGCCAGGGCTAAAGTAGAAAATGCTTAGCGCATTTATGCACTAAGCAGAAATTTGATGAGAACCAATCACGAGCAGTTGACTTTGCATGGCATTTTGGCTGGTAACCTGTTTCTGCTAAGCAAAATTTTTTCCATGCTAAGCAGTTTAGTATGCATAACAGCTCTACAAACTTGGTCTCGTGTGCCTCTTTCATGGAAGCTGCATGCACAGAATTATGCTAAGCACGAAATAAATCTGTTAAGCAAAAACAGCTCCAGTCAATTTCTTTGTTCAACCTTTTTAAAAATGAATTGGGCCCAGTTTGAAATGTGTGCGTCTTGTGTTTCACCCCCCTGAAGGATCGGGTCTACGTGCAGCAGAACAAAGTAGACAACGTGTACAACCTGGGGCTGAAGATCTTTCGCGATCAGGTGGTGCGTTACGGCAACATCCGTGACCATCTACGCCAGACGCTACTGCAGCTGGTCATGAAGGAACGCCGGGGAGAGGTTGTTGACAGGTACAGGGTCAAACACCCCCCCCCCCCCAATATATGAACGGACTCCCATCAGATCAAAGAAAAGAAACTTTAAGCCTCTTAAATTATTTCTGGGACACGGGACTAGTTTTAAAAATCTAAAATGCAAACAGACATTCGGTTGGCCTTTTCACAGATTTTTTGACTTCATTTTATAAAAAAAAAAATTAAAAAAATTACTGTTTTGGTCTTCTCATAGGACATGTTACTTTAGTATTTTGGCATTTGTAGTGGTGGCCAATGTTGAGCAACTATGAATTAACTATTGAATCTTTGGAATATTCTCTCTCATTTTTTCAGGGGCGCAGTGAAGAATGCATGCCACACATTGATGGTGCTGGGCATTGACTCCAGATCTGTGTATGAGGAAGACTTTGAACGGCCCTTCCTAGAACAGTCGGCAGAGTTCTACCAGGTAAATGAACAACTGAACCCATCAGTACACGTATTACATTAGTTGTGCCTAGTTGACTTCAATCCAAATGATATCTTATAAAATAAATACACAAGTAGCAGGTTGTTTTCTTTTCATAGTGACTCATTGCAGATGCAGCTGTGATGTAATTTCATTTGTTTTCTTAGTAATCTGTGGCTTTGGAAAATTTTATTTTAAAGGGAATTTAAGTCCGAGAACCATTCCGCATTCGGTTGATAGTCTGGTTTCCAGAGCCAAATATCCTGACGTTGAATATTGTCAGGTCAGGGAACCAGACAGGCGACTGCTGTAATGATAGCCACTACGTTTTGTTTAGTTGGCACAGTGAGTTCAATGGTTACATGAACTCTATGTCCAAATGTGTGGCGCAAAGATATGCCATCATCAAATCCGGTAACTCTCTCTCTCTGTTCACACAGACGGAGAGTCAGAAGTTCCTTGCAGAGAACAGTGCGTCAGTCTACATCCGCAAGGTAGAGGCTCGCATCAATGAAGAGGCCGAGAGGGCAGCACACTACCTAGACAAGTCCACAGAGGAACCCATCGTAAAGGTATTCCATGCCCCATACAAACGTCAGTTTTGATGAATGAATTTTTTTAAATTGTATGGCATCAGGTACTTGATTTGATACAAGAAAAAGGTCTCCTTTGCAGTTTGCATACTTCAACCTCATTATCCAGAGCATGAGTATAGTAAATCAACGCAGCTACATGACGGTGCCTAAAATTTTACGAAAAAAACCCCCGAAACACGTTATTAGATGCTTTAATTGAATAGTTGCCACTTTTGTGTACTTAACCCTCTTTATTAATTTTTTTCAGGTTCTGGAGGACGAGTTGATCAGTAAACACATGAAAAATATTGTAGAGGTAAGCTTTATTAACTTTTCATAAGAATTCCATTAATTTTTCAAAACGTATCAAACTGTTTTGCAAGGGTTTTTTGGTGTAATTAAATAACTCTCTAAAATGCAAGAGTGAGAATGGTATTTATAATTCTTCCTTTCAGATGGAGAATTCGGGTGTGGTTCACATGTTGAAAAACAACAAGAAAGATGGTAAGTCAGAAAATTCTTTTGCATGTTATTTGTTTCACTTGTGGTAAAACCATTTTGCCATTTTTTTTGCTTCATGGAATCAGTAGTATTCATACTCTTTCATTCAAGAATAATTGCAGAGTTGTTCACAGAAAGAGAAGGGTGAAATTCACTGAACTGTTTAGAACAGAAATTGACCAGTGAGGGTGTCCACAGCAATAGGTAAGCAGTTGAAATATGTGTGCATTTACAATACGTTAGCTGTATTTTTGTCGTTTTTCCCCCCGCAGACCTAGCCTGTATGTACAAGCTCTTCATCCGCGTCCCCAAGGGTCTAGAAACCATGTGCCAGTGTGTGAGTGGGTACCTACGAGAGCAAGGCAAGGCTCTGGTGCAGGAGGAGGACAGCGGAAAGAATCCAATACAATACGTTCAGGTGATTCATTCAAGCCAATCAAAATTAACAAATTGAAATTGTTCTCCGTTGCAAAAAGATCAAGCAGAGCTTGCATGGCCTTTTCACCGTGGAAACGGCTATCACACTGAGAAAAAGTGTTGCGTTCACAATAATTTCATATCTGAATTCACCAGCTCAGGACTTTTTACACTGAAAAGGTTTGAAAAAATTGTTTGACAAAATTGGTTTCAATAATTGATTTGTTGATCTAGGACCTCCTGGAACTGAAGGACAGATTTGACAGGTTCCTGCGGGAGTCCTTCAACAACGATCGCAAGTTCAAGCAAACCATCTCAGGGGACTTTGAATACTTCCTGAATCTCAACCCCAAGTCACCTGAGTACCTGTCCCTCTTCATCGACGACAAGCTCAAGAAGGGAGTCAAAGGGGTGAGGCATCATATTTTGTTTCCTGTCAGACTTTAGGAGGTAAAACACTATTATTATGACGTGGCACCGCCATGCCCTCTTCTCAGGGAAAGCAGCTTGTCACCCGCTTCGTGAGCAAGAACCCACTTCTGAGGGAGTGCCTACTGCGTAAGCGATGAACCATTTTGCAAGAAACATCTGAATTCTTAAATTTACTGCCTCAAATTCCTCTTTAGTAATCCTTATTTTTAAAACCTACTTTTGCAGTTGTCGGAGCAGGAAGTGGAGGCCATCCTGGACAAGAGCATGATCCTGTTTCGTTTCCTGCAGGAGAAGGACGTCTTTGAGCGCTACTACAAGCAACACCTGGCCAAGAGGCTACTACTCAACAAGAGCGTCTCAGACGACTCGGAGAAGAACATGATCTCCAAGCTCAAGGTAAACAAAGCAAAGTTGTATATTTACATTTGCTCTGAAATATTGTCAGTTTGATTTTTGACTGATGTCGCATTTGAATTTTCCTTTGTTCAACAGACGGAATGCGGTTGTCAGTTCACGTCCAAGCTAGAAGGAATGTTCAAAGACATGACCGTGTCCAACACATTCATGGAGGAGTTCAAGAACCATGTGCAGACAGCCCAAGTAAGTTGGGGCTCATCTCAATTCATATCCGGGACAATTTGTGGGTAGAAGTGTTCACTTTGTCCAGAAGGAACTCTGCATTTGTCACAGACATGTTCTGGGAAAATTTTCATTAGCAACTGCTTGACTCATCTATGTTGATAACTTCAATGCCGGAAGAATGCAGGGAAGTCGCTCATAATCCTGCAACTTAGACCCTACAATGTCAGGAACTTGTCTGGAGTTTGTCCCGGATGTGAGTTGAGACAGACTCTTACCATCTTTTTCTAATAACCAATATTTCATCAAGTAGCTTAAGTTTAAAGCAATCTCCGTCAATGCTGATATTTTTTACTCACCAGATCAACATGTATGGAGTGGACCTGAGTGTACGTGTCTTGACCACCGGTTTCTGGCCTACGCAGTCGGCCACGCCACAGTGTACCATACCACACCAGGCCAGAGGTGCCTTTGAAGCCTTCAAAAGGTACATCAACCAATGTTCTCACATTCAAACAAATAGTGTTCATTAATCCCAAGACTTGTAAATGAGCATTTTAGAGCTGGATACATTTTTGTCTAAAAGGATAGATGGTAAAGTTGGACCAGTCAAGGCAACTTGAGTCTGAAAACGGCCAGTGGGTCATTGGCCTATTGACATATTGACCTATGAGGGGTCAACTCAAGTTAAATATCCACACACACATATGAATGAAGCGCTACATTGTGCTTGACGTGTGAGCTTGCAGGAGAAGTAAGCTAATCCAGTCAAAGAGAAGGTGGCAGTGTTAAGGTACAGTATTAGAAGGTTCAAGGGCATTGCCTGTTACCATTTGCATGTTGGTTGTCCCAACCCACAGGTTTTACCTGACAAAGCACACAGGAAGACAGATATCGCTGACACCGCAACTGGGCTCAGCGGACCTACACGCCGTGTTCTACGGGTCTAAAAAGGCAAGTGTGAACCACCAGTAGACTGTGAATTGGATGTATAAGGAGTTTCAAATAACGGACAAGCTGAAAGAGAGGTTGCTCAAACATGTTGATTTCCTCTAGTTTATCTTGAGAATGGGTTGGGTCTGTGATGTTTCTGTCGCCTACCACTAAAGATGACCCTGATTTGAATCACACCCACTGCACCGCATACATTGCGCTGTCCGTCCCAAATCTGAAATTGTTCTCAAAATCAAGTTTTTGTCACTTCCCACATCTAGGACTATCATTTTCTCTCTGAACACTTGGCAAAATATTAGCAGAATTACCAAATTTACTTTCTTGGATCATTGGCTGTTTCCACAAGGAAGAGAAAACTCAGTGAAGCTATCTATCAACACTGGCTCTGGAAGTACGAGATATTTAACTAATAAACAGGTATTTATTTAATATTGTTTCTTGGTTCACAGGAGGTGGGCAAGCAAGAGCAGCGACGACACATCATCCAGGTGTCTACGTACCAGATGTGCATTCTAATGCTGTTCAACACAAGAGAACAGGTCACATACGAGGTACGGTTTAAGCATTATTGCTCCGTTCTCTCTCGTTTTCTGCAAGCCTGAGAAATTAACTTCACAGTTGTTGTGTTTCCGGGGGTTTCGAAACCAAGACCACATTTTTGGTTATCTCTTTGCCCCTCACAGGAGATCATTCAAGAGACGGACATCCCTCCTAAGGATCTGATCAGGGCGCTGCAGTCACTAGCCTTGGGCAAACCCACGCAGAGAATACTGGTCAAAGACCCCAAGTGCAAAGACATAGGTAAGCCTCTGGTATGTTCAGGAAAACAGATCAAGTGAAAATAATAACCTAGTCTTCACATGTGCCAGGAATCACGAATGGCCTTTCAGGTCATGAGCACCTCAATATGGTGGCATCAGACAGGGACATTTTAATGATTTCTGAAGGAGGATTCCTAATGAAATGAGTACATTATAAGTTTTGAGATGCTACCTACTGGTTCATTATATATTGTTTTCATTGAGTTTTCATTGCAAATTGTTCACAGTTTGTCACACTTTTAAAGTTTAAGTTCTACAAATTAACAGTTGTCCAAAATGTGATAAGATTTTGTTATCAAAGTTAAGATTCTTGTGTTTCTTGTGCCATATGTATGACTTTCTTGTTTCATATGTCTGACTATTTACAAATATTGTTGGCTCTATTTTCTTTGCAGAAAATAGTCACATTTTTACCGTCAACGACATGTTCACCTCGAAGCTTTTCAGGGTCAAAATCCAAACAGGTGAGTTTTTTCAATCAGAAATATCACACTTTTCAGCTCAAATATTCTATCAGACACTTGATATTTGTTCAATGTTTACCTGTCCTTGGTCCTTCGTCAAGTTTGAGAAAGTGGCACATTTTAAAAAAAAACATGAGTGGATGAGATAAAAAGTAGATTAGCAACGTTCTTTCAATTTTTTTTTTTTTTGAATTTCAGTGGCAGCTAAGGGTGAGTCTGAGCCAGAGAGGAAAGAAACGAGGACAAGAGTGGACGAAGACCGCAAACATGAATATCCTTTGTGTCACTTCTCTCAATCTTGATATGCATCCCTACCATTGATTCACCATAGCAGCTAGAATTGCTTGGCACACAAATGTGCTGAGCATCTGGTTACCTGCCAAAAAAGTGTTACGGTATATCACATGACTGGTGCTCAGCGTGCCAATTCCCTGAGCAGTATATTCTGCTTAGCAGCTCGGAGAAAAAAATGTTGTTTCAAAGAACTAGATTTCAAGATCTCCATTTAATATTAAATGCTTCCTCTGTTATGCTATTCTAATTAGCTTAACTCTGTTAGATATGGAATGCTTTAAATGAACCATAAGAACCAAATCGCAACATCAACCTTAACCGACCAATCACGATTGAAGCTGCAATCGTCCGCATCATGAAGTCAAGAAAGAAGAGGCAACATAACGTACTAGTAGCTGAGGTAAGACAATGTAACACACACCTTGTTTTCTGGGGTTTTTTTTTTGGTTGTCGCAGTTTGCCTGTTCCATCCCGTGCACAGCTTGTGTGTAGGCATACCACAGTGTTGCGAAACTGATTTTGAAGAAGTTTGCCAAAGTTGAAGAGTGCTCAAAGTTTGGGAATTCACAGTGCAAATACTTGCGTGACGTCACAAAATTGCATCTGGGTTCGCCTTCGCGTCAAGTAGGAACCAGTCTAAAGTCCTCATGTTCTGTCATATGAAGCTGTGTAGAACATTACTGTGATCATTTGAAATCTTTAAATAAAATTATTTATTTGAAATTGTAATTTTCAGGTAACTGAGCAGCTCAAGTCTAGGTTTCTACCCAGCCCCGTGGTCATCAAGAAGAGAATAGAAAGCCTTATTGAGAGGGAGTATCTAGCTAGAACAACAGAAGACAGGTAAGTGCCCCCCCCCCCACCCGTCTAAATTTCTCAACCCCGCCCTCCCCATCCCCAACACCATCCACCAACAAACCTTTTCATAGATGCGATTGCACAGAGTAGCCCCCAGTGCTGAAAATATACCGTCAAGTGAGGGCAGCACAGCACTTGTTCTTGTTCATGAGTCTTTGCTCAAAAAAGCAGTGGATTGTGAATGGGCTGCACAGCGCCCTCAAGGGTCCATACTGGCTTCATACCGTAAGCGAATCACTTGGCTGCAGCAGGGAATAACACGCATCTATGTAAGCCACTGGCTAGCGGCTACAGCCCCTTCCCATAGACTGGTGTGCTGTTTCCAGCCGTAGCCATGTGATTCCCATACAACCTCACATTCCACATTGTGTATATTCTGCAATAGAGGCAAACTTGCGTACTCTAACATTGAAGGATGTTTTCATTGATCAATTTAACTACTGTTTACTTCACATTGAACAATATTTCCTGCTTTGATTTGTGAGAGCACTTGTACAGATATTCAAAAGAATAAAAGTGTATTCAGATAAGTCCTATGAATCTCCATGTTGTATTGTTGCAGAATTTTCCAACAAACTCTCCGTTTCTCTTCATTTTCTCAACAGGAAAGTCTACACGTACGTTGCATGAGTGGACAACCCGCAGTGCAGCGAGGATTCCTCTGCACAAAGCGAATCTTCGTACATCGTTGCCATTATACAGGACAGTAGGAAAGTTTGCTAGGCAACATCCATTTAGACCCCAACGCTTAAAGAAATTTTCAGCGTGAACAACGAATAGTAGTCCTGTAAAAACAGACCTCCATTTTTTTTTTCTGGGGGCAAACATTTGGTTTTTTTTTATTGATATGCTCTAGGAGCACCCTGTTGTAATAACACAAAGGAATGCCGAGTTTTGCATATTGCACATTGTAATGAACAATAAGAATGTCACCTGTCTGCCTACCAGATGTTTTCGGAAATTTCCCCGAGATATAACTTGAAATGATTTGCCGGGCTTATGGGCGATCAGCCTAGGGGTTTGGTCAGTATCAAATGAGGGGAATAATGCTCATTGTGATTTTTGGCAAGGTATGCACCCCTGTAGTTGGAAAATATGTGATAGCATTGCAGCGGTGGCAGCTTTTTGGGTGCTATCTCTTTTTTTTGTAAAAGGCGGCCAAAACATGCTTGTTACCACATATAATTAATCCGGTAACAAGCATATTGGCCGTTTCGCAAAAAAAAAAAATTAAAGTGATAACACCCTAAAAAAACTGCCACCGCTCACACTGCAAAGCTATCACACATTTTCCAACTCTAGATGTGCATACCTTGCCAAAAATCGCTATGAGCATTGCTCCTTTTGATCATTTGATACCGGTGGCCCAATTTTTGGACCGAAGCTGATAGCCTATTATAAACATTTTTTTAGCAATAGTGCTGTCCAAATTTTTGGAGGCTACAAAAAATTTGAACTACCAATACTGGTTAGAGTATTAACAAATTTAATTGACTAATGCAGTTGCCAGTATTTGGTATGTAATCACAAGATGCAATATTCTGAAGTCGATAAATGTATACGGAAGTGAAGGGGTTTGTCACAAAGACAAATTAGAAAAACAAGCCAATTATGATTTAATGAGTGTGTGAGAACCACTGATCCCAGCTTCGTCTTGCATTTGAGACCTTAAAAGGGGCTGTGGTTTTGTTGTTGCTATCTTATACTTGTTGGTGGGGATGTACTGGGTGGGTGGGGGATGTTTACTGGGGTTGTGGAGTAAAGGAACCCCCTCCCCACCCGACCCCCGACCCCCGACACTTTCTTCCAAACCATTCACTGTATGGTGTTTAAGCCAATTGGTGACAGCTCTGAAACTTTGTAATATTTTCATTATATTGCAAGACAGTGATGTGCAAGATGGCCAAACGAGTATCAGCTTGCCTTTAATCACTGACTGAATCGGAGTTCTTGCAATTCCAAAATTGGATTTTTTTTTCAGGAATGAGTGTTTAAAATCAACAACCGCCTCGTCCGAGTTCAGAGTTATCATGACATATCCTCAATGCATTCTTCAGTGAAAGCTGCTTAAAAGAGTTGCAAACTATTCTTGAAATTTCGACTAATGTACATGCATTTGGGGATAGGATGGGGTGGCCTTTTGTTTATTTAGCTAACTGGTGATAGAAAGCCTCATCAGCAATATTGCATTTGCAAAGATATGCATAAAAAAGGGTGGCCAATTTCATAACATGGTGTTCTTCATGGAATTTTTTAGCCTCTTCTATGGTAAAAAGCCTGTTCTTGATATTAGAAATGATCAAGATTTACACTTAACAATGTTGTCTTCATGTTGAAGACTTTCCTTTTTTTTATGCAAAATATCTAATACTTAGTGTGTTAATTTGACAAAAATCTTGGTCCTTATATTAAACAAGCGTTAATCACTGAAACGCCCCTTATTGTCAGCTAGTAAAATGGTTATATTCCCTGTAATAATTTTAGTATGCTCCAGGCCATTATACTCGATACAAATCCACAACACTTTAGCAGTGGTGAAGGCATATCGTCAGTGTTTCTCACTTTTTGAAATTTAATGTAATTCCTCCTCTTAGCTGAAAAAATTATATGTGAATGATTATTTCAAGGAGGATCATTATTTTGTGATGCACAAGTCCATTTCTCCACTTCAAAAGGGATCTAAAAAAAAAATCTACAACACATGTACAGTGTATTGTGATATACAGAATGGAAGTCCGGCATCAGTGGGGATCTTTGGGTTTTTGTTGGGTTTTTTTTTTTTGGGGGGGGGGGAGTGGGGGGTCTTCTTTGTCCAAAGTGTAAATTACCTTATGTATTAAGCATCCACTGTTAATATTTAAAAATGGTATGATGCAGCTCGTTAATACAAAAATAAACAACAAAATTGTGTTTAAATTTTTTGGAAAAAATAATGCTGTTTTCTTGTGTGGAATATTTTTGTGTTTGTTATTATGGTTACCAGCGAGCGTTTTTTTTTAAATCGAGAGACACTTTGTCATGTTACGTTTGGAAAGAATGTTGCATCAGGAAGCCACGTTTTTCATCATATCTCATGCTCAGTGACGGTCAGTCTTTGAAAAAATATTGAAAAAGACATGGATCTAGAACTGACAAACATTTTAATTTTGTTAGAAAATACTTTAAAAATGCATTTGACTCTCCATTTTGTACACAACCAAAGAAGTGGCATCTGGATACTACATTCTTTCCTTAAGTTTCTGAAAGAATTTAGTGGTCTCCAGTACTCTTTTGTGGCCCCAGCACTTGAGGGTGGTAAAAATGAAAGTTTATTAGCTGAGCTCTGAAAGAACTCTGAACCAGTCTTTCAACTTGTATTTCCCTGAAATTTGGATGAAATTTGTCCCAAAAGTTGCTTAATTTTGCTTTGGACTTGGAAAGATCTGGGAGGGACCATTTTTACAAAATGTGATGGGTTTCAACATCATCTTCAGAGGGAAAAATAACCCCAAAACTCATCGGTCACTGCCGGAAAATGTGAACAGAAGTGATGGAGAAAAAAAAAGCAATCTGATCATGAACAACAGGAAGACGCCCCCCCCCCCCATTTTCTGCACCTTACCCTAAAAGAACAATAGCGCCCTCACTCGACTGAGTGGGACAATGTACTCCAACATGGCGACCATCATGAGAGCGAGTCGGCTGCTCGTAGCTACCGAGGTTTTGCGGCAGGGAAGGTGGGTATTTACCCATGAAACTTTCTGTGAATAACCAGATATTAAAGTGTGATTATCTATGTTAAGTGAGGAGTATTTTAAATTGAAACTAGTGTGATTTATGGATAGAATTTGTCTCTTTATATTTTGCCCAATTTACGGACATGTGCCGGTGTATGTGAATGTGAACAGAATGAGAAACCTTAGTTTTGTCACGCCCCAACTATCGCATTGGTCCCAACTATAGTTGGGACTGTCCCAACTATAGTGCGTACTGCCTTTGGATGACTTGTCCAGCTGCTGGGTTTTATTATCCAGCAACATTTTGCAAATTCAAAGATTGCCATGAATGTTTTATAGTCGTACATCAATGTAAACTATAGTTGGGACCCAAATAAAGATGGTCCCCCCCCATATATCATTTCATTGGTCCCCAGTAAAGTCAGTGTGTATTAGAGTTGTAGGGAATGTTTTCTTATTCCTCCATGGTACAACAATGTACACTATAGTATCAATAGCTAATTTCAGTGGTCCCCAGTAAAGTCAGGCGTGTATCAGAGCTGTAGCTATAGATGGCCCCCCCACAAATGGAACTTAGTTGGGGGACCGTCCCCTATAGTGTGGACACAGGCCCAACTATAGTTAGCCAGCCCAACTGTGGAACTACAGTTGGGACAGGCCCCGTGACATCTTTACCATCGAGCAAGGTTGCTCCATGGTTTTGCTTTAGGCCTAACTTGAGAAAATGACCAAGAAATAGGAGCCATAAAAGATTACGGAATAAAATGTTGCAACCTGACGCCACTTCAGCAGTTGTGTGCAAAGTCTGTGGAGAGTCAAAAATACTAAGATTTAGTCTTTTCTATTTAACCACAGGAATGCTAGCAGTTTGTTTAAAATTAATTCTCAATCATCATGCAGACAGCTGTCAGGTAAGTACAACACTTGTGATGTAGTAATCTCACTTTTCCTATCCATTTTCTCAAATTATTAAAACAAACATTTCAAATAAAAGTAGAAGCAGTAACCTTTCTTGTTTGTTTGATGCAAATTGTGATAGGATCTCATAAAAAATGAGTCTAAAGACATTTTTCATTTATAACACTAATTCTTGGTATTCTTGTCTCCTAGATGTTGCTACGATGCCAATCAGCAAGGTGCTCATTGCAAACCGCGGGGAGATTGCCTGCCGGGTCATACGCTCAGCTCGCAAACTGGGCATCAAGACGGTAGCAGTCTACAGCGACGCCGACAAGCATTCTATGCATGTGGCAATGGTAAGGCCATGTCGGAATCACTTGGCCACAGCCAGAAATAATACACACACACCTATGGAAGCCAATGGCCAGTGGCTGCAGCCACTTCCCATAGACTTGGCATTATCGCCAGCCATAGCCAGGTGATTCGGACACGGCCTAAGAAAAACACAAATTACTTCATTATTGCAAACAGCTGTGGCAATGCAACCACATTTGTTGCACTCTCGCATTGCATTCCGAGCTCACAAGTAAAATCCATGTCCATCTTATTGCAATACACTTCTATATCACGCAAATTCATTCAGAATGTCTGTGCCCAGGATACGTCCGAGGGAATGAGGAGTCAATTCTTGTATTAAATTTATCTTAATCTGCCATATGCCACATAGTGCATCAGTTGTAAAAGTCTGTGGGACCTTGCTGCATTGAGCCATCAACACCAGTGTATAAACGGCCAGTTATAAAAGAATGGAGCTAGCCCCATCAATTCCTTGCATTGGGAAGGGTTCCAAGCCAAACCACGGCCTGGAGGGTTAGTGACCTTAGTGTTGATATAGGTCTATGGTTGTGATTGGTCCATCAGGCAGATGAGGCTTACCACATCGGTCCAGCCGCATCCCAGCTCAGCTACCTCAACAAGCAGAAGATTCTCCAAGTCGCTAAATCCTCCGGTGCTCAGGCCATCCACCCCGGCTATGGCTTTCTCTCAGAGAATACAGAGTTTGCTGATCTCTGCGACAAAGAGGGAGTGATTTTTGTCGGGCCTCCATCCTCGGCTATCAGGGATATGGGCATCAAGAGGTACAAGTTATTTTCAATATTGCGTTTTGCCCTACACCATCATTTTTTTTTTAATTCCTTTTTTAATTTGTTGATATGAAGGGCCAGGCAACTGTCCTCTTTTTGACTGAGTCACTTATTGACTGAAAAATACCTCTGGTCTTGCCATTTCTTTTTAAACAACGAGCTCGTTTGGGCTAGTAGATATTTACATTTATATGAGTCCCGTCATTAAATAGGCCCAGCGATATTTTGTTTTACACACCTTTTGAAATTGTCTTCTCCAATACGTTCTTGTCCGTTAAGCACATCCAAGTCTATCATGTCAGCAGCTGGAGTGCCAATCATCGAGGGTTACCATGGCACAGACCAATCAGATGACAGATTGAGGGCGGAGTCAGAGAAGATTGGCTACCCGGTCATGCTGAAGGCGGTCCGAGGAGGTGGTGGTAAGGTGAGTGGTGATTGCCAATTCAGCTTTGACTTGCAATCTTTCTTGGAAGCTCTTTATCTGAACTATATGATCAGATTGACAAAAACCTTAAACTTTTAATGGTTTGTTAAAAAAAAAATACCAAAAGTTGTATAAAAAAATGTTGGCCATCTATGCAGACCATCTATCGACGTTCAGTTGTGGCAACTCTCGGCTGCTTTAAGGATAAGTTTCTAAATTCTACAGAAAACTTCACAAATGCAGTTTCATCCCGTGCCTTTCTAATAACTACTACTGAAACGTCTGTCATTCCTAAATTACGATTGTTGTCTTTTTTTGTAGGGAATGCGTATTGTGATGACAGCGGCCGATTTCGACGAAGCCCTTGAATCAGCTCGGAGAGAGGCTCTGAAGTCGTTCGATGATGACGTCATGCTCGTGGAAAAATTTGTAGATACGCCCAGGTATTGACAATCTCAAATCAGTCCCAAATCCTCAAATTTTAATATGATTTTTCATATACAGGTACACCCTATGGGGCTAGGGTTATAGTCTAAACACTCCGTGGAAACACTCGGTGGACAACATATCACTTAATGCACAGAATAAAAACTTCAGCCAAAACAAATGATATTTTTCAGCACAAATTGGTTGTTGGATCGACATCTGGCATGCATAGATACTGACTTCATGCTTTCTCACATTTCTCAATTTTTTTTTTTATTTTTTTATTTTTTTTTTAATTTTTGGTACACTCGTTTTGTTTTCTTCAGGCACGTTGAGGTTCAGGTGTTTGGGGACAGACATGGCAACTATGTCTACCTGTTTGAGAGAGACTGCAGCGTTCAGAGGAGACACCAGAAGATCATCGAGGAAGCACCTGCAGTAAATACCAACTATTTCAGACCTCTAAGAATGTTAATGCAGCTTGGACGGATGTTCAAAAAAATGCACAAATTTGTTGCAATTAATGATGTGTTTTAGTAGCATTGGTTTTGTAAAAGTGTAATATGGTTTGATGCTCACTGAACTTGTTGAAACCTTGAATAAACAAGCATTATTTGAATTTAAATTCTTTTGTTTTTCTTCAGCCTGGTTTGTCTGAGGAGGTCAGGAGGAGTATTGGTGAGGCAGCCGTCAGGGCAGCTAGGGCCGTCAACTACGTCGGAGCAGGTTGGCTAACGTAGCTTCCTCTGATGCTTACAAAGATTTGTCTGTTTTAGTGTTGAATTTATTGCCTTAATCCTAACCCTGCCAGACACAATTACACAGTGCATCAGGTGGAAAAGTCTGGTGCACTTTGATGCATTCAGCTATCAACACCAGTGCATAAACGGCCGCTTCTGAGATGATAGGAGCTACAATGCCTCAGTTGTATCCTGCTGCGTGCGGTGACCGCAGACTCTGAGGCAGTGTGGCCTTGAGACTTTTCCCCTGATTGATTTGGCAGGCTTGTCACTTAGTCAAGTGTTGCAGGTTGCTGCATTTTGGCAGGGTTTCTAGCCAACATACCCTGGAGGGTTAGGGTTAACTTACTAGTACCAGTACTACATGGTTTTGCAATGTATTTAATTCCCCATAATTTCATGAAGCCTTAAAGTGCCTGAAAGTTCATGGCTACGGCTGTCAGTAACGCACATGTCTATGGGAAGGGCTTCATCTGCAAGCCACAGCCAAGTTAGTTGGACACCACTAAATGTCTTTTTTTAAGATGCTCTGTGAATCTTGTAGTGTACATACAAACCTTGATAAGTTGTCTCCTCTTCCTGAAGGCACGGTTGAGTTCATCATGGACAGCCAGCAGAATTTCTACTTCATGGAGATGAACACGAGACTGCAGGTCGAGCACCCAGTCACTGAGATGGTCACCAACACCGACCTGGTGGAATGGCAACTCAAGGTAAACGGAAAAAGGAAAACACAAATCTTACAGAATCCAACTGTGCAAAAGCACAAGTTGGCATAGCTCAGAAGTTGCTATTAAGCAAAACCAACAGATTACGGTCACCTGATAGTTGTCATGTGACTAGTTCTGAATTAGACATGCTTAGCACATAAAATTGTTTACCAATAATTTTGACCATGACATGACTGAAATGAAATTTGAATAGTCAAGAAATCATAAAAAAGTCATAAAAAAATTAAAGGGCAGCCTTACAACAAAAATCAACTCTATTGAATTTTGTTGTTTTGCTTTTAGGTAGCAGGTGGAGACCCTCTTCCCGTGACCCAGTCTGATCTCCGTCTTCACGGCCACGCCTTTGAGGCCAGGATCTATGCCGAAGACCCTGATAATAACTTCTTGCCTGGTGCCGGACCCCTGGTCCACCTGTCGCCTCCCTCAGGAGACCAGACTATCAGGATAGAGACTGGTGTCAGACAAGGTAGGGTTGCAGACGATCACAAAGCAGTCACAAGTCAAATCAGAAGTCAATCACAGGTCAAAACACAAGTTAAATCGCAATTGAGTCACACGTCCATTACAAGTTTTTTACAAATGAAATTAAATGTCAAACACATGTCAGTCATACAGTCACTAGTTCATCACATGTTGAGCATAAGCACATCACAGTATAGTCACAAGTTTGTCACAAGTCAGTCATAAGTCCATCACAAGTCAATCAAAATCACAATTCAAAATAAGGTAAAAAGCTACAAGGTATTAACATTGTCAAAGCACAGGTCAACTTGCCAAGTGACTTGTGGTCAATGACTTATGACAGACTTGTGATTAATTTGTGATTGGACGGCAGGACTCTAAAGACTATTTTAAGGCTTTGTCCTCCTCCCTTCCCCAAAATTAAGAAAATCGAAATGAGAGCATAGGGCACTTTTTCTGCTTTTTTTTGTCATGGATGATTAATCTGCCCTTGAAGGATGGTATTTTATGTCGGGGAGATATGAATTTTTATATTTGCTTTTGCCCTTCAGCAGCACTGAGCCCTGAGTTCTCACTTCTTTTCAACAGCTTGCTGGAAAATATTCACAAGCATTGGAAAAGTAAAAATATATAAGGAATAATTTGTGTTTTATCATCAGGTGACGAAGTGACTACGTTTTACGATCCCATGATTGCCAAGCTGGTCGTGTGGTCTACAGACAGAACGAGTGCCTTGGAAAAACTCAGGCATGCACTCAGGGAATATCACGTGAGTTGTACACAAAAATGTTAGGAAGTGTTCCTTTTCTTAAGCTCCAAATAGTTAACTTGGTTTGCTGTTTAAGAACTGTGTTTTTGTCCACATTGCTTCAATGTACTATGGCGCATATTTAGGTTTTAGTTGTCCAAGAACTAAACATCCTGAAAACACTTATTTTCAGTAGCGCTATTTTGACCAATTAAAGTCAATTTTCTTTGTCATTATATGAAACAGATTGTCGGTCTCAAAACAAACATCAGATTTCTTGACGATCTCGCAAAGCACCCAGAATTTATCAACGCTAATGTGCACACGGGCTTCATACCACTTTACGAGGACCAGCTATTCAGCAGGAAGGGCGCCCTCAATAGGCAGACGCTATGCCAAGCCGCGACGGCACTCGTACTATTTGAACAGTACAAAGGGCAGAAAGAAGCAGTCGACAGTGGAGGTAAATGCATATGGTGCTTTTCTAAAGAGAAAAACATTTTATGTGAATATTCCTAAATGTACACAAAAAAGTTAATCAAAATATGCTCGAGCTAGTCAAAGTATGTTTTAATATTTGGATTGTTTTGTGGTATGTGGAATTTTTATTTAGCAGCGCCCTCTATTGTCAGAGCAGCTTGACTGCGTTTACCAGGGATCAGGACCGGCTGCACTAATTGAATCCAGTCTTGAATTAAGACTACATACATGTAAAGTAATAGGGGCTAGGTTCTACCTTCCTTGCTCCAACAAAATCCTCCAGACCCCTTTGATGGATTTTGGTGGATCTGGCAGGGTTGGTGGTAATAGCAGCAACGTGAGTTGCTAGTCTTGAAACTTGGTATGTTCGTTGTAGATCCCTTCTCCCCTTTCTCCATGGGAAGCGGTGCCCGAGTCAACGAGAATTTTATACGACGGGTTGCCTTCATGGACAAAGATGACAACATTGACGTGACGGTGAGGTACCAGTCAGATGGCAGCTATGTAGTGCAGGTAATGAAGTAGACAAAGCTTAGAAGATAGTTCCTAAGATATTTGCATTATTGCGTCCTTAGTCTCTCGACAAGGTCTGTTGATTTCTGTAATAAATGAAGAGTGATTTTAAGATTGACAATGAGTATAAGGACTGTTTCCTGTTCAGCCAATTACATTTTGCTTCCTATGCAAAAGAATCAATCTTACATGGTCATTTTTTGGTGTGTACCTCAAACAGTCGTCTGCTATTTGGACGAAGTAAGAGGCTGAGAACTTGAAATTCTACATTCAAAATTCTTGGGAAACACCTACACCTTCCATTTCAAAAACAAATTCAAACTTGTCAGATTATTTATTTCAGTAAAAATAACACGAAAATTAGTCTGTAAAGCTTGAACCCAGTAATTCAGTAGTGTAAGAGTTGAATTGAAATTCTCTCTTTCAAGCGTCATTTACAAAGTGTTGTTGTCTTCAACTTAGATCGGGGACGAGTCGTTTGATGTTCAGGCTACACTCACGCAGATTGAGGATAACACGGCTCAGCTAGTTAGCACAATCAACGGGATCAAGGCAGACACCAAAGTCGTCATGCATGAGGGCGCTGTTCATATATTCGCAGAGGTACATATGCAAAATGGGTTCATTCCAACCACTTCTACCGTCCGAAAAAGCTGTGAAAAAGATGAAACTTAAAATATATTGACAAGAACTCTGTACTTTATTTGTTTATTACAATTGATTCACTTGAGTTTGACTTGCGATTGCGTTGTGATCATTTTACGTTTGCCTTGTGATGTGCATTTTTTAAACAATGATATCGACCTCACCAGTTAATTTTAATAGCATGTTTGACCTTGGTAAACTTTAGTAAATATTATTCAGTGTGAAAACCTTATTTTCATCACTTGTTTCTATTTCGATACAGATGCCATATTTAAGAGAATTTCATGCCATTTTTAAAAGTCCTTAATGATTTGAATTATTCAACTTCCTTCGTAGGTTGGTGGAGTGGAAGTCACCAGGCCTGTCCCAGAATTTCTTGGTGATTCCAGCTCGGGTACGATGGGTGACCGCGCCCCGATGCAGGGAGATATCACCCACATCTACGTAGATCCAGGGGCCGCCATTGAGAAAGGCGACCCACTACTGGCTCTGGAGTCTATGAAAATGGAGGTAAGGCTCTTCAAAATCGCTCCGAAAGCTCTGCATTTTCAATTTAAAAATATACCCTCCCCCTTCTCCAGTGAGTTAATATGACTAGTCTTGTTAAGTGGAGCTGGATCCAATAATCTCAGGTTATGACATAACTTATTAAATACAATTTCATTTCTTTTATTAATAGCATTTGAAGAGATTTAGTTGGCTGTGCCGATTATAATGAATGTTCAATTCGATTACGAACAAAATATCCAAATTTTTTTCGATGCAAATATTTTTTTTTTAAATTGCGAGAGGTCTCAAAGAGATGATGATAAACTCCCAAAGATGTTCTTTTTATTGTACATGTTTTGTTGTTTGGCAAATATCTCGTTTGTCACAAGCCATGAGTTGAGAGCTTCCATGAGGAATATTCGCTCAAATTTCTTCTTTAAAATCAGTCAAACATCAGCCATCCTGCGATCTGATCTTTACATTGTTTTAATAAGCGCTTTGTTGCAAATTCCTGTCGGTGCCCATCTTATGCTAGAGCATGTTGAACTTCATGAGCGCATTTTGAATATTTGAATATTCAATCAAGTCAGAATAATCAAATACTAAGTTAGTCAAAATTGCACAGCCCTAATCGACATCAAGATTGATCATTTAAAACTATTTATAATCCAGAGCCCACCTTTCTTTGAAACTTTCTTTTCTTTTCCAGTATGTTATCCGAGCCCCTAAGAAAGGCATCATCGAACGAGTCTTGGTTGCCAAGGGAGACAACGTCCAGAAGAACGCACCCTTGGTGGTTTATCAAGAACAAAAATAAACAGACGTCAAAGGTACAATTCCTGACCAAAGCGTCTCATCATGGAAAGTCTCACCAAATGTAATAATGTTTGTTGTGGTCCTTTCCTTAAATCTCCATCCGAGAAACCATAATGTTCAAGCCTGGAATCAAAAACAATGCCCACAATTTCACTTAAATTTCAACATCTTTGACTACTGCATTGGTTTTTGTTCAGCTGATCTGAAACCATTTTCAGTATCTTTGAACAATTGTAATGTGCATATAGAGCAACAAAGATTATTTATAACAATCTTGTTTTAGATATGACCTCATTGATATGTTATCATGTAAATTGCAAATTGCTGTCGTTTAAAGAAATAGTACCAATAAATTATATGTACACTACCAATGGAATTGCTACAGTGTTTTTATTTAACCCCTTGTTTGTTTTTTCTTCGATTTTGGCCAAAAAATGAAATTGCTTCATACTTGCAGGAAAGATGCTTAAGGGACCCTAGAACACATTCCCATTGAATTTGGGTGCTCCTCTTACCTCTAAAGGAATTTCTGCATTGTTTAGAGAAAAGTCCATTTTTGGCCAAATTTCATCAAAAATGTAAGGCTAACCCCTTGTTTTTTTTTCAATTTTGGCCTAAAAATGAAATTGCTTCAAACTTGCAGGAAAGATGCCTAAGGGACCCTAGAACACATTCCCATTGAATTGGGGTGCTCCTCTTACCTCTAAAGGAATTTCTGCATTGTTTAGAGAAAAGTCCATTTTTGGCCAAATTTCATCAAAAATGTAAGGCTAACCCCTTGTTTTTTTTCAATTTTGGCCAAAAAATGAAATTGCTTCAAACTTGCAGGAAAGATGCCTAAGGGACCCTAGAACACATTCCCATTGAATTTGGGTGCTCCTCTTACCTCGAAAGGAATTTCTGCATTTAGAGAAAAGTCCATTTTTGGCCAAATTTCATCAAAAATGTAAGGCTAACCCCTTGTTTTTTTTCAATTTTGGCCAAAAAATGAAATTGCTTCAAACTTGCAGGAAAGATGCCTAAGGGACCCTAGAACACATTCCCATTGAATTTGGGTGCTCCTCTTACCTCGAAAGGAATTTCTGCATTGTTTAGAGAAAAGACAATTTTTGGCCAAATTTCATCAAAAATGTAAGGCTAACCCCTTGCTTTTTTTTCAATTTTGGCCAAAAAATGAAATTGCTTCAAACTTGCAGGAAAGATGCCTAAGGGACCCTAGAACACATTCTTATTGAATTTGGGTGCTCCTCTTACCTCGAAAGGAATTTCTGCATTGTTTAGAGACAAGTCAATTTTTGGCCAAATTTCATCAAAAATGTAAGGCTAACCCCTTGTTTTTTTTCAATTTTGGCCAAAAAATGAAATTGCTTCAAACTTGCAGGAAAGATGCCTAAGGGACCCTAGAACACATTCCCATTGAATTGGGGTGCTCCTCTTACCTCTAAAGGAATTTCTGCATTGTTTAGAGAAAAGTCCATTTTTGGCCAAATTTCATCAAAAATGTAAGGCTAACCCCTTGTTTTTTTTTCAATTTTGGCCAAAAAATGAAATTGCTTCAAACTTGCAGGAAAGATGCCTAAGGGACCCTAGGACACATTCCCATTGAATTGGGGTGCTCCTCTTACCTCTAAAGGAATTTCTGCATTGTTTAGAGAAAAGTCCATTTTTGGCCAAATTTCATCAAAAATGTAAGGCTAACCCCTTGTTTTTTTTCAATTTTGGCCTAAAAATGAAATTGCTTCAAACTTGCAGGAAAGATGCCTAAGGGACCCTAGAACACATTCCCATTGAATTGGGGTGCTCCTCTTACCTCGAAAGGAATTTCTGCATTGTTTAGAGACAAGTCAATTTTTGGCCAAATTTCATCAAAAATGTAAGGCTAACCCCTTGTTTTTTTTCAATTTTGGCCAAAAAATGAAATTGCTTCAAACTTGCAGGAAAGATGCCTAAGGGACCCTAGAACACATTCCCATTGAATTGGGGTGCTCCTCTTACCTCTAAAGGAATTTCTGCATTGTTTAGAGAAAAGTCCATTTTTTCCAAAATTCCATTAAAAATGTATGGCTAACCCCTTGCTTTTTTTCAATTTTGGCCAAAAAATTTAAATGTTTCAAACTTGTAGGAAAGATGCATAAGGGACCCTGGAACACATTCCAATTGTATTTGGGTGCCCCCCTTACCTCTTAAGGAATTTCTGCATTGTTTGAGAAAAGTCCATTTTTGGCCAAATTTCATCAAAAATGTAAGGCTAACCCCTTGCTTTTTTTCAATTTTGGCAAAAAAAAAATGAAATTGCTTCAAACTTGCAGGAAAGATGCCTAAGGGACCCTAGGACACATTCCCATTTAATTTGGGTGCTCCTCTTACCTCTAAAGGAATTTCTGCATTGTTTAGAGAAAAGTCCATTTTTGGCCAAATTTCATCACAAATGTAAGGCTAACCCCTTGTTTTTTTTCAATTTTGGCCAAAAAATGAAATTGCTTCAAACTTGCAGGAAAGATGCCTAAGGGACCCTAGAACACATTCCCATTGAATTGGGGTGCTCCTCTTACCTCTAAAGGAATTTCTGCATTGTTTAGAGAAAAGTCCATTTTTGGCCAAATTTCATCAAAAATGTAAGGCTAACCCCTTGTTTTTTTCAATTTTGGCCAAAAAATGAAATTGCTTCAAACTTGCAGGAAAGATGCCTAAGGGACCCTAGAACACATTCCCATTGAATTTGGGTGCTCCTCTAATCTCTTAAGGAATTTCTGCATTGTTTAGAGAAAAGTCCATTGTTGGCCAAATTTCATTAAAACTGCAAGGCTAACCCCTTCTTTTTTCAATTTTGGCCAACAAATTTAAATGTTTCAAACTTGTAGGAAAGATGCATAAGGGACCCTAGAACACATTCCCATTGAATTTGGGTGCTCCTCTTACCTCTAAAGGAATTTCTGCATTGTTTAGAGAAAAGTCCATTTTTGGCCAAATTTCATCAAAAATGTAAGGCTAACCCCTTGTTTTTTTTCAATTTTGGCCAAAAAATGAAATTGCTTCAAACTTGCAGGAAAGATGCCTAAGGGACCCTAGAACACATTCCCATTGAATTGGGGTGCTCCTCTTACCTCTAAAGGAATTTCTGCATTGTTTAGAGAAAAGTCCATTTTTGGCCAAATTTCATCAAAAATGTAAGGCTAACCCCTTGCATTTTTTTCAATTTTGGCCAAAAAATGAAATTGCTTCAAACTTGCAGGAAAGATGCCTAAGGGACCCTAGAACACATTCCCATTGAATTTGGGTGCTCCTCTTACCTCTAAAGGAATTTCTGCATTGTTTAGAGAAAAGTCCATTTTTGGCCAAATTTCATCAAAAATGTAAGGCTAACCCCTTGTTTTTTTCAATTTTGGCCCAAAAATGAAATTGCTTCAAACTTGCAGGAAAGATGCCTAAGGGACCCTAGAACACATTCCCATTAAATTTGGGTGCTCCTCTTACCTCTTAATAAAATTTCCGCATTGTTTAGAGAAAAGTCCATTTTTGGCCAAATTTCATCACAAATGTAAGGCTAACCCCTTGCTTTTTTTCAATTTTGGCCAAAAAAATTATTGTTTCAAACTTGAAGGAAAGATACATAAGAGACACTAGAACACATTCCCGTTTAATTTGGGTGCTCCTCTTACCTCTAATGGAATTTCTGCACTGTTTGGAGAAAAGTCGATTTTTGGCCAAATTTTGTTTAAAATGTAAGGCTAACCCCTTGGTTTTTTTTCAGTTTTGGCCCAAAAATGAAATTGCTTCAGATTTGCAGGAAAGATGCCTAAGGGACCCTAGAACACATTCCCATTTAATTTGGGTGCTCCTCTCACCTCCTAAGGAATTTCTGCATTGTTTAGAGAAAAGTCCATTTTGGGGCCAAATTTTATCAAAAATGTAAGGCTAACCCCTTGCTTTTTTCAATTTTGCCAAAAAAAGAAATTGCTTCAAATGTGCAGGAAAGATGCCTAAGGGACCCATAAACACATTCCCATTAAATTTGGGTGCTCCTCTTACCTCTAATGGAATTTCTGCACTGTTTGGAGAAAAGTCGATTTTTGGCCAAATTTCATCAAAAATGTAAGGCTAACCCCTTGCTTTTTTCAATTTTGCCAAAAAAAGAAATTGCTTCAAATGTGCAGGAAAGATGCCTAAGGGACCCTAGAACACATTCCCATTTAATTTGGGTGCTCCTCTCACCTCCTAAGGAATTTCTGCATTGTTTAGAGAAAAGTCCATTTTGGGGCCAAATTTTATCAAAAATGTAAGGCTAACCCCTTGCTTTTTTTCAATTTTGGCCAAAAACTGAAATTGCTTCAAACTTGCAAAAAAGATGCCTAAGGGACCCAAGAACACATTCCCATGAAACTTGGGTGCTCCTCTTACCTCTAATGGAATTTCTGCACTGTTTGGAGAAAAGTCGATTTTTGGCCAAATTTCATCAAAAATGTAAGGCTAACCCCTTCTTTTTTCAATTTTGGCCAACAAATTTAAATGTTTCAAACTTGTAGGAAAGATGCATAAGGGACCCTGGAACACATTCCAATTGTATGTGGGTGCTCATCTTACCTATTAAAGAAATTTCTGCATTGTTTAGAGAAAAGTCCATTTTTGGCCAAATTTCATCAAAAATGTAAGGCTAACCCCTTGCTTTTTTCAATTTTGCCAAAAAAAGAAATTGCTTCAAATGTGCAGGAAAGATGCCTAAGGGACCCATAAACACATTCCCATTAAATTTGGGTGCTCCTCTTACCTCTAATGGAATTTCTGCACTGTTTAGAGAAAAGTCGATTTTTGGCCAAATTTCATCAAAAATGTAAGGCTAACCCCTTGCTTTTTTTCAATTTTGGCCAAAAAATGAAATTGCTTCAGATTTGCAGGAAAGATGCCTTAGGGACCCTAGAACACATTCTCATTAAACTTGGGTGCTCCTCTTACCTCTTAAGGAATTTCTGCATTGTTTAGAGAAAAGTCAATTTTTGGCCAAATTTCATCAAAAATGTAAGGCTAACCCCTTGTTTTTTTTTAAATTTTGCCAAAAAAAGAAATTGCTTCAAATGTGCAGGAAAGATGCCTAAGGGACCCTAGAACACATTCCCATTGAATTTGGGTGCTCCTCTTACCTCTAAAGGAATTTCTGCATTGTTTAGAGAAAAGTCCATTTTTGGCCAAATTTCATCAAAAATGTAAGGCTAACCCCTTGTTTTTTTTTCAATTTTGGCCAAAAAATGAAATTGCTTCAAACTTGCAGGAAAGATGCCTAAGGGACCCTAGAACACATTCCCATTGAATTTGGGTGCTCCTCTTACCTCTAAAGGAATTTCTGCATTGTTTAGAGAAAAGTCCATTTTTGGCCAAATTTCATCAAAAATGTAAGGCTAACCCCTTGTTTTTTTTCAATTTTGGCCAAAAAATGAAATTGCTTCAAACTTGCAGGAAAGATGCCTAAGGGACCCTAGAACACATTCCCATTGAATTTGGGTGCTCCTCTTACCTCTAAAGGAATTTCTGCATTGTTTAGAGAAAAGTCCATTTTGGGGCCAAATTTTATCAAAAATGTAAGGCTAACCCCTTGTGTTTTTTCAATTTTGGCTAAAAAATCAAATTGCTTCAAACTTGCAGGAAAGATGCCTAAGGGACCCATAAACACATTCCCATTAAATTTGGGTGCTCCTCTTACCTCTAATGGAATTTCTGCACTGTTTAGAGAAAAGTCGATTTTTGGCCAAATTTCATCAAAAATGTAAGGCTAACCCCTTGCTTTTTTCAATTTTGGCCAAAAAAAAGAAATTGCTTCAAATGTGCAGGAAAGATGCCTAAGGGACCCTAGAACACATTTCCATTAAATTTGGGTGCTCCTCTTACCTCTTAAGGAATTTCTGCATTGTTTAGAGAAAAGTCATTTTTTGGCCACATTTCATTAAAATTGTAAGGCTAACCCCTTGCTTTTTTTTCAATTTTGGCCACAAAAATGAAATTGCTTCAAACTTGCAGGAAAGATGCATAAGGGACCCTAGAACACATTCCCATTGAATTTGGGTGCTCCTCTTACCTCTAAAGGAATTTCTGCATTGTTTAGAGAAAAGTCCATTTTGGCCAAATTTCATCAAAAATGTAAGGCTAACCCCTTGTTTTTTTTCAATTTTGGCCCAAAAATGAAATTGCTTCAAATGTGCAGGAAAGATGCCTAAGGGACCCTAGAACACATTCCCATTTAATTTGGGTGCTCCTCTTACCTCTTAAGGAACTTCTGCACTGTTTAGAGAAAAGTCGATTTTTGGCCAAATTTCACCAAAAATGTAAGGCTAACCCCTTGCTTTTTTTAGATTTTGGCCAAAAAATTTAAATTGTTTCAAACTTGCAGGAAAGATGCCTAAGGGACCCTAGAACACATTCCCATTAAATTTGGGTGCTCCTCTTACCTCTTAAGGAATGTCTGCATTGTGTAGAGAAAAGTCAATTTTTGGCCAAATTTCATCAAAAAAGTAAGGCTAACCCCTTGGTTTTTTTTTTAAATGTTGGTATAAAAATTAAATTGCTTCAAACTTGCAGGAAAGATGCCTAAGGGACCCTAGAACACATTCCCATTGAATTTGGGTGCTCCTCTTACCTCTAAAGGAATTTCTGCATTGTTTAGAGAAAAGTCCATTTTTGGCCAAATTTCATCAAAAATGTAAGGCTAACCCCTTGCTTTTTTTCAATTTTGGAAAAAAAAATGAAATTGCTTCAAACTTGCAGGAAAGATGCCTAAGGGACCCTAGAACACATTCCCATTGAATTTGGGTGCTCCTCTTACCTCTAAAGGAATTTCTGCATTGTTTAGAGAAAAGTCCATTTTTGGCCAAATTTCATCAAAAATGTAAGGCTAACCCCTTGCAATTTTTGTCAATTTTGGTCAAAAAATGAAATTGCTTCAAACTTGCAGGAAAGATGCCTAAGGGACCCTAGAACACATTCCCATTGAATTTGGGTGCTCCTCTTACCTCTAAAGGAATTTCTGCATTGTTTAGAGAAAAGTCCATTTTTGGCCAAATTTCATCAAAAATGTAAGGCTAACCCCTTGTTTTTTTCAATTTTGGCCAAAAAATGAAATTGCTTCAAACTTGCAGGAAAGATGCCTAAGGGACCCTAGAACACATTCCCATTGAATTTGGGTGCTCCTCTTACCTCTAAAGGAATTTCTGCATTGTTTAGAGAAAAGTCAATTTTTGGCCAAATTTTGATAAAAATGTAAGGCTAACCCCTTGTTTTTTTTTCAATTTTGGCCAAAAAATGAAATTGCTTCAAACTTGCAGGAAAGATGCCTAAGGGACCCTAGAACACATTCCCATTGAATTTGGGTGCTCCTCTTACCTCTAAAGGAATTTCTGCATTGTTTAGAGAAAAGTCCATTTTTGGCCAAATTTCATCAAAAATGTAAGGCTAACCCCTTGTTTTTTTTTCAATTTTGGCCAAAAAATGAAATTGCTTCAAACTTGCAGGAAAGATGCCTAAGGGACCCTAGAACACATTCCCATTGAATTTGGGTGCTCCTCTTACCTCTAAAGGAATTTCTGCATTGTTTAGAGAAAAGTCCATTTTTGGCCAAATTTCATCAAAAATGTAAGGCTAACCCCTTGTTTTTTTCAATTTTGGCCAAAAAATGAAATTGCTTCAAACTTGCAGGAAAGATGCCTAAGGGACCCTAGAACACATTCCCATTGAATTTGGGTGCTCCTCTTACCTCTAAAGGAATTTCTGCATTGTTTAGAGAAAAGTCCATTTTTGGCCAAATTTCATCAAAAATGTAAGGCTAACCCCTTGTTTTTTTCAATTTTGGCCAAAAAATGAAATTGCTTCAAACTTGCAGGAAAGATGCCTAAGGGACCCTAGAACACATTCCCATTGAATTTGGGTGCTCCTCTTACCTCTAAAGGAATTTCTGCATTGTTTAGAGAAAAGTCCATTTTGGCCAAATTTCATCAAAAATGTAAGGCTAACCGCTTGTTTTTTTTCAATTTTGGCCAAAAATGAAATTGCTTCAAACTTGCAGGAAAGATGGCTAAGGGACCCTAGAACACATTCCCATTGAATTGGGGTGCTCCTCTTACCTCTAAAGGAATTTTTGCATTGTTTAGAAAAGTCCATTTTTGGCCAAATTTCATCAAAAATGTAAGGCTAACCCCTTGTTTTTTTCAATTTTGGCCAAAAATGAAATTGCTTCAAACTTGCAGGAAAGATGCCTAAGGGACCCTAGGACACATTCCCATTGAATTTGGGTGCTCCTCTTACCTCTGAACGAATTTCTGCATTGTTTAGAGAAAAGTCCATGTTTACCCAAATTTCATCAAAAATGTAAGGCTAACCCCTTGTTTTTTTTCAATTTTGGCCAAAAAATGAAATTGCTTCAAACTTGCAGGAAAGATGCCTAAGGGACCCTAGAACACATTCCCATTGAATTTGGGTGCTCCTCTTACCTCTAAAGGAATTTCTGCATTGTTTAGAGAAAAGTCCATTTTTGGCCAAATTTCATCAAAAATGTAAGGCTAACCCCTTGCTTTTTTTTCAATTTTGGCCAAAAAATGAAATTGCTTCAAACTTGCAGGAAAGATGCCTAAGGGACCCTAGGACACATTACCATTTAATTTGGGTGCTCCTCTTACCTCTAAAGGAATTTCTGCATTGTTTAGAGAAAAGTCCATTTTTGGCCAAATTTCATCAAAAATGTAAGGCTAACCCCTTGTTTTTTTTTAATTTTGGCCAAAAAATGAAATTGCTTCAAACTTGCAGGAAAGATGCCTAAGGGACCCTAGAACACATTCCCATTCAATTTGGGTGCTCCTCTTACCTCGAAAGGAATTTCTGCATTGTTTAGAGAAAAGTCCATTTTTGGCCAAATTTCATCAAAAATGTAAGGCTAACCCCTTGTTTTTTTTCAATTTTGGCCAAAAAATGAAATTGCTTCAAACTTGCAGGAAAGATGCCTAAGGGACCCTAGAACACATTCCCATTGAATTGGGGTGCTCCTCTTACCTCTAAAGGAATTTCTGCATTGTTTAGAGAAAAGTCAATTTTCGGCCAAATTTCATCAAAAATGTAAGGCCCTTGGTTTTTTTCAATTTTGGCCAAAAAATTAAATTGCTTCAAACTTGCAGGAAAGATGCCTAAGGGACCCTAGAACACATTCCCATTGAATTTGGGTGCTCCTCTTACCTCTAAAGGAATTTCTGCATTGTTTAGAGAAAAGTCAATTTTTGGCCAAATTTCATCAAAAATGTAAGGCTAACCCCTTGTTTTTTTTCAATTTTGGCCAAAAAATGAAATTGCTTCAAACTTGCAGGAAAGATGCCTAAGGGACCCTAGAACACATTCCCATTGAATTTGGGTGCTCCTCTTACCTCTAAAGGAATTTCTGCATTGTTTAGAGAAAAGTCCATTTTTGGCCAAATTTCATCAAAAATGTAAGGCTAACCCCTTGTTTTTTTTCAATTTTGGCCTAAAAATGAAATTGCTTCAAACTTGCAGGAAAGATGCCTAAGGGACCCTAGAATACATTCCCATTGAATTGGGGTGCTCCTCTTACCTCTAAAGGAATTTCTGCATTGTTTAGAGAAAAGTCCATTTTTGGCCAAATTTCATCAAAAATGTAAGGCTAACCCCTTGTTTTTTTTTCAATTTTGGCCTAAAAATTAAATTGCTTCAAACTTGCAGGAAAGATGCCTAAGGGACCCTAGAATACATTCCCATTTAATTTGGGTGCTCCTCTTACCTCTAAAGGAATTTCTGCATTGTTTAGAGAAAAGTCCATTTTTGGCCAAATTTCATCAAAAATGTAAGGCTAACCCCTTGTTTTTTTTCAATTTTGGCCAAAAAATGAAATTGCTTCAAACTTGCAGGAAAGATGCCTAAGGGACCCTAGAACACATTCCCATTGAATTTGGGTGCTCCTCTTACCTCGAAAGGAATTTCTGCATTGTTTAGAGAAAAGTCCATTTTTGGCCAAATTTCATCAAAAATGTAAGGCTAACCCCTTGTTTTTTTTTCAATTTTGGCCAAAAAATGAAATTGCTTCAAACTTGCAGGAAAGATGCCTAAGGGACCCTAGGACACATTACCATTTAATTTGGGTGCTCCTCTTACCTCTAAAGGAATTTCTGCATTGTTTAGAGAAAAGTCCATTTTTGGCCAAATTTCATCAAAAATATAAGGCTAACCCCTTGTTTTTTTTTAATTTTGGCCAAAAAATGAAATTGCTTCAAACTTGCAGGAAAGATGCCTAAGGGACCCTAGAACACATTCCCATTGAATTTGGGTGCTCCTCTTACCTCGAAAGGAATTTCTGCATTGTTTAGAGAAAAGTCCATTTTTGGCCAAATTTCATCAAAAATGTAAGGCTAACCCCTTGTTTTTTTTTCAATTTTGGCCAAAAAATGAAATTGCTTCAAACTTGCAGGAAAGATGCCTAAGGGACCCTAGCACACATTCCCATTGAAGTGGGGTGCTCCTCTTACCTCTAAAGGAATTTCTGCATTGTTTAGAGAAAAGTCAATTTTCGGCCAAATTTCATCAAAAATGTAAGGCTAACCCCTTGTTTTTTTTCAATTTTGGCCAAAAAATGAAATTGCTTCAAACTTGCAGGAAAGATGCCTAAGGGACCCTAGAACACATTCCCATTGAATTTGGGTGCTCCTCTTACCTCTAAAGGAATTTCTGCATTGTTTAGAGAAAAGTCAATTTTTGGCCAAATTTCATCAAAAATGTAAGGCTAACCCCTTGTTTTTTTTCAATTTTGGCCTAAAAATGAAATTGCTTCAAACTTGCAGGAAAGATGCCTAAGGGACCCTAGAACACATTCCCATTGAATTGGGGTGCTCCTCTTACCTCTAAAGGAATTTCTGCATTGTTTAGAGAAAAGTCCATTTTTGGCCAAATTTCATCAAAAATGTAAGGCTAACCCCTTGTTTTTTTTCAATTTTGGCCAAAAAATTAAATTGCTTCAAACTTGCAGGAAAGATGCCTAAGGGACCCTAGAACACATTCCCATTGAATTGGGGTGCTCCTCTTACCTCTAAAGGAATTTCTGCATTGTTTAGAGAAAAGTCCATTTTTGGCCAAATTTCATCAAAAATGTAAGGCTAACCCCTTGTTTTTTTTTCAATTTTGGCCAAAAAATGAAATTGCTTCAAACTTGCAGGAAAGATGCCTAAGGGACCCTAGAACACATTCCCATTTAATTTGGGTGCTCCTCTTACCTCTAAAGGAATTTCTGCATTGTTTAGAGAAAAGTCCATTTTTGGCCAAATTTCATCAAAAATGTAAGGCTAACCCCTTGTTTTTTTTTCAATTTTGGCCAAAAAATGAAATTGCTTCAAATTTGCAGGAAAGATGCTTAAGGGACCCTAGAACACATTCCCATTTAATTTGGGTGCTCCTCTTACCTCTAAAGGAATTTCTGCATTGTTCAGAGAAAAGTCCATTTTTGGCCAAAATTCATCAAAAATGTAAGGCTAACCCCTTGTTTTTTTTCAATTTTGGCCAAAAAATGAAATTGCTTCAAACTTGCAGGAAAGATGCCTAAGGGACCCTAGAACACATTCCTATTGAATTTGGGTGCTCCTCTTACCTCTAAAGGAATTTCTGCATTGTTTAGAGAAAAGTCCATTTTTGGCCAAATTTCATCAAAAATGTAAGGCTAACCCCTTGCTTTTTTTTTCAATTTTGGCCAAAAAATGAAATTGCTTCAAACTTGCAGGAAAGATGCCTAAGGGACCCTAGAACACATTCCCATTGAATTTGGGTGCTCCTCTTACCTCGAAAGGAATTTCTGCATTGTTTAGAGAAAAGTCCATTTTTGGCCAAATTTCATCAAAAATGTAAGGCCCTTGGTTTTTTTCAATTTTGGCCAAAAAATGAAATTGCTTCAAATTTGCAGGAAAGATGCCCAAGGGACCCTAGAACACATTCCTATGGAATTTGGGTGCTCCTCTTACCTCTAAAGAAATTTCTGCATTGTTTAGAGAAAAGTCCATTTTTGGCCAAATTTCATTAAAACTGAAATTGCTTCAAACCTGCAGAAAAGATGCCTAAGAGAACCTAGAACACATTCCAATTTAATTCGGGTGCTCCTCTTACATCTAAAATAATTTCTGCATTGTTTAGAGAAAAGTCCATTTTTGGCCAAATTTCATCAAAAATGTAAGGCTAACCCCTTGGTTTTTTTTTCTCCATTTTGGCCAAAAAATGAAATTGCTTCAAATTGGCAGGAAAGATGCCTAAGGGACCCTAGAACACATTCCTATTGAATTTGGGTGCTCCTCTTACCTCTAAAGGAATTTCTGCATTGTCTAGAGAAAAGTCCATTTTTGGCCAAATTTCATCAAAAATGTAAGGCTAACCCCCTTGGGTTTTTTCAATTTTGGCCAAAAAATGAAATTGCTTCAAATTTGTAGGAAAGATGCCCAAATGACCGTAGAACACATTCAAATTGATTTCCGGACAACTCGGCTTTTCGCACAAAAATTCAGGTAAAATAAGGTTATAATGTTACTTCTTTTTCCCCCCAAAAGGATGGCTTTTGCTCAAATCTAGATATTGGGTATTTGTATATTGAATGGTGGTACTCTTACTTTCAAAGGAAGTGTTGCACTGTTTGGAGAAAAGTAAATTGTTGTCCAAATTTCATTTAAAAAAATGTAAGGCTAACCCCTTGTTAGCCTCACATTTGGTAGAAATAAAAACAATGACAAAATGTGACATTTAGTTTCAATTAAAACACAGGCTTAATAAAGCTTTATAAAAAAAGTTCAATTCCCTACTTCTCTCAAAATAAAGCTTGATACGGTAAATCACCAAAATTTTGGACAAAAGGTACATAATGGCAGACAAAAAGTATTGCATCATATTAAACTGCATTCACACAACTACAAATTGATCAGGAATTTAAGTTTTACAGGAAAGGCACTTTTCACAAAGAAGATCATTTCCAACAAAAGTGACGAGTTGACTGACAATAATGAGAAAATTATACTCTCTCTCTCACCCAAAAAAATTACAGAGTATTGAAGAAGAAAAAAGGTTGTTTAAATTGGATTTGGGCAGTATAACCTCAAGATTGAGATGACTTATCAGGGAAAAAAAATCTCTAAAGAGTTAGAAAAACTATTTTGTTAAAATGTAATGCTGAAGAAAAAAATGGAAAAGCGATTCTACATAAAAATAGACATTCATTGCGCATAACCGCATTTTGTCATGAATAGTGATGGAGACAAAAAAAGGAAAATCATCCAGAAAAAGAAGGCTGTTTTAGTACATACATGTACAATGTACACTACATCTATACAAACACCTCAACTGAAACTATTACATATCACCTACTTTTACAACTAGTACTTTTGTTAAATGGCAAGGAAACACACACTAAAAAGCAAAAAGAGTTATAGATACTACGTTATTATTCAAGTACAAATTTGTGTTCTGAATATATATTTGCAATTATTTTAAAAACTGAAATGAAAAAAAAAATCCAATTAAAATTCTATGGATTAAACAGATATAGGCAAGTCTTCATCCACCCAAGTTCAAAAGGACGGCTGTTGGAAAATCATATATTTACATGTACAAAGTAGGCAGCTCTTTGGGAATATATATTTCGCATTTCAGAGTAAAACATTTGGCATTTGAGCAATTTCAGAGAACAGATTGAAATAGGCGAAAAAATAATAAGGCAAAAGGAAACAGGAATTGTAATTGGACGGATTCTCAGTTTGGCACCTTGCAAAAATTATTAACATCCAATAAATTTACTGATGCAAATCAGTTTTTTTTTCTTCCAAGAAAAAAGGCAGTTACTAAAAACGCACGAAATATTTCACTAAACATTTACTTGGTTGGCAGGTATGCAGAAGTCTTCTACAGACGGATTCCTAAAAATTAAACAAATGACTTTTTTCCAAAGGAACGAAGAACTAGACATCCTGAATTTTTTTTATGTTAAGTAGACTTTACATGTTCAGTACAAACTTGGTCAATTTAGTGACTGCACCTTGTCACATCGATGATACCTTTTAATAAGAGTCTTGTGGTGTTTTTCTTGATACAAGAAACTGTTACTGTAGGTTATTAAGACATTTAGTGTCAATACAATGTATAACTTATCTGAGTCATGAATAGGGTAATGTAATGAAAAGGTTTGGTAAGGGTACCTGAAATAAACCTGTTTCTTAGGAAGAGGGTAGTAAATCACATTTTCGTTATTTTGTTTATGGTGAAAAATGCTAAAATGGCCTTTGCATTTCAATGAACATTTCCAAAGCAATAAGTTTTCAGAAAGAATATTCCAAAGGCCTTATTTGGAATGAACACTGTTTATAACATTTACAGCAGAACTTGTTTTACATGTTCCTCTTTTGGAAGCTAAGTTCAACCAAGATGTGACAAAACTTGAACAATACTTGTGAAATTTGTCCCTTTTTCATACATTAATCCCAACAGAACTCTACCCATCAAACCGCAATGGCATGTTTTGTTGGAATCTGTCAGGATGGGAACAGTACCCCAAAACTGACAGTCTTTTACATTGGGTTGGCACACCTCCAGAATCAAAGTCAAAATATGTGTGTTCAGTTTCCCATATGGTGTTGGAATTTGCCAAGATGTGTATGGTTCCTAGAAAATCATGCTAGGGAGTTAGGGTTAATTTGCCTGTTGGTGGCAGTATGTTGCTGGGCTCTGTATGTTTTGTTTTATTATTGGGTTGCTCCATTTTGGTTCAGATGAATGGCAAAGCTCCGTTCCAGTCAATGCAAGCGTCTGGCCACCTGATAGAAGAGAACAGAGAAGAATCGTTTCTAAAATCCATGCAAACAAGAAACTCCGAAGTAACAGGGTTATTGACAGGGTTGTAATCACTCATCACAACAAGTCACATGACAAGTCCTCCAGTCTCAAGTCAGGTGACAAGCTATTAATAAATTAACTGTGACAAAGGCATTCCTCTGTTACTGGTCATGTGACTTGTGATAGCTCAACTACACCACGAAGCATTCAAAGCATGTGTAGTCAACCTTTCCGTGTAAAGTATCATTTCTATGTAAAAGTAGCTGACGTTTGTTTATTTAAGCTGCACAACTTTTATCTGGTCACTCTTGTAGCATTTCTGGATCTTAAAAAGATAGTGTCTTAACCATGAGTCCCTGTCCTACCCCAAAGCACCCTGCCTGTTACTCCTTATACCACCCCTAACCAAGCATGCTGTGCTTTTATGAATTAATCAAGGATAGATACAGTGCAGTATAGACGCTTGTTGGTTTTGTACCCACCTTGTATGGATGCACTCCTCCAGTAGAGGCGGCTGTCGCTCCTCAAAACTCTCCGACATTGACTGAGGGGCAGTGGTCTTGGTATCTGCCAATTACAAAATCACAGTCAAATCATCCAAATCAAGTATTTTTGTGGCTAAGGCTTTTTTGCCATTGGTACTCCATTGTGAATTGCCATATCCATAGACAGCAATGCTTACTTCGTGCACAATCTTAGGGGAGTTTTCGAAACCTTGGCTCCGTCCCCCGCTATGGTTTTGTCTCTGGCTTCTACATCATTCAGAAGCTTGTAACGTCACCACAAATTGGAAATATTTGAATCTTTGGCTGCACATTATGAGATTTCATGTTCCTGAAACAAAAACAGAACTTATATTAAGCCAGAGTCCCCCAAAGTCAGGGAGTTAAAAAGATTTGAAGCCAGGGCTGGAGACAAAGTTGAGGTTTCGTTAACACCCTCAGACTTCCGGATCAGTTGCAGCTATGGCTTTAACATTTTATGTATTGACACAGTAATAGCCATATTGGTAGACAAAATATCCAACTGGGACACAGCCTTAGCCGTGTCCGAATCACTTGGCTACGACTAGCAGTAACACACGTTTCAATGGGAAGTATCGTCAGCCGCTGCCATGACCACATGTGTGACAGTAAGCCGTAGCCAATGAGTCGGGACACGGCTAAATCTACCTATAGTCAGGACAGCTTCGTCGGTCTGGTCCGGCTGTCCGTTGTAGTAGTGCAGCAGGAACCGGTGCTCGGCCCGCCAGTCGCTGGTCAGTCGGATGTTGGTGCAGAAGAGCATGGAGTAACGGCCATTGAGGAACGTCAGCCAGACCGGTACCCGGGGAGTCTTCAGCATGCTGCCCACCTGTATGACAAAGGTCAGAGGTCAAAGTTGGGGTCATTGTACTATTTTTTTATTACCTCTCACAAGTATTAGAAGGGGTACTACGACTCTTAAGTTGGTAACACAGTTCATATCTGACTATTTTAAAGGTTGGAAACGAAGTAAGTTAACTATAAACCGACAAAATATATTGCAATTTGACACTGAAATTAGTCTCTATACATGTACATCAGATCTTCTCCATTGTTTTCCATTAGACACATTAACAAATTTTGCACAGTAAGGATGGTTAACTGCATATGGGTCATTCTTTAAATTTGAGGTCCACTTCTTTCCTGTCCCTGTTACATTTAAAATCAGTGATTTTATCATTCTGATGGACTCCTTAATGCAGTAATTGTCCAAGAGTGATTATGAACTGCAAACTACTTACCCAACATAAATAAAAAATTGTTTGAAGTCATTCTTAATGATGCTTGAATTGCAAAATGACAAAGTACCAAGGTAGCAGGGACAGGAAATATGTCACACGTTGGACCTTAAATTTATAGTATGACCCACTTGCATTTGACCCATTAGTACGTTAACTGCGGCGATTGCTCTCACCTCTATTTTCTCTTCTTCTTTGATTTTGCTTCTGTCCACCACCAGGAAGCCACAGTCAGCTCGATGTGACATCCCTATCAGTGGCTTAGGCTAAAATAACAATTTAGACATTTAAAGGTTAAAACCACTTTAAAAAAAATTAATCAGCAGTAGTTGTATAAACTTTTTTAATAAAATCTACAATTCATATCAATCTACAATTAGAAATTAATATAATATATTAAACAAAACAAAAAAAAAAAAAAAAAACTTTTTTTTTTCAAAATCAGAAAAAAAAATTGACAGCAACAGCCTACTAAAATGTGACAAATAATATTGATAGTTTAAAATCAACTTTTTGACTTGGTTTATGTGTGATGTTGTGACTTTGTCATCAATACAAGAAATTCAGGTCCAGTCAAATCCATCACAAGTCCACACAAATTCATAACAAGTCCTTCAATGTCAAGTCAAGTCACAAACTATTCAAATGAATGCACCCCTTTCTAATTGTTCATCCCCAGTTGCTTGCAACCAGAATTGTGAAAGGACATGTGATCTACTTCTTCACCAGACTTGTGACTGACTCGACCTCAACACAGCTCAGATCTGTCGTGATAGTTGTCCTTACCAGTGCTTCGCCGGCCTTGTCATAGACCTTCTTCCCGTTGAAGAGATTGGAAGTAGCGCGACCGGTCAGCACCAGCATGATCAACGCAACGCAACACTGGTTCCTGTCAGTGAAGAGATACTCGTCTTGCAGATCCTCCCGTAGTCTGGGGACAAGACCACAGCAAGAAATAGAAATGTAACCCAACGTAACCCAATAAGCCAGAACTTATTTTTTAGTTATATAAGCCCCCAAACCAACCTTGCTCAATACACATCAACGGGAACTGCCAATGTTTTCATCCATATTTTAACTGATCTAAATATCAAAATGAACACATATGTATGTGCTTTCTAATGCACTTAAAAAATACTTAATGAAAAGTCATTTTGACTAATTTTTTTCAGGGTCTGGTCACAAATTAAATGTAGATTTGGATTTTGCGCCTCTGTTATCTAGTTTGACAATGTAGGCATTCAAAGCAGACATTTGGCAGACATTTTGGATTGACACAGCTGGCTGAAATTCAACGACGAAGAAAAATATTTTTAAAATATGAGAGTAATATGCAACAGTAACTTGCTTACTTCGGCAGTGTTCTAGATAATATTATGCTGAACAGGAACATGAGAACCCCACCGCCTTCATGGTACATCAGCTGCAATCGAGAAAAAGTGAATTGGAACTATCACATAAAATTATGAAATTAGTAACTCTATCAATACAAATACGGTAATATGAATAAAAATATTAATATTAATATAATTTGGCATGATTTTGTATCACTTTTTTTTATCAGATTGAAGAACGTCCTTACCAGTTCTAGGTGATTCCTGAGAAAGACTCGCATGTCCTCTTTGTCTGTAAACTCTGACGCATGCAGCTGGATACAAAAACAAAACAAAAAACATACAAATGTAAAAATGGTTCTAAATTTGTTTAATTCCCACCGAGCAAATGTACCTTTTTTTCATCCATCACTAGAATGATCAAATTACAGCTTTCAAACAGTATACAATTTAATCGATACACAAACATGTTCAGTTTCCAATCCTGACTAACTCAAAATTGATGTTGCCTGACAAAGTTTGAGTCCTACAACAAAGAAATACTTCTATTTTTTGTTGGCCTTGTAGAGATAAATTTACAAAAATATTTAAAGCAAAATTAAGTAAACAAAATCTACTCAAAATTTTAAGAACAGTGTTACTTCATTCACAAGCATTCACAATTACATGTATTCATTGTACTTGCCAACACATATCAACCCTCAACACAATATGGACCATAAATGAAGACATTTTGTGGAAAATCTGCCAACCTACACAAATTAATGACTTGTAGTTCACACCATGTGTGAGTTCTCCCATGCAAACTGCCATAGGTATACTCATAAACGTCCTTTTCCTGTAATTAACAGGCTGAAATGAATGTTAAAAGCCCGGCAAATAAATAGTGATTTATTAGCACATTTATTAAGTAAATTTCTGAATGTGTCCACTCCGCCAAAACAATTCTGGTAGCTGCAAAGAGTAGTTCTTTTAAACATGTATATTAAAATGTTGAATGGTACCCATAATGTCCACCATGACTTTCATTTGAAAATATGGGGGGGGGGAACACTCAGTGCGTAAAAAAAACAATAGAAATGCCAGCCGCAAAACTGATGCATATTGCATGCACGACCATTAAACATACCGACTGAGCAAAGAACTGTAGTTTCTTCTCCTCGGAGTGAAGCAGTCCTGGTTTCTTCCGATCTTGAAGCACCACCGTGGCTTTCTTGTTGTCACCTGCAGCCCATAGGATGTCCACCAGAGCCAGCAGGAAGGCTTGCTTCCTTTCCTCGTCCTCTGGCTTGAGACGGAACGCACTAAAACACACAAAAATAGTATCTCATTTTACATTATTTAAATATTATTTTTAAGTTTATAATATCTCTCTGGAGATGATGTCACAGCTTTGTCACGTTAGATTTGGAAAGTCAATCACAAGTCCATCACAAGTCAATCACAAGTTAATCACAAGTCAGTCACAAGTCAATCACAAGTCCATCACAAGTTAATCACAAATCAAACACAAGTAAATCACAAGTCCATCTCAAGTCAATCACAAGCTAATCACAAGTCACTCACAAGTCGAACACAAGTCAATCACAAGTCGATCACAAGTCCATCAAAAGTCCATCACAAGTCCATCACAAGTCCATCACAAGTCCATCACAAGTCAAGCAAAGTCAAGTACCAGTAAAAAAAAAGTCAAGCACAAGTCAATCAGACGTCATCACAAGTCTATCACAAGTCATCAAAAGCCATCACAAGTCTATCATGTCAATCACATGTCAAATCACAAGTCAATCACAAGTCAAACACAAGTCAATCTCAGGTGAATCACAAGTCCAACACAAGTTTTATAGAAAAGTCATCCTGTCTCAATTCATGTAGTAGGCTATTATTATGATCTCCAACAAAAGCAATTCTTTTGTCATCGTTCATCCCTTGTTATTGCCATTTGACTTGTGATTTTACTAGTTATTGAATTGTGAAGTCTCTATAACAACTCATACATTGCCACAGCATTTGTTTTTAAATGCCATCTCCTTTCAGTTAGGAAGTTTTAAATCAATACAACAGACTATAGCCTTTTGCTCAATGCCAGATGACACCTATCACAAGTACTGTCTTCTCAGGAGATACCGGAAGCAAAACGCGACAAATGTAGCACATTGTCTGACAGCTTTGACACCTACGTGTCTTTCATAGTCAACTACACAATCATGTAACGATGGGTGTAAAAATGATCACGGGTAAAAATAGAAAAGACCGGAATGACGGCAGGTGCAACTCCAGCGCTGGAAGCTGACTGGCAAGTCTGTATGATGATTGATTGGCAGTGAGATGTTGTCTGATCACAGACGTGGACTTGGGCTGAATATCAACGGATGTGTTTCACAATAGAGTGCACCACTAACAGGTTCACCACACAGTGGCCATGGTTTTGTAGCGAATTATAGGGAGAAAGTTGACATTAGTGCCAAAAACGTCATTCTTTTTGCACAAGGACTCGACAGATTTGACCCTTTTGGGTGGTTGTGTGGAAAGTTTTAAGTTTGGTTCCATCAAAAATGATGAGTTTATTTACAAGGCTTCCACATGTATTTGTGTTTCGTTGGTACTGCATGACAACACGTAAATAACAGCCTGATAATAAATGTACACGTATGCAGGACATCGCATAATTTCAGATACTGAAATTATATGTGAATTCAATATTCGGTTTTGCCCTTCACCGACGTATTGTTAAGTTATGCGATTGACTTCCAACCACTGTTATTTCCTGCTTAAGGAAAGAGACATTCATGTATGATGTGACACTATATGATGTGACACTGAAATTGCTGTTATGCGAGGAAAATGGCACAAAAGCACCAAATTCATTTGAAAATAAAATGTCATACTCAGAGGACCAATTTATGAAAATGGAGCATGTGGGTTTATTTACCTTGAAACATCTAGGGAGTCGGTCTCATCCCGCAGGTAATGCACTCCTTCATGTTGCACCTTATCAAACAAGAGATGTCTGACTATGTGAACCTGTATGGCCATGATCACCCCCCGTGCTTTGTCCTGGTAGAACAGGAGAAAAATGCTACATTCTCAATTTCTCATAAAAGTTGGTCCCAATTGTGAAACTTTTTATCCTGTACATCTGAGTACCCTTGAATGTTAATAGGAGCCTAATGCAATACATAGAGGCAATTTCTCGCTACGTTTTATTGAAAAACATTCAACAAAGGCCCGTCCAATGGTTGTCTACATTACTTTTATTTCTTTATTTGGGGTGGGGGGGGGGGCATGACAGACTTCACCGGGAATTGTTTGTAAGAATACCAACGTAAGGCTCCTAAATGTGTTTGTGTTGAACGCACGTTACAAAAAATGACAGACTTTTATAGGCCAGACTGAAGGATAGTACGCATTTCAAGGATGTAACAAAATACGGCTCAAACATTAATGCATAAAAACATACAGAACAATTATCACTAAAAAAAAAAAAAAGTTATATATGGCATCTTTGCGATATTTTTTATATTCACACTTGTCCACATCCTTCCTGTTCCACCTTACTATACGGACTCACCCGTGGGCAGTACAGCCCATAAGAAAAGGCTCCCTTTATGCTCTGCCATTGGAAGCAGCTGCGTTTCCACTCCTCATCGAAGGAGAACATGCGTGTGCCAAACAGCACCTGCTTCAGTTCCTGCCAACAGTCATAATGAAATGAAGAGCTAGATTAATCCTACATGTAACTTTGTGACCTATACAGGGCGAGTAAAAAAAAAAGAAACCCAAATGTGGGGACCATTGTTTTAGTGAAGCTCTACATGTAGCACTTTCAAAATCTAGGATATGAAGGCCCAATCCATAAGCTTTCTTTTAGTACAAGAATCATTCAAATCACTCATGTACTTTTTAAGTTACGGAGTTTTATACACAATTGCCGTTTTAAGGTTCTGTCCACGGATCACAAAAAAGTTCAGTGTTCTTTCAGCAGAACGAAAACTAATTACATAGGGATGTGTGTGAATTGTTTTCGTTTTGCTAAAAGAATGCACACCTTTTTTTGTGATCCTTGGACAGAACTTTAAAATGGTGGTTGTGTTTAAAATTCTGTAACTTCAAAAGTACATGAGTGATTCAAATGATTCTTGTACTAAAAGAAAGCTTATGAATTTGGCTTTCATGTCCTAGATTTTGAAAGTGCTACAATGTACTTGCAGAACTTCAATAAAACAACAGTCCCGACATGTGGGTTTCATTTTTTTTTACTCACCCCTGTATTGTATCTACTTAGACTATAGTGTAATGTATTTGAATACACAAGTTTTGCTTTTCTTTTCCTTTTGGTGGTTTAATTTTATCTTTTGTCTTTTAAAAATATATTTCAGTGCTATAGGCCTATAAAGGCTTTTATTTATACTTGTGTATTCTGGGTTAGTTTTGGCAACAATAAATTTAATGGAAATCAATGTAATTTTGAGTCGAATGACAGAAACACCTACGAGAACTGGTAAAATGTACTGGTACCAACAGAATAAAATAGATTTGGAAATTCAGCCACATTATTTTGTGATTGTTTTTTTTTTTGCATGTGAGCAGTCTTTTTGTGTGTATTTCAGCATTTCTTAATTTTCTTTAACAGACAAATTAGGGCAAAAGGCAAAACAAAAGAAGGAAAGGGATGGCAAAAGTCATGGTAAACATTTTGTGAATATTTTGAAAAATATTTCCAAAACTGAATCAACTCACCAGAGCCGTTTGATAATCCAGTGGCCGGCCCGGGAGTTTGGAAGCGTTGGAACCCAACACATCCGCCATGTCTGTCTTGGTTTCTAAAACCGATGTAGTGAATGCGCGGGTGCGCACGGGGCCCTGCAGGGGGGAAAAAACAACAAAACATTCCCACTCAATGGAAAATTGAAATTGTCATGAAAGGGACTATTCAGGACAACTAAAAGGAGAATTATTGACGTGAATAATGAGAACGCAAGCCAGGCTCCAACATTTATGCTGTATCTTAGCAACGGATATAAGGTGTTTATGTCACAACAATAAAGTTAACACGGTTGGGCTTTTTGAGGGGAAAATCCCCAGTGCATTGTGTGTGTATTTTTTTTGCAAAAGAATTAGAGCATATCCATACAAAAGAAGGGGGGGTACATTTCAAATCAAATTTCAAAAAATTTATGGAAGATGGTAGCAGATCAAATACAGTTTTTGCCAATTCTGAAATAGATTTAATAGAATTATTATTTGTTTCAAGACCATAAACAAGCAAGGCACAAGGAACAAATTGATGGTACAGCTACCTGCTAGCTCCCCAAAAAATAATCTGCATAAATTTACATATCTTCATAAATTTACATATATACATGTGTTGTTGTTCATGATGATATCAATTGTTATTATTCCATTTAATTTTATTACTATTTGTTCTACTGTTTGTTTCAACAGAAATAAAACAGCCACTGAAAAACTGTAAAAAGGCCTACTGGACAAGCAAACCTGTACAAATGTAGGTTGAAAATCAAATATCTAGACAACAAATTTCTCATCTTATGGGAAAGACAGAAATACATCAAAACATATCCACAGCGATGGTTAGATAATAATGTCTATCAGGGTTTATCACAATGGAAAACATCCCTTGGGATGTGACGTTAATTTAGCTGTGGGAGTCTACCTTGAATTTCCCACACATAGAAAAACTTTCAAAGGCTCTTTTGAATCCAACGACACTGGACTATTGGAAGTGGAACACCATAAAAAGAGGATAATAAAGATCGCTCAGCAGGCTTTGTGAGTGTCAAGGAAGGGGTCAAGGGGGCAGAAGCAAATTGTTTGGGGATTTTCCAGAGGGGGAATAAATTTCACTCAGTAGTATAGGCGACTTGATAGCATGGTTGATAATGTACACAGACAAATGTACATGTACATGACACACTATGATGGGAGGCAAGATAACTTGTTTGTGCAGTTTTGGTCATGAGGCCAAGTTGGCCTACCATTTTACCGTCCAATTTTAAATAACACAAATTGGACACTAGTTTTATTAAACGAGACTAATGGCTAAATGCTAGCTTGTGAATTGTACGCTTATTTTGTTTGTGATTTTCTTTTAAATTCTCATCAAATCATATTATCTAAACTATCACTGACTAACTTAGTGTATATGTAACATGTGTAATAATTAGTGGAATGGCCTATTTACAAAACGTAGCTTCAAAGGAAAACATCTTAGCTAAAGCCTGGCCTGCAAAATTCTTATTCTTAACTGCTGAGATACCTAAATGTACATGTATTTATAACTTCTTTCAGTACCCGACTATGTATACAGTGTTTTAACGTGGGTGAAGGGCAAAACCTAATTTGATTTATATCACCCTGACGCAAAACACACAAAAAAAAAAACATCTTATAATAACTTCATTCTTGATTGCCTTAAAAATCCACAACGTCAAGCATTTACCTCAAAAAATTGAAATGCACATTTATTCACAATGCATGTGCTCAGTAAAGCTCTATAATGAATCAATTGTGAAAGTTGAAAATCATCAACAGAAAACATAACACTGACAATATTTCAAAGCTTTACCAGCAGGATAGATCTTGAAAACAATTCAATAAACACACACCTAAAGTTAGAAATACAAATGAGGGAAAATAAAATTATCGTTTTTGATAGCACATCCATTTTGTGTACACAAATACTTCAAACATTGTACAGATGTAATACCTGTAGATAAGCAATGTGCTTGAGTGATATACCGGTATATCCAATTGAAAATGACTGAATGCTTATCATAGGAAATACAACTAATGTAAGCAATGGGCGGACAAATTATCAAATGCAAACGTGCAATGAGTGCTCTTTGCACACTGCACCCTGAAAGGGTGACAACTTAATAGGATTTTTTAATGCAATATAAACAGCAATTCTGAAATAATAAACAGAACTGCTAAAAATAAATGTGGAGTGTTCTGCTACCAGGACTTTACAATATAACTATGTTTTAGACATTTAATAAATTGGAAATAAATTTAAACTGAAGGTTTAGAACTTCATGTCAAATAGTACATATTTTGCATTTCAATCATTGCCAGAAAGAATATTCCATCTCAAAATCATATGGCAGAAAAAACCTGGGAGAAAAAAAATCAAATGCATTTAACAAAAACGAAAAACTACAGAACTGCTAGGCTACCACAATAAAGTCCGATTTGTACCAATTTTTGCATCATCAGAATCACTGCCAAAAACTCCTTTTCTTTCTTTTTTCCATTTCTAAGCTCAAGAGCAATTCCTAAAAATGTACAAGATATGCTCGATCATTCTGCAAAATATACAATAATATTCCAAAAATTGCCTAAGAAGCAAAAATGAATGGAAAAAACTTGACTTAAAGGAAAAAATCCAACTAATACAGGGCGTTTTGAGTTTTATATTTAATATGAATGCATCATCACATATTAATTTGTATGAATCTACAAACAATGAGAGTCCAGTCATTAATCATCCACTTGTCAAGACTGAACACCAGCTGTGTGGACAAAAAAATTTAAAATCATTTTATAATTCATTTGATTAACTTTAAAAAAAAATGTAAACATCATTTGCATTCATAATTCTAACAAGCTGGTTCTCAATGTACATCCTTGTGGTAGGTACTATAATTGTTACCATGACAACATATAAAACTCTTTAGAAAACCCAAATATTTTTTCCACAATCTGTGGTATTAAAGTGATCTAATGATACTTGTACTGTTGCACACCCACCTGCCCACCCCCAAAAAAATCAAATCCATTACTTATTTATACCCAGTTTACATTTGCATATTATCTAAACAGATTGATTTATTTACTTGTTGCAACCAAAGTGCTCATAAAATATTTTGAATCCGATATGCTGTTTATTCCAAGCGAGCAGTAGCACCTTAAATTTGCTACCTGTAGGTCTTCATTAAAAAATTGGACCTTCGAAGTGTCCTTCTATGTACAAAAAGTAACCTTGACATATGGTTGACTAGCATTCAGGCAGGTTGTGTGCAAGACTGTTACAACATCAACAAAATACATTCAGTAAAAGTTGCCCCACAAAATCTACAACTAAAGTGTACATCTCATAAACTTACCAATTAAAAATCCTAGCTCGGGATGGACAAGAATTCCTCTGAAAATTTTCCAAAATCTGTCAAACTGTTTGTATCACATCAGTTTCCAAGTTGATGAAGACAGGAGGGGTTTAAAAATAGCCTTGAGCAGAGTAACATGTAGTCCTGGAGGCTGTTCCAGAATGAACTAGAGCTGGCTCGTGAAGACAACACTTGCCCTGACCCCAAGCCCAAAGCATGCACCGTAGTTTTATGGGTGTGTTCAGTGGCCCGGAGCAGTTTTTTATGAGGCTAGATCTAGACGGACTGCCTGACTGGCTGTGTTGTACCCATTGCCTGAGGAAATCTGTAATGTGGCAGCCCTCTTTGAACTTCAGAGTCATTTACAGATGGGGAGATATCGCCTCCCCTCCTTGCAAGTGGAACAGGCCTAAATGCAAATTTATGGTTAAAGGGGCACTAGTGTGAATTCTTTCTTGGTTAACTTTTAAGGAATGGACAGTATCAGGAGTTCAAGTACAAAATAATGATGTAATCTGCTTGATTGGATTTGGAATTTTTTTTAATTTTTTTTTAGTTATAAATTCTTCTTTCAAATATGAGTTTAATCTGATGAATATTTTTTTTTATTTAGAGATGTACAGTTGGTGAGTTGAACTTGGTAATCTTTGCAAATTTTGAAAATGCTAAATTCAATTATGAGCATGAAGTGTTAACTGAGATTTTGTTTCACCGAAAGGAAATGTTTTGGCTGGATATAGACATAGGTTCACCGTAAATGTTGAAACAAATTAAATTACAATAGAGATGTAAAATGACTGTGAAGCGGAGCGTAACTTTACACTACATCAGTATTACATACTTTGCAAAACTGACTGCACTAGATACAGCCCCTTTAACCTGTTTTCAAGCACCTGCCAAACTTCCCAAGAGAAACAACAAGGAATACAACATCAAACTGACAGGTGATGACTGGAGAGGAAGGCTAGCAGTGAAAGCTGGATCTGCAGGGACAGTTTCAATGACTGGCCTCCACTCATGTAAACATCCTCGTTTAGATCAATGTCCATCACAGGGACAAGCAGGTGAATTGAGCTGTAACTTGTCCCTGACAAGAATCAATATGTGGACACAAGACAAACCGAACTGCTTGTAGGCATGCAAAATTGTACAGCTGTGGTCTATGGATTTTAGTTTTGGTGGATGTACCGGTACATCTACTTGTATTCAGAGCACCTTTGGAAATGCCCCTTTAATATTATGATGTCCATGGGACAATATACGTGTAACTGGGGGTCCTACCCACTGTGTACAGAGCATACACTCTCGCTAAAATGCTCAAACATTGGACTTGGGGAATTTTCACTGGGTTGTAATAATAATTGGCCTCACGTTTCCCAATGTAAATAGTATGAAAGTGACACTTCTGGGTAGACATAGCAATACCATGGTAAGCACAGGCAGGGTCTGTAACATTCACTGTAGTAGTGTATGAAAACTGTATGGGTCATTCTATAAGTATAGGGTCCAAAGTGTGACATTTTTTTCTGTCCCTATTACCTTGATACATTGTCATTTGTCATTCAAGTATCATAAAAGGAATGCCTTCCAACAATCTTTTATTTGTTGGGTAGGTAGTTTGCTATTCATAATCACTCTAGGGGGATGACTGCATTAAAATGACTGCATCAGAATTATAAAAATCATATCGGTTGTAACAGGGAAAGGGAAAAAATGGACGACAAATTTTTAGGATGACCCACACAATGGCTCTGAATCAGGCCGACTTTAAATCAAAGCCTACATGTGTACTCTGAAGCCAAAACCTTCAAGAAATCTACAACAATAACAAACTTTATCTGGAGCTATGCACTCTGCAAATTTGAAATGTAACACTGTGTCACACAATTGATTATTTTTTGCTGTCATTTTCTTTCAATTGCAATGGCGGAACTGCCTATGTATCCAACTTTGAGGTCCTTTTCTGTTAATCCAAGGTTGCTTGGAAACATGTGTGTTAAACTACTCATCAGGTTTAATCTCTTTGCAGACCTAGTTAATATTTAACCTGCACATACACAATTTGAAAAGATTCATTTCCTTAATCGACTAATTAGTTACAAATTTGCCATTAAAAGAATCATTTTGTGCAAAACATCATCATTAGAGGCCTGCCTTGCTAATGGGTAGTTGCTAGGCAAACAATGTCTCCCTTGCCTGGTAAACATGCCCTATGTCAACACATCACTTAAAGAGGCACGCTTATCAGACAATTAAATTGAAAATCATTTGAAATACTATATGTATAGACTTCTCCAAACCCTAAATCAAATTTTGATCAGAAATAAAAACATAACATGTATATTTCAGTCTTATTTATGTTTCTTTTAAATTAGACATTGTTTATACACATAAAACTTTCGAGCTAAAAAGTATGGTTCTCCTTTTTGACAAATACAACATTTTATGACTCCTGCCAATATTGTGAACTTAATTTATAATGTATTTAATTTTTACGAGACCTGTGTGCATGTTGTAACCAGTGGTGATTATTTTAATTGTCAATTTGCAATATCAATTTTTATTCAACCAAACACATAAAATGACAAACATATTAAAACCTTTATCATTCCTCAAAAATTAAGTATTCTAAAGACCACTTAAGGTATGATTTTAGATGCAAAACAGTGTCAAATCGTTTTTAAAAAATTACATGTTTGCCCAGCAGTGAGCATATTTGTGTCAAACGAGGGCGGTGTTTTGATTATCTGGACAGTCTTTTTCTGTTGCTTTTTTTTTTTTTTTTGAGATCATGTACAAAGTGAAATTATGGGATCGTATAAAATCAGTTTGTTCGTATGTTTTTTCCTCGGATTGTTCTTACCTTAAATTTGAAGTTTCCTAAGACACCCGTTCCTATCTCGACTGACGATGCCATTCGGGTCAGTTTATCCATATTGGCCTTGTGGGAATCCCCCGTAGCCATTCTTGATTCAGGCGGTTGCTTTTTGGATGCACTGGCCATTCCAATTCCAGATGGGAGCTTCTTAAAGGCTAGTTTGATACTCGATGATGCTACTGCTGTTCCTCTTCCAGAGAGCAAGAACTGGTTTCCCTATCAGGCTTTTCAAATGCCAGCAGGCTGGGAACGACTTGATGAAGTGATGCTCTTCCCCTTCCAGAGAAGAAAACTCTTGGCCTATAAGGCTCTTCCAATGCCAGCAGGTTGGATGCTGGTTGATATTAGATTTAATGTGTGCATCGGGGATGAGTGTTGTGTGAGAAAGTTGCACCTGGCGTAGCGATTGGACTTTATTGTTGACTCAGTGCGGTAGCTTGACAAAGCATCCCTGTGTGGATAAAACAAGAAGGGGAATAGTTTGGTTGAAATTAGGACGCGACATAAATCATTTTCTGTATTTAATAGGAAATGACATACTTCAAATATTCAGATTAATGAAAGTAGTTTCCGATGTCACTAAAACCTCCTTTGTAATAAAAACTGTATAAATTTGAATATGGGCAATATGTTGTGAGAATTTTGTGTGTGCATGCACTCAATTTTTTTCAGCTCAAAATTTGGATTTTTGATCCTCCCCATCTCAGCTCAGCCAAACAGATCTCAACTCCATCCAAATTAAAGAACAAGTTGTAATATTTGTGATCTCATCGAAATCAAACCAACGAACAAGATTCAAAATGACTTGCTCGCATGTAAAATACCACACTATAAATAATTGGTATTTTTTTTAGTAAATGTTTGGAAAGAATGCAGTACTATGCCACATTTTTGTGTCAACATTAAATACATGTACACGAGGCACCTCAACAATGCTTATTGCAATATAAATTTAAAAATCACAAAAGAGAGAAATGCAACATGTGTAAACTTAGAAAATAGTGCCTGCTATAAATTCATGTAAATACAACCATGACTACATCATGCTGGAACAAATTCACCACTCCTGTAAACTTTGTACCCAAACAAACTAACATTGAAATATTATTTACATTAAAAAATATTCTAATGTAAAGGTCAAATGCTGCGACCTTTTTGACAAATAAAACTCCAATGTGAGGCCCATATGATTGATGATTCTCATTGCAAATGACAGGGAAAGATTTCCATATACGAAGTTCACTCAACAACCCGTGTACAAACCCTATGAGATTGGACTGAAAAATTCTAAGTGTTTTCTGAGAAAATGCTTGTATTTTCTCACTGCTCAAATTGACTTTGATGACATGAAATTGCTATCTGGGGGCTTGATAGTCAATACAGAGGAAAATTAGTGAACTTCGCATATGGTAATCTTGCCAATGACAGAGTCTGCATTAGTCCAAAGTTTAACAATAATATTATTAATATTAATAACAGAAAATGACAGATATTTGTCACAACTTCCCATATACTTTGTACACTGTGAACTACCGTCCACCAGCCACCATGAAGAGGCGTCTTTCCATTGCAATGCAGTTTTTTTTAGTCGACTTCTTAGCATGAACAAATTATCAAACTCTAGTGTTACGTAATCAGATAATGTTCCAACGTTGTGTAGTAACTGAAACCATGCTGAAACTTACCTTCACTCATTCACCTTGTTCAATCGGATATCTCTGCTCAAGTTTTCGACAGCAACATTAGCGGTCGCACCAACCATAACCCTCCACACAAGTGAGGCATTTTAATCTTCATTATTTTCAGCGTTGGTCAATACTTATCGACATCGAAAGCAAATAACAAAGTTCAAGTTTCGACGCTTTTTACCCCGCGTATGTAAACTCGGATTGAAAATGATGGAGCGAACCGAAAAATTGAAGGGCGCCCTCATTTGGTTAAGTTTTGATATTGTTATGAGGGTACAAGACGGTACAAGACCCGGTGTGACACCGGCAAAATAGATTCCCATAGAACCCTATGATAATTACGCGTACTTGCAACAATTATTTAAAATACTCACAACTCTCCAAGGTATCTGAGTCACCCCTCGAATTAAAGCTTATTTCATCATCTTTCATTTTCTGTCCATTATTTTGGAGTTAATGATTTTGGGGAGAAAATTTCATCCAAAGATGATCACCCCTAATTAAACCAGTCCTGAAGCCCATCGACATTTCGAAAACTATGATGAACGCCTACGCTTCGTCACAAAATAGAATCACTTTAGGGCCTAATTTCATCCAAATTCACAGAAATAGGAGCTGGCAGTCCGATCCTCTGTACGGCTTTCATCCTCATTTTGTTACAAATCCTCAAGTTCACTGCCCTCAAATGCTCAGTAATGCCTGAGAATTTGAGGGCGTACAATCGTGATTGGCGCGCGTGGGCAATTCTAGTTCTGGGCCTTTTTACAGATCTGCGCCCTAATATTTTGGATATCCTTTTACCTTTTTCTTCCCTCAGAATTTACTTAGTATGACTTCTGTGACACTCTTCTGTGACAATATCAAAAATAATATGTAAACAATTCTAATTTCGAAATAAGAACTCATTTCTTTGTAAGTTTGTACTCGTTTCCGTCTGCCAAACCCCCCACCGCTCCACCCAAAGCCTCTTCTGTGCCGCGCGCACATTGATTTGTGTTAGAACTGAAATAAAACAATTTGAAATGATCGTTTTTCTTATCTTCAGGGAGTCAACCTTTACTCTTTTATTTTCGTTTGATATAAATCGTACTGCTTCACATTTACCGTTTGATAGCGTTTGTTCCATGTAAACGTGCCGGCAAACCTTTAAGGAGACCGAATTTTAAATTCCTCGACAAAAGTTTTTTGTACACAAATTGAAAAGCAACTAATATTTCAATACATATGTATTAAAGATGCAATATGATGATACACGGTCTGAACAGGTGTAATATTATATCGATTAGCATAAAAACAAAATCGTGAATTCTGATCGCCAATTCATTGCTTGTTGATTACAAAGTAACCAACTTGTGACTACTTTTAATTTTTTTAAAGGGTTTCTTATCCTTGAAAATATATCGGTATGTCGTTGCATTTCAACTAAATTAGCTCAGTCTTTTTTGGTAAGTGAGTAATAGTGCCTATCGCCGAGGGCGTCAACTTGTCGCATTGCGGCCAACGCCTTGGAGAACTCGCTGGTCTGGTACCGCAGGTGCGGCTCCTCGCAGACTATGGCCTCCTGCACGACCTCCGCCACTTCGTCTGGTGTCTGTATCGAACCAATCAACTGCTGGGCTTCGGGTGATGAGAACCGGAAGAGGAAGGCGGCTGTCGTGATGTCATCAAAGCCCGCTTCTTTGGGCGTGGTGGTGACGAATTGTAATGGGTCGTCCACGGATTTGGTCATGTTGGTTTTTACCAATCCCGGTTCGATAAGGACAGCCCTGAAACAGCAAAGACTACCAATTTAGTGGAATTCTGACAATTTATAATTTACTTCACGCGTTAGCGAAGGGAACTTTTTGATGTAGGCTAATAAATACTGCAGAAACGTAAAAGTTCATGTACATCAAAAGGACTTTTTAGGGGAAGGGAACAAGAAATGAGGAAGTCAGGACAAATTCGGAAAGCAAGGTAGGGGTAAATTGACGCTTGGGGGCGCTGTTCAAAAACTGAATTGCAAAATTTTCCAAGAATTTTCTGGGATTGATACTTCGGACACATGGCATGTTGTAGGCCATAATATTAAACTTTCTAATATTGCATTCAAAATTTGTCCGTAAGTTTTTGCAGAAATATTTCCGTCCCTGCAACCATAATCGTCCCTATATTATGCAGCGGGGCGCTGTAAACATTCAGTACGTCCATTTTATTTCGAACCTTGGGCGACGAGGCTTGTGCTCCCCCACAAAATAAATCCAAAAGAAAAGAAATCGCTCCGCGTCCACGTTATTTCATTGTTATCAGTTCGTTTGAGTGCCTACTTTCGCTTACTATGTACTATAGCCGACCATCATTGATTGTTAACACTTCAAGGATAGGACCCAAACCTATAGCTGCAAAGAAGTCTATACTGTAGGCGTATCTAAACTCTTTCAAACCGTCACAAAGCGAATAAACAGGCTTTAGACTGCATGTTACCTTGAAATTCTTCTATCTCTTTGCAAGTTGGACGGATATAGTCCGCTTGACAAAAAAGAGCACACTGTATTGAAAATCACCGTACGGATATCAGCATTTCAAGCTTGCCGGCCATGGGCACTAATAGATCAGATTTTTGTTCCTTTGCTAATCCACAGTATTAGTCTTTTCTCTCTTTGTTGTCCCCAACCCTAACCCCACACCTCCACGTCACCCCTACTAGGGCCGAGCTCTTACATGATGTTTTTTTAAAATATTTTGAAGAAAAAAGATAAACCGCGTGAGGATGGTGTGTCGGTATTTATTTTCTTGCTTACCAGATGTTATAGAACTTGAGAACAGGCGCCAACGATTCGGTGATTCCCTCGACAGCAAATTTACTGGCTGCGTAGAACGACTGGAACGGTTGACCTAAAAAGAATCAATTTTATTAAGAAATGAATGAAAATTATATTGATTCACGGCACACCTGCTTTCAGACTTATATCAGTAATCACAGTTAGGTTTGGTGTAAATTAGGCAAGAAAAAGAATCTGCAATCAATGTCCTCCATTGCATTCCATGGTCACACATTATTACGATCCATTAAATAATTGTTTCTGGCTTAATTTTAACTAAATTTTACTTCTTTAAAACTTGAGGAAGAGGTTGCACCATGCATTTAGGTAGTTTTTATCAAGTTTTGGTTCATTTTCTTTTCCGGACCATTCATGTTGGACAGTGTATACGATAGAAAAATCTTTCATTCTTGTAAAAGCGGGATTATAATTATTGTTACTTCAGTTTTAACAAATTGACTTTGCCTTTTTCATCGACTGCAGTACGTAGTCTTACTTTCGAGGCCGAAGATGCTTGACATGTTGACGATCCGTCCTGCCTTCCTGGTCTTCATGGAGGGAAGGACGGCTCGAATCATTCTCACTGTCCCCCAGAAATTGACATCGAACAGGGCCTGGGCTTTGTCCAGAGACGGTAGTGAGTCCACGGTTTCCCATATCATCAGACCAGCATTATTCACTTGTTCGTAAAGAAAAGTTATGACAATAAGACAAAAGAGGATCAGATTTTCTTGAAAAGCTCCCCAATCCCGAAATATTTGTTTCAATAGTTATTTTCTAGTTACTCATACAATCGATTTCGCTATAGTCAAAGCGGTGTTTGATGTACCGTACGTGCGTGCTCTTCGAATTCAAGTCCATCAAGCATCGTATCCACTTACCGGCTGCATGTGTTTCCTGGACCACCGAGGGCTAGATTAGTGTCTGTTTGTCTGTCAGTCTCTCTGTCGTGGTGTCTGTCAGATTGACTGTCTGACTGACTGAGTCACTGACTAATCTTTAACTGAGACAGTTGGACTAGGCATATAGGCAAGCCAAGGGTTGTTAACTCGGCTCCCTTATATCCCTGTCCTGTAACACGGCTGATCCATCATTGCAAGGGATCCAGAGGAAACTCTGTTAACTTGCAGTAGAAGTACTCGAACTTACCCAGAACATCAATGCGGCCTTCTTTCTCCACGATCTCATTCACCACGCCCTGCTGGTCCCCGGCCTGGCTGACATCGAGTTCACGAACGAACAGAGTCTCACCGAGAATCCCGCCACTTTCCCCGCCGGCCGCAGCCTCCAGCGGCCCCCGTCTCTCCGCGGTTGGGTCCCGCATCGTGGCGTAAACTCGGAACCGTCGCTCCGGGTCTTTAGCGAGGAGCACCGCGGTGGCTAGACCGATGCCGGCGGAGCAGCCGGTGATCAGAACGATGACCTTGTTGTCAGCTTTACCTGCCATACTCGCTTCCTTCCACTCAGTTGCCCTAAATTATTGTGTCAGTGTAACGACAAAGTGCCGTGCTTCCCCAACTCCCTCGCTATCAGCTTCTGTCGAACTCAGTGAAAGCACTTTTCACACTTTCCTCTTTCGCACACACAGCATGCAGTTTACCGGGTGAAGCTAAAATAAACAAGTTGTTCACCTTTGCATCATGATATATACTGCGGCAGGCTTGGCATCTGATCCTAGGTTTCCTGTCACGTTTACGTTATTGATGACGATTTAGGGTTATGGTTCAACAGTTCGGACAGACGAGTTTAGGCTGCGGCCCGCAATTTGAAACTCGCACTTATAGGGTCCAAGGCAATCGGAAGCGATCGAACAGACAATACCAGATAAAGCTACCGGATAGTAAGTTGGCATATCTTATTCAAGGTCGGATGAACTTATGGATGAAATAGAGATCGATTAAAAAATATATATATTTACAAAAAAAAAAGTGGACACGTGCTTCGCGGCATTTTCCACCTCCGTATCCCACCGATCCTTTTCTTATTGTCGTGAACTTCACAATATTCGGGTGCGCTATGCGTGTTAAGAATTTGTTTTGAAAAACAGTTTGCCTTTCAAATAATCCACAAAGGGACTCGGAAACTTACTAGGTGCATCTAACAATTTTTATAAAAGTTGTACCAAGAAATTGACTGGAGCGGGCTTTGAACCTGCGACCTCCGGATTGCCGTTCACATAATGATTAGTTTTAACCACATTTCTCGGCCCAAGAAGTAGTTTACTTCTCGTTTCTTACAGGAGTAAATTGATGTCCAAGTTAACTGGAGACAAAATAAGTCTTAAGATCCAGTTAAGATGAAGTTGTTTTTGTTCCATAAAAGTTGACAGTATTTAGAGTTGCATTTTTCGAGCAAACACGTTATTTTAGTTATACTATGTATATTTTGTTATTTTACGTCTTTTCTTGATATTCAACCGACTGGTGTTATAATTGTGTCAATAAAAACGAAATATCGATTCACCAGTGTAAGGCTTTTCTCCGTGTTTATTGACGATGGGGACCACGTGACTGTTTGTGTAGCGCGCCCTTTTTAGAAAGGAAAGTTATAGTTTCCTGGAGTTGGGCTTACGAGCGAAGTACTTTTCGCGCTTTAACACTGACAGTGATCAAAGTTAGTATTTTGAAAATATTTGACAATATGCTTGTTACTCACATACAGTGTTATCTAGTTCGACTAATCATTAGAAAACATTTCAGTTTAATACAACATGCATCGCTTGAGTTTTTGCCCCATGTTGTTTTGTTCCATGAAAGTGTCGACATTTATAAGAACGACATTTTTTCGGGCTTAATACATGATATTAATTTGGTCATATTATTTCTGTTATTTTGACGATTTCTCCTGATATTCAACCGACTTGTTTTTATTTCGTGTTTACCAAAATGTTGTGATAACCATTAATTTTGTGCAGCGCCCCTCTTTTGAAAGAAAGTTTTAATTTGCTTTAGCTGGTCTTGTATTTTTTTTGCGAAAAAAAACAATATTTGCCTCCATATACAAAAGCATTGTGTAATCTAGTTTGGCTAATTATTAGAATAAATTACAGTTTAATTAAACGGATATTTATTGAGTTATTGTCCGCACATAAAACAGTCGTAGAGATCATTAAACTTTTTGTCACATGACACACAAAGCTCGATCACCTGACCGGCCACCGGAGCAACACATGCGGTCCCACAATGGCTGTTCACAGGCTCGCGGTGCTCATCTTTCTCACATTTTTCGTCGGTTTGGCCTGGTCCTTACCGCGATTTCTCCATGGGAGACCCCGGGGTGGGATGCTTGGAGCCCCGAGGAGACGATCAGACGGTTCGCTGCCTCCCGATCAGTGGTTGGAACAGAAACTAGATCATTTCAACGATGCCGATCTCAGGACTTGGCAACAGGTAAGGTAGCACTAGCTGTAACATTAACAAGGTCCATCTCTCAATTCTTTTACAAACACTTTGTCGTATTTTATTTAGGCTTTGGTAGTGAGGGACTTTACTGGAGACCTAACGCAATGATAAGTCATGGATATTTCCTGCTTTTCATTCGTTTTATGTGGATAATCTAGACTAGTTTTCAGAGATTCAAAATGTATACAACTGTGATCCAACTGATGCTCTTTGCACATAGTCTGGGCTTCGTGTTATTTATCACAGGTGTAGATTACAACACAACAGTGAGAACGTTAGTGATCACAGCAACAATTAAGGCTAATTATTGCAACACTTGCGGCACAGTTCCTTGTATTATTACTAGTGAATACAGCCGCCAAAATATAATTGTTTTTGCAGCGCTACTTTGTCAACGATACCTTCTTCAAGCCCGGCGGTCCAGTCTTTCTCATGATTGGTGGAGAAGGCAACGCCAATCCTATCTGGATGGTAGAAGGAACATGGGTCGTCATGGCCGAACGACTGGGGGCGCTGTGCCTGATGCTGGAGCACCGATTCTATGGGAAAAGTCATCCTACTCCGTAAGAAATGATCAAAGAAAGCTGGAAATTATCACAGAAAGCTTCATGTTTTTAAAAATTGGGCATTTTTCACATATACTCCTTGGCTTTGTTAATGGCAAAATAAGGGAAGATCGATTTCAAATTTTGACACTTTTTTTTTAATGTGGACTGACCTAGAAACCCTTCAAACACCAAGTGGTGCAATAAATGGTGGCCTTTTGTGGCCCATGTTCAGAGGGTCAGGGGTTCCAATCCTGCTGCTTCCATGTGACAACCAACACCACTATTTTGTAATTCATCAGTCAAACCATTTACAATATAAATACAGGGGAAGTAATAAAGGAGATAAGACTAGCTTGATTAATTCCAGCTCCAGTGCTCATCAGTAAACATTTCAAATTCCTGATGAGCTGTGGAGCTGGAGTTACTGAAGCTAACAGGAGACATGTTTCTGTCAAGCAATTTTTTAAACAGTTTGCAATTATCAACTCGATCAAATGCCTGAGACATATCTAACAACAGGGTATAAACATTGCTCCCATTAAAATTGTAATGAGAAATAACTTCATTCATGATAAAAGTACACTGAGTGGTGGAGGCATGTTGTTTATATCTCCAAACTGAAGATCAGAATTACTTAAAGCACTCTATTCCTTCAAGATAATGACCCAATCAAAAACTTTGCCGACAATGCTACAACGAGTGATTTTCCCTATAGTTGTCATAACTACTTAACAATTTTATCTTGCACTTTGGAATGGGGACAATGGTACCACAATTCATACTTCCTGGACTAATGCCATGAGTTAACATAAACATTAACATACAACAGTTGAACACTTTTGCCAAAAGGAATAATAATTGGCCAGAAGAATAGGAGGAAGTATTGCCATACATCGCTCCCTCAATGCAATCCAGTTACCCCGCCCCCCCCCCCCCATTTGGGCCAAGCAAGTACACATAACCACACCCCTGCCCCACCCTTCTCTACACCCTGCATATTTCACTGTCTGATAGACAATGAAGCCTTATACTCTTGTTTTAATATCCTACACCATTATTTTAGTGATATTTCCGTGGAGAGCCTGAGCTTCCTAAACAGCGAGCAGGCCCTAGCAGACCTGGCCTACTTCAGACAGTACATGGGCATGAAAATGAATGTCACATACAGCAAGTGGATCTCCTTCGGTGGTTCCTACCCAGGTAAACATTAACAAAATGAAAAAAAACCTTTGAATTATCATGGCCAAGTAAAACAATTAACCGATTTCGTGTCCCCACCCCCTTTCTTTTCCCCCGCCTGTCCTTTGTGTTTAAAAATCAAACATTTTCAATATACATGTAGTTTGTTTTTATGTTCTTCCAGCAATATTGTAGCTATGTATACAAGAAAGAATCTGTTAATAGAAAGCATTACAGCTCATTTAAACGTAAAAAATATCAGCAAAAGAGTCAAGAAAATGGAAGAATCCATCTCAGAAAATCTGCCATTTTTACAAAAAGAATTAAGATCAATATATCTAGTGGATGGTTCAAAATCTACAATTATTTTGAATGATCACTGTCTTTAATTAGGTAGTCTCTCAGCATGGTTCCGTCTGAAATATCCTCATCTAGTGGATGGTGCCGTGGCAACCAGTGGACCATTACTGGCCCAGCTAGACTTCACAGGTCAGTCAATATAACAGTCTTAAAGGAAAAGACTTATACGAGGATCTCATTGGATTACACAGTGAGCCCTCTTGTGTCCACTTTTTGGTCACAAACTGAATACAATAAAAGGCTTAGAAGGAAAAAAATACAAATTGAGAATGAAAGAATATCTCCCTTTTGTCGCACATTATTGACTTGGGTATTGGCAATATGCATAAACAATAGAGGGTGCTCTTTAACATTTAAGAGTCTGCATCAGTGAAGGACACTTTGCTACATGGTACAGACTCTTACATCCAATGCACATACACAAGGGATGCATTCTACTTATTTGTACGTTGTCAACAATTTCATAAGCTGATTTTATACTAAGCATTATTTTCTGTTTAAAGCTTTTGTGTTTAGCAAATGTTATCATTTTGAGTTGGTTGCTTTCCATCAGGTTACGTGTCCGTGGTGCGGGATTCTCTGGCAACGAGCCCGCAGGGAGAGATGTGCAACACCAACATCATGCAGGCCACAACACAGGTGGAACAACTCCTGCAGCACCGTGTGGGATGGGCGGACCTGACCAAGATGTTCCAGTAAAGCTGTTGAAATTATTTTATTGATTGACCTAATGATCTGATTGCCGATGTCTAAATTGGACCAGGCACAGAGATTTATGATCTACCAAGGGAAAACTTTTCGTTGGCTTTTTTTATTTTATTAGTGACCTACATTTTTAAACAACTTGTATGAAATATGGAAATACATGTATGCAAGCTCAATTTGGGCAATTTACAAGGTGTTGAAAGAGATATGCCTATTCAAAAACACTTTGATTGAACTGTAACATGTTCATGTCAGGAACATACATGGAAAAATATAGCTGTTCCTCGTTAAATTTCCCCCAATTTTTCCTTCTCTGCAGAGTCTGTAAGCCACTGAATGGATCCAACCCCAACGATGTCTCCAATTTCTATGAGGCCATCGCGGGCAACTTCTTTGGGGTGGTTCAGTACAACAAAGACAATCGTGCATTTGAGGTAAAACTGGAAATCACAACATCAGTCAGTGTTAGTGAAGTGTCCTATTAGTTAATAATCGCAAAAACTTTCAAATTGCCTGCAATATGAAAGTTAAACTATCGTCACAAAAACTCTTTAAGACTTGGTGTTTGAAAACTTGAATTTAACAAATTGGAATCAGTGCAATTTATTGCAGAAAATTGTTGGTCTCCAAAGTGGACTCGACATCCACTTATAGTTATACAAACTTTGGGATGTGCAAATTTGAAAGTTTGAATATATTTGAAAAATAAAGTATACATGTATTATGACATTGTCATTTTTTAAAAACTGCTAGGGAGCGGTAGGCACCGACATCACCATTGACACCCTGTGTGGCATCATGGGTAATACCTCTATCGGCGTGCCCCTGGCGCGCTACGCTGCCGTCAACACACTGTTACTGCAGACGTACGGGGAGAAGTGTCTGGACATATCTTACGATGACATGATCAGTGAGATGAGGCAGACTTCTTGGGAAAGCTCGGCATCTGAAGGAGGTCAGTTCCAAAAACAAAAACAAATCTGGTTAGCAAATAAACCGGTTACCAACCAAAATGTGGTTGGTGGACATTGCTTGTGGCTGGTTGTCCGCTATTTTTTAGTTCAAACATACATAGTCTTGCTGAGCAATTTGTTCTGACTAGCTGCTTGAGAAGAGTATATAATCAGGCCAAACTATACTTGGGCCATTGTTATCATTTTACTATAATTTTGTCATACAGGTCGACAGTGGGTGTACCAGACATGTACTGAGTTTGGTTTCTTCCAGACATCGGATGGCAAGGACCAACCATTCGGCAATGGCTTCCCCGTCAGGTAGTCCCAACTATCATTAGAAAGCTACAGCTACTCACGAGGCCCCCTTTGATGGAGAAACCATTGTGCATGATATTGTACAAAGCAACTGCCCTGTGATGGATCATCTGAACAATAGCTAGCACAATGCTTTCGCCATTGAAGGGGGCCTTCGTGATAGAAGTGACGGTGTGCCTGATTGTCTATATCTGTAGAGTTGAGGCTAGATCATACCGTGTGCAAATGGGAATGTGTTACATAACTGAGAGAATTCACACTTCAAACTTTGAAAACAATTTCAACTCTGGCTAGTTTCACTATGAATGTTGTATTCACTTTAAATTTGCATTAAATATGAACTGGCCTACTGGTTTATTGTTAACAGAAAAAGCAAAATGGCTCCAACCTTGATTGAATTTTGTTGTTTTCTTTTGTAGCTTTTCCCTGCAGCAGTGCTCAGACATCTACGGGAAACAGTTCAACAAGACCACGCTGACTCAAGGCATTGCGCGCACCAACACCAACTACGGAGCCAAGGGCATCCGAGCAACCAAAGTCATCTTCCCAAACGGTTCCATAGATCCCTGGCACTATCTGGGAATCACCAAGGATGTCTCTGAGACTGAAACAGCAGTCTACATCAATGGCAAGTGGCAATCAATTACCTGATTTTAATGAATATTTTCAAAGATCACAATTGGGCGGGGGTCCTGACATGAGTCTATGCAAAACCGATGTCAAGTTCTGCACTTCACACAAATGTGTTTTTTTTTCACAAAGGCAAAACTCAACATTCTGAATACAGTGATTAGTGTATCCTCACTAATCCATATCTTTCTGTCATCGAGTAAAACTGCAAGGAACAAAATATCCTCCTCAGTCCTCACTATAAGTTTTTTTTTAGGATAAGCATGTTAGAAACTTACCAAAATCTATGTTTTTACTGATGACACCTTGTTGATGTTCGTGGTTTGTTGAAAACTTAACGGCGTGACTGCCACGACGCATGGATGTAAAGCATGGATATATACATTATAGGTTGGCGCAGACATCTAGGAACTTTTAAACTCTCCATGTCTTGTTCCCAGACCCATTTTCATAAAATGCTTGGTTCTTTCGTCTGGAGTGCTAAATGGCAACACAGAGCAACCGAGGAAAACTCACATATGCATGCTAATGAAAATTATGATACAAATCACCAAGTGTCACACACTGTCTGTTGAGAAATCGTTATACCAAACGTTTTTCTACAAATTCTACTAAATGAAATGATTTCAACTTTTTCATTTTCTGTTAACAGGTACTGCTCACTGTGCCAACATGTACCCAGCACTACCCTCGGATCCCCCTCAGCTTGTACAAGCCAGGGAGACCATCTTCAAAGCTGTGGAGGCCTGGATCCAATAAGAACGGCATCCAATCATTTGATCGCAAATTGTACAAGAAGGCTTATTTTGTATTAATTTCTACTTGAATTTTTGTTGCAATTATGATATTGTAAAATTTTATCATTTATTAAATGAATTATTGATTTTGTATGAAATACAATGTCCTCATCTCTATAGTACTACTGCAATCAAATCATGTCAATCACAAGTATCATCACAAGTCAAATCACAAGTCAGTCACATGTCAATCATTAGTCTCAAGCATAACATGTAGCTTCTCACATGATTTGAGACGTTATGACTTTAATAGGGACTTGTCTACAGCTTCACTTTCAATACTTTGATATTGATTTGTTCCATAGATTTGTTTTTATCCAATTCAACAGTACTCACGAAATGTAATCCAACTGGCAGTTGAAAGTTATGTCATCATGTTGATTACTGGAAATATAATATCACCTTCAATTGTTATTTAACCATTTGAAATATTCTTCATTATTTTAGAAATAACTTTTAAGTTTTCCAACCGTCAAAAAAATATAAAAAACCGTATGTATCTGTATCATTATAGTTGATAAAGCATCCCAGGGGAAACATCACACCAACTTAGAGAGAAGACAATGAGAAGAAATTACAGTTTTGGAGGTGGGAGGAAAAGCCCAGAAGATATTCTGGGGAAAACCCACGGAATAAAGGAGGGACTGAAAACCCAATCCACATGTTGGCCCAGGCGGGATTCGAACCCGGGTCACAGCGGTGGAAGGTGAGGAAATTATCGCTACGCAAACCCGACTCCCCAATGTGAATTATTGAATAAGTGAAGTATGTGAATTTATCCAGCGTAGATTTCTTGCAAACAAAACCTGCCTCTCCAGTCTGCCACTCACCTGAACACCTCTAAACATTTGTTTGTATCCCATGTGACTTTTGCAATTGATGTTTTTAGAAAAAATGTCCGTCTTTGTGATGTGTTGTTAATCAACTTAAAAAGTTGTGAATAAAGATTATTTCTTTCTGTTCAATTGGCAACTATAAACTCTACCGTTTTCTGTCTTTTGGCTTGAAATACAGGAGTACTGTTACAGTGTAGTAGAAAAATGTACATGTACATGTGAATCTACATCGCTAAGCAAGAAACTTTGTTTTGTAATCAAGTGTGGTTTATCTTTTCTGTATGTATGTGTGTGTGTATGGTTTTCTTAAGATGGAATTTGAGCATCAGGATGATGTAAAGCAAATTAGGTTTTGCCCTTCTTGTGTATAACACACTGAGTACACAGTGTGAAGGGCAAAACCTAATCTGATTTGTAGATGATTCCTGCCATTTTTTGGACACTTGTGCATGCACAGCTTGATTCAAGTTCCGGTAGCACACACTTGAGTACAGGAGCACCCTATCAATTGTTTTAAAACAAGTGGCCAACTTTGATTAGTCTACAGCACACTGACCTCAATACAGTTAAAATGTTGACACAAACTCTGTGACATCTACACACATCAGTGTTTTTAATATTTACGATCTGTTCTGTGGGCCCAAATTAACAGGCAAGAGATAAAATGAAATAGCCTTTTTACAAATTATATACAAATATTAAAAGTGATACAAGATTTACCCTTCAACCATAGTCCCTGAACTTTGAGTTGATCATGTGAATAAGGTCAAGGGGACATTCTAAGGCCCCAGTTTATTTTTTTTCATGACGGATGAAAACCCAGTCCAATTATGAAAATACCTCAAGCTCTGGGGGGTTTTTTAACATGAAAATTGGCTTATGGCTACTCTTGGTCCAGTTTTGACGTCAAGTTCTAAGTTCATATTCAGTGGTCGCCTTGACACTTTTGTATAAGCTTTCAATGGAACTGCTGCGGGAGAAATCAGTGGACATAAGCTCTGCGTCATCCTCATTTTTTTTGTTCTGGACTGAGCCACCCTAGGTCAGGTATTTACCTCAGCATCAAAGTTCAAAGTTCATATCCAAGGTCGCCACGACACTTTCATAAGCTTTCACTGGAACTGCTGCTGGAGGAATCAGTGGACATAACCTCAACGTCGTCCTCGTTCTCTTTGTTCTGACCCGGGGCTCCGAGGTCAAGGTTCAGCTCGGTGCTGTGGTGGCTGATGCCTGACGGCATGCTCAGGCTGGCCGTGAGTTCGCTGGAGGGCTGCCAGGTCAGGCCGCTGGTACCCGAGGGGGCACCGTCTAAATCAAATGAAGACGAACATTTTTCCAGTGATACTTTACAATTTTGCTTGCCAGATTTTTTGTCAGTATTGTACACCTAAATTTGTTGAGGTAGGGGTTGGGGGAGGTGGGGGAAGGGCGATCAGTGGAGAGCCTCTTTTAAAAAAAATATTTAATAGCCTTTGCTTTTTCAGATTGAAGGTGAAACCTGGACAAAATGAAGGCCAAAATTCATGATGCAGTTAAGAATTGTATTAAATACCAAACAGCACATCTTGAATCAACAGTACAGAACAGCATTCAGAGATTTATTATTGGGTTTTTGCCATTCACTTGGGACAACACTGAACATACAGTGTTCATAAAGCTACGTCGGTAAAGAGCAAGAAAATTCATTTGTTTCTCACCTCCTCCAGATGCCGCTGATGCTCCCTCGGTAACCCCATTGGTTGCCTGGGTAACGGGAAGATTGCTCAGTCTACCCAGAATGCCCATGCGCATCTCCAGGTCTGTCGGGTATGGCCTACGTGCGTCACCTGACGGAATCATTGAAAGAGTACAAATTCATTTTACGACAATTAATGATACAAATGTATCCCCTATTGTCCAATTACTTAACTCTAAAAATAAGTTCCAGAAAAAGAATTTTTACATGCTTCTAATTGGTAAAGCTTTCCCTACTCTTCTCTGTTTTGAAGAATTTGATAAACATTTGTCTTTCCCTTTTTTGATAAAATTCAAGAATTTTGTCTAAAATTTCAAACTTAATATTGTACGAGCAATCATAGCAATGTCAATTTGTAGACAGATGTTGACAATAAACCATTTATTCTTTGTTCCACCATCACTAACACCGACCACAATCAGTTGAGAACACGCAACTAAAGACAGAAACTAGCGTGACTAACGATTCTCTTCAAGCTCACGTCAAGTCCGAAAACAGGTGTACAGAGCTATGACTACGTCTATTTCACCATATGCCCATTGACAAAGACCTAGACAAAGCCATCATCAAGACATTCCAACGCAGCCCTATTCCTGTACCTTGTGCCCAGGACAGAGGGGCTGAGACTGCATTTGTGGCGCTGATCCGATGCGCATACTTAATGAGCTCCTCGGCTGATATGGCTCCCTTATTCGCTTTGTCTATGGCCTTGAGTTTCTCCTTAGCCTGGTAGATTGCTGTTGCCTGGAATGAACAAATATCGAGTGACCATGAAGTTAGTTGTAGGTGTGTATCATAAAGACCGTTGAATTTTAATGATGCACGGCATCAAGGTCATAGGCTGTATCCTTCGTTGTTCATGTTCAGCCATACATAATTGAGGCCCACAAAATACCGGACACCATTCGCACTGCCTCTCGATATCATCGGCGCTGCCTCAAAAATATCAACACTGATTGTTTGAGGATTTTAAAGGATTGAGGCAGCGGTCACCTATCTATTGAACACATTAAAAAGAAAGGAATGATTTTGGAGGACTGAGGCAGAATCCAACTTTCACATGGTGGCAACTGGAGGGATTTTGCAGGATTGAGGATGGTTCATATCCAAAAAGGGCCTAGGCAGTGAGGGTTAAGGATTTATCTATTGTAAGGGTTCTACAGGTGTTAGCATTGAGGCAGGAAATACTCCTTAGAAGACAATCTTCTCTGCTCACCAGAATATGCTCAGCTTCCTTGAGTTGCCTCTGCAGCTGTTTGATGTCCTCGTCTCTCTTGTCCACCTCCTCCTGCAGACATTCCATCTCCCGCCGCTGCTCCCTCTGCTCCTCGGTCTTCTTGAGTGTTGCTTCAATCTCCTCATTCTTCTTCATCAGCATGTCCATAATCTGCAATCCAGAGGGAGGGGGTGTTTAATATTGCACTGCAATATGATTCTACAGTAGTTTTTTTGGTGAGGAAATACTGGAAAGGCAAAGCTAAGGTTCAAATATGTTGGAATTTTATTTACGTTAAATGTCTAAATATGATTACAGTTTTGGTCAGAATTTAAAAATTAGAACTTTTGTGAAATACACAAAATAAAATTCCTCGAATCATAGTAGCAAATCCTCCATTCAATTCTATGTATAGACAATGCAAAGGTTAAAAGTTATGCAAATTTCATGATGGTTACAGTGTATTTATAGATTACCTGAGGATCCTCAAGAGCTGGCATTCTCTGCCTCACAGCTGCAGTAGACTCAAACAGGTCTCTGAATTGTTGGTAAAATATAAAGGAGGTGCACATGTATGTGAATAAACAGCCTCTTTCTATTAATGTGGAAACCTTTAAGAACCATCTTCAAATCACTTCTTTGTGGTAGTTTGTTCAACTTCAAGTTTGTTATCAGTATTGCTGTGTGGGAAGTTAGAAATAAAAATGTTGTTAGAATTTTAAAGAATTAAAAAATGTGACATACTCAGGCACACTGGAGCAAAGTGAAACTAGTAGCTTGGAAAGGAATGTACATTTAGAGGATGCTTCGTTGGCTGTCTAGACTAAAACCTATGGGGGGGGGAGCTACATTTTTGTGAAATATTTTGAAAGACAATTGGAAAGTTCCGAAGTCCACACCTTAAAATAGTAGGCCTATAATAGCTTGAGAAACTCCAGCTCCAATGCTCATTGGGAATTTTAGATAGTCATAGGGCTGGAGGCACATCTAGTTTTTGTCCAGTGGTTGGAAAATGGCAGAAGCATTTTAGTAATTTCACGGCCTCCACCATTTTCCGACCGCTGGACAAAAACTAGACGTGCCTCCAGCTCTAATTCGAGATGAGCATTGGACTGAGCAAACTAAAACTGTTTGAAAACTAAACTCATTAATTTTCTCAAAATATCTGTCTTTATCATGCTAATTTATTTCAATGAAAATGGCAGACCGTCCAGACGGCAATAATGATCTCAAAAATTCTGAAATCTGATTTTAAATAAAATATTAACACTCATAACAGTAGGCCCTACGCGAAAGTGCAAAAAAAAAGCAAAGAACAAAAAAAAACCCAAATTTCAATCACGATTTCCTATTCAGAAAAAAAATTCACACAATGAACAGCGCCCTCACACATTTTCTAATGTCCATGGGCATAACTCAACTCACCAGGCCTACTTTAACACATTATATCTTTAAAATTACGTTTCTTTTACCATCTACTTTTAATGTGTGTAAAGAATACAAACAGCAAATAACGCTAACTCCAAAATTTAGAGACAATACTTACTTAGTGAGGCATTCTGCCTCTTCAACTAGAGACAACAGCTTCGATTTTGTTGATGCACTGGCGGCCGCCATCTTGTTTTAGTTGACTTTAGATTACTCTTTCAAAAATATATAATAATTTTGTAAAATCTATTTTGATTTCACATAAATAATGTCCAAAATTACAACAAATATTATTTTAAAAACTTGATAACTATTATCTTGAAAGTATCTTCATAGATTATGCAATTGTGGTAGGCAAATTCAATAGTAATGAAAGTTACAAAGTATTGAAAGAGCCAGGTAAATAAGCTAGAAAAGATCAACATCCAGAGTCAAAATACTTGATGCAATTTTGTGCTTGTTTTTAACACATTCCAGTTCCATTTCTATCAATTTTCATGCTGTAATATTTTTATAGTTTCAAGATTTGTATATTTTTATAGTGAAGAAGAGGATGAAAAATAAATTTGACATGTAAGTAACCTGATTTACAGTCCCATATGTATTTTTACGAAACAGATGTTCATCATTCATGTCATTCGATTCATGTCATTTGTCAAATGATTTGACATGAAACTCATGTTCGTCTCATTAATTCACGTTTATCAATTGTAACTATTTGAAAAGTTAAACTTTGTATTATAAAAAAAAATTGCATAATTGTAAAGAATTGTCTTGCTCTTACTAGAACTATTTTTATAAGTTAATGTGAGTTTTTTTTTTCTGTTTTGTTGGCCGTGGGGGGGGGGGGGGTTTTGAGACATTTAGATTCAGAACATTGTTTTGTCATTGCAAAACATATCTTTCAACACGTACCGGTGTATGTATTCAGGGACTGCTCTCAATCATTGAACAACAGACATTGTAATATGCATTTGTATTGTGTGGAAAATTGACGATGCAGCATTTACAAAACAGACGTAAGGGTTTGTTGCCCGTTTAACTTTTGTAATTATTTGTTTACAGGTTGAAAGATGAGGACAGTGGTGAGGAGAAGGAAGATACCGAAGTATCCAAAGACCATCAAGTAGACAAGTTTGTATGGGTAAGAAAGACTTAAGTTTATTAATATCTGCAGCCTTTCCCAGAAATAGATTGGTATTTGCTTTATTTGTTTGAAGAGCAAGTCAAAACAGATACAAATGGTTACACCTCTATGTTCCGACACCCCTATGTTCCGACTGCACATATTCCTATTCCTAACCCTAACCCTAACCCTAACCGGGAGTAACACAATCTAGGTTGTCGGAACATAGGGGTGTCAGAACATAGAGCAGTCACCATACAAATTAAGATGGCATACTTATCACTATTTTGTATGATTTTTCTGCACAGCCCAAGGTTAAGCCAGGGCAGGGTGAGCACCAGCTACAGTACTCCTATTCTATGTGGTTTTCCAAGCGAACACCAGGGAACAAGGCATCGTCCACAAACTACGAACAGAACATCAAAACAGTTGGCAGCTTTGCATCAGTAAGTCATCTATCTAGCTTTGTAAGCCCGAAACAAAAGTTGAGAAGATACAATTTCAAAAATGGTAATTCAAAAAGTCCTCTCACTTACTCAGTTCACATTATGCACAACATTATTGCTTGACAATCAAATTTTGACTCGCCTGCAAGAGAGTGTGACGTTTGTCCTGTTCCATAATTTTTCGGCTTACTGTCGGACATTACAGTTCCCTAAACATCTCTTCTGATCTGTGAGAGCCCTGACAACTTCTACCAAAGTCTTTGCCTTCAATTCGTCGTTGAGAGTGTGTAATCATTTCTTTGCAGGTTGAACAATTTTGGACCCTGTACACACATCTTGCCAGACCCTGTGATCTCACAAGCAGCAGTGACTATCATTTATTCAAACAGGGTATCAAGCCAATGTGGGAGGTATGTTTATTTCTCAATATCATCCCCTCCAAAGATGTTTTATTCCAGAATTTGTTTGGGACAAGACCTAGACCTTACCAATTTTGTGTTAGTGTATATCTGTGTTATCACTGCATGCGTTACCCTTTTGTTTTCAAGAATGTACTGTTCAGACTTGCACTTTCATTAATACTAGATCTTGTAGAATTCTACTGTGGATCTCAGGTATCTTCAGTTTGTTGGTAACTTTTGTGCTAAAATGACAAAACAAGGACTGTCTTAACCCTTTCCAATTTAAGTTATGTCGTAGGAACCCATCTCATGTGTTAAGGCCAGTGGTGTAGTAACAAATATAAACACAATTTTGTTTTGTTTTAGGATGATGCTAACAAGAGTGGCGGCAAGTGGATTGTTCGTTTAAGGAAAGGTCTTGCCTCCCGCCTGTGGGAGAACCTCATCCTGGCAATGCTGGGCGAACAGTTCATGGTCGGCGATGAAATCTGTGGTGCTGTCGTGTCCATCAGATTTGCTGTAAGTTTTCCCCGTCATCTCGGACCTCCTAACCCGTCACAGTGCCGGCTTTGATTAAAATCTCTCAGTGGTCAATTGATAAGATAAATCATATCCACGATTAAAGAGCAAAATGTGGGTTTGAAAGCTTGTCAAGTTTTTCTTGCAGAGGAGCACATTTAGATGACATCTTTGTTTGGGTGGTTGTATTGTGACAGTTCTGGTTTTTTTAACAATCTGTTCACTATAAGTTCATTTATCCCTTGTGTAGGAGGACATCATATCAATCTGGAATAGAACCTCTAGCGATGTGACCATCAGCCTTCGCATCCGAGACACGCTCCGAAGAGTTCTCAATCTTCCCCCAAACACCATCATGGAATACAAGACACACACTGACAGTATCAAGTAAGATATCACACCGTTTGGCCAAACTTTAAGTTAAGCAATCATTGTACTCAGAGCTTTGGAAAACTTGTAGTTGGTAGCTGATGCTTTCAACTTTCTTAAAATATGAGGGACAAAGGGCAATCAAGGGTAGGGGAAACTGGACTGACCTGAAACATACAAATCATATGAGTTAGAGGGCCTGACGTTTTGGATCCTAGCAGAACTTTTTTTCAGAGGCCAAAATTCATTCAAAAATGCTATATTTGAGTATTCCCAAAATTTTTTTTTTAGTTAACTATGTATATTGATTTAGTATACTCATCCTATTTTAGTGCATTCTAATAATAAATTAGATGGATACATTTTTTCTACAAGTACACTTCAAATTGTAATGACATTCAGAGTGTATCTACAACACAGCAACTGAACTAACACATAAAACACAAACTAAAACAAAACAAAATCATCCATGAAATATGGTTACATATTTAAACATCAGATTGATTTCAAATGATTCCATTGGTTTCTCGAATACTTCACTCTTGATTGAGGTAATTGCAAATTTGAAAGAGATTTTAAAAAAAAATTTTTTTTTCAGAACTGACAATTTTAACATGTTCTCTATTTTTCGTCTATTCACAGAGACAACTCGAGCTTCAGGAACACGGATATTTTCACGAAGTAGCCGCTGAGATGTGGCAAGCCGTTCGTCCACTAGGCACAAACATGCTTGATGCACATTGTGTACATAAACAGATCCCATTGTCCATGAAAATCGGTTAATGCATCCGCTATGGGCCATATAGGCTCCGTGCATAAACAGAGAGGGCGCTTTTTAACCACTTTCGAGAACCAACTGGGCCAGTGGTCTCCCCCAACTCTCCCTTTCTTACCGTTGAGGGGGTACTTGTGCACGGAGCCCATAGTTAACAGGACTTCAGGGTGAAATTCATTTCCTCAATCGAGTTGCAACAAGGGTTAAGTTGAGCACCTGACTTTAGCATTTGCTTTCCAAATTTGGAGTTCTTATTTCACAATTGAATTATGCAGTTAGGGAATTTATCCCCGTCATGTTTTTTTGCCAGTACTTGTTTACGGTAGCTCAAACAAACATGCTCCATTGGCTGCTGATATGTATGTTAAGATTGTTTCAGTCATAACTGCCCAGAGTAACTGCAAATACCATGATAAGAATAGCGAGCAATGAAATGTTGAAACACCATCCATGATTCCACTCGTTTCACGTCGTTTCATCCGGTTACTGTAATACAAATTTACAATTAATATTTTTTATTTGCTATTCCGCGGGTTGCTTTGTGTGCTATTCCTGAGTATGTTCACATGAAATTTACTATCTAGAATGTCTCAGAATGAGCTCCATATATTGGTAACTGGTCCACACAATGAACCAGTTTAAAACATCTACATGTTTTGTAACAATTACAGAAGTCAAAATCAAACTGTAAACCGGAACCATTTGCTTGCATCAAAATGAATTTTCTCTGATGGTCCAAACATAACATGAATAGAGCAGAGGGTTGTTGCCACGATGTGCACTATTAAAAATGTTTTGTAAATACAACTTTTGTGTCATTGTTGCGTCAATTTATTCAAAGTGTTGCAGAATCTCCATATTATATATATATATTGTAAGCCTAACTATAAAAAATCAGACACAAAACTTACACAAAAATACTTCTAACAAAATTCAGAACTTTGTCTCGCCTTTACACAGAAATATCGCCCTCGTGCTGAATGTGGCTTCGACTTTAAGTTAAGTCATCTCAAAGAACATCAAATCCTGAAAGTAGAAATATATATAAAGTTAAAAATGACAAGATTAGTTGAACATCAGAAAAGGGTATCAACCATAACGAGGTCGTTTATGTAAGGTAAACTTCACTGTGTATTTTCCCTAAACTTTGGCTGAAATGTTTTAAAAGTGAAATTGCTAAAACGTTATTTGGAATATGACGAGGTCGGCGATTTTGATAATTTATCAGTAATGTGAAACAATGTTAGAATTGATCATGATAAATAAACAAACCAACAGAGAAACAACTATATCATGAAGAACACGTCATCTCGACACAAACAAGCATGCGTAATACTGTCCAGTTGCTAAATTGAAAGTTGACACATTCTATGTATAAGCCTACTTGGAAAAGTACCTACCATTAAGAAAGCAGCTCCGATGAGAAGTGCCTTACACTTGATGTCACACCCTGGAGGAACTACAGTAGCGAGATTTCAAATGTATGAATGATATTTGTCTTGTAATAGATGAAAAATATTGATAGTGACATTGACATTAATTTTATATCAATTTTATTCAGTGTTGACGTTGCTGTTGGTGTTGACGCCCTTGTAATTCCCATGGGAAATTTTCCCATGGGACCCCATGGAAATTGCATGGTGAATTGGATTTTTCCCATGGGGATTTTCTTTTGGGAGTTTTCCCATTATATTTTTTATATGGTAGCCTATCATTTCTGAAAAGATTAAATGCTACATGGTATTTTTCAATAACAACTTCCTTAGTACATTTTAACCCCGTGTGTTAAGTGCTATTCACCGTATAGGTAAGGCACATTGCGGAACTCCGGTGTTCCCATGGTGTTCTCATGGTGTTCATTAATTCCACATGGTGTTCCCATGGTGTCCATAAAATCCCCATGGTGTTCCCATGGTGTCCGCAAAATCCCCATGGTGTTCCCATTGAGCTCATAAAATCCCCATGGTGTTCCCATGGTGTTCCCATGGAGCTCGTAAAATCCCCATGGTGTTCCCATGTTGTCCATGCAATGTCCATGGTGTTCCCATGGGTTTCCCATGATGAGCATAAAATCTCCCATGGTGATCATTTTAACTTACATGGTGTTCTTGGTGACCCCATGGGTTTCCCATGGGACCCAATGGGAATCCCATGGGATGCTCATGGGACATTTCTGTAAGGGCGAGGATGTGGATATGGATGTGGTTGAGGGTGTGGATGTATAGATATTGATATATTGATATTAATATTGTCAATTACCTCAATAATTTACGTCAAAAGGTATTGATATACATGTATCAGTATATAATATATAGCATTCATTAGGTTTGTACTCACATTGGATTTTGAATGTTTCGTGATCCATGTTAATATCTTGCCGTCTTCCTCCCCACTGCTTGCGGATCAATCCCATCCCATCATCAGACAACTTCCAAACCTAACAATTGAATCCAATAAGCACAATTTGTTCACACCTTTTTTGCCGTTAGTTAGAAAATGGTGATAAATATTCATCGGAAATTATATGACTGCGAAAGTCAAAGTTGTCAGGTCATTTGATTGATTTGGATTCTACCGACCTATTACGATGAACGAAAGAAATTACGTGCCCGTCCTTTCACTGATGATGGACCCTATCTCCCTTGTCGTCATACAAACAATTTTGACCTGTGCTTTTAAGAATGAAGGCTGGCTGGTGAGCACTATCTCACGTAATCTCTGGAGTGACGTCATAATGGCGAGGTAGAACCCAAATGTATACCTGTACTTCTACGTCGGTTCGACATCTACACGGGCAACACGATGTCCAGAGAGTCATCAGCGGCGTCTTGTCTGCATCTTCGATCTTGAAAGTAGCTCCGAAAAAGCTCCAACTGGTGGTCACAAAATAACGTCGCTGTTTCAATTTGTTTTTTTATAATTGTATCTAAAAGTTGAACTGGTGCAAGGTAGACGCCAAATTGTTTACTTTCCTTTGATTTTTACAAATATGGAATTAGAATATAGTTGAATTGAATTAAAACTCATTATGTATCGTCATCGATGGTCAATTGAAATTGCTCACGTTTGTTTGACGTATCCGATAACCTCGCCATTCGGTGTCTGGACCATGACTCCCATCATGCAACACGGGTAGCAACAGGCGTCACACCGTAGAGGACGTACCACATGGATGACGTCATTGCCCAGTTTGTCCCTGAGAGCGAGGCGCAGGGGGCGTGCAGGACCACACCAGAAACGCCCACAGCAGGACGCACCTAAAGGAAAATGTGCAACATCAGTCTTGTAACGCACGTAAAACTTCAGGCAGAATAATTTCCCAGGCTATTGGTACCATTATCGTGATATTTTCTCATCAAATCGGTACGTGTATATAGGTGTAGACACCAATGTTCCCATATGCCTCGACTAACAGCAGTTGAAATACCTTTTGTGCTTTAAGTATTAGTATATTTATATAAGTATTACAATATTTAGTTTAGTAGGTTTTTCTGGGGGTGGGGTGGGGGGCTTAATAACACTTTTAAAACTAAATAAAGATATATTTTTAAATGCTGCCTTCTGATTTTAACTTGTACCTTCTATCGCTTGAAACAGTTGCTCGTTCTCCTTGTTTGTCATCAAATATGTATTAGTGACGTCACAACCAGCACCTGTTGTTAAAATAAACCACACGTCTGAAACAAAAGTTTACCTTAGATCAAGTGACGTTTTGTGCATTGGCTACAATTATAATAAGTGTGTTATTATGCAAAGATCTGTTAAACTTCACAACAATATAAACAAAGGACACAATTTGTGTGGCGGCAAAAAACACCGATTCACAGTGCTGAAGTTATTGGTTGAATGGGACTGCATACAATATGCATGTAGATATTAATGCGATGACCTCAGCATCAATTCTAGAAATGTAAATATTGTTACTGCACGACCGGCACAGTGCGCTGAGGAATGTGCACACTAACTTACGTATTGGTTAAAGGGTATGAAAAGAAATAAGTTTAACTGTGCATGCGTATTTCATTTCATTCATAAGAACTAAAAATGAAACAAAAGGACAATTAGATAAACACTAAAGGAATGTTCAATTTGTTTACTCTCCCAATGTAAACGCGTGAAAAACCACTCAAACTTGTCCTCATTTGCGCTTTAAAAGAGTGGAATTCAGTCTTTTAGAGTAATTTTACATCATGGGCTGCCGTGAAACACCGGCGAAACTCAAACTTCAATCCAAATAGAGTGAAAAAGCACTCAAAAAGAGTTGTTCCCCTTAATTATATGGCTCATACAAAGAGTGGTTTTCACTCTGTTACAATTAAGAGAGTACTTATAACAGGGGGGAAAAAAGGTTTTTTTATTTTTTATTTTCGCCGTCTGCAAATAAGACATTACTTTTATTGGGGTTTGTTTTTAGGCCACTAACGCACAAAATATCCGACTGGATTCGAAATTTGTAAAGCAATTGTTCCATAACTAAGGATTTGTAGATAATATCGTTCTCTGTTTCATGCGTTCACAGGTACTGTGTAAATGGTTGTAAAATTATTTTGCAGGTAACGCCTTAAAATGACATAGGCAGTACATCCCAAATAAGAAGCGATTTGACTTAAATCCTTCCATTTATGGCATCCTAAACATTTCAAGAGGTCAGGATTAATGCTTTACGAAAATATCTATCTTGGAGGATTGTTGATAAAGAAAAATATCGAGGGAAAACCTACCAACAGTCTCCACCGTCTGTTGGACTGTCACCTGGTCTGTGTGCCGGAGGATCTCCAGCCCAGCGTAAATCTTGCCCGTCTCTGTGCCGTCGAGACTGCCCTGTGCCCGGTAGGCTGTCGGTGTGCCCACCCTGTTCATCTCCGTCGCGCCCGGTGACCGGCGGCTTGGCTGTTTGGTCACAATCTGGGTCATCATTCTCAGTTTCAGGTGGGAGAAATTGGAAAACCAAATATGCAAGAACTGCAACTAGTAGTGAAAACTCGTGTTCACCACGACTTTACACGAAAGGTTCTGCAGTATCGGCCAGATTCGCAGCAGTGGTTTATTAAAAACTGGCATTCCACCAATCAGATACGAGCAATCGGGATCCACTGAAAAGAGGTCTAGGGTTGCTAAGGAAGGGGAGGGGGAGGGGGAGTTGAAAATGAGTCACGCTGCTTGTATAGAATAATTAGATTTCTTGATGATCAACATGAATGTCTGTAAGGCCAGTGAAGGTGTAGGTATGATAATTATGCAATGGCCTTTCCAAGACTCCACACAAATCCTTTCCCAAAAAATCATCTTCAAAATTAATAAATGAAGTTTATCAGGTAAGCGCCCTCTAGTGGCATCAGAATCAAGTATAAGTAGCGCCGCCAACGTTAGTGATGACAAAACGTCACAACACCTTTTAAAACATCTTATTGCAATTAACCCCACGTGCCATACAGAAACAAAAGAAACAAAGGAATAATACATAAATCAATGTTGAAATACAGCAATGTATGGTGCTGTCAACTCAAATTTTATTTTGAAATTAATAAAACGATATACAAAGATATAAAATGATTTATGTACTCAATCGTGTGTTCTGCTTTTAATTCTCATTTTGGTATGTAAATAAATGAGAGTTAAAACGATCCATTTGTTCCGTTTTCGATTCGATTTAATCATACAAATGGGATTTGTTCCCCATTATATGTATATATATATAGAAGGTTCTAACAGAATATTTCGAAAGGCATCTGTACTATTCTCAAGGCGCTTCGCCGTGCGGTCGGGCGCGTCGAAAAAAGGGTCACGTAAAAGGCACTGGTTATTGCAAATGTGCTGTTGTTACTATTCCCCTCGTAGGCAAACACATTTCTATTTGAAATAAATCCTTCAAGTTTAAACTCAAAGAAGGAAAGGACTACATGTACATGCTTCAATGCACTCTAAAGAAAGATATCACGCGTCAGATTTGACCAACATCCGGGTCAAATTTCACCCGACAGCTCCGACACTCTTCTGGGTCAAAACGACACTTCTCTGGGCCATTGACCCGGAAAAGAGTAATTTTGACACACACAAATGTCATTTTTACACACACTTATGTCATTTTGACACACACAAATGTCATTTTGACACACACTTATGTCATTTTGACCCGGAAAGTGTCAGATTTTCACGAAAAACTGACATTTTGATCCAGAAATTTGTCAGAATCTAACTTGGGACGTTTAATAAGAGTGTACTTCTCAACAATAAAGCTACAACGTGGACCTTCCATTGCAGGCAATGGTGTCGAAAACCAGCATCATGTTTCGGTGGCCAAACAAAATAATTGTGTACAAAACATGCAAGCTACTCAAACTAGGCCAACAATAGCTTAAAATAGTCTCATTTGCATATTACTGTATTTGCATAGAAAAATGCAATACTATAATCCTGTCACTGCACTCCTCCCAACCTCCATCTTAATGAATATTTCATGAGTAACCTGTGGCCCAACCAATCAGCATGCCTTTATTTGCGCAGTTTTCAAATTTGATGGCATGCAAATTCCAACAAAATTCAAGGAAAAGTTTGTTTTAAATTCTAGCCGAGTGCATCTTGGGCTGTTCATTTACCGAACATGATTTGAAAGTGTGTAATCAAGATATGGCTTAAATCGCCATTGTTATCGTTGTCATTTTGAAAAGGTAGAAAACCTCATAAAACATTTGGTAATGGCTGCGATGAGTTGATCAGCCAATTGAAAAGAAAATCATGAAGAAACAATTGAGTAATCAATGCACACAATACAATATAAAAATGTATTTTACCTATTATCGTCCGAAAAATTAATTGCTAACAAGGTAACAATGTTTTTAGATACAAAACTGACAACTTAGACAAGCACCCTCTTGACTTCTTCGGTTTTTCACACTGCAAAAAAGGTAAACATAACCGTATGGTTTGAAGCTTAACAAAATCGATGCGTTGTTTACAACATTAATAGAAATCACTTATAGGATTTGCTATCATAAAAATATAAAAATATACCATAAAGTAATTTAATATATGTAGTATAACTAGTGTAAGGCATTATAAGTTTGGCGCCTTATTATTATGTAGCACCTCCAATTCAGTATAAAGGTATTGAATCAGCTGGGTCACCTTCGTGTAAAGCATAAGGCACCTGTAGGAAGGAGGTGGTGCAGGTGACGTCTATGGTTTAGCAGGCGCCTTGCCCTCAACCTTGTCCCCAGACGTACTACCGCCGGTATCGTCTTGATTACCGCCCTCAGCGGCGGCTTGCTCACGTTTCTTCTTTTTCTCAACCGCTGTGGAGCCAAAAGAAGAAGAAGAATGAAGTGGGACATTAACGAACAATGTATATAAAATAGCAGTATCATTAAACTTCAAACGAGTATAGATCGATCAGAGATTACCAATGCAATTAGAAATCTTTATGTGTGTCATGATGCTTATCTCCGAAACAAACTGAGACTTTTGGAACACTGGCAAAAGTGACAGCTCGTTCTATCAAGATTTTTGTAAGTATAGTGGATAAAAATAAATCAAGGATGAAACACAGAAAAAAATACACTTAGTGGCATACAAATTCAACACATCTACCAATCAATCAAGACCATACAGAAAGAATAATCTTCATTTAAAATATCGCATTTTAGTAAGTATAGGAAAACAGAATGGTAAAAACAATTCAGGACTTGCATAGCACAACCGAAAAAGGTGCAAGGCGCCCCCATTTGGCCAGTAGGTGTGAAGGCGGTACACATGACCTTTCCATTCATAATTATGCACAAGTAGGAGATCAATATTGGCTCGACAATGGGCGCCTACGTGTCGGATCAATAAGTCAACTTGAAAGGTCAACACACGTACATGTCTGTGCACAACAACATGGATGAATGGCGAGATTAGGTTAGGAGTGAAAATAAACCAATTGTGGTGATTGGTGTCTAACTTAGTAGAAATGAGTGTCGTTTGAAAGGCAGATCTACTAGGACATATATTTTAGTACATGTTGGATTCAGATATTCCACATTTGCCATATAATTTCATGTCGGACTCATACATTCTCTTAATATAAGCTACGGGTTTTGATTTGTCGAGAAAGTGTTGAGTGAAAGGCTCCGTTTCCCGTGTTGAACAAGTGGATGGACACAAAAATGAATATCTGACCATACAATATCCAAAACAACAATACCAAAGCAGATTTGTGGGCAATTATTACTTGACAGCTTGGCAGCACTTCTTACTCACATGCATGTGAATATGTAGACCACAAAATCAGCACATGACTTCAGCAACATGTCAGAGTCAATAAAGGTATTTCTCAAGACGTAATAAACTAACAACTCTCTATCCACTGAGGCTGTGTCTCACAGTTTCTTGAATTATTGTCAAAGACCACCACAAATGGATGCACGCAGAATCTAAAAGAAAGCATCTATGAAATACTATTTTCAAACCAGAACCTCAACTTCAGAAATTTAAGGGACAAGGAGGCGGTATTGCCTCATGTGATTTACATGTACTCCAGAAAACCGCAGCGGCAGACAACTGTTACGTGCCAGAAATTTATAATTCAAGAGCATCCTATACAATGTGGCAGCCATTTGCATGTACTGCAGGAGGCAGATTGGAAACTTAGTCTAAGTAGCCCTGTCAGCTCAGAGTACAGTATATCGTCAGGCTTTCACTTAATAACCACCACTGCTGATTGTGCTGAAAACTTCCACGATTCACTCGTCCATACTGAACACTCTACCTTTTCTATAATCTTCCATGACCTGTGGGTTTTTGACCATCATGCCGTCGTCCTTCTCGCATGGTTCCCGTGCACGCGAAGCCGTCCCGGGTTTGCTATGGAGCGGCAGCGGGCCGCCAGCCACTACGTCCCCCGTGGCTCCCCGCCCAGCTTGCTGACCCGTGCCCGGTGTTGGACTGTCACTATCAGCCATTTTAAGAGCAATTAAAACACCAACAAGTGTATACGAAATAACGTGAAAGGCAATAGAACAAGTCCAAATGAGGTGTTACACAGGCCTGTGGTGGAAACAGCTTGCAAAGAGAGTACACGGGATCAGTGATCTAGATACACCAGTACTATTTGTGTCACTTCCTGACCTGAGTTAGTGAAAACCACATCACCCCCGCATTATCCTGCTAACCAAAATCCAGTTATGGATAACTCTCCGATCTTTCTCTCCCTAAAGAAGCACATGCACCGTATCATGAAGCCATGGTCGACCATGTTTTTATGGATAGTAAAAGGCATAGTAAGTCATAGATTTCAGTTGATGACAGGCAGTGCATTCGAAGCAACAGTTTGCACATTCGTATTGTGGGGTCATTTATTTTGGGAAAGCACCACAGAAGATCAGCACACATCGAATCTCTCCCATTTTGATGCCGGAGCAAGAGAGTATAGCTCAATCTTAGACGATATGCAAAGAGACATTTAAGGCACCTCGATTCTTAACCTTCTTCTCAAAGTGTTATTGTGGACACACAATCCATGCGCATTACTCTCTAAAGATGAGCAATCATAAGCAAATTTCATACCCGTATAGGTAAAGGTGTTCCCCCATTACCTTTGAGTTGTGCCGTGGAAATGTGGGCAGTGAAAGCGCTTCTGTACGCTTCACTACGGTCATTCCATTGGCATGTATGGGGCTTACAACAAAACTGATTAAGTTTTCGGTACTACTAAATTTTAAATCAATCTTCAGAATATTCCATCTTGTGAATAGTTTACTAAATTCTACTTGGCACAGTCTCTGAACTGTAAAAAAGGAGCTCCTGGATAGCATCTCATTCATTCCAGGCAGGTGAGTTGTTAGGATTGGGATCAGGGATTAATTTTCTCCAACTGAACAAGCACACCCACAACCGAATGGGCGGGTCCGATCCCTATACCTTCAGGCGCATATAAACAGTGCCGGTATTCGTGTTTCCACTCTCGACGAAGGGGAAATCGTTAGTATCAACGAACGAGTGTATCATCAAATTTATTTTTTATATAAAACATAAAACATGGCCGGTGGAGGTGCTGAGCCTATGGATAGAATCCATGTAAAATCGTCCATACCGATACCCCTTTGGAAGCTGGTCGAAACGACAGAGAACGGTATGTAAGTTCAGTTATTATTAAGCCAAATCTGGACCGTCGCTGGCCAGAATAAAAGGGGAATGATATTTTGTCATCTTTACACGTCATCATTTCAAATTGAGGTCAATCCCACATGCAAGTGACGTATAGCAATTGTTTCCAATGATACAAACAAAGCAAAGTGACAATCTTAGCTATCACCATTTTTTCCCTCAATAATTTCAGATCCTGTCATCACATCGAAGCCACAAAATGTACTTCTACGTTACGGCACGACGTTTACATTTGAGCTTGCGTATCAGGCTAACAACGAAGTGGTTATCGCTTTTATGGCAAGGAATGGTGACGGAACTCCATTCAACGGAAGCCCAATGATTTTATTTCGTCCAAGAAATGCCTTCTTCTCTTTCGACATCGTGCAAGCAAATCCCTTTGCTCACAACGGAACATACACCGTGAAAATCTGGGACCCTTCACTTCCAGCACGAACTGGTGCCAATCCGGCGGAGGCATCTTGGACCGTACAAGTACGTCACTATCTTATACATTAAAACAATACACCTTCACCCCAACGATGTACTAAAAGTCGAAAACGAATGAACATATACCTAATATAGTATTTCTATTAACATATTAATTCATACAAAGTAAATAAAACAATATTATTATAGCACCTAACCTAACAACCTTACTGATCTTAGCCATCCTACCTGCCATATCAACCAATGTGCCAATCTAATGATATTCTTATACATGTACATGCAATTTGTTCTATCCTACAGGTTCTCTGACTTGGGGGCGTTTCGTCTTTTTGTGAGGACTTCAGCAACCAAAGGCAGAGACCACTAATTTGCTTCTAAATTCAGAATCACACTGCACATCCCTTCATTTCCACAACCGGACCCAGATGATTTCAATCATTTAAATGAATACTTTCAGTTGTAAACTATGCGATAAGCTATAAAGTATAATTTGTTAGTAATATTTTTGTTTGATGTTATGGATTCAGGCTTCGTTTAAGGTTTCCAACAACATCACAGGGTAAATATCCGCAACTATTCTGTATTTATGGCACGTATTCTTATGCACTCATAGATAAGAAAGTTTTGAGCATTTTAAGACATTTCATAACAATTTAAAGATTTTTACAAAGTACTTATACATGTATTTCCTTGCCGAACAGAACTATGTCAAGGGAAGCACGTATAATATAATATTTCGAATTTGGACAGTACTCTAATTGACGTTCTAGTTATTTTCTTAATTATCCTTATATTCAGTCACCAATTCATACATCTGTTTCTACATGTATAGGCCAATGCCCTGTCCGATTTGGAACTTATGAAATAAAACAGTGTCCTGCAAAACTTGGATCTTGGTGTCATTTTTTGTCTTCACATATTTACACTCATCGTACTTTAATGTTCAAGTTGATCAGATGCACTTATTGGGAGGTTGGGAATAATACCCTTCAAAGCTGTTTTGCAAATACATGTTACTGAAGAAGTTTGACCTAAAATAGTACCATGTTGTTGCAGATCTATTAGTGAAAGCCCGCCATGTATTGAGTTAAGCCAGAAAATGCATCTTTTCATGTTCAAAGTTCAGTCGTCAGTATTATATGTGCGGCATTCCAATAAAGACACTACTATAACACCGTCTTTGAATAAGATCGCTTTATCCTAATGTATACCCGAACTCCTGAATTTGTTCTGTACCATGACACTGAACGACTCTGAACTCTCGAACTGCTTGTGAAAAATCAATGCAACTGTTCAACTGACCCACCAATATGCTAATGGTTTCTTTATGACATCAGACTGGTTGCAGTTCACGTGAATGTTTACTTAATAATGTCTGGCCACGGTCCCTTCTACTTAAAGTGCCACTGAAGAAAAAACACACAGAAGCAGAGGAAGCGCGAGTATGAGCAGTGGCTTGTTGCCATCTTCGAAACCTTGGAAAAAAGGGGAAATCGTCCGCCTCCTTAATTCTTTTTGTGTGTGTGTGTGTGTGTGTGGTCGGCCTAACACGATATCGCTTATTCAACATGTTGGAGAAAACGCAGAAAGAACGACACAACCGAAAAACGTACAGAGCGCCCCCATTCAACCAGTTGGTGCAGGGGGGGGGGGGGAAACATGACCTTTCCATTCATAATTATGCAAAGTAGAAGAACAATAGGCTCGACGATGGGCGCCTACGTGCCGGATCAATAGGTCAAGTTGAAAGGCAACACACGTTTCATGTCTTTGCACAATAACATGGATGGATGGCGTGGTTCGGTTGGGCATGAAATAAACCAGTTGTGATGATTGGTGTCTAAAGTAGTAGAAATGAGTGTCGTTTGAGGGGCAGATCTACAGTAGACATGTATTTTAGTACATGTTGGATCCATATTCCACATTAAATTGTATGTAATTTAATATTTGACTTATATGCTCCTATATACTAAGTAAATAGGCTGCATGTTTTGATTTGTACAAAAGTGTTGAGTGAAAGGCTCCGATTCCCGTGTTGAACCATGGAGCTATATAAACACAAAGCTCCATGGTTGAACCAGTGGATAGACATAAAAATAGACAACAGTGGATAGACAACAATTTCTCAGAAACAGACACAAGTTCTGTCCAAAACAACAATAGCAAAGCAATATGTCTGTTCATTACTTGACAGCCTACTGGCACTTCTTGCTCACATGCATGTGCATAATGATGTAGACCACAGAACCAGCAACATGTCAGAGTCGATAAAGTTAATTCTCAAGACGTAATAAAATACAAACAATGTAACGACTCTATCCACTGATCCTGAGTTTGATCGTGCAGTTTCTTGAATGACTAGTATCAACTATCAAGGACAAACACAATTGATGCACGATATGAAATCGACTTGTGAAATTTCAGAGTCCAGGAGGTGTAAGTGCGGCCATTAGTGATCAAGTCCAGAAAACCACAAGGGCAGACAACTGTTAAAGAAAGTTCTAAGCGCTAGAACTACATGTGTATACATGTACTGGAGTCATTTGCATGTAATGTACTATAGGCTGTTAAAAACTTGAAGTCTGCGTAGCCCTATCACTATCAGTGAACGATAATCGTCAGGCTTTCACTTTTAACCACCACTGCTGAAAACGTCTATCACACAGAACACTCTACCTTTTCTATAATCTTCCATGACCTGCGGATTCTTGACCATCATGCCATCGTCTTTTTCGCACGGTTCTCGTGCATGCGAGGCCGTCCCGGGTTTGCTATGGAGCGGCAGCGGGCCGCCAGCCGCGTCCCCCGTGTCTCCCCGCCCAGCTTGCTGACCCGTGCCTGGTGTAGGGGTATCACTATCAGCCATGTTATATTCGCCTTAAGACTAAGTACGGCTAAACGCCTTCACTGGTGTACGTAAAATAATGTAGCAGGCACAACTACACGTCCACATGGGGCTTAATACAGGCCTGTTGTCGAAATATAAATGTAGTCTGATAGAAAGTACATGCACGGGAACAGCGAGCAAGTCACACCAGTACTATGTGTGTCACTTCCTGGCCTAGAGTTAGTGAAAACCAAAATGCTAACTAAAACACCCCCGCAATATTACTGATAACCAAAGTCCTGTTAAAAACTCTCAGATTCCCCTCTCAAAGAATTAAATACATGTATAGGCCTACAGTCATGTCCTATGTAAGAGAGTATTTAATAAATCACAACATGGATAAACGGCAGATTAATTATGTCATAGATTTCCCCCAGTTTAGTTGATGACAGGCAGTGCATTTACAGCCACAGTTGGCATATTCGTGCTGTAAGGTCCATATTTATTTTGGGAAGGATCAGAAAAGATCAGGACATATCGGGTCTCTCCCACTGATGTCGGAAGAGGAAAATAGCTCTGTCAGAGATGATATGCGAAGATGTATTTAAGGCAGCTCGGTTCTTAAACTTCTTAATCAAAGTGTTATTTGCACACATAGTATTATGCGCAGTACTTTCTATAGTGGAACAAATTTCATACCCTGGGGTATTCCCAATTACGTAAAACTGTGCCGCGGAGTAATATGCGCTAACACAGAACTGTGGGCAATAAAAGCCTCTCGGTATGTTTCACTTATGTGGGGATAGACGAAGTTGATTCCATTTGTATATATGGGGTTCAAGATAAAACTCATTTGATTTAAATGTTCGGTTCTACTACATTCTACTTGGCACAAGCTCGAAATTGAAAAGAATGACAAAAGTAGAATACATATTTCATTAATTCCAGACTTGTGTGCGATTACTTAGAAATGATTGGGATTGGGGTTAATAGTCGGTAAAATGGCGCACCTACAACTGAATGGACGGGCCCAATCCCTAGAATCTGCAAGCGCATATAAACCTTGTCGATAATCGTGATTCCACTCTTGTCGGAGGGGAATTCGCAAGCATCAACGAAAGAGTTATTACTGTTTCTCAAAACAATTTTTAAAAATGGGAAGTGCAAGTTCTGAGCCCATGGACACAATTGTTATTTATGAACCAGTGCCGATGCCTGATTATAGGCTGATCGAAAAGGAGGAGAAAGGTATGTATAAGTTCAATAAACACACGCCAAACCGGATCGAAGTAAGTAGTTTCGTACCGTCGCTGGCCAGAATACAGAGGGAATGGCATTTTGTCATATTCGCAAGTTCATCGGTTCAAAAAGGGTCAATTCCCACATGCAACCGACATAATTTCAATTTGTTTCCAAAGGTACAAAGCAAAAGTGAAACTCTTCGCTATCATCTTTTCTCTCAATAATTTCAGATCCTCTAATCACAGAGAAGCCAGAGGACGTACGTTTAATCTCCGGCGAGTCACACACGTTTCGTGTTGCGTATCAGGCTGACCACCAAGTGAATATCACTTTGAGAGCAAGGAAATTTGACGGAACTCCAGTCAAAGGAGGACCACGAAGCACAAATGGGTGTCTGAGAAATGCCTACTTTTCTTTTGAAATCACACAAGCTAAAAGCCACCACAGCGGAAGATACACCGTGGAAATCTTCGACCCCTCACTTCCAAAACGACATGGTGCCAATCCAGCGGTGGTATCCTGTAGCGTACGTGTAAGTAATTTAAGTAATAAATAGAACTCAGACAATGACAGATGATTTTTTTTAACATTGAATCGGGCTTAAGACAAGAAAAGATTAGAAAAAGAAAGAACACGCAAAGAAGATTTATCTGGACATTTTCTTTGTCATGGTCATACACAAAACAATTACTCCAATCCGAAATTCCACCTGACTTGAAACATCTCTGTCATGTTTATGTTAACTGCATTGTACAAACAATTTTTAAAAATATGTACTTTGTCCCCTCTGTTCAGGTTGAAGACTCTTCTTGGTGTGCTTTTTCCTGAGAATGCAGAAAGAGGTTTCCCAAACTTGGAGCCCAAGACTTCATGTCTACCGACCCAGGTGTTGAAAATATCTACGTCACTGCAGTTTTACAGTATAGGACAAGCCTGTAGACTTGTTTTTGTTTGCAAAGAAAAAAACTCTGATTGAAATCACACTCTTAAAACAGTATTTTCCCGTAATTTTGGGACTATGTTCAATGTCGGTGTTGCAACAGGGGTACGATTTAACAAGGAATTTCGTGGCCTTAGGTCTAGTTAAAAAAAGTTACAAAGCAGTTATACGCATGCCAAACAGAAACGTCACTAGAAGTGTCGATTTTTAAATATACTATTTTGACATTTGGACAACACTTTAATTGCCGGTTTCGTGTGCAAATCCCTCTAATGGCTCTCTACTATTTATTCTTATATTCAGTTAACAAGTCTGTTCCTAGGCAAATGAGATATCTGGTTGTGAAGTTATGAAATAAAACAGTGAAACGCAAGTCTTGGTGTCACGAGTGAGTGTCTTAGTTGGCTCGTATCTTAGTTTTCTGTATTTACACTAATCGTACTTTCTTTGATGTAAATGTTGAAATTGGATAGATGCACTGCTTGGGAGTTTGGGAATTGAACCCTTTTAATAATCTAATCCCAATCGTCTTTTTTGCACAATTAATGTGTATTTCAAATACAAAAATAGTGAGGTACCTCAAGCCCGCCATGTATTAAGTCAAAGCCAGAAAATGGCTCACTTTTAGGGGATAGTCTGTTTGTCAGTGCTGTATGTGTATTATTCCACTAAAAGCGTCAGTGTATAACCTCCATTATCTATGGTCGCTTCATCCTAATATCCTCGAACGTCTGGACTTTATTATCATTGCACTAAGCGACTTTGAATTCTCATAATGCTTGTAAAAAACAAACACTGTAACGGTCCCAATGGACAAACACCTTGCAAATCATACGTGAACCACCACTGCACGAACACACGCACGCAGGCCAACACGCTATGGCAATACACAAACTACTACATGTATAGCCAACAAAAATTCAGCATATAGCCTAGGCCTATACGTGTAAAAATCTACACCGAGCCATACTCATTGCCTAGTTGCAGTATCTGATCATGTGCGCGTATGTACATGGACGTGTAAACACACGTGTCTTTTGGGGAAATCTGACGATGGATAAAAATAGTGCGTGACATAAAAAAAACCGATGTTGCTTCTTTTCCTTGCCTGGGCAAGAAAAAAGGACAACTTCTACAAGTTCAACAAATTCGCATTGCGAGTATTACGAAACATTTTTAAATAACAAAACACATTTATACCTAATCTCGAAAAGAATAAGGGCATTCCCCGTGTTTTGGAATAACATCAGACAGCTATGACGTATTAGTAGGCTGGTCCGTCATATGCAAATTAGTTGGAATTTCCTAATGAGATGAGACTGGTTGCGGATCAAATATTATTGCAGTTCATGTACGCGTTCACTTGAAAAGTCTGGCCACGGTCCCTTCTATTAATAGTCCTGTATCATAGCAAGCATAAACAGAGAAGCAGAGGCAGTGCAGTAGTAAGCAGTGGCTTGTTGCCGGCGATTTCAAACGAATCGCAGTAATAATAAAGGCGTTCGTTACACGTTTCGTGGTATCAAAGAAGACCAGAATCAAACACCATCAGCATGCCAGTGCTGCAAGATACCGAAGAAAGATGGCGAGTAGAATTTCCCGGGGAACGAGCCCGTCCGTACTCCGCTCCGGACGTAGTCGATCATGGTAAGGCTCGCCAAATACTTTAGAGTGCATGATGTAGATTAATTTTGAGACGTTCAAGAATCACATGATACACGTTTAAATAAAATCGTATCAACTGAAATAAATAACTGTCCAGTGGACAAGAAAATGATTTTTAACACAAAAATGAGAAGGGCTCGCTTAGTTGTTTCAGTGTTTCAGTTGACATAGACAGCTCAGCACATACAAGTTCAGACATGCTAAATACTACTTCCCAATTTTCGACAATATCTGTAGTACAATAGTGTCATCCAGTAATGAAACGCCCTAATAATCATACTAATGCTGTAGTCGGGTTCATCGCAGGCTGATCAACAAATCCGGTCACAAGTCGATCATAATCAATGTACAAGGTCAGTCCAAGTATCAGGGTCTTGACTTGAGAGTGGATAACCTGTGATGAACTTGTGAGGACTCATCAATAACTGTGAAGAGGTCAACTAAAATAATGCCTCTTTTTCCCGTAGGGCCCTGGGTCACGGTTCTGCAAGACCGTAAGAAAACCACCCCCAAGCGAGTAGTTCTCTCGGTTGAGTATGGGGCCAACAACCCGGTCACCATCACGTGGCGCGCTGACGGTGAGGTTCTGAAGAGGATGAAAAACCGAGTCCGGCAGTCAAGCACCTCTCTCAGGCTGTATAAGCGATGGTTAATGCAGCATCCCAACAGCACCTACAAAGTCACCGTGAAGGACCAGGAGATGCGAAGGATTTATAGCGTCAATCCCGTGAGCAGCTCCTGCACAGTCAGCATCGATCTAGATTACTAATGAAGACAGGCTAATCTTACAGGTAAGCGTATCTCCTCTCTGAATGCTTTGCTAGTTTTAAGAGTGATCTATTCGTACAAAATTTCAAGAAGCATCTACACTATTTTCCGTTTTACAATACCTTAGGTCAAGGGGACTAATAGCTTCCCAAGGCAACAGAATCATATAAATCAAACGTACATCAATCATCCACAAAACTCAAGCATAAGGGCACCATTACAAGAGCCAATCATTAAGCTCCACAATATCGTCAAAGAACTTGAAACCTTTTATTGTTCAACAATAATGGGCTCCTTTCTAGGCATTCACATGACAGCATCCCAAACAACAGTAATCAAATGGGCTCCCAATTTCCCAATATTGCACAGAGGGTTGCGCTCAAACAAAGTGGAAACTCTAAATACCAGTTTTTGAAATTCGTCGATTCTCATGTTTACTTCTTCCTGTTTGTCTAAATATGCAGATGAAGACTGGACATGTCGATATATGTCATCACCAAGTTTCTCGAGAGCCTTTCCCAACTGAGATGATCGCTTATGAAGCTCTACACGGGTGTCTCCTGAAACAATTGCACTTGACGTGTTTCATCCACGACGGACATACTACTGACCACTCCCTTTCGTTTTGTATCTATTTAACGTCAAATAAAGATAATTTGGTATACTTTGGTAGATTGAAGAGCTAATTAGAGTTATATTATGGTTTCAAGCAAAAAGAAGTTATCTCTATAAGTGCACTTACTTTCATATATAAGCTTTAATTTTGACTTGGTTGTACCTTAGCTTAATCTTTTCCAAAATGTATCATAATGATTTTATGTTTTTGCCAGATCTCTTTAAACATCACAAATTGAATTTAGAGTTCTGAGGTATGCTTGGTCAGGAATAAACATTGAGTGCAGTAGATATGTGCTAGAGAACTGTACATCATCATAGGCGTATTTGGTACATTTGAATTGTTAATGAATTGAATTGACTTGGAGTTAGGCTTACAGTGAATATAATCGCACTTAATGATTTCCTCACTTTTGTTTTATCATGCATAATCAATGGTTGTCTTAACTCCTTTTTTTCAATACAAGTATTTTGGGATCTTGCAAAATGAATAATGATGGATTTTCATTCCAATCGGCTTGTGTGGCATTCAACTGTGATTATGTACCCACTATTTAGCTGTGTTCTCTTCGCTTATTATTAAACAAAATCGCAAAACTGAATTTTAGAATAAGACGTAGTTTGCTTTACCGCTTTAATGACATTTACAATTTTCACTCACGTATCAAATTAATTATTGGTGTAGTTAGAATTGATTTCATCTTAAATAAATTAAATTTTATTTCAGACTCGTATTCCATATTTCTCATTATTTGTGACTTCGATTGTTAAAATAAGTTCTATTCTCACTTCAATCAACCCCAACCCCAATAAAAAGATAGAGGATGATAAATAATGTAAATGATTATATGGGCTGCAAACCTTTCGATAAGCTCTGACTAAGGAGACATAATGTCTGGCAGCCGCAGAAATGAATGGCCCACTCTCTGCCCTGCAAATGCTGGGTAAACTTCGGTCTCTTTACAAGTTTTGCCAACACGTGGTATATCCTACAAGTTATGCATGATAATGCAGGCCAGTCAAGGGTTAGGTCAAACGCTATTGAACCACACCACAAGCACGCCGTGGTGTGTTCATGCACACTTAACACCAACCCAAGCTGCAAAATATCGTTTAGCCAACAAAATGAGACAGCCATGTGGATAACACTCGATACGAAGATCCTCAGTGAAATTAACACTGCAAAAAGATAATCTCGGCCAAGTGAGGGCTGAACTTAGACACAGAAGCTACAATACCTGCGACTGTCTCGTCATGGCGCTCAAACACGAAGCCTGTGATGTCGCACACGTGAACGCTGCACCTTGTCTGACTTCCAAATCTAAAGTGGCACAGCCCATTGGATCAGGTATAACTTTACTGTCTAGAAATTAACTCCACTATACCTCTTTCAATCGTCTCTGTATTTTTTAATCTAATTTAGTTGTTTGAAGACCTTTATAGGGTTTTCAATGCAGATCTATTTTGGATTGACAAGGAGGGAGGGGCTCCAACACTAAACGGTGGGGAAATGACTAAAACTCACAGAAGGCCAAGGTAAACTGTCCTAAATCACGTTAAATAGTTCAGTTGGTCTCAGACATCCAAGGCGATTGATGAACACCACACCATTCATATTTTCACTGAGTCAGCTGCAGGATAAAACATTCAGTAAAAATAACTTAAAAACCATGTTTGGAACACCACTGCACGTCTTTCGATGTTATTAAAAATAAAAACATGCAAAAAGCACAATTTTTGTCATGTATTCCTAAAGCCTTCCTACTGTCAGATTTATGAATAAACATGAAAAACTGACTAGTGTGCATTCTTCCTACTACACAAGTTTGACTTGGAAACTGTCCATAAACCTACATTCATGGTTTCCTGACAATTTTCACCGCAAACTCCTTTTTCCCCCAAGGACCGACGTTGGACCTTTTACATGACCAATCCGTCCCCCGTGGAACCACCGTAACCCTCGGCGTCAGCTTCCGCGCAACCTCGCCAGTCACCATCATCTGGCGCGTGGACCTAACCGAGGTGTGGCGCCGGGACGCCCGGGTTCCGCACGGCCAGACGCGGTTCACCATCCGCCGCTTCGACTACCAGCACCACCGGAGGCGCTTCAGCGTGGAGATCGTGGACCGGCTGGGCAGGCGCGTGTGGACTGCGGGAACGCTCAAGATACGGCACTAATGTGGCTATACAGACTTGTCAGATAAAAAAATTCCCAAGATGAAGAAGCATGGGGTCTTCAATAGTTTCAAAATGTTTAATTTCAAACGATTTCAAATCGTAGCAACTTACAAACGTGTGGCCATAAGGATGGACATTATTTAGGCAAAACTTGGCATGCTTTCCTAGGAAAAGTAACACATACTGTTAAACTCACCTCTTAAATATTTACACTATGGCATCGTGATTATTAACTTTAGTGACATGTCTTTGGGGGTTTCTTAGCTATATTCAGTTATACTGTATGTCTGTTATAGTGTCGGACGTATTGGAAATTGTAGCCTTTTTTTAAGGAGTGAAGTCTCGAAAATAAACAAAAGTCACTGTTTAATACATACATTGAATACATCTCGATGAGACCACCATTTAAAACGGCATCCAGGGATATTCTTTGACAACCCGATATGGAAAGTTGGAACTGACAAATACCAGCACATAAAATGTCAAAACACTGCTTTTAACTTAGTGATTTTCCAGATAAATGTACGCCTAATAATAAAAAAAAAATGCAGGTTCATTCAACAACGATATGGCGGGAAAATTATATTGACGTTACACTACGGAAAGTCGGTCTTTTAATTATCACTCCGCGAAGTTATTGACCTCTTAACAAATAAATAAGTGGGGGATACCCGATGTAATTTTAAACTATGAGTCAACTCAGGGGATTCCTCCAAAATACAAAGCAGCCCAGACGCCTATTTAAACAAGCCCTGTCCAAACCAATTGGTACATAGTGTGCGTCGCAACATACACGCAAATAACGCAATAAGTTGTCTCTCTTCAAAAGTTGGGGAAAAATTCTCAGAGAATCGATATGTCTATGTATATTGAGACATATGACGCCGATGTCGTCAGTGTTCACCCTGCTCCGTGTCCTATCTGTGGACCTACATCGAGAGAGCCTTACGAATCAGGTATCCAACACTTTGATAATATCCCATTTGCTAAGCGATCTTATCCTTGTGTAGCCTACATGTACATGATTAGTAGAAATGCATAGGTCCTCACAGAATGTTGTAATGTCTATTTCACTGAGACTAATTTCCCCTTGTTTATTTGGCCAATCAGCTCAGGCAGTAAAAAAAACAAAATATATATTCAGCCTCAAAAGGAACTAAAACAAATAATTTGCGGACTTTCTTCAACAATATTTGTCATTTCGCAGAGCCGACTGTGGACCTCCTGGAAGACCAATCTGCCACCCGAGGCTCGAGTGTGGCCCTTGGCGTCAGCTACCACTCAACCTCGCCGGTCACCATCACCTGGAGCGTAGATGGCACCGTGATTGCCAGGCAGGCCGACCGCATACCTCACGGTCAGACCCAGCTAACCATCCGGCACTTTGACTTTGACAAGCACCACCGGAAGCGCTTCAGTGTGGAGGTTGTGGACCGGCGGGGCAGGAGACAGGGGACTAGTTGCATCCTCACTATGCGATACTGTTAGGACAGCATCCCTACTTCATCACAAAGGTTAGTTCCATTACTAAGTAGGAGTATAATAAACGACCTGCCTTACTTTGAATTCAATAAAGCATATTTTATAGTCCTATCCAAAAATGATTATTTCAGGGTTATCAATGCGAAGATCACCTTATAAACCTTAAGGTGGTAATTACTGACACGGGCGGATTCAGGCATCAGTTGGGGCTGGTTCGTCGAGCATTACGTGGCATTTGGCTTCATGAGACAGCCTCAAACATCTGCAAGACAACATCCTTTAAACACTATTTCGAAGGCATTGGGTAGCTAAGAAGCTACTCAGACGAATTGGGGGGGGGTGTATGGTCCCTTTAGGCCCCTCTTGGATATCCCAAAGTGACGCACTTCTCAAAGCAAAACTATCCACTCCAATCTTCCCACCAACCCCAAAACCCAAGAAGATGCAGACTAATGTCCTCTTCACTTTTTCTTTTCATTTCACTTGCAGGCATTATTAGCGTCAACTTGGGAGTACATCTAACCATCAGCACTAGATCGGACTCACAACACTCCTTCAGAGACAGCGAGAAGGGAACCTACATTAATTGGATTAAATGGAATATATGATCAGTAGCTCCCCTTAATGTAAAGCTGTAGATGGCTATCTTTTCATTTGATTTTCTTCTGAAATTGTTCTGGTTATAGAAATATTATTGAACCGAATAGTCACTACTGACCCCTTATTAAACAGATCAGCAAGGTTTTTCCCCCCTATATTTGGCACATTCTGCAATTTTTTTTGTCAAGAAACTAACGTTTGATAATCCAAAAGAAAGCACATAAAGGAGTTTTGCGAGTACTTTTCACATTAAGAAACCACAACTTATCAAAACTTTGCCCGGTGGTTCCTTTCTGAAGAAAACGGTCCATGACCATCCTCATAATATTTACTGCTGTACCCGTTAATTCTAGCAAATCATGTAAATATACTAAAAAAGTGACATATTTGTGAAAAGATATCCACCCACTATAGGTCCAAACATTGTAAAAGAAGCTAACGTGAAGTCAAACCTTGTTTACTTTTCTTTTAACCATATATATTCATGCTATTTTAGCTGCCACTACGTTTGTAAAATATTCTGCTTTTGTAGTTTTATACTAATTAAATGTCTCGCAAGTAAATGTCAGTTTGCCCACGATGGATGCATTAAATTGAGCTTAGAGTTGAAACAGAGAACCATCTATCTATTTTAATGTGTCCATTACTGCCGTTTATTCACATAAATGTTATTCTAATCAAATTTGCCACAGAGCGCCACACACAGTTCACGTACATGCACAATGCTGAAGTCCCGCATGGAAACTGTAAATAGCCGCGACAAACACACATTTCTGTCCCCTTTCACAATTATTGGCAAATGCTGCTGCCTGGAACGATCAGTACGTAACAACACTAGGAGGTAAATATGAATGATGTCATCTGTCAATCCATCTCATGCAAATTTTCAGACTCATCACATCACAATCAAGTCGTATCACTACGCCCGTCGTGCCTATTTATAGATGTTGATGCTGCTGTACAAATAATATAAAAGGGCGCGCATTATAAAATTACACTCATTCGGCGACAAAGTGTAAAGAAGGTTGATAAGCCTAAAGACACATTTGCTTCGCGGCCTGAAACGAAATAAAAACCACATAATTATGTCGTTTTTTTGGGAACCTTCAACCAACGAGAAGATCCAGCTTTTCACAAAATCGACCGATGCACGGTTGAATGAACCAGTCCAACGCGGTAAGTACTTACGGGAAAGACGGGAAAGTATCAACTACATGTATTAGGTATTTAGATTTGTATTAGGTATTTAAATGAATCTAGCTAACTCAAATTCGTCGAACAACAAAATAACAGTTGTCTTGAGACTGTACATTTTCGCTGATGTATTTCAACTGAACCCCCTCTTTGGGGGAGGGGGGGAACATCTCTCCTCTATTGTTGAAACTTGAAATTATCTAAACATGGGACTTATTCGTCTAATTTTCAATCCAGACCCAGTGGTAAGCACGAACGACCGTCATTTTGTCAGCCTTGGCAATGCCACTCAACTTCAGTTTCATTACGAAGCGGTGAGACAACCTGTTACCATCAGCTTGTATAAGAATAGATACCCCATACACAGTAAGGCAGGCAGCATGCCCTCTGCTGGGATGGTCGCCGTGGACATCTTAAACGCTCAGCAAGGGCATCACAAGCAACTCTACACAGCGACAGTCACCGACGCACGCGGCATCAGAGCCACAACCTCCACCACTCTATGTGTCCGGGAGCTCCTACCTTCTAAACGTTAGGGAAAACAGGTATGAAGTTTTCACAAATGTCTCAGTGACCTGCCTGTATGAACTGTACAACCAATGCCCACAATTGTCTTATACAAACTGGCCATTTTCTTAGTAAAAGTACATGTACAAGTACATGTACAGTGAAGTAGTAAAAAGCGATAAGTGAATGAAATGTATGTCTCATCACTGTGGAAACTGAATACATGACATGAAGCCTATACAGCTCAATATAAAAAAAACCCCAATCAAACCAAGTAAATTTAAAGTTCTATTAAACAGCGCATTAAGAGCCCCAATTCGAGGTCAAACCCCTTTATTACACATTGCTCATAATTATTCGAATACATGTACTTATGGTGCTTGTTTGTTTTTCTTTTCTCTCTGCAGGCATACACACGTACATCCACCATGGTACTTCTGTCATATGCAAGAAACATACTTTATGTACACTTCAAGCGACCATCAAAAGCTAGCCAAGAGACGTTCATCTAACCATGTAAACTATCCGCATGGCTGTACATGTCATCTTTCACTTGTGGTCAACAGTATAATGGATTTTGGCCCTCATTTTGGGCCGTTACTTTGCCAATACTTGTTACTGTCACAACCTCATACATTTACATGTTGCACTTGTCTGTAACAAAGCAGTGGATGAATCCACGTCAGAGTTTCCAAATCTGAACGAATTCTAAATAATTTTTAGTCTAATAATTAAGATGTTCAACTCTTCAAAAAACTACTTTTTGTCTTGTAAATTCTTGAAGCAATTTGGAAACTGTTACAGTAACAATTAATCGCGCATGCCAATTAGACTTTTTATAAACTTAACTATTTATATAGGCCCCGACAAATTGCCTCAGTAGCGAATTTTAATCGATACAATTTTTTTCAAACTCGTGACAGAAATTTTTAGACGGTTCCCTGATTGCAAACCTTACCTAAACAATTCAACTGTTGTAAATCTTCCAAAAATTCATTTTACTAAAAAAAAAGGCTCTTGAATAATCAAGAACAATGTTTGTAGCCTTCTTCGAAACAACTATGCACGAACTTCATTTCATTACAATTTGCTTTATTAAAGTAAGTATGTAATAAGATTAATATATAAAAACAGTTAATTTAATTACATAAGTTTAATTATTGTTATTTACCTTTATGATTAATGTTATTGTTGATCATGTTTTGGTCTTAATGAAGAATAAAAGCCGGGTAAGGCAACAGAAGAAATTGATCTGGAAACTGTTCATGTTCAATGGTGATGTACATTTTAAATGTAAGTTCAAATCGGCCATTCGCCTTTGGTGTGCAGCTCAGTTTATAAAAATTTGGACAACTGAATTTTGTAATGATGTCCTCCAACCTTTATTTGGGCAGATGGTTGAAATAATGCATGAAGGTTTGAACACAAAATGTAGGGCAAGTGGGTCTTGGAGCCAAACCACTTACAACGGTTGGGCTTGCCATGGAAATTTGGGGGCTGAAAGTCTCAAATAGTAGCTAGAATTGACGACTTACTAAAATGTACTTCTTTTTACATTCGGCTTTATCAAAAGCGTTGTGTGAGTATTGGCACCGAGACAAAGTGGAATATGGAGAAATGTCAAGATTACATGCATATAATGGGGCGTACCAGCAATGGGAACAAGCTGGCACCGTGGCAGAATATTACCCAGGACTAGAAAAGTTCTTGATGCACGTGCACACAATGACCAAGGTATGGACCCTTTCCATTCATAAAACTATCGGGGGAGGGTTTATACGTGTTCTTGAGTACATATGCACTTCAATAGTCATGAATATTCAATATAAAAGGTAGGTGTATCTTTTGAACCTTATCGCGCAGTTGCACCATTTCACGGTTTTGAATCAATACGCTTCTCGATTCAATAGCTTTAGCTACACCGGAGCAACACACACACACACACACCCACACACACATCACGCTTCTATTTCAAGTTCAACATATCCATCTCTCGATATTCCAAGCATGGCAAATGCATGGCAAAAGCCGTTTTTCTCAAGCATCTCGAACGTAGTGGAAACAGCAGAAAACGAAATATTTTTCAATGCGAAACGAACACCAAACGTCCTTCAAAGAGAACAATCGCAGTCGGGTAAGACAAAAATTGTCATTGGGAGAAAAACGTTCTGTGTTTTATGTAAATGGGCTATGTCCCATAAAATGCGTTTTGTTGACAGCTACACATATGTCTACACGTAATACGATAGGTTATTAGTCTAAGCCGTAGCCGCAAATTAAGTAACTAATTCGGACGTTGTCAAAAGCAACCCCACTAACTTCAACTTCTAAAATTCTGACCGACAGATCCAGTAGTTTCTACACTGTATGATCGTCAAGTCCATGAAGGAGACACTACTATACTAGCTGCACAGTATGATGCCACGACGACTGTCACTATTCAGTGGGCAAGGAACGGCACTGTTGTGTACCAGGTAAGGCCGACACTAAATCCCAATAATAAATACATGTATGGGACTTTGTAAAGCAAAATCATCAAAAATCAAGCCTTCAAATCGATCACTATCATTGAATGCATCATAGAAACACTTCAAGGGAACATGATTGAGGAGTCTAAGTGGTCTAAAACATGAGTGATCTACGTAGATTGATAAAACAGATCACCTGACCTGATCAGTGAGTCTGTCATTTTATTTACTTTGTCAGGTATTCGACCAACCTCGTCACGGCCAGACCATATTGATCATCAACAACGTTCAAGCGCTGCTGCATCACACAAAAAAATATTCTGTTGTTGTAACTGACCTATATGGCCGCAAGATATTTTCCTCCGCTAAAATCGAAGTCCATGGTTACGTTTAAAGCAGCAGCAGTAGTGAATCTGACGAGTAACGTCAATGCACCAAGCAACAGGTGAGATCCTTGACTACTTATAAGCCCCACCATTTGATGTTGTGGCCAATCACAGCCGTTAATAATGCCCAACGTGCGTGAAAAATGTCCGACATGTCTGCACTTGCATATAACGCGCGCGTCTGGTGCACAGTGTGCCAGTGGAAGGGTGCAGGTGTTGTCCACGTACGCAGTGGGTGCGGCTTATTAATGGTTACCCGAATTTCACAACACAGCTGCTGAACAGAGAACATAAAACCTCTAGGAGGCAAATATCAAAAGAAGCTTCGACATCAGGGTTTTCTCTGGAAAGCATTACTAATCTACAACAAAAGTAAACAAATTTCCATTATTTCTATATTTGAAAATCCACAAGCCCACTTATAACACAAAACAATGTTTGATTAATCTTTTATTTTCCTTTTCGTATAGGCAAGACATCCTGGCGAAAGTAGATGTGCAGGAGTTCCCGTTACGCTTGTTTTACATCTTTACCATGCATGTCTGTCACCCCAATCCAATGAGCCATCCAATGAGCCCTCCAAAAGCGCCAAAATTGACTCTGCCTTTAACACAACTTCCCAAACACGGCTTCAGAAGTACTCTCCGAGGAAATCAGGGGGAAGATTCACAGCTTTTATCAATTTTTTTTTAAATCTAAATTTGCAATCTCTTGTCGTTATAGAAGCTTCAGATTCCACATTTTATGCCAAATAAATCCGTAAGATAAGGAACAGGCAACTCGAGTCAAGTTTATTAAAGCAGACAACAAATAGGTGTTTACCCTAAACAACCGACCAAGTAAACAAATAAACCGAGAAAAAGTATTTCATCTGGTACTTTCTTGAAGATTTCGCTTTTCTAAACCCTCCTCAATCTGTTAGCATCCAGGTCTTAGAAACCAAATTTTGCAAATCAATAGTTTTTACTGGTCTAGATGCAACCCCAAGGTTTATGCACTTAACTCACAGATAAAAAAACCCTCGAACTTATTTTTAATTTTTGTTTTTACATAAGCTAGATCTTATTTAAAAGGGATAATTGTCCAAACTGAACAACTTACATAACAGATTGGTGAAAATCAAAAGAAATTTTACCAAACTCAAGTACGTTTGTTATGTGTTTGAAATAAAACAGTTATGGCTTAATCACAAACTGGAGAACTTGACTTTAGTGTGATTATTTTTTTGTATTGATCAATATATCATGCCAACTTATGGTTGTTTGAATTTTTTTATTTCATGTTTTTGAAAATGTAATAAGCATAGCTTTCTGTCGATCCTTTTTCACTACCCCCTCCCCTCCCCCGAACACAGTGGACAAGGCAAATGTCTATCATTCATTACACTGTACGTCTACATTCACAAATGTGGCCAAACTAAGAAGTCTAATCTTCGCAACATGTGTTCAACAACCTAATCTTCGCAATATGTGTTTAACAAACAGAGGCAAAACCACAAACGGCTTTCCCCAGATCTCATAATCAAACCTATAATAATTATTTGCACACAATGTATTTAACAGCGCAAAGGTTTGAATTCTAATTGATCGCGTAGGACACACATGGCCCTCGTATTTCATTCACAAAAATACAATTCTGACTGCGAATAGATTTGCATAGGCCTATATACATGTACAGTACGTGTCGTGTACGTGTATTTGTTATTCAGACATTGTGGGCAACAAATAGCGAGATGGTGGTTACTGCAATACATGGGAGCCAGCTGCAATAAATGGGCGAAACCATGGGAGCCAGCTAAAATTTACGGGTATCAGTGATAACGTTGGGGATGATAAGGGGAAATCCCCGTGGATTCTTCCATCACTCTTAAAGGGTGGATTTTTTCAATTGCACATTATGCTGGAGATAGTAAGATATTTAATTCTAACATAAAATAGACTTCGCATAATATTCACAATCATTTGAGGTACCTAACGTACCCTGAACTAACCTGTAATTTGTGGCAGGTATACTCACATTCCAGAAGGGACTATTTTGCGATCCGCGGGGCCAAATGCAACATGAGTCATAACGGCATTGTATTGAGTTAGCGGGAAAGAATGAAACATTGCGACTTTACCGAAGCATAAACTAAAAAAAAAAAAAAAATAGAAAAAAACACAAAAAACAACAACACGTTGATATATTCTTAAGTCATTTCATACAGTCCCTCTAAAAGGTGCCACCAATAAAATAAAATGTCTGGACATTTGACCCCAATAAATGTTGATCGTACTATTAAACAAATATATTTCACTCACCCCTTTCCATCAACTTGTTTCTTTTTCCGTTCCGTACTTCCGTTGGCAGATTTGCAACTGGAAATTCCAGATCATTTTTCGAGGACCTTCATCGACGACTCATCCCAAAATTGAGGCAACGGATCTGTACACCTCAACACCTACAAAAAGAACACGACAGAATTGCATTATGAACTGCGTTATCAAGTTGGATCAACCTTACCTACACCAATAAAAAAATAACCCCACGTAATTAAAAGAATAGAATGAAAATGCTATCTCTTAGTTTCAGAGTGCACACATGTAATCAATATCCACACTTAACTTGTACACCTGGAGCTACACACAAGTTTATAACGAAAACCTCATGTAAAAACAATGGTTTCTTTGACAGTCTAAATATTATGCAATGAAAGTCATGATTGACGATAGCTTTGAGTAATACTGCTACACGTTCCAACGATTACAACATTTTAAATTATAAAAAGGTCCATTAAAGTAGCAGTAATTACACTTCACACAAGAAATACTGAGATTACAATTTAGGTAGTGTCTACGAAGGCTTCAATGGTGAAATCTCATTCGTTTTATGTTTAATCAATTATGTATCTACATGGTATCATGCACGTAAAACAACACAAACCTATCCCCTATTAAAAAGAACTATAACTGGACAACAACATTACAACAAGCAGATGCACTCGAAAATAAGTGAATACAATTGAACGGGAAACATTCTGATGACATCTCAAGAGTCATCTTCTGCACTGACAATCCCTGAAGTTCCACGAAATCTGTTCTGGATGTGATGTCGTTGCATGCCTATTCTCATTATTACAGAATTCATAAATGTAATCTCAATTCAGTTTTGTAAACATGTCTGCTTTTGATTTTACTGAACAATTGTACATGTAGTTAATGGTACTCATTTGGCAATTCTTCAAACAGGATGAACTAGCTTACCGGTATACGCATCTGAATCCGAGAGAAAAGACATGAATGCAAGTATATAAAAAAAAGCCTGAATCTAGAAGGATTGCTTGTTTTCTCATCCAAAAGGGAGCCCGCGAGTCGAGCTGCATGCAGCAATTTGTGAAAAATAAAAAGAAATCCGTTGCATCTACATTGGCATTTTGTCTCGCTTTTTGGTCACAAGGTTGTTTCAAAGTATTTTGTTTAATCCGTATTACCAGGGGTCAAAATGCACTGTTGCATGCAGAGACATGCACATCACGTGATGAGCGAACAACAAACGTTCTAAAACGAAATAAAAGCGGAGGAATATGGCATTCCACACATCACTGGTAAGTTATTAATGCATACGTGCATATAAAGCGACAATAGGTGTGGACTCACAAAGAATTGTACAATACTGCATGTACAAGACTCACAAAAGCATAAGACTCTCAACTGCACAAGACACATAAGCATCGTCTACCATGTCAGGCAAAAGAGAAACAGAAGAAATTATAAAGCCCGAGCGTCAGGAGGAGTCTTATTCTTCTCGGTACGCTCGTAGTACGGGAAGTCGCACTAACGAGACACAGGAAAAGGGTAAGAGATATTTCTTTAAGAAAAAAAAACTTTCACAATCCATGAACCTTTTTTTTTTTATGAAATACCTGTTATTTTGCTTTCCACAAGCCAACTGTTAACAGAGTATTTATTAGAAGTATGTTATGTATATGTACTTTACAAAGCACTGCTTCTCACCAAATAGCCTTAAAAAAAAACCAAGTGACCAAAACCCTTTCTTTTTTTTCAGACCATGGATCTAAAGCAAATGGGGGATCGAGTGACTCAAACTGGAACTCAAACAACAGCAGTGAAGCAGAGGGAAAACAGAAGTAAAGGTATGGGTATATAGAGATGAATATTTCCTTGTAGCAAATGCTGTCTTTCTGTTACAATCGACTATATTTTGCAATACATGTACTTTTTGTGGTGTCAACCACCAATTGGCAACCTCCAAACAAATTCGGAGCAAAATTTCTTTTAGAAACGAACGGTATCACTCATGTTCAGGACATTGTACATCGATTGTTTGGGCGAAAAACACAGAAGCTCTTCACAAAAAAAGGGAATCAAAGATTGTACTTTTTGAGAACGCTGAATAATCTTCATGTAGACAAGACAATTTTGGTCTTGTTCTATCGGGCCCTAATCCAAAGTGCACTGACGTACAATATGGCATGTTACCATATCAACCGTTATGCTTATCATGGGCGCACATTATTGAAAGCAAATTTCTGGAGCAGCTAAACAATAAAATGTTTTGCAAATTTATAAGCACGACTGAGATCCTCCAGACCTGTTTTCGCTTTGCAAATATTTTTTTCTGTACTTAGCAAATGTCCGTGCTTAGCAGCTCAATAAAATCGACAACCAAAATTCTACACAAAATACCTGAAAGATAGAAACTCACCATTTGTTTCCATGCTTGAGCTTGCATTTTCCTTCTAATTTTGTTTCAGATTTACGGACTCGAAGAAAACTGTTAGTTTGCGTCGTATCACAATAGCCTGATTCCTCTGCAATGTTTCCATCTCATCAGCAATTTGCCAGTCAGTGTTAAGATGTACCAGTCAGCACTTCTCCACTTCGAAGATTTGTTTTCCGTCAATCGTCATCTTCATACTCCAATAATACAATAAATTACGCTGTTACTGTAACAAAATGCAGATTATTCTGTGAATCGCCGGCGTACATTTCACATTTATAACAGATTCTTATTCCAATTGTAGTTATGTACATTTAGTGGGTGCTCATTGAAATAACTAAAACTAAACTAACTAACGAAACACTCATAACTAACGAAAAAGAAAAGAATGCAACTTTTACAAAACTTCTGTTCGAAACCCCAGTTTGTAAATTACACATGTACGAACATTTTGCGTTGATTTGTGTCCATTAATTTTCAAATTTTAATATTCAATTCCAGAAGAAAACAAAGTGTTATCTGGTTTTATAAATACAATTCAATTGAAACACCAATTCACCAAACATTAACTATGATGCTATATTATTTTATTAACTTAACAAAGCAATCAATACACTGGGTCGTATGTATAAAAAGTAGTAAATGCTAGGAAGTTTAAGCAAAAAGTAAAAGCGTTCACTTTGGAGTTCAAGCATTAAGGAAAAGCAAATGCTTGATTTCGAATGAATTAAAGTTTTCCTTTACTGTTCAGTATTTACATGTACTAGACAACAGGTAGCAAATGCTTCTTACTGTTGGATTGTTTTCATGGACGAATGATTGCCAACAATAGGGTTTCTTTTGTGTGTACGAACTGCCGCACACGCACAGGGTTTACACGTGGAGTAATAGTCCAAATCAAGGTGATGCATACAGTAGATGTAGTAGTACATTTGATCCTCAAATCCAGCAAAAAATATGACACTTTTCGGCAGTTGCAGAATACAAAAAGTATACTTTCATCATTCATGAAAATTGTAAAGGTCCACAATGTCCTGTAGACGTCACAGTTGCATAAAAATCACAGACGTGTTTAAGTGGGTAAAATCATACCATACACAAAAAGTTTTGTTTGTTAAAATATTAAAAAAAAAAACCCAATAGATTACAAAGATTGGTGACCTAATAAACTAATCAAATGACTTCATTTTGTTCAGTCCCAAGCGTGCCGTTGGATAAAATTGATCCTTAATCATTCTGTGCCGCACTGAATTTTACGCTAACACTTCTCATATTGTGAACAAAATGCCAAATTATCGTTTCTAATTCTAGTAATAAAATACATAATAAAAAGTATTTAAATTGCGCATAAATGTTAGTCAAAATACAGTATATGGTATTATATGTAGTTTATCAACGTTTTGTGTCAATTTTGGGGCAATTAATATTAATAAATGCAGCAATTTTTCCGCAGAAGTATTTGCTTTATATTTTCAAGTTTGCCCCAACCCAGCCTTGAAAAATGACCAGTAAATGCTTGAAATCTGAAGCATTTACTCCTTTTTATTCATACGAAATGAAGTAAACACTTCTAGTCTAGCGAAAGCTAGCAAGTAAAAAGTAAATACTTTTAGCTTTCAGCAAATGCTTTCCAGTAAAAGCATATGCTTCATTTTTATTCATACAAATCCAAGTAAATGCTTAAAAATGGGTAGTAAAAGCAAATGCTAGTTTTTATACATACGACCCACTGTTTCTACTTTACATTTAATGGAACAAAATGTTACTGAAATTTAAAATCTAATTGAAATTGAAGATCGTATTAATTAAATTATGTATCAATCTATGCATTACTGAATAAGTCAGTTTAGTAGTATCGAGGTACATTTTGGAAAAATTGATTTTAGGAATGTTACTGTCAGAGAAGTGTTTGTAAACTAAAACACAAACACCAACTTTACTTGATTTTTTTTTTCAAAAGAAAAAAAAATGTCATTTCAACCAAGGAAACGTGTGCAGAATGTCATTTTTTATCGAAAGGAAATGCAATCCACAACATAGTCTTTCTCGAAGATAGAGTGAGCAATTGTCGCTTTTATTTAAAAAAAAAATTCAAAAAAGAAAAATTTCAAGACTTTTTCCTTTTGAGATCAATGTATGCAGAAATATGCTTCAGTCACTTGTCACTGTTTACCTTGTCGCAAACAGCTTTTAACTCCGAAAACCTTTAGAAAATGCTTCCTTTCAAAGATCAATGGTACAATCCTTTATTCAGTTTTGACGCTGTAGGTTTCGCATTCTTAAATATGCCAATCTGATATTGAATAATAAAGATAAAGAGATCGCCCATAAGGCAGTAAAGTGGTGCAGAGGACTATTTGTTTGTGTGGATGTGTTTTTTATTATAATGTCCTGGTTAATGGTTAATAAGCGGCAACCTTTTGATAGCATCTTACTGTTGTGTGGAAATATTCCCTGTGCGCCATTTGAACGTCAACGCTCTGAGAATACAGCCATCTTTGAATAGTAAGCTCTGGAGAAAAACAAATTTGGTCTTCGAAAATGCAAGAGCCACAGGAGCAAACGGATGGATCACATGATCGTGGAAAAAGATCCACCTCTGCTCGAAGTCGTGAAACCTCTGAAAAGGACAAGGGTGAGTGAAAAAAAATAGCAGCAAAGGCTTGCTAAATAGACAAGCGTCAGCATTCTCTTTTAATGTACATGTATACCAGAGAATAAGTAAATGAACTAATGAGTGGTATTGGTTGCATGAGTTGAATTGAACAAAGAAATCGGTGCCGCCCTTGAAACATGTATGCCAAAGTTTAACCATATGCCACTTCATACAACAAACTGTCTATAGATACAAGGTTTACGAGCCAGGTCGAGAGTTTGATGGGTGGGCACACGATGTGTTGGATGGACTGTCCATGCCAGCTACGAGAACGATGCTTAGAAACAAAACTCATCTTCAAAGCGCTTAAGCCTATACACGATTGTATTATTCTTATTGAGGGATTATTTTATTGTGTTAACTGTAAATACAAAGTCTAATTCATGTATGACTTTCTGTTTTCCGTTCCAGGTTGCGATGGCGGATGGTGTGGTAAGTTGCTATGATTATTTTCACTTGTTAGATATTGATAAATGTTTTAGAAGGCGAGAAAGCACTTTCAAGAAAGATAATATAAATGTACCAAAACCAACCGTGAAATTGCAAGAGTGTTGTCACACAAGAAGCACCCCAACTTTACTTAGCCAGTCACTGTCACGCCCCGAATCCAACCCTTTCTGACAATAGTTCACAGCCCAGGACTTGAAAAAAACGTTTAAACATTAATCTGTCGAAGGTGCATTAATAGAAAGACCTCATTTTTGCTGGAAATATTGCCAAGTTTTCAAATTTCGTTTCCTTAAAATATTTTAAAAACCTGTAAGCCTTGTTTTGATAATCAACATAATCCCCCTCTCACCAAAACCCACAATTCCTCCCACACCACAGTTTAAAAACATTTTGTGTAGTCTCGATTAACATAAAAACTTTTTGAATGTTTTTTTTTTTTTGCATTAATTCAACATTCTCAGAAGTCTAAGAATATTCAGGATCCATGTGAAATTCAATCAAAATCATATTTCGAGGTCAAGGTCATCAATGATATACATGGCATGATTATTTCAAATTCTAAATTGCACTTTAGTTTATCAACTGTGACCTTTCCATAACAACTACAACCTACATGTACACTAAATACATGTAGGTCCCCAAGTCAAAACCAGCAAACAAAATGTAGAAATGTACCACATTTTCTGGCTTGAATTCCAGTGATTCTTTAGGACCACCTCCGCCCATCCAGGCCTGATGAGAACTACCTGACAATGCAGCTCAATACCCGTAGCGTACTGCGAAGGAAACATCTTTAGCGTCCAAGAAGCATTGAGCTGTCTCACCAATAACCATGGAGTTCTCTCACCTCGGCACACCTTTCAGCATACTAAAGCAAAGCAAAGAGATTCTGTAAACTTCTGATATTAAGTAAAGCTTGTAGAAGTCATTCCTCGTTAGGTTTTTTTAATGCCTTGATTCAGTAAATGTACTTTATTTAAGGGAGAGGTGGGGAGGGTGCCTGGAACAACTTTTGCAACAAAACCATTTTTTTTTACTGAAACCCCCGGATTGTTCTTTATCATTACCGACAACTTGCAGGGGTGGCAAGTTCCTGGGTCACTGCCACTCTTCCGGAAATTGCACGGGAACATCATTTGGCCGATTCGTTTGTGCACATTATGTCATGTGGAGCTGTTTAGAGAAACACTCATGACTTGGAATAGAGTCACCCTAAAAGAGTTGAAATCGAATCTATGCTTTTCTGTCCCATTTTCACAATACATGTATCAAAAAAGTTTTAAAACTGGTGATAGTTTTTTGGTGTGGCACAATATGTGCTACACCCCTGCCATGGTAAGACACCAAAGAGCCCTCGCCCCCGAGGGTTTAAGTGGAAACCGTCCAAAGTATCGACCAAGTAATTTTTTTAAATTCTTTTTGTTACAGTTTACGTTCATAGTTTGTTAATGCCGAATCCAAAGTGCCTTCTGTTGGCTGTGTGTGAGCTGCGTGTGCATACATATTTCTGTTATGGACTATCCTACTTAGTACCACATAAGAATTTTGAGATTTCACCAAAAGTACAACAGCACACAACCTTTTTTCTTTATGTATGATGCACAAAAAATATCATGCATGAGCAGAATGTTCTTTATCAGATCCATGAACAAGTCTAAGAATTTATTTGCATTGCTGTGATTACGTGTAATATTATGTTTTTGCTTTCTTTCTACATGTAACTAATTTTGATCGCATTAAGAAAAAATGAATCTGTGTAATTTTCTATTTGCTAAAGCAAAGATTTGTAGTTTACCACCGGTGAAACCGAAAAAATGCCTTTGTCAGTTTTGTGCAAGTATTCTAATGTTATTAAATGGATAATACAAACAGAGATTTTGAACTCTTCTTCATAAACAAAAATAGACAAGTACTTAAGTAACTGTACACAAAGGATATTTCACAGGATCATTGTTTCAACATTTTGATTAACATGTGCAATTGTGTATAATATTGAAAATTTCTTACGTCCCGTGAACAAAGACATTGACTAAACCGAGGGACCACCAAGATAGGGCTGGTAGAGTACCGCAGCAATGTTTTGTTGAGTGAGGGTTAATATCCTACTGAGTCGATTTCTCTGTTCAACCTTATCATTAACCTTATATACTTAATCTGATTGCATATTAGTCACTTTAAATAGCCTTGAATACAGTTGCCCATTTGGGAGCGTCGGTTTCCCTAATAATACTAACTTGTGTACTCAGTCGAAATATCTCCCTTTTGTCTTTTTGTTGGCGTTCGGTTGTGTGCTATTTACAAACATGCATATTCCATAAAAAGCAAACTGTTTCGGTTGAAATGTTTTTTTGGTAATAACAGTTGGGGTGAAAGGTGATGTCAAGAATGTACAAAATGCCAAGCATAAGCCCAGGGGTAAATACTGGATAATTTGCACCATGACCCAAAAAGCAAGAAATGAAGAAAAAAATGGCTTGGCTGGGTGGGATGTAAGGATGCATGAAGTGCAACTTGCAAAGATGGGTGGGGTTGGGTGGGCATTAAGCGGAGGCCTTGAAGGACTTGGTGGATGGGAGGCATAAGATAATGGGTATGGCTGGGCTGGGGGGGGGGCCTATCACAAGTCTGGTGCCTCATAGGTCTGATACCTCATTGAGGCGTCGGACTTATAAGGCATAAATTCCACCACATAGGTCTGATGCCTTACAAGTCTGACGCCTCATAAGTCCGACAATGGACAAATGCTGTTTCGGATTAATGAGGCATCGGAGCTTTGACGCGTCGGACTTGTACGGCGTTGGACCTATGAATAAATAAATGTTATGCTTCATAAGTCCGACGCCTCATAAGTCCAATGCCTCATAAGTCCCAAATTTCAGACTTATGAGGCGTCATAGTTGGGAGAATGAATGAGACATTGGGGTTAGGACAACAAGGCTTGTTTGGTTGGGAGGGTAATATGACTATATGGGGTGGGATGATGGGACGCCTACATGTAGGTGGGGTTTGGAGGAGAAATGGTGGGGTTGGAACATAGATGGGCTGGGTGGGCTGGCTGGGTTGGGATGATGGTTGGGCTGGGAAGGGTTCGGAGATGAATGGGCTGAGAGAGGTCAGGCGGTTGAGAAGTCTGGGAGGGCTGGTTGGGGTCAAAAAGTTGAGGCCATTGGGTCGGGAGGATGGGTGGATAGGGTGGGATGGATGTGAGGGCTGGATTGTGTGAGGATGTTTGGGCTGGGTGGGGTTAGAATGATAGGTGGTAGGCTGGGGTCGGGAGGATGGGAGAACTAGGTGAGGTTTGGAGGAGAAATGTTGGAGTTGGGAGTATGGGTGGGCTGGGTCAGATGATCATTGGGCTGGGTGGGTTGGGATGATCATTGATCGATGTGATGGGTGGGATGGGATGATCGTTTGGCTGGGAAGGGTTGGGAAAATAATGGGCTGAGAGAGGTTCGGTGGTTGAGAAGTCTGGATGGGGCTAGGAGATGGGAGGGCTGGTTGGGGTCAGGAAGATGGGGGCATGGGGTCGGGAGGATAGGTGGACAGGGTGGGATTGGATGCAAGTGCTGGATTGGGCAAGGAAGTGTGTGCTGGGTTGGTAAAATGGGTGGCTATGCTGGGGTCGGGAGAATGGCAGGGGTAGGTGGGTTTGGGAGGATGGGTGGAGTGTGTGGGGTTTTGAAGATGGCTCAGTTGCTGGGGTTGTGAGGATGGTTAGACTTATAGAGGTCAGAAGATGGGAGGACAGGGTGCAGTCCTGAGGACTGGAGGGTTGGATGGGGTTTGGAGGATGGGACGACTAGGTTGACTGGCTGGCTGCTTTGGGCTGGGCTGGGCTGGCTAGCTAGAGCTGAGGCTGATGCCAGGCTTGGCTTTGGTCAGGATGATGGGTGGGCTGGGTGTGATTGGAATGGGTGGGTTGGGTTGGGTTGGGTTGGGTTGGGTTGGGTTGGGTTGGATTGAAAGTATGACCTGGCTAGGTGGAGTTGGAGGATGGAGGGCTGTGCGGGGTTGGAATACAGGAGGGCAGGTTGGGGTTAGGAGGATGGTTGGGCTGGATGGGGTCAAGAGGATGAATGGGTTGAGTGGGGTTGGGAAGATGGGTTGGCTGGGTGTTAATGGGATAGGTTTGGCTGGGGGTTGGAGAATGGGATGGCTGGTTGGGGTTGTGATGGGTGGACTTGGTGGGTCGGAGGATATGATAGTGGATGGGATTCTGAGGATTGTTGGGCAGGGGTTGGGTACATGTAGGTTTGGAAGGAGAAGAGGACTAGGTGGGGTTGGAAGAGTGGGTTGGAAAGATGCATGGCTGAGGTTTGGGGATGAATGGGCTGCATGAGGTCCAAAGGATGCCCTGGCTGGTTGATGTTAGGGAAGATGGGAGGGCTGGGTGGGGTTAGTTGGGTGAACTAGCGGGTATAAGGTGGGCTGTATGAGGTTAAGATAATTAGTAGGCTTGGGTTTGGGTGGACTAGGTGGCAAAAGGTTCAGTGGGTTGGGTGGGATTGAAAGGATAACAAGTGGGTTTGGGGTTAGGAGGACTGGTGGACATAAGGAGGACAGTTCAGCTGGGTGTGGTTGGAAGATTACAGGGCTTGGTAGGTTGTGAGGATAATAGGATTAGGAGGGGATGAGAGGATGGGATATCTAGGTCAGGGATGATTGATGAAATTGGTGGGTTTTAAAGAGTGGGTTCATTGGGTTGGGTTCTGAGATAGGAGGGCTGTGTGGCATATAGAGGATGGTTGGACTTGTGGGCTTGGTGTGGTTTGGGCGATGGGTGGGTTAGGCAGGTTGAGAGAATTGATGAGCTAGACATGATTTGGTGGATAAAGAGGCCGAGATAAGTTCGGAGTGATCATGAAAGTGTATCAACACAACAACATGGGTTGAATCCATGTACATGGATACTATAGCATCAGCGGGGTCTGCTCATACATGTAAGTCTGACGCCTCATAGGTCCGACACCTCATAAGTGCGACAAAATCCCATCCCCTAACCAAATGAAGGCCCTTAAGTCCAACGCCTTATAGGTCCGACGCCTCATAAGTCCGACGCCTCACAGCTCCGACGCCTCATACTAGCCCTGATGCCTCATAGCTCTGATGCCTCGTAGGTCCGACAAATTAAATGCCTCGTTTTTCCGACGTCGGACTTACATGTATGAGGCGTCGGACATATGAGACGTTGGACTTGTGATATGGCCCCTCATCAGCTACACTGAGATAGTTTGTTTATTCCAGTCTGTACATATCTAAAAATGCAGACTGGCAGTCAACTTATGACTTTTTGGGAGGGACATTGTGTCAGAAATTAGAAAATTAATATGCTCCCAAGATCTCTGGCAAGACCTCTACAAATGCAATTGATGCTAAGATTTTAAAAATGTCTCCAAATTCAATGAATTCATGACATCAGGTTTAAAAAATATCTATATAAAGTTTAATGCCTGAAAACAAGCTTAATGGTTTTGTCATGGTTAGGTACAATCCAAAATCACTCAAATTATTTATGGTACCAATAGGCCAACATATTATAAGTATACAAACTTGACAAGACCACATGTCTGTCACTGCGAGCAAATTACTTAACAGTCACAGGCCACGAGGTTAACACACAATAATGGATTTCCCTTCCCTTAGGAAACCAGTGATTATCAACACTCCATTACTGATAATTTGGACAAATGTACTATTACTTCCTTATTGCATGAACCTTAATATGACACAGGTGGTCAAGCTGTCAAAACCTTTTGGCAGGGTCATGACAATGAGTGCGAAAAAATACAGGCAAAAAAGCAGATTTGCAATTGCAAAAGGGGATCTGTCTCTGAGATAATTTGGTGTAATAATGTGACTGATTCTTGGGTTGTGAGCAAAAAGCACACATGACTCTGGTCCACTATTAGGGATGGTGTTTGGGGTTTTTTGGGCTGGTATTAAATTTCTGAGGTCCTGTTTATTAATTTGGCTTTGATGGGGGGATTTGAGAGTATCATGGGAGGTTTCTTAGTAAGCCTTTACGTGTAGCATTTCAGTTTAACACGGCTGTACAAATAATCAAACCATACATGTACATAAACATGTATACAAGTACATATTGTATAAATATTTAAACGGTCCATACAATAAAACATGTTGTGAATTCGGATCACAACAACAAAATGAAGACATTGATAACGATTTCACGACAATAGTGATGATTATAATGAAGTGGAGGACACAGCTGAAACATGATGACAGTGATGTTGACACTGTGGATGACGATGACAATGTTGATGATAGTCAATGGCAATGGGGATGATGAAAATGAAATTGTAGGAGACTACAGTCAACAGTAACATCGTGAATTCTGGTGAAGTGCAGAGGGAAGACATCGACGAATGTGTGGACTGTGGTAATAATGACGGTGACGATGATGAATTTCACATCAACAATGGTGCATATGACATTGACGGCAACAATCGTGACCATGATGTTGAAGCCAACAATGGATACAACAATGTTGACTTCAACAATGGTGACAAAAATGTTGACGACAACAATGGTGACAATGATGTTGACGTCAACAATGGTGGCAGTGGCGTCAACAATGGCGAAAATCGCACTGATGATAATAAAGTCAGTAAAGTTTACGACAACAAAAGCAGTACAGAGAACATTAATGTTGTGTATTCTGGTGTAGCGCAGAGGGATGATGATATTGACTTTATGGTGCAATGATGTTGACATCAACACTTGTGACAATGACATTGACGTCAACATGGATGACAATGACACTAACGTCAACAGTGGTGACGAGACAATGGTGACAATGACGTGAACCATGGTGACAAACAAACTGTTGATGTGAACAATGGTGACAATGATAATGACATTGGCAATGGTGAAAATGAAGTCGATGTTAACAATTGTAGCAATGGTGTTGATGTCAACAATGGTGACAATGACATTGACCCCAATGATAGTGACAATGATGTTGATGTCACCAATGGTGATCATCACATTTGATGATAATTGCAGTAAAGATTACAAAGATGATGCTGGACAGAAATGAAAACTAATTGAAATTGGGGATGCTACGGAGAAATTTAAGTTGATCTTTGAGATGCATATATTAACGATAAAAGTGACAATAACAATTATGACAAGGATAATGTTGACAATTAGGATGGTGTCTTTGACAATTACATTAACAATTACTGCAGACAGTCCTGCTGTAAGTGTGAAAAGCATTACATCAACAGCATTCCATGTGATGGCAAAGATGGCTTATCATAGGAAAGATGACATGACAAAAAGGACAATCGTGTTGATTGAAAACAATTTCACGACGATGGTGACCAATAAGGGCATGCTGTGAATCACAACAACAGTGGTGAGGTGAACAGTGATGACAAAATGCAGGCAATCATCAAAATGACATTCATGATGAAACAGAGCCGATCTGGAAGGCAACGGTGAAAATAATGCCAATGATGATAACGATGAAAACATTAAAAAAAGCAGTGTTGTAGGACTCAATTCCAGGACTCGGACTTGAGACAGTCTTGAGCTGCAATTTTGGAGACGTCACATTGGCAAAAGATTCAGACTCAGAATCAACCATCATGCCTCATACTTGATGCTAATAAATCCTGACTTGCAAGTCACATAACATTTTGTAGCAAATAAATTTAACTTTTAAAATCATAATTGTGAAGTTCATTTCCCAAAAGTAACATTAAAGCAATGTTAAATAACGTCAAGCACATGAAACGTACTGCATAAATCTCCAGGTGTTGTTACAAAAAATAAAGTTTGTTATTAATGCAACGTTCCCCCCCCCCCCCAATTACAGTGCATCACTTATATCTTTTATGTCCTTGAACTACCATTTTGTACAAATGTGGCTCTGACTTGGACTTATAAAATGACTCGTGACTCAGACACAAACCAAATGACTCAAGCTCGGACTCGACCCATGTGACTCGAGACTAAGACTCAACTCACACAACGAGAGCATCATGAAAGAGAAGGAAAAAGGAGACGATAAGAATTGCGAAAATGTTGCTGAAGCATTTGACGATAATGACGATGAGACCTTGAATAAAGACAATGACGATGACAGAGATGAATTTGTCGTTTGAATTCATCAGTGAAATTTGAACTGTATTATGCCAATTACATGTGTATGTTATTATTGCTATGCATGGAAGAACTGGAATTTTCTATCCAGATGAAGCCGTAAACAAAACATGAAAAAACACAATTTATTCCAAAAGGGAAAGACCTGCTGATGTACATGTAGTATTTACAATTTTTGTTAACACTGCCTCTGTAAAAAATGAAAGAAATGTTATCACAGTTTCAGTAGATCAGTACCCCTTTTCCTGCCCCAGCCCTGCCCTAGGGTGCACAAGTGCCTGATGCTGATGACAATGACAACATTCAATTTCAAATGCAACTATAGATTTGCGTTTGTTGTTACAAACGCAGAGTGGTCGGGTAGTCAACTATTTTATGAAACACTGTCCAGTTAAGTTATGAATATTTTTATATCAGGAAATTAAATCCTTTCCAAGACAATCAATTACATTTCAGTAAACATTCCATGTACACATACACAAGGGCAGATTCAGGGGGGGGGGGCCAAAGTGGGCCATGGCCCCCCCCCCCCAAACGAAACCTATTTTTTAATTTTTTTATGTGACGTCGCAATGAAGGTAGGTAATGAGTACACCATCATCTTTTTCTCAAAAAAACATTGGTTAAAGTGGTCAAAAATTGCCTCAGATCGCACCACAGAGCATCTAGAATCCAAAAAAATTTCGGGGCCCTTAAGCGGGCCCAGAACCCCACGCCGTAATTTTGTGACCCACTTTTTGGGGGGACCAACAATTTTTTGGGCCCCCCCCCAAAAATTGTCTTCTGGATCCGCCCTTGTACATACAAGTTATTTCTGGCTTTATAACCTCATTAGTCAAAAACGGGAAGTGAATACTGACTTAGTTCAGAGTGGATGTTCGTTGTGAAATTAAATGAACTTCCGGTTTGATGACGTCGCAGTATTTGGAAGCAAAAGGTGAACATTGTAATGGTATCGTTATTTGGGCTACGATATCGACATGGATCAAATGATAGAATTAAATTTAAAATATGATCGTTGGCAAATTCTCATAAAAGTAACTTCCGGTCTGATTACTGTACGTCATGAATTTGAAACCTTATAAACCTTAAGAAACAGTATTTTATGTGCCGCTAGGGGGTGCCCTTTCGGATGATGACGTCATCACACTGTTTTTGTGTCTGGCATTCCTCACTAAACACTTTCATAATATATGTGTCCGTAGTAAAATGCTTCCGCTTTTGAGTTATATTCAGTTTTTATTGCACTTCCGGTAATACCGGAAGTGAAGGTCAAGCGGTTTTGTCTCTGGGAGCACAAAATGTTTCTCGCGGCATCGTCTACATGTACATTCTCACGAAAAAACGAACACGAAACTCTATTTAGTTAAAAAGATATAACGCAAACAATTTTGTCAAAATTTGCCCTTAAATCGCTTGTAATTTGATACCTGATGACGTCATGATTACGTCACAAAATTTATAACATCATCGCAACATGGTACAAGTTCACACAAGGTTTTGTGATCAGACCGTGAACGGTTTGAAAGAAATGTTGCTTTGTTTTGATGTCAGGCTAACGTCTTCATTTTGAATTCACCTAACTTTGACCTTCCAGTAGACCCGGAAGTAAAGGTCAAGCGAGTTCACGTACACAACAAAAATGTTTAGCGATTAATGGTCTATCTGATTACAGAATACAAACATCATTGAATGTTTAGTTCAAGAGTTATAGGTGAAAGTATTAATTTGGTCACTTTTTCAGATAAAATCACTTCACACCTGCACCCGATTTCACGAAGCGCTGCGACGCGTCACAACTCGAGTTACGACGTGTAACACGTCGCAACTCGCGACGCGTCATATCTTCCATTTCACGAAACTTGCGATGTGTTGAACGCGTCGTAAGTTCCTTGACAATGGCTTAAAACACGTCGCAAGTTAAGACGTGTCTAGTGGTCGTCGCAAAATAAGAAGAGTCATTTCTAAGCCAGTTTTATGCCATAAACATTACATTAACGAGATAATAATACCGAGACAATGTGTGTAAAGTTGTAAATAGAAAATTAATTGAATAATTATGAATTAGACTGGAATATTAGAATTGAAATTTCAAAGTAGCTATACAGTCCAATGAGAGTTTGTTTTCCTTCAAAATTGCATCGTACGGCCGCCATTTTGTTTTACGTTTTAACAAATTTCGAGCTGAGATCCGACGACTCTTTGTTGAATATCAGATGACTATTTACTGTACGCTGACTAAATACATAAAACAGTCACCGAGTTGTGCTATAAATACACCTACGACGCGTCGCACTTACGACGTGTTTTGTGAAATGGATCGCAGGACGCGTCGCAGCTGCGACGCATCGTAGAGATACGACGCGTCGCATCGCTGCGATGCATCGTAAGTTACGAAGAGTTTGATGAAATCGGGTGCTGATGACGTAATCGTGACGTCAGAGTAATATGCACCACTTCGGATGCAGGTCGATATATATTGAAAGTTACAAGTTCATACTATATATCGTTTAAGAGAAAACCCGCGGAGAAGTATTGTCCGGAAAAAAAAAAAAAAAGAAAGAAAGAAAGATTAATCGCAATAAATCCAAAGAGTGGTCGGGTTGTGCCCGACCACTCAATGCCCGACCACTCAATGATAGCATTTAGCGCATGACAAGACTGATGATGAAACCACGTTTTTGAATAAGCATGATAAAAATGACACGTAAGAGGATGAAGATGACACTTGTGGTGAAGTCAGTGGTGCCGATGACAGTACAGATGACCGTGACAGAACAGATGACCGTGACAGAACAGATGACTGTGACAATGACGGGGACATTTATTTGTAACATACAGTTTACAACATGCACTCAACAATTGCTACGTTTTGTAAATTGCTAGGAGTTGATCAACATCTTAAGCGTGTTCCTGAATTTTTTTGTGTAATACTCAGACGGTGCTCAACTCTAGATACAAATCTTCCCTTTTACATGTATATTGTGACAGAGAAGACCATGTCATGAGAGTAGTGGGGTCAAAGGGTCAGACAGGGCAGGGGTGTACAAGTTGGGTTTGTAATACATGTAAGTGCTGTTTTTCAATGATGTACAAAATCCTGTTCAGGGGAAACCTTTGGGATTTTCCTGGATTCATTTGACATCTGGCATGTACATGTACAGTAGTTCAACATAGGGCACATATTATTATTTTTCTCAGAGTGACTTTTCCCCCAAAAATCCTGAAGCAAAAAAGATTCAACACAATCTGTGAAGGTGCTTCATGTACAAATTCCCCAAAATATGTGGCATCAAAGAAAATCAGTCTGGCATAGTTTGCAAGACGGAACATACGTCTCGGTTTTTCCCCTCAAAATTAAATTTTTAAAAATTACATACTTTGTGAAAGATTAATAAAAATTGAAATAAACATGTCCTCCATTATGTGTTGAATAACAAAACTTTTGAAAATAAAGGACTTCAACCATGTAATTTTAATCTGTGATGTATTTAGGTTTCATGACTGGTAGTGGGAATTAGGACTTTTAATTAAAAAAAAAGAAGTGGCATCACATTTTCTTGCTAAAGGGCCAGTTGACTGTTGTGGGGTACGGGCATTTTCAATTCTAAAAAACTAACAAAGGTGCTCCCCTAGCATGTATGTATTTGCGACTACTCCTATTAAAGGCTGAATTCCCTTCTACTATTTTAACCAATGATTAATTAATTCCCAATTCCCACACACTTTCTTTAAGCCTTCCAATTTTTTCTTGATCCACAAATTATAATAAAAGATTACATTTCCATCCTTGATTGTGTCCCTTCCCCATTAAAAAAATGTACAAATGTACAGACCCTACCTACCCTATTTTGACAGCACCGACCCTGATTTTTTTTGGGGGGGGAGGGGACTAAAAGTAAGGGAAAAAAAATTGATTACTATCTTTTACCCTTGACTACACGCAGACACCTACATGTGATCATCACACACAAAATTCCCCCCCCCAAAAAAAATCCCCCCCCCAAAAAAAAAATCCCTACCTACATGCACAGGTCTACACAAATGTACCCTATTTTCAAATGCCATGTAATTGGAAGCAAAACCATTTTTTATTTTGGCCTAATATTTTGGCAATTTTTTAAATAGGGGATTCAAACTGAGCCTCTACAAAGTTCTCCCCAGCTGCTACATGTAGACTGTTTCTGAAACATCCCTTCGTACCCATGTCGATGTAAAATTCTTTTCTTTACCACTGCACATGTATTTTTATTTCATTTATCGGTGAACAAGCACAATTTACAAGTACATGTATTGCAGTGAATATCAAGGTCAACAAACTCTGGTCGTAATATGTGCATACATGTACATGTACACGCACACACTGAACTTAATATGTCTGGATAGAAGTGACAAAACCATTTGCACGTACATGTTATGATGTACATATGTCCATAAATTTAGCACCGTTTGCACTTACAGCATACATGTTGTTGACTTATTTTTGTATACCCTTAATTAATTATTTTTACAATATCCAAATTCCAGGATATAGTATGAGTATACTTTTAATTATATTTAGAGAAAAAAAATCCCTCTCTAGTAATTTTTGTAATGATAATGCTTGAATTGATCATTATTAGGATCCACGTTTCTGTCTTCAAAATTATGTATTTGGATATACACTGTGTAACTCAAAGTTCTGTGGGATCTTGTGTGTGAAATTTGTAAAGACAACCTGTAGACTACACACGGAAATACATGTACCGGTAGCAACATAAAGTACTCCTCGTAGACAATACTGAAACACAGATAATTATATGCATTTGTCGCTGTGCAACGTGGCTAAGGTCTCGACCTTTATACATTTTGTGCCAGCTCATTCATATGCAAATCAACACGGTTGCCATGGATTGAGGTCAGGGATTAGAAATGAACCACCGAAGTGACGTGTATGTGTACAAGTTGAATTGGCCTATTCAGCACTACTGCACTATCTTGTGTAGTGCATGTGCATGGTTGGGTTATTTCTTAAAAAAAAAACGGGCTGGAAATCTCATAATAAATAAATAACCAATTCACTGCATGAAACTAAAATCCAAATGCATGCGATACATCTATGTAGGGTCCCCCGTAACTGCCTGTATTATCTCTGCAAACACTGCCATTATTAAACGGTCAATTTTATTTTAATTTTTTTTTTCAGAAAAAGTGGATCAAGAAAAAAAAGGAAAATTTAAGGATGATTCCCGCCTTTATCTCATTGTTCATTGTTCATTGTTCATTTATTTTCCACAGTGCCACACATTTTTAATGATCGTAATTAATACAAAAAAGATACTATATAAACAGATAGTGAGACTGTAGAGGAATCCACTAAGAAGCTAAGCTTGTAATCGTAGGCCCCTTGTATACAAATTTAAAGTTGCTTTTAATACATAAGACACAGGACAGACAATAGACAAGGACAATACACAAACTTTACATGCCAGTAAACAAGCAGGATAAGATTTGTTGCACAAGCAATTCTCGAAGTTAATGGGTTACACGGGATCATAATAATTATACAACAGGGTCGATTTATATTTCCGTTTGAAAGTAGACAAATTTTTGGATGTTTTCCAACTATTTAAACTCATTTTTTTTAGACCAACATCATATTTGTGGCGATATTTTATCACCATATTGTCCAGCACTACATGCAATGTTTGAATTGAGAATTTTGGTTTGAGACATTTTTAGCCGTACTGTTACGTGTACACCTTCTGAGAGAAAGCCTTTATTTTCACAAAGTTGTTTTTGATTAATCAAACAGAAAAATAAAACCGAATAATCGACACTTCGGTCGATTAATGGAGTGACTGAATAATATTTGCACTCTTGCAGCCCTATAATTAATCTCTCTAAATTAATGAGTTAATTGACTCTCATCGTTTAGACTTTTGTATTTGGATGCAATAATCAAAGAGAAGCATTTTGTCAAAGCATAGATTTCCAACCACATTTGTACTATCCCAAATTTGTATGCTTTTGTGTGGTTTGCAAGTATGTCCTAAAATGAATAATGTACAATCTCATTTAAAAAAAAAAAAAGCAGTCAATTAATTTAGGAGAGTTGGGGGCACTTTTGAGAAAGAATTTTATTTTACTGTCTATCCACTTTCCCTCATAAAAATTTAAGAATGTGTCACTCTCTCCTCTAAATAGAAACAAACAAGCATTGATTTATACTTTGAGGAAAATATCAAACTACATGTAACACATAAAATGCTGTTGAGGTTTTAATCAAATTTGCTAAAATATCTCAAATCTATGTCGTTTTTATTGTTGAAAAGAATTGCACAATTTTTAGAGTTTGTTTCACAAAATCTTTCAGAAAATCTATTTTTAACAGACTGCATAAAAATATGTTTGTAGGACTGCTCACTAGACATAAGAGAAACCTGTCATATGGATGGAAGAAAAATTCATGTGCTTAATATCAGTAGTTGATTACCCTTGATATTGATACAGGAATCGATATGTACATGTAGTGCAGCACACACAACACTGTTTATTGAACTTGACTACCCCTACTCCTAATACATACAACACAAGCACAAGCATTATATACACGCACAACATCAAGGTGACCCTTGATCTCAGTACTGTATCATGTAGAGCATGTGTATGCATTGTATGCTACATGTGTATTAATGGACTATGCAATGTCATGGGTGTTTTTTTTCTTCAAACCATAGATTTAGTGGACTTGGCTTAATCATGAAGATCTATCACACAAGAACACTGCATAAAGTTGGGACTCCGTAAAATAAAATGATACGCCAACAATTTTCTTCCTCAGAAGCTGAAAACAAAATAAAACGATCCTCTCAGACTGATCTGTTTCTGTACACTGCAGGACTTAATAGTCAAAAATATTGTTTGGAGACATCCAAACAGATCTGAAAATGCCAATGATATTATTTTAAAAAACAAGAACATTTATTTGATGTTTTCTTTCATATTTGACTGACCAAATCAATTTTTAATATATTTGTTATTATGAGTCTATATTATTATTCATTTTTAGGGACTGATATTTCATGAAGCAACCCCCCCCCCCCTTTAATGTTTTTTTTTAAATTATAATTAGACAGGGTCAAAAAGCATTAACTGAAGGGGCAGAGATATAGATGGGGTCAAAATGTCTCAGCTGGTAAAGAATCATCCCTCCCCACCCCCCCCAACACCAACAAAAAATGCAAGCAAGTGTTGAAAAGAATGCTGTTTTTTTTTCAATATACTGCATTTTTTGGAATTCAATTACCAAATGAAATCAGTTGATTTCATTTAGAGAATACAGCATTCCACAATTGACAGTACAATATATTGGAAATATCAATCAGAGTCTTTGTTAAAGTTACAGAGTAGGGTTAAATATTTTGTAAAAGAAATCTTTAACATAAAAAAAAATTTAAACAGATGTTGCCACCACAACAAAATTAAACTGAACATGATATGCATCAAAATCATCCAAGGATATTTATTCGACAAATTACGTTCCAATGTACAAACAGGATAAAGCAGCAATTTTGTACAAAGTGTATCAACTATTATCAAGTGCAACATTCAAGAAAACCTGACAATGACATTACATGTATGTGCATTTTCTACAGTCAAACATTAGTGTTCAGTTTCAATAATTGGTAAACCTGTTGGTCTTAATCTACATTTTTTTGATGACATTTTCTTGTTTAAGAGACGTACGCTTCAATCAAGATCAGAATGATTTACGTCAGGAAAAAAAGTCAAAGTTTAAACTACATTCCACTTCAACTTGTCACTAACATGACTAAGGACATATTAAATGTATCCCAGCTGATGATTCCAGTAAGGTATGATTCAATACTTTAAATGCTCTTAAAAAGAATTATTAGTTGGGCACTACCCGCTTTTCGGTCTCAGTCTCAGACAAGTCGGAATTGTTTACGATGAAAATCTACATTTTCAACAATTCCTTTCAAATTCAATTATCTACTGAGTAGTTTTGAGAATACATTAAACTAGTTGAGTGGGTGTGGTACTTTTAAATGGTGGATCATTGAACACATACTCAAAATATGCACTACACACGACCTCATGTCAGGGTGCATAATGCAGCCAGCCGCATGTAAACGTCTGCTTTGGAGTTAATTTTAGACGGTCCAGCACTTTTTTCGCCTCAAAAACACACATTTTGAAACAGCATTTCGACATAGTTTGCTCACAACCAAATCTTAAAATATCATGAAATATTTACATTACCATATTCTGTGCTTCTTGCAAATGAAAACAGCAATTTTCTTGTGAAAACTTTCTATAAATCCATCAAAACCCGCCACTTTGCCTTTCTCCATTTTACAACTAGGAAGCACAGAGCATGCTCAGAAAAAATGTTTGTTCGACGATATCTTGGCTTACTCCAATAAGTACAACATATATGCATGCAGTATGTTTCACTCAATGGAAAACTGCCATAAGGTATGCGTTCATCTCTTCAAGGCAGGTATGTCAGCTTCAATCAAATTTTCTTCATATGCAGCTTGAAAAGTTCCATTGAGTACAAACATAAAAATGCATCTTTTAAATACAAAGATTTTGTCTCAGTTTTTAAGCGATCTCTGCCCGGGAAAAGCCGCTAGCAATTATACCTATTGTACATGGTCTGCACCAATATAGTCCACTGCACGTGCGCTATTATGTAATAATCTCTAGTTTCATTAGTCCGTATTTAATTCCAGCTTATTGTGTGATTCAAGTCAATCCTTTTCAACAAGATATAGAACATGATGGAAAAGAAAGGTAATTAGGGAAAACGAATCCAAAGTTGTCAGCGTCCAAACAAAAGAATTTCGTACATCAAATAAAATTATCATATCGGCCAGTTCGAAATGGTGAAATTCGCTGCTCAAACATTCTGATTTTTAAACTGTGAACGAATGACCTAAAAAGATCAATAGATCGTTTGTATTAAACGTGGCTTGAGCAGCCTAACCACTTATTAATTGCAAGATTTATTCAGGGTTATTCCGTCCAGAGTCCACACACAAAGGAAACACCGGGCGAGTGCTTAAAATCCTCAAAGTGCCAACGGGGGCATCTGGACCAGAACACGGCACGTGGCCTGCGCGTGTCCGCTAGATGAAAATACTCCCCGGATTAGGTACTCATTGCCCTATCTCTGTTCTGCCTTTTCGACATTATAAAGACCAAAACCTTCAAGACCTCTTTTCTTTAATTGTTTTTCGACCCTATTTTGCTTTGATTGAAATTGTGATGGCGTTCTATTGGCAGACACTGCGGGAAAGAAGTTTAGCTCAAAGCCATTTGCGAAATTTGCATTTTTATACGATCGCACCATAAGGGTTGCATAAACATCAGGTCGCAAAAATATTTAAAAAAAATAAGTAGTTCAGGTTGTCATCATGTGTTTCGTGCTGTCCCTTGATGACTACAGAGGCTGCCCGTCAAGATGGCGCCGTAAGGGGGCCTCTGAAACTGGCTTCCGATCCAAATGTGTCTCGTTGATTCTGCGATCGGAGGAAAAGCAAAAGGAGCAAAAGAAAAAACAAGGAATCAGATCGTGAGAGATGTTTGAGATAAACTGACTGAGCAGAGAGTGCAATAAATACATTTTGTGAAGGTCGTAACCCTTGGTCCACAAAGAAAATTGCAAGAAAATGTGCTATCGGACCTCCATATTTTCCATTTACAACAATAGGTCCGTATCTCAGTGCATTTGCTTTAATACTAACTAATCGCCATTGAAAGTACTTTAATGAGATTATTTTAAGCGATATTAACGTCATCAAATTTGTCAAAGTTCAATTTTAAACATGCCTTTTTTCACTATTTATTCCATCTAAAAATATATCTTCTCAAAACTAAACGTAATATTGGCTTCATTCGAGAATTATTAGAATTATTCAACGCAAGGGTGTGTGTGGCGCCAATTATGATAAACAATATTATTGAGACTTCTGAAAAGAATGTTACACTGCATGAAATTATGAACCATAAAACTAAATAAATTCTTTTAACGTGGACAAATCATCCGCCGTTCCATCGGTTTTGCTCTTAACAAATCAGCAGCTCAATTTCCAGTAGTTTTGGGGTCTATCTTGTTGGTAAAGGTACACCTCTTTAAATAGCAATTGTACCTGTTTGCATGAGGCAGTCATCACGTCTTTCCGAGAATTCTACGAGGCGGAGACGACTCCCGGAGAAGCCACATGAATACGGATGCTTCTTGCTGCTTTTGTCCGGCCAGTTGAAGTCTAAAAGATAGTCAGAATTACTGCGATTCTCTTGCATATCTGACGCCATTGCTGTTCTGTACGGCAGTGTTTCTGGGCGAAATTTGAGTGAATGGAGACTAGAGTCCGTATTGGCTCGTCACTTCCCCCAGTTGGTGGCTGGTTCCGTGGGGAGGCTTCCGCGTCGACCGGTCCGTGTTGCGCTGACAAAACAAACCGCTCAGCTGAATAAATTACCCGTGAACTTCACACAGACGAGACCCGCATTTGGAGTTAGGAAAATATGTATCCTACAACGATTTACGGATACCACATTTTTCTCAGGGTTTGGAGAAGAATCCTAGATTAAGCAGATGGATTAATTAACGTCCAATGGCAAGAAATTGGTAGACAAATTTGCAGAAATTTTGGAGGCTGTTTGGAGGAAATGCAACCGTCACAATGGATGTCCTCGCCGCGCTGGGCCGTTTCACACCGCCTACTGACGCTTCAAGTTCTTTGTTCGCTTGGATGGTGTAGCAGGTCACAGTGAAGTTCATAAAGCAGAACACATTATGGGGAAATGTTCAACTTTGCCAGCAAAATAAGATGCGATGCCCCGTTAAGACCAAATTTGCGGTTCAGTTTGATCGGACAAAATCCGAAATTTGTTTAACGGCCATGATGGACTCAGCTCAACGGGCGTTGTCTCTCGGTCGTGATGACGTTGCACGTTGGTACAATGCCTTGCACGCATGCTCAGAACCATATCGGCGCCAATTGCAGCAATAACATAATTTATATGCCTTGTCGTAATTTTTTTTTCCATAATCTAATTTGAATATGAATTGCACGCTGAGGTAGTATGCTTACATGTAAGCGCCGCGCTCTGTTAAAAATCTAGTGTACAAACGGACGATAAATGACTCAATTTGGTATCCGAATGCCTACTTTTACGGTTTTGAACCGACAGGAAATGTCTATAATTATTTTTAAGCAATTCTGAAAGCCAGATCAACAACAGTTTGTAAAATAAAAACGTTCATAAATAATAGAAATGCAAGGTCAAGGGTCACTTGACAATATAAAAAGGAAAGAAAACAAACTACAACAAGGGAGATGATGGGTTACTATTTTGGTGGACGGAAACACGTAGGTCTATTGATCGTCACTGTGGCGTGTGATTATTGGTACTGGTCTGGCTGTGCCGCCATTTTGGATAAGCAATCGGGGAGATTTAGCGCTCAGTTGAATGAGATGTATGTGAAACGCTTGGAAGAGGCTTTGGATCTGTTGGCCTTGTCTTGTATAAATGGCTGGTTTAAGAAATATTGCTCAGTTGGTTTTGGGGCATACCAATTTTGGTTTTCAAGTTTGCTTGAAAAAAAAAGCGGCTGTGGAGCAGCTTAGGCTTAATGTTCTTGTATCAAAATTCTTTTGAAGATTCGGCAGGTCTTCGTTTTCATCAGAAGATAGAAATGAGGTAAGAAAGGAGGAGGGTTTTCTTGGTAGACGTGGGATTGCGAAATATTTTTGTTTCGGAATTTCCGTTGGAAAGTACCGTGGGAATTCCGATCCTCGCGCGATTGCGAAATTTGACGGAACTACTTTTCCGTCGTGACGGGTGTTTCGACAGCATATCGCACGAGCGAACTTTCCAGAAGGTGACGACAGTTGTTAAAAATAAAATGGACCTGGGGAAATTTTGGGGTTTCGCAACACCGATGAGAAATCTAGAGGAGCTCTTGGAGTTTCAAAGAGCAGATCGATTCATATGCAAATAAGATCAGACAATAGTGTTATTCGGTACCATTTGGTATCTTTTTTTTTTGGTTCTTTTTTATGATGTGAGCTATATAACCTTTAGAATTGGGGCCTGGGTTTGTAGTAAACAAGGTTGGTCAAAGTGGGGTGTGCAAACAAAATGGAAGACTGATGACCCAGATGAGAAATTCTCATTTTAGCGGGAAACGCCGAAACTAAAATAACAATTTCTTAGGGCCGATCATGAAAATGAATTCTTATATTGGTACGTATATAAAACTGTGGTTGAAGTTAATCAATGATAACAGTTGAAATATTAAGAGGGGAAAACCAGTTTGATTAAAATCAACCCATTTCAACATAAATTCCCTCCAAGATTGTTTCGCAACAGAGAGTGGGATTCCCAGTCGGAACTACTTTTCTATTATTGGCAGCAATCGATAAAATTATGAGAAGTTGTGACCAAATAAGGAGACGCACCCCACCCGTATTTCTCATCTCGGGGATTTCCAACGGGGAAAAATTGTGCAATAACTCTGTCAAAATATTTCTGGTTTGAAGCAGATAAAGTGAGATGATTTATTAATTTCTGACCATCTGAATACCCTTTTTTAAAAGTTTTTCTAGTGTCCGAATTATTTCTTCCTTTGTTTTGTTTTCGGAAGATAAGCTACACGTATGTGTTTAACGAGGTACAAAGACAGAGGGAGTTTTTTTTTTATTCCTTCCAAAAAGGGTTAACGGGTGACCAGATCAAAAATACTATATTGCACATATTGCAACACAGGTCTGTCCAACGGCAGCGAAATTCAGATAAAAAAAAATCGACAAAGTCTGTTCAGCCCATAAAGGCTCGACATCAGCCCATATAAAGGCTCAACATTTTACGCGGTATAAACAAAATATATAACATTTTTCCCAGAAATTTTTTATTGGCCTTTGAGATATACCAGTGTGGTTAAAAATTAACTGCAGACATAAGTTAGTAAGAACATTAGGCCCAAATCAAGACAGTACTTATTTAAAACGTCAATGGTAAAAAAACAGATTGATGAGGACAATCTAGTTTTACAATTTATCATGGTAATCATGGTAAATCAATTAATCAGCAATAATCGACTGAATATAAGTGAGCCAGTCCCTAATAAATAAAATAAAGAGAACATGGACGACAGAAAAAAAAAAGGCCACTGAAATTTCTGTCTGATACGATACAGACGTTTGTCGTCTTGGCCTACAGCTCAGTGTCTTTCATGAGGTCCACGAGACATCGTAAAGGCAAGTAACAGTTTTATAGCAAAGCCAACGCGTAAACTTTATAAATAATGATTGTAATAGAAAAACAATTATTCTAAAGTGGAAATAACTTTAGTCAACAATGAAGTTCAATAATCGCTTGGATTCGTAGTATTCCACTGAGGGCGCTAATAGCATACAATGGTCCTTGACCTCGACCACGATAATACATCGCTGAAGGACGAAAGAACTGTTCAGGTAAAAATTATGAAAGAGGAAGAATATAGAATATAAAATCCGTAAAATCAATTAATTTTCTTTAGCTGGGGAATTATGCACAGACGGATATAACAGAACTACCAACAGAAACAGAGAAAATAATTATACTTTGTGGCCAACGTAATAATGGTTTATGTATGCCTTGTTTAGGGCATCCTATTTCTTTGGACCTCATATTTTCTGACTCACCCTATTTTGGGCTCCCGACCCAAAAGAAACAACTTTTTATTACCGCCGACCCTGTCTGAGTTCCTATTCACACACAAAAAAAGTTCACAAATGAAAAGAAATGTACAATTAAGTCCAAGCAATCAGCTCTTTGTAGTTTGAAAAGCTTTTGAAGACGAATACCACATTTTAACGCTGATTACGGGGCATGGCAACCAGTGAAATCCCAGAAGATGACAGGATGTTGCCTCCCATCCTGTGTCTATAGCATACCTTTATATTTACTGTTACGTCATGGCTGCCACTACAGCCAAAACGTTAGTGAGCTGCTTGGTACATATATATATTGCAAGTCAATGACATCGTGAAAAATAATATGGTTTTATTTTATTCAGTGATATCAACTCATGATAACCTCATTACAAAAAAAAAAAAAATCGAGAGACAAAACGCATTTGCCATAATTTAATTTAGCCATCTATACGGGTGCAACTGTTGTTTTTTTTTCTTTAGACTTTAAAAATATAATGATCGATGAGAACCGTGGAAATAAAAAGATTGCTTTCCGGCCTCAGAATTGAATGAAGCCTGCTTCGTTAAAATTGGTTTTAATGGAATTTAAAAGGCAGTGATAAAGCAGTTTACGTACGACGTGATGATAATTTGTTAAGAAGTACCACTCGCTCAGAATCATACTTGTTTTAAAGATGAAACGTTTTCAAGTTGAAACGGGACGTGTCAGAATCAGACACCCCGATCTGACACGGTGATTCTATAAGGGAAGTCCAAATAAAAAACAAAATCCTTTCGTTTTCTACATAAGTGTTTCGGCAGTTGTTTAGAGAACTTTAAATCCCACAGCTGCTCAAGAATTTTCAGGTATAAAACTTTTCTCAAAGTTTGGTTCCATTTAGGAGTAAAACACATTGACAGAATATCCTGTTTTGCCGCACTGCGGTTCTTTATGTCTATGGGTTCATCACTCACGGTCGCGTTGAAAGGCGCCCTCTATCAGACGTACCTGTCAACTTGAACTTCACACCCGTGTTGCCGATTATGAGCGTTCTGATAAGGATTCTTGGACACAAATACACGCATGTTTAATTTAATATCGTCTCTTCTAGCAGCCTGTTAACAATGTTTCGCACAGGCTGCACATTTGCCAGACTTTTTTGTATTCCCACGTCCATCATGAGGCAGGGCGGTGTAAAATGCTGGGCTATAGAGGGCGCTAGCTCATTGACAAGGGGGTTTGGCGACAAGAATCAAGGACAAGGTACGGTGGTGCATAAACGTTTTCCTTGATTTTTTTCCCCCGAGGTTTTTTACCTTTTATACCTTTATAAACCTTTTTTATATGAATTATGTTCAGTTTAAATGTTTTATGGCATATTACCGCAAGTGTTCTCTTTTTTCCGGGGTGGGGTGGGTGGGGCGGGAGTTGAGGAATGTGGGGAGGGGGACTAAACTGCTAGAGCCTAGAGGACAAGCTTTCCCCAACATGCCCAAGAAACTGAAACCTCTCAATCTTATCTCGTTCTCTCTTTCTTACAGCTAAAATGATTGAAGTGCACGAAGGAGTGCGACCTTTGACCTGGCTTCTAGGCCAATGGGAGTCCATCGAAGCCAAAGGATCGTACCCCAACACAAACTCCTTCAACTACACAGAGACCCTGAAGTTCACTCACTTGGGACAGCCAGTTCTGAATTTCTAGTGAGTTACGAGATAGGGGTGTGTGTGGTGTGGTGGGTGGGGGGGGGGCATTTTTTTGCTACGTATATATATAGCAATGCTCCATCTCTGAACTTTCAAAATTTCTAACATTCGTGTTGATGTTGTCTTCATTTTCCCCCCTCGTATTTCTTTGGAAAGACATACTATATGCCACTGGAAAGGTCTTGGATAAACTCGTAATTATTTAAGTACAGATCTGACCATACAGTGCTCAGTTTCGGGACTGTGGGAAGGTCTCCAACCAGGATTTCGAACGCGTTGAAAGTCCAGAGATTATGAAGGGAGCTTGGCCATGTATGCAGCCACATTTATGGGTCGGGGGGGGGGGGGTGCTAAGACAAAATTCAGGGGATTGATGACATTCTTAATTGTCTTTGGAAAAATTATTAGAAAAAAAATTGGCTTAAATTTCTTTCTTAAATCCATTCACATATCTTTGTTTTCAGCTCTGAGACTTGGCTGGAGGGCCTTCCATTTCACGATGAGACCGGCTTTATCAAAATGAAGCAGGGCACCAGCAGGGTGGCTTACATCTGTGCCCAGAATATCGGTGAGAATCCCCCCCCCCCCTTCCCTGGAATAAGCCCCTCCCCAACCCAACCCAACGAAAAAATTGTATGAGCCCTGTGCATGAACTGCAGAGATGGTACTATGAGAACCAATGGACATATTGAGTGTGCAGGCATGGGCATTGCAAGACTAATTCGAATGACAAGAAATTTGCCAATGGACTAGATTTGTTCAGGTCATTACCCATAGTTGGACACCATGTGACTATGGGGCATCTGAATATTTTCAGGGTTGGTTGAGATAGAGGAAGGGGAGTTGGATGGAACTTCCATTAAGTTCATCCCGGAGGAGCCCTCGGTCTTGAGAACAAGCTTTGGAACCAAGGCACTTGGTGCAACAGCAGTAAGCATGTTTTGTTATTTTCTCTCAAGCAGTTTTGGTAGGAGCATTCCTAGATCTGCTAAAAATCCAAAACTGTAGCCATAAAAATAATACTAGATTGGTTGAACAAGTCTTGCCTACTCTGTTTTTTTTCTGGTTGCAGCTTAAAAGGACATTCCGTCTGGACTCGGAGGGCATTTTGGAGCAGATTGTCTACATGTCAACTTTTAAGGTGCCGATGACAAAGCACCTGCACGTCAAGTACAAGAAAAGGGACACCGCAAATTTGTAATCGCCATTTTTCAGAACACTGCCGAAGTTCTAAGTTAGACTGGAATTGATTCATCTTTTTGATAAAGACCTTACTGCCAAGGTGGTTCTACCGTGCTTGACCATATATATGGTATATATATAATAATATTTTTCCCCAAACAATTAAGTCTTAAACCAAGCCTAAGCCCTTGAGTGATTGCTCATGGGGCTTTTCCAAAACCGCAATTTTTGGCCCAGATTTGACTTCAACTTTTCAGCCTCTTAGTTTTGGGACTGAAGTGACGTGAAGTTTTTGAAGATTCATATCATGAAAAATCATTGAAATCAGTAATTTTCAATCAATGAAGTTAGGGGCAGTCTATCTTGATTTAATGTCTCTGTGCCTGTGCATTGCTTAACAAATATGTGATTTTTCTGGAATTTCAGAGTCGCTATTATGGCACTCTTGCCAAACTTTGAGAATACCATGTAGGGTCATTCAATACACAAATGCTAGTCTGGCACTGCAGCCAACTGAGGTAGACTTCCTATAGCAATGCACCTGCAAGGCTCTTAGGGTGTCTGTCCAATATGGCTTCAGTTTAAAATTCTCTGCAGGAACATTAGCAATACTACAGCTTTAGTTTAAGAAGATATTTCTGTAGTGATTATAAAGAGCATGCAAAGTAGCTTACTCCAGAAAAATATCTATAATTATTTTGACCTTAAAAAATGAAAAGAAAAACAAATTGCATAATTTTGTTTTGTTTTAGCAACTACAAGAAGTGGTTTGATCTTGATCTTAATCGGTACTGAACCTAAAAATAAAAACACCTAACATTTCAACAGATAGAGGGTGGAGTATACAATCAAGCAACTGAATTGCGATTTTGGACCACCCAATTTAAGTGAATATTTAATGTGCTTCCATTTTATCTTATGCAAATCGTTTACCCTTTGCACAAAAATGCTTTTAAAAAGCACTCCAATACTGAAATTGACATCGGAAGAAACTTTTATATTTTTGTGATTTGCTTTTACATAAATATTAAATATATTTTAAATTTGGACTTAATTTTCATATTAGGCAGATTTTCTATGTGTGATGTATAAAAATGCTTGAATACATTGTAATATTATCCAGCTTGAAGTGTGATGTTCCTTGTTCCCATATTTCCCATATTGGTGGTCCCCTAGAGCCTCTACAAAATGAGAGCCCCTACCGATTAGGTCATATTTGCACCTTCCGGACGTCACCTTTCCCATAGACCTACTGCCCGATAATTGGTGAGCTCAAGGGAGCCCCTGTCAAATAGTGGCCCGACCCGGTACCGGTACTGGTACTTGCACCTTTCTAAGGACCTGGTGCACTATTTGTGCGACAATTGGCGAGCCATTTCACTGAATGGCATCCAACCTCTACTTCCGTCTACCACGATCACAGATCGGTGGAGGAAAATCTAACTTAAAAAATATTACAAATTAAAATTTTTTGTTTTGTTTATACCCTACTAAAAAAAAGCGCCGAGGAACGATATCGGCATAATTACCAACAATAAAGTGTTATTTTAAATAGGATAATAGGTTACTTTGTGTCCACTCCACAGAGATGTCGGTTTCTGCTGATTTTGACCCGCAAATTCAAAATGTACTCTTACTATCGCGGCATCAGAAATTTCGCTCTTTTTTTTTGCGTTGCCGGTAGGCTACGTCCTCTCATGGTAATTTAGTTAATTGGTAACTGAACATGCTGAAAGGTATGAAATAAAAAGAATGAAAATGACACGTCCAGCTGTTGGTAAATTTTAATAAGTTTTATCTTGCAAATTTCCCCTCACTAGTCACTTTGTACGTCTGCCAAAACATATACCGTCTATCTTGGAACATTTATCTTTGAGCGATGCTGTACCATTGGACGTTCAGTAGTCTGTTTCCTATATTGCACAGCTGTGAAGAACGGTATTTCCACTGCAAAATAAACAAAAATGTACGGAATAAAAATTAGGACTCGCGTCCTAAAAAAAAAACCCGTACTGCACACTTCAATTATTCAAATTTGACTTTGGGTGGTTCACAAAACTTCTCATTTTACAGAAACGAGCGGTCTGATTAATATCTCATGCCTTCCTCCATGGTTATCCGATCATTCCGCCCGACTTCCTTTATTACAAATCTGAGTCTCTTACCATTCAATAATTCAGGAAGGTCAGTGGGCAACCCATATTCCGATCGGGAAATGTGACAATTAAGTACCGCGAAAATGACGGAGTCCCGGCCGGGCAGGGCCCGTCCTACCCCCCCCCCTACATCTCTTGCAGCTGAGGTCACTGTCATCTGAGGACGGGCCTTTATTGTTCCTCTTAAAATATAATTATGCATGACTATGAGGTATTTTTAGATTCACTGTTAATGTATTTTTTTCCGGGGGCGTATTACGCAAGGTGGTGGAATAAACCACGTTGTTGGTTTCAGCATGGAGGTAGGAAACATGGTTTCAGCATCAGCAAAACAGCCTGATCGCTCACGGTATTTTTGAAAAGTGGCCTCTTTCATATCAGGTTTGCCTGTCAACTTAAACTTCAAACACCTGCTGCGGCACTTATCATTTATCAGCAGGTGCTGTATAGCCATGAAGGAGTATGATGTACCTAGCTCTATGGGAATCCGAGACACAAATGCACGAATTCGTTTAAATATAGTCTCTTCTGGCAGCAATTTCGCACAGGTTACGTATTTACGTATTTAAGTACGTCCACGATTATTAAGCCTCAAGGCAGGGTGGTGTAAAATGCTGGACTATAGAGGGCGCTAGCTCATTCGCTCAGGGGTACGGTACGGGTTTGGCGAAAACAAGAACCAAGCCAGGACAAGGTGGGTGATTAACAAAAGTTTTAGTGATAATACGATAGAAATCAGTATTCTAAACTTTGGCCTAACTTTCTGTCCTGCAAATTTTATGCATAAGACGTGGTGTATATATTGTCGTAAAATGGCCTATTTAAATGTGAGGTTTATGACTTATTTTGATCATGTTTTGATATTGTAAAATTCAGTTCAGTTGATGGTACGGGGTTTCACCTTTTTTTGAGGGGGGGGGGGGGGGGTTTAGGGATGGGAAACAAGAGGACTAGTGTCCCCCTGAGAAAATGAAACCTCTCAATACTATTCTTATCTCGTTCTCTTTTTTTCTTACAGCTAAAATGGTGGAAGTGCATGAAGGAGCGCGACCTTTGACCTGGCTTCTGGGCCAATGGGAGTCCATCAAAGCAAAAGGAGCGTACCCCAACACAAACTCTTTCAACTACACTGAGACCCTGAACTTCACCCACTTGGGACAGCCAGTTCTGAATTTCTAGTGAGTTGAGAAGGGTTAAATGGGGTAGGTTGTAGCATGGGAAATGTGGGTACCATTTCAACTTCAAATTTGAATTATTCTGCCTTCTTTTCTGTTGTCGATATGAGTTTTTGTAAGCTCCTCCTTTCCTATAAACAAAACAAAAACCTGGAAAATGAGGTTATTACTCATTTCATATTATAAACTACAAAGTTATAATTTTGAACTAATCTACCTTTTTGTGTGTGTAGGTCACCATGGTGGGGGTTGCCAAGACAGAATTCAGGGGATTGAGGACATTCTTGTGTTTTATTTTTTAAGAACAAATGTGGCTTCCATTTATTTTCAAAATCTATTCATAAATTTTTTTTATTTTCAGCTCTGAGACTTGGATGGGGGATGTTCCGAAGCACATCGAGTCCGGCTTCATCAGAATGAAGCCAGGCACCAGCAGGGTAGCTTACATATGTGCCCAGAATATCGGTTAGAACCCCCCCCCTTTCAATAAGCCCCACCCCCAACCCGATCCAATGAACAATGAACTGCAGAGAGTGCACTGTGAGAACAAATGGACACATGGAGTGAGCCATTTGGGGGGGGGGGGGAGGGAGGTGTAGCACAAAGTCTGTTCTGCTCACCTAGCTGGACACTGATGGTCTAAGTGGACAATATTTGAAACTATCGGGCATTAGGTGGCACTATTTGCCAACACATATTTGTTGACAGCAATTTTGCCAACAGGATGATTTTTGCTGTCACAAATTGATAATGGGACGTTTCACACCCCTTGACCAAATCTTGCCCCTACCCAAGCCATGCCTCTCCCCCAAACCCACATGTAAATGTGCCCACTGGTGTTCACACATGGCATATGATGTGTGCGTATTAAAAAATCTTCAAAACAAACTAAGATCTCAACTTTGCCTCCAAAATCCCTCTCCCAATTTGCTCCCCCTTTTTACTATCAGACCTCAACTTACTCCAAGATTAAAAATAAAAGGCGAACAAATAAAGAAGAAATAGGTATAAAAGTGACATGGATGTCAGTTTGACCATTTGCAGTTTGACCATTCTTTACCGACAGAATCAATAACATTTTGCATATTTTTTAGGTATGGTTGAAATAGAGGAAGGGGAGCTGAATGGGACTTCAATCGAGTTCACCGAGCCCTCGGTCTTGAGAACGAGCTTCGCAAAGGAAAACGGTGCGACCGGAGTAAGCATTTTTGCCTAACGCATTCTTGGATCCTCCAAAATCACACAATGTGCCGAGACCCAGTGGCACATCCTTTGTACCTGTAACAGAAAATAGATTGTTTGCACAGCAGCCATGTTTGAGGTGCGCTTTTGTTCAGCAGGGATACGCATGCGTAGACCTCTTGTGCATTCATTGCTGATGAATTAACATAACACACCTCCAAGATGGCTGCTGAATGCAATCAGTCTATTGGATATCAAGCCCATATATATTGGAATGTCAATGAAAGAGGACATTATGTGGGGGAAACTAACAGGCTGTGTCCCAATGACGTGGCTACGGCTTGACATTACACACGAGTCTATGGGACGTGGCTGTAGCCTCTACCATAGACAGGTACTGCACATGTCTTGCCTACTTTGATTTTTTTTTTCTGGTTGCAGCTTAAAAGGACTTTCCGCCTGGACTCGGAGGGCATTTTGGAGCAGATTGTCTACATGTCAACTTTGAAGGTACCGATGACGAAGCATTTGCACGTCAAGTACAAGAAGAAGGAAGCCTAGAATTTGAAATCACCGTTTGGGGGTTATAAAAACAACTGCTAAACGACCAGACATGTTCCCGAAATCTTGTTTTGTTGTCAGCTTTGGCTTCAGACTTTGGCCTTCTTACTTTGGGGAGTCTGGTTTCATGTTCTGCTACAAGAACATCCAATCCTATAAAATGAGGCCACAGTTTGAGATCACTACTGTTTGGTTTCACACTTACAAGTTATCTTATTGAAAATCTGGGATAATTTGTGCACAAGTTATCTGCAAATGACACATTGTGTGGGGATTTAGTTGAACGATTCTGAACAACTACCCCGGAATCTTCCTGCGGTGAATTTGCCAGGATTGTTGACAGCCTGGTTACTTTATTGCCACTGATAGCCGATTCTTTGGACTTTGGACTCCATGAACAAACAAGAGGGGCTTCTTGATTACCACTTTCAAGGGCCCTGTAGATGGGACACACCCCGTGCACGTATTGGTTCCTGTTGGCGCAAAGTAAACACAACTTATTTTATTCTAAATGTGCACAAAGCCGAAGTGTCTTCGCACCCAAATGCTCCCTTTCTTACCTTTGAGGGGGTACTTTTGCACAGTGCCCTTTGCAGATAAATGTGTTCGCAACTTCAGTTGCTAAATTTGTGCCCATTGATTTGGTGGTACCAGTCAATACTTGAATGTTAACAAAAATTATATCAACATGTATTCACCGGCAATTGTCCGAAGCTCATGCTTGAAGAACGAAAAACAGTATTGAAATAGCTAAGTTTTTAATGAAATTTCCATAGTAATTATGAAAAGAAAGCATGCAAAAAGGTATACTCAGGAAAATGTATGTATGTTGATAATAAAAAGTCAAAACAAAACACAAATCATTGTTTTAATTGGCAAACAGCTTTTTTGTTTTATTTACAATATTTGATTTTATACAGTACTGAACCTAAACAAAAGAATAATTCCACAGAAATATGGAATTATCCCTTGTTCACTATGCTTCCATTCTTTTTTATGTGATCTAAAGTACAAAAAAAGTTTTTAAAAAAGCAATCCCAAACTGAAATCCACAATGGAAGAAACTTCTATATTTTTATAACTATATGTTGCATAGATATTAGATATCTTTCAGTTTAATGTCATTTGGTTCCCTTCTGCTATGGCACAGCCATTTGGCAGATCTTCCGTGTGACACATAAAAATTCTTCCTATTTTATCAAACTTGAAGTGTGATGTGCTGTGTTGTTAAACTCTGTCTCAAATAGCATTTACATGTACCTTTAGTACCTCAATCCCTGTACTGTCGGGCGTGCAACTGGGAATTGATAAAAAAATAAGGAAATTCCAAAATGCACAAGACTCTGTACAGCATTTTCAATTTGTAATGGCATTCATGAGAAGTAGAAAACAAGGAAATCAGGGGATCCGAGGAAAAGTTGCATGCCCATGTACAAAGACCTACTTGCATCTCAACCTTGCCCTGCAGATGAACTTATTTACCCCTCCAGGGGCAATTATTCACCCGTTGCAAACTGAACCCCACTTACTACCTGTCTTGACGCCTTTCTCTTGATGCTTTATCTCTCTACGCCTTCTCAGAAGACTTTCTTAGAGCGGCTATAGGCCATTGGGCTTCTCAGCATGGGCTCTTTGGCCTTGTAGACTTCGTTGAAGTCCAGTCTGACCGCCAGGAGTCGCAGGCTGTCGTCTGAGTGACCGGTCAGCATCACTAAGAATCGCTGCACCATGTCCTGCACAAAAACAAAGACAAATACATTAAATATCTACACAATGTTTAACCATTAGCAGCTTTGGTATATTATATTTATTCCCACACAAATCCATAAAAACCATGGTGTGCAGTTGCTTGGTGCAGGTTTGGGCAGTACAGGAGTAATAGGGAGGGCGGCTTGGGCCAGTACAGGGGACTACAAGGTTTAAGAACAAAATGAGGCTTTGAGGAATAAAGGGCCAACGATGCGCATGTTTGAAGCTAGTCCAAACATTTAGGGCTCTCTCGAATGACTACACCACTCATGAGTGATATATTTTTGTTCACAAGTTAAATTTGACTTTCACAGTACCTGGTAAGATTTCCTGAGGACTTTGAGCTGGGCTCGGCTGGTTGGGATGAACTCCCGTAGGAACTTGGCTTTACGTCTCTTCAGCTCCTGCTCTGTCTGAGCCGTCGTGCCCCACTCACCCTTTGGAGAGCATTAGAAATGACAAGAACATCATAAAATCTTGGAGTAGATGAGGACTTTAAATTGACACAAGTCGTGGGTTACTCCAAAGAGGGTGTAAGTCAAGTAAAATCATGAGTCAATGTGACCCATCAGGCTGCCATTATAGCCGGTTTCAGTGGTATGAAAAGACCAAGAATATTTCTACTCCCTCTGGACGCGATACCAGGCCATCAAAGGTAACATTTCAGCTAATGCCGGTACCCATCTATACTCCTGGGCGGAGAGAGGCAAGTGGGAGTAAAGTGGCTTGCCCAAGGACATCACATATGGTCAGAGGCTGGATCGAACCCCTGACTCTCGGATCATAAGCCCTGAGCGCCAACCACTAGGCCACACTCCCCCACACGATGGTTTTGCATCTGATTCCAGGAATAAACTCAGAATTTCACAAGCACGAAAAGGGAAACCTCAACATCCACTTGAGTACATCATCGGGGAGGGTATAACTATCACTACTTCTACTAGTAGCAGTTGTGAGGTGCTGGCACTTTCACTAAAAAAACCCCTCAAATGACTGTTTTTATAAGAAGAGTTTACCCCCTGTTCCAACCCCCTCAGGATACCCACTACCAACCTGTTCTGTCCTGTCTTGGACAGCCTGCTTGTCGGCCTCTCTCAGTCTCAGCTCCTCACAGCTGTCACTGTACAGAGACTCCTGCACTCCTTGGTACTGGATGATCAGGTCAAAGATAGTCCTCAGCTGAGTCAGTAAAGGCTGCAAAAGATGTAGGGTTGGAGGATCTTTAGGCATTTGTATCGTAAATGGGCTACAATCGACTGAGATTTAAGATTCGTGAGTGGGACATTTGAGGGTACAACTAAGCAAGATATTTGGTTCAGTTTTCCCCCTGTACATTCCTGAGGCCGTAATGATCAAGCGTACAAAATATAGAGAAGGCTGTCTGTGTACTTTAGAAATCACAGGAGTCATCGAAAAAGATGGACAGAATTTCTGCTATGAATTGACAGGACATTAATTATCATGAGCATGGATTTACCCAAATGTCAAAGACGTCTCCAATTCTTGGTTAACATATCTTTAACAATGGGGTGGGAATTTAGACAGGAAAAAGAGGACAAACAACTTGTGCTCTCAAAATTGGCCACGAGTCGCCATCTAACTGTTCAAACATGTAGTCTACAGCTAACTTCACCGAAAGCATAACCTAGTGATGGACAAATAACGCAATTGAAACTTGGGCGATGCTACCTGTGACTCCTCATTGAGCAGCGAGCCTTTGATGATGGCATCTAAGAAGACTTCATGGGCTGCAATGATGTGGTCCATGTCTTCTGCCTCCGTCACTTTCTTCCACAGTTCATCCCAGGAGCATGCCATCACCTTGGAAAGACCAAACAAACAAGTTGATTTACCACGATATCAGTATTCTGGCACTAATCTCATGAGCCACACCAAAGTATCAGTGACTTAAGAAATATACAAATGTGTCAACAGAAAGACTTTCAATACAAAGTTGGGTAGCTCTGGTATGCAACGAGGGTCCAAGGTTGCAGTCTTAAGTCAAATTTTCACATTAATGGAAATCATGACTTTGAAAGCAGAAAGTAACAATTTCTCTGACCTCAAAATTGATGTAGTACTGCATCTGGTTGACAAAGTGGACCATCTCGGCCGTCAGGATGTGGCACTGGTGGAGGATGGGCGCAAGCTCTGTTGTGAATATCAGCAAAAAAGACACGAGTCAGAGACGTGCACTCACTTGACTCTCTCATGAGCAATCCAGCAGTGCCCTCAATGTTAACGCACACAGCCTATGCACAGTGACCCACCTGCGATCGATTCCACTTTGCGGCGACTGCCAATTTTGTCCTGCAAGTCTTGAGCCAGTAGGTACTCCACTTAAACTCACTCGACTCTTGCAAGCAATCCAACAGCGCCCTCAACTATCAACGCACACAGCCTATGCACAGTGACTTACCTGCGATAGATTCCAGTTTGCGGGTGCTGCCCATCTTGTCCCGCCAGACCTGGGCCAGCACGTATTCCATGCGCTTGGCCCGCCAGAGGAAGTTGAAGACGCGCAGGTACAGGATCTTGCACTGCGGGGTGAAGACCGTGCTGATGGGCCCGTCCACGTGGTAGTCCAAACTGAACACGTCCCAGCCCGTGTCGCCTGGGGACAGCTGGACAGGTCAAAGGTTAAAGTTCATGACTGTTTGGTATTGAAACTTGAGTGAATATGAGTAGTACATAAATAAAAGATGGTCAGATTGGACAGGTGTAATTCTACTGTTGTATATTTCTATACTTGTATCAATCTTTACAAAGTTACATCTATACATTTTGAAGATACAGAAAATGCTCTATTTCACAAAAGAGTGATATTTTTCACGCTTGCTTCAGTGTCCTCAGAGGGAACAATGAAAGGGATTATGCATTTATTACTGAACTTATATCAGTGTAAAAACCTCATCTTCATAAGTGATTTGTATAGATCCTTATTTGAAAATTTAATAGTTTATGAAACTAAGCCTCAAATTATTGTAAAGTTTGTTACCTCCAGAAGCCGTACATCCACTCTGTTAAGAATATCCACGTCATCATATTGTGCGTTGGTAGCGCGTACAGCGGTCTCCAACATACCCGTCAGATTGTGCAGGTAGAGTTGGTTGGCTGGCTTGGATAAGTCACTCCTGGACGGTACAAACATTCCAAAACAAACTCATTTCATGACATTTTCTTAAACAAGAACAATGCATTTTAGAAGTCTGTCAATACCATAAATGAAATTATAACATTTTAATAATTGAAAATTCCAAACATTTTTGATCTTTCTTGAGGGTGTTTCAATTCCCACCGGTGGAAAATTCAAAAGTTTTGAAAGCTACATTATTTTCAACTCCCTAATGGAAGCGTTCAGCTTCTTCAATCACAAAGAATAACTCAATAAGCAAATAGAAAAAAATCTAGAACTGACATTTCCATTTTTTGGGGCGTTTCAGGGAAATTGAACTTACTCCAGTAAATCCATGAGATGCTGGATGAAATCTCCCTGACCCAACAGCAGGTACCTCCGCATTGCCTGATGAAAATCAACAACAAATTTTTTATGGAAAAAAGGGAAATAGCAATGGAAATTAAAAGGATAAGGTAAAATGGAAATTAAGAGAAAGTTGATCAGAAAATGAAACAAAATAAAAAATAATTTTTACAAAACGTTAAGCAAAAGGAAATGTATATGATAAAAATGAAAACAGCAAAACAAATGAAAATGGAAAAGGAAGAAATGAAAATTGAAATTGAAATGCAAACGAGACAGAAATGGAATCAGACATGAGGTGGAAATGGAAACAGAAAAGCAAGTGAAATGGAAACGGAAATAAAAATGAAATGCAAATTGATGTCAAATGAAAAATGAAAGCAATGTGGAAAGATTGAAAATTAAATTAGCAAATGCAACAAAATGAATAGAAAGTCTTAGTTGAATACCTTGAGGTGATCTAGGAACTTGTAGTCAGTGTAGAGCACATGCAGTAGCCTCTTACTGGTATCACGGTAGGCGGAGTTAATGACTTGCTGGAAGGACCCGTCAAGATCCTGCTCCAATAGCATCTCAGCTGAACACACACAACACAACACAACCACCAAATAGTCATCATGAAGTCTTTGGATATTTGATATAACTGTTAATTCGCAAGATCAGTAAATAATCATTCTGCGAATATTTTTAGGTTACTCATTTGACAGCTGATGGCACAAAATGACATCATTGGTCACACCAGTGATTCTTTGGCAAAAGAAGGGAGACTATTTTAAAAAAATATTCTCTGAATACTTTATTGCAATTTGATTTTGTCCCCATAGCATTTTAAGAACACAATTTCACCATCCAGAAACAAGCAATTTCTCTTAAAAATAAGCACTTTAAAAATTATTTTCTTTAATAAGTATTTTTCTTCAGCGTTTCAAGAACATATTTTTTGGTTCCTTCCTAAATACAAAAATATTAAGCTGAATTTAATAAGAAACCAACCTCATAGCAGCCCTTCATTTTAATTCACCAGCACTTTTTTCTTACAAATAAATCATGTACTAGCCAATTTTAAACAGAAACACTCCACAAAAGAAGCTAAATTGTCAGACTATGTACATACTTACTGTCTTGATATTTATTTTTGGTCTCCAAATCGCTGTCACCTTTGACCTTGATGGGGCTGTTATCGTGGCAGACTTGATGAAGGAAATTGATGGACTTTCCAATTAGAAGAATCTGGTGAAACAGAAACAAGGCAAAGAAGCTGAAAGAAATCCATTCTGGCCAAACAGGGGGACCTTTCCCGCAACGCAGATACAGAATGATAAATAGTGGGTTGCAAACCCTCTGCAAGCTCAGTGGTTGAGTGTTAAGACATCTGCACTAGAAAACCGGAGGTCGTCGGTTAGTATCCCACCCAAGAAAGCTGGTAAACTATTTCCTTGCAAGCCCTCAGAACACTGAGTTTATAAAAAATATGTTTCTCCCCAAAGTAAATTTCATCTTGGCTGTTTGAGCTCACCTTCCTTGCCTGTTCCATGGTAATGAAGGACGGGATCATGGATTTCCGGAGGGAGTACTTGTCATGCCACAGTCGGTCTTCTTTTACCAGGGGGTCAGAGGCAACAAAGTACTAAGAGAATAACAGAAAGTTTTCATCAAAGTTTTGAGTTCAACTTTCAGCAGGGTAGTCTTTAGGATCTAAATTCACATCAAATTATTGAGGAGGAAAGTGAGGCTTCAATTTTATTTCATAAAATTAACAGAAGTTGATGTATTCTTGGCTAAAGCACAATGGCTAGGGTCGAAAAGAACTCATGTGAATATGAATGCGAAGTGAATTTGACAACCCAAAAAAAACATTCACAGTAAAATTCATTGGAGGTGGAATGGGTTCAAGTCTTGCAACTTTACAGTGCAAAAAGTTGAGACAACGTCACAAATTCCCATTGGATTTGTATTTGTGCCAATTGTGAACCAGTCTTTATTACATTGAAAAAAAAAAGATTCAGATTTTCACCTCATGAAACTTGTCGTCCAAGTTTCCGTCCTCAATCCAGCGATCCAGCATTGTCTTGATGGGGAAGGCTACCAGTTTCAAGATGTGCTTCATGACGCACTTGACCGACGGGTCGCCGTGGAGCGTGTAGGAGTGCACAGCCGAGGCAAGGGCACCCCCTTTCTTATCTGCAGTGACGAGGTGGAAATCGCATTCAGTTAGAATTGAATATCTTTCTCTCCTGTGTCGATCCAAAATAGTCAGTTGATGTGTTTCTTAAACTAATCGGGTGCAAGGTGACATTGTCCTGATTACTGAAGTTAGAATATTTTTCATTGTTGGCAAACCCGACAAAAAAAAGACAGTCCAAAGCCCTCTTGTGGCATCTTTGGGCCAGTCCTCCTTTTGCTCAATACACTCTAGAATGTAGTTAAATTCACTGGAATGTTTGAAGTGAGTTGGCAAATTATGCATGCCAAGCACAGAAATCTGCTAAGTGCATAAAATATGTGCTTAGCAAAACAGGTAACCAGGCAAAATACAGTGCAAAGTATACTACGTGTGTCTGGTTCCCACCCCATTTAAATTGTTCAAACAATGTCTCCCATCTAACAACTCAATGAGAATCACCCCAGATTTTGTTTACAATGGGAAGACGGTTTCACCTTTGCAGCCGTCCACCAGTATGGCTAGGTACTTCATCCTGTGGATAGGGTCATAGGTCCAGACCTTTAACCTTATCAGGGTCAGGTCAGTGCTGGGGTCAACGACCCCTGGATCCTGCTCTTGCTGCTGTTGCTGAAAAAAAATTGAAAAAAGAAAATTGAAAAAAAAAGAAAAAAAAAAGAATTTTGAAAAAAAAAAAAAAAAAAAAGAAAAAAAAAAAAAAAAAAATTTGAAAAAAAAAAAAGAAAAAAAAATAAAAGAATACTCTACTTCTGAAAATTTCAGAGTACTTCAAATGGGCAGCTTGCTGTCATGCATTGCAGGTGCACTTCAAATCCACCCTGATGAGCATGAATGGTGTGCAGCATCTACAAAATAAGTCTTTAATTGGATGCAGACAAACCCACAACAACACAGAACAGTGGGACAGGATTAGCACTGTACATCTTTTGCTATTTTTGGGCTGGGTGCTTTTGATCCACAGGGATAGACATACAGTGACTTCTTGTGCATTAATTATTACAATATTCATTTTACCTGTGCCTCTAGTACTGCCAGCAATCGATAGTACTCTGTTAGTTCCTGCTGCAAAGCTGCACAAAAACTCTGTGGAAACAAAGACACCAAATTAATAATAATACAAAACTGAAAGACGTCTTCATCCCAAAACTCAACATGTATATGTTAAATACTGCACTCAAATTAAGGGTTAACTTTATGGCTCTGCTGACAATGTATTTCTGTTTTTTTGATAACCATTCTGTGCTGACAGCACACAGGTAACATTTGAGTAAACACCAAATCAAAGTCCTTTTCGCAACCTGTGGAATCTGCCTACCAGTTGCACATAATCTGTCATTTCTAGCGAAGATTCTCCACTCACAGTGAGGTTTGCCTTGAATTAGGCCTGCGGTTTTATTTCAAGAACGTTGATTTGAAAAAAAAACATAATTGGGTTTGATTTTTGTTTATTCTCCAAAACCCTCCCAGATTGTTCGACACCTGCAGGGTTGAAGTTTTTGCAAAACTAAAGAAAGCTCAAGAAAAAAAGGTGATCTATGAAGGTTCCTACATTTTGGGAAATTCAGGAATATTCCTGGCGATGTGTTTTTGGAGGAAATGGAGTTTAAAGGTTAGTATTCCTTACCTGTCCCACAATGCCCATGACACTGTCTTGGCTACGGGAATCCACATACTTCCGTACTCTCAGGAACAGCCAGCCCAGCTCAGCCAGCTTGTGGACTAGATCCCTGGTGGGTTTGGAGACACCGGCCTGCAGACAAATCAAGGACAAAAATCCCCATAAACCCCAAAATTTGAGATTAGATCCTGCTTTGAACTTGACAAACCAGTAACAAAACATCTGGAACTGCTAAGCACAAACATTTGATAAGCAGAGAAGTAGCTCTCAGCGGATTCGTACTAAGTACAGTAACGTGAATTAGCAAAGTTATATTTTCTGCAAAGAGGCCGAATGAAATAGCGGCAGTCACAGTTTGACATACCTGGTGGTCGACGCAGAACGCATCTTCTGCCGGATGGTATCTGATGTACTGGCCGTCCACGCCTTGGAAGACGTAGATCAGATCCCTTACAAGGGAGGCCTCCGGAACTTCAGCAGCAGCTAAGGGAGAATTAATACACAAAAGAGAAACATAAAAGCGAAACTTGGCGTAACATTTGTTACAATCTTTTCTCTTATATTGTACTCTTCCATCACAAGTTCTGAGACAAAAATGCAACACTGTCATAAATAAGAAAAGCACAGCAGATTTAAAAATACCAAATGTAGTATGAAGTAAAAGTTACTGGGCTTTGTTAATTTGATATAGCCATGCTTTGACTGGAGGTGATTGATATGCCAGCTGTTCCTATCAGTTACCTCTTTTGTCTGTTAATGGAATTTGACTAGTCACAGTGTTTACATGAATTTGATCCGACTGTTTTTGACTAGTCTGTATTTCATTCGGCCAAATAACAAGATACAACAAGCAATCCACAAAAGTAAACAAAACTAAACAGAAACAATCCAATCCAAGCTGGCCAGGATTGACAAAAGTATACAAATGCATGGCAAGGGGAGTGGAAGAAATTTTGACTGTCTGTGAATGATCACACAATATGAGGGGGTTTTAAACTATCTGCTGTGTTTTCCAATTTTTAAAGATGAAGTTAAAAATGAGGAATTCAGCTGATTGCAAATGACGCTTCTTTATGCGAACACTTTCAAGGAACATCCAGTCCAATATAAAGTAATAGAGACTGGGCTCTTTCTTCCCCAAATCCTGCAAAATCCTCTAAAAACTATTTGGTTAATTTAAGGATTGGATTTCAGATTCAGGCTACTCACTGTTGTCAGTGGTATCGCCAGCACTCTGAGCAAATGTCACTGCCGGTGTTCGCCTTGCCTGTCCATAGGCTGGTGTAGCTCCATAGGTATGATGCTTTGTACTGTCGCCTATTAGCATGCGGGATAGACGGGTGCTGACTGGTTGCGTGTCGCCTGCTGGAGTATATGCGTCACCCGGCATATTGAAGTTACTGAGTGGATAAGATATGATCAATGGCAACATCTTACAAACAAACAAATCTACTTTAACTATAAAAATGATAATTCGTTTGATTAAAGAAAACGCATCCATCAGTATTTGCGCTTAATGCGGGGGACATCATTACCCCTCCTCATCAGGCCAAAAAAAATAAAAAAATTTCAAAGACTATCTCAGCTCCATGGGGAGAATAGAACTTAATGCTGCCATTTCCGCGCAAAGCAGCAAAATCACCAACAATAGCCATCTCTGCCCTCACAGGTACCCATTTACTCCCGGGTGGAGAGAAGCAATGAGTGACAAAGTGCCTTGCCCAAGGACACACACACCACAAGCCACAAACCCACAACATTAAAAATAAAATCCACAGACCAAGTTCCAGAACCTGCTCGTTATTTGATTTTTTTTCTTCAAATTTTGACCTACCTAGTTGATGACACTGTCTGCCCATGGCCAGATATACTACTCAAGGTACTTCCTGTTGAGAAACAAAAAAAAATGAAACATCTTAAGCACAGAAATCTGCTAAGTTTTTAGGATTGAATATTAAAAATAAAACTGTTGTTTCATTTGACCATACCTACCGATTCCACTACTGTGCGATCGTTCATGCATCATGCTCAGGGTCTGTTCTTGGGGTAGGGGATGGCGACTCCCTGGCCGGGGCTCAAACGGTGTCGAGGTGGCCATTCTGGGCAAGCCTTGGCCAAATATGGACGCCCCCTCAGCCATCTGATAGAAATAGTCATGTGATGTCGAACACAAAAAAAAAAATTAGTTTGAGTTGGAATTTAATATCCATTTGCAGTGTACACACGGGTAGTCAAGTATGTTTAGTTCCCAAAAAATCCCAAGAAATAAAAGGTTGAAGTATTTAAACAAAAAACAAAAAATGCAACAACAAAAATTGCTTTGTACATACCCTATGCCTAGCAGATTTGCTATCTTCACTGAGTGACATGAGAAGATACATGATGGCCCATCGATTCTTGAGTACAGTCTAAATAAAAAATAAAAAAATAATGCATAAAAAAGTGAAAGAGATGAAAAAATTTACGTTAAGAGTTGCAAAAGCAACAAATATACAAGATTTTATGAATTGAGTTCTCTTTACATTTTTCTCTGAATTTTTATTTTTCAAGATATAAACAATTTTTCTCCTTACTTGAGACTGTAATTTCCGGTAGAGTTCTGCAAATCTGGCAGCGTCAGACTCCCTGCCTTGTCTGGCCACTAAGAAAACATACAAACAAACGAAAAAAAATAACAACACAAATGCACTTTTTTTCTTGTAATGAGTAGTTGGGATCAACAGAAGTGTCATCTTTTAAAATATACATGCATGTAACAGCATGCATGTAACAGCATGCATGGTAACTGGATGAAACACATTCATTTCAGGATTGCACTTTTTACTGAATTATATTCAGGAAAAAATCTACGAGAAGGAAAATTAGAGAATGTGTCTGCTTACATTTTCGTTGGATCCGTTGCGACACTTGGAATTCATCTCCTTCAACAGAAGGTGTAAAATTGCTAGAAAAGAAAAAAAAAATCATCATTTTTTCATAACAAAAACAGTAAATTAAACAGTAACAGAAAACTCAGTAAATTAAACTTTAATCAAAGAGACCATTTTCCACCCACCTGCTGATCACTCTCAGAGCATACTGATACTGTGGAGTAACATCTTCATCTAAAACACGAGAAAAGCGGACACAAATTAAATTTGTATTAGAGCTTAATGTTTCTCATTAAATGCCCCCCCCCCAAAAAAACCCCAAGGACAACTTTATCTAGTTTCTCATGTTTATCTAACTACCTGCACCAGCCCTGTGAACATTTCAATTCAACAGCACAAGTATTCTTTTGCTGGGAGAGACTTTCAAGTGCATGGCTGACCATGCCTGATGTGCATGCGACAACATTATAGAATCATGTGCACACTTTGCACGGACTGTACATGCATTACCCAAATGCAGAGTTCCCCCTCACATTGCGACAATCGGAATCTTGTGGCATCAAAGCGTCATTAATTGTTTATGTACCAGGTCCATAATTTGAAATAATGGGTCAGTTGAGATGGGGGATGCACAAATATTGCCAATCTTTACCTTTGGGTTTAGCCAGCATATGCCTGACTAGCTGAAGCAGCAATGCCTGAGGGTTACTGGGGCCTGAGGCGCCAGATGCCATGGTCAAAAGCCGTGTCTAGCTTTCTCAAAATCAAGCTTTCATTTGGAACATCTTTATCTGTATTCAGATGAATATGATAGTTAGAAAATCGAACTATGCAGACGTAATACTAATAAGTTATTAAGAAAATGAAAACAAATTTGGGCCGAATCTTTGAGAATGCAGTGTTCGAATGCCACTTTGTTGATTGTGTACAAACTTTAATGTCATAAGGTCAGGAGTCGTAAGCATTTTCAAATAATTATTTAATACAATATTTTTATTTAAAATATTTTTATTAAGTATAAACTATAATATAAAAAATTGATTTGACAAAACTACCTAATTAAAAGCTTAACACCACGTTGTTATAAAATCAATACAAAGTAATATTCAACAAGCCATGAAAGTGTCGGAATTAGACGTCTTTCTATATGTTGCGCACGAAGGTAAACACTGAGGGAACACTAAACAGGGTAATATACACAGACCAGAAAGTAAAACGAACTCTGAACTGAATTACTCAAAAGACAGAAATATTGTACCACACGTTTTCACTGTATAAATATTTAAAACAAAATATAGAAGGATACAGGTTCAAATCGGTAGAAATAATCACCAGCAATTTGTGCTCGACAAGCTCAATTCTCCCGCGCAGGGTCTCGACCAAAGTGTGTGTAAGCGCTGTGCGCGCGCGCCCTCTCGTCGCACGAATCCTCCACTTGTACTGTTTATTCATTATTATGCTAGGTCACGGGCCACTTACCATAATGCCGTGTATACAAACAGCAACGTAGCGTTGGCCCCGTAACATGTACATGTATTTGTACGATGAACGTTCACGTACGTACACATGTACATGTACTTGGGCCCTAGGCTACATGTTACAGGAATTTTGCACGCACAACGAAGTGGTTGAAACTTCCTCATATTCCCGCAGATTTCAGGCGTAACTTCGTTGCAAAATGAGGACATAGTGTAATCAAAGACTGGGTTTCAGCTGTTTCGATCAAGATGTCTTCATTTCTCAGGAAGATCACAAATACGCTCGTAAGTATGACGATTTTAAAATGGACGATGGGACTTTACTTGCGGTACCGGCCAGCGCCATTCACTGACACGAACTTCAACAAAAAGCTGTATTGAAACTAGTACACAGTCATGACAGTACACTGTAGCTGTACAGCCTACAACTTGCAAGCCTACAAATACATGGTGACCAAAAAAATGCAACCCTTTAAAACAAAAAAAAGATCTATGGATTTTTATGTTTTGGGTATCAGATTAAAGCTGAGAGCTTTTTCTTTCAAATACTGAAAAAAATCATGAAAATAGCACTTTGGGTTGTTGAGCAAATGCTGAGAAAATGGGGGCCTGGGGGAAAAAAATGAATAAAGCACTCACATCCTTCATTTTTTCCCTAAAAGACTGGATGAGAAAGAGGAACTACTTGGTTTCTTTTTAGGTAGTGGATATTTTGCCGGAGGTAACGCCGGCAAACTAACGTTTACTAAAGGTTTGCTGGCGGCAATCCATGTCAACAGAGGGCGCTGTACTCTTTAAGATAGGGCTGAATTATAACGTATTAAATTCCCACCAAAATTGTGTAGCACAGTCGGTGCAGTGGTTAAGCAATGGCTCTAGTGAGTGGGATGTCCCGAGTTCGAATCCTGATCCCCGCCACATTTTTAAGGTTTTTTTTCCCATCCCCAAATAAATAAGAATATTCTTCTTGTATTATTTTAATATGTCTCAAACATTTTATTGCAGAGTATTACTTTTTCTTTTTCAGATTTGTGGCTCTGGAGGATTTTTTTTAAAGGGAAATAAAGTCCAAAATTATAAAATGGTCTGATTCCCATCTTGTAAATACAAAAATACAACAATAAAATTGGCATGGAGCCAGACTAAAATTTGTCACCGGAAAATGTTTAAGTAAAAAAAAACAGTAACTGCGCATGTTTAGTGCATATCCGGCAAACTAACGTTTACTGAAGGTTTGCCGTCTCCGGCAAAATATCCACTGCCTTTTTTTTACGCCGCCAAATTAATCATGATTACATGATCACCATGTGCTGTCAACTTGCATCTTGTCCAGCTTTTCAGATGATCTGACTAATGACACTGAATGAAGAGCTGAATAAGATGCAAGACTTAACTTTTTGCAAATGGCAAAATCCAAGAGCATAACGGGACCTGGAGTGCTCTGAATCGTGTAAAACTAAATCAGGCCAACTTTTTACTCACTCTTTAGCTAGCAAATTTCCCTAAAAATCCCATTGTGGGCAAAGAATGGTCCTCAGTATTTCACCAACCAAGTTTGCAGACTCAATTCAATTTTAAATGGAGACATTTCTTCAATATTTTGCACATGAGAGTGAAGTCAAGTGATTCCAAAATGAGGCTAAAGACTAGACTGGTACATGTCCAACCATGGTCCAACTATTTGAAAAGACTGACTCGTCATTCAGTGTCATTAGTCCGGTAGCTGATTATGGACAAATGTGTAGAAATAGAGACTAGGTCCCAGTTCATGCCACATGTTTCTTTTGGCACAGTTGATGTAATTACTGAAGCTGTGTTGGACTGGTTGTTTCAGGTGCCAGTCTATTTTCTTGAACTGCATGTTTTCAATACAAGTTTTGGGACTCTCATACACAGTATTGAGAATCCCAAATTTTCGGACTAGTGTTACCATAATGCTATAAATTATAGCTTTTATATAGCCCTTCAGATAACTTCCGGGATTTGAATTTTGGGGTTGAGTTTACTGGTACTGTGTTCTAAATGTACCTAAAGGGAAAATACAACATTTGCAAACATCAAAAAATAAAACTACCAAATCATTTTGAAATACCTTGCTGGACTGTTAGTGAATGACAGTGTAAAGCATCCTGTAAAATCATGGCACCTGGTATACTGTCATTTTCAAGAAAAGTGGTATTTTTGTATCAATTTCCAACGCTGATCGGCTGATCAGCGTTGGAAACAGCTGGCTTTTTTTTCAAATACTGGCCCCAATTGACCATCGCACTTGTTTGCAATCGATTACAAACCTATGAACGGGTACGAGCCAGCTAGACTGGTTCCCTGACCTTACAATTCCCCAATATGTAAACTGCTCTGTTTCTTCTTAAATGGAGTCAGGGAACCAGACTACAGGAAAATGATTGTTTTCTTGGTTTTTATAGCATTTTCGAACCCAAAACCTCAAAAAAGTCAGTGTAATTATATTTGCTATAGATATATTTCCAACCCCCCAATTCCAATCATTTCTGAAAATTACAGCAACAGCAAATGATGTATATTCCCTTTAAATAAGGCAATGCGGATCTGTAGGGTCCAGAGCTAGTTGTTGTTTGTTGCAGCGAAATGATTCACTCCCGGATTTCTTAATCAAATCACAAGCTCCGGCACGACTCATAACAACGCAATGCATCCATGTTCACGTATGCCACTATGTAGTCCTTCATACCTTCAAGGCTTCAACCTGGACTGTTTCTGGGTAGTATCCTTGCAGGAAACGGATGTAGATTGCTATCTTCACTTCACTTCCTTACTTATAATGCATCATTCATGGAATAGCTCAACAGCCATTGCTGGCTGCCAAACTGCTTGGAAAATCACCAAGTAATGCAAGCTTCAATAGCATGACAAAACAATATGGACTCCCCAAATAAACAAAAGATGGCATCCTGAAAAATTGATTCCTTTTCTAAATTACTATATTTCTAGCAATATAAAAGTTATTCACTTTTGAATGAGACATCAACTGGACACGATCTTCCTATGGGGGCGATGTTCACACCAGACAATAGGTGGAGCTCTTCAAAGGGGCATGATTACAGACATCGTACGACATAAACAAGGGCACTTGTGAAAAAAAGCGCAGTCATTTGAAACTATTGCGTTGCAAAATAGATTTATCGTCCCGTTACCCATTTTCACCTTCCCGATTTTGCTTCTATCAACGTCCTGATTTTGCTTTTACAATCTCCATCCTGTTGCACTGCCCCTGGTTACGCTACTGTGCTTGGGCGGTTGAGGGCAGTACAAGGAGTAATAAGCAGGGCACTTTGGGGTGGTACGGGGAGTAATGGGTTAGCTTAATAAATGGACGGCACATTTATTTGATTTACAAATATATTTTTTAACTTGTTTTTAAGCTGTGCAAACGAGAGGACATTCCTGAAAACCGGACCATTTTTGTCAACCACAAGCACCCTCCGACCGACGATGTTTACTTCCAGCAAAACTTTCCAGACAACAAAATCATCTCTTCAAAGGTGAGATAACATAAAAAAAGTTTAATCGTGAAAACCAAAAAAATATAGGGGGCCTATAATTTAAAGTTGGCATTGTCATCGGGAAAATAACTGTTTTAATTTGGGAAATGTATCTTTTTCTATAGGCCTATATGGAATTTGGAGAGAGACAGTAACACAATTAACCCAGAAAAATTAACTACATTAAGGTACATTTCCAATTCTTTTTTTGGTTCATTTTCAGTACACAATCATCACTTTTTTACCAAAGAATCTCTTTGAGCAGTTCAGAAGAATCGCCAATTTCTATTTCCTTCTAGTTGCTGTCTTACAGGTGAGTAAAGCCAAATTCTTGTTATTTTTGTTTGTTTAAGAATATCAAATTAATTTCTATCATAATGCAGCACGTTCCAAATCTGACATTCCATTAGGCCAAAAAAAAAAGTCTTTTTTTTTTTTTTTACATGATTTTTTTGCTTCAAATGTCGGCTGATGACTGCAAATGGTGCCCGACTAAACTTAGTGCAAATATATGGGAGTCCAGAGAGGCCACATACATGTAAAGCTTACTCTCGATCGTAACCCCATCTAAAAACACGTTAAAATTGTGCAGCAGCAGGATTCCAGTCAAACCAGTGAGTTTGGCGGTTTTGAGACATCATCTTTCATTGGAAAAAAAACCGGAGACTTTTTTTTTTTGGCCTTACAAGCATTTTACACCAGACAAAGAACTGTAAGACAAAACAATATATTTTATTTGACAATCAAATATTTTACACAAAAATTGCATTTTGTTTTTACAAAATAAAATTTCAGGACCAAATGCAATGTTTTTGTCAAATATACAATTTCTTTATTCTTTGGTGAACGTTTCAAATACTGTACAACACAGAATGAACTGTACTACCGAAACACTAAATTGTGTTAATTATATACATGTACCAATAGAATATTTAATATTTGCAAGTTTAAGTTTTTATGTGCGATAGGAAATTTCAAGACTAAATATCGCATTTTGCTTCGAGTATGCAAAGTGAATGGAAAATGATGTTTTAGTATCCACACACATTGTGTAATGCTACATGTACGTATACATCCAATCAGCATTTTTGTGCTATAAATGTTTATGTTTTTTTTTTAGTAAGTAGAAACATTTTACCTGTATCCTACATAATCTGGTACATTTTAAAGGCATTAAACGTTGATCAAATGTTTTGTTTTTTAAACCTCATGTTTTTAATGCATTGCTTACCGGTACATGTACTTTCAACAAATTGTTTGAAAATTTTACTTTCTGCAGCCATTGCACGCATTACATGTTCTGGCCATTTCATTCCTTTACCGTCACTATTTTGTGTTTACATGTTACATGTACATTGTACACACATACATGTACATTGTCAATTCATATACATATAGTACAGAACATCCTTTTACATACATGTACATGTATCCTTGTGAGTTTTTTTTTCCTAGCCACAATTATTTTGTCCTCGATCATAAAAAAAATATTAACTTGCTTTTTTTTTCAGCCCGAACCTCAGTTTATGTGTAGGCTGTACATGGGGCCCCTAATTGCACATGTGACTTCTTTTGTCTATTGATTCCGTCTGGTGCATATTAAGTACAGTGTTACGTCAGTGTACATGCTTGTACGTACTTGCACATACTTTTAGGCTTGTGTAATCAGATGGGTATTGTTTGCACATGTGCACACTCCACCCATGTTAGCTTTACACTGAGATTAAGTCAACACTCACCCATTAGGTCAGCAAGTTAAAGTTATTTTGTTCGCTCATTTAATTGTTTCCTGAATTCAATCTGTGCGTGCCCTGAGCTCTTAAAAAAACATTTTTTTCTTCTAAGGAATGTTCAATTTGTTTTGTGTTAACCCTCCTATTGTTTGATAAGCCACAGACAGTTTCCACTTCCCTTGCCATGCATTTGTATACAGACTAGAAAAAAAACCCAGTCAATCACATTCATGTAAACACTGTGACTTGTCAAATTCCATCAACAGACAAAAGAGGTAACTGGTAGGAACAGCTGGCATATCAATCACATCCAGTCATTTGTTTAATAGCTTGTATTTTCTATTGGGGGGGGGGAGGGGAGACTGGAATAAAAAACAATCATTTTTTTTTATACATAAAGGTGGAAATGGATCTTTTAATTTGATTGTGTTATTTTTGTTATCATTATCAGTGGACAAAGGAGCAAATGAAATACATGTATGTACTGTACACATGGACATGAAATTCACAGATTCATTTGGAATTTGTCATTTTTTAAATAATTTACGTTTGATTGAAAAAAGGTCCTTTTTTTGTAACCCACACTCAATTTTTCCAACCAAGAAAAGCTCATTCAGCATCATTACTTGTAAAAATGTACACATTGTGCGTGTACATGAAAGCCATCACAGCATATTAATAACATTAAACAAATTGGCGAGAACACATGCATGGGCCTATGCCTGTAACACATACGCTGACCATGCTATTACAAAATCAATTTGCTAGAAATATCCCTAACGACTGTTGCTAGGTGGTCGTTATGCCCGTACACAGACTTTGAACTCTGCATGTGGTTCTTACCATGCTGAAATGGGTATTATTATAGGGAGGAATATTTGAAGGAAAGATTATAAATAGCCTTATCAAATATAGAGTAGGTGTTGATTTTTAGATAATATTGTTATCATGATAAAACAAAGTTGGGTCCTTTTTAGTTATTTTCTGATGTACGTATACACTATAGGGGCGGTAATGCATGCGTTATGTTTACAGTTACTTGTAGGCCAAGAAAAAAATACCTATGTTTCTAACTACCCTGCCCAACGTTGAAAATATGCAGAACCTAAATCTTTTCCTTCGAAAATATAAAACAAAAACATATGGTGCCACCCCCTCTCTAGCTTTTGCGAACATCGTCCAGCATTTTTGTTTCATTTTTTTGAGAGTTGGTCAGCTGTGTGGTCTTGCTGCACTTTGCAGCGAAGCCTATACACACAGCTTAGCAAACACAGCAAATTTTTAACAGTACATTCACAGATTAACTGTTACTAAATGCATGCAAAAGAATTTTTTTTTATATTAATTTAAAGCAAATTAATCGACCCTCATCCCAACCTCATTTTTTCTGGATACAAAAATTCTGATTTTACCCACCCTAATTTTTTTTTCTTTGTGAGCAGAGTAATTTAGGGAAAACACATTTTATTTTCAGAAGGAAAACTACATGTACATGTACTTGTACATGTATTAGGCCAAGTAAAAAAAAAACCAGTTTCTCGCCCCCGCCTGCTTCCTTTTTATCCTGGCCGCCTCCTTTTTTTTATATTTTTTTTTTATGTTCTTCCAGCAAAATTACATGTGTGCAAGTTTAGAATCCGTTAGAAGAGCATTCTCATTTGGACACAAAAGTATACAGCAAACGAGTCAAGACAATGAAAGAATCTATCTTGGAAAATCCGTGATCTTGTAAAAAAAAGAAGTGCCTCCTCCCTTTTTCCAAAAAGGCCAAGACGAGAAACTGCTTTGTTTTTATTTGGCATTAAGCCATATTTTTTTGATAGTGGATGGAGCAATGCCATTTTTGTTTCTCAATACAAAGCAAAATGATGCGCTTGTTTATGAATACGTGTACGGTATAGTATCCTGTTTAGTAAAACGTGACAGTTTAATTTTGCAAGTAGGGTGTCATCGCTTCCATCTTTTCTCTAAATTATTTATCGTTCGGTAGCACCCTTATTCGTTTGTCCTTTAACACACATGAAAATTTAAAAAGACAAAAGCAACCGTAGGATGTCTAAGCATGCATGATTAAGTGGCTATTGTGTAGCTTCACAATATAGCACTGCCACAGTACTAGACACGTAGCTGAGTTATTATGGTACAGATGGCGGTTACTTTAGTTGATTAATGCATACAGTCCATACATTATGCTCCATTGCCTGCTATTGTTAACAGTATGCATAGTGATACTAGTGAAAAAGGCATGTACCACTATCGGTGCAGCCACGTTTGTTTATGGTGTAAATCGAGGATTTTCTATCCTTCCTCTTCCCTTTTTCTTTGTATGAATACGCTAACTTTTCTGCAACAGCTCTCATTGGTTATGTACACGTTTTCTAATCGAGATCGTCCTCGATTTGGTTCCTGTCCTCAATTCATCGATGATGTTGCACGTGTGTGTCCTCGATTTACACCATACCTACTCAAGTTCATGTACATGTACGTGTATGTATGTACATGTTTTGCAAACTGTATTGCAGTCATTTTGGATTGTGATGCATGTTTGTACATTGTAGATGGCTGGTCATATCATGGTTATAGATATTTAGATTAGTACATGTGCATGTAATATGTGATATGAGTAGGGCTGTGCATTTTTGAATAATTCAATATTTGATTGTTCGACCTTGGATTTAATTAAATATTCAATATATACACCAGACAAGTTTTACATGCGCAGGCCTAAACTGCATGCGCCAGTCTGAAATTAAACGTGCCAATCAGGAAGTGCAGTTTCACGCCCTGCTTGAAATTGGCAAACAGATGGATTTTTCTTTTGTATTTATTTATCATTTCATTTTACCAGTGTATAGCCCCATCGGTTGTCTAAGAACTTATCCCTGGATCGGGAATTGCATTGCCCACTGATCAGGATTTGTAAACAGGCTTCAAACTTCTACAATTAAAATGACATCATGGGCATTTTTCCTCATCTGGAGTGCGTGTCTCTATGGAGCAAATTGAATTTGTGGTCTGCGGGTAATTCTGCAGGTTGTGGGTTCGAGTCCAACCTGCGGCTATCAGGCGTGTGTCCTTGGGCAAGGCACTTTGTCACTCATTGCTTCTCTCCAACCAGGAGTAAATGGGTACCTGTGAGGGCAGAGATGGTTGTTGTGATTGGTTTTAGCTTCTTTCCACCAAAATGGCAGCATCGAGCTGTATTACTCCCTAGGGAGCTGAGATTGTCTTTGGAATACTTGTGTCATTGGCCCAATGAGCAGGGTAATAATGATGTAGCACCTTGGATGTGTGTACTTTATAAATACACATTATACCGGTAGCTTCTTGAGACCTCTCACATTTTCCAAAAATTTGAATTGGAAAAAAAGCCTGGATGTTCAGTAGATGATCAAATACTTCTCTGCATGTAATAGTCACTATTATTGGATTTGATATGAAAACTTTCAGACAACATTTTACAAAAAATGTCACATTGAATCCATTTCACCAACCACAAGTGTCTTTTTCCGGCTGTTTTTAACAAGTTTGCTCAGTGCTTTTTTGTGTTTTAGTGATTGTGCTGCGTGTGCGTATTGATTACATGTATGCTTGTGCACGCCTAATCCCACCCCACTCACGTTTTTTTTCCCCCCATTTTCCGCTGTTTTTCCATCGAGAAAGTTTGTGAGTAGAATGTCATTTTGAAGTTTTTGATTACTAACATGAGGGGCATACAGCGTTGCCGCGTCAACCTGTTGACCTGAGAACTACGTTGATGAATATGTCCTGTACGTGTTCATGTACATGTACATGTACATGTACATGTACATGCCTTGTATTATTTGTCAAGTGCATTATTGTATGCTTATTGTAATAGTCAAGGACGTTTGTCCTCAACCATGCATGCTGAACTAAAAACTGTGATGTGAATATTTTAACAGTTAATCTTCTACGTGTAACAGGGTAGGCTGGCAGTAAATGTAGATCTTTCTCAATAATACTTTTCATAGTACATTTTTAGTCAACACACATGCAGAAGTCTCTTGACTGGCATGCAGTGCAGTCAGGGGCATTGCTATATGGGTAGGGGAGCTGATGACACCAATATCTGTTATTGTTTGAAAAATGATTGTCCTTTTGGCAAAATCATCTGCCTTTAGGCATACGAAAGGGACAACTATTGTCTGGTAGTGTGAAATGTCTTCCATTTTGAACAGCGCCGTCGTTTGTCAGATGGTGTCCAGTCAAGCCCCTTTCTGTTGATTTCGCAGCAGCTGGGTAACCAGAAAAACATCCTTTTTGGTCTGTTGTCAAATTTGTTGTTCCCCTTCCAACTGGTTTGGCGACACCCCTGAGTGCATTGTCCTTATACTACATATACCAGTGTTCCTGTGATGATCATTTATTGTATAACACACTCTTGATATTTGGTCAGACAGAAAAGCATCTACATCTACACATATTTCATGTGAACAAATTCAACGAAAATACAAGTACAACACAAGACATAACATGATACTGATGAATTCTGAATTCTTAATCTTGTAAAAGTTTCTCTCTTTTTTTTATTAGTTTGATAAAAAAAATGTGTAATGTTGGACAAAATTTTAAATGTTCTTACTCAAAATGGACACATGCATTTTTCACATGACCAGGCATCTTCGTCTTCAAGTATTTTGTAATTTCACACTTATTTGTTCCATTTGCACACATTGGCTGCGTTCAAACAAGTCACTGAGGTTACAAAAACTACTCCTGAGCATACAAACGGCAGGAGTATGACCCACGGGTATGGGAGATTAGATTGGGAGTATACACTTGCACCTGACCAGTCAGTCTTAAAATCACGTGATTTCAAGATGTCGGAATAGCAAACTTGTCCAAAGCGAAAAGCATTTTCAAATTAATTTTTGTTTCTGAAAAACCAACTTGTGTATTTATAATGTCAAAAGATGATCAAAAAGGGAAAATGTGAAACTGCATTCATGTACCGGTATACATTATGAATTATGTTTGATCATGAGAGAATTACCGTCTGCTATTGCAACAGCCGTTGTACGCCTGATCATAAAACATTAATTGTTCGAGCGACGTGACCGGAGTGCAGTGTGCGTTCAACCTTTTCCTATTTCAAGAGTGATCCACTTGAATGCAGCCAATGTATCATTCACTCGTTCTGAATTCATGTGTGTTTCGCACTGCACCTTCGTCTGTTCCTGCTCAGATTTCAAAACTGGTTAATTTGTAGGTTGGTTGTAATCGCAAAAGTGAAAAGAAAAAAAAGAAAAAATGAAGATTTGAATTTTGCTTTCAGCTGGCCATTGACAGCCCCGTCAGCCCAATCACCAGCATTCTGCCTCTGATCTTTGTCATATCGGTCACAGCCATTAAGCAGGTAAGATCAAAAGTTCACCGCAGTAATACCGGTATGTTTCTCTGTCTTGAGGAGTGATATTCTGGCTTTCTCATAACTTGGAGACAAATTGTAATGGAGACAATTAGTTTGGAGCGGTTTGATATTTTGGAGCATATTAATTGCCTTGGGCTCAACACGTATTAGTCAATCAAAGCCTCGATATCTCTCACGTGGATATATGAAGAGTCCAAAAACGGGCAGTGCATGTTGGAACAAGACAATTAAGTCAAGCCTAGTAAAAATGCTCCAGAGTGCACAAAATTGTACTAAATTGATTCTGAATGGGTATTCATCATTTTCATGCATGATGCCTACAATGGCCGGATTTAACATCTTCATTGGCATTACGGGGCATCCTTTTTCAAATTTGGGGGCCAAGGTAAGACATAAGCAAGTCTAATTCACAAGTGATAGTCAGTGAGTCAGTCAGTTAGATTCAAAGAGTACTATAGGCTGGCCCTCTGGGACCAGCAAAAATCTTTGAGATAACAAGATTTGACTCAACTATGGACTTCCAATTATTCTACTTAAAAATGGATTAAAATTTTAGCCTGACCTGTTTCCTGCTTCTGGAAAAAGCTTACTTCTGAACGGTTCTACTTAGGGTAATCTCAGAATGAGGGCAAAGCAAGCACAGTATGAGAACACTGTGTGCCAAAAGACTCGGCATTTATTTGTTCACATTGTAAATTCTCGGCAGGCCTATGAGGATTGGTTGAGACATAAAGCCGACAATGAAGTCAACAAACGGCCAACCCAGGTGGTACGTGACTGCCACATCAAGGAGGTGCAGTCGCAACAAATCAATGTAAGTGTTTGGAGTTGACATATCTTATTTGCCACTGCCTTTTAGACCAGGATACCGGTTTCATGGGGCTGCTAAATACAGCAAATATGATTATAAGATCATTATAAAATACAGCAAATATGCTTAGCAAAAACCGGTTACCAGCCAAAGCTGCATGTCATTTCATCGCAATTGCTTGTAGGGTAATAAATACTTTGAGGACCCTGTTCCTATACAGGGTGGTCCCCAAAAACAAAGAAGAAGATTACATTTGCTCAGATGCCGATTTCTCAAAATTATGGAGAAATGTTGAAATTGTTTCTGTTGATATTCCTAAACTGCAAGATCTTAATGGTACATGGTGAAAACGGCTTTGAAAAATAACGCCTAAATTAAGAAGTATGTGGAGTGCAGTATGTAGGTGAGACTAAGAATACGCTCAAGAAGCGTTTCTATGCCCACCGGTCAACGGTCAACACCAAGAAACTAGACACCCCTGTTGGTCATCACTTCAACCTGCCTAACCACTCCATTTCTGATATGATTTTGCAGGGCATTGAATCTCTTGGCCATCGCAAGGACTCAGTTCGCCTCAGCAGAGAGAAAGTGTGGATGAATTGTCTTCGAACTATTCAACCACATGGTCTCAACATCCAACTTGGGAATGATTAATCCTTTTCTTCCTCCATTGTCTTCTGTTACAGATAATCCACCTGGTCTTCCTTGTTTGTGTTTACCCATCTTCCCCCATCTTTCATCCCTTTCCATTTCCATACTGTCTCCCCATCATCATCACTCTCACACTCTTTTGTCCGTTCCCACTCCCTGTGACCTTTGATCCTTCCCCTTTCTGGTCCCTCCCCTGTTTACACCAGACCCCTTGTGGTTTGCCATCTCCCTTTGTTCCTTTGTTCTCTCATCCACCCTCCCCTGCATCTTTCCACACCTTTCCCACCTAATCCTCCTTTTGTGTTTCTTCTTTCATGTTTGTGTGCACCCCCATGTTAATGTACATGTATGTACCTCTGTCATTTCTGTTTTAGCCTCTGAAGAAGAACTTGCTAAGTTCGCAACGTCAGGCCACATTAATTTTTAGATTTATACATTTCAGGTCCATCCAGTCAGTAAGCAGTTTGCAGCAGTCTTACTTTTTTCATAAATTAAGAAGTGGCCATTTACAGCAAAAAAATGGTTAAATCTGCCTGCTTGCCCTGAGCTTAACCACACAAAAGGATTGGGATTACATGGCTTCATGGGCCAAGTTTGGCCTGTTGCCATGTACCTTAATGAAGATGAAGAATTAGAATTGTGCAGGGATTTAAAATGAATAGTTGTGAAGTGCAGAAGATTACAAGAGTTTAAGTTGGCTTGTTCCATGCTTGTACCAGGTGGGAGACATTGTGAAAGTCATGATGGATGAGGAGTTGCCATGTGACATGGTCCTACTGTGCTCTCAGAATGAAGATGGGGAATGCTACGTCACAACGGCAAATCTGGACGGAGAAACAAACCTTAAGGTAAACTGAAAAATGTAATTTTAGAGTGTCTGTATTGCCTTTAACTGAGTGAAAAGATTCTTAAAATAATAAGCCAGTTTGGTTTTGTGTTTGTTATAGCGATGTTCTTTTATTCTTTCATTACACTTGGTGATAAAAAAAATCTTGGAGTTTCTTATCCCAAACTTACCTTTTTTTTTTAAATTCCTATTTTTCAAGTAACACAAAAGTTATTCACTTTTGAATGAGATACAAAAAAAAAAAATCGGCCCATATTTAGACTTGCATAATTACTTTAAAAACTTTAAAATTATTTGCGACCCAACAAAAAAGTCAGTTCTCGCAGGGTAGGCTGGTTCCTGCTTTCTATCAGAATCAATAGTGTAGGGGGCCCCCCAGGAACTAGTCTACTCGTTTGACGGATCTATCAGTACGTAAAGAAACTCCAAAATAAAAACCCCTTTTCAGAGGTTTGCAGATGCCCAAACTCGAAAACGGTAGTTTTCTTCGTTAAAATAAAGCATACAAGTTCAACATTTACGAGAAGAAAAGAAGCTATACTCCTTGAAGACCACAGACAGTACATCTTTAAGGGTTCCCTGACCTGCAACTGCAAAAAAAAGTAACAATAATTTTCTGTATTTGTTTAGATCTTTCGATCGTTGCCAGACACGGCCTTACTACAAGATGAGGAAGGATTAGACGCCCTGTCAGCGATGGTAGAGTGTGAGCAGCCACAGCCGGACTTGTACAAGTTTATTGGAAGGATGAGCTTCTATAGCCCCAGTCAGCAACCCACAGTCAAGTAGGATCAGCCACATTTCACAGACCTTTTTCCCAAAACTGGTTCCTCCAATCAGAGTGTTTGAGAGAGAATCATGGCTTTGACTGTTCTCATCCATTTTCTGTTGGGAAAGAATGTTGCAACCTGACATGCTTTTTTCTTCAAATATCATTAAGTGAAGGTCAGTCTTCGCAAAAATGTCGATAAGACGTGGATCTGGGACTGAGAAACATTTCCAGATTTGTTAGGAAATACTAAAAAAAAATTCTTGACTTTCCATAGACTTTGTACACAACCGCTGCAGTGGCGTCAGGTTGCAACATTCTTTCCTTCTAATGCACTACCTGGATTTAGACCAAAAGGAAATACCATGGCTTTTTCCCACGTGCTGCATCTCTTTGGAATTCCTTGCCTGGTGCTTGTTTCCCTCCAACCTATGATCTGTCCTGTTTCAAGAGGAATGCTCATTCCTACCTTCAGTTTCCCCGAGTACCTACCCTTCTTTTTATTTCTCTTGTAGCCCTGTACCTGGAGTGGCTTTAGCCTTGTTCAGAGCAAATGGACATTAAAAAAATTGTCTTGCATACCTATGTTGAAATTGACATGGATCCACTGTAAACGGAGACGGGTCCGCTCAAACTCAAGTCAGGCGTACGATACCGTTTAGACTAGTTCTGATCTGTACACGGATATTTGGCTTGTCAACCCTGATCCTGAGTCACCAGAGCTGAATTTAAAAATGATCGTTTCTCCTTCTGATACAAGCCTGTAGAGTTACTGTTGTAAGAGATTTTGAATGTTGGAATTTCTTTTTTTATTCTTTGTTTCTAGATCCCTCAGCGCCGAAAATGTTCTATTGAGAGGTTCCCGATTAAAAAACACACATTTTGTGTACGGTAAGTTTGTCAATGCAAGTTGTTTTAGATATAGAATCTGCCTTTATTTCCTGATGATGCAGAATTGTGTCATTAAAAAAACTCTCTCCTAGTTTGAAAGTGGCAACAGTTTTCTTTCAGCCCTCTGAAGACGGCAGAGCATACTGTCCAAAAACATTGTGTTGCCAAACTGGTTCTTTTCACAACTACTCACATACACAAAAGATTTGAATACGCGGCGATGCTACAAACTTGACATCTTTAATTTCCTTTCAGACAAAAAAAAAACACCAAGAGGAAAACAGAATGCTCAAAAAGTGACTATTTGAAAAGCGGAGAGATCTGAAACTGTCCAATTTTTAGACACTAGATGGTTTTGCACACTTTAGTTGACAGAGAAAGCGGAACTCATGGTAATTACATCCCATTTTGTGTGCAACTTTTGGGAGATGATATGTTATAACTGTGAATGTCGCATTGCTGACAACTATTGATTTTGGATTCTAAGCCTGGAAGATTTAAGCAAGGAGATCATTTTGCTATTAAGTGCTGGTGACTCCTAAATTCAGTCGCTCTTTCTTTCCAGGGGTGGCAATTTACACTGGCAGGGAAACCAAGATGGCCCTCAACTCAAGACAAAAAGGCCAAAAGCATTCCTGTATAGAGAGGTAGGTTCAATTCATACAAATACACAAGTCACAATCTCAAGAAAAGGGAAACAAGATACAGATTACATGTCAGCTGGTTTTCAGAAGCAGCACGGGTGGAAAAAGATCATTGCATTTTACTCGTTGATACTGTATGTCAAAATGTTAACTCCAGGTAATTTTGCCGCAAGCGTTTTGTAGCATTGGCAGTTAGTATAACTGGCCTTAGAAATCATTATTTTCTATCATCAGAACACCTGACGTCTAAAGACTTCAGGATCTACCCAGAACCAACTCTCCATCAGTGACAGTCGCATCGCACAGTGTACTTGAATAATCTTAACTATCCAAAGTTTTTAAATGAACCCTCAGGATAATTTTAGGTTTGTGAATGTTTTACCCCCCCCCCAGCTCAATGAACAAATACCTGGTAGCCATGCTGATCTGGTTGATAGTACAGACAGCGCTAGCAACAGGCCTCAAGTACTGGACCGATCGGCGCGATTTCATGGTGAAATCATGGTACGTCCGTCCAGTGGCTGAAGCATACGGAGATCTGGTCAGCAGCGTGAGTATATTCCAACGACTCATTTCAGTGATTTCTTGAGACACGCTAGAATCAGCAATTACGGGTTTCAATTTGTAAAGTGATTGATGTATTTATTGTTGGTCCCCAGAGGGCCAAGCTTGTCTCCTTGTACCTAAGTGACTGACTGACTAACTGACTAACTGACTGACTGTCTCCCCGTGACTGGCATTAGTCTGGTACCAACTTTACGAGGCTTGCCAATTCATGTATGTCATGTAGCACCTACGTCACATGAGCATTAGTCTGGCACCACTTGTCCAATCAACTATCATGATACTTGTGTAGGCAATAAGTCAGGTCTCCATGCGAACGGTGAAAGTGGATCTCAATTTCCACACGTTACCACTACAGCTCAACCTACAAACTTTTTAGTCATTCAGAATCAATTGAATAGAATTTTGTGCACTCTGGGACCAGCTTTGCTAGGTTTTCCTGTTTGTTGTTTTTAATGAAACTTGCAATGACAATAAGGCCAAAAAAAAAAAATATTCGGTCTCTGGTCAGACCAAAGTTCCGGAATTGACGCGGCCACGCGGCTTTTTTTTTTTTTCTTTCTTCAAGCTTGGATTGTACAGACAAGGTGGGTACTATTTTGCTTTTTTGGTGTCCTCATGTACATTGGTGTCCTCCATAATTTGCCTTGGTGCTTTCGATCATTTGCCTTGGTGCAATTTCCCATTCCTTGGTGCTCTTTGGTAAAAGAAATTGAGGAGGTGTGGAAATAGAGGGCGCTGTTGGAGCTACCGCGGAACATTTTGGAAAAAAAAAAGATCGATGCGCATGATTAAAATCGACGCGCGAGGTGACCAGAGACCGACTTATTTTTTTTTTTTTGGCCTAATACTAAGTAGAAGGTCGAAAATTTTAACCTAGAATTTTTTCATTCCTTCATTTTGACAGGCAACGGTCATCTTTACAGATTTCTTGTCATTCCTCGTCCTCTTCAACTACATCATTCCAATCTCCCTCTACGTCACGATCGGTGAGTTTCTAGAAAGATTTTTTTTTCTCCAAATGTTACACGACAATGTTCTAAAAATACTTCAAATGTAGAATTGTTCTATTGCTTCTTCTGTAAATCTTTTAACCATCTTTCAGAGAATCCACATAATTGAAAGTAATGTCGCTTTTCTTCTTGTTTTCAGAGTTACAAAAGTTTTTAGGATCCCTGTATTTCGGCTGGGACGTAGACATTTACGATCCTGTAAGTATTCTTAGAGAGTACCACTTTTTGTTTCATCAAATCTGACTTTTTAAAAATGCTTGTTTTTACAATTAAAAGAATTTTCTCAATTTAAAAACTTTTGAAGTTTGATTGGAAAATTGTGGAATAATAAATTCATGAAAGTGGTTATTTCTTGAATTTGATCAGTGGTAAGGTGACCACTGCCTCAATCCTGCAAAATCCTTCATCAATCACTGTTAATAGGTTGAGGCAGTGCGGATGATATCCAGTGTTATGTAGACCTCAATTAGGCATGGTTGAACAAAATGCTTCAGACCTTGACATAATGCATCTTTCAAAAGTAAAGACACTTTTGGAATACAGCCTACATGTAAATCCTCCAAAATCTTGCAAAACTGCCTGGTTAATTTTGGAGGTTTGAGGACGGTTATGGTTGACTTATTTCTCTTCTTTTTTGTAACAGAAAGCAGACCTTCGTGCCAAAGCCAACACCTCGGACTTAAATGAGGAACTGGGTCAGGTGGAGTACATGTTCACCGACAAGACTGGTACACTGACAGAGAACGACATGCAGTTCAGACACTGCTCGGTAGACGGCATCAAATACACAGAGAAGGAGGGCAAACTGGTACCCGGCAACAAATCCATAGCTACTCCTGTAAGTGGACTGTATCAAATACATGTAGTAGATGTCAACCTCAGTCCCATGGTGTCGAGCAGTACACTCCCACTACCTGGTCTCTCACCCTTGTATTGGATCATTTGCATGTTCAAATATCTTGCTCATTCAACTTAGGTACAGAATAGTCTGGTGCCTGCCCATGTGCGCCGTCCAGGGTACAGTGAGATCAATTCGGGCGATTCACAATGCAGTGCGCCACCAAGAGTTTTCCACGGAGAGTTCGTTTTTTAAGGTCACGGTCGACAAAACATGGCCCATTTGAACGAGTGTCAGTAGAAAACTTGAGCTAATTTGTTATAGATTGGGGCAAAGCGTTCTGCCCCCTTACAAAAAAAACTCCATATTGATAAAACTAAAGAAAAGGGCAAACTGATACTCGAATCATACGCTTACGAACTTTCTGGCCGGAAAAAGTAACAATTTCAAATGTCCCGCGCTGCGAATTTGTCCTGGGCAAAAAACGTCTGAAACCCAAAGGCAACCTCATATCTCCATTCAACCCAATGCAGGAGGCGACCAAAGAGTTCCTGCTCTGCCTGGCGCTCTGCCACACTGTCCACGTCAATAAAGACCAAGATGGGGACGAGGTAGACGCACCCAACCCTAATGAGGATTACACGCTGTGGCAGTATGAGGCCTCGTCGCCGGATGAGAAGGCACTGGTTGAGGCTGCTCGAAGGTCAGTTGTCATCACAAGTCAGTCACAAGTCGGTCATAAGTCGGCCACAAGTCAGTCACAAGTCATCATAAGTCAAATGATCCAAATTTTAATCTCAATTCACCAAGTCTCAAATCAAGTCAAAAGCTAAATAAATAAACATCATTTTCTCATATTCTGTTACTTACGACCCTGCACACTCTTTTTATGTGCAGGTTTGGTGTGGTCCTAACTGCCTCCACTCAGGAGTACATTGAGCTTATGATAGATGGGGACCTGGTTCGATTCCAACTGCTGCACATCTTGGAGTTTGACCCAACCAGGAAGTGCATGAGCGTCATCATAAAGAACCCCGAGGGTATGTATGACCAGTTGTGTTTGGGTATATGACTGGGTTTATGTTACAGGAATTGTATATTTTGGGTTTATTAATGTGTAACTGTAAACAGTCCAATTATTAACAGAGGCACATTTTTCACAAAAAAATCACTTCAATATCGACTTTTGCCCTGCACTAATGTAAAGACGTAAACACTGTTTATTCAGCGCTGTCCTGTTAGTCTCGCGGAAAAAAAAATTGGGTGGGACTCGAACCCACAACCTCCTGCTTACTAGTACAGACATCTTACCACTCGACCACAGAACTTGCCAGGTTCAGCTGGCTGGTTCGAATCTGATATAACCTCAGGTAGCGCAATCAGGCACTTTATGTATGCTGGACTTTTGCATCAGGGAGATGTTAATTCCGGATGATCAATTTGTGTAGTTTACATAATTATTTCCATCTTGTCTTTTGTTTTTTTAAAGGGAATGTGCAAGTCTTATGCAAAGGAGCTGAATCTACAATCCTAGCTAGGAGTGTATCTGGGCAGAAAGATATCACCCTGGATCATGTCAACGATTATGCTGTGGTTAGTACCTTTAAGATGCTTTTACGATGCTTTTACGATGCCTTGTCAAGTTGTTCTTTTGGGAAATGATCGAAATTCAAATTTCGCTTGGCCAGCTCTCATGGCAACTGTCTAGCATGCCTGGAGGAAAGACATTGATAAATTCGGAAAAATTGCCGACATATGGCTTGATAGCTCAGTTTGAAGAGCGCCGTAGTCAATTTCTTTGTTCAACATCATAAAGTTTCTTTCCTCTTTACTTCCTGACTGTGGAACTCGTTGTCAAGATCTTGCTTTCCCCTATCATGAAATATCACAATTCAAGAAAAATATCAACAGACTACTGAAAACCCTAGTTACTTTCCTTTTTAAATTTTGTTTATTTCATGATTTCTGGGTTGGTTTATTTTCCTAGGAGGGGCTTCGGACACTCTGCTTCGCCAAGAGGGAGCTGAGTCCTGAAGAGTATGAAGACTTTCACCACCAGCTCCATGAGGCATCCACAGCCCTGGATGGCAGGGAGGAGAAGGTTGGCATGATCATGTTACATACTAAGTTTCAAGTTTATTTCATACTAGTACGACATACATGTAAACGCACCAGTGCAAAGCTTAATACTATGAGTTCAGATAATAAACCGAAGCTTTTACTGGATCTGCCCCCTTCTCAAAGAATACATGAATTCAATTTTAATTTAATGATCCCGGTTTTACAAAATTAATGAAGATAATTTATAACTGAACAAAGAATTGTTAATAAATTACATTGATTTCCCCAGTCCTTAAAACCAGTTCATACTTTAGAGAATTGCAAGTTCAAAGCAACCGTCTGTCACGATATCTTCACAACAAAATTTGCTGGAGTTGTAATGTTGTTCAGCATTTCTGAATTCATAGCACAAGTTTTAAACTGTAACGTCACCAGTTTGTATGTGTACACGCTTTGGCACTGAGTAGGAACTAGCCCTTATTGTTACAATTATTATGTGTTTCTTGTAAGCTGCTTCCAATAGTTGATCCCAACAAAATGTTAAAACAAATATTTGGCTCACACTTTTTCTGTTCAGCTTACCCAAGTATTCAATAACGTGGAGCAGGAACTGCATCTACTGGGTGCAACCGGTGTGGAAGACAAACTGCAAGATGGCGTCCCGGAGACCATTGAGGCTTTGCGTACAGCCGGAATCAAGGTAGGCCAGACTAATATTACACAGAAATACAAAACAATTGTGTCAAACCATTGATCTCCATGTAAACAATCCAGATAGCTCATTGGCTGTTCAAATTGAAGTCACTCTCCGCCATATTACCGCTCCCAAAACAATGGAATTGTAAACAAATATAAAAATTATTGTAGTTTTATTTCCATGCTAACGTTTGTGACTGAATATAATTATTAATTAGAAAACAACAAAATTATCACCTTAATAATTGATATAAACAATTTTGTACATTTAAAAAAAAATAAACTTGAAGATATTTGTAGTTTATTTTATTGTACGATTGGAGTGGAATACACTGGTTTCCATACAGCATTTTAATGGGGGATAGGGAACCAGTGATAGCTTCATTTGTACAATAGCCAATGGGCTATCCAGCCTTGTTTACATGGAGATTGGTGAATACAACTCGTGCAGTCATGTTAATAAAATAATCACCTGATTAAACTGCTGTTTTATGAAAGGTCTGGGTGCTGACAGGTGACAAACAGGAAACGGCGGTCAACATCAGCCACTCCTGTAAACACTTCAAGCCTCACATGCAGGAGTTGATGCTAGTCAAGCAGGCCAATGCGCAAGAATGCGGCGAGACATTATGGCGATTCCTTGAACAGTAAGTCCACTTATTCTTTCAAAAAGTCCAATCTTATACATCCATCATCTAGTAATGGTCAAGGAAATTCCAGACTAGGAGTTTTGGATCATTTTTCAGAATCATTAATTAGATAATCATTTGCTCTGTCATGGACATTACATTTTCTTCCACAACGCTGGAGTTGCCAGTAGCATTTTTTTGGTAGGCAGTTTTGAGGAGGGAACCTTGCTTTAGAGTGTAGTTTCATTTTTAGCAGTTGCCGTATTTTGATATGATTATAACGACACTGAGAAAAGATTGAACTTGGAAAATAGATGAAGTGACCGAAAAGTTAATTGAGCTTTCCCTTTTCTGTTTTCAGAATGAGAGCTGAACCCCAAGTGAAGTACGCGATGGTGGTCGATGGTCCGAGTTTATTCCACGCGTTGGAACACCACAAGGACACGCTGCGTAATCTGTGCCTTAACTGTGTGGCTGTGTTATGCTGCAGAATGTCTCCACTCCAAAAAGCTGAAGTACGTCGATAACTTTCATAATAATGATAACTCCCCAAATGCAGCACTAACTATATTTGTATGATACACATGTTTGAATTAACACATCCTGAAACATTCGGTTGAGGCAGCGTAGTTGGTGTAGCACTAGTGTAGTTATTCTTGGTTTTGAAGGTTTAAATTCTGCCACAGTCAATTTTCTTTATACGGCCCTAATATCTAGACATTGAACTGGTCACTTCTCCTTTTAAAAAATGTATTCCTAGAGTTTTAATAATCGCTGTATAATTTCATTCTGAACAAATGTATCACACTAATCTGCCATTAATAAAAAAAAAATTCTCTGTGAAGATCCTTTTAAATATCACTGAGGTTTTCTAGTGAAACCTATATTTTTTTACCTAATGGGACAGTGATATTAATGATTTGTTGTTTTAGGTTGTCAAGTTGGTTAAGTTCTCTGACAGTCGACCGACTACCATGGCTATCGGTGACGGCGCCAACGATGTCAGTATGATCCAAGAAGCTCACATTGGTCTTGGTAAGTTTGCTTTTTGCAATTCATGTTTTTGTTTGCTTTTTTCACCTAGACAACTGTCAAGCCTCATCTAAATCTCTTGTCTGTGGCTAGGTTCTAGGTCTTTGACAATTACAACAACATGGGAACATGCTGATAATAGACTTAGCTGTAGCTCTGGAAGCCAGTTTTGTAAAAAGGGGTCATGGGATTTGGGGGGGGGGGTTTGAATCTAGCTGCTGGCAGTATGGTGTGTCCTTGGGCAAGCCACCTTACCCCACTTCCGTCTCACCATCCAGAAGTATAAATGGGGACTGCTGTTAGCTGGGAGAAATTGTAGGTGGACACATATATTGATAGATGCATTAGACTTGACTCACATTTTTTTTCTTGCTAATAACTTATAAGTTTTGTTGTTTTTTTTTTGCAAGGCATCATGGGTAAGGAGGGTCGACAGGCTGTCCGATGTAGCGACTATGCATTCTCTCGCTTCAGGTTTCTTTTAAGGGTGCTCCTAGTGCACGGAGCGTGGTACTACAACCGCATTGCAATCACTGTACAGTACTTTTTTTACAAGGTGAGTTGTTCATCATAAAGTTGGGTTGGGTTGTATTGGGGTTGGGGTGGGCTGGGCTAAGCTAGGCTGGGTTGGGCTGGGCTTGGTTGGGTTGGGGTGGGTCGGGGTAGGGTGGGGCTGGTACTGGGCGGGGCTTGGTTGGGTTGGGGTGGGTCGGGGTAGGGTGGGGCTGGTACTGGGCGGGGCTTGGTTGGGTGGGTTGGATTGAGCTGCAGCTACCAAAAGTGCACATTGTGCATAAATTATTGTTAAAATCGCAAAAGTGATCATTGAATCTCGTCGCTCTATCCTTACTTTTCATCCCATTTTGTCTTTTTGCAGAATATTGCCTTCATCACCGCTCAGTTTTTCTATGCCTTCTATTCTGCCTTTTCCGAGCAAGTGAGTAGACCGAGACTCAACTAAACTCATGGAAGCTTCTCCCAGAACCAATCCTTATTTTGTCAGAGAATTGTTTTACAAAGAGAAAGTTTCAGTTTCAAATGCACTCCCTTGATACCACATTATTTGTCTTGAATATCTCCCTTTCTAGACTGTGTACGATAGCTTCTCGCTGACACTGTTCAACATCACCTACACCTCCCTACCCATTCTCATCTATGGTATCGTGGAGCAGCATCTCTCCAGCGAGACGCTGGTCAATAACCCGCGCCTCTATCGGGAGATGCGGCAGAACGCCAAGCTGACATGGATTCAGTGCATCTACTGGCTTGTGCTGGGTAAGCTGCTCTGGTTCCCTGACCTGTACACTTGCTTATTTCCTGCTTGAAAGTTTGTCAGGTTCCTTGTCTCTCATTAAGCCCTGTTTGAAACAGGTTTTGTTTTTTAATGGCTACGGCTATGCACCATAGTGCAGCCATTTCAAAAATCAAAGCCATTGCCACAAAATGCGGATTTTGAACATGGGTTTTGCTTATGTCCGAATTGACCATTTTGGTCTATGGCTATGGATTATCATAACAGCCATAGCCTTAAAAGTGTTCTCATCAAGCCACTCTGTAGGAATTCATGCTTCTTCATGGTTCTGATTGTTTCCTTTGTGTGTAGGTACGGCTCATGCCTTAATCATTTTCTACTTCTCCATGTTGCTCTTCAAGGATGATGCATCGTTGTACCAAGATCAGAAGGTAAGGCATTTGTTAAAAATGCTGCATTTCTTTTTCTTTTTTAATCTCTATGTTTTTAGTACGGTTGCTTTGACTTCAGTTGTTGATATTCAAATGTTACAGAGCTCAAAAAGTTCAGGTTAATTTTATTTATAAAAAAAACCCTAAGATCTGGGCCCGATTTCAAGGCTCTGCTGACTGTTTGCGAAAATTGCTGCTAACTATATAGCTTAAATTCTGTGCTAACTGTTAGCGTATTTCATGAGTTCACAAGGAATTTTGGCTTGAGCGCATGCGTACATCCCGTAAGTAAGGCAGTTGTGCTTACAGGGCTAGCGCAGAATTTCTTTGCTAGCTCGGTTAGCACAGCATTGCAGGCTGCAAGCGCAGAATCCGGTAAATCCATGAAATTGGGCCGGGATCTAGTGCGGTGTAGAAATTTTTAATCAAGTGATTAGGTTAAGCGGTCCAGGCTACTTTTGGAGTCCTGTTAAAGCTGTTTTCTTGACGTACTTGTTGCCGTTTTGTTCACAGAGTATGGGCAACTGGTGTTTAGGAACCATTCTGTATACGTGCTGTATCCTCATCGCTAACATCAAGGTAAGTGCGAGACAGTCAAGATACAAAATTCGAAACTTTTGAGGTTTACATTCTGACTTATTACTGACTTGAGATGATTTGTGATTGGTTTGAGATGACTTGTGGTTGACGCCAGATGACTTGTGACTGACTTCATATGACTTATGATTGGCTTGAAATGACTACCGATTGGCTTGAGATGTCTTATGATTGACTTGAGATGACTTGTGATCGATTTAAGATGACTAGTGATGACTTGAGCTGACTTATGATTGACATTTTGTAATTTTTGGAATTTCAGCTTGGAATAGAGACTCGATATTGGAATTGGATTGTCATTGGTTCCATGGCGCTCTCCATCTTAGGGTACCCAATACTTACATCCATCTACACAGCTTTCATATGGTATGTACAGCTGATTAATATAATGGTGACAGTTACAGGCAGTCAGTGCACTATGGTGTGATGTTGATAGGTTTATTTAAAGGTAGAGTAAATCTTATCCAGAAATTAACCGACCAAATTATTGTTAAAAAGCATACAGGCCCTCTATTGATCTGTTTGTTTGTTTCAAAATCCATAATTTCTAAATCTCACTAATTGTTCTCCTTGACTGGTTTTTTTCCCTCAGGTACAAAGTGCTTGGTGGATGGTAAGTGACTTTCTGTTTTTTTCCCCCAACTGTCTTAACCGTAAATATGGTTGGACACAGACAAGTTAATGTCAATAAAGTAATTTGATTGTTGAGAAGATTGAAGAAAATTGTTACTTATACTTCCCCCAAAAGACATCGCACCCATAAGTTGAACTTAGGACAAATACATGCTTTACACACAGATCCACAATTACATGCATGCGTGTGATATGATTGCTTAGGCCAGTTTGTGACGTCAGACTGTGAGTTTACAAGGAGCTGACTTGGTAGCATCATGTTTTTTAATTATTTTTTTAGAAGCAAAGAATGCTCTTTTTTCATTTTTGACAATAGATTGATTCATTAGGCCTTGGTGATGTTTTGTTCAATGACAGCTCTGATAGCAAAACCAAATGTCAGTGGCATAGAAATCTTTCTTTTCACTGTCTGTGAAGTTATTAAGTAATTTGTAAAATTGGTTACGGATTCCCGATCCCATAATCTGAAACTGGTGCCTGATAGCAGTGGTTGGGTACTCGGTCCCCGGTTCCGATGCACAGCCCTAATACACACATTCAGTTTTTTTCTGTGATGCTTCGTCTTCAGGGATTTCTTTGACTCAACCGACCCCTACTATGTCTTCTTCATGTCTCTCAAGAACTGGCCCGTCTGGTTCGGCATTCTCCTCACCATCGCAGCCTGTTTCCTTCCCGACTTCGTCTACAAGACCTGCCAGCTCTACTTCTTTCCATCAGAGAGCCAGGTTGCCAATGTAAGTCTAAACTTCATGAAGATATTTGTGTCTCTTTGCGTGACTCAGAACTTTTTGTTTTGTTAAGTTGTTGCCCACGGTTGCCATTAATACGAGTATCTTGTTTCAGGTTTGGTTTTGACAAGCACATTGAGAAATATACCACTGCCGTTATGATTTTCAAGAGCATTGTTTTTCCAGAGATAGATATTGTTGCTTGCTTCGATGTCCATGTATACTGATTTTGGGCTGGCCTGGCTTTGCCTGTAGACTGATAAGCTAATCTTGTTCATGTTTAGGACAGGCAACGTCTTCAAAACTTTCAAAGTTTTAAGCGTTGCTTTGCACTGTGACATTTTTTTTCCTGTGGTCTGCCTAGCCTAGTTCTTGAACACACATACTGACAGAATGCAGCACATTTTGTGTGTGTGTGTTAATATTGAAATCAAGTTGACCCCTCATTAGAGGTCATCAGAACAGTGACAGACAGGCCGTTGACCATACTATACCTTAAGATTCTAGAGATAAGATTTGCACAGAGAGAGTGCTAGTATTTTTATTATTTATAGATTGAGCGTTATGTTTTTTTGAGACACACTGTACATGGACCTGACTGGAAATATTTTGTGGGAAACAAATTATTTCACCTCATTACAAATCACAAATGGCCTACACAGGTTTTATTCATCATAAATTTTGCCTTTACATTGGGTCTTTACATCGTCATTCTTAGCGCTTGAGCGTCCTTCAATATTTTCGCTTTTTGTCATTTTTCACTATTTTGGAGATACTCCTATGTAGAGTCCTCGGGAATTTCCCATCAATGCACGCCTGTATGGCACAGATGCTTTGAATCATATAGTATCAAAAACCATGCACAATTTCATGATTTGCGATTTTAGAGTTTAGAGTTCGCACACTTCCGGTCATTTTATCTTCCCGTGAGAAAAGGCTATGAAAAAAAAATATTCTGACTCATCAAAAGTTTTGTGTAAAACTATTAGTCCCTGTATATGTACCCCACCAAACCGCTTGCCTTTACCATGTTTACTGCCCTAAATCGCCTATTTAGCATTCATTCGGGAATAAAATACAATGTAATACAATGTAATACACTGTAATACAATGTAATACAATGTAATACAATGTAATACAATGTAATACAATGTAACACAATGTGATACAATGTTATACAATGTTATACAATGTAGTACAGGTGCTAATGTGTTAATGCCATGGTAGATGTTCACAGTTTTTCACAATTTCATAGCTCTTATTATAAATCCTCTTGTGGTGCCTATATTTTTCGCAGTTTTAAAAAGTAAATTTCCTCAAAAATGTCTTCCTCCTGTGATATCTGTTCGTGTAACAATTTTTTAAAGTGTAGTTTAAAAAGAAAGTACCATCGAAAATGCAGCCGTCCACTATTGGTGAGTCCATGTATGATAAACTAAAACATTTTCCTATCCAGAACACCTCCCTCCCCCAATGTGCGTAACTGGCGATTACGACACATACCTCTCTAACTCACGACACTTTTATATTGCCAGCCAACACCGTTATGTCAAGGAAATACATTCATCTTGAAAGAGTTTCAGCTACCTTGGGCACGTCGGGAAAGAAGCACAAGTCGACAGGACCTTGTGTCGGAAATCAATTAGTTTTGCTCTCAAAAAGCACTAAAAACAAGTCCAAAAGTAAGAGAAGAACAAGGTTGCACATTTGAATACTGCTTGGAGCTGTCAAAGTTTGCATTTTGCTTCACTTTTTTTTATCTGCGGCAAATGCTTAAATGGTCATCCTTCATGTGCAACATAGCTTCAAGCTTTTTCAAACTTTTCGGTGTAGGATTGTTCTTGAAGGAAAAGTCTGTACTATTTTTCAGCCCTCTAGACTTCTGGACTCTGCTCTGGGCAATAATATGGGACCATTTTAAAAGGCTTGAATCATGCATGCATACATACAGCTGGCGATTTTGGAAGCAACATATTCTTAAATTTATTTTGTCATGTAACCCCTGACCTTTCTAAATGACAGGCACATCCTACTTTGGAGAAAAAGTAAATACTTCCAAGTGAAGAAGAAAATCACTCCTGCTATATCTTGCCCCAAATTAATGTAAAGTAGGTTATGTCATTTCTTAGGCATTCGTACTGTGCACCACATATGTTCGTAACTTTAGTTTTCAAATTAGGTTTTGCCCGTCGCCAAAGTATAAACACTGTATACTCAGTGTGTCACCTAATAAATGAAAGGTTTGCGGAAACACCATGTGCAAGTAATTTCTCAAATAAAAGAGTGGTTTAAAAAAAAACCCAGAGGTATAAACTCCGGTCCGGTCAGTATGCTCTGACCGTCTTCGGTTAGTGTTACCTCCCGAGTGAAAGTTGGAAAAAATCACTCGGGTAGGACTCGAACCCACGACCTCCTGCTTTCTAGTGCAATGTACCTGTTGCATTTTAATGGAAGAATACACAAAAAAGTAGGTTCACAGCACTCACTGCATTCTCAACTCTGCCTGTCTCTGTGTTTTTTTTCTTCTTTCTTTTTGAGGGGGGTACTTGTAAGTGGATTCAAATTCCCTCAAATGTTTATTACCTGGAGGAAAGAAGACTGGAAAAAAAATTAAATAAATAGATGCTTTCTCCGCAGCTTAAATGGCACTTTGGCAGATACGAAAAGCTGGTCGAGCCAGAGTATATTCTTAGGAATGGTGCCACCGTGACCGACCAACAGACGCACATTCCTCGAACAGTTTACGGCACTGTTTGATGACCCCCTCCCCCCAGGTCAGACATCTTTTGATGCTCCCACGCTTTCTGTCACAATCCAGTGATGCAGTGTTTATAGGGGGTGGGAGCAACAATCTTACATGGTGAATACTCACTTTCACAGAGAAACCATCTTCAAGTTCAAACTTTGCCATAAAGGTGAATTTTAATGATATCCCCCCCCCCCCATCCCCCATAAGACTCCACAAAGGAAGCCCTATATTGGATTACCCCAAATGGTGTTCAAGCAGCACATATGGAATATATGCAATACATGGTCATCCTCTTGAGCGATCTTGACATCTTAAAAGCACGACTTGAAAACTAAAAACACATTAATACATTGATTTAAGAAATGCTGCAAAACTAAAATGTGCCTGTGCCTGACACTGCACGTTTGAGTGATTTACTCAGGAGTGCGCGTGTGCATACGCGTATACCATAAAATAGTCCCTTCCTATTACTTCACTAAGTAGCTAAAAAACTCCTGTATCAGAAGCTGCAGCTGAAGCCAAAGTTTGGAAATGCTCTAAGAGCTATTTGCTTCGCACACCGCCCATAGAGGGCGCCACATTGCATGGAAGCAACATTGACAAGTAACTATCCCTGGTTCAGTGCCAACACACAGACAGACATTTTTCTCTGAGATTCCACCACCACAAGAGGGCCAATGTGATATCAGAAGGGGGATAGGTTGCCACTGCATCACTGGTTACCATCTTGCGACATACCAGCTAACACTGACAGGGTTTTCTCAGGAGGGTGCCTAACTGCACACTTTGCAAAGCTAGCTGGTCAAAAATATAACCAAAAAGCTTCCTGCTTGCATCTTCAAGAACTACTTTCAGTGCATAATATGTATCTTCTTGTATAGATTAATATTCTGTACTAACATTCTGTATGTTTAGATTTTCTACAGATTTCTTATTTGGAAAGACATTGAGGAGGCACACGTGTTGTTGCCCACGTGCGCAGTGGGTGGGGTCTAGTGTGCAGTGAGTGGGGCCTAGTGTGCAGTGGGTTGGGCCCGGTGCACAGTGGGTTGGGCCTGGTGTGCAGTGGGTGAGGCCTAGTGTGCAGTGGGTGGGGCCTAGTGCACAGTGGGTTGGGCCTGGTGCACAGTGGATGGGGCCTGGTGTGCAATGGGTGGGGCCTAATTTGTTGGTCTACTGTTACCTTACACAAACAGATACATACAAATTTGTTTAATTATTTACCATTTGCAGTAGTTCTAGCTTAGAATTTACATTTACAGACAGAGATCACATCATCTAAACTTATCTTTCAAAGTTTTCAAACTATCAGTTGCTTGAATGCTTGTTGTTGCTTGCACCTTCCTGAGAGTTTCCTGTCAGTGACATCATGATGACATCACAGTGACCTCATACGCTACCCATCATGCTTCACTGATCATGCGCGAACACATTCACTTATTATGATTGTACATGTGCATTTACCGACCCACAACTCCTAGAAAATCAAGCAGTGCCATTTATATCTGCAGCCCCATTGATTAACAGTATGCTTATCCCATCTTCATATAATGGCTGTCAGACTTTCAGCATTTTAAAAACGTTAAATTTTGGAACCTCAAAGTGTCACTTGTAGCTAGGGTAGTACCACACCCTTCAAAATAACGTAAATAGCGTCTTTTTGTATGTACTTAATTGTCTTGGGTGATTTTACTCTAGAGCCTTGTGTTGGAAAATTGCTCTCCATTTTTAATGAATCGTTTATCGACAGAAAACATGAACCGGTACCAGTTGTACTCCATAGAATCCTAGAAAATACAGTTTCATTTAGGTTTGCGACTGTGGAAAAGAGATGTTTTCTGTAGGCAGTTGACTTGACTGCAAGCGTGTCAATTGACTGATGGTGGAAAGTCTTTCTGTGGGTCAGTCAGCTTTCATAACAACGACAATGATAATCAAAGATAGTAACTACACACCCCCACCCAAACAAAATCCAAAACCTATTATGCTCTTTCCAAGCGTATTTAAATGGTACAAGTAATGGGAATTAAAGAGGGCGCTCTATCACCTCAGCCCAAGAGCCAAATTGGGTAGACCCCATGCATGCTCAGGCTGTTCCCAGTGACAATAGCATGTGTTCTTGAATTCATGAAACAATTTAAGAGTTTGGAGAATGTTTCCCATGAGCAAATAACATTTGTCCTAAGACTTAATGACGTCATACTTTGTTTACATGCATGCTTTCCCGTGAACTTGGTGACCCTCATCACCCCCTGACTCCCATAGGAAAACGCAAAGCGCGAATGTAAACAAAGCATGACATTGCTATGGTTCAGGTCTACATGCTTGGTGCTATTACTGCACTTGTGCACTGAAAGTATGACAAGTCATGTTACAATTCTTTTGTGCAAAAATTATAACTAGAGGAATCTTCTTTGAAGTATCACCTAAATCTGCAAAATCTTCTGTCGACCTTAAGCCAGTTGTAGACATTATTACAACTTTTTCTTCAGATGAAAGTTCTAGTTAAGACTGATCTGTTTGATGTATACTAATCCCATTGTTTTCTTCAAAATGACAGCATGCCACGTGGATTTACTGCACAGCCTGCTTGGGACCATTATTTTCAAAGATTTCGTAGCAGTGATTCGCACTACAGTTTGCCAACAAAAATTGCTTCCAAGGCCATTCTTTGCATTACCTTTTTAATCATGACCTCCAAAAATAGACCTTTTTGTTAATCCAACTCTAATTTTGTGATTCCAACAAAAGTGAAAACTGCTGAGTTCTTGTCAACTGATAACCCTTTGGCCTACAGAAATATAACATCACTTGCTTTTCTATGATGCACCGTGTGCTTAGCAGTCTGGACCCCACATTTATGGAATGACCAAGTTGCTTGTGTTCTGACTTTGAGGATTTTTCCATTGTTATTTTCCTTTTACTTCCATCTGCACGCATCTGATCAGCAGACAGCAGTTGGCATGTATAGCTGGCCCAGCCTAGCATGCCTGTACTACAAACCCTCGGAAGGGCTGGTCCTAGCCCACTCCCATTCAGGGGACGTGGGTATATGCAACCACGCTCTAGGTACGATCACTGTCATTATATAGCGCCCCCACTTGCCATGTCTGGTCTTGCAATTATCCACATATTATTGCCCAGCTGTTTCTTTTTACATCTTTGTGGGCATTTTATAACTTATAATATCAACAGAAGTCTCTAGTGTGGGTGAGAGCAAAATGGTGCCACCTAATGTCAGATCGTGTCCAGTCCCATTTTACATTGAACAGCTCCCTCATGTGTCAGAAATGATCCCCCACCCCAATCCCACTAACTGGGAAATTTATTTTGGGCTAATTACTTCTGGACCAGTCTGACTGCAATTTTTGTAGTGCCACTCCTCTCCCGTCCCCCACTCCCACCACCACCACCCCCTCCCCCTCCTGTCCCCTTCCACTACCCCCACTTACCACCCCCAACCCCACACTCCCTCCCCTACAACCCCCCTCCCCCACATCTGGACCTGATTGAAATTTGCCTGGCGATACCCATTATATTGCAATTTTCAAAAATCATTGTGCTACAAATTAACATGACACTTGGTTCTTTTAAGAACCAAACATTTTCTCAGTCTTTAAATTTAAGTTCACTTTTTTCTTATTATCGATAATAATGTGGATAATTGTCAAGACCAGTGGATTGCGTTTTGTGTATGGACACGTACAATGGTTGCACGTTGCTTTTTGAGAAGTATATATTGTAAGCTGCATGTTGCTTGCACTTTGCCGTATTTGAATATAATTTGTCTTTGTGTATCGCTGTAGCACCCCCGAAACACCAAATAAAATTTAAATTTTTTTAGCACATATATTTTACAATTATTAAAGTCCATTTAATAATTGATAAATTATTAAATGGGGAATAAAAAAATGATGAATTTTCAGCTGATCATACTTAGCTGAAAAGTTTGCTATATTGTGAAGCGAATCTAATGACATCAAGAATGGTATTGAAAGGAAAACATCTCTCATAAAATCCTTATAAATGTTTCCTTGTCGAACAAATAAAATGTTATTTTCTGGCGCCTTGAGCGTCTTTTTAGGCGGATTATGGCGCTATATAAATATACATTATTATTATTGTTACTTTTCCAACTGATCATTTTATTGGAAATTTGCCACTGGCAAGTGGCAAGTAGTCTGTGCTATTGTCATTGCAGTGTTGTTGCAGATCTCTGTTTCCTGAGACATAGCCCTTCTTTAACCAGTAGAACTTGTGTTAACAGTCTTGGGCTTTTGTAATTTTGTTGTTTCCGTTTTTTGTTTTTCTTTCTGTAGGGCGTAAAATAAGTACATATTTGCTTTTGTATTTGTTTTAAAACAAAGACATGCGAGAGAAAGGAAGAATGTGTCTTCATGATGATTTTTCCATTGGCTGCAAAACCAACAAAAATTTGAAATCATTTAATATATTTGATTCAAAGGGTCATTCTCGTCCTGTAAAAATTTTGGTGAATAATGTAGACAGGTCGGTAGAAATTTTGGACTTGTTTTCTTTGGGATTACCTGTGGTGGAAAACTATTGCCGCCCCTCACGTGAGTTGGTGCCAAATTCTGATGAAAAGAACGAGCTGGATTTTCTGTCGGATCTGTAGAGGATGTTTTCTGTCGAGTCCTTCCTTGTCGCTGCAATACTTGTGCAAATCTTGTCATAGCTTCCAAATGTGCAGATGTTTCACCTTCCAAAGTAGCGTTGTGCAATATTTAGTTCCCAATTGCAGTCTTATCGTTAAAAAATTGTAAGAACAATTTGTGTGTGTCAGGAGCTTTTGTGTAGTTACCGGTATGTAGAACTAAAGCACCCTTGTCGTGTATTTTGTGACGCTCACCCAAAGTACGCAGCTTGAAAGAAATTCTTGTAAAAATTAAACTGACTGACGAATTGCTTGATTGATTGCGTAATACAAATAGACTCGTCCTCACCGTCACCTGAAGCCACCGTGCACACTCTACTTGAACAAGATCGGAGTGTAAGCCCTGGGGTGGAGGAGGTATGTAGGACCACGGTTCAAGCATGTTGTACACGTTGTCAAATGCGTCAGTTTTATGCTTGACTTGAGTTAAATCCGCATGTGTTAAACAGCATCAATTAAAATATACTATTTAACTTTGTTATTAACCCATTTGTTCTGAAACCCGCCCGAAATCCCCCCGTCTGCAACTCACTGTACTGCCCAAAACCGCCTGAGGCCTCTATGGTTGTATTGATTTGCAGGAAATAAATACTATGTAATTATAGCACAGGTTCTAATGGGTTAATTGTTAGGTATTGTACTGTTACAAATATTTTGTGGCAAGATGAAAAAAAAATGGAAATTTAGAATCTTTCTTATTGTGTGTGAATGTTGCCTAAAATGGGGAGGGATAAATGAAGTTGTTGATCTATCTCAGAGTATTAGGGGGCTTTTAGCCCCCTAGGCCCTTTGATTTTATTAATAGTGCATGTTGCGCAGTTTTTAATTTTGCCAAGTACGGTACATTTGTTTTTGGTTTTTTTATGCAAAGTTTGCATTGAAGGCTATGATTTCGCTCGGCCAACTGCAGCTGTTCACACTGTGGATGTTAATTACCGTAACTGCCACTAATTCAGCATGTTGTTAGACTACGAATTGTGCATGTTACTGTTTTATTCTGGGGACAACGTATTATTTGTATTCCTGTAAACAAACAAATGATGGCTGGCAAAGACAATTGTATTTGAAAAAAGAACTGCGTACAATTTATGTGTGGAGTGTAATAATTAATTGTGGTTTAGTATGTTATGTCCTCTGTGAAGCAACATATTTTATTTGTCAAGTTTTTTGTTTAAAATTGACTTATAGAGTTCTGCTCAGGATATAAACAAAGGACCGATTACAACTGAATTGTTAGGCTCAGCTCTGCAGCAGGTTCATTTTGAGAAATGCCACAAATTGATTTAATTACTTTTTTATAGCATATTGGCACATTTATTTTATAGAATACAACACATACAATACATAGATTGTCCTGATATTTCTTGAGAAAATACTATCCTGTACACTTTCATCTTCTACAAAAGATGACTTTCTATACATTGCAGTTACAACTCCTAGCGAAAGATGTTTATAACATTTATTTCTGACTTTTTCCTCAACTAAAGTATAATTCTTTTATCTTTATAAAATAACCACCATTGCTTATTGGCTTCTACAACCAAAAACAAATTACCTGTCTGTTTTGTTCTGCAATTAAGAATGCTTCAGTTAACATTAATTTTGATTTAATGGGCATTAAATTAATGTTTTTGCTTGTTATTTTTCACACTGCTTTCAAAGGCTTGCCTGTGTCTTTTACTAACATTTTTTTCTCTGCAGGAAAAGCTATGGCATTTTAGTAACCATCTCTGTACGTTGGACTCTACAAGACTATTTTATGAAAATAGTGTGGTGCCTGACACATTATGTTCTGGTGCACAGGGATTATGTGTGTGTGGTAGAGAACAAGACAAAGATGGCTAACCAATGCTAAATTTATAGAATGAGTTTTGCTGATTTTCTTTTTTAGGAAGTGTTGATTTGAACTCGGCAAATTTAGGGAACTTTTATTTCATTCATGCCACTCTGAAACCATTGCATCATTAAAAAAACCTAACATTTTGCGTAGTTATCATTTGAAATGCATTTTGAATTTTCAGCCATCTCATTCATTCTCAGTCCACACATTGTTCTATCAATCATTATCATTGCTTGGGAATGTGCATGTTATTGCATCATAACATTCAACAAATTCTGCTGTCGGAAGTTTTGGCCAATCACCAAACATCAAATAATGTTTTAAAAATCAATTGCAAGGTTAAAATTTCTTTCTGAAAATTATTTTTATCCAAAAAAAATAATGACCAAGGAACCAGCTAATAAAGATGTTGTGTTGTAATACCAAATCAGAAATAGCTGGTACTCGGATACAACCACATGCAGACTTTTTGGTTTTATTCGGTAACAACCTCATCAAACTTCAAAGTGCTGGATTACTTTAAAAGTTCTTCATTATTATTTGGAATGATGGATTTTTCTTTCTTTTCAACCCCTTTCATTAAAAAAGCCAACAAAACAGCCAAGACAACAGCCAAGCAAACCGAAGCAATGGACCCCAAAGAAGCCGGTTGAGTTCAACGGCCGTGGGAGGTTGAACCCAGCCTTCGAGGGGGAGGTCGCGACAGACGCGGTGGACGAGGGCGGCCTAAGCCTGGGCACCTACAAGCTGACCTATCAGAGCGAAGAGGACCAGACCACCAAGACAACTCCAATAACGGTTTTGTAAAGTCGAAAGTGTACTGACTCCAAATAATGATTGCCAAAATATGCAAATATGGCTGTCTCAGTTCAGGACAGTATTTACATGTATATGTATACTCAGTCATTCATAAACTCAGTCATTTATACTCAGTCAGTCAGTCAGTCATTCAGTCCGTGACTCCGTCAGTCAAGGGGACTGTAGGCTGGCCCATTAGGCCCAGCAAAAGCTTTAATTAATAATGGACACTGCAAATTTTAATATTATACTTTTCTTCTTTTTTTTTTAACAAATTGGCTTTGCAGAGGTGAAACAGAATTTTTTTTTTATTGCCAAAGTTTAAGTTCTTGAGTTCTGTCTAGAATTGTTGGAACTGTCCAAGTCATAACTGTTAGGTTATGCAGCCCCAAAAAACCTACTTTGAATTTGTAGCCCGACGGGAAGAAAAATCTGTAAAATATCAACAAGGACCTTGATCTTGGCAGTAAAATCCCACTCAAGCTGGGGTGAGGTTTGTCAAGATTCTTCCTGATATCAGGTTGTTTTGTTTGGATTTTCCTTGTGTCTGGATTTTTTGTTTGGAATCCTTTTTTCAAATCTGGAATTCCTGAGGTTTTACCATAAAAATATGTTTACTCGTAAAGGTTGATATAAAACAAATGAAATGGGCATTTTGGGGGTGTTTTAGGCAAATTTAAACAAACATAGACCATAGATTTTTGGTTGCTCTGGGGCTCTCGTTGACCCTCCAATCCTCTGCCAATTATTTTGAGGATTTGTCCTTATCTCACCCCTGCGAAAGAACTCATCTTTAGCCTGGGGAAATATGCAGGTTTTGGATTGCAGAAAGTTAAAGTTCATCAAAGTTTAACCGATACTTTTTGAAGTTTATTTACGAGACGGCTAATATAGATTGGATCATTACTTTCAGAATCAAGCTCAGCCATGCCATCTCAGAATAACTTTATTTCACTGTTTTTATCTGCAAGAAATATTTTGTGGCATTGGGGTACCCACGATTAATCTCTATGGTGGTACATTTGTAGAAAGTTGTGATTGGACTAAAAATAACCAAAGAAAGGGGCCAAAGAATTGTAGTGTTTCTTTCGGGAAATGTGATTTGATTGCAGTACTTGTGTAAGAAGAATGTTTTTGCAGGATTTGTTTTTATAAAAGAGAGGAAAATTAATTTACTTTACCAAAAAAGGGCATGGTCAGTTGAATATATGCAAACTTTTGCAACATATTCAACAAAAGAAAAGTATAGTATTTTTATTATTGTTATAACTCTTCAAAGTGAAAAACTATGATGTATCCTTCCAAATTTGAGCCCATGGTCCATTTTATTTCAAAACATTGACGCATAATGAATTGAAGAAACAAGTGCCAATCTCATCTTTCTGTTTAGCTTCATTGTTGAGTGTTAAGCGTGTGATTATTTCAAGCCTATTTTTAAGTTGGCAAGGGATTGAGGCATTTTCATCAAGGATTTTCCCACTAACGTAGCTTGTCCTAAGCCACAACTTTGTGCCTAAAAGTGATCACCGAAAGGCTTATTAAAAGATGATTTGATATAAAATATGTGCCTTTTTGGTACTTTTAACAAATGACCTACTCACAGTGAATCGTAATCAGTCAATGCCTTATCAGCTTTTCACTGTGTGGAATACTTAATTGTGTGTTGAATTACATTTTAGAGTTTGTTTGTGTTTATTTATCAGCACTTTTTTTTTTTCATTCTTTGATTCACTGTGCTGCTATTCTCAATTCTCAATTGATGCTTTCAAATTTAATTTTGCATTCCGTTCACAGCAAGAGCTCTTTCAGCATGTTTTATTTGGTGAAGCCTCTCAAAAGTGCCTGTTGACATCAGAATGGTGTCTGGAAGTTTTCATTATCAGAATAAGATGTATTTTAAGTTTTTTTGGTTATTTCTGTATCTTACCAACCAAATATTTCCCATGTCATTGTGTTATGTTTTATCCTATTGTTAACTGCTTTTGTAACAATTTGACTTAATTTTATGACAAAGATGGAATTTCAATGATGTTTTTAAAGTGAAAAACACCTCAAATTGATTATTTCCAATCTATTAAAGTTAAAATATGAGGCAAAATGCAAATAGTGCATAGGTCAGGTGTATGGCAGAAGTTCAGTTAAAGTTGTATGGTGTGCAATCATGTTTCCGTGCTTTTCCTTTAAAATTTGATTCCTCTTAATTGCATTTGACCACCATAAACTGTTCTTTTTTATTCATTGAAAGAAGACTTCTGCAGTTCAAAAATATACAACATTTAAAGATAAAAGTTAGACTGTTTTGTAAATATTTTAAATTAAATTAAAGTCATATTTTAAAGGGATAAGGTACTTAACAAGATCAAGGTTGTGATTTAGATTTTCAAAATACCCAAAAAGTTTTCCAACCACTTTTTAACTGTTGAAAAAAAAGATCCTCTTTTCTCATCAAGAAAGATTCATAGGTTAGATGGAGGGTTCTACAAGTCAGAGACGAATTGATGTTTAGTCAGTTTTAGTAGGTTAGTTAGTCTGGCGACAAGATGTCGCTACTTATGTACACACTGTGGCGGCAACATGCGTGTGTACTTATCGGAGGACTGTGTAAGAGATCTGTCAAACTGGAGTTAAGCACAGAGCTTGAAAGAGCCATGAGAACGCTTGAAATTGTGCAACAGTAGTGAAGCTAAAGAAGGGTGTACCTCTTACACACACCCTTCCGTTCCCCTTTCATAAAAACTCTCCATTTCAATTTTGGCAATTGTGTAGTTACAATCCCTGTTCTTATAAGAGAACAAAAATCCACTTTTAAATTATTGGACATACCAAACTAGTTAGTGACATTTAAAACCAACAGGAGTGTCGTAGGTAGAGGGCAGGGTTTTGATTTTCTGAGGGAAATTTCGGGATAAAGCAATAAGTCTGCTTTAGGCTGCAGAAATCATTTTCGAATGATAAGAAAACACTCTTGATTCTAACTTGACCAAAAACTAGTAAAAGAGGGACCTGCGACTTCACAATCGCCTCAATTTTGAGTTGTGTCCTCCACTGATGTTATTTTACAAGCACTGTACTGTGCTGTTGCCCATTTGCCTGCATAATTTTGTTGGTTGTTCACTGTAAAAAAAAAAGATTTTTTTTTGAAATCCCACCCCTTTTAGTTGTCTCAAACCACAACCCCTTTTGCGTTTATGCCCCTCCCCTAAACAAAGCTCTTTCAAAAGTCACATTCAAACACTTTTTGTGCCTATGATTTTATTGAACACTTGTGTGATGATTGTGATAAGATTTTTGCACTCTTTTTTAAATGCTCACTTTACGAGCGACACATTCTTATAATGATCAATCAATATGCACAAATCTGCCTTCAGAGAAACTTGCACATGACATATTTTTTTGTACTTTCTGGGCCAATTTCAGAGAGCTTCAAATTGCAGAAAATGAGCGAAGCATAAATATTAAAGGCATACGGGATCATTTACATTAACTCAGAGTAACCTGCCCAATTCTGATCAAAAAGCTTACTTGGATTTAAGATTGTACTGGTACTAAACACCCTGTGAAATTATTCGGTCTAGCTTGCTGTCATTTAAAAGAAATCAAGAAATGTAGATGATTTCCAACGATCTGTCAATTGACTGATTCTTGGAAATAAAGTGTGCTTTTGACAAAAAAGTGTTTCGTGATCAAAAGGTTGTGCATGTTTTTTTTTTAATGTTTTCTCAAAAAGTGTAATATCCACTGAGCTGAAACTTCAACAGGTTAGGTTTTGAATATTCTTGTTTGGATCTTTAGTGGTGATATCATTAAAAAAAAATGCATGAACAGCAAATGATCCTATATGCCTTCAACAATCACTTAGAAAAAATATCAATTTACATGTAGAACCAGTCAGCTGATAGCATTTTATGGTAACTCCTAATTTTGCTGAACACCGCTTTAATAGTACATTGATGCTTCAACAACTCTCTGCCATGGGCCCTATTCAATCACATGTCTTAGCGCATAGCACGTTTTCACAAAGTAATTTCTTGTATCACTCTTTCAAAAAAAACATGTATCATTTTTTGTACAAATTACAAAATCAGCTGATTTTACTACATATTAAAAGGATAGTATTTTTGGCTATATGTTTTATATTATAATCTTGGTTTTAGATGATTATCAAAATCAAAGGTACTCAGATCAGTAGTTTGTGTACTAGCCTTAAAATCAAGTGCTACAGATATCAAATTGTATATAATAGAGTTTGTTGCAATGGAACTTATTTTTATGTTACGCTGCAAGAAAATGTATTGTAAATGATACTATGTCTACTTCTGGTGGATTATTTTCGATGTGATCAATACTGATTATAAAATTGGTGAGAGGATGTTAAGTTGTGTGATTCTGTGTCGTTATTTCATAAAAGTTGAAATTTTATCTTCAAATGGTGGATTAAGTGGTCAAAGGGTGGCGTTCGACAACTATTTTAAACAGGTGAAACCAGGTATGCGGCAGTGATTTGATATTTAACAAGCCCCATATTGCCCCTTTTTTGATGAATAAAACCTGTTTGAGGACCAAATTCTGGGCGAAAAATGCTTTAGTATAAATTATTGACAAAGCTAGCTGGTTTTAGGCATAAAGGGGTATCCCCACTCCCACCCCAATTTCACAAATTCGATTTTTACAAATGTGATTATTTTTGTTTGTGGGAGGGGGGGGGGTTGAACATTAGAACACAACCGTGCTGTTAACAACCATGCTGGCTCAAACCCCCCCCCCCCCAAAAAAAAACGAACACATTTTTGTCTTTCTTTCATGACAGAATGTTTTGTGTACACAAGCAGTTGGGAGCTCGCATTGTAAAACAAACAAGAAAATGCAACAAAACAATTATCCTCATGAAGGCTGTAAAAAGAAAACTACAGAGACGATCAGAGCATCATACTGATCGGAACGTCGAGTTTTACCTTGAAGCCACCAGTTCTTTTGACAAACCACACATTTTCCCACGTGGTGTTCCCGCAAAACTCACTAGTTTAGTCCATTTTGATATCAATGCATGCTTGGGTAATTTTAAAGGCAACTTGCACTTTGCTTGAAGTTGAGAGAAATTATTAATTTTTAAAACTTTTTTTTAGTGCCATATATTTTATGATAATATTTTACGATAATAATAATTATTTTTATGTTTTTGAAATTAAAACCCAAAGTTTTTAAATAAAAACCCAAAGTACCCCTTTAAGCGAAAAATATCAACCTGCTGCTACTACCGCCGTACGCATGCGTCGTGTTCCCAATCCCTAGTCACCTATCCGCTGGTTGTATGGAGGCGTTTTTGGAGAGTGCACCATGCACACAGCCGTACTAACTGCATGTGCGTGTAGTTAACGTTAGTGCACGCATACATAGCTCTCGTGTTTTGCTCAAAAAAAAGCCGCATTTCTGCTTAAAAAATCGCCACGAACTGCCCGCAGAGTTTGCCTGCGAAGTCGTCCACGACTGTACGAGTCCTCTAGGCCGCTGTCAGTGTGTCAGAAACCGCCAGAAAACAGTGTCAGACACTGTTGAAGGTAAGTTTTTGGTTGTGTTTTTATGGAAGGGGAATTTCGTGCACTTCACATTTCGTATATAATTTTTTGTGTGTACTTTTGTATATGGTCGCCCGCCCGCACTCGATCGTCTGCTTGCTCGTGGTCCGTTATGTTTTTGTGTGGGTTGACATAGCGGGTCAGCTAAGGACAAAATCGATGAAGGGTCGTCAATGTTTACCCACAACGGGATTAGCGCTTTACATGCTTCACATTCCCACCAGTACCTCTAGAGTGGATTACGTAATTCTTTAATCAGGTGGCAGCTTTTGGAGAGACAAGATTAATTTTATAGATTTTGTAAACAATTACATTTACAGCAGTCAAAACATGTGGGTCAGTGACATCAAAAGTGTAGGCTATCTATCTAGGCATTGGCTTTGCATGGTTTCCTATACCTGTAGGCTGTAATGTTTGTGTTATATTTAATTATTTCTTAGTATAAATTGAAAACTGATGGTAGGCCCTCTTAACAAAATAATTGGTCACTGATAATATTATTATGTGCGTGGAATATTCCATAAATTTACATGTAGTTTTACCAGATTACATTTCAATCTTTTTCAGCTTGTGTAGTTGTGGGTCAAATGACATTTATTTATCATGTAAAAAAGTGTAAAAAAAAACCATTGAACACTTTTATCACTGTACTTAATAAAAAAATTAACAGATTTTCATTTTTACACCATGTAACTTCTAAGAAAAAGAAATTGAAAATGTTTAGTTATTTTTACTCTTGAAATGAAAAGGTGTTGAAGCAATTACTGGCAGTGTGTCTACAGACAAAGAACGATGGAAATAAATGCAAACATTGAGAGTTCAACTCAGTCGCTACAAAAATATCATTTGTTTCCATTAAAATGTCTCGTATATCAAAATTATGAGATCAATGAATTGTTATTGCTGCTGAAAATGCAAGTTATGTTCTTTATATGAACCAAATGAGAGTATGCCTATCAGCTGTAAAAAGCTATATGATTAAGAAAGGATCGTTTAAAATCTTCATTCATGAAAACATGATAATTTACATTTTGGCCTATATATTGTCAATTTGGGCTTTTTGTACACTTGATTTTATGTAAATTTATGCTCATGACATACATGTACATACATGTACATGTAGCTTTTGAATTTATTTAAGAAAATGAAATCTTTTTAAGCAGATGTATGTTATCTTTGGCATTACGTCATTAATCCCATTCTTTACATTCTGAGTTTTCACGCACTTTTTCCCCCAGAAAATTCATGAACAGAAATGAAATGTTGAAACAAGACTGAAGTGAGCAAAAACACTGAACCATAAAAATGATACATTTTACAATCTAATCTGTACAGAGGAAGTGGCCTAAGCTTCAGCATGTAATTTTTATTTTTATTAAAAACAAACACCAGTTGAATGGGCATAACTGTGGACATCTCGCCTTTAAACCTGGAGTTCAGCAAGCATTCCTTCCCGAACCACTGTAAACCATACATTCCAAAAATAGCAAGGCATGTGGTTTCAAAAGCATTTTTCTTTATCCGTCCAAGGCCGATCATGGGAAAATTTAGGCAACTAGGCCAGACTGTAGCGTTCCCCTTATGAATGTGACGTGTGCCACCAACCATCAGCGTTCGGTTATGTTTTCAATGACACTGGCACTCGCCCAGTTGTTATGCAGATCTTTCTCAAGGCCGCAACAACTGAAAAAAATCTTCTGTCGCCATTTTTATGTTGCACCAGGACAGTTGGCAAAGAGGAAGTGAACAAAATAAATATAAAAATAACATTGCGGTGTAACGTAGGGTCTGCTGGAGATTTTTGGACTTTTTCTAGGAAAGCAGGGTGGGACATTGTTTTTGTTGTGCCATGTTTTGTTTTCTATGCACGAAAGCAAACTTCATAAATGTTATGAAGTTTTAAGCTATTCTGTAGAATTATTGTTATTTTGTAGACACATGTGTGGGTTATTACATGTAGTTTCTATTTATTTGCCATTTTGCTTCTCACATGTATCTCTTCATACTTTCCACTCGCAAACTCCCAATTTTATGGAGCTTTTGAGTAGAAAACATGACTTAGTTAATAGCAAGTTCTTTTTTTGCTTTTGAGCAACCACAAATCAGCTTACTGGTACATGTACAACCAATCCCAGAAATTTGGCTCGGTAAGTTAGTAACCTGTTGTGCTATATCCATATTTATTTTGACTGGAGTCAAACTTGCTCTGAAAACTGTTTACCAATAAATTTCCCTTTAAAGTCCTAACCCTGTTGACCTCACATGCACTGTTGGTGGCTGATAAAATGCATGGCGATGCCATAGGCTTCACAATGTATAGTATTGGCTAGCAAACCAGGACACAGAACGGCACTGACATGTGCAATTTCCTGACCCAAGGGGCACTCTAGCCAGAGTAGATTTTGTAGACTCAGCAAAAAGAAAAATTTATCTGGGCTAATATATGAGCCCAAGGACTCCAGACTCAAATAAAAAAATCTGCCTGTGAATTTTTTTAATGAGGAAACCATGCCAAAAAAGCGCCTTAATTTGATTTTGGCAGTAATAAGAGTTTTAGCAATCTGTCAAACGTCAGGTCAACCACTTGTTGGTTTATGGTGTTTCTGAAGGATTTATCAGAAGTCTGTAGTAAATTTGAACATTGGTTTTGCAGGTTTTGTCTGGTTAAGTCTTTGAGACCCAGGCTTCTAGTATGAGTTTCTTTCTGGCATGACCAGTAAATTATAATTTTTAGGGGAAGTTCCCCAATCCGGATTTGATTGGGGGGGGGGGGGCCCTAGCAGCTGAATGTTAGGGGTGAATTATGACTACATGTACACGAAACTGTCAGAGCAAGAGCTTTGTTAATAGATATTCAGGATTTTGAGGGCAGACGCAGGATGTAAATGTACGTGTGTCAAAGTAGGGATCTGTAGAAATGGTACAGTATGCGGCTCGAAAAAAGTTGCTTGTTAAATCACGATTTTTGTGTGGTTATTTAATCTTGCACACTACATTAAATAAGGGCAATATGCCTTTCACATTGAAATTTGGAGATTAATTAATACATTGTATGTGGGTTTGGTGATATAACCAGCTAGTTTTCTGAGCCACATACCAATCCTGTGCCTGCACTGTGGTCCCTAATGATGCTATACAGTATTAGATACCTACCGGTACACTTACATGTATTGTGTACATACTTTGTACAGTTTGAATGTCTAAAGAGTAAACATAGTTTTGAGATTCCAAAAATATTCAGCTACATTTAATTTTACATACAAAATATTGAACTGGATTATTGTAGATTTTGTTAACATTATTTGTTTCACGTTTATGTGAACACCGGACTCGTTCATTGATATTAACAGATCATGATGAGGATTTTGAAATAATGAGTAAAATCTGGATGGTGTCAACTCCTGAGATCATTTTTAGGTTTTTTCGTTTTCAACAAGTGCGTTGAAACAGTTTCGACTTCTGGCTAAAATAATTCTGTCATGGTAGACAGGATTGCTGTGTTTATTCATTTTTGAAGGAAGGTACTTTGTTCAACGTGTATGTACTTCAGTTTTTGTTCAATGCATCTTTTTAACCAGTCACGATCATTTCCTAAAAGAAAAAGTGTTACATTACATCTGTCCTGGAGCATAAACACAACTAAAAAACTGAGTGGCCACCCTGCGGAACCAAAACCAAACCAAACAATACAAAACCGATTCTAAATCAAGTACAAGAGATCAATCGTAATTATGACACATTGATTACTGATTGACAACTTTCGGTACTAGCCCATTGTTTTGATACACACCCAACCCATCTGTTTATGTAACGTGCCCTGCCACTATTATAAATACTCACAGCCTTGGTAACCTAGATATTTTTTTTCCCTTCAATGATGGTCAATTAGAATACATACGAGTGGCATTCCCTGCCAGCCTTATTACAGGCAATCGACATCTTAATTTGCGCTTGACAGCGGTATTAGAAACACAGTGTTCAAGGTTTTTGACGGGTAATTAGAGTGCCTTGCAGATCTCCTATGTTTTACGTTAAGAGTATCCATGCACACGGGGAAGCTTGTACAATGTGTACGTGATGCGTATCAAATGCACACAGAAGCAGAAATGAGTGCCTTTTAGGAGGTACACGTATGTGTATCATATCGCGTTAAGTTATTATTGCTCACATTTTACAATGGCAAGCAAGGGAAATACATGTAGCTCACTGTTGAGAATAGAGGATATTATCTGTGCATGTTTTCTGTATCTATACCGGTAGGTCTCTGTGTACATGTATGCTTGTGTGCAGAAAGAAAAATATGCTTAAAGTTATTACTTTGTTGGGCCCCCCCCCCCCCCCCCCACAAATAAAATAATTCAAAGCTAAAACTGGTCCGCATTGTTTAAGATTCTGTGTTTAAATGTCAACCAGGTACGAATAAAGGCATAGCTGGTAGCATTGGGCATAATTTAAGCAGTGTTGTAGACATCAGTAAAGGCGTTGTGTGTGTGTCCGACTGTCTGGAATGATTTCCACCTGAGTGGGCAGGGGGTTTTTCCCATTGACTTCACCTTGCCGCGACAAACGGCAGCAGCCACAGCGACGGGTAGTCACAGCGTCAGTTTGCTGCGGCATACGGATGAGCTGCGGTCATGGTTAGACCCCCTTTATTGACGATTGCTACTTAACCATGATGGCGTGTTCATCGCCAACTAGTCAAGTCTGGGAAATTGGCGCTGTCGGCGTGTTTATGTCCTCTCATGCTTTAAAGGGAGGTGCTTGGTGAAATGCTCCAAGCCGCTGGCGTGATTCTATAATTTCCACTTGATAACAGATATTCTTCAAAACAGTAGGAACATGCAATTAAGTTGATTTGGGGAGAAGTACATCGTAACTTGCAGATCATGTTAAGTGACTTACTCTATAAAGTTTCCCCCCAGAACTCCAGAACTATCTTGAGTTGAGTTTAATAAATGATGGCCCATTCACTACACTTTACCGGTATGTCTAGAGTTCTTGCTTCCAACTCAGTCATTGGTTGAAACCACATCATGTGATACTGATCATGGATCCTGCACCAATCAGAACATTGCTTGAGATGTACATGAACATGTGATAATTTTTTTTATGATTAAACAATGTTGTTCTTAAGAAAAACAAATTACGGTTTGAAAGTCCAAGGTGTAATTTTGCTTTCACCCAAAAGATGCACTTGTACACCAGAACTGCATAATTATACATGTGTGGTCTGATTATACTCTGATGATGCCTAAAACAGTTCAGTCCATTTTGTTTCCCCCCTCCCCCCCCTTCCTTCCCCCTCCTTCCCCAGAAACCAGTTTTCGTACAAAGAGCCTGTTTTGTTGTTGAACCGATTGCCCAACCCAGCATTGGTGTTTAGGGACGCAGAAGTAATGCGCGGATAGAAAAGAGCGCGCCCCAATCAAAACACAGACACAATGAATTATTGGACGGCACGTTGGGCTTCTCCTCCGGTGACTATGAGTTATAATTTCGTCAATTTCCATTATGCCGACATCTAGCTGGAATAATTCATAGCATTAGATTATGGCAGGCAAAGGACGGCAACAATGAGGCAATGCCTTTTGTGCAAAAAAAATTGAAGTGTCTGGGTGAAAGATATTATCAGCTTGGTAAATCTCATTGAAAAATGCATTTAGTCTCCAACTAATTGGAATGAAAAAAATTGAAAGTAGCACACCAGACTTTGTTTTGAAGACACTTTGTTTTGAAGATATTTGTTTTCGGCCAAAAATAAAATTACTGTTACCATGGCAGTTGATTAAAACACACAAATATTTTGCGCAACTCTGCCCAATTATGCCAATTTTTGATTTGATTAATTACCGAAACGGTAGATTTGTTAAGCGGTAGGCAGCCATTAACTGAAGCAGATTTTTTTGATTCATTGTTTTTTCGGGAAAGTTTGTGTATGCACACGTATACTGCTGGGAACATGAAAAGTCTCTAAGAAAAGTGGTCCTGGCTTGCTTGTAAAATCTTTGAAAAAAATACATATTTACAACATGATTGATAATTTCGCAAATGGATCAACCAAGTATCTTACTATAAACCCAAATTAATTTTATTATAAGATGGAATTTTGCGTCGGGGTGATATAAATCAAATTAGGTTTTGCCCTTCACCGACGTTTTTTAAACACTGTATACTCAGTGTGTTGCCTCCCGAGTGAAAGTTGGAAAAAAGACCTCCTGCTTTCTAGTGCAGACGTCTTACCACTCGACCACCAGCTACGGATCGATGGCTGGGTTCGACCTACTGTACATAGCAGCCGGCACCGCATAAACTATTATAAGATGGAATTTTGCGTCGGGTGATATAAATCAAATTAAACACTCATGTGTGTTGTGTGCTAAGTGTGAAAGTTGGAAAAATCACCGGGTGGGACTGGAACTCCGACCTCCTGCTTTTGGCTGCTGCCTTTGAATACGTTCACTCCACTTCAGCTAACGGGATCGGATGGGGCGGTCGAATCTACTGTACATAGCAGCGGGTGCCGCATAAACTATTATAAGATGGAATTTTAAAAACGCAGAAGGCAAACCTAATTTGATTTATCACCCCACCAAAAAAAATCTTATATTATAATAGTTAAACGGTACCCGGTAATGTACAGTAGATAAACGCCAACCGATCGATCGTTAGCTCGGTGGTCGAGTGGGTAAGACGCCTGCATGAGTATACAGTGTTTAAAAACGCCGGTGAAGCAAAAAACTAATTTTGATTTATATCACCCCGACGCAAAATTCCATCTTATATTAGCTGCTGCCCGCTGCTGTGTACAGTAGATTACAACCCCACCCGATCCCGTTAGCTGGTGGTCGAGTGGGAAGACGCCTGCACTAGAAAGCAGGAGGTGTGATTTTTCCAACTTTCAACACACTGAGTATACAGTGTTTAAAAAACGTCGGTGAAGGGCAAAACCTAATTTGATTCAAATTAATTTTACTGAGTTCGGGGCAAATGGTAATCTTGCTCTTTGGGGGGGGGGGGGGAGGGGCCTCGTAACTTACCTTATTAGTCACTGTACCGCCCCAAACTGCCCTGCCTGTTACTCCTTGTACCGGTACTGTCCGAAACCACCCAGTTCTTCAGTGAGTAAATAACATGTAATATAATTTAGTACGGGTGCTATTAATGGGTTCATTTGCCAATGGACAACCCAGTTTTCCAAACGAATTTTATTATTAAGATCTGGGGAATTGGTAATTTTGTATTCTGTTACAACCCCTGTAAATTAATAATCATGTACAGTATGTACATGTACGCTGTATGTACATGTATTAGTGGAATAAAGGGCGAAAAGGGAGTGCAATGTAACAAATATACACTTGGCATGTTGGACATCGTTATCTTGTCTGTGTGAAGTTCATTTTGGTATCAAAGTTTCCAGGTGTGGCTAACTAACAACAACCATGATCAACACTACATAGGCCTGTTGTCCAAAACACTGTTTTTTTTCTCTAAAATTTGAAGAAAACAGGGTTGGCCAAGAATTGGAGGATGTCCATCTGTTTCCGTTCAGGAATGAAAAACATGCGGTTCCCTGAAAAACAAATCTGATCATGTCTGCTGGGGTCAATTCAGGGCAGTTGCCGTCAGAATCATGCCACCAAATTGTTACATTTTCCGGTTTCAAGCCACAAAAACGGGTTGATTTGGTTTAATTGTGTGATTTTTGAAAGCAATTCTTGGAAGTATTTATGATCCCTGATTGAACATTGTATTGCAATAGGACACAAACCTGCTGCCTAGATGGAATTGCATCAATTTACAACAGGACAAAATTTATTACATATTGTCTTGATTTTGTCAAATTTCTGCATTACACATCGAAGGCAACTTGTGTTTATTTTGTTTTATTTTGTTGGTTTGTTTGTTTGTGTGGATGGTGAGAATGCATCCTTGGAGCATGGAGAGTAGGAGATCATCAAATTTAGCTATATTTTGTAATTTTGCTACTAATTAATTTTTTTCATTGTAGTGAAATAATGTTCATGTGCTGGTACTTGGTGTTCTTGTCTTGTACTGCAATGTCTGTTTTTTTCTTTTCTTATCTTTGTTTTGTCCCTTAAAACTATTGTTATTTAAAAAAAAAATAGTTTGCTCGAAAATTGCAGATACATACCTTTAACTTGGTATTCAAAGAGCAATTTTGGGGTCATCATGTATGTAGTTTGTCATCAAAGTGAAAGATGAACCCTTATTCAGATACACGTTTATTACACTTGATAGATAAGATCAAACAAACACCTCCGGATTCTTGGACTTGTTTTGTACAACTTGTAGCGTTTGTCATGTATCAAGTCAAAGTCAGAGTCAAAGAGACAAAGACTCTTTGTCATGTACCGGTATGTACACGTACACGTAAGTTTAAGTTAAAATGCAATATCTTTGACCAAACACTAGGCCTACTCCTTTTTTTTTTACATTAATTGTTTACTTGTATATTTAGTATTTTACATAAAATTGTCGTCTTGTATTGATCAGAGGGGAACATTAAATTGTTACTTGAGCGAAAAGAACTTTTCAAAATAAAAACCAGGCCACCTGGACAATCAAAACAGATTTCACCTAGATGCATTTTAATGCATGACAGATGCGACTCGCAACAGTTGCATTTTATGTTGTAAATCTATAGTCTCCCACGTTTGACTTCAATAGAGGTACAATGTACCTGGTTCCAGTACCACCCATAAATGCACACCACTAAAGTACAGTATATTGGATGCAGGCATGAGAATTTTGCAGACTTGAATTCAGACTTTTCATTCAATTTTCAGACTTTTTAGAAATTGACAATCTCATCCCTGTCATTGGATGTTTTTGTGTCTCTGGAACTGCCTGATGAGATTACGAATGTTAAATGTCCCACTTGACTCCAAAATTACGGCATTTTGTCTTTAGAATTGCTATCTTGAGAAACATGGTGTCGTTCCAAAGTGCAGACACCGACATGATAGTCATGGTCTTTCCAGTCACGTACTTGCCATGTAGCGAGCAATTCATAATGATCCTTATCGCTGACAACGATTTTAACGAGAACGTGGGGTTCAGATCATCCATTGATTTGAGTTCTCCACCGACAAGCTGTGACGGTCTTTTGTGTTCACAAGTGTACACGTACAGCTGTACATGGCCCTATCTGTTTGTACTGGTGGAACATTCTAGAACAGGGTCAGCAAGGTGTGTTTGCTAAATGTTGTTTTTGATGTTTTTCCCCCCATCATGGCACACCTGCAGACACAACAGTCTGATCTCAATCATGTACATGTAGCATTTACACAATTCTGTTTCTGTGATCTGATTGGCCGAGCTTGAAGTGTAGTACTTATAATTCCTAGATTCTGACTTCTATCAAAGACTGATTAAGAGTTCAGACTTAACTATTTAATTCTGTTTGGAAAAGGAATTTCTACAAATGTATTGTAAATCCCATCAGATTTTTGGAGTTTTTATCTAGAATTTATTTGAAAAGTCATTTAGTATCACTGCTCTATTTTTTCCTGCAAATCTCTCGTATTAAGAAGGCTTTTAGCATCATATGATTATTTCTGATTTTTTTTAGAAAACGAAGATCTCAAAAATTAAGAAAAACTCAAGTCCTGTTGAACAAATGACAAGAAGCACTCCTCCTTCAATCTGTCTTTTTGTCACCTTGTTTGTTTAAAAAGTTTCTGGATCTTTTACATCTTTTAACCCCCATCTCCCAAAAAAAGTTTAACAGAAGAAAAAAAAAACCTAACAACTTGCAGACCATACACCCTTAATATTCAACATGTCTGGCAAGACTACTCGCACTTTGCAGTGTTTACCCAATGCCTAACTAATTGCTCTTTTCTCTCTCATCGCTTCAGCTTCTGATAAAAATCTTGGCCATAAATGTTTCTGCCAACTCCCCTGGTTGACTAGGAATAAATCACATGTCTGGTCATTAATTTGTCTGAATTTGTTTGTTGTGCATGTTCCTTGTTCCAGCTTTGCACATTCTGTGTGAGATTCATCCAGATACATGTACAGACATTACATTCAGTGATTGTAGACTTATCATGACCTTTCATCATGCATACGTACGGTTCATGTGTTCATAAGGCCCATTATGTAGTCTTTTTGTTTCTTTCCTGAATTTCTTTTAAAGTTGTTTGTCTTACAAAAAAGTTATTGTTAATACCGTGAATAGTATATATTTTTGTTACCACTTTGCAATTCAATCCTCTCTGCCACAATTTAGTGCAAATTTTTTTGTTACAAATGGAGAAAATTTCTTTTGTGCAAATTTTTTTTAAAATGTCTGGCAGACGTACCGGTATCAAGCAAGCGTCAGTGTAAATGCAATGTACAATTTACTAATCATGTGCATCTTTGTCAGTAAAGCTAACACTTCTAATAGTCAGCTGTAGAAATAGATAAAAAAGTAGCAAAATGATCACATGATGATGAGCTCTGAACTTGCATGATAACATTAACAAAAACAGCCAGCAATCGCTGTCGTAAAAACGTGGTCCCAGTCACGTTTACACGTTCCTGCACTTTACCAATTCAGGCGCAGCGTTAGCAGGTTTTTATTTATTGTACAGCAAAGGCCAGAAGCCCTCTAATTATCTCAGCCATATCACATTTCACAGAACCTTTCCAATCCTGGCCATAGATAGTCACCCTGTGTCTCTCACGAGTCCTTAGCTGACCTTTGAACCGTCAAAACACACCGCCTTATTTGCATAACCTACTTGCCAGCAGCCCCCAAAAGAGTAGTCGTTGATCCGGGAAGGGCCGCTTGGTGACGTTACAAATCAAGAGTTCATTGAGATCCCGCCATCCGGTCGTGATACTGCCGGGCCCGTATCACGAGGATAAACAAAAATGCCGGTCCAAAGTTCAGGTGCCGATGTTTTGGAGTTCTGGTGACGCCGCTATGCGAGTTGGGTTTCATGTGTATCCCAGCAGACAAGACGGCATGTGGCATGCTGCGGTATACCCTCAAATACTCATACGTTACCGCGCAACTTCGTGGACCTTTAGAACCCGCGAAATCGCCGATATGTTTAGAAAGTTTCTCTAGACATTCGTGGGACAAACAAAAATAATATAAACACAGGAAGCTTCAGGTTTGGTTTTTCCACTCGACAATTACCCTCAAGCAAAAGACCACACAGCGGTGTTGTCTGCACTCAAATTTCAGTCCTTTTCAAAAGGTTCGTCAAAGGGAAAGTAAACAGTGGAGCAGTCCAGTAGCTCCGGTGGTGCTTTTTGTTTGACAAATCCATTTAGAAAGAGACAATGGGGCGCAAAGAATAACTCGAGATATATTTCTGTGATCTTATGACCGATGCAAGTTTTGTGTCTGCAACAGGTGGTGGGGACCTCTGAAAGAAACAAATGGTGTCATTTGCGATGGTTATCAATATTAACAGCAGGCTTGCATTTCAGATAAGTGAAGGCTATACAAAGTCAGAGGGAATAAACTCACGCCATCTTTATAAAACCAAACCCAGTCCACTACTCTTGAAGCTTGAGTGAATATTATTCACTAAAATACCAAAGAAAACAAGACGGAATATCTTTCAGAGGACATTGATATTGGCAAGAAACAAGTATCCTGTTGGCTACCCCCCCCCCCCCCAAAAAAAAGGAATGGCAGGAAAAAAACATGGTACTGGTACCCCTTTGAATCCCCCCTTCTTGAAAAAAATAGTCACCCTTTTAAATTACTATTTTTAGTAAACTTTGTATACCTGCCGGGTAACCCATTTCATCTACCGTAAAGTTGCATCTTAGACGAACCCTACATTTTTAACATGAGTTAAAGCTGCCTCTAATTAAATTGCTTGTAATTTATTTTACGTTTATCTAACAAGTCTGAGATTGACACAACTTGAGTCAGTTTGTGTGTTATTGTAAGCGACAAACAAAGACGAAGTTCAAGAAGAAGACGTAATTGCGTACAGAAGCTATCTGGCATCAACTGGCTGTCGTCGTTGCTTCTAACCGAAAAAAAATAAAAATACCAAAAACAAAAAGAAATGCAGTAGTCGATGCGTAACCGCTGTTTACCCTGACTACTGCTTGCCCGATGGAGTGCAGATGTTGCTATGGCAACAGACATCCGTAATTTCCGGGGATATCTAGCGCTGGCTGGCTGGCAGACTATTTGCGTTATGTATCCAGGTCACTAAATATGAACATCCTGTCTGTACAGTGCATGTTTCTTTTATTTTTATGTCGAGAGATAGAATTTCTGCTCAATTTCTTGATAAATATTTCCTATGTTGTAAATAGTAGACAGCTAGTTTGTGAAATCTTAAGGACAATGGAAACTCGCTCATTAAATAAAATCCTTTCTACACATACCACCACTACACTACCGGTAGTTGCCAATTCTGTGTGACACTGCAGTTGGAACAATTCCAAGAGGGTTACAAACCAAATTGATAATACTGCTCGCTGTGAAAAGATGAATAAATAATCTGATACATTTATGAAAATGTCCATCATCGTGCATGTATGTATTTTGCAAAAATATGTCCCCTACCGAGGCCACAGAGGCCTACTCAAGTGTGATATGATTGCCACCTGGAACTGAAAACTCTGGGGGAAAAACATGTGACTGTTAAAACTCATGTGCTTCGCATGCGTCCATGTTGAAGTTATGCTACGGTACATTATGATTGTGATTGGAGAACTTTTTGTGGAAACTCTAGCTTGGCTACTGTTGCATGATTTCGTTGTAGGCAAACCATTGCCCCCAACCTCTTGAACAATGTGTTGAAAAACTTAGTATCAGTTCTGAAATGTCTGTCTAAGGCCAACTTTGTCAAGATATCTCTTTTTAAAATCTGAGAGACATTGGATACTAAATGGTTGTTCACTGTAGACAATGTGCCTGAACATAACTCCAGTAGTGTAATGTACATAAGTTTGTTTAACACCAGTACGATTTGTACTTTGAATGATTACATACCAGTAGTACCATACATGTACATGGGCAGATACATGGTTCTGCAGTTGCACAGTACCGGTACATGTAGGCCTAGGTCTTGTGGGAACACGCAAATAGTCTCGAGTCATTCTCAAAAACTCCCCACAACTCAGTCGTAATTTTCTGGACAGTTTAAATCTTCCCAGTAGTATGGGGAATTCAGGGCGAATCACATAAAATGTACTTTATGGTGTAGGCTACACATGTACATAATTTACAATGAACAACTTTATGGAGTCTACCAAGCTGAAAATATACATGTACGTCATCAGCACTGAGAAATTGGCCTCAGATATTGAGTGGGTATGTAAATTACTTGATAGGGAGAGGGTGAGTTGTACAAATGCAACACTTGTCTCATTATACCTCAAACATTCAGCTGTCTCATTTGTACAACTCATCCTCTCCCTATAAAGTAATTTACATACCCACTCAATATCTGAGGCCAATTTCTCAGTGCTGATGACGTACATGCTGATTGAACCGGTACTTTCCTCAGATTAAACAAAAAATGCATGAAGATGGTGCTTCCTCTTTCCCATTGCTTCCACTTTGGCTCTGCAATCTTCAAAACACAGTGCTAGTTCCTTCACTCACTTCTTCAACAGGTTGTGCCAGATTCTCTCAGTAAGACTCGCGCCCCCCCCCCCTCCCGTCCCCCCTTCAAGAAACCAATTCCCAACTTCAGCAGACAACAACTTCAACCGATAATCCATGCCTTCTGACCGAGAGTCCTCATGTAGTGCCACTAGAGATCCTCTCTCAGAGCTGGTAACCGCACTCATCTAATCAGCCGGAGTGCCAGGCATGTTGTTTGGTCAGCTGAGCTGAAGTTGATGATAGTCCCCACGAAGGTCCTTGGCAGACTTATTTTTTGGTCAATCCAGAAATGGGAACACAGAGCGAGGAAAGCTGCATAGGGTTTTGGTAAAACTTGGTTTGGCAATCGACAGGAAAAGGTTTGAAATACCCACAGTGGACTTCTGGATCAGGTCTAGTGATCAAAAGGTCATTCAAGTTACGGTCTCTATAGCCAACAAGTATGGTGATTAATGGTGATCTGGTCGTTTTTGTTTTCTTCGAAAAATTAAAGAAGCTTTTTGCACCTCGCTGAGATGGCGCCAAACATTTAAACTCCCACAGTACATTTCTACATTTCTGTACATCAAAAATCCCGAGTCTGTTGCAATCTTCAAAGAGGATGTTCAGTAGCGAAAATTTTTTTTCCCCATTAAAATCCTTTGACGCACAGGGTGGTTGTTAGCGGCCGTCCTGTGCAAAAAAAAATATTGTATGTAGACCTAATCCAAATAACACCAAAGTATTAATACATGAACAATGACCCATTGACAATGATACAAATTCTCTTGAATGTCCATGTTACCGGTATTTTGCTCCTCAGTTTTGTTTGTTGATGAGTTTTTTTTTAAATGGCTAATAAAAATTAGTGTCTCGAAAATTTCTAATGTACTAGTCGAAATAATCTTTCCGTGAAAATTCAAGGCCCTCGGGAGTGTTAATCTCACCACGGATCATTCACAGTTGCACTGTTTAAATCATTAGAGCATTGATACACCCACTTCCCCCCACCCACAAAATAAAAATGGTTAGGCGTCTCTTTATACTCCCCCCCCCCACCATCCCTCATCTTTTCCCTGCAGAAAGTAGGGAGTAATGACGACTACATCGATCGCTTGTGAGTGGGCGCTTTTCCAAGAAGATCATTTGTCAAGTCAGGGAAAATGAAAACGGAAAACGAAATTGGCATTTTGATGATTGCGTTACCCAGAGCGCAGTTGCAACTCCTCTAATTGCTCGTAAATTTTAATGCTCGTTGTACCTTTCATGCACACAGATTGGGCTCAAGCTTCCAAAGATACAATCGTAGTTCGCATATTTATTTTTTATTGACATCATTTGAATAACTCCTACAAAGTAATGAACAGAATTGACTCTTTGATTGATGCGTGTAAATTCTGAGAATGATTTATTTAAAATTCCATCCAAAGTCAATGATTTATTTAGTTGGCCTGGTGATAAGCTATCATATATACACTATGGTGTGTGAGCTAATGATTTTACATATATGTACATATGTACTTGAGGTTTACTCTCTCTAATGAAAACTTGAAATGGGGCAAGGACATTTGTGCCGGTCCCAGAGAGCCAGTCTACTGTCATCTTTGCAAGTGACTGACTGACTGACTGACTACCACTTGTCATCCAGGCAGTGCTATCGTAATGCTAATGAATGGGCTTCATCCAGCCCTTTGTGCAGACCAGATTCATGATAAGATGTCCAGTGAATAGCCGCTATGAATCAATCCAATAGAATTTAGTGCACTCTGGGATAGGGCTGTCCATATTCGAATAATTTAGTATTTAATTATTCGGAACTGCATTTCACCGAATATTCTACTATTCGAAAGTCCCTGATTCATTTTAAACATGCCAGTTGCAAGTGCATGCCGCACTGGTCAAAAGCATGCATGACGAAATTGTACCTTTAATTGTGCAATTGAAACAGTACTGTGCAGCGTGACATACATGTATGTGTTCGTGTGCTCAAGTTTGAAACAGAACGTTCATTTGTAGTGAACATGTACCTGTGTCAAATTTTGTAGTCTGTTCCGGCGCAGTCGTCATGCGGGTTAATCTGTAAGAACCCCCGTTTGATCCCTCAGCTAATGACGCTCCCAACTTGTCTCCGTTGTAATAAATTCTACAATTTATCGGTCTAGACACAACGGTGAACAGCGTCTTTGCCGAGTCTGGCCCGTCTTTAAGAGCCAAATTAAGTCCAGTCGCCAGCAGACTCCAGCAAAAAATTTTCCTTGATGTGTTTCCCTGGTGAATTATTCACCGACGCAAGTATTTTGTTAGGGCATCCATTTTTCGAATTTATATTCGGTTGTCTTTGTCTTGTGGAGAAAAAAAACGGGGTCTAAAAATACTGGTACTCCGGAATGGGGAAGCCGGTGAATTATGGAGTCCATTTTGTACTGCGTGATTTGGTACTTGAATTGGTAATTTGTCTTAATTGCACTCATAAATTGAGCCGAAATTTGGCCTTAACGGCCGTAAATTCCAATTGGGAACGCGGTATCAGGGCCAGGAGTATCGACAGCATTACGTGACCAGGTTTACCCGTAGGCTTAGCCCCTGCCTGTTTGCTTCAATTTACTAAAAATGTTTCAAAACAATTTCACATAAATTTACTACAGTACGGTACAATGTAGGCCTATGTAATATCTGATCTGTTCATTCAATTTTTTGCCGATTTTCAACTTGTATTATCTTAGTGATAGAGGATCTATAATTTATAACAACATTTACATGCTGCATTTGAAAAATGAAATGACGTTTGTGGGAGAAAAGCTTTTTCTAAGCGAAATCCGCATGAATTACCATTATCTTGTATGGCATTTGTTGTGGTTTTTAATTTTAATTTTTTTTGTCGGAAAAATCCACTTGAGCATAACACTGTAAGTATGATTTGACAGGGATGGCCTTTTTGTCAAATGCACATCAATTTTTAAATATGCGCACATTTGCACAAGCACGTTGGGAACAAGCGGCCGCAGAGTGCCCCCCCCTCCAAAATTGCGGTCGCTATTTCGGTCCCCAATTTATGCAACAGGCCAGAAGCTATTTGCGCTGCAGGTTGCCACGGCAACCGCCTCAGTCTCAGACTCATACCGCTCGGCCCTGTTTACCCTCCCAACGTGCCGTGCCTTACCGCAGCAAAATAAATCTGATATCGTTTTTTCATCAGACCCGCAGACACATTTGTCCAGACAATGTATTCGCTGAGCTCGTCGCTAATGCAATGAGGTCCCCCCCCCCCCCACCTCACTTTCCCCCTCCAGTTCTCACTGGTCAAAGCCGAGGTGATGGCATAATCAATAAAACCATCACAGAAGGGCTGGGTTTCTATTCCGTCAAGTTTTCAGGAATGAATTTGCCCCCTTGTTCTTTCTGCTTGGTCGAAGATTAACATTGCCCGTAGCAATAAAAAGTAGCATTGGTGATTTTGTCATAATTGTACAGTTCTACCTCTGCAGTTCTGCCTAAACTTGCATGTATTGGTGAATCATGCGAGAAGCTGCAAATCAACTCGGATTTGTTCATGAGTGCCAAAAACCTGTAAACAACAACAATGCTACCGTGTTCTCTATTCTAAAATATATATATGAACCTTTCTCTCTGCGTTAAACCAAAAAAAAGTCTCAATTACAATCACATTTTGCATGTTAAAACAAGGTGTCAAAATGACTACCAAAAATCCATGATTTTAGCCAAAAAAACCAATTTTTTTTTAAACCCAAAATCACACTTAACTACATTCCATCTCATTGGCCCACCACTCAAATGAAAGATCTTGTTGTCCCCTTTCATTTGTCACCGCATTTGATGTTGTGATGCTTGTAGTTTGGAAGATTTCAAACAGTTTCTACTTTCCAGCCGTGGTCTCTTTTGCGTGGAATTGCCCAAATGCGTTTTGTTGACAACTTGGATATGTTCGCAATAGCTCAAAAAATAGTTTTATTTACAGCCCCCCCCCCAAAAAAAACACCTGTTATGCTTACAAGTCATCATTTTTTGACAATGTTGAGTTCCATTCATTCATTGCTTGCATTTAAGTTTAACAATTTCAATGCCAGGTGTGTTAACAAGGTGTCCAATGCAGACACGCCTCAAGTACGCACTCATATGAGGGCCAGGCTTTGCCATGTCATGTTCTATTTTTGAATGTGATGGTTTTACCTGACCTAAGAGTTATCAGAATAGTCCAAATCTTTTGGTCTGGGCACCAGACTACCGTAGGATCATCACCGATGTGCACTTTTAATCACCTTGGGAGGATTCCGTGCTTTGCTTCCGGAATGGAAAATAAAACCCTTGCTCCGGTTTTGCTTTGAAAAAGTCTTCTTTATTCTGTAACGACTCGGGAGTATTGATTTCAGAATGGGACGCGAGAGCATCATTTGAATCTGTGGGAGTCCTCTTTATGGACTTGCATAATTGCCCCAGATCATCATCATATGTAGTCCACTAGTCCTTTCAATTTGAAAAGCTCTAGTGATACTAGCACCCATGGTAGGGACAAGTTCTATTCTTGCTTTGTAAATGTGGAAGTGTTATATGGGCATACATGGTTATTTGGTTTAAATTTGACTTCACAGTACCAGGTACATGAACTTCATACAAGGAAATTTCATGCAAGTTTTGAGTTTATGAAAACATCAGCGCGATTCTGCCTGTGTCTAAATTACTTTTTGTTTTTTTTCCAGTTTTACATGTATTCCTTCAGGAATGTTATGCCTGCTGGCATATCCCAATATATGATTTGAAATGTAAATTTGTCTGTGTGCTTTGGCGTTTGTAATTTAATTAAAGAATAAAACCTGAGTTAGTTAAAATAGATTCAAAACAAATCTCATATTTGAATGTCATTTAATCCGTTGTAATGTTTGTCTGCTCTTTTTTATTTCTACTGAATTTGATTTGCACTTACACACGTAGATCTCCAAAATGGTTGCACATTAATATTCGTGAGGGGTCACCATTGACCATGCATGTAAGTGTCGTATCGTACCGTATGCCCGCACGTTACAGTCGTCTTATCATTGATGTACAAGATGGGGTCCTCACGCAGGCAGATAGTAGATTTGAATATCCAATACTAGATGGCGATGGTAGAGATTGTTAAAAAAAAAAAATAAAGGAAAAAATTTGACAAGCGTTGATATGTGAGCTTAGCGATTCTCCCTCCTCATATCTCATGTCATTGAATGGACTGACTCACATTGGATAGGGAGATTGAAGGAGGGGGGGGGGGGGCGAGATTGGCGGGAGAGGAGGGTTATCTCTGATATCTTGTCACAAATCACCAGACACTTGAGGAGGGAAGGAGTGGGCTGGATGTAGGGCCGTCTGAAATTTAAGTCCAGTTTGGTGGGCTTGATAGGGTGAATATGTAAATGTTCATTTTGCCCCCTTAAACCCCAAAAGATACACTTTCCATGTGTATAAAGCATATAATGATATATGTACTAACTAAATTTCATAAAAATTGGTCATTGCATTTCCAAGACCACCCCCACTTTCAAATAACACCCCAACCTAACCCCCACCCCACCCAAACCCCAATTATAAGACTTCTCCCCCCCCCCAAAAAAAAGGGGGAAAAAGAAAAGAAATACAAACACACACACCAAAAACAAACACACAAAACAAGATGGAAAACCTCAACCAGAACATCAACCCTTCATCCTTTAGGATTATAAAGATTTGAAGGACAAATGCAATAAATCACTCTGACAACATTGGTGATTTCATTTTCAAAAACTGTTTAGTTTTAAGATTGAGATACATGTAATTTCAAACAGCTTATAAATCTGAACAAACTGGATTAATTTTAAAAATTGAGTAGAGAAAAAATGTCAACAATGTCAATGTGGTCTATTTTTTTTCTTTCTACATGTATTTTCTCAAAAAATAGATCATTCAGAAGAAAGCAAACCTCTGGTATTTCATATTTTTTGTTGACGTGTCTGCAGGAGGCCCCGGCCTAATTCCCCCACTTGTCTTGAAACATTAAGCTGAAGACGTTGAAAGAAGTAGAACCAGTGGGAGACACTGTGGCGGCTGTTGCTTGTCCTGCTTCGTTAAGACTAGTAGACATGGAATATCTTTCCCTCTTCCACCCCCTCCCTCCCTTCTTCCCCCAATATCAATGTCATGTTCTTATTCTGGGTCAGACCATTGCAGGGGGGCCACCGGGCCAGCCAAGATTGAAATGTCAGGGCCATTAGTGGCTGAGGAACTTTGGGAAAGAAATATTTCATTCAAGGTTGGGGGTGCTTGACTGATGTGAAACATGCTGAGTCCATCATGGAGAAATCTGTTATGGTGCTTGTCACTCAGTGAAGATCTTGTTAGCTGAAGTTTTTGTCAATTGCTTATTGAATTCAAATTGATTTGTATTGGTAATCAGGACAATTAATAATGTTCTTGTGATGGATCTAGGATTTGGCAAGTGGGATGGTGGTGGTTTTTGAAGTCAACACAAATGAAGAAGAAAGGTCTTTAAGCAACGAACCGTTGATATAAACTGTTGATTTTTGTGGAGGAAGGAAACCAAAGAGCCCGGAGAAAAACTGGGAGTTTTCATCAGTTAAAAAGCAATTCTGTGTTCATCAACCTCTTGTGTTTAGAACATGTGTTCTCTTGTTTATATTCCAGAACATAAAAAAAGTTTTGGGAATGTCAGATACCAAGAAATGTTTTTCTGCAAATGATACCACCTTGCTGAGTTATCCTGACACCTGCCCCTTGACGGGCTAATTCCTTGACCCTTATGCCATCAATCCTATCAAGTATGACACCAATAACTTCCAACTCCAAGTTGTAAACTGTGAAATACTTCAGTTCAGATTGTGTTCTTATAAATAGCGGTTGCCTTGACAAGACCAAATTTGGAGGACGTGGTTCCCATAGACAGGAAAAAGTCCTGGAAAATCCTAGAATTTAAGATATGGATTGTCAATGAAAAGTCATGGTATCGGTGAAACCCTTACGAATTGATAATATGTGATACCGGGTAAGAATACAACTTACTACATGTATGTATGTAAGTTGTATTCTTGTTGCATGTTCATCGCACCATTCAGATGCTTTTGTGGTGCTTAGTGGTGTTGTGTCAAACTGAATGGCTGAAAGGGAGTGGCGTCCCTTGCCTAGAGCAATAGGCTTCTATGATGCCAAAACTGCACAGGAATTTTATTGGTCATGGAAAGCCATAAATTTGTCCTGAAGTAGTCTTGGAAAAGTCGAGGAATTTTATTTTAAGATTTCTTTGGAATGAAAAAAAAAGGGAAAACGTACATCATTGAGTAAGGAAATTGCTCCACAGTTACACCACAATGTTTACGTGTATACTGTACATGTATGTCGCACCGTATACACAGTGAAACATCCCCAAATTCTTGTTGGCAGCCGTGCAGATGTTCAGTACACAAATGTATGCATTTTATTACAAGTTGAGCTAGAAATGACTAAAAATGAATGGTGCCATTAATTCCAGTGCAGAGAGACAGAATTTGTCAACCTGAATGTGTGCAACAGCGGCTCAGCTGTTTCCTTCACATCTCTTCCTGAACCTCATCTCCTGAGAACTAGGTCTGGAATTATAGCTTTCCCCAAGTCGGTCTTGCCAGTCGATGCAAGACCCAGTTTCTTGCCAACCGGTGGCGCCGATGTCTGACGACATATCAGGGCAATGATTTGAAGGGCGTCGTTCCTTATTACCTCGACCCCCAGTCTCTGGCCCGATCCAACAAATACAGAAATTGCTTTTTTATTTTACTGTTGGATTGCTCAAATTGTACAAGACACAAATGCATTTGTGATAACCACGAGAAAAGAAGTCAACAATTATCATCAATGTAGTGCGTAATTCAAGCAAAATCATCCCTCCTCCTCCAAGGAAGAAAGCTTTTAACTTGCCACAGTCAGTGGCTTAGATTTTTTTTCTTCATTTCTTTGTTTTTCTACCTTCAATCAGACAAGTCAAATTGAAGTTCTTCGAATCCGTCGGCTAAAACGAGGTCCGAAATTCAAAATGTTTCTTGTAGAAGGCCACTTTATTAACGGCTGAATCAAAAGAGTTCCGGTGTCATGTGAGATCTGGACTCCTATGAAATTGGTCTCTTTTACCTCCCATGTGACTTGACACTGTCCTCATTATCAGCACGAGGGCATGCCTAATACAACCAAGGTTTCCATATTTTATAGTGTCCAAATTTCACATTACGTGTACACCGGCTGCCAGTAAAACTTTAAGCCTGTTGCCTCCGTATTTTCTGAGACAAAATGAAAAGAAAGATTGTCTTTTTTTGGGGGGGGGGGGGGAGACAGGGTCCTTGACCCATTAAGCCAGCTCGGACTTGTCTTGCCTGGGCCCCAAGAGTTCACCAGTCACTGGGCTGTAGCTGTTTTCAGGAATTTATTTTTTAGCCCTCGCCCTGACCATGGAGCTATAAAAAGCTCCATGCCCTGACAGTGAAGGGGATGTGGAAAGGGAAAGGGCGATTTTCAGCAAGGAAGGATTTGAAAATTTGTTGGGGTGGGTGGGAGGGGGAAAGACATAGGAAGTTTGGTGTCTGAGGGTAAAGGCCACAGTATTGAAGGAAAAGTCACCCGCCTTGGGGGGGGGGGGGGTGATGTAAATGTACATAATCCCTTAAATAGCAACCAAGTTTTTAAGACCCTTATTAGTGTACTCACTCAACATACCATATGCAAGACAGAAGCGAGCACAGCCTTACATGCACCGGTATGCACATGTATATGTACAAGTACCGGTATAGTGTACTTTTTTTCGTAAAAACTGGTATACCGTACGGTACATGTATATACAGCTGTGACATTAGAAGTACCGGTATCTATGAATGTGAATTCCCAGTACATGTACATATTGTTATAAATTTACATGTACATGTACCGGGGTATTTTTAACTTGAATCGCCTCATGGAAAATGTTCATGGATGTGTACAATGTACTTTCTTAGTTTTTCAATGTACACATACCTTGTATGCACGGTATGTGGAAACAAATTATATTGTGTCAATTATGTACCGGTAAAATCATATGGTTTCATGATTAACGCACTTTCTGTTTTGTCAGTGTGTACGTTGTATATTGTTTAATTTAACCCCTTAGCATGAAAACACTTGAATCGTGTATCGACTGACAGCCATCAATACTTGCCTTTCGCTAACCCCACCCATGTTTAATTAGATATTCAATCTTACACACGTGAACTTTAAGAACGGGATAAGGAGTGAGTGAGAGGGAAAAGCAATTCAGTCGGTGACCTTTGCAATATTTCCTGAGGATCTGAAGAGATTGACTCAAAATGTCGTCTCCCAGACCAACTGACCTTTTGGTCCTTCTATTTCCCCCCCCCCCCCCCCCTCTATAAAATAAATAAAAAAATGTTACACATATTTTTCGAATATGTAATCCATAACAAAAGATGGGGTGGGTTTTGTCAGGATTTGGTTCTAATTTCAGGATGTTTTCTAATTTCAGGATTTGTTTTTGGGTCATAATTTTCCTCATTTCAGGATTTTGTTGTCAGGTTTTTTATGTTTGGTTTCCAGGATTTTTTTGTTCAGGAATTTTTTTTTCCCGGATTTCTTGTCAGGATTTTTTTTCTGTTTTTAACATTTTTGTGTCAGGATTTTTCCTGATTTTAGGATATTTTATTTAAGATTCTGGAATCTGGAATTCCTGAGGTATTACCCTAACATGTTTTACATTACACATTGTAAAGTTTGCATAGAACAAAAGAAATGTGTAAAGGGGTGCTTCCAAAAAATGGCAAATACAAACATATATCAAAGACCCTACGTTGCTCTGGGCCCTCAGAAAGAACCCTGCAAACCCTCGGCCAATTTTTTTAAGCCTACAACAGGTTGTTTGAATTTCTTTCAATTTAAGAAAATGCTTTATTTTTCCCTTTAATTTGTTTTCAGCAGGTGTTGTGAATACTTTGCCGTTAACTTGATGTCAAGCGACCAACGGTAGCTTCCCCCAAGTGAAATCCATTGCAGATTTACGTAGGTAAGTCTCTCTGGTTTGATTTCACATTGTGTATTTCAATTACAGCAGGTTTGCTGATTGTGTTAAGTTAAAGAGATCTTTTTTTTTCTCCCCTTGGCAAGTTGTTGATTCAATAAAAAGATAAATGTGTTGTTGAAATAACGTGATGGGTAATGAAATTGATTTTTGATACCATTTGGTCAGCATTCATCACCTACTATTCACGTGATCTCATTCAACACAAATGATTTTTGCCTAATATTCTCATTTAAAAAAAAAAAAATTAGGGGGGGGGGTTGCTTTTTGGGGGGGTGGCATTAGAACATCTGTTGATTGATAAGAGATGCAAATGAGCCATTATCAATACTTTTTTTCTAAGCACTGATTTTATTCAATTCCTTTCATTCCTTCAATACCCACTTTCCTAACCAATCAATTTATTTTACATTGATCCAAAACACATGTTCAGGATCAATCAAATATAGCGCATAGTCCAATAAAAATCATATCCTGTTGAGTGTTTATGCTGCATTACTTTCCCCAAGCCACGAGCCCTAAACACCAGTAGTACCCGAACCACCTGTCTGAGCCAGCAAGCCTTTTGTTCTATGGATTAAGGGCTTTATCCTTCAGTAATCAATCATGTTTGAGCATTCCATTGTTACCACAGCCAATACCTGATACCCTAAACACATGCTGGTATCTTATGTATTGCTGTGTGTTTTCACTGTAACGGAATTCACCTTAAAATGAGGTCAGCTAGCCTGTACATATACCAGTACACATGCAGACACAACAGTAGTCTATGTGGAGGTACCATGTGTTGAATCAGGGGAAGCTCTGTGCACATGCTCCCGTCATAAATTAACCTAGTATTTTGCACATTACTGTGCGCTGCTGGGCTTTTCGTGGTGTTGGCATGTAACACATAGAGGGTCCAAGCGGGGCAATTTATGCTCATGAATTTAGTGCTAATGTATGGAAATGTTACAGGGGAATCCCAACAGTGGCCAAATTCTCAGATTCTTTTGGCAATTGTGGAATGCTTGTTTGTTTGTTTGTTTGTTTGTTTGTTTGTTTATTTCCATTTGTACAACAAAAATACAATGAGATACGGTAGTACTTGTACAAGAAGTTGATAAATATAAATCAATAAAATTAAATAAGTACAAATGGGGGTTACATCCTGAGGAGGTGAAACCCTCCTGTAACGGAGCACCCAGACTGCTGGTAAGTGCTGCATTGGGTTTGACTTATTTAAATGATGTTTATTTAGTGATACAGTTACATTAACTTCAGCACAGTTATCAAGATTAGATAAAGATACATGCATGTACCGGTATTGTATATGAGAGAAATAAATGAGATATGTTTTAGTGCCTGCTACTCGAGACATGTATAACAGTTCAAGTTAGTACAGATGAAATCATTATATTTAATTAAATAAAACTCTTTTGAGATGTTTTATCAAGCGCTTCCTTGAAAAGCTAGTGAACTTTTCTCTAAGACAAGCAGGAAACGAATTGACAAGTTTTGGAAGAATATTACGATAATGTCAGTGCTAGTGTCACTGTGAGTGGTACAAGTATGTCCATAGAGTTTTTCTTTTGGAATAAAGGTGAACAGACATGTCCAAAACTAAACATAAATTTACCATTTATGTTAGCATTTGTGTACTGTACATACATGGGTCAGGCCATAAATGTGGGGCCCAAAAGTGTGACATTTTTGTGTCCCTGTTACACCAGACCTGTGTAATTTGCCACAAGTATCATTAAAATTGACTCCAAACTATTTGTTGTATATGTTTGGCAGGTACGGTACCGGTATTTTGCTTTACATAATTACTCTTGGAGATAGAAGGCATTAAGAATGTGTCCTGGATTTACAATATGTACAATGTATCTTATATCAGATGTACATGTATCAGGGACATGAAACAAAAATGGACCCCAAATTGATGGATTGACCCAAAAGGATTCACATACTCGTATTTCAAAGATTGAATCATTCTCTAGGAAATGAAATAAAGCCTGGAACAAGGTCGAGATACTGCAATCTGGTTCAACCTTCAGACAGAAAGCTTTCAAAACAACATTTCCAATTTCACAAGGAAAAGTCACTTCAGACACAGTTCATGAACACACCTTTGAAAATAGCCATTTGCTGTCTTTGATACGCTGTTGTAAATTTCCAAGGCACATACTGTGACCATCTTAAAACTTAGCAAGACCAAATCATTACATGAACAAAAGTGTATGCTGACTATGCTCTACAGGTTTGCTTTGGCATTAAGCTGGAAAAAATTGCTTACTTTAGGAACAGTATTCTGTCTAATTTACGAGATTTATTGTTTAATTAACCAATTAGAATATATCTTACTTAAATTTTTTGGCCGAGTTTGCCAATAATCAGTTTGAGGTTGGCAATTTGGCGACAATTAATCAAGGTAGGTCGGATTACAGTAAACACACAAATTTTTTTCGCCTTAAGACAAGTTTGCAAATGCAAACTTGTGACGTTGCATTCAGTATGAATTCGTGTTGCAAATTTGCAAACATTAAACACATTTCAGTGCTAAGTGACATAAAATTTGCTTTAGATGTACTATAATACTTTTCTGGCATTTACATTAAGTACGAACTCGCTTAGTACAAAGTCAATTTCCCCCAAATTGCAAAATGAAAACGTGCCCATTTAAAAGATTTCTGTCTAAAATACTGTATAGTAAGAGCCTATTACAGCCTTACATTGTAATGTCTGACTGGCGTTTGTGAATCAGACCTTAGTACATCGTTCAAATTGAATCAGCGAAGATCTAATCTGCTGACCGGTCTTGAGTTTCTGAGATGGTGGGTTCGATTGAGAGAGTTGTCCATGATCAACCCTCTATCATTCTGTAAGTACTCACTAGATCTCATGCAGTTCAACATTTGGCAAATGATAACACATGCATAGCTTTGTCTGTGGCCTTGTCTGGCGTGCTTGGTGTTGCAGAGGAGACCTCAGATGTTGGAGAAAGTTTAAAAATAACGAGAGGAATCTGCCCCAGAAATGATATCTTAATTCTAAATTTTGTTTTTCTGTTTCAAAGTAACAATTTCTGTACCATTTGTGGTTGTTCCTTTAAATATATTTGTTCTAGAAGTGTCAATTTTTTCTTTAAATAGTGGGTTATCTAAACACTTACACAGTTTTACATTCAAACTGTTATTTTTCCGTTTTTTGTTTTCTAATTATTTATTCATTTATTTATTTATTATTATTTTTTTTTTTGGTTTCTTTATTTTTTTTGGGGGGGGGGGTTAAAGAATGACCTTATCATGTGTCATCTGCTCAGTAGTCTAATTTGAGCGATTGTGTAGTGTAGTGAAGTGGAGACTTAATGCATAAATGTACTGACAGCAACTTTTTAATTCATGTACAGGATGTGGATCATCCCAGTATTTCTATTCATACCTGTCTGGTTTTATTTTGATTGAGGATCACACCCTCTACACCATTTTGCAGGGCATCGTCTTTAAACCAATAGTTGATTTTATTTGTTTGGAAAGCCTGGATAAACGGCCCGATCTGGTAGATGAGTTTGTGTGTTATTTCAATGATGACTCTACCGTATTGGGTATAAAGGACCTTTATGTTATTGAACATGTGACTTTGGTTATAAACCAATCATCATATGAAGTAGTCAGATCACAAAGGGTCAGGGTTCACACACCCCCCCCCCCAACAAGAAAAAAATAATAACTTGTGGCAATCACATTGCCAACTTGTTTACTTGGTCTACATGCACATTCTATGCTACCCTTTTTTTATGATCATACATTTCCCGTATGTTTCCAAAAATACACGTACCGGTACACATATAAATAGGTATTTTGAATCTGCTGAAATTTGTTTCAACAAGGTGAAATTAGGCACAACAAAATTGCGTGGACAAAATATACTAGCTCAATTTTGGGTGGTCACACACAGTGTCAAATAATTTATTCACAGACTTAACTGCCCAGTTTATGAAAAACTTGACAGAACACATCTGATTTGTTAAGTCACACATTGTAAACTGTCAAAAAACATCTACAAGTTAACATGTACATATTTATGTCCAACGGTTAGCTTATTTTTTATTTTTCAAGTTCGACATGTTCAAGAAGTACCGGTAAATTACTTCATACAGTTCCTTTTCCAAATGTGAGAGGTTTCAAAGTCTGTTCTGTACAAATCTAAACAAAGATGGTTAATATTAAAACGGACTGTGAACAATTTGGTTACAAAAAAAATACTAAATTAAAAATCGAAAGATCTTTCACTCATGAGAAATAATATAAATTTGTACCTCATGTAATGCATACAAGTGCCAACACCTCTAGTCTATTCTGTAGAAACCATGACCTGTTCATTCAGTTTTTCAAGGGGATAACCTTCATTGCAGCCAGACTCCTTCGCCAATTATAGTCTAGTCTCAAGGGCGAACTGGCTTTATTCAGCTACACTGAATGAACCCAGCAGCGATGGTGGTGGCTCGTTGTTTATCATGCTGGCCGAGATAGCAGCCTCGTGGTGCCGACCTTGATTGGGGGCGCTTCAAGGTTCAGCGACAATGCTGCAGAGGTGCAACTAGTGTGCTGACTCAACCGTGTGTTGTGAGCTGAAAAGCACACCTGTATTAACTGTACTGTACATGGAGTACTGTATGTACAACACACGTACCGGGTATGTGCTTGCAATTGGTTCTTGATATAACTTCATTTTGTGTGGCGACTGATTCTTGGACTGCTGTGATACAATTTATTTTGGCTTCGGGAGAACAACAAGATTGTACTGGTAATCCACCAGACTTTGTGTTGTTTGATGGATTGGAATTGCGTTGATTTACTGTGAGACACGCACACGGGTACCAGGTACTCCTTCAATTTGTACATTTCTCCTTGACCCAACTCTGGCGGTGATTCATGCTTCAAAATTGGTAAGTACATTGGGCCTCAAACTCAACAGTCTTCACTACTCATAACCTTGACAATCACAGTCGGTTGCAGAATGCACTGGCGTGGTAGTGACATGGATGTCACCCTTTGATAACACAAAAAAGGAAGCCTTTGCATTATAAGATGAATTATGTTCAGTTGGAATGTGTTGTGGATGATTGTTACGTGTGTGGGTTTGTGTTTGCACTTCTTCCTTGATTAGCACTAGTGCATGTAACAAATTACAAATGGAAAAGAATCATACCATCATGTTCAAACATTAATTTGCGATAAATTACAGATATAGAAAACTTTAAATGCCAGCATCATTCAGTACGTGTAATTCACCAAAAGTGTACCGGTAGATCCATTCTATAGGTCCCTATACATGTATATCTGCTAACATGAAAATGTACAGTTTAGGCCAAACAAAAAAATAAGTCGGTCTCTGGTCAGCGTGCGCGTCGATTTTAATCATGCGCGTCAATCTTTTTTTTTTCCAAAATGTTCCGTGGTAGCTCCAACAGCACCCTCTATTGCCGCACCTCTTCAATTTTTTTTTACCAAAGAGCACCAAGGAATGGGAAATTGCACCAAGGCAAATGATCAAGAGCACCAAGGCAAATTATGGAGGACACCAATGTACATGAGGACACCAAATAGCAAAATAATACCCCACCTTGTCTGTACAATCCAAGCTTGAAGAAAAAAGAAAAAGCCAAAAAAGAAAAAAAAAGCCGCGTCCCCGCGTCAATTCCGGAACTTTGGTCTGACCAGAGACCGAATATTTTTTTTTTTTGCCTTACATGTGTGGACAGATTTTTATCACGTGACGTTGCCAGACACTGTTTCGATCTGGTACCGGTACATGTATAAGAATGTACATGTATGCATGACCTACTTGCACATGTACCGGTACATTGTACACAATGTATGTTTTCTGTTCTTCTGTGATAAGCAGTTGAAATTGCTTTCAGGCAGCTCAGAGAGAGCAGGATTCTTAAAGGGAACAAATGGCATATTCTGCTTTGGAAATAAACTCTTAACATGTACGCAATATGTAATCACAGTCTTGCACATTATAGCCTTATAGTATTATAGCACATTATAGTAATAGCATATTCCTCTACGGAATGTTAGTTTTACAGTGTACACATGCCATTAAATGTACATGTACCTGGGCCTTTTCAACCCGATGCAGTTGTTTTAATAACTTTGAATAATAATTTTTCAGACAAAAAATATAGACTCCATTGCCTTCTTACAGACATAACTGCTTTCTAACCACTGTTGAGTTTTATTCCTGTTATTGTAAAATTTGTTTATTCTTTCTTATTCCGTTGTCCTTTGTTAACCAAAATGTACAATTTTCATGGGCCTTTTCAGCTCTTTGACACGCAACATCGCCCTTCCACTGGGCACGCATTGTATTATAAATGCCACCAAAGTTTCCATTCTTCCAAAAGTGCTTTAAAGGTTGCAGCACTTTCACAAATGTTCAGTTCCCTGTATTGTTTGTACTGGGCCTTGAACAGGAAGCACCGGTATGTACCGGAACATGATTCTACATGCAACATGTACGGAAATTTCGTTCTCTAAAATTTGATTGCACTGTAGTAAATAACGTACCGGTATTCATACGGTACATAGGCCAAGTAAAAAATCAAGCAGTTTCTCGTCCTTGCCTGCTTCCTTTATCCCTTGCTGACTCCTTTTTAAAAAAAAAATTATTCATACATTTGCAATATATTTCACGCATACATTTGTCGATATTTTGTCTTTACATTTGTTTCTAACAAAATTGTAGCTTTGTAGAAAGGGTTATGGCTCCTCTGGATACAATATTATATCAGCAAAGTAGTCGAGAAAATTGATAAATCCATCCCCCATCTTGGGGGACAAGAAAAAGCGCCCACCTCCTTCATTTTTTTTTACAAAAGGTCAGACGAGAAATTTCTTGATGTCTTTCTTTCACTCGGCCTTAGATCTGTTGAAAAGCATGGTTCTGGCTCAGCTACCATTCAATGCACATTCTACAGTTTCCAACAGCCCTCATTGACAGTCTCACTAGAAAAAGCTTGTGAATTTATTTCTTTTATAGGCTGTTAGACAGGACTACCTGGTATTATGCTTGTGAAGGGGAAATCTCAGTGCATTGCACATGTAAAGTAAAGTCTGTTATGAGCCAATGTGGCCAATTGGGCCGGCTTTTACAGTGTATCTCCGGTTTCAGTAGCATGAAACAACTGAGAACATTTCTACTCCCCCTGCATGGGACGCCAGTCCATCGCAGGTTACTCCCCAGCTAATGCAGTACGCATACTCCTTGGTGGAGAGAGGCAAGGTGGGGTGAAGTTTTTAAAATCTGTAAAGTTTTTTTCCCTCAAATCTGCAGTGGCATAGTATGCTTTACATGTACACAATGTGTGGGGTCCAGTTTAATTCTCTCTCTACGCTTTTATCATTTCTGCCATTATGGTATAAAAAGTTGTCCTAAAACCTGCAAGAGAAATCAGGATCTAGATCTTCCTGGCAAATATTATAAATACCAGGGTGTTTTCAAAAGAAAGAATAAAATTAGTGCATAATTTTTGTTTTATTATGAATCTCCTGTTTATCTCTGACCCACTTTTCAACTGTGTCAGTGACCATCTGCACACCTATTCATCCTTCTCAAAGATACAGTACCAAAAAGAGAGGAAAATATTACAGGGTTAGATTGTTTGTCCAATGCACGCCGTTTGGAAATCATGACAAACGTTCTTGTCCCACAGGTTTTTGGGGGGCCTCGAATCTGCATCAGATTTCCTGAAGCCAATTCTTTGGGGGCAACTTTGATGAGTTTCTCAGTCTTTCTGAGTGTCAGGGGAAATATCCACGAAGCGCAGTTGTAAGAAAAGTGTCTGCCTGGAACCCCCCCCCCCAATCCCGATTAATTCATCTGCCGCCTTAGCATTTGACTACTTTAGATGCACTCGGATGAAATTGACTGAATATATTCATATGCATGTCCCCGCTGTTTGTGTTTCATCTGCTCAACAAGTTGCAAATGGAAGCAAAACAAACTCCTCCAGGCCGGATAATTTTTGTCCAGGTGACTTCCCCCCTCCCATCAATATTTATACATGCTGCAGCAAAGATCAAGAACAAACAACGTTCACGTTGTTAGTTTGTTTTCCTTTTCTCTCTCTCTTTAAAAAATTTTTTTTTAGTTTGAAATTGTACTGCAGTTCAATGACTTGAGTTGCGGCGTCTCCTGTCCTTTTCTCCATTTTCCCCCCACTTTTTTTTTCCTTCCAAGTTGCAAAAGATGACTTTCTGTCTCAAGCCCTACCTGATGTTGTTACCGCACTCTCCACTCTGTTTTTCTGGGTCAGCGCTCGGTCGTTGCGATTCCAACGGGATGACTTAGTTACAAAAGAGAGCCCAAGCTTGTCAGTTGTAGTGTCAGGAATTGGGAACAGGGATTTTGTTGAGTCAGAAAATAGATCACTCGAGACTCGGAGACTAGGGCACTGCATTCTCATTGATCATATTGTTTAAGATAGTAACCTCATTTCGCTCATCAATTTTTCTCTTTTTTTTGGTGGGGGGGGGTGGGGGTGAAGGAGTTGTTTTTGAGGGATGGATTGTCGGGAGGCACAAATCTTGGACTGGGGCAAAACACTCAGGTTGTTGTGGCTCACATTACATCTCAATCGGAGAGCAAACTGTTTTCAGCAGGGGCTAATCTCGTGATGCTGCAAAGCACAGGACAAAATCTTTTAAGCCCTGAAAACATCTGCGAAGCAAAAAAAAAATAAAATTGGCAACCAGTCCAAAATGTCACGCGGTGAATATTGCTTGAGAATTGTGCTTGGCTGATACTGGCAAAATGCTCTTGTAAATGAAATTGAGAATTGAGCACCAATTTTGAGGTTAGATATTTAGACAGATTATCTGACAACACTTGCGTTTAAAATTGGTTGCAGATTTCTTGTTTTGGGTTGGGGGGGGGGGGACTACTCCCTTTCCCACTGCACCAGCGACGTTTTGCGTTCTTGACTTTAAATGACAATGCCTGAACCTCACATCCACTACTGGTAGTAATACCCACATCACAATTTTACCAGCAATAGTCGAAAAGTCGGGGCCCCTTTATTAGTAAAATTGCCCATTTGGCCCCTAGACCCAGAAACCTACCACTGCCCCATTGAATTAATGCCGGAATGCAAATTTAGAGGATCTGTGCATAAATACAGTCGCCCTCATTGTTACTTGTTGATGTCATACCGCCCTCTTTAGTTCACGCACAAACCGTCTATCTAACCTGACCTACATGTGCACATACGGTTCAGCTGTGTACCACACACTTTCTGTTCCACCTGCAACCTGTTTTTTTCACGTCCTTTTTTATTTTAAAAGTTGAAATGAACATGAAAGGACTGTCTATTTGATTATTCCCGACGTTCACAATTTCAGCGCTTGAAGTATAAATCCAGTAGGGAAAAAAGCCACCGCTTATCCAAAATTTAAAACTGACCTTTCCTGTAAACCTAATTCCCGGTTTTGAGTCCACTCAAACTAGACAGGCATGAAATTCTCAGACCCTGGACGTTTCATTTCCAAACAAGCCCTAGAAAACGTAGCGGGTTCAACAGATGCGCAGCTGTGCGTTAGGGAACACGTTTTCATGCCGCATTTAATAGACGTCAGTCGAACGAAAAAAAGGCCGGGTACACGTTTATTGATCCAAATCTTCAGCTGTGTTTCTGTGGGATTCTCTTTAACACAAACCATATCTGTGACTTCCTAACCCTTTTTTTTTCAGTTCACAAAACCAAAAAAATTAAACATAGCTGGAGAAATTAATCATTGCAGTGAGGAATTTCTTCTAAATCTTTGAAGCTTTTTATTCTGTGAGTTAGGAAGAAACACAGACCCTCTCACATGTCAATGTAGATGTGTGAATCACGACCAAAGCATTGGACTTAAATAATTAATAATGCGTAGGGTGTCAAGAAGGAAAAAAAAAACCACTTTATTGAAACAAAAGCCCATCGTATTGATGTACATGTACATTGTCCATGGTGCTTTGGTGGAAGGAATTTGTACATGTACATTTTGTACAGCACAGTGGATGTGGTGCGAGGATTTCGTACAGGATTTCACTTATTGTGTATTGCTGAGAAATTGATTATTCCATTCTGAAAGTCAGCCGTGAATGAGTATTAAAATTTGTGCATCATGTTTTGTTTCCAGAATACAGCTTGCCCGGTACAGTGTATTATAGAAATGAGCTTGCAAGCGTGACATTCTACATTTTTCCCAGTTCACCGGGCAATCCCACGGCACGTTTCCTCAAAAACACAAAAAATAATAACATGTATTAGTACTGCAAATGTTAGTGTGTCAAATACGCATACGGTACATGTACTTGTACCATTCCTGATATTGTTTGCTCCGCTAAAAATAATATCCAGTATTGACTTTTGGAATATACAGAAAAAGCTAAATGAAATTCCTTCGGGCATCTTGATTTCATTATCACGGCTTCCTCCTTGCCCACCTTTGAAGCCGGCCTTCCGAAATGGGTCAACAGACGATGAGACTACAGACATCTGTTCTTAGATGTCACTGTACTTAAAGCAGCCATCTAGATGCATTTCGATTATTCCTGATCATTAAAGGATGCTTAAAGTTGCAATTGTTTTCATTTTAACGCAATATTATCTTATTTGCTTAAATGTACGCATTGTCACTGATGGGCTTATTACTGAGAAACAAACCTTTTAAAGATAGGATGGACCGTATGTCATTTGTGCTTTTTTGTTTGTTTGAAGCAACAAAAGTGCTCAAAATCTAAAGATGGGTGCTTAACAACTAACCTGATGAAGTTTAAGCTCTGTGAATGCTGTGTATTTTGAGAAAACACCATATTCTGGATCTCCATTTCAACTCAAAAGTTGCCGGGTCATATTTTGAATTGTGCCCTCTTGTGACACAATCCCAAGCATTTGGGTCATGATTCTCATTCAGCTGATTAGAACTACGTGATGTCACACACTGAGCCGACGATTTTCCCTAATAATGTGCATGGATTCACCTAATTACAAACCAGCTACCGCTACCAACAAAAATTCACAAAAATGTGTCACTTGATACATCTTTAGAAATTTCTTTCTTTGATTGTTTTCCTCAAAATGACAGCATACTGGTCAGAAGAAATAATAAAGTGAAATATTGGCGCTGTTTGGGAAAAAAAACATGTGGACATTCAAACAACATCAAGTCCTTATTAATGTATGTAACTGTGAACATGTACTGGTACCGGTATGTCTGATTTTTGGTAAAAATACATGCATACAAGAAAGTTTCTATATTAAAACCATTCGAGCTTTTTAAGATATTAATGTACATGTTCAGCATGTTGTAGTTTCTAGGCTTGGGTTTGCCTTATCAGACACGATTTTTGAATCTAAAGTATGCTTTCGAACCCACAATTTCCTGTTTTACTCGTGCAGACTTCAACCACTGATCTAACCAGGGAGGGGGTACCGGTACGTAGCAGTGGGTACACAAAAAGGTGGAGGGGAAAAAAGTTCATCCTTAAAAACCACCAGAGGGCGCTTTTATGATGAGACGGATGATTTGACAGACAGACCAGACTCCCCCTTTAAAGCCCAAGATACTAGCGAAGATGATACCGCTGTCTGTCTGGCAAGTGTTTATTGTATCTGCCATGATACTGTGTACATGGCAATGTTTAGGCTTCTCATGATCCTAGCGAATGTGTGGCATTCCTGCACTTTACATCCGGCCAAGATTACCAAAGGCATCTGTGCTGTAGAATGGGATTATACTGAGTCACCGTGTGAAAATGAGTGGCATGTAGCGATTGCACTAAGTATCCTGAGATTGGACTAATTATCCAATTTGGGGAGTGGTAATCTTTTTGGAGAGGGTGTGAAGTTTGGTTTTATTGCTGTTAATTTGTGAGGAGCCTCAAATTTACAATTGGGTTTCCACCGCGGCAAGTTTGCATACATGTATTACACGTGTCCCCGTCCTCTGAAATGCTCTTCATAAACTGAATGCCCATTTGAAAAATATCCCAATCTGGACACAAATGTTTTTTGAAAGATTCCTGTAAATTTAAGTGTAGAAAACCTCAGTCACGTTTTTACATTGTAACAATGCAACATGTGTAGGCCTACATGTACAGAAACATGCTGTACTACTGTAGATGTGCATACGCTTTTTAAAAGTAATGATCGACCGCAAACAAAATCAAATGCAACAATTCAGTGCAGTAATCTCCAAATTTGAAATTCACCAGGCTACCGATAGATGCCCCACTTTCTTCAAGACCCCGACCTGACAAGAACCTGCAAGTTGAAGATGAAGGTGTTTTAAGATATAAGGGAAAACAAGGCCGGCTTTAAATTTCATTTTCAGCATCGTCTAGAGAGAGCAAACGAGAGCGCGAAAGGGCAAAAGAGTTAAGAGGACAGGGCAATGCTTCTGGGGATGTGGGCCGTCCACCTCAACACAATGTGTCAGAGTAGCAGATCTCCCCCCCCCCCTTTCTTCTTTTAGTAAGTCTGTCAGGAGAGATGAAACGGTAAAGCGCCTGATCGCGCCATTAGCAAGTCTAATTGATGCATCTGGGCCAGCGGTCCATTATCGCGGTTCTGGAGTTGGGGGAAAACGGGATTTCCAAAGGATGGGCAGATCAACGTTTCGGCCAGGGGAAAGCTTTTTGTTCTAAGGTTCCGACTGTCCTGTCGAACCAGGTGGTTAATAAATCTTCTCTTTTTCCCCCTTTTTTATTTGTAGGGAAAAAACAAAGAAACCTGGGTTTGTTTTTTGATGATGCGAAATGAGTACAGGTTGACATAGCCAGGGGCGCTGTCTTGTTAGGATACGTGGTCGGCATACGTAATTTGGCAGAGATGGATCCTTAGTGTGTACATCTCTGGTCAGTGTAAATTGTGCAGTGTAGGCAGACATTTATCAGTCTGTGTTTGTATATGTCTGGACACATGTCTGTCTGTACGTCTGGCATATACCGATGACTGAAATCTCCTTTCGTTTTTTGAACTCATCTTTTGAAAAATGACTAATTACGAGTGGACAACTGTTTTGATATAAGGGTACCGGTACATACAGGGGCTTGTTGAATGTTGACAAATACCTGAACATGGAAGTTGAAGGGTATGAACAAGTTTTGTGAAAAATCAACCGAGTGATTAAACTTACTGTGTAAATTTTTTTTTTTTTACCAGAACCATTTTTTTTATCAGAACTATTTTGTTCACGTTCGTTATCATATAATAAGGTGTAAATTTCAATTTGTATTATTTTTTTGTTGGTATTTCCTTGTTTTCTTTCTGGGAAATCTGCTGTCCCAGATTGCCATGCCAACCGGCCAATTATTCAAGTAAGCACTTAACAGGTCTGTCCATCTCTCTCTCTCTCTCTCTGAAAACATACCTGGACATTACAGTTCCACTCTCAAAGTATCACCATAGGAACTAGCTCTCCTCTTATTAATGCTGCGATCAAGTTTCTGACATTGGATCCCATAAGAAGCTGCTGGAGGATTTCTTTGTTAAAGCCCACGCCAATGCAGAGATCCCACCTGATAATAAAATAGGCCATGGCATTTTGTCTTGGAGATCTCTTACTTTGGAACGGGCTAAGGTAAGTCATGTGACACTGCGCTGCCGTCGGGACGATTGTCGTTAAAAATAGCCCATACCGGGTATCTGATGCGATCAAGCTAAATGGAATAAATAAATAAATAAATGAGTCAGTTGTCGACCCTGGTCAATTTTTTTTTAACCAGATTTGAAAAGAGCACAATCTCAGCATTACTGTTGTGAAAACCACATGCTGAAACCATCTTTACTCCAAAATTATGGAAGTCGGAACGCCAAGAGATGTGATGAAGTGATATGATAAAGTGGCCCTATTTTTGGCCTGAATCGCCAAATGAAAGATCCTGACAAACAACTCATTTAGCTTGATCGCATCACATATAACTTTACCAACTTATTTCAAAAACTGAAGATTGTTCTTTAAAAAGAAAAAAATTAAATTGATAGTAAAGTGCACATTTTTTGAGGGGTTAGATGTTGAGCGAACCATCAACTGACTGGGAAATTTAGGAAATTTTATAGCAGAAATGGACAAAACGGAAACAGAGCAAAGGAAATGTTGACAAACTTATTTTTAGATAGTGAAGATTCTCTGAAATCAACCAGGAAAGTACTCGTTGTTTTATAATCAGATTCAGCTGCCGTGAAAGAAGGTAGGTTCATTTTTCTCTCCCGTAAATAATTGATTAATTCAAGTTGTTTGTAGCAACATGAACCTTACATACCCCTTATGTTTTTATCACTACGCAAAGCTTTTATTTTGAAAATAAGATTTATTAGGACTTAACAAGTAATTTCATTTTCTTAATTACTGTACATATTTTTGCCCTCTTTGTCAAGTAAAAGATTGACAAAATCTCACACTGCTTTTCTACCTTAGAAGAACTTCTAAGAGAACTTCTAGAAGAATTTTTGGTAGAACATGTCTTTTTTCGAGTAGCATGGTAAGGGCCATAAATACAGCTAGATGTACATGTACATGTACATGGTAGGAGTATAAGAGTATTTCAAGAGAGCTGTTGCCAAAAAGCATGTATACAGCGTGTCTCAAAAATATAGTGTAGCAGTCAAACACTGAAACAGCATATTTTTTTCTGAGGAAAAATATATGAGAATATAGAAGTGTTTTTTTACCCTTGACAGGAATTTTGTTCTTTGTGATTTGGACCTTTCATGTAAAAGTTAGGGCTAAGCTTGTAAAAACTGTTGAATTCTGTTTGGGTCACTTTTCGGATTATCTGATATATTCAATGAAAGGCATTCACACACCTTCTATGTACATGTACCTGATGATCTGAAAAGTGACCCAACTCAATTCAATTTTTTTCATTTAATTAGCTGTATCTCTGGACTGGGGTGTCCAATGAGATGGGATGAAGACCATTGCTTAGAGTAGTTACTATACATTCAGACCAAGTTTTGCACAAAAAGAGTGCTAGTATTTTTTTTTTATTTATGGCTTGACTACTATATTTTTATTGACACACACTGTATGATATGCTCGGACAGCCTACATGTATTGACTCTGAAAGTTTCACTTTTATCCCAACTCCCTAGAGGTATTATTGCCAGAAACTTTCCTAAATCCTCTAAAATCCCCCACCGTGGAGAGGATTCCAACAGAACATTCTGTTCTTAACTTTAAAGTAACCTCAGTCTTCGCTTGAAGTAATAACAGCCCGGCAATACTTTCCTCAATCCTGCGTAATCCCCCCAAAACCCCTGTGGATTTTTGAAAGATTTTGTAGGATTAGAATCGATACCTGCATTTACTCATCATATTCTAAGCTTTTCGTTTGCATTTTAAAACCTCTTCTGATCGGTTGTCTATAAAAAAAAAATTGTTTTGCAAAAATATGTTCCTACAGTGCACCTGGCTTTCAACGCAAAGACGTCTAGAACAAGTTTGCTTCAGTCTGCCCTCCAAAATGGAAACCACAACACAGAGATATTAAAAAATTGATGGAGCGAATGAAAAATTGACAACGACAGAGTGGGGCCGAGATCAGAGCTTTCCTGGCTACTCTGGTAATATTCCATTATAAATTAGGCTGATCAAATAGCCATCATGCATCCAATATCAGATACATAAATCATGACTGCGACTAAGGCATCATGAATATTTTTAATTTATCATGAATTAGTTCTTGCAGAATTGCTTTGTAATCTCGAATGACAGACAGACTTTCAACATTGGTAGTCTTGTACCTGTATGCATGGCTGCTTTACATAAATTAAAGCTGGATGAAACATTAATATGAATAATTTTCCTCACACGTACATTTACACATGTACGTCATGCTTGACCGACGTTGCTGTATGGTTGCGCATGAATTTTAATGTTCATTTTGTTGTACATGGACACGTCCATGCAATTAGCTATGTCCAGTTACGCTTAGTGCTTCCCAGCCGACACGTTTTGTCCTTACACCCTCTCAGTGGGCCCAGCGTTTTCCAAGCGCAATCCAATAATGGCTGCAATTTGCGTCTCCTAATAGCATCATAAAGGCCGCGGAATGGTGTCGCACATGACCTTTGACCCCAAGTATGCATGCGCACCCTGCTGCCCAAAGCATGTTGGCACAAATGTCGTCTCCCCAAAAAAGAAGATATATCCAATAAAATGAAATTTGCCTCTGTTTGTACATAGTCTAGTCAGTTCTCCCCTGGGGGCACGAGCGACCCTTCCATTGGCACGATGACCTAATTATTACCAACACAGACTGACAAAAAAAGAAAACCTGAAGGAAAATAAAAAGCAAACTAATTATGCGTAGTTTGGTAGAGTCGGGGAGCGAGACCATGATGTGTAATGAATTTTTCGAGTGACTGGGCTGGAGGGGTTTTGGCAAAATGGGAAGGGAGTTGCTTGACTGTCTAGAATTGCAGTGACACATGGCTGTGGGTTTTCTTAAGGCTGTTTCTGTCTGGAAACTGTGTATTTGAGGTGTCAATGGCTAAAAGCAGCCCATTTTTACGGGTTGCCAGGATTTGTAAATAAAGCCAAGTTGGCATACGGTAATTCTTTTTTTAACAATCACTGTCTCTCATTGGATAAACTGAGAAATAATTCAGAGTATCCCAGGCATCAAGTATTCATTATACACTCAGTCCCCCCCCCCCTCCTCACACACACACAATTCCCCTCTCGTTTGTTGAGATCTGATATGAAAATCCAACTAAACATGGAACGGAGCTGATTAAAGTTATTGGAAAGTTCTACATGTTTGAAAACTTTCATTGAAGTCGGTAAATACTGTCGGAGTCGGTGTATGTGAAAGTTATAAATTTGCAACTGTAATTTCATGTTTGGTTCAACATACTGTAAGTTCTAATGTTGTCATTGTATCACCTTGAAGACTGTGAAAGTTCCCATAAAAGCTACATTGTACTCATTGTGGCCATTTTTCAATTCCATTCTTACAGCTTGAGTCACCCAAGTATATTGTGCAGATAGGGAAAAAAAAACCGATTGTGTTTCTAGTTCCTTGTCAATAGAAGAAAGCCCAGTAGCCTACTTAAAATGTTTTCATTTCCCAATCCATTCAGCACACTCTTCTTTCATAACAATGTCTTGTTTTTATTTTCTAAAAATACATGTACCTTGAATTCCTGCCCAAAAAGATTTACAGCAAACTTTTGCTGAGTACCTTGTCTGTCCGTTGTGGCAACATGTTTTCTTCCAATAGTTGAGGAAAATACTCAAGGAAAATACTTGAGGAAAATTCCCAAAGAGGGGCCTGCCCCCAATGATCCCATCTCATCAAACTGACCCTCGTCAGAAGAGACACTTCACCTTCTTCCTCAATTTTCCCAGGATCCTCCACTGCTGGTTGCTCGGCAACCATCTCCATGGGGAACTCTAGAGTGGAACAACCTGAGTGTCCTGATAAACTTGCGCTGCTTCTAGTTTTTTTTTCTTCTTCTTTTTTCTTTCTTCTTTTTCCCCCTTGCTACTGTATTGAGGTCTGTGTAAAGCGGTGGTGCTCAGCGCTCTGCCATTTGAAATGCAAAGGGGTGAAATTTGAGGCGAGTGATGCCTAGCCGGGCCAGAGCGTTGGAAAGGCTACAGTGTAGTGATGGGAATTATCAGGTTACCCAGACAATCTTGGAATTGGTGCTCTGGGACTGAAAGCCTTGCAGGAGCTTACAAAATACTGTCCTGAAGAAAACAAACTTATCAAATTGTAGAGAACAGTCCAATGTCTCGTGGATAGCATGCAAATTGACCTGACAATTTGTTACATGTATACTACATGTACTTTTGTTTGATTTGTGTGGTTTGGATGTTAGGCTTGGATTTTGTCAGATGTGCTTTGGTCTTGTGATTCTTGTGTTCTAATTCTTTTAAATGTTCACATTTAATAATCAAATGGAAATGAATGAATTGTACAGCCATGTTATACATTTTTTTTTATGTTGTTTGGCTAATTTGATAATTTAAAAGATTACTGTCTTTGTACCAAAGAGATTCTTCTCTTTAGAAAAAAAAAAGGAATGAGACGAAATATTGATAGCACAGCAATTGCATTCCAGTAACATTATGTACACTTATTTTTCGTGATGGAAAAACCTACCAAAACATAATATGCAAAGCCCATTGGGTTATGTTTTGAGTGCAGGCCATCAAAATTATCATTTGTATTGCTCATAACTTACCGGTACTTATTGAAAGAAAGCAGTGTTACCTTACAATCAAATAATATTTGACATATGAAGACATGTAAAGCAGGTACAATGTACCGTATGCTCCATTCCAAAGCCTTGTTTTCAGTAAATTGACAAGCCAGATACAAAATATACCAAAGGTTCAAAAATTAAACCAACCCCCCCCCCTAAAAAAAATGAAGTAAAAAATTCCATAAATTTGAAAAAGCTTGTCGCACCCAGGGCCTACTTCCACCAATGTTAACCTCCTCAAGGAACCAGACTTTTGTTTGTCTGGTGACTCCCCATGCACCTTGCACCTGCTGCTAGTCTGACAACACAATGTCCTTAATTGTCAGGACACTTGTTGGCCCAAATGATGACTGTTGGTTGCAGCTGAGGCATTTTCATGACAGGCCAAGATTGGCCAGATGTTTATGACTTGCCTGTCTGGCTTCCCTGCTAGTTTGTTATGACAAGCTAAATATCGGCGGTAGGCTCACCCTGGTGACTCTGGCTATTACTGGCAGCCAATTGGATGTCATCGTGAAATGTTATTCTGTGACTGCATATGAGTTTACAACATTCACTAGATTATATTCTATGATCACAACAATGCAATAATGTGGTAATGGAGTTGATGTCATTTGTTGAAATTTCCTCATGGTCTGTTGCTTCACATTCGACTGAAATCTCCCCATGAAGCCAGCTCATTGGCCAAAACTGGCATGCCCTCTTTGCCAGTAGCCAATAGAGAGGCTTGTTTCTTGCATCCTCCATATTTGCTGGGCGTGCTCTGTAACCAATAAGGGTTCTCATTTCCTTTGATCAAATGAATGGTGGACTCTTAATAAGCTAACATGCAATGGCGGCAGAACCTTTCTGAAAGTGGAGTAGTACATCCCTGAGGCTGACTAACCAAAAAGTGGGTGGGGAAAGGAAACAAGTTCAAAAAAGTGGGGGAACACATGTTTGCATTTACATACATGTACATTGTTCATGTCCATGATTTCTAAATTAAAAAGTGTATTTTGTATTTAAAGCTTTCCCACGCGGGCCAGTTGATTTACAGATGGCCTGCGGGAAGACTTGTTGCTAGCTTGGCCAGGTCAGCCTAGACTACCCCAAGTAACCAATAAGCATCTCTGTTACTCTGCCACAGCCTCCAGGTGCATTGTCTCCTAGCTCCACTAAGGTGCTCCATTAGCGGAGCCGGTCAGACAGAGCAGTCAGGGACCTGTCCCATTTTGTTTTCATCCTGTTTTTCTCTCTCCCTCTGCTAAGTACACTTTGAACTTCAGGGCAGGTGGTGACATTTTATGGTGGGGGGCTTTATGTGCAAATTATGATTCTCTGTTACTTAGCCTTGATAGCCGGTGATATTTGGTTACACCGTTTGGGGATACTTTGGAGGGATTTTTGTTGACAATTTGGCTAACCACGGGAGGTTTTATCTGGTGCTCTTCAGTTGTTTGTTTGCCTGTTTGTTTCCTTTGACGGCTGATTGTGTTCTACAAAGAGATAGCTATGGGATTGGAAAACTTAGTAATTTCAGATGCAGCCTTTGGCAAAATGGCTTTCTAAAAGTTCATTTTGAAAAATTTGAAAAACAAAAATTGTCCAGTTACATTTTTACCCTTCCATGTACACGTACATGTAAGCAATCTTCTAAGCATCCATTAGGCATCACCATTAACAGCAAATAGTGTCGGGAAAGTAGTGATGAACTACGCCAATCCATCATTATACACAGACAGATAAGAAATATCCTCCAAAAAAAATAAAGGCTTGAAAGAAATTATAAGAAGATGTATCCCCGCTTGTCAATATTGAATTTGGGTTGAGAATGGACGAGATGTTTTCCTATAAAAACCATTGCAGCGTTTTGAGGTGCCTGCACTTTGAATGATGAGAAGTTGTTTGCTTACTCTGTAATGTATGATCCAAATAAAAACGTTGATGCTTGTGCATTACATGTGTACACGTAGTTGGGATAAACGTCATCTTTGTGGTGATGAACACATTTGTACTTTTTGTCAACCATTACTTAATGTTGTCTGGAAGTTCCTTTCATACAGTGGTTGAAAGTGCTAAAGTTTCTGTTGTGAGCATGTCAAGATATTTTTAACATATGTATGAAAAAAAACCTTTGTTGGAATGCAGTAGTGGTGTATGGGTAGTACAGGAGCTGGGTAACCTACGGGTATTCAAGTAATTTATGGGTACCCAATTACCTGTAAAAGAAACCAAACCCCAAAAATGGAATCCCGGAAGTTGTCTGAAGTGAAGGGCTTTGTACATATAGCTTTATGGTGTAAACTTCAACCTGTGCGAGCCTCATCTGTCGAGCGTTAAAATGAACATAAACTTTAAGTGAAATGATTGAAATCTGTTTGGGTTTTCCATGTAGCCTGTTCCCACGAATGGCATTCAAAACCTTTGTTTTTCATTGTCTGAGAAGTTACTAAGTAATTTGTTAAGTTGGTTAGGGGTACCCGATCCCATAATCTGGAACCGGTTCCTGACATTAACAGTTGGGTACTCAGGTACCCGGTTCTGATTCACACTCCTAAAATGTAAGTTGGGTGTTTGTTCTAAAAAGGACTTCACTAAACTAAATTTAATTCACAATTTGTTCAAGAAAACTTTTTTTCCAAAAAGCTACCCTGTGATTGAAACTGTAAACTGACTGACTGTGGGAAACCCAGCTTCCGTCATTATACCCACAATGCAGTGGGGAAACTGAAGTTTGTTTTATTTGGGTTTTTTTTAGTGTGTGTCTCTTTTTGCCCCTCGGGTCGGTCAACGAATGTCTCTTAATTTGCTGCGTCAATATTTGTGGGCACGATCCCAGACCGGGATTCCAAGAAATGGACTCTCCTCAATAATACAGACCCAATCAGTCTAGCCATTTATTTTCAGCGCTCCAACATGCAACACTGTCGGTCTGTTTATTTTGTTTGAAGCCAGACCGGTAGACTAACGATGTTTGGTCGCGACTTGGGGAGGGGGGGAAGACGAGGATTTTTGGTCAATGGATTTAGAGAAACGCCACTTGTTGCCGAGGCATCAGTTGTGTTGGATGGATGGCAACTTCAAGACTGTTCAAACCCTCAACTTGGGGCAGTTTTTTTTCTGAAGACAACCATGCTTAAACGAATCAAACAATATCTACAGCACAATAGTATTATCTGAAGCCTCCTCAGAACCCAGTAACAAGAAGCAAACGCCTTGGAGTTGTTTACCAAGATTTAGCATTTGATTCAGCAAATTTTGGTTCAATTTTTGAAGTTATTGAAGTGAAGAGTTGAACTTAGCTACTTTAAAAAAAAAATTATAATATTTATTTCTACAAGTACTGGTACACATTAAAAAAAACAAAAAAACACCAAAATGTATATTTCTCTTCATGTGAATTTTCTGTTAACAACGTTCTGTTTGTTGTACATATACATTATTTGTTTTAATTAATTCATTCATACATGAATTACTAGTAATACATTTGGATCAATTGTTGCTTTAGTTTGATTGTATTATTCCCTCTGAACCAAAGTGACTTGCTTAATGCGTTTTCCATTATTATAATCACTGAGTAGTTAACTAGTCATGAATTGTTGCCTCTTAGGTGACCAAAATTGTCCATTCTTCATCATCCAATCGTCAACATTACGAACATCTCACTCAATATTCAGTGCCTTGTTTTCAGGGCCTGCCAGCATTCCGGTAATTGAGATACGGTCCCTTATAGTAGCTGTCTGCACTTCACCGGTGTGACCGTTTGATAAATGGCGCGTTATCTTCCTGATGGCTTGATCGCTTTTTATTAAAACCAATTTCTGCCACCTCCTTAGTGTGGGTATCGTTGAGGGGCTCCAGGGAGTAGAAACGTGCAGGAGGATTAATTATCCGCCACTGCTCATTAATGGGAGTTGATTTTTTCTTGCTCTCTTTCGCAGTGAAATTTATCCAAATTGTGTTTCTTGTCTGTTTCTTTTCCACCTGAAGGATATTTTGTGAAGTAATGTAACTGTTATTGTGTATCTTATTTTTTTTATTTTACCTTTTGTGAAACCCGCAAAAAAAGTGGTTGGTCATTTTGGCATCCGGGAAATGAAATTCAACAAATCAGAACAAATTTCTTGCATGTATAGTAAATTTTCAACTAAGTACGTTTTAAGTACGTTTTTTCCCAAACCCCCAAAACCCCATCTTTTTAATTTTTTTGAGCACAAACAGATTCATACACAGGAAATAAATTGAACCTCTTGCAGAATTTGTTTTAAACCAATGTGAAGAGTATGAGTTACATGTACATGTGAACAATTCACAAGATGAGTCAATTCAGGAAGGTCAGTGTGAAATGTCTATTCCAGTTAAGAAATGTGATAAATACTGCGATAATACAGCATCCCGTCCTACCTGTACCTTGTAAAAATTGTATACATGTACATGTACATAATTTACAATGTGTGAATGTACAATGGCTGCCTATCCAGACTTTTCAACGTACCGGTAGCACATGAGCATGTGAATGTACATGTACATGTAGGCCTTTCTTGCTGGCCTACATTTTGTAATTTTGCGACAAGCTTGTCATAGAGGGCGCCAGAGCATCCTCCTTGCAGGTGTGAAGAAATCGTAACACCTGCACCAGTCGATAAAATACGCACACAGGTTTTTTTTTTGTCAACCGACACAATCATATATTCCATTGTTACTCGTCAGCAGTGCCTGTGTTACCCACATACGCATGAAGTGAACAATGTTGGTACCCTCTTGCATTATGTTTCTGTAATAAAAGTTGTCACCTTTGGTGCAAACTTTCCTCAATCATGGCCTTGAGTTCCAGTTTTGAGTCCCCTTTTAAAATGTTGTTAAAAAACTTGGAGTATTGGTTTGAAAATCAGCTCCCGTGGGTCCGTTTGTCCGTCTGTGACTGTCTCTTTGTGTATTTGCTCTTCCTTTTCCCCACATTTTTATGGATGTGATGGGGTTTGTTTCATGTATTTTTGAGTTTCATCCCCCAACATACATTCATTTTCTGAATGAGTTTTTACAAAAGTTATTCATGTTTGAATGAGATATCCACCGAAAAAATTGGGCCCACGTTGAGATATTGAATCATTACTTTACAAATTTCAAATTACAAGCGGCCCAACAATAATTCCATTCTCACTCAGTTGATAGGCTGGTTCCCGCCTCATAAACAGTATCGATAATGTACAGACCGTGGGCCAGTCTGCTCTAAAGGTGGATCTGTTTGCGCCAAAAATTAAAACCTTGTTTTTTCAGAGGGTTATAGATGCCTTTAAAAAGGAGTTTTTTTGTTAGAATAATACATCTAGACGTTGAAAATTTAAATTGAATTTGTGGATGAGCGTGGGGAATGCAACTTGAAGAGTTGGGCCCTCACTGGCTTAACCTCGCCTCCAACTACAGAAAAGGATTTGGCCTTGTGCCAACTATAGACCCAGACACGCATTGTTCTCTGCTAAAAATACCAGCAGGGTGTGTAGACCTATCAATCTTTTGGCCTAATATGGAAGGTTCGTTGTGGAAAGACATGTACAAATGTATGTAGCAAATACAGTACGTGAAGATAATTAAAAACTTTAAGTTATAGAATTCACTTTGATGGAAAGTGCAAATCTACATGTACATCTGGCTTTTTGCCTGTTACACTTGATGACATTTACTCAGTCTCATAGATGGGTACCAATAAACCAGATCAAAGTTTGTAGGAGCAATGAATTGTGGGACAGAGTTTGGGATATTTGTAAACCAATCCACTGATGCTGAAAGTCATGTACATTTTTAGCTGTTGGACTTGGATTGAGTGACGTGGTTTGTTTTTTTCTAATTCAAATCATGCATTGTTAAGACACATTTGCGAGCGAAACCTTAATTTTTGCTTATAAATATGTTCCATACATCCCATTTCCAGATAACATTCTGTTTTTATCCCTACACCAGTTGAATGAGAAGAATCAATCGCAACTCAAAGACACACGCAGATAATATGTAAGAAGAAATGATTACACAGCCGCTCCCTAACTGTGGCATGATGTCGCATTTAGACGAGCAAAGGTCCCGCTAATCAGGCTGATCCGAGACGCCGTCCCATCATCTTCTTCACGACAATCACCCCGTAACATTCATAACCCCGCTAATGAGCTTAATGTTTTACCGGGGTCGTTGGACTCCCTCCCTGCTCAGCCTAAATAAACATCCTAGGATGTTCCCCGACTGTTTAATGATTTGTGCCAATCCCGGCTCAGGGCATGTGTATGACTGTGTATCGATCATTGTGATAAATTATTGCGTTGGCGGCCTCACGCGGTGCGACGCATTTTACAGAATGTTTGAGCCTTTGATTTGTTTTACCAGCCTCACCTCATTTTTTCCCCCTTTTCCTTGAAGATTGTGATCTCTTGGCAGTCATTTACTCCAAACAAAGCGCATAAATTACCCGTGATAATTGCAGGGAGGTCCCCCAAAAAGTCTTGATAGTACAAGCAGGATGGTTCGACAAATAACATTAAGTACTACAAAGTTTGTTCACGCTTTTTGGCAGAGTTTGGTACATGTATGTTTTCGATGTGTTAAGTATGAATTACTCTTTCTAGTGCCACATACATGTCCTCTATTACTACCTCTGGTCTACTGATAGCAACATTAATGTTTGGATGTTTACCAATGTTCTAATTACCAATTTCACACTACCATCTCAACAACCTGTGTTGGACCAGGTGACCCAACATTGGACCACCATGACCACAACCAGGTTGTAATGAACAGATCGTCAAGGTGCTCACCAGTTTAAGTTGGCTATGGTTGTCTACCTGAGTACCGCGAGTAGCTTCTACCCTCTCACCCTGGTCCCGACCAGGGCTGAATTTTACTCCAGTAGAGCACCTGACCCTATATTCCTGTGTTGGATAATTTCTTGTATGAAAGGATTTCCCCAAATCTTAGAATTTGACCACGAAGCAGTGGGAGATTTGAGATAGTGTGAAGGGACTTAGAGTATTCACAAATTCAGAATGTACAACGAAACTTTTGAAGTCCATGCTGTGTCAACATTTTCCCATCCATTCTCAAGTCTTAAACCCTTTTCCCCCTAAAATAACAACTCTTTGAGACACAATTTTGTTGAGGTACTTAAAATAAACTGTACATGTACCATGTACCCCTGAATGTTTTCCTTTAACATACTGACGATGTGTACACAGTAAAGCTTCTGTATCGAATGTCTCGCATGGGGAAAGTGTCTGGCGATGTAGTCTGGTTTCAGTTTTTTTAGGTCAAGATGCTCTTGGATTACTGGTAACAGAAACCTGTATGCTGAGGCCAAGGACCTATTTTCAGGCTTGAAACAAGTCTAAGAGTGCACTGACGCTATGATTTAAAGGTCAGATTGTTTTTCAGGTTTTTGGGGTTTTATTATTTTTTTCTTCCCCCTTCCTCCTCCAGACTATATTTTAGTCCAGAATATTCTCTAGGGCTATTTTTCCTCCCTTTTCCTAACCCCCAAATTCCCTTTTTGTCCAATTTTGGTGTTCCCTCCCTTTAGCTCTTTGTAAAAAGTCCTTGGCGTACCTTTCCCAAGAATTTGATTTCCCAATGAAGGGAAGAAAAAGAACCAGTATGAAGGACAAAGATAACAAAATTAAAAACTTATCCCCGTTCCATTTTCAAGTGGCCTGCAGCAGAGAACTTGTAAGGCACTTAGCTACTACTCGGTACCAACTTGTTTAAAAAAAAAAATTAAAAAAAATCACATCTCCCAAATATCGTTGATCAAATTTTCGGTTGCATTTTATCAAGACCCACATTTAATCAACAACAACAACAAAACGCTGTGAGAATTTCACACACACAAACAACATTCCATTTTGATTTTTTTAGCTTATATCTTTTGACCAAAAAAAAATGTGTGTACTTTTGAATTCTTTGGGGCAGGCACATGAGAGCATTGTGCTTGCAGGTGGTATAGAGCGGAACAAAAGGCTCGTTTTTATCCTTCATTGTCTCATTTTGTGCTTGTTGCTCCAGATTTTAACATAATCTCGGTCCGTGGGCATTCCCTATTCAATAAGGCCGAGCCTGCCTCAAAGCAACGCATACATGAGCTTGGCCTTACAAAAGAAACGCTTCACAAAATCTAGGTCAACCGGACTCTGTTTTTGTCCACTCTATTTCTCTCATTTTTTTGTCGTTTTTTGGTCACATTTTCCTGTTACACACTTCACTCAATGGCCATTCTTACATTGTCCAGTGAACTTCGCTGACTCTGTTTCTCTGGGTGGTTTTGTATTAGTTTGGGAGGGGGGTGGTTTTGGGGTTGTTGTTTTTTTGGGTTTTTTTTTTTATAATGGTTAGACTCTTTTTTTTTTGGTGGACAGCACACGCATATATACAGCATGGATTTTTTCCCCAATCCAGCAATTTAATTGTGCCTCAATAAGATAATAGAAGATCCTCTATTTTTATCCCCAAATCATTCGTCGCCACCAGTATCCTTCTGCAGCTAAAACACGTAAACGAATCTGACCATTATAGATACTTGAACTTGGTATCGGTTTACGCCAAGTACAAAGCAACGCCCTCGGCAGATAAAAAAAGACTCGCTTCTGCAAGTCTCCTATTGAAAGAGAAAGTGAGAAAAAAAAAACCCAAAACAAGTCTTTTTCGAATCTAGAGCAGCATGAAAAGACCTGACTGTCTTAAAACAGCAACCCTGGTGTGTAAGTGAAACCCTCGGAGGGGCACGGAGCGAGACAAGTTAAAACAAGGAGAGGAGGCACCATTTGATCGGCCTGTTTTCTCCCCAACTGCTCACTTCAAACGGTTTCTCGACGATCGCTTCTTATTATCACAGCACCGTCGGTCAGTATCCATGTCAGATGGGATGTTTTGTGCGGTCTTGGACCATTCCTTTCCCCTTTGGAAATCGGCCCTGTCCGCTTTTTTTCCCCCACCCTGTCCTGTTTTTGGCTCTATTTTTGTTAGACCCGGCAGCGTTACGGTCCATTCAGAGTGCGTGTTGTTGAAAGGAGAGCAATTTTCATTAGGGGATTTAACGATATTGGGGCTCATTTTTATTGTATTTGGGTCAGCGTTCAGTCCAGAGGGGCTTCATGTAGTGTCCCGATTCCTTGTTATTGCAAAGTGCATTTTGACGGATGGAGCTCTGACAGTAGCAAGTAACTAGAGCGCCCATCAGGGCAATAATACAAACAAAAAATTTAAAATAGTTTAATTTGAGCAAAGCTTACAAATGTTAATTATTTTTCTCCCTCATTTGAAAGATTTTTGAGGGGTAATAGCATGAAGATTCCTTTGCTAGAAATTCGGCATAATTCTTAGTTGACTCTTCTTCACCAGCACTTACGGGAAAGTTCTATCAGAGCTTTCGGTAAGCATCTGGTTGCCTTTTTTAATGTGACGTTATTGTCCAGCCTCTTTTTGATTACGAGTCTGTAATTTTTTGGGTGTTTGGTAATGCATAATTAGTATCAATAATCATGCAGCAGAAATTGTGTTTTTACTTCAAACTATTGTGACTGCGGGGGGAAAATGGCAAGTGCTGTTCGTGTATGTTGCTCTGTACACTTCAAGAATGGCTCGAAATAAAAAAAATGTACTCAAATAAACCGATTTTAAGAAAATTACATTTAGGAAATGTAGACTTGGCAAATTGTTCATATACTTGTAGGTGAGAAACTGTGACATTTCAAAGGAGTAAAAAAAGATCTTAATTTTTGTTTTTGAAAGACAAACGTCAATAAACTTCAGTATCAAACACAAATTGGTCTGTTATCTAAAGTCTGCATTTGTGGTCCTGTTATTCGATATTCCCCCAAACGACCTTTGTTACAGTATATTTCCATTCTGAAAAAAAACCACTAAAAACAATAAAAACACGGAATGCATTTGTAGCGTCAGTTGTTCTTAATGCCCCTCATATGTGTGAAGAGGAGCAAAGGTCATATCCCTGTGAGTCTATCTAAACAAATCCCCCCAAAATGAATCGGTAGAATGACAGTCTGCGGCTAATATTTCTTTTCGACTGTTTGGGAAACGAAAAATTTCCCTTTAATAACCTTCTCACAAGTGACATTGAATTGGTGGGAAGGTGAACATGGGGAAAGTACATTGGCCTGCCCCGTAAATTCCTCGTTTAAGAAAGAAGGCTGTTTGTTAATTTGCCGACAGTTTGTCTTAATGCGGAGAAAAGAAGAAACACAACCACCAGTCTGTCTTGGTCTGAAGTCCCCTCTTTTGCAACCGAGCAATTGCCATGGTTAGACACGAATGGAGAGCAGTTTAGAAGTGATTATATGGGACTCGATGTGAATGCAGTGTCATGGTTTTCGGTGACTTGGCCTGCGATTATGCAGTGTTAATCTTGATATATCGGGTAGTCACCATAACCACATCAGACAGTTTTATCAGAGATGCTACATGCCGACATGCGCACGGAATTATACAGACCAATGAATAACGGTAGGATGGCGTTTTTTTCTCAATATATTTTTCCGTTTGAAAGTTTATCTAATCACATTCAGTGCGTGAACTTTTGACACATGCCCACTTTCGGTTTCGTATATAATTCATGCTCCATGTGTTTTCAGGATATGATGGATTAAAGAGTGACTTTAATTCAAGATGTCGGAATGTTGCAAGCTGCCATCCGTTCCCACAATGCATTCTGATCCGTCTGTGCCCGCTTGTCGCAGTTGACGCCAGACAAACGCTACCGGGATCAAGCCCAGTCTGTATTATTCAGGGGTAATGCCTTTGTTCACACGTAGCAGATCGATTTGTATGCACCGGTGGACATCATTTGGCCGACTGCTAATGTGACTAAAAACGAGCGAGAAGGATTCACTTGGTCTCAGTTCAGAGAAATCCTACACCAACACATGATCTATTAATATGAGAGTGTCATTTCTTAATCCCTGGTGGTTTCCATTGAATACATTTGTCAAGATGTTTGGGGGAGTTTTCCGGCGACATCTTGCCTGCTCATCATGTAGTTAATTCTGTTCTGCCACAGTGTTAGTCTGATGGTTTCTTGCTTTGTCTTTCATCAACCTCCCTTTGTAGTGCTTGCGCTTCCAATTCAAAAGTCCTTTAGTATTTTGAATCGCACCTTCACGTGATCATTGAGGCCTCACGATTGAACATGGAAAAACTGAACAAAATACTCTTGCTTTGTTTTATCTTCAATGTCTCCCTCTCAAACCCCAAATTTGCAGCCAGTTGTACCCCATTAGTGTGGAAAGACCAACATTCAAACATTCTGAAAAGTACACGTAGATGTGCATGTAACTGTACATGATGCCCTTATCACAGGCAATTTGTTGTGGCATTTTCCCGGGAGGACTGTGTGATCAATCAGGAGTGAAGAATCATTGAAGACGTTCCAATCTTTGTTTTATTTGTACATTTGGTGACTGCAATTTGAAGTTGCAAGGAAGACTGTTTGGGGTTTACAGTTTGTTATTTTAGCAATGATATCCGCGTGTTTCTGAATGACGCCGTTGCAATTGACACCGTAGACTTTAATCTTGTTGTTTTGGCTGCAGTCTCGCAAAAGCTCAGATGCACTCAGCGTGCATCTGTCTTCACTGTCATCTCCTCGACAACAGAACGGGGAATCGAAGATTGTATTTAAGTCGTGGGCCGGTTTTGGAAAGGACCCTAAACCGCTGCCGTTTACTGCTAGCACGCGGAGTGCCTCCTAATACAGGAAATGAGCGTCTAGAAACGGAGCCGGCTGATTGGCCACGCTTTCTCGCGTCGTGTAAGCAAAGCAGAAGAGACATGCTGCACTTGATATACCCCGGCTACCGTCGGCGCTGGTCGGAGTCACGTCACAGGCAACGCTGATATGAATCGGTCTAAATGTCACACAGGTTGTTTTTTTTTTCTGTGTGTCTGTGTCTGTGTGAAGGCAATAGGAGTATTGGCCACTCACAGAAGTGTCTTGTTATTGTTGACGCGGAGCGTGCAGCGTTCGTGTTGAGCTTCTTCTTTTTTGTGTGTCGCGATATATTCGCGGACTTGAGGCACTTCCTGTGAAAGATAGCGTCTATTAACCCGATTGGAATGAAATAAAAGATGATTTGTCAATGTGATCATGGCTGGGTGATGATACAACGTATGTCTGACTAGACAGTTTCGTGTCCACAAAATCTGTCGCGTTTTAGCGGAGTACATTTTTGATCAGAATTAGTTGGTACAGGGTAATTTCTTGTAGACTACTTAAAGTTGAATAAGTTTGTGTAGTTTCATTTTGCCACAAAATTGATATGGTTTGATTAAAAACATAACATTTTTGATATTGATAAAGACAACTTTTTAAAACTGTTTTTTTTCCCTTTAATCAAGTGTAAGTACCGGTACCTAGCTTTGAAATTTAAAAAAGATACATATAAATACACAGGAAAATCGAAATATTTGTCACAATTTTCAGCATGAAGAGTTGGCATCACTACATTGTTTATCTATTTCTTCTTTTTTAATGTCAAGGCATTCATGCATCTTGCACAGTAGTCAATGTTGCTTGGCCAATCTCTCCATATCTGCCCCTGAAGAGCGAGGCACTAGGCACGTACTCAAGCCCCCCCCCCTTCCCCCTTTTGCCATTCCTTCCAGGGATATGTGCTTGCACCAGCCATTATCCCTGCTAAATCCCCCCTCACGGACATTGATACCTCTGTTTACTCAATCATTTGTACTTTGTTGTCGTTTCTCGCCAATCCAGGTGTTTCTTAGCGCATTAGAAAAGCTTCGCTGATCTACCGCCACCCCCCCTTTCAAACCTCAGTCGCTCGTAACTGCCAGGGTAAGTTCCACATTTCTATATTGATAGCCTTTTTTATAGTTACTCTACACGTTGTATACCCTGTGTGTTTAGAATCAAAATATTGTTTTTGCCCGCGGGGGATGCCATCTTTGTTGCATAGAGATGTCGCCGACCGAATCCAATTACTCCATTGATATTCCAGCCACGCAAACACTGTGTGTTTTTTTGTAGGATTGTGTTTTGTTTTTCCTCAAAGAGCTCATTTAGCAAAAGGGGGTATAGAGGTGCTCATGCCAGCGTGTTTTGGGGTCTGAATCCACAACGGGGGCATCATTTTCCCTGAAAGCAAATCCTGAGGGGCGTTGTCAACTTGCTTAAGTCCCTCAAAGGGTTTTCAGGACAATTTGTTCAAAATTAAAAAGGAAATATGTCAGCCTGCCACATTTAATTTCACAGTGTTGGAGTGCTCCCAGATTTTAAAGGTACATTTACATGTAATACAACATGATGGATTTGGGGGTTAGTATTTGATTATAGTAAATATATTGTTACACTGCCCTGTTTAAAGTTTTGTGTTCATAGATGCTTGGAGAACCAAGAAAAAAAATGTTGTTCTTGTAGTCTGGTTCCCCTGACCCTACTTCGGTTGAAACGGAGCAATTTATAGAAGTTGAGGAATTGTCAGGTCAGGATACCAGACTAGCTGGCTTGCATCTGTTCACAGTGTGTAACCGATTGCAAACAAAATGCGGACTACCGTAACTAAATCTGGTAAATTGGGGGCAGTACCGTATTTGATCGATACAAAAATTCCACTTTTCTTGAAAATGACAGCACACTAGGTACCGTGATTTTACAGGATGCTTGAGACTGTTATTCACTTAAATAGTCAAGTACCGGTAAGGTACGGAACATAATAAGTTGGTAGTTTTGTTTTTCTTTAAATCCAGACTTTTGTGAATAGGAAATTTGAATATCAACTATTTTTTTGAAATGATATATTGATAATAATAATTGAGTTGCAGAAATCATATCTCACAATAGCCTGCTTCAAGTACATTAATTAAATATTAATGGAACAAGCAGCGTTTTAACAGGAAATTAAGATAATCAACAGTCAGTCCTCTAGATGCAGGTACCGGTACATGTATCAGATCTGTTAGGTCCACATATATGTACCGGGGGGGGGGGGGGGGTGTAGGATCTTCAAATGAGTAGGATTTTTATCCAATGAATTACTAGGAGCTTCATCGTACTTAAGTTATCCCTTTAAAAAAAAATTATTAATTGGTTGAAATGTGGCAGTAAAAGTCTTTTAGGCCGAGAACTTTTTTCTTTTTACGGTACACCCTAAAATATATCCAGGTCCCGTTAGGTATGTACTGGTACCAGTACTGTAGGAAAATAGTTTTAAGTTTATAATTTGTTAACGTTTATCTGTTGGTCTTTTCTACTGGCATTACTTTGTTCACTTTTGGTACCCTCAATGGTATTCCGTTTTAAACTTAACCTGTTTACATTTTTGTAAACAGAAAAAAAAATTGACTAGGGAAGACTTGTTTATTTTTCAAAATATACTTCGATTTATAACAATTTGACCAAAATGTGGCAATAAAGAGTTTGAGGTTGACATTGTAGATGCAAAAAAAATCCATGTGGTTTGGTTATCGTAAACGCAATTTTTATCAACCTAATCTATGAATACAGTTGGCGTTATCGGTCTCAATAATGGTGCCTCCTCAGCCGTGCAGTTTCCCCGTTCAAAAAATAACCACTAAATTGGCATACTGCCCTCTACTGGTAAGAATGAGTCAGAGGTACATGTAACAAGCTTCTCTTCTCACTGTAGCAGGTTCGTCAGGTTAGTTTTGAGTGTATGTACATTTATGTCAGGAATTTGCGGGCTATTTGAAACCGACTGTTCAGGGTTCTGTGAATTCATGTTGTCAGTGACACGTTTGATCGATAACTGGGCCAAACCGGTTTAGTTTTTATCATGTTGTCAAATCGCAAGGTAGAGATTTATTTTGAGATTGCAGTAAGCAAGCACCTTGCTAACGATCTTTACAGTACTTCGTGATATATAATGGCCGTGAGGATTGATTTCTTTCATGCGGCCCTACCCCAACCAGAAAAGCCAAATCCCCCAGAACAAAATATTTAAATGAAAGACCAGCTCGGCTCCCACCCAGTCTTGACAGAGAATTAAAAAAAAAGTGAAAAAAGGAAAACTAGAATGACAAATAACTGTGTAGTGAAATTATAGAAATGCTCGAGGCTGAAAAAAAAATTTGGTCCAAGAATAAAAAGAAAAAGGACTGGAACAGATTGTTGATAATTCCAATGATATTAGAAACCCATTGGGGTTGATTGCCATTGTACAGAGGATTAGTACGCAAACAGAGCGAGAAGCTTGCCCGCTCCCTCGTGTATTGTCCTTAAGTAGACCACGATAACACCATAGGGGCAGTATTGGCACAGTTTTCTCCCCCTCTTTTACCTCGCGAAACCCGGACAACACAACTGTCCAATTTGGTATTCTGATCTGGTTCGAGATGGAGCGAGGGACTGAACTCATGAATGCTTCGCCCCTCTTTTTTTTAAAGTCGATCGGCAGTGCGGGGTAGATGCACCGACCCCTGTTGGGCCGGCAACAACCCGGCCAGTGGCATCGGGCAGATACCTGATTGGCAGCTGTCATTGGACAGACATTGGCGGGGATAAGGAACTGTTTGTCTAAGCTGAGAGGCCCCCTGGGAAAACCTGTCGTATAGAAGCTGAGCAAGCATCTTAATGCCTACCCTGCTACCGACAAGAGAACTGAATTGCTTAAGAAATAGACGAAAAATCACCTATTTTTTTTAAAGAAAAGAACCCATAAGAAACGGATAGTTGGTTGCACTTTCCCCAGCCAAGTATGAAAGAAAGCTTCATCAAAGACAATCTGGAATCCTCTGAACCATACCCTAAAATTTGAAACTGTTACAGTCTTTATTTTTCTTCTTTGCTGGAGAAGTCAAGGGGCTGGGCCACGAATAGCATCCTGGCCGGATATGAATTGGTGTTTCCCTCCAGGTGACCGAGACTTATTTCCCTCGTGCAACGGGTGTCGCTAGCAAGTCACCATGCCCTCAAACTACAAGTCCAGACATTTGCCCTAAACTCAGAAACAGAGAGAGAGAGAGTTAGAAAAGAGAAGCTGAAATTGGACTCGGAATTGGGTTTTTGTTTGTCTCTGTCCCTAAGGTTCACACCATCTTAAAAGGTTTTAACCTTCTTTTTAAAAAAAAAAAAATTAAAAGGAAAAAAGGGTGGAGAGGATGTTTATATGCCGTTGGTTATTACTCAGTAAAGGTTGCCATGGAATTAGTGACGAAAACCCAGAGGGCGCAAAAATGCTTGCATTTAGGACGTCGTCTTCGCCCGCATTTGCAAATTCGTGATCCAATTTTGGCCCCGGTGCAAAAACTCGGTCTGGGCCAGCTTGTTGGGTTCCCGGACTTGCAGCTGACTGCACTTTGGGATGCGGTCATTATAGACAGAGGGGACTGACCATGAACGACGTCCACAAACTACTGAGCGTTGAATTCAAAGCTGTGTCTTGTTTCGTCTGTCTGGGGCTTTGTCCGGTGAAGGGGGACCCTGGGCAACTCCCAGGCCTTTTGTGAAGATTTTATTTGAACAGCTGATTCGGTGAGGGCTAAGAAGAAGAAAAAACGGGGGAGAATTTCTTCGGAATTCCCAGGTACTGGTCATGCATTATTGGTCAGGGCTCAGGAGGGAAAGGGATTGTCATACTTTGGCTGTTGATGATGAGCTTTTCAAGAAGTACCGTAACGAGCAAGTTTGTAGTCTAGAGGGAGGAAACTGGTGTCAGAGGAACTCCGCCTGGTTTCGTAAACATGCTTGATATGCTTTTTTGGGAGAAGACATTTCTGTGTATTTCTTAACAGAGCAATCAAGGACCCTAGCTCTTTTAATTTGAATTTTCGATTTAAAACATGTAGACAGTTGACTTGCAAAAGCTTTTGTGTGACCATACAAGAAAACAGTCCCACATATTTCAAACTTTCCGGTTTTCCCCGTTCTTGTGGAAATGACAAGTGTACCAGAAAATGCTTGTTTCTTAATGAAGACCAATTTATTATCCGGCCAGGATCCACACTTTACATGTCAATTTATTTCCTTCTTTTCATCAAGTAGAGTTTTTTTTTCATTAAGACTGGCAGCCAACTAATCAAACATTCATAAGAGAGCGGATTTTGAGTACAAGGAACAAGTCGCATCATTGACAGATTACTGTCAAAAAAAGGAGCTCGTCTTCTTCCCCGATTGAAACATCCATAATTCACGGCCTACCGTTGCGGTCTCACCCTCTTATCGTTCTCTCTCGCTGTGTCGTTGGCTCACGTCGGCCCCTCCAGCAACGGCAACAAGCCTCTTCCACCTGTCCACAATCCATCCCATAATGCTCGCGATCCTGCGCATCCCCAAAGGCACGCATATTACAGCGTGTCTGCAACAGCGCGAGCTGCTAGTTTTTTCCCCCTCCTTTTTTTCCCACTTATCCTCAGTCACTCTCGCGTTCTCCCAGGGTTTTTTTCCTGGACCGAAACTACCTGTTTTAATTCTCTCCCGTCTCGCCGCGGATGTGTCCCAGAGTCCTGGCAAATCTCACATTAATTAGATCGCCGGGTTCCTCATCTCACGTTTTTGTTGGTCCAGTCCGCAACCCCGGGAGTCAATTCTCCAAAGAGCGCCGAACGATAGACCTGAAACAAAAAAAAGTAGGGTCATTCTTGCAGTTGTTTTATATGTGACGGTGTGAATAACCCATCCCCTCATCCCCTGAATACGCAGTCAAAGGAAAATAAAGAAAAGAAACCAGCACGTCGAAAGGGAATTGTTTGTGTCGGGGTCCGTGCAGCGTTAAATCTGATTTGGTCATTTTGGACGGTTGAAGTGGGGGAATGTTGTGGGAGAGATGGGAACAGATGAAGGAGAGAATAGAGAGTGGTCTGCTGTTTCCCCCTCACGCACTGATTCCTCTAAGTTTGGAATCTAGGATTGATGCAGTGTGCCGGCTAACTCCCAGGGGCTAGGCAACAACCTGGCGATTGGGTAGACAGGTTGTAGCAGTCACTGACTTGTGGGAGGTTCCTCTGCAACCTTCTTGCTTCTGACCTACTTTTTTTTGTGCCTGAAATGTCGCAGTTAGAAAAGAAGGCAGAAAACATTAATGTCGTCTGTAGTCGCAGAACATGAGCACAAGTCATTTGCACAGTGGAATGTTTAAAAGGAAGGGAAGGTATCAATGAAGTTACAAATAAAAATTAACGACTGCACCTTATTAAAAAAAAAATGCAATTAAAAGTGAACAGCCAAAATGTGAAAGTTAAACATAATTCTGGGGAATTTGTCAGGATTTTTACTGATTTAGGGTTTTTTGGTCAGGATTTTTGCCAGATTTCAGGATTTTGAATCACTCTTGAAATCTGGAATCCCTGTGGTTTGACCGTAAAGGTGTTTTACCTATGAACGTTTATATGAGTATTGTAAGGGGTGACTTTTAGGCAAACTTACATAGGCCCTATGTTGCTCTGGGGCTTTCAATGACCCTTAAATTCCATGCTGATTATTTCATGAATTTTTCATTTCCCCCCAATCTTACCCCTAAGTTCTACATGTACCGGTAGCATGAACAGGATTATGAATCAGTCAATAAATTAATTCTGTATTTAATTTGGCATTTTTTAACAATGTGATGATACATTTTGTAAATTTGGCTCAAACAGTTTGAAACCCTGCAAGAGCGAGAAATAGCCCCCCAAAAGAAAACCTTGTAATAAAGTTTATACATTTCAAAGGCAATACATGTACTTAAAAATTTCTGACATCATTCCTTGTGGTTTCCAAGGAGCCTTGCATTTCCTGAGTTTACGGAAACACCCGCCCTTTTCCTGATGAAAAAAAAGAACATCTGCCCTTGTTTATACAAACACAGCCAGGAGAAATGCCCCTTAAATACTTCATGTTACCTGTCTCCAATTTCTCTTCGGTTTCTTTCATCGTACTGTCTGTTTTCAGTCCGTCTGGTTTGCCCTCGAAAAAAAAACCTGTGACCGACATTTTGGTACCTTACCGTACCTGGGCATTAGTGGAGTGATGTTTTAGTCAGGGCGCAACTGTGTTTTGCTAAAGGGAGGGAGATAATTTTGACCGGACAGTGCTTCAGCTGGCCTGGTTGTTTGGTAGGTGTAGGGGCTGTGGCAACACTCATGCTGGCTCTTTCGGCGGCTGCTTAAAATGAATAGTAAATTGCTGAGAAATGACTTGATTAGGTTTGGAGAAGATTATGAAGTTTCTGGGAGTTTCGTTGGCCTTTTGAGTCGTGTACCGGCACATGTAATTACCTGGGTTCCCACTGTCGTGGACAAATCCTGGAATTTAAAGCTATCGTGGAAAGTCATCATGGGAAAGACATGGAATTTTGTTAATTTTACAATTTGGCTGTGCACTGTTCAAGTACCTGTTGCACGTTCACCACACCATTGTGATGCTTTTGTGGTGCTCAATGATCTCGTGTCAAACTGGAAGGGAGTGGAGTCAGGCTGGGAGGGAGTGGTGTCCCTTGCCTCCTGAGCAATATGCTCCAAGATGCCATAACTGTGTAGGAATTGGTCATGGAAAGCCCTAAACATTTCTTGGAAAAATCATGTTTCTATTTCAATACTTTCTCATATCGATATATGTGTATGTCAAAATTCAGTGATCGCAACATAAACAAACTGCACACCCTTAAGCTGGATGCGTTCTTGCCTGCCACTCTCCAGATTTGAACAACAGAGGGTGCTAGTAAGGGACCCTTTTTGAAGTACGATAGGTCACAGTGACTATCAAGTCCATTGGATGGCGCTCTTCAAACCGCTCCCAATATTTTCCGCGCTCGCACGACCCTCTGAACCTCCACCGCCACCGCCAAACTGTAATTGAGATGTTCCAATATTATTTTTTTTGGTGAAAAAATCAGACTATTGATTTGTCACAAGAACCTGTCCCACATTAAAACTAGAAATAAATGGCTTCGCTGTTTGTTTAGAAGCGAAAAAAAATATGATTGACGTTTTTGACATTTGAGTGAACAATTCTCCATGTGAGATAACTTTGTCCGCCTATTGTCGCATGTTGCTAGATGACTACAGGAATAATGTTTGTGTATTTTTTTTGTCGGCAGCCAGTTTGCTCAAGATCAAAGCACCTGTCAGTGATAGGGCTGAGATCTGGCTTCCGCGGCGCCACGTACTTCAATAATTCAAACATTGGAGATGAGGCTGGTTTCTTTAACGAGTGAATACAGGCTTAGGTTTTTTTCCGTTTTTCTTTTTGACAGATGCCTTCAGTGCTGGCGCCTTCTCAACACTAAAACAAATGATTTTTTTTGGGTGATGATTCATGCACAGGCACAATGAAGATTTCAATAAGTGGAAAACATCTACTTCAGTTCCCTAATTGTTTGGAGATACATGTAAATTGCAAGCCTTTTATTCAACAGCAAATACTCGTTTGGATAATGTCAGTCTTAAAAGTTGCGAAAGTGGCTTACATGCACTTCGAAAGAGAATTGTAACTTTGCAATACTAGAGAGATTTTACAGTGAACAATCTTTGAATTGTGGTCTCATTTTGCAGACTTTCTTATGTATACCTTGATTATCATTGGGGCTTTTCAAACGCAGGTGGGTAATAGTTAATCAGGAAAATTTCAGTAATAATTTCAACTGGTTATTGAGGGCAAAGGCACAGTCTTTCTTCAAACATTCAAAATGTGATTGGGAGGTGGGGAATCGAAGTCCTTTCCAAGAAGCCAAGTTTAATCAGCTCAGGAAAAGTGTCAATTAAAGATATAGGTCTCACGATTAGAATGGAAGTGGTTTCTGCTTTGTCGGCAGGTGGAGAAAATCTGTTCTACCTGCACGTTCTGAGTTGTCCCGCATGACGACATGTCAGACCTGTCAGAAGACGGTACCGTTTTGAGTATTGAGAGTCCAGACAAAAAATTGGGGGGAAAAAAGTAGCTTTCCCAGCACGTAGAGGCATTCACGGCAGAGCTCCCGAAACCACTGGGGGGTGACACGGCGAGTGTAAATTAAAACCGGGGTTAGAAGCTCACGAGAGTCCTTAGGGTGTAGTTGGGCCGAGCAAGGAGGGTAGAGAGAGAGAGAGAGGGGGGGGGGTTGCGAAAATGAGAAGTCCGGATGTGGGTCTGTTGATGGGAACATTACCCCCGCACATGAAAAAATATGTTGTGCTGTCGAAATTCACGTCTAGATTTAGTGATTAGTTGGCCAGGTGGTCTCAACATTAGAATGCAGCCTTGCCTCTCGTTTGAACATCAGCCGGACCAATAAAAAGCCACTTCAGTTCCCCGACTAAACAGCTCTGTTTTGAACTGCAGTGAGAATGGAGACCCAGAGAGGGTGGTTATGGCCCATGTGGGAGTGCTTGAAAGAAAATTGGCAAGGGCCCAATATGATCATATTGTTGTTGATCAGGGGGTGTTTAGTCTTACCTTGGATCTTGATTTGTGTTTATAAGGCGTTCCCAATAAACAATAGCACTCCATTTGTTAGGCATATTTGCCATAAATTTTGAGCAGTAGCTCTTTGCACATACAAAAACACAAAAGAAATGCAGTCTGTAACGAGCCAATATGGCCCATCAGGCCGGCATTTATCTCCCGTTTCCTTGGCACGAAACAACTTAGAATAAAACCGCTACCTCCTGATTGGGATGCCAGTCCATTGCTACAACCACCTTTTGACTTCCCAGCGACCTCCTTACAGTAAAATGATTTTTCATGGAATTTTGGAAATTGCTCCCGGAAATATCAGGAAAAACTCAGGGAATTTTGTTTCCATAAAGTTGTTGGAACACATATCTAGCTTTCTCTGAAAATGTCTATATTCTCTAAATGGAAGGAAATTATCTCCGAAATATTCCTATTCCTGAAAGGACCATTATCATACACCGGTAGACTGTAAAAATATAACCAATCGTTTCTCAGAAAATGCCTCTGGAAAGACCGTAGTGATTCAGACATGCCGAATCCCCTGCTGATCCACAATTAAAAGAACCTAAATCCTCAACTTTGATTGAAGAAATCTCCGACAGATTTATGCGGCTGGCAAAAAAAGGGGGGGGGGGGCTTCTTTTTTGTCTCCCCAAGTCCACTTTTGATAATGTGAGTCACTTAAGGGTGGAATTCACCGTGTCGGTGCGCAGTTTCATGAATGAAACATCACATGTGGCTGTATTTCGGGGTCAAAAAAAATGTTCATTTTCCCGCGCAGACAGTTTTTAGAAGCAGCGTTTATGAAAATAAAAAGGAGACAAACACTTGATTTGTATGAGTCACAGACAAAACTATGCTCACAGGTGTGTACGTGTGTGATACGCAGGTGCATTAATGCCACTTGTTATTTCATCATTTATTTGTGTTATAAGGAAAGAATTAAAGCGCATGCTGCAAAAAGGGTTTGCTTCTCCCCCTTCCCCCCCCCCCACCCAAAAGTTGTAAACTACAATTTAAGGGTTTAGAAATAAGTTGTACATCAAAGAGTTGTCTTATTTGTTTGTTTGTTTTTGAAAAATTTCATTGAAAAAAATATCCAAGATGTCCACCCCCCCCCCCCCCAAAAAAAGTATCCAAAAAACACCTGGGTACCCCTCAGGCTGAAACCATATACCCTTCCTCCCCCCCCAGCCCCACCCCTAAAAAAAAGGGGGGGGGGAGAACTTTTGATCCCTTTTGCATTCACTGGTGTCATGAAGGGCTTTTAGTTCTTATCTTTTCATATTTGTTCGGTTTCCTACAACATGGCCTGATACCTGTCGTTTATTCTTTCTTCTTCTATTTTCCTTTCAAATGGGTGAGTCACGGCTCAGAGTACAATTAGGCGCATTGACAGAAAAAATGAAACATTAACCCAACAATGTGCCCTGGGCGTCACCTCCCTGATACTGAATGTCCTAAAGTCCTACTCTCTCGCGCCGATGCGTAACGTAGCATGCATGTCTACTCCGCGATAAACGCGATAAACATCTCATCCAAAATTTGTTTGTCACGGTACAAGAATAACCCAAAGTTTTAGTTATATTCTTTCGTTCGTAAATTGACAATTATGACTATACACATGTACACGTATACATGTATATAATCCAGTTGGAGGAAAAGTTTTGTTTACTTTGAGAGCAAGATAAGAAAAAAAGGAAAAATCTATTTTAAATACCTGGATAAGGCTCGAGCCCGCAACTTCCAATTTACATTTTGGAGCATTTGTTAGCAAATCATTTTAAAAAAAATTCCCCAAAATTCATTTCATACTGTTTGTAATTGCGATTTTTATTTGAAATTATCCATTGCCGAGACTGTTTCAAAATGGTTCTGCGGTTAAGGAATACATTTTTCTTCAAGGAATTATTTTGTTAACATTTAAGCTACCGGTAAATTAACAAAGATTGAATAGGCTCACTATTCAATGATAGAATACTGCATCAAAAATCAAATTCATTACTTAAATGAAATCCAATCTGGCAGCTCAAGCCCACACAGGGCTAAGAAAAGCCTTTTAACAATCCCAAAACATAATCCTACCCAGACGACATTGGTAAGAGCTCCCGCCATTTACATGTATACAAATCCCCTAATGTGTGCAGAGCCCCAAAAGGTCGTGTCAGGTCACAGAGGTCGGCTGAGGTCGCTCAAGGCCAATCCAAACTCACATAAAGAGACCACTACAGGTAGCTGTACATGCATTGTGTGCACAATATTGGGTAACAGTGGCGTTAACTAAAAAGTACACCTTCACCTGGACATTACATACATGTACATTCTTAAAGGGGCTAACAGCCTTGTGGTTGTTGGGTTCTTATTGTTGCTGGTAGAAAAGTTTCAAAATGTTCTTTGTAATTGATTCTGGATTATTGATCAGTGAGAAAAGGAAAAACGCGGGTGATTTTATTCCTAGAGTGTCTTAGTGTCCAATATTTTCCCTCGGATAATTTGTTTTATTATTTTTTATACAAGTATTGTAAGGCAACAATTTGGATATCAAATGTAAAAAAAAGAAGAAGGTGATTCAGCAAATTTTGACCAACTGCCTATATTACAACTCTGTTTTGTGCGGGATTCAGTCTTGTTCCTAAAACACCCATGCACAGTTGTCAAGGAATTGGAGCAAGATGCCTGTCTATAGAAGTCAGCGGAGATTTATTAGTTTTGATCGGCGCACAGCAAGTTTTCTCCTTTTTCTCTCTCTTTCTTTCTTTCGTTCGGTCTTCAACCTGAAGGGACGTACTGTGTAATGAATTTTTCAATGTTTGTCCTCAACCCGAACCATCATTCATTATTTCTAAAGTAAAAAGACATGTGCCCAGCCTACTACCCATGGGTAGCTACGCATTCCCGTAACCCCCGCCCCTTTCCCACAGTAGCTCGTAATGCCATTGTTAAATAGCAGACAGAGACCGAGTGCTCGGTAAACACAGGTTTGCCTACGCGTGCATTTACCAACAAGCATCAGACCTTCTAGTCATAGAGAAAGCACGGTGGCTGTTGAAGAGGCCTGGGGCCCTAGAAAATGAGGATATTTCTCCCTGTTTTATTGCATTGTCCGTGAGTCTGCTGGCTGGAGTACAGAACACGTCCACAGATTTTTTATCTGAAGTGGTGACTCAAACGGCGTGATAAATCATCGTGGGGCTACTGTTTGAATGTGTGTCAATGGCAGCGCCCGTAATTGTCGCAACAAAGTGCGGACACTTGATCAATGCATTGCCTGAGGGAGGGAAGGGGGGGGGGAGGACGGAATTGACGGGGAGCGTCTCTGTATTAAAGAAAATTATATTGATATGTTTTCTTTTCTGGTCTGTAATTTTGGACGCTGGTGAATGTAGGTTTGTAAATGAGCTGGCGTTCTGTCAGAGACTTCAACTTCATTTGCATTTGAAAAAAAAGAAGAAGAAGACATGAAGGAAGCTTCTTTGTTTCTTCAGTACTTTCAGTGAAGCGAGGTGTACATGTATTCACATTATTTTCAAGGATCATACCGGGGTATTTATGTTAACTTGTTATTCCCGTCAATGGAAATGATTGCAGTGGTACTATTTTTACAGCATGGAGCAAACAAGTACAGGTGTACACCTGTAGACAAACATCCCTGACCGCACACCCACACACCAACCTACCCCCACCAACAGACCAAGGATGATCTGTATGTACAGCACCCCCCCCCCCCAACACAGGACTGTTCTCCTTACACCTGGGCTAACATCATGGGTCACACGATACCTGTGAGAAATAGACCCTAAGCTCCAGACTTAACAAAATCTCCTATTTCTATTCTGCGCTGGATTTCCAACCCAAAAAAGGTCAGGTAAAGAAAGTGGTAAACAACCGGGACACAATGTGGGCATCCCTCATACAGACTACGAAGTTCATTCTCCTCCTACAAATCTACAAATAAATTCCCAGATTTGTTGTTTCCGTCCAGGAAATCAAGATTAGTGACTGCTTTGTTTTTTCATTTTCTCTCCCCCCCCCCAAAAAAAACCACCCCCCCACCAATATCTTAGAATTATTGTTTCCGTCCAGGAAATTACGTTTAATTGATTGGTTTGTTTTTCCATTTTTATACGCCTTTGTTTTTCCATTTTTATACTCCATCTATTTTTGTTACAAGCAAGTTTTGGTTTCATATTACCCTAAGGTTTAATTCACAGGAGAGTCTCAAGTACCGATAGTGGTACCAACATCTTGAGAAGTAAATTAAATTTGCAATGTGTCATAATTTTTTTATTTATTACAAATTGCTTCTTAATTAAAAAAGGAAGTGAACTGAAAACTAGCAACATTTGTCAACCCTGGTGTTCAAAAGGATAATGATTTTAAATGATTATTTACTTATAAAAAAAAGTAAAATTGAAATTGACAAACCTTGATCTTGCTCTTTCCCAGTTTCAGGAAAATACCTATAATCTTAAGACCAATTTTTCAATCACATTTTCTGCTCTGTATTTCTAAGGCCATGGCTATGCTGATACCATTTTTCCCAGTAAAAAAAATATCCCCTTGTTAAAAGGAGAGAAAAAATGGTACTAATAGTTTTCGCCGCTCCCATGTGCATTCACAACATCTTAAGGGACCTAAGGGTTATTATTTTTCGTATTCTTCACAACAGTATAAGATCCCCAAGGGTGTCGGAGAAATTGAATGAATTTTTTTTCTCCAGAGGTGCGGCGGTGAGCTCTGCACCCCGACACATTCTTAAAATCACCAGTCAATGCTTTTGGGCAGCTGTCCCACAATATAAAAGAAAGAAAAAAAGAAAGGAAGAAGAAGAAAAGAGAAGCTTTTGACGGCCAGAGCGTGGGTTTTGTGTAAACATTGGCGGTAGGGCGTGCAGTCAGGCCCCGGCACCCTCTAGGATTCCCAGGGTGTCATTGTTCAGATTTTTTTTTTTTTATTGTGGAAAACATTTTGGCCCACCAGCAGGGCTAGACATGTTGTAATCTCAAATAAATTTGTTTTGCAATCATGCTATGTTCTGTCCAGGCGTACTTTCGCCTCCCCCCCCCCCTTCTAAAAAAAAAAAAACGTCTTCGGTTTTTTCTTCGAGCAGATGCCAGTATCACTTTTACAGTGCACTTTCTTTAAAAGCAAAACAAACAGTAATGCACATGTGAATGTTTGAAAAAAACTTTTGCAGCGGCTGATTGACCAATATATGCAATGCTTGATGCATGCTTTGTATAAGGCCGAGAAACAGAAATTAAGTACTTTATCGGCCGGTCTTTTTTTTTTTTTATGAAGGAGGCGGGCGCTTTGGGGTGTTTTTTTTGCTTTTTTTTCCCAAGTTGGTTGATTTTCCAAGATGGCGGATGGATTCGTCAATTTTCTCAACTTTTTAGCTGATACAAAAGTGTTGTCAATAGAGGCATAACCTTTTCTCCATAGCTACAATTTGTTGGAAACAAATAAAAAGACAATATATTAAAAATATATAAGCAAATTATATTGAGAATGTATGAATCAAAAAAAAAAAGGAGGCAGCCGGGAAAAAAGGAAGTGGGCGGGGACGAGAATTTTTTTAAATTTACTTTGCCTATTCAAAAATAACTGTTACATGGTATTGTTATTGACTTTTAATGTTACTATGCATTTCTAAAAACGTACATTGTAATGTTTTCAATACATTATGTATCTAAAAAGCATGTTAATCTAAAGGCAACCCACATTAGAATTTATAACATTAGCATCATATTAGACAAAATACGTCTTAGCAGAATAATTGTGTCCCTCCCCCCCCCTTCAATTCTGCATCATCACATTAAATCAGTCTCGTCTCGTGACCCACTTTCATGCCTCATCCCTGCACCCGTATCGCTACACCTTCGTCTGACCTACTTTCTCTCCTCCAGACCGGTAACAAGAGGCGCCAGACCAATTAACGGCAAGTAACACCGGCCTTAACCCCCTTCTGCATAATTCGCTACCTCTGGCACCGCGGGCTCGCGTTCCGCGCCCATTACCACGAGACGCTGTAGGGAGGAATCTCAAGTATAGCTGGTCTAATTCTTGTCACAATCTTTTTGTTTCCTTTCTTTCCTTCAAACCTTAAGGCACGCTAACCTTAGTCCTTGACCATTTTTTTTTTTTTTGATCAGATATGATATTGGCAATCTCCACCTTTGTCAATTTTTTCCGGTAGTAGTCTGTGAGGAAACACAATGTCAGAGCGGTCTGATTGGCGACCTTGGGTCGGGGAGACCGGTGAGGGATGAGGATATGGCGATGTAATTGAACCTGGCCGTGGCATAATGTGTCATGATAGGCGGCGATGATTGGCTCGTTAATGACCAATTTCTTTTTGCCAATAACACTTTATCCTTGCCGGCTACACCTTTGAGCTCTTGAGTGGATCGTAATATTCCAGGGCTGACGATCAGTGTCATGTTTTTGGTCAGCATGGCGTCGTGTTTATTTCCCTCTACTTGTTTCACATCCATAGTCTTGTTTGGGTTAAGGTACATGGAGCAGATCACACCAAGCACTTTTTTCTTGTTCCCTTCCCTTGTTTGACCCAATTTACAATTTAACAATGTTGAGAGCGAACTTTGTAATTCCTTTTTTTCCCCCAATAATTCCCTTTGCCTTTCTCACTTTATGTCTTTTTTATTGCAATTTTTCTGTAAAGAATGCCAATTTACACAGATCCACGGGGCACACAGGGCCATGCCCCCTCCCCCCTCTCCCCCCATAATCGGTGAAATAGTCTCCTCTTACCCTTTTTTTTCACAAATTTGCAGATTCATTAAATATTGATTAAAATAAAAAAGGGGAAAAGAGCAAAAGGAAATTTTGGTTTGGGATCTGCCACTTTCTTACACACTTTGTGTTGTGGGCTGAAAGGTTACGATATACAGATAACATAACAGCCATACTTGCAGATTGATTTTGTCACTGGCAGTCAAGGCATCAGGTAAACCAATCAAACACTCTGGATGCTCTAATCACAAATTTCCCAGTCTGCGGTGTTTTTTTTAATTTCACTCTCCGCCATTCCTGTCCAGTAGAGCGCAGTCGTAGGCCGGCCCTTTTTTTTAAATTAATTGTCCCAGGTGGAGTGAGAAGTTGAGAGCAACGAAGCCCATCAAATCAAGGCTCTTTAAACCCCTTGTTAACGCGCTAATTTGAGCGTCGCAATTATCGGCAAGGGATGCCATTTACAGGCAATGATGAGGACGGTGCTGCCACTGCCCACGTCCTTTGACTCTGACGAGATAAACACCTGGCAGCAGTGACTCGGAGCATCCACGGGCATTCATCTCCACTACCCAACCTGCCCCTGTATATATGCGTTCTGCTCCCATGCTGCGCCGTGCCGTACAGTGCTGAGGTCGTGTCCTGCTGTTCGATCGCGGATCCGTCAAAAGGGGACATCAACCTACTTAACGCATTCGTTATTATTGATTCCTCCTGTTGTCTACGGCTCGCGCCCGCACTCAGACTTTCTTTTTTTATAACAGCTTTATTCCCACTCGTTCTCTCCCAATCTCTTACTTTCCCAGTGCAGATTTTACCCTCTCTCTCTCTCTCTCTTGCTCTCTGCTCAGCGACTGTCATGGGCATTTCCTGAACTCTTAGAAAAGGCAGAGAAAACAAGATGTACCGGCCAGCTGCATTTTACTTATTGAAAGGTGCACTCTGGTGCATTGGCCCATCTATTTATTTACAAGGGAGAAGAAAAGGTGAAATATTTTAGCTTTGTTTTGGTGCTTCTTAACCAGCTCATGAGGGCAATATTAGATCTTTCTGTTCGGCTGGGCAGCAAATTTTACACCAATCTTTCAGGCGATTTAGTCAGTTGACACATACTTAATTGTCTGTAACCCTTGTTAAATTGATTTTGCAGGTGGACCCACACTGTGAATATCAAGAGTTTTACTCTATTTATGGGGATTTAGAAGACAAGTATTAAGATTTCAGCCTAAAATCATAAATGGAAATCTAAGCAGTATATATACTTAGTCAAAGTTAAATCACTTTAGTCTACACTACAAGTGGTCTCACTTTAAAAAAAAAAATTAATTTAAATTTCAACTTTTTTTTGTGTAATTTTTGTTCTGTTTTGTATCGCTGTTTGTAATTCTTTGTTGAGGTCAAATAAATAATAATAATAATAGCACCCTCGTGGCGTAATGCATCGGACCTAATGCAATACCTGATTCTTGCTCTCCTTTGGTACTTAAGAGCAATTCCTATTGAGTACCCTCTATCAACACTAGATTCAGTTCCGAGCAGGTCAATGAACAGCGCCCTCATGCAGTAATGCATTGGACCCAATGCAACACCCAATGCGGTCCCTGGCACAGCTGGCCCAAGAACAGCGCCCTCATGCGGTAATGCATCGGACCTAATGCAGTGCCCGATTCCCGCTCTCCTGTGGTGCTAAACAGCAATTACCATAGAGTAGCTTCTGTCAACACTACATGCAGTTCGGAGCACAGCTGGGGTTGTACCACATCATGTATTTCTGCCAACTGATTGTTATTTTTGTTCAAGAACTTGACACACATCTGTCGCTCATCACACAGATGTTGGGGTGGGGGGCAATTTAATGGAATTGCTTAGCAGAATGGACTATCGTGCTTAGTATCAAATTTTATACTACCGCACAATGCAATAATACTTCTGTTGAGCAAAGAACTTGCTTAAAGGATATGATAAATTTTCTTCATTCCGTTATTTTCGTTTCCAGTAATAACACCACTCAAATTCAAAAGAAGAATGTTCAAAACCTAACCTGTTAAAGTTGCAGCTCAGTGGATATTTAATACATTTTTCAAGCATATCCTATGGTAAAAATGGCGGACCAGACATTGTTTGGAATCATCACTATTGGAGATGACCCCGCGTGACGTCACACTTCTACGGCCTATTGGTCTTTTGGATTCATTTGCATTTTTATGAAGACTTGTTTGTTTTGTTTGGCTGATATTCCCAAAACAACTGTTCAACAAATTCATCTCGGGAAAGAACAACCATTTTGAAAACTGATTCCTTCATTGGTAGCAACATAAGTCCCGGATTATTTCTTCTAAATATTCATAGTTTGAAGCAGGATTTAAATCATTGACATACAAGCAAAACTTATAAAGATATACAAACTGTAGCTTTTTGGGGACACCACAATAAACAAGCCACCTGTCTAGCGTGGCCATCCTGATAATTTGAGGATTGTCATTATACACGTTTGATTACCACAAGACCTGTCCATAGTGGCCACTGTGAAACGAAATCGATATCCACTCTCACCAAGTCAGGTTGGCAGTTTCCAGTTGGGCCAACTGAAATTCAATAATTCATTCATGTGTGAAAAAGTGGGACGCTCTCAACAAATTTTGGGGTTTCTTTTTCTCTTCACCATCGGTTGACTGATTACAAGGACGGGAATCGGAGCAGAAGAAAGTGAACATCTGACTGCTATTGTGGACGTATCCGGGGATGACACAACGCTGGCTCTTAAGAAGGAAATGCCGCTGAGAAGCTGTGATCGCTTAACAAAAAGAAATTGGCCGTGAACCAATCGGAAGAAATAGCCATCGGATTTAACTAAATGCCTTAGTTGGTAACCGGTCATTTCCCTGGTAAACCCTATTAAAGCTCCCGTCAAGAGAATATGCAGCCAGCAACGTTTTATATTGTCACACAACAGCACAATAAGGTTGTGAACGTCTGTTCGGTTGTCTGAAGTTGTTGTTGGTTCCAACAACCTATCTCTTGATGACAACCATCCTAACTTGGTCACAGTCCTTACCCTCTTCAGTCATTGGAACCGCATGCTTAGTAGACCTGCACTTCATCTCATCATTAGGTAGACAATTACTTTGTCCTTGGCAAGTTTCATAGCACAAAAACACTGTCAATTTAGACCCAGCTTTTTCCAAGCCTTGCAGAAACTGACCGAATTGTGTGATATATGAACAGAGCCTCATTAAGGTTATAATGGAGGAGTACTAGTACGTTCATCAGAGCCACGCTTGTTTACCTAATTGGGCGTATTTCTTGTCACGTGCTGAGGTTTTTGGCCACGCACCATTTCAGATGGCTTCGGATGGTTGATTCAAACAGCCAGAGTAGATCCTTCATACAACCGCTTTTCATTTCTAAATTTGGCACATCTTGTTTTCCAACAATGTTTTTTCTCATCATGGTTATTGCCCAAACACAAGACGAAGGCCACTCAATAGGTTTTGGGCTACAAACTAGAAAGAAACAGAGAAAACAGAAAGAAGTGTCCAGTCACATGTTGTTTTATTGTGAGAGATTGAACGTTGGAAGGGAAGTATAATTCAGGGCTAACTTGAGACGAGATGTGCTAACTTCTGACTCACTTTTTTGAGATGTGACTGTAGATTGAATCCTGTTTCTTGATTTCTTGGTTTGTTTGAGGGAGCAAAGTGCAACTGACCTGACCTGCTAATGTCACATATGTAATCCAGACGTCAGTCCCCGAGAAACAGGAATCTAGGAATGGCATTGAACATGAGGTGCTAAGCCGCGGTAGCCAGTACCTCTCACGTGTCAACGTATAATGTTCACTCTATCTCCAAAAACCTGTCACATCATCACCCCGAAAACCGACCGGCCGACCGAAAGAATTGTTCCATGTTAATCTGGGTCAGACCAAGGGAAGTGGGCTCACCGGCCCGCATCACGACGGAGGGCAACATGGGACACAAGAAGGGGGGGGGGTTAACAGTCTGTCAGAAGCCTTGTTTAAGACAGACAGGGCCTAGACATTGCAAGGCATATCATTGACACGGATCGAGCGAAACCCGAACCGGCGTGAGCCCTTTAGACCCGCTGAAATATTCATCGCACGGGGAATACCATCCGCGCTTCTCTCTCTGGTTCTACCAAACTTTAAAAAAAAGAAAAAAAAAGAAACGGAGACGAAAAATATCAGGAGTGCTGTATTAGTGGCCCAGCGCGGTCTGAAGAGCTGAGTGGAAATCGTCCTTTTAATAAATGTGGCGGGGAAGACGGTTAAAATGAACGCCCAAGGGGGGAAGTTGAAAAGCTTCAGCACAAAAAGAAAAAGGGAAGAAAAAAAACGCGGCAACGGCGGCACGTTCCTTGCCTCGTGCCCCGGCCGCCCTGCAAATCGGCCAGCGCTTTAGTCTGATATGCGCACGTTATTGATTTTGGATTGAGAAGTTGACACTGTTTTGGGAGTTGTCTTTCGCAACTGTCTGGACAGGAAGCCCTCTGCTGAAACAGCCCGCCCTCGATATTTAAAAAAAGAATTAGAAGGGACAAAAAACCAACACGTTAAAAATAAAAAGAAGGTTGTACTCTGTACATTTACGACGGTTTTCCTTTATTTTCTTTCCCCTGTGGCATTTCTTTGCCGCGGAGGATTTTTTTGTGACGTGAACGGAAACGATGACTTGACACACAGAGAGGGCAATGAATGGCATTTCCTTGACTCAACTTTTTTTTTTCTTAGATATTATGAGTTATTTATAAATGATGTCTTCATGATCAGCGTCTCTATGATGCCCCCTGTGTATGATTGGGCATTCATCAAGTTACAATGAACAGCATGTTCTTGACAACACAATTGCCATAGTTTACATGTTGAGTGTTTTATTTTGTCTATCCGGCCGTGGAGTTCATTACCATAATTAGACAGAATTCAAACAAATGCATAATCAAAATCAGGCTAAGAAATCAACTGGTCAAGTTCAGTCGGAGTTTAAGGTTAAAAATGCATTCAGAATACATTCGATGACACTAAGCCTCAGTGTGGCCGAATATTGTTTCAAGTTCAAACATTCATTCACATGTACAATTTTGATGTCATTAAATGGATAATAAAAACGAAATAAAAACGATTGTAAATTATTTCGTAAAGTATCCGTTGTACGTAGAAACAGGTGTTTTAATTTCCTTTCCTTTTTTTGCTGTCAGAAAACGTCACAGCGATTCCTTCTGACAAACCTCGCAGCAACCTGTAGACCATTGAACCTTCCACGTCAAGTCACAAACACTACCCTCACTTTCATCATCGCCTACCCAGAGAGCTTAAAAACAAGAAGGAAAAATATTCATTTATTCCGACATTTCAGTCGTTAATTCATCGGTTTGGGTAATGGAGGAATGAGCTGAAACGTCCACTTTGCATGCTAACCAGGAGATAGGGTTACCCAGGATGTTATCAAACCTACTGCAGGGTCCTGGAATCCTAGACTGAAATGAGCCTGTCAGGGAAAGGAAAAGTGCTAGTACCAAGTATTTATGCTGGACCTAAAGTTACAGCAGCTATGTCCTCAGATTTGTTGAATTTCAAAGATCATAGTAGCGCGACTTTGTTACATTACAGGGCAACTGATATGAAAAGCTAGAAAAATCACTCAAAAATTAAGAAGATTTTGTTGTGTTTTGACTCGTTCTGGACTAGAACATAGTTTTAAGTGTAAAAGCAAATGTTGGCATTACATGTTGACGGAGCCAATTAACCATGATATCTGACTAATAACTCAGAGATATGATTTTAATACTCCTACCCGTAGTCTGTAATCTCCTTAACCATTACCAGATGACGGATATATTCATGTAAGGTTTGGTTTATTCACTGAGCTCCTAAAATACTACAAAATAATTGTCTGCTTTGTAATAATGTCTGTGAAGCTGCATTGCCCAGAACTGAAATACACGCGCAGAGACGCACTTTTTTCCAGCTCCATGGCTCTATTTTTTGGGCCTTTATTTTGTGACTTGGATGCCAAAGTAGACATTACACGCCGAAGCAGACATGTTCAAGTTTCATTGAGGTTTTGAAGTGTGGTTTTTGTGGTTTGTGTGGTTTTCATTTTTTGGTTCTTCCAACTCTTTCCAATTTTCGTCTGGAACTATTCAGACATGTAGACTTTGTAACCACATAATACATGTAGGGGGGGGGGGTACCGGTAGTTGTTGAAAAGGTTGGCAAAGAATGGAACAATATCACTACCAGCAGCGTTTTTGATTTTGCAGTTACCATTCAGAAAGTGACACCAAAGTATCTTCCTTCTTCGATATTTAGTCAAAATTCAACGGATTTTTGTGCATCCTCATCCCCAACAGTGATTTAAAAACAGGGTTACAACACTTTGTCTAATTTCACATGTAATTTGAACAAAGAAAATGACTGCCGTAGGATTTTAACCTTGGACCTCTAGATTATTGCTCTGGTGCTCTACCAACTGAGCTACCCAGCCCTGTGTGGGCGGTTCTCCATTTTGTCAATGTCTTTGTTCAAGGTGTGCTAGTCAGAAGCCATAAACCTGTGTGTGCCACGTAGCCATGAATCACGCCCAAAGTCACGATGCTTGCAACATTAGTAATGCAGCAAACCTGAGAAAATAGCAAACGGGGTTCACTCAGATTCTTGTTTACTGAGCAGTTTTTGTATTGTTTATTCAATTTGCACAAAATCATCTTCACTTCCTCGCGTCCCCGAACCGGAACGTCCTAAAAATGTTCTCACCAACACAAGCTTATAATGATAAAAATATCAAATTCCCATCTCATGGGGTCGCGCATTGTTCGTCCCTTGCGCATTACCCCTGCAAGTTTTTCCACAAAAAAAGGGCAGACCTGCTAATGTGAGTTTTGAAATAAAGAGGACTACCGAGGGACTATCGCAATCTGATTGGATGAACCTCTGGGAGGCAGGGGCAGTCTGTAACTTTCCCCTACCCTGGGAGGACGATAAACGCTACAGTTTGCAGACAAGTTGAACCCGGGGGAGGCCACTGGCCTCGCAAACACTGAACCTGCTATTAGCCATTCCGCGCAGGACACCCAGCGCTTGTTTTTCTGTCCGGCTTCCGCGCTGACTCAAGGGCCTAGACAACTTTGCATCTTTAATGCGGCTCTTAGTCGTGTTTTCTTATGGCCTGCCGGCCGCATCGATGTCTTCTTTCTCCCAAGGCTTTTAGTCCCTGAGTTTTTGAATTAGCCCCCGAACAAAATCAAAATGCCAATTTTTTTTTTACGGGTATTTTTCAACCCCCTCCTTAACCGATGAGTCAGATTGTACGTGAATAAACATAGCGATTTCTTTTTTCCGTGTCCAAACTTTTTCCATCTCTTTCCAAAACTTTTTCCATCTTTTTTTCTCTCTCCGATAACCAAGTATGATTTGCTCTGAGCAAACAGTTTATATACTGACAAGTCAAATTTGAACCTCTGTAAAAAGTAAACAGTACGAGTTGATGTGTCGGTAACACTGGTGCGTCATTCACTGTATTCTTTCACAGCTTTTCAAAACGAAACAAAAAGAGCAAGAATTGCACAGCTCTGGCTGTCAAGCCCTGAGCCATTTTGGCAAGAACAAACTGTGTAAAAAGAAGACTAATATTATTCTGTCAATATTACGACTGGCTTTTTTTTTTATATGTTTGTAATACTTGTTAAAATAAACAGTTCTTGTTGAAAATGCTGGAAGGTTTGTCAAAGTGAGAATGTGTTCTGGGGTCTAATACAGAATGTGAATCAAAATCACAATCAAAAAGCTAAACAAAAAATGGCTAGAATTAGCTATGATTGACAAACTTCTTAATTAATCCTAAAATAATTGTAGACCAGGAAACAAGTGTAACATTTTAAGGCAATGTTTGAACAAATTTACTTCTAAAAAGTGCCCGGAAAAAGAAATTGTTCAGACAAAAACGAACCTGATATTTTAAAGACATGTTGAACAATTGGATTGTTTCATCAGTTGTACAAATGTCATTCATTTATTGATGGACTTGTTATTTGGCAACAAAATCTGCCTTCCCCTCCAGGCAGTCAATCACTAGCAAACAGGACAAACATACACTCTTTTAATGAAAAGTAAGCCAATATTATCGAAGCTGATAGTCCTACAATGTAGCTCTGTCAGTAATCAAGTAAGAATAGAAGTTGGAATAAACGTTTAGTTCCCTGACTGCCACAAGATGTAGACTTGATACCTTTTGTATTTACCGTCAGCATCCGTTCACATTTGATGAATACCGGTAGGCATGACCTCCATTTTCCTTTCTCCAACAAAAAAATCCCCCCCCCCAAAAAAAAATCATTATTTTTTCTCTTTTTTTCCGGACATTTTGTTTTTAAAAACAAAATTAAATAAACTTGTTCAACCCAACCTGAATCTTTCTGAAATTTTAGAAAGTGATTTACCCTCAAAATCTTGCTCTGTAACAGTGAACCAGGTTTCCAAGACACATGTACCGTAGACTTTGCATACCATCAGTTTGATAATTTTCGCCCTTGTGGGAAGTTGCTTTGTTCTTGTGAATGATTCACCCACTGTTAAAAAATTCACGCAATGTACCAGTGCTCATATGCAGGGGTTGCTGTTTTTGGTGTCCGGGGGCTTGTCGGGGGTAAAAGTTTCACGTTCGATTCTCCAGAGAAAGTACCTCGCTCGCCCATCAACAACATTGTGCATTCATCCCGCGTCCTGCACGCAACCCCGGCCCCACATCAGTATTAAAATGTGTAAAGTGATCTGCCGCGGGGGTCGTTGCAACTGGCGAGATGGCGTTAATTCTGCCCCTACTCAGCTTCACGTGCCAAGAAAACCACCACATCTCTAGTCTGTCTTTCTTCTTCGCCAGAACCAAAACACTCGTCAGTTTTTTCCAAAAAAAAAAAAAAAAACCTTCCCTTTTTTTTTATTCACCTGAGCTGCGGCGGTTATTTCAGAACCACAAGTGCTCCAGATATACACACTCTTGCAGGCTTCATAACCGGTTCGTACAATCGCAGACTTTTTCCCCCCCTTTTTCCCCTCCGCGGTCCGTGTTCAGCATTAAACACTTTTATTCACCCCTTGTCTTTCTAATGTAGCGGTGTCTGACTCGGCCCAGGCCCTTAATTAGAATACTCGCCAGACGATAACCACTCGGCCTGCGTGCATTGCTATTCCCCGCGACTCATCATTACGCGCTGAGTGATAGAATAATCGTATATTGCCTGGTTTGTGAGACTTTCATGAGTCATGAATGTTTCTTGTGTCTCCGTGGAGTGGCCTCATTTTCAACTACAAGTCTTTTCAGACAGGGAAAAAATTTCATCGGGGTTCAACGTGGGACTTTTTTTTTCTTCTTACAGTAACCTTTGTGTGAATGGAAGTGTCATTTCTTGTTATCTGTAGTTTGTCTCAATTACGATTACTGCACATTAGGACGTACAGAGATGCTTTTGACAACTGCAGAGTTGGTCTTGATATTGCTATGTTTTTAGTTACTAAACCCACAGTGTTACATTTTGTTTCAGTTATTTACAATTGCTATAAAACATTTTACTGCCATGAAAAAAAATCTGTTAGTGTCACTCCCTGAGAAACTTCCTAAAGAAAGTGATAAGATAAACTAATCTGAAATGTTTCCTGCACATTCAATTTGTTATTGTTTAGAAATCTGCTTCAGGTAATCATTAATTCCACTTTGATACTTATTCTTCAGTTCTTTCTAATTTGTTCACACACATTTGTACCTGTACATTCACTTTTTTGTTCAAAAATTTATTTGCAATACATGTACATTGTACCTGAACATTTGCCACAAAAGATCCCAAAATTAATCACTAGGATTAAAACAAACCCTTATTTCAACAAAACTGTAAGCTTATAACAACCCTCCACGAGTTTGACAACAATAGATCATCAGATGTCACAAACGGTCAGCGAATTTTTTTTTTTAAGGGGTGGGGATATTATTCTGGAAATACATTGTTCAAGTCACACTTCTGGGAGAGTCCTTTCTTTTTAGAGTCTCACTTCGAGGACCTTGTCAAGAAATCCTTTGACCTGAAGAGGTTCCCGAGTTGAGATCATTGATGTATCACGTTGACGCTGCTGTGATGCTGCTACTGTAATTACTTCACCACTCCAACAAGCATGAATATCCCCCACCCCCTCTCATCCCAACTTTGTCGTGCCGGTGTCGTGCCGTAGATTTCCCCCCGACCCCTCGCGATGAATCAGTGTTAATTTGCCGGAGCGGGGCCCGATCACACGGCTGTTTGGTCTTTGTCAGGCTCTGCTTCGGTCACTGTCGATGTCATACGGATTGTGTGTTACCGTGGTAATCAACTGGGGCATCCCCAAAAAAATAATTTAAAAAGTGAAGTGAAATTAGTTCAAAAATTGAAATTGACAGCAAGTGCAGTGGTAAATAATAAATACACTGAAAGATGTGTGGTTCTCTCCACCCACTGGTGACTTTGAGCAAATTCTTTATAGATAAATATGTGAATAATATGTGACTTGTAGCTTGTGGTTTTTGATTTTAGGTTTGTTGTTTTTCTTGGTTTTTTTGGGGGGGGGTTCTTTCTTTTTTTAGCTTTTTTTATATATTGAATGATAGTGTCCATTGAATGAAAATGTCATTATTTACAGTGTATCACTAGAAACTAAGGAGTGATGTCTATGGGCTCAGTGCGCCAACAAGAGAGGGCATTTGTAAAAACACTTTCAAGAGCCTTGTGAACCCGACACCCTGCATGAGCGTACAGGTTCATGCATGTATAGCGCAACGTACGCACAAATACGCATAACTTATTTTATTCTGAATGTGCACAAAGCCATCACGTCTTGAGTCAGTGTCAGGCGTCGTCAGCAATATGTTGGAATGTCTCTCCCAGTGGTCTCCCCCAACTCTCCCTTTTCTTACCGTCGAGGGGGTACTTGTGCATTGAGCCCATAATGGCAGTTTTGAAACAATTACATGTACGTGTAAGAATTGAATGACAATTCCAATGAGCGAAGGTAATAGGGACAGGAACATTTTTTACCCTAAATTTATAAAATGGTGGATGTATTGCCATCATCTAAGAAAATGGTTTGAGGAGTCCTCCCCCCCCCCCTGTAAAAAGGAAAAAGATATTCATATTTTAGTCCTCTCGGCTGCAATCCTCGGGTTTCCCACTTTTTCACTTTGACAACTTCCTCCCGCGACCTTTTTTTCAGGGAATAAAGCATCGCTTGTTAGCATCTGAAAATAAGGAGGAAAGACAAGCAAGCACTAGGGAGGGATAGATTTACAAGACTTCATCCCCTTTGAGATTTATCGGCCATGTCTACTCTCTCAGAAAGATAGAGTCGTGTCTTGATCTTCCTCGAATGGTGTATCTCTTCAGGTTTTGGGATTTTGCAGATTAACATCTTCCCGACACAAAAATGCCATCATACATAATTTCAGTTTCTTGATATACATGTATTTCTCTGCCACGCCCAAGCTGCTGATGACAGAAAATTGTTTGTTCGTAAATAATATGTGTTAAGCAATAATGAGCCAAGTACCAGTCCCAAGCAGTATAAATTGCATGACACTTTGGCTGGTAACCCGCTTTTGCTCCTTCTCATGGCACAATCCTGAAGTCAGCATTCAGGACATGATTCTCATTCAGCCGATTGCACTACGTGATGCCACACAATGAACTGACGAATAATAGCAGCTACATGTCAACATATGCATGCACCCATTCACAGATTCGCCCAATTACAAACCAACTGCAAACGGAAATTTCCAAAAGTGTGTCACCTGACACATCTTTGGAAATGACAGTCTTTGATTGTTTTCTTCAAAATGACAGCATGCCAGAAGGAATAATTTCACAGGGAGTTTAGTGTCATTACTATCTTTAAACCAAGTAAGCTTTTTAACAATAATTTGGTCGGTTACTTTTTGGATAGCTGCAAATGGTCCACTCTACCTTTGATAAGTTATAGCGTAATAGAGCAAAGCAAACATGCTGATCAACTTTAAACTCACTTTTCATGAAATGAGGTAAAAGTAAAAAAGGTTGTATTCACATCAATCTCAAGCTGAAATCAGAAATCTGGTCATTGAGGAATGTCTCAGTTCATTGGAGTATCTTAATACTTGAATTGATACCGAATGACTCATAATTGGCTGGTGATGACATTATAACTACTCTGTCAGATAATGTCGATAACATTAATTGGGTATAATATGCACTCATTGACAACTACCATTTCCTCATAAGTTTTAAACTCCCAACCAATGTCATTTGAAACTGGATGTCTGATATATTGAGCTTTCCTCTTTGTTATCGGAGATGAGAGATTAATATTACAGAAAAACACACTCAATATTTGCCCTCGTCCGATAGAGTTGTTTTTTATAGAACCAGTTGGGTCCTCGACACTATAAAATGCAGTACGTCTCCCGCAAAGTTTCCTCACAGTTGGTGGCAGTGCGACGAAATTCCCGTCCCAAAACTCAGCCAGCTCCAAAACCCAGAAACCCCTAACCAGATTAATTCGGAAGTATTTGGCCCTCTTTTCTGGGTCAAATGATCTCTGATTTTTCTTCCATGTTTCATGTTTCCAGCAGTCTCTCGCTCCGCGGGCGATATTTTTTACACTTTTTGTTTGTGTACCTGAGGAGAACGTTAGTAAGAAGACATCCAATCTGCCCCAAAGCATGTTTAATACGCGACCTAGAAAATCTAGGGGGGAAAGTCTTAGAACTTGTCAAGTTTTAACCTTGAAAGGCCTTGCAAAAGTACTTCAACACTGGCCAAATTCATAGAGCAAAATAAGACTCAGAGGTGAAATTTGTCGGGAGTTTTTGTCAGGATTTATCCTCTTTTCATGATTTTTAAAGAATCGCTGTTGAAATCTGGAATGCCTGAGGTTTTACTCTACAGGGTTTTTTTTACCTACCAAAGTTTATGAAATGGGTATTTTAAGGGATGCCTTTCGATGTACCGGTACATGTACCGGTACCATTCACCCTACGTTGCTTTTGGGCACTCAGCAAACCCTCAAACCCTCTGCCGACTATTTCTTGGACTTTTCATTTTCCCTCGATCTCACCCCTTGCAAACTTGATGAATGTAAAAGGGACCAATAAGTGGAAAGGAATTACACAACACTGTTTCTCAAAAGTTATTCTTAGAATAAATTGAGATGACATACAATTTTGGGCTGTGGGAACAGATCCTAAAACATAGAGCAAGCGTAACAGCCGATATGTGCATCAAAGTTCCATCCCGATCACCTGACCAGGATTGACCAATCAGCAATCAGTAGATACCAGTAGTCCGTGCCCCCAGGCAGTCTGGCACAGGCATTGATAAGGTCAAGGAAACTTGGCCGTATAGGGCAAGTCGGGTCACACATGGGCGTAATTTCATAAATTCGCGGCCCGCGTTTAAAAAAAAATCAGCTCGGTAGAAGAATTTATTTCACTGGACCAGATGAATTTAACAGCAGATTGTATGCCTCTTTTGGGAAAACTGTTCAACAAGGTCAGATTCCAGATTCTGTAGTTATCCACTCTGTGAAGATGAAATTGATTGATAAAAAAAGTCCTGAATTAATATAAATTTTGTGGCGATCAAAAGGTTAAAGGTTATTGTGTGTTGATTTGGATCCTAAAATCTGCTGTTCATGTGCTCTGTGACATCTTAATTCTTTTAGAACTGTCAGGCAATCTTCTTTTGGTTCTCAACTTGATTAAAATGTTGTCAACTGAAGAAATTCACCTTTTTTTTGGTAAATATATGAGGAGACTGCTGATAACTAATACTTTACAAGTACCATCATGTTATTAAGTACAAATACTGTAAGCACTGGCAATCAATAGTATTCTCATAAAACAAAATATCCGTTATAAAAATATCCAGTATAGGTTTGTTTTCAGCTTTGTATTTATGGTCCTCATAGTTTGTGGATGTTTTGGGGATACATTTGTAGCACATTGTCCCTTCAGCATATTCAATTCAGTCATTATCTTCATGTCAACAAGTGAACTTCTCAGTATCAAACTCACAGTAGATTCCAATGTCAGTGCCCCTGTGCCGCTCATTCGATTTTGAAAAACGTAAAACCAAATTGTGAAATCGGGCATAGAAGCATACACATATATCCCTGGCCTGTTCAGCTCAGGTCAAGTACATTGTATGCTTGCTGTCACGTTAAACCACTGAGATCTGGTCAATACACCCAGAGCAGTCCAACAAATTACTGTACTCTGAGCAAAATCTTGACATTTTGAAACAGTAGCAATCCTATTCAAACCTTCCATCACTTTCTACAAGACCCCTCGGGCATCTGGTGCTTACAGCTCATGGTTTTGTTCGGCATTGCAGACCTAAGGGTGTATTAGAAGTCCCACACCGGGGGAAAAAAGGGAAAGTGATCCAGAAATGAGAATATGGTCTTCAATTTTGATTCATTTGGATGGCGAGTTGGTTGCCCGGGGCAACGGCTAGCCGAGGTGGTTGACCTGACCCCACTTTTATGCTGCCATGGCAACTGGTTAATTTGCATATGAGGTCAGTTTGTCTAGACACGGTACTGATGGCTGAAAGAACCACAAAGTTTACAGTAAAAAATCACAGTCGCTTGTCGTGAAGAACAAATGTTGCTTGTCAAAAATTTCCCAATTGAATATTTTCTTAATGAAAACTTCCTGTTTAAAACTGATCTCTGAAAACTTTTTGTGTACCAGCAGATTCAAAGCTACAATTATTTTCCTAATTTTGTTAAATTTAAACTGAAAATCATTGAGATTGTTCCTTGCTTAATGACATTTGCTAAGGGGAAACCAGTTGCTTGGTCAATTCTGTGCTCATAGGATTTATTTATTTTTGTCTCAATGTTGTGTGACTTTACCAGTAGTTTGTCTAAGTTTCACTTACATGTAAGCCCATAATTTGAATGCATGCAGATAGCCAATTGACAAAAAAAAACAGACTTACATTGTAGGCTGGGGATACCGGTGGTCTCCATTTCAAAATAATGTCTTAAAAAAAGACTACCAAAAATACTAGTGTTTGCATGATAACTGTGTATGATAGTGATACACTTGTACACGTCTGTGAAATATTTCCATGTACATCTATAATTTGTTTCTTCAAAAACATATTGGGAATCTGTTTCATTCTCCCAAACTAAACAGCATTAAGAATTGAAGAGGTAACATGAAAATGTTGACATTTCAGTTTTCATGCTTGAAGGGTTTTTACACACTGGCAACGCCCATTTCTTTGGGATTTCTTTTGCCCCTGAATTCCTAAACATTGGCTTTCGCGTTTGCCTGTTTCTTTCCCCTTGATCATGCATGGCAGAGTACGATCAAAAGCATACACGAGTTTAGGATTTTTCATTCATTCAATTCAGATCGTGCATGACAAGGAATAGATTTGGTGGAAATGTTTTTTCCCCCTTTTTGTAAAAGAAATGTTACAGGGGTAGAGGTCCTGCCATTTTCGTTTGGTTGTACCCAGGTACTGGGGTACTAAACTTTGTTATTAAAGGTCTAGTGGTGTGTTAAAAAAAATAGACCAACAGAAGTTGAGTTTGGGGATTATATTTTTTTACGGGGGATTGCAAAAAGTAAGCCAGCATTTGACAAAGTGCAACAGACGGTGTACATTGTAAGTCAGAGATTTCTACCTGCTGAGGTATTCACGCATTACAATGTTGATTTGATTTCCTGATTTGTAACTAGACCAGAAAGTGTCGCACTCTGCACATTTCCACTGACTGGTGTGAAAAAAAGGGCAAGTGTTTTTTGTAGGGGGAAAAATGAAACGCTGCTTGCTTTATTTTTTTTTCAGTTATTTTATTTTCTCACTTCACCGAGCTCATGCATGCTTTCTTCTTTTTTTTCTCCCCCCCCCCTCCTGTTTTCCTCTTTCTCTCTGTATTTCTCTCTCCTTCTGTACTATTGTCTGTGCTGCCCACAGGAACCCCTCTGGACAAAAAAACCCTGGTAGTCAAAACGTCCAACAGCTCCCAGATTCAGCCAAGTCCGAGGACAATAGAAAAGAACACACAGCCAGCTTCAGACAGTGCTCTCTCCCTCTAGTAGTGCACAGCCACCCACACAACACCCGCTTCGCTCTGCACACTGCTACTACATTTTTGTAATCTACCGCAACTGCCAAGCAAGCTCTGCCTGCCTTGCCTAGCCTTGCCTCGCTCCATCCTGCCTGCCGTGGTTTTCTGCCTGCCGGACTTACAGGCTGCCGCTCAAGTTTTGTGGATAGTCACACTGCCCAAGTCCGTCCCCGAGTCGATTTGCCTGTCGGCGTGGCAACACACAACTGGGTTTCCTGCCACATGAGGCCCCACTGCCAGCCCAGATTTGTCAGCTCGTGACCCCTGACCTTACCGGATTTTGGTGCACCTCCCGAGGCTTCCAGAAAGGAGAACTGAAAATTGAAAAAAAAAAAAAGACTTTAGAAACCTGGCCCGCTGTTGTCACCCCTGACTCTCTCTCTGCCTGGCTGGGGCTGTATACAGCTGATGTCGGCACTGCCTAGCTGTGTATGTACGTGCGGTACACCTCCGCCCGGTGGTTCGCCACATTGTTGCCAGACTGTTATTGCTCATTGAGATATTCACAGAACTTCACTCACAGACAACAACAACAAGCCCAGCCGACGTTGACCCACGACCCCTAAGGAGTTTTTCGACCCAGCCTGTACCTTCAAATCAACATAACACAACTCCCTACTTTTTTCTAAAAAAATTTTTTTTTTTGGACGGAAAGGAGGATCGGAGTACACAGTGAGAGACCACGTGAGTTTGACTGAGTGCCAGCGAACCCTGCTCCCTAGGAATTCAGCCGCTTGCTTCCCCGCTATAGGAGCCTGATCAGGGGGACCCCGGTGTTGCTCGGGACTTTGTGGCGGTTCCCTTAGCCACATCATTATGGCCATAGTAAGAGACACGCAGTGGCTTACGCTTGAGGCCTGCCGTGAGTTCCAGCGCGGCGCGTGCAAGAGATCGGACAACGAGTGCAAGTACGCGCACCCAGCCAAGTCAGTCGTGGTGGAGAACGGACGAGTCACAGCCTGCTTTGATTCCCTCAAGGTTAGTTACCTTTTTAATTGTTCCTCCCTTCATTTCTTCTTCTTGTTCCTCACATCACATCCAACCTCTGTTCTCCCCGTGTGGCCTCCAACCGAACTAAGTGATTAATAAGAATTAGTCCCTCCGCCGATCGACGTTTATCAAACCCAACAAATACATTCATCCATATTTGTTTACATTGTTTTCATGGTTGTCAAAGTGGCACTCTTTCCCAATTGGCTCCCACCATAATTTGGTAACCACCCGGCATTTATTAGAAATATTAGTCCACAACCCTTTTGTTTTGACATGATATTTTTCTTTGTTTAATATTTGACAGGTTTTCTGAAATCAATTCTCAGACATGAATTGCTTTTGAGAAAGCTAATATTAATTTTCCACTTGCAACTTATGGGACGGAGTGTCCATTTCATGTCAATTTATTTATTCAATTGATAGTTATTTATTTGACCTTTTCAATATTTTGTCTTCACTTCTGTTGAACCCTGCTCTTGAATGGAACTGAAAAACTACCTTTCAAAATGGAACCAACTTTAATTACTAAAGTACAAACACGAATGTGAGCATGCACTTTGTTTACCTGAAAACAGTGATTGTTTGCACTTTTTTGGACTATTCTTCAGTGCTCAACCATATTTCATTAAAAAAAATTTAACTTAGTTTTTGAACCAAATCTGCTTTTAAATTACCACGTGTCATTTTCATTCATTATCATGTCTTTGAATGGAAGCCTACTTACACTGAAACTGCAAAAGCTGCCGGGTTCGGATACCTTTTCTTGATCCAGAAATTTAATGAACATCTTTCATACTCTGAGAAAGAACATAGGTATCTTATCTTTTCTTATAGTGACCCAAAGTCTGTCTTAAAAAAACCCAAGCTAATTTAATCCATTCATTTGCATGTGCACCCCTCACCCCAAAAAAGCGCCAATGTTCTGTGACAAAGAACATGGGCAACAAAGAATGATAACTCCACTCGGTCACAGAATGACATTCAGTGCCTCTTTTTGTAGGCCGAGAACCGCATGATGTGTTCAGTCAACTTGAAGATAATTTCTCAATCTTGTTCATACATGTACATAACCAGCTCATATCTTCAGATTTGATTTACTTTCATGTAATTGTTTTCATTTCAAGTTATATTGTCTTGTCTTTTCGATGCATGTTTTTGGCATTTATTTTGATAAAGTGAAAGGCCCTCAAGTATGCAAGTATTTGTTTTATTTCATTAATCATTGTTTGGCCCTCTAGCACAAAAACCAGTCACTTGGACCAATTTTTGAAAACTGGGAATTTTGGCTCTTTGGAAGGACATTGAATAAGCTGTCCAATGGGAGTCGGACACAATCTGACGGAGTTACAGATACCGGGTATTTTCAATTCCCGATTTTCGGGCCTCTAAAAGTTTTTAAAAGTCAAGAAATTTGTGGATAAAGTTTTCCAAATAAACCCCTAAGGAAATTTGCAAATTAATTTCATTGAAAGTGAAATATATTCATTATTTTAGCTTCTAACGCCTAAATCTAAAATTGATAGTTTTTGCCAGCAACACAGTGTATTATTGGCTGTATCTGAAAATACTGCCATGCGACTTCCGACTGATTTTGTGATGGAGGGTCATATTTCGTAGACGGGGAACAGATCAGCTTTTTTATTTCATGACAATTGGTAGACATAAATGATGACGACATCAGAAGATTCAATGACCAGAACTCCCTCATCTTGTCAGAAAATTAATCTTCAAATTATTTTCGCCAATTACACATTGGTTTTGTTGGGTTCATCCTGTTTCCTTTTGAAAGACTTTCCTGCGTGGCATTATTGAGATGTTAGCCATCAGAATTATTTATTGTGCACTCTTGTTTTTCTGAAAGGAAGTCTTCATTTTCACAGTGCCATTTCAATTTAAAAAAAAATCAGAAAATGTAAGATATAAGCCGTAGTCTGATGGAGTACATGTAATCAAATAACTACAATGTGATGCACAATTTTGCACCACTCAGTTTTGCCGGGTGAAGCAGGTGATTTTGTGAGCCAAGATTTGCTGTTTGAAAAGCCGCAGTCCTTCTTGTCGACCCAGTATATAACATGATCGCTTACAGGTGTTAGTTACATGTACATGTAGTAAGTGGCATTTCATGAAATTTATTGAAGGAGAGATACATTAAGCAGACTGCAAAATGTAAATAATTGCCCTAAAAAGCAGTACATGTTCGGGTCGTCATTTTTGTGAGAAAAATTAAACAAAATTTCAAACTTTCTGATATAACAATGTACATGTAGGTCTTTTCAACTGGTAAGTCTGTTTCAATTTGTGTTTTTAAGTATGTGAGAGTTGATTTCATACTGTTAAAGTTTCTTCCATCCAAATCTGCCATATCACACGGCTTTAGTTTTATAAAAGGAAAATGCTACTTGATTGAAAGGACCCGAAAAGTTAGTTTTGGTGTTTGGTGCTTAAAACCATTACAGTCGCTGTAACTTTCCGTCTTGTTCGAATCACAGCTTTATACGATGCAAAACAGTTGAACACACCTTAAAGAAAAGTTACATGGATTACAAAGTTGGCATTGAAACAAAAATTGATTGAATTGGTGACACAGTTTTGAAAAACTTAGAAATAATATATTACCAGGAATGCCTAACTGTCATCCCTCCAAAAAGAGGGTGATTTCTGTTCAAAGATTGACAGCAGTTTATTACAGCCAACTTACAGACGCTTCAAACAGGGATTTTTTCAATCTATAAATTTTGATTCAACACGTTCCGGTAAATCCCTAATTGCAAAATACTGTTTGACAGGCAGTTAATCTTTGGGACAACATTTTTTTGCCAAGAGCAAAACAGCTATAACCATCCACAGACTTTTTTTTTTTTTTTTTTTAAATCTTGATGGTATAAAAATGGACAGCACAATATATCTTGCCGGATCCTATTAAGTTTCAGGTTTTATTATTTTTTCTCCTGAACCCCAAGGCCTACCAAGTTGTTAGGTGCAGCACAAAGTTTGTGCGCTAATGGTCGCAGGGGAGCGCCGCTCCATTCAGACAGAGCGACAATGTCCTTTTGTGAGACTGCGCTAGACTTTAACCCACCTTTTGTGCCTGGCTACGTTTTTTTTATCCCCCAACAAACTTGGCAAGGTTGGTGGGCGCATAAAGCAGCCCTTGTCAGATTATATTTTTGAGAGATGATAACTTGCTCAAGGATACGTAGTCTGGTCTGAATACCGACCGCCAAACAACCATAGCTTTGGACCGGCTGTCGCTTGTAACTCCTGACGGCAATTGTGCCGGCGAGATCGCTGCACTCAGTGTTCGCATTTGCCCCCTCGTGGTGGTAGAAACAGCAAACAAGACATACCTGTATACACAAATCCGTTGGACTTTATCCGAGTTCAGCCTTTTTGCCGTTCGGGTACGTGTGTACGTGCAGCCTGGTGCCGTGGTAAATACAAGTGAGTAAATAGGGGAGACATACTAGACTAGACAGAGTAGAAAAACAAAACAACGATCCTTCGTGGAACGTTTACTCAACTCAATGTTAGTGTGTACAGTACATGTAACATGACGCTGGCTACTAAATAGGGTAAGAATGCAGATTGAATATTTTACATGTATTCAATACTAAACACCAACCTATCCACATGAGCTGATAAAATTATAAGTTCAAATGTTCATACATGTACCAGTGTCTTTTACGACGGCAAATTCATTGTCTGGCATATGTAGTTGTAATTATTACGTCCCAGCAGTGACAAATGTTCTAGACATAGAAAAAAAACACAGCATCCATCTGTTTCTTTCTTTAATCACATTCCCCTCTTTTCCCCCCCCCCCCCTTTTTTTTTTCTTGGGGTGGGGTGTTACTCGTGATGTCTTACGCAAGTCCCAATAAATATATTTAGAAATGTTCCCAATTCATTCGACAGCTGCACATATGTATTTGAACCGACCGGGTCGAACCATAAATAATTTGTCAGTAATGTAGCAGCCAGATGATCAGTTTTTCGTAGAAGTCCTATGCTGTAGGGAGTTCACCATAGCCGTCAACAGACAGGAAGTTTGGGTCAAAGGTCACGTATATATTCTAGATTTAATGGTTATAATTACAGTTTTCTCTTCATTCTAATGAGATTTAGTTGTTTGTGATTACATTCAATAATTCAAATATTTCCATTCATGCATTTTTTTAAAAGCAATTAGACCCTAATTTTCCAGTAGAATCTATTTTGACGGTACCTTTAAACCAAAAGCCTGACCTTTTGTCTAAAAAAAAAGTGTTCCTTCTTTAGTGTGACTCTTTCCTGCGCGTATCATTCCCGTCTGTCGTTCAGCTGTAAACAGTAGGTTGAATTTTTGTCTGAAACTCAATGCACGTTGCACTATGTTGCTGTGTACATGCATGTATATATATGTCAATCGTTTGTATGTATCTGGGTTAATAGGTCTGGGTAAATGCCGGTACGTGCACTTCACTTCCCATCCAGATTGTTTCTACATTTTTTTTTAATCATTCACTTCGTAACAAAATGACGTCCCGAGTTTAATGATTGATTGAAGTATTACCGTCCTGGATAAAAAAGAAAATGAGAAAAATTGATTTGAAATAACAAAATGAAACGCTGCGTTCTCTCAGACAAGGAATGATTTCAAAACACATTTGGAACATTATTGGGGCCATTGGCCATGAAGCAAACCCCCCCCCTCCTTTTGAGAAAATCAGGCCAACATGAAGTCTCCACAAAAGAGAACGGAGTCTGAATCAACAACCGTGGCTTACTTGCATCTCTCATCGCCCACATTCTGAAGAAATAACCTCTGCCAATTGCATGATAAACTTCTAGTTTCTTTCTTCCCTTCTTCTTCTTTTTTCCCTTTTTTTTTCCGGGGGGGGGGGGGGGAGGGGAGCACCCTTCCTTAATGGATTTCCCCCCAACTGGTTTTTGGGACGTAGGAATTTTGGAACAACCGGTGCCAATATTGACGACCGTGATGAAGTCTGCAGCGGAAATTGTTGACATGTAATTAGAGATCTCTGTGACATTTGGAGTCTGGCATAATTGTGGTCTTTACTTGGGCCTAGTTTTAATAGTCGGTCTTGACTCCTCAGGGTTGGTGTCATGTTTGTCTGTCTGGGGGGGAGGGAGGGGGAGGGGGAGTTCAAGGAATCTTGGTCATGATTACAGCGCTATTAATGTCCACCAATAATATTTGTGGTATCTGGGATGATGCCACTCTACATGTTTGCTCTGGAATGTACATGCAGAAGACTTTGAATGATCAGTTGGAATAATGTCAACTGTGGCGGCGCAACTCACCAGACCGGAAAATGCCGATCTCTGAAATATAGATGTGAGGATTTCTGTTGCTAAAAGTTGTTGGAAATGTAGAAGCAATGTTCTAATGTCAGTTGTGTACATGTGTATGAATCACTCTGGCTCGAACAAAAATTAAAGTTTTAAATGTCCCTTATTACACAAATTTTGTACAAGATTAATAGCCTTTTTTTTCTTCAAATGAACCACAAAGGTTTTGTAATAATATTTGTAATACAAAGTCGTATTCTCTCTGAGTGATCATCATTTGCTATTTCCCTGGTTGGCAGCATTGCTAATGTTGCTAGCATCTACATGGCATATACAGGTTTATGGCTTCTGACTAGCACCCCTTGAACAAAGACATTGACAAAACGGGGAACCATCGGCACAGGGCTGGCTGGCTCAGTCAGTAGAGCACTGGAACAGCAATCCGGAGCTTGCAGGTTCAAACCTCACTGCATTCAATTTCTGTGTTCCACTTTAAAAGTAAGGTTATAACTTGTACCAATAAGATGCTGTTAAACTCTCTGTGTATGAACTACCGGGTATTTCAGTAGAGTTAAAGGTCTAGAAGACACAACAAAAAAATTTAAAAAACTTACAATTAAAGTTTGATTTTCAAACCATACATTTACAGTACATTTACACGTATACATGTGCAATGTATCATATCAGCCCAGACAGCAGGACACATAAACTTAATTCACTGTGTGCGTGCCAAATTCTTGACTACATCAATATGCACAAATACACAAACAAGAATTTAAACCACAAGTTGTTTGCTGACAAAGAACATTTTTTTACACTGGGGTTTAACGTTCATGTTCCCAGCTTCAAATCCAATGTCCACTTCAAAGGATTTACACAACTTTCCTTACACCCATTGTCCTTCTGCCCAGCCTTTTTTGTAAAGTGGTGACAGGAACATTGATCATTTGAAACTTTACGATAAAAAAACACCCAAATATTTTTTTGGGAATCAGGCCAGAAACGGGGACAATAAAGTCTCTTATGCCCTGAAAACAAATTTCAATCCCATTCTTGTTTACTCTAGTTATTTAGGTCATAAAAAGATACTTGATTGATAACTGTTTTTTTTCTCCCTCTGAAACATCGATTTTCATGTCTGCCCAATTTTCCTAACTGCTATTTATCATTTGTCGCTCTCCCCATAGATCGGCGGTTGTCTAGCTTTTAGAATCTGCAGAATATAATCATTGAGTAACATCGTTGTTGAAAAAGTTGCGAAGCATATTGGCTACATTTTCCATTCAGTGTTATTTTTTTGTATATTTGGTGTGTTCTGCCATACTGCCATCGACCTACCAGCAAAAATAATCATACACGCGTACGGTGTATATCGACGTTAAACTTGGCGTTGAGCATTCTACTCCATTTATGATGGTACAATGCCAGCTTACAAATACAGGAATACATTTGTCAAAATGTTGTAGCTGTTTACATTGTTGCTAATTGTGTTTCAATGGAGAGGTACCTGTATATTGTAGGAACAAAGTATTGTATTTTATGCAGTTTTTTTGCTCAGTCAACATCTTTTAAAAATTGAATCCACCGATCGTGTACATGTAGTTATGAAGGGCCCCTGAAATGAGGGGTACAGAAAGAGGGGTCGTAAAAAAAAAATCAAAAAAAAAATTGAGAGAAATTTACAATTAGAAAGATCAATTTCTCTGGGGTGCTGTGGTCCATTGGTTACAGTGTTTGACTCATGTGCCATGGTCTGTGGGTTCAAGCCCTGACAGGGAACAAGGTATTTGTGTCCTTGGGCAAGACACTTTACTACAATTGCCTCTCTCTGTCAAGGGGTGCGAGTGGTCACCGCGTTAAGGGGAAATTTTTTATTGTTAGGCAAAGTAGGACCGAGTTACATGTATGGGGACTTTCTGCTGTCCCCGCAGCGTCTTCGGTCCCCATAGTACCATGGAACAACTCGTGTGTAATCCCAACAACTACAGAACAAGTACCAGTACATGTATGCGTGTACCTGTGAAGGTAAAGACAAGATTGTGCTGATCTAGAGCATGCTGTAGAAGTAATGGTCTCATGACCTGATGAACAGGGGTAACAATTGTGAAGCGCTAGAACTTCGGTACCGTATGAAGCATCACATTATTGTATCTCTTGTTTTGATTTCGGAGAGAATACATTACGAGGAAGCAAATTGAGGCAATGTTTCGGGAAAAAAATGGGAAGAATACCTCATTGACTTCTGCAGTTGTTTTTATTGCACCGTCAAGATTCGCAAATGACTCTGTTAAAATGTTACCCCAAAAAGTTACTTGAAAGAATTACAGTGTTAGCAAAACCTCCATCAACAATACAAAGCTTCAGGGAAGTGGGGCTCGATATTAAACAGAGAACACGTACTTTTGAAGAGAACAGTCAGACATCGTTCTTGTTTTCAAGAGGCAGCAACCCAAATTGAGTTTTCTTAAATGTTCAAGCTGTAGATTCAATTTTTTTTTTTTAGATTGGGACAAAAGCACGACCCAGATTCTCTGGTCAAAGTCTTCTCTAAATATCATATTGCTCCACTTACATAAAATTTTCGCCGTTGATTGCCGAGACCTCAATTATGGTTAATAATTGAACTGTGTTTACTTGGTGTCTAGAGCTGACATGACGTGACTGCAATCACAACATTTCGCGATCGGGAGAGTGACACACCAAGAAGAAAGGAAAATAATCTTTGCTCATTGGACTGGTTAGCCCCTTGCATTGCAGAACGTCGGGGCATTTGAAGCCGGACGTGTAATCGTCGACACTCCGCCTTCCCAACCTATTTGATTGGGTGGGTGTTTTTGAGCCGAGCCGGCAGAAAATTACATGTATCGCTCTTAATCATTTTTAAAAATCTGGTAGTGTTTGCGTTGGATTGTGGAGTTGCGTTGATTGGCAAGTTGGAAGGTCGGGAGGCTGGCACCCTACGTGCATTAATAACGCCGACTTGGGCGGGTCCAGTGATAATTTGTCTTTTGTAGGTGTCTGAGGATGAGTGAAGGGCAGCCCCACATGTGCCACTCAGGTTGACGTCGACTGTCGATCCGAATCAAACCCCATCACTAACCCAGATAATCAGTGAGCAGAAAGTTGCATACTACTCCCTATCTCTGTCTTTTTAAAATATTTCTCCTTCTAAAGGAAAATATATATTTATAGCCAAGCGTGTCGCAGTTGGTCTCGCTGGCTGCATTGTGCGCGCAGCCAGAAAAGTCACCTTTCGCAACGCTTCGCTGAGTTTGACTGAGCACGATCACAAAAGACAGGGTCGGCTGCCAACGCGAAGGGGATTGTCGAAAGAATACTAAAAAGATTTTTTGTATTCAAAGAAAGGAAATTTCAATTTTGATGTGGTTTTGGGTTTTGCAAGGGGACCGGTTTCCTCAATAGGTAAGCAGCCACAGTGTCGTCACCGGCATCAATTGGTTGTCGTCGCGGCGACCCTGATGACTAGGTCTGGGCATTGTTGCGCTGTATAGACGCGCTGGAGTCTGCAGCAGAGACCTTGCATCTGTGTGTGTGTGTGTACACTACACCCCCCACGTACATGCACTGTGAACTGCGATAGGCTTACTCATCGTATCACCTTTTCAAGAACCAACAGAATACTAAAACCGATCGTAGCAACATTATCACCAGCGCTACTTCACGGACTGTACATGTATGTTGCATCAGACAAGATACTGAGAGAGTTCCCACCAGCAGTTTGAGCGTGATATGAGACCTTCCTGACCACTATGTATTCCATGCCGCCCGACTATATCCAACCCCCACCGACCATTGTACCAGATCCGAATGAGTCTCCTGTAAATTACTGTGAACAGGTGAGTGTTAATATGTACATGTGCAGCGGCACTTCATCATTAAATACTGTCTAGCCTAGCCTTTTGTACATAATACGTAGGAGTACGGTTGTTCAGAATGGCAATTTTACTACGGTACATGTAGTGACGCACTGGCCTTTACAAACTGGAGGAAACATGTCCGGCAAACTGGTAATACAGTTTTGTCTTCAGTCACGAAGTACATTGTGTGTATATATTCTTGTTTTTATTGTTCAAATGCCTTATTTGTATCTCGGGGAAATGCTTATTGTTAATATGTCGTATTTGTGTGTGCATTTATCTCAGGGAAGTATTCATTGTTAATATGTGATATTTGTTATCACAGGGAAACTGATTGTTAATACCGGTCTGTCATACCGGTAATTGTATGCATGGGAATATTGATCTTAACAATATGCCATATGTGCAGGTTTCTTGCTGAAATAGTTAAGGCAAAACCAACAATATTTATTTGTTTATAATATTGAAATAGGTCGCACCAGATTTTATGCCTGGCCTTTATAGGCACTCACATTTCCAACGAGATGCTTTCAAAAAGCATGTTTGGATTGGACAATTCTGAAAAAAATTCTGATAAATAGGTCTTTATGATCCGTCAAAATTAACCTTGGAATTTGTTTACATTCGTGTACTAGAACTACCGCTACATGTAGATGTTGTGTATGCATGACAGACATAGATTTTACAACAGACGCAAGAAACGCACACATTTCCACTTGTAATGAAGAGCATGGAACCTATTGCTTTCGTGCATGAAATGCTATTTAAGTTAATAGTTTAAAGTTACAAAATAGACAGGTTGTACTTGTACTTTCCCCCGATAACTTCAAAGATTGTTGTAACCAAATTTAGGGAACACTTTCCTTAGTATCTGACAGTTTTTCTCATCTCAGTATTGGTCAGGTTCCCACAAATTCCCATAACTAATAAAAAAAAAACCTTATAAAAATATACAAGTAACTTGTCTTAAAAATCACCTATTCTAGTAAGGAATTCCTACATGTCACTTATACATGTGCAAATTCCCAAAAACCTGCAAAATAGGCCTACTATATTTTCATTTCTCAAGAAAACTTACCGCAATTATTGTCTGGTCCAGTCAAAAGTTACTACAAGTCACGTACAATGTAGATGTATGTTCAAATTCCAAAATACCTACATGCATTTACAAAATACTCCATTTTCATTACCTATAAAACTGCTCCAAAAATTTGTGTAGTCTACTCTAAACAAAAAAATCCACAGGCCACTTACGTGCAAATTCCAAAAATGTCTACAATCTTTATTGAGTTCCCACAGTCTGTCTTTTTTTTCTTTTTCTTTTTTTTAAGCAGAGAGCCCTTGCGAAATATCTGTCATTTATCATTGTGGTATTATTATCTGTTGTATAGGTGTGGATCCCAACAATTAGCAAGTCATCAATCATTGACAAGATACCGGTACACATTGTCATATTTTTTCTACGGTTGTTTGCTCTTTTTGACTGGCTTAGCAGAATTAACGGAGGCCCTGAACTTTTACATGTTTCCCGAGAATGGACTGAAGTTGATCAAAAACTTAATTACGTACATCCCATGATGACATTTACTTTAGTAATGGGTTTTGCTCTTCAGCGATTGTATACTCAGTGTTACCCAAGGGCTTGCCACATAAATTCACAAGCTGACTCGGTTGGGACTCGAACCCTCAACCTCCTGCTTGCTAGTGCAGACAACTTACCGGTACTAGTCGACCGCCGAGCTAGCCAGGGTTGGCTGGTGCGAATCTGATATTGCATACAAGGTTATTTTTTGTTTGAGTACAATTATCTTTTACTGCTGACGTATAGGTATCTTGCAGCTATTTTCTTATAATAGATGTTACTCTGCACGTAAATAAATCATTTGTAGTTTGTTTTTTTCAAAATCCGGGACGTGCTTTGATGAATTACATGTACATAAAGGTTTTGTCAGTCGTCGACAATTTTCCCCGAAAGTAACAAATCTTTGTTTATGACCCAACAAGGTTTTTATTGATCTGACGCTGAATCAGACTCTTTCAAAACTACGGCAGCATTAACTAGGCCTATATGATGAGGTTTCAGTTGTAGGTACATGTATAGACGGACAAATGAGTACTGTCGCCAATATGGCTGGCCGTGGTAAATCGGCACTTGGGAATTCCGCTTTCTAAATTTGGGTTTCTCAAAATGCTGGAAATACTTCATTTTGCAAAAACAAGAATTTGCTTTATATTAGCGCTGAAGTAAAATTTGACAAGTAAAATTATGTACAATGTAGTTACATGTAGACATACATACATGTAAACCCTACTTACAAGTTTCAAAATGACTTTTAAGATAATATGCAGCCTACCGGTACTTTACAAAATGTAATTGTACCAGTACATGTACTGTACATGACCAGTCCAATTTTTTAAGCAAAACATTTCTGCTACATGTACATGTAAGTGTGGCTTTTGCTCATGCAAGACTCTGTTTCGTTGCTCACATTTATTGGTAGAAGTATTTTGTAAGCAAAATGATCATAATCCTCAGTACTAATGTAGGTAAGTTGATTTTCAGGGTTAATATTGGCTGTTGTAATATTGACCAATCAGATTTATAAAGCAGAAGAGTTTTGCTGACTCCAAAATTCCAATCAGAAAAAAAACAACGTTGATTTCCATAATTCTGCACAATCACTTTGACCGGAAAGTACATTAAACTCCGGTCTGTTAGTTGTCAACAAGTAAAGTCTATCACCTCCCCTCGCCGACCTCTGATTGGTCAATGCTGCCCACCAGGGGGGTCATTGCTGCTCACCGATTGGTCCACGCGGCCCATTGATCGTTAACTGATTACGAATCATTAGGGAGTTAGTGGGGCTGTACATGTGTGTACACATCGTTCACGGAAGATGGCGTTGTTATGGTTTCAACGTAGGGTCGGTTTCTAACGATCAAACGTTTTTGCCGTGTACAGAAAGGACAAACTCCAGTCCAGATGTGTGCGTATACATACAGTATGTGGGAGTACACTACAGCAATGATATTCATTGTACACAGGTCTAGCCTGTGGACCGGTACATGTAGACCTATAGATTTGTAGGGATTTTAGTGACAATCAACAACTGTATACTTAAAATAATTATGTAAACAACCTAACTTTTTTGAATAACACAATCTGTTGAAATTGCAGCTCATTGGAAATTCCAAATCTTCAGATAACTCAAATTCAGTGGAGAGGATTTAGATTAAAAAAGTTTATCATCTGTAACAATGCCATATGGTGGTATAAATAGACATGAATCCATGGTTTTTAATGTACATATGTAAATTTACACATGTATTGCTACTGCTAAAAAAAAATGAATTTTGTTATGATCTTTATTTCTAAGATTTAAAGGCATACTGGTGTATGCATGTACTGGTAGGATCATTTGCTGTTCGTGTATTTTGTTTGTTTCCAATATCACCACTCAAAACCAAAAGAAGAACGTTCAAACCTAACCTGCTGAAGTTTCAGCTCAACGGGTTTTACACTTGTTGAGCTAACTGAGAAAAGGCATCTCCGTTTTTCTTGACGCAAAGCATTGGTTTCTATTGGTTAGGTCCTAACCGTCGCCATGACAGCATAGGCAAAATGATTTCACAGGAGTATTATTTACTCACGATCAAGTAGGATATTTCGTAATATTTTGGGCAGTTTCGTTTTTGAAGTTTTCCAAATGATCCTATGTGCCTTTGAAAATAAGGTGACTAAACTGCTTCCATAAACGGGAGTCTACGAGACATTTTTAGCGTTAGTATCCAGAAATGGCGACATAACATCACCCTTAATCCCTCACAATGACAGCCTGTTAAGGTCACTTGTGGAAGGAAAAGTGCATGTGTAGAAAACTAAAAAAGGCCGAAAGTCTTCCAGCGACACTGGTTCTCAGCCGTGCCCACCCTGTGTTTCAAAACAAATAACCGGTCGCCATTACCAGTCTTCGCTTCCCAAACAAATCTACCCCGGGGGTCCAGGAGGAGAAGAAACTTGTATTCGCAAGGCATTCCTGCACGTTTTAGCGGGGGAGGTGAGAAGAAGATTTACAGACAAATTCAAGGAATCATATCCCTGTCCGCAAAAAAATGTCCAAGATTTTTTTTCGGGGAGGGGGGGTGGTGGGAAGAGTATCCGCGGACATCTGTTACAGCTGTGTTCAAACACGTATAGCAAAGCTAGACATAGTTGGAGCTCTTGAGAGATAGCCAAGTAGACCACTTACATATCTGAGCATTGACATTTACCCTTACGTCAAAGAAAAGATGCTTGTGGATCGCGGCTTAGTCGCGTATCTCGGGATAATTAGTTTCGTGTGTCTGTAGCAACTATTTTCAGCCTCTCTCTCTTGGAATTTTTGGTATATTAAACTTGGAATCATAGTTGCATGGATAACTTGAAAAGTACTTGAAAAATCAGATTTTATTATTGAATTTTTTTAGGTCACACAGATTTTAAAAATGCACCTACCGGTATGCTAGCAATGTTGAACGTTACTAATTTAGGTTGAACAAAGATATTGACTGGAGCGGAGTTTGAACCTGCCACCACTGGATTGCGGTTCCGGTGCTCTACCAACTGCGCTATACAGCCCGAGTGTTGTCAATGTCTTTGTTCAAGGGGCGCTAGTCAGAAGCCATAAACCCATGTAGCCAGGGATCACGCCCAAAGTCACGATGCTAGCAACATTAGCAATGCTTCAAACATACACGTACCCAGTAGCTCGGTTGAAACTTGTTAGAAAAGTCATCAAGTACATATTTTTCAGAATTTATAGCCAATTTGAATGGATGAACCTTTGAATCAGTCCGTTTTTCCTTGGTAATATGTTCAACAACAACAGATAGACTTCAGCAGTATTGTAACCTGCAACCTCATAAAAACACACACCAATGCTCTACCAACTGAGCTATCCAGCCTAGTATCCTGCGGTATGCAGTTTGTGCTGTCAGGCAAAAATTCATACATTGGATGTATCGACTAGTACATGTAGAAATCATTAATTCACATTTCTAACATGATGTATGTGTACATTATAAGATCATCATACATTACATGTGTAATCCAACAGTTTTGTCACTCTGGAAATAACTGAGCAACCTTTATGTGTACATGTACACGATGCTGTGTACTTTTTTGTTTGTCAGAGAGATGGTATTTACACTGAGTCGTCACTGACAAAAATAACTGAATTCACCACATGTCGGTTTTGCGGTTGTCTGTGATCGAGATAGACCCATCTGTGCAGTTAAATACAGCTAAAAAAACAAATGTCAGTTTTATTTCTTAACTCTTACATGTACATGTATGTAGGAGAAACACTTCAAATGACTAACACGAATAACAGTTTGCAAACTTTTATTCTTGTTGGTCATTTTAAATGCTCCCTTACTTTTCCATGTAATGCCGGAGAAAAAATAACTTTATCATAAATGTATTTCAGAGTTGTGGAATTATAAACACTTTAATTTAATGTACTCGAACATTTATCTGAAGCTACATATCAAGATATTTTTTCCTTCGGTTTGCAAGAACAATCACAATGACTGGTACATGTACTCTTTAAAGCGGCCTGTGTATGTTTCTCTTCAATATTTGGACACCATTTAAAGAAAGAGAAAAAAAGCGACATCAATCTGGAGTTTACCGACAAATAATTTGAAGTGTTGATCAAGGGAATCAGATTGCATACCTCCCGCGGTCTTCACAACAGCCATTTTTTTATACTCGTCTTGAGAGGGTTGTACATTGTAGCACAACAGTTGTCAAGGGAACAGCGGGGTTGCCGACTGCTTGCTGAAAAAGCTACGCCAGGTTTTGCGTTCGGTGATTGGAATCCATGCAAGATACTGCTGCTAGCTCTGAACCACCCAAACCAGTTCACGGGATCTCGGGATTCTTGAAAGACGGAGGCTGGATCGGTACCCATTCAGACGGTATTGTTTTGTTTCTTTTGAAAGGACAGGGTTTTTGTCAAACTCGTGCTGGGAATCCGACAGATCTTCTGTCTTTTGGAATGTAGGGCAGGGATTGAGGGCACAGGAGAACCAGAGCAGGATGGATGTTTGGCCCGGCTGGCCGGGGATGCGATGATCTTAATGGAGTCTGACAGCTCCAGGCTTGCTCAAGTTGTCCTGTTGCTTCAGATGGAAGACAGTTTCATCGTCGACTACAGCCCAATAAGAAATTTCAGTTATCAGTGATTTCTAAAAACAGAAAGCAACAGAAGATGATGGAATGAACGGAATATCACACATTGCAGAAATAGGAAAGGATTCTGTTTGGGCATTTGAATTGGAAATTGTCGTCAGAATTAACAAGGGGAAAAACTTGGTTTTGTTTGGAAGGACTAATTTGCTGGAAAGTCACTTTGAGAATTGCACCAGTTTACTGTTCCTGATTTACAGGTAAGTTTGCTCAATATTCTGATATTCGTAAAAACTTGCAACATTTGTTACACGTGCAAGTAATTCCACAAATATTTAGCTTGGAATTAAACATACTTCACATTCCACTATATTTCTTTATTTAAAATGACCTCTTAAAGATGTTTACCTGTACATAATTTGAACAAAAAAATTGCCCTACTTTTTCCCCTCGGTAGAATACCAGTGGTTAACAAACTAAAACGTTAATATGAAATGAAAGCTTTGGCCTGCTGAATTTGAAAGTCGGAACGGAATGTTAAAGACATCACTTCATCTCTGCCAGAAGATGATCTCGACTAATCAAACAAGTTTTATTACTCCTAATTTTTTTTTTTAATGTTTATAAATGTCACCGATGCCGGCCTAATGACAAACATGAAGTCAGTATGTTTGTCTGTGCATGCGGCCGTAGCACCCCGCCAAGGTTGTAATGTGGCCGTTTGATTATTTTGTCTTGGGCTTGGGTGATATATGGGCCGCGCAGGACTCCCATTCATAATTCATAACTGTCTCAATTTGCCCTTTCTCCTTTAAACAATGTTTTTTTCTCTCTCTTGTGCTCGGTGACAGTGACTGCTCAGATTTTTTCCACACTCTTTTCTAAAAATGAGTTTGAGAGTTGGATATTTAGCAGCAAGTTGTTATTGGTATTTTTCATCCATTTCATTTGAAATCAGTTGTGTTTAGTCTTCTCCGAACACCCCAAGTCCAATATTCTTGCAAAGTAAGACAGAAATTATATCTTATCAAATTTATAGTTTGGGGACCAATCCCAAGCATTATTCATCACACATCAGTTTGGCTGGTAACCTTTTTTTGCAGATGTAATTTTTTTTTTCTGCATGAAAAGTCACTCGATCATCTCGACATGCCTCTTTTTTTTCAACAGATTTTGGTCCTATTGTGAGGACATTTACGACCGAGGTTTGGCCATGAATAATTCCGGTATTCATTGGCGAAGCCTCACGTCATGCGAAACGGTCAGTCTGAACCGAAGACCAAAATTGCATGCATTCATTCATTGGGATAGAAATTTACAAAATTATGGGGGAGGGGGGGCAGTGAAAGTTTAAAACTCTCTGAGTCTGATGGAGAGGGTAGGAAGGATCGTAGCAGTGTCAGTTTTAAAGTATTATGAGAATCGTATGGTAAAAATGGACATCATTCACATTGACACAGAAACGTTGGACTGACCACAGTACTGAAGGAAATTGCATGAATACATGCATTGCCATGGATCCAACTTTTATGGCAGCGAAAAGGTCAACTTTGGCCTGCGTGAGAATCCAAACAGAGAAGAGATAAAAAAAAGAGGAAAAAGTGATTTATAGTGTGTTCCAGCACCACCTCCGAAAAGGTCAGCTAGCCAGATAGAAAGTTTTGCAAAATGACATGGTACATTCATTGCAAAGTTACTGAAGATGCTAGCAGTGAGGGTCAGGTCCCTAGAGTGCCATAGCAGAATATAGTCCTCACTTGAACAAGGAGGAGGCCGGCAGAAAGAGAGAAGTAGAAGAAACTAGAGTTGCTCTCAAAGGAGGAGATGGAACATACCAACAATGATTGGCAGGCCAGGTGCAGACGTCTTTTCTCATGAAGATTCCCCAAAGTCAACATTCCTTCACATTTTTTTTTCTTGCCCACTCTGATCCGTCCGCAAAATAAAAAAAAATGTTCCTGGAATGAAATAATAGTGGGATGGCAACCGATCAGCCAGCAATTATGGCCCTCCCCACAAAAATCACCCTGCTCGCTTTTAGTGGGGAGGCATGACTCTCACGCGCACATGCCGTTACGTATTTACACTAAGTGGAATTTTTAGGATCGGCATCGTAATTCGGATCAGGCTCCAGGTTCTGGTGTTTTTATTCCCTGTGAAGCGGCCCGTTTGAGCGATTCGGACAAGGCAGTTGATGAGTTAATGAGCTGCAGCTTGTTTGTTGGACGCACGGTAAGTCTCGCTATTTCTTGGATTATTTTTTCCTTGGGAGATAGACGCAAAGCTTCAAAGCATCAAGAGCTTCCCAGAATTATTCAGTTCAGCTAAGGTCTGTATAATGAGTTTTTTTAATGTCATCTGAGTATCTGTATTTTATCTTATCCGTAGTTTGACTATCAACAAGTAGCACAGCCTAGCTCTGATTTGCTTCACATATCAAATTCTAATCTCAGGAAAAGAATTCGGGGGACTTTTACTCTGCCTGTTGAGTGAAAGACATGAGGATTAAGAACATACTGGAAACATGCTACCGTTATGTGCAAACATTGTCATAATTGACCTCATTCCTGGCATTCACTGTAATGTGGTGTTATTTTCATCCAAGCCCTTGGGGTCATTGCTGGCAAAAGACATTTTGAGTTGATTTTTTTTTTCATTTGCTTTGGAGAAAGTTTATTAAATTTTGTAATAATTCATAAAAGAAGCCCATCATTGTGGGAGAATAATTTATTGAAATAAGAATTTGAGTAGCATTATCACATTACGGTTACTGAAGTGTGGTTGATCATTAAGACGGCAGTTTGAAATTAAAATTACACATTTATGGAAATACCTTATCCTCCGTGTGTCTTACTCAATGACATGTCACGCAGTCAAAAGAGTGATGTTCACTGTCATGGAAAAATCCATAAAAATCCTGGAATTTAAACCTATCACGGAAAAGTCATGGCATGTTGTTATTTTACAAGGAATCATGGAAATTCCAAGGGAAAAATTCAAGGAACTGCACAAAGCATATTTCACAGGAAATATTTAGTTAGGCCCGACTTTCAATTTGCATTCCAATTAATATACTTGAAAGATGGTGAAAGAATGCCTTAATAAGTGTTTGCTGACATGTAAGTTTACATGTAACCTGAAAAAGTGGCAGGATTGGATGGCTGTGAAGGGGGGGGAGATTTATTTTCAGTATGATGACTGGCCAGTGTATTGTAAATAGGCTAAGATGCCAAAATGGCGTAGGAAGTGGTCTTTGAAAGCCCTAGTTTTGTTCTGGAAAAGTCATGGAATTTCATGTTGAGATTTCTTTTTAAGGTTTACAATGTACTTGTATTTAGTCTTTTCCGGGCGAAAATGTGTACATTGCAATTTTTTGTGTTTAAATCTTTTTAGGGTTCACTTGCTTCATTGCTACTTAAGTAAAAAAAGAAGAAAAAAAATTTGATGTCTATTTTGGAACAGGAAGAAAAAGCAAACAGTTCCCCTTGTAAGGAAAAGACAGATAACGTGTTTTCCCCTAAGGATAAGTAAAAGCTGTCATTGTAAAGTGGAATATCCAAGAAACTAGAAGTTTTCCTTGCGGACAGAATCAGCCGGCCATGAGCATGGTCCGTTGTCCTGAAGTGAACCCAACGTTACAATGTTGTTTTTTCTTCGCTCGGAAATTGTACTCTCGCGCTCACTGTCGAGTCACTCTGATGTCATTAAGTAATCAAGTGGTTTGTAATGAGTACGTGATGGGGCAGGTTGATGATTCAATGAGGATCGTATCTTCTTCTTTTTTCTTCTTTTTTCGTGGACGTAAAAGGAGACGGGTAGGGTTTTTTGTTACGCGAAGGCTCAATTATCTTACTGTCATTCGTTCGTTTTTTTTTCTCCTCGGTTGGACATCTTTACGCGAACGTCATTCCCTCTCCGTCAAATTTCTAAAACTTTGGGTAGGACGGTGTTTGGAAATAGAATATGAATAAAAGGGAAAAATCGAAACTGTTCATGTTTTTCGCAGCTGCACTTAGAAAATCTGAAGCTTCTCTATCTAAATAGATGTCAGTCTGATCCTAGAATGTGTCTTTTCATCAAGTTAGTGTTGTTTTGTTTTTGTTTGTGTGTGTTTTGTTTGTTTAGGGGGAGGGGGACGTTCATGAGGCATATAAAGAAACTTTCATTTACCTTTTACCTAAGGATCATGTATTTCTTTCTTTCAATCATAACAGTTGGGATATGCTTTCTGGTGTTATCATTCTGTATAATCATCGTTCCATCCCAAGATAGACTGCAACAGGAAACAGGAAGTGATATTCAATAACAGTTTTCTAATATTTTTTTTTCAGCCTCTCTGTCCCTTTTTTTTAGCATATATGAGGAACTGTTGCACAAAAACCCATGCCTTCATAGAGTCTATGTCAACAGTGTAATTCTTGTCATCGGGTTGTTGAGCGTTAAATCATCCACTTCGGGAACTGACTACAGATATTTGGATTAGGCGCGTTTTCGGTTTCTCTTTGTTGTGTGTATCTAAATTGGCTCGGTAATTGTTGACGTTACAGACCTATTGGCCGCACTTCCTTGTTTGGGCTATTCCAAGTTCAATTTGAAACATTTTTTTACAGGGGTGGCATCAATGTCAGGGAATGATTTAGAAAAACAATTGTGTTTGAAAAACAAACATAAAAATATTTTTAAAAAAATATTTTTTAGGGAGGAGCATTTCTTGTTTCATTTTGAAACATCTGTGGAATTTTCCCCGACATTCTATACACGCATACATTTACAATATTTCTTGTTGACCTCAGAATGTCTTGGAACCATCCCCCAACCCCAGTAATTGTTTTTCCCAGTTTCTGTTCTTGTCCAAGCATTTCACATGCATGGACTGTAATTTAGTACATGTATCATGAGTCTGTTTCACACAATTGTTATACATGTACAACAGGTTGGGAATATCTGACGTTGGCTTATTATCGGAGCGATTAGTCTGTAGTCAGTGTGATTTCTTTGTTTCTTTGGAAATTTGGTGTCTTCAAGATGTCTGGATTACCCTCCATGTCTTCAAGGGTGGCCTATAATTTTCCCATATCGCTGTGTCCCGAGCTCTCCCAAAATGTTCAGGTAAATTTTTAGGTCAATGTTTGTGTTTTTGTGTTGATATTTTTCTTGTAACGGCTGTATAGGAGTTATGTGTAGAAGATTCACACTGTTGATTCGTGTGTTGTACAAATGATTGCTGCAGAGAGAGAAGCAGACAGTTTAAAGACATCCCTCTTTTTTCACAAAGGTGCCTGAAGAAAATTTATTCTAATCCCGACCGTCCAACGAGTTGGCACTCTGCGTGAATAACAGTTAATTTTCCTTATCTGTTTAAGGACTGAGGGATAATGGAGAAATCATGGCGCTTCTGAATCAAAAGATCTGGAAATTTATTTCTGATCCTTTTTTTTTTTTTTTTCCCTGCCCATGTCCAACCATATTACCGAAAGTCGAGCTAGTGACTCAGGGAAGCAGTATTAATCAGAGTGAGATATCTCTGCCCTCCTGGGGAACGACCGGCGCAAACAACACCTACCCAGGGGATTGTCATTTTTAGTAATCTCTGCATTTTGCTAGAAAAAAAAAGAAGAAAAAAAATTCCCCATCGGCGTGGGTAAATAACCGCGGTGAAGCTGTCCCTTTGCATGTGCACGCTCGCCGCCTGTGTAGCAAAGCTCGTCGCTCCCTGTTGCTTTGGTTTCTTGCCCCCCCCCCCTTCCTTCAAACATCTCTCTTCTCTCCGAAATCTGAGCCAACAAACTCGCGGAGGAAGTGAGAAAGATAAAGTGACAGGTATGACAGGGAAAAAATCTTAGAAGAAAATAGGTATTGGACATCGGACAACTTAATTGTGCAGTTGAAGCATGCCTCGTTTGTTTTTAGGTATCATTATTTACTGTTTTTTTTTTCCTTTTACATGTTAGTGCATGTGAAGCATAAAGGAATCAAGTTCTAGGAAGGGGGATTTTGGTTGTAGTTGGGTGAAGCGGAGTGGATGTAACGATTGTTAAATCGCCCGTGAGTTGTAGCGCAGTAGGAATATGAGACTGGGGAGCAGTGGCCGATTCAGTCAATCCAAAGGAACACAATGCTTTAATCCAATGCAATTGTCGAGTCAGACGGGTTTTTGGGGAGACGTTGTTAGTTTTTGCGAGGTTTGTTTTTTCGTTTTGGCTACTTTTTGTCTTCTCTGACGTACAGGTGTTTCTGGTGTATGCTGTTGATTTAAGCTTGATTGATTGCGGTAATGATCGTTTTTGAGCTGTAGAGTGATCAGTTTTCAGCGGCAGTAGACACAGGCAGGTGATTGGGACGTTGATCATACTCTGCTCAGCCCGTTGCGGTTTGAATCACCATTCCCTCTTATTTGCATTGTGGGGTTTGTTAGGTGCGTAATAATAATTTTAAAGTTGAATATTTTTCAGACAAATGCCGTTTATAACATCAATGATTAGCTTAAGTGTTCCTTCCTTTTTTCTTTTTTTTTGTACTAAAGTTGACATTTCAACCAAATTTTGTAAACACTGACCTTTTTAAAAGCCATGAAGCGAAGATATTTTCCTTAAAGGTAATAGGAGCATTTGATTATAAGTATTACCCGGAAACGTACCGGTACAAAAACATGCACCTAGGCTATCGATTGTAAGGGAAAATCTTTGCTCAAAGTACCAGTAGATATAGGACGGTACCAAATACCCTATCAAATTATTCTGCCTGAAATTGTATCATTCAGAAGAAAACAATCATTGAAGCCGGTTTTTTACCCCTCGAGCCTCTCGGCTGAGGGGTATTGTTTAATTTTTTTATATTTTTTTAGGCGTTAGCTATGCAACCCAGTTCTTCGTTTGCTCAAAATGTAAACGTTATATCCACTCACTGAGCTAAAACTTCAACTAGTTAATGTAGTTGTTGTACGCCCTTCTTAATTAAGATTTTGAGCATTTTGTTGCGTCAAACGGAAAAACATTCACAAAAGCATAGCGGTACAGTAGCTATTTTGATACATGCACAAAGTTACCGGTACTTTATGTTACTGAGAGATCCAGGCAGATTTTTAAATCTGACTTTGGGAGTTGAGCCCAATATTATTTCGAAAGAAGGTGATCACGTTTCCACCACATTAATCGTCAGGTTCCCGGACAGTGTCAAGTTGAAAGTTTTTTAAGCTTTTGCAAGAACAAGTAATGTGTCTTCTAACATGACTAAATGTATTGGGTATTGAATCACGCCTTGCCAAGAATTGAGCCCTCTGAGAATGGAAGTCATTCCCTGAGGCATGCCACTAGTTTCAATTTCTGACGAATAGTTCCCTCTTGTCTTCGCACATTTGTTGTGCTTAGTTTCAGTTTCTGATCCGCAGATGGGAAAACAATGGACAGTTTTGAAAATGTCAGATCTTTTATCAGCAGAGCCACTTTGGGAAGCATTGAAATATTTTCTATTTTTAATCTATTATTGTGTGTGTAGACTGTTACTTCACTTTTGGTTATTAAATTCTTAGGGGAAACTAAACACATAAATATAAGCCTTTATTTTTGGGGGGAGGTCTTAAAGTAAGTCTATTTAAGTTAGACTACTTTTCACAAATTAATTTGTGAGGAAATCTTTCATTATTGTTGATTCAGGAAATTCCCTACAATGCACGATTCACCATTTTTCATAACTGTACTCTTCCAAATTATTTTGTTTGGGATCTTTTTACTGATTGTTGGGGAACTTTTTTTTACAAATTTTCCAAATGAACCAATTTCCAGATTTCATTCTTGGAAAGTTAAGATGTTGTTTACTGTGTGAAAAAGATTTACAACCTTTGTGGTTTTACAAAACGTGTCAAGAGTTCTACTCCAGAGTCGTTTATGTTAGAGCTGAGCTTTCTGGGTTCCTGTTTTTGGGCTCCAAGAAGCCCTGTCGCTGAGTTCCCCTAGGACCCCCATGCTAATAGTCTGTCTAGACAGGGGGAGGCAATTAATTGCCAAGGTCAAGGTGTGTCCCCAAGCAGCAGTGTTCTCCGGTGAAGTGTAGTTCAGAGCCATTCTGCTCTGGGAAAGGCCAAGGGCCAGGAAGTTCTGAAAGTCATTAAACCTGGGGTTCCCTGAAAAATAACCCCCTAAAATAGTTCCTGCTTTGGGTGTTAAATGAGCTTTCCAAAACTTGTTAGGTGTGCAGTTGGTTCACCTCAAACGGGTCACGTTTTTGAAGGGTGTGCGTGCAGTAGAGGTAATTTCAGAATTTGTTTGTTCCTCATCTTTCTTTCTTCTAAATTGAGGGGCATCATTCATGTCAAGTTTAAGGTACCTGGCTCGCATGATGAGTCTTTTTAAAAGTGCCCGAGGATGTTACAGCAAGATTGACACATCCATTCAGGCTAGTCGTCACTGTTATTGTATTTTGTTTTTACAGCGACATTCACAAGATACCTTTAGTGTTTACATACTTGAATTTGGGTGCGTTATTCCCCGAGAATTCCTTTTCCATGAGACCAAGTTTTTCCATTTGGGTTGTTTTCGATTTCCGATTGCAGCCGCTAGGTTTTCTCTGTACACTCCTTACTATTAAAAGAAGCAAAACATTTGAATTGCAATTGCAAGTATTATCTTAGTCTAAAGTAGTGTTTATTATTGGTGCTTCTTTCTCATACAAACCATTTTATTGCCTGTGTAAAGAAACTTGAATTTGAGTCTGATTTCCAAGTTCAGTTGGTTGACTTTCTGGCAAGATTTTCCCGTCTAATATTTACCGGGGAGGGTTTTTAGTCAGATATAACAATGACTTCATGATTTGTCACGTGACTCCAAGCTCATTCCCCACTTCTTCCCATTTCGCATGTTATTTATGAATTCCAAGTCCACAAAGCTGTCATTACTTCTTTCCAGAGCCCACCAGCCCTTAGATCATGTTCCTTCAAAGAACCATCAGCCAGTTTTCTGTTATATTTGTCTTCTTTCTTATTTCTGGCTTGTTTGTCTGGTTGTGTTTTTTCTCTGGCTGGACCGTTGCTTGTACACATGTACCTAAATCCAAAGCAGGTGTTACGGATTACATTGACGCTGCTTATGAATATTCCTGCATACGTGCTGATATGTCTGGGTCTGCGCTACCAGGGGAGGGATTATGTTATGAGGGAGAGGGGGGTAGCATGTCGCAAACGGTGGTATAGCTCCCCTATGACTCGCTAAAGTGGGTCAAGCGGGGAGAGGGGGCGAAAGCAAGTGTTTCCACGACGATTTGGGAACAATTACCTTGGCGCTGTTATGGGTCCGTATGGTGTATTTCTCTCTGGATCTTCTGAATTTTAACTATGACATTTTTGAAAATGAAAATAAAAGACTTAAACACATTAAAAAAAAGTTTAATCCAGATTTGAGCCAAAAGTAGCAGCAAGCATTTGAGCAATGGCAGCTTGTTATTTAACGTTAGGTGTTTGAAACAAAATTATTATGAACATTTTTCGCATCAATTCTCAGTCCCCAAAGAGAAAGAAAATGGGTGAATTGAAACTGAGAGATCCCTTCTTAGTCTTGGACTTTTCCAGTCATAAAAAATGAAACTGAAAGACTTCTTTTATTATCCAACAAAAGTTGGTTTGGATTTTTTCAGCTAGGCCTACTCCATTTTCCACAGGTTAAAAGTCACTGATTTTTTGAGGGAGCAGTCTGATTGACACGGTGGATGATGAATTTATGGGGGGCACTTTCTGAGTAAAGTCCAGGAGGAAATGTTTTCATGTTCGGCAGGCTTATGTGCCTGATCCTGGGCTTGCCATGGTGAGGGAGGGGTTCCTGCCCGGCCAAAAACAGCACTAACCCTGTCGACTCAGAAAGTAAGAATTGCACAGGGATTGTGTAACATTGTGGGATCCTTGCACTAGGCTCCGAGACCTGTCCTATCAGTAGGGGAGTCAAGCCGGGGCAATGGTTATTTTCTCACCTTCAAGTTTCACTATGGCCCGGGTTCGATTCCTGCCCTGGTCCTCATGTTGATTGGGTTTCCAGTCCCTACTGGATTTCTGGGTTTCCCCAGAAATTTCTTCTTTGGAAAATGAAAAATAGTAACTCAGTGGATGGGGGACAGGGATGGAGCCTTGTGATTCATTCATAGTTGATGGGGAAGTTTGTTTCTTATTCCATGTACATGTATGTACATGTACCAGTACTGGTGGTGATATTGTTCAAACACCACTCACTCTTTTTTTTTTTACTTCCTTCCCCCCTTTTTTTTTCTTTTGTCAAGTTCCTTTTGTTATTGTAGAAGGCTCAGTGAACTAACAAACTCATGGACAAAGTCACCGACCTTTTTTCCCCACAATTTCTACCCTGTGGCTGAGGCAGATTTGTAGATTGTTAACTTCATGATAAAGAAGGTCCATTAAAAATTGTCACATTTAGAATGATTTGTCGTCGGAAGATTGTGAAATCAAACAGATTAAAGGCATATAGGATCATTTGCTTTTCGTGCATTTAGTTCATTTCCAATAATAACACCACTCAAAATCCAAAGAAGAATGTTCAAAACCAAACCTGTTGAAGTTTCAGCTCAGTGGATATTACACTTTTCGAGACAACAGTGAAAATCATGGAAAATCCGTTGATCACGAAACATGATGAACTCTTTATTTTTAAAAAGCAGCCAATTGACTGATCGTTGGAAATCACCAACTTTTGTTGATTTCTTCTAAATGACAGCAAGCCAGACGGAATAATTTCACGGGGTGTTTAGTACCAGTGTGATCTTTAATCCAAGGAAGCTTTTTGATAATACACTGTTATTAGGTAGGTTACTTTTGGGATTAATGCAACTGATTATGTCGTTAAAGAGGTTCACACTGTCCCTCCATGGCATGTATTTTGTGGCATTGCACTACAATGTTGTAGGCTTGGCATTAGGATCTATGCAATTTGTATCCATTCATGTACGTGTATAGTAAATTAAGTATTAATTAACAAAAGCATGCAACTTTAATTCACAGAATCCTTCATTGCCGCTGCATTATATGAATATTTAAAGCGAATATGCAAATCGGTAAGTTGTTTTTTTGCTCAAGTCCATTGTACATGTGTACTCTTCAAATTTAGGCAAGGCTGAATTGCATTTAAAGCTTAAACCTCCCCCTCCCCCCAAACCCCCCCCCCCCCAAAAAAAAAGAAAGAGAGAAAGAAATTATTGAAGCCTTAGTAATTTGAAGCCGTGGAAACAGCACCCAAAACCAAGCTTTGGAAATACTAGATCCGTCACGTCAAATCTAAAGGTTTTGTGGATTTTTTGAAAATGGCAGAGCGCTCTGGAAGAGACTCGAGAGCCACTCCTTACGCAGCTCGGCCGAACAGCTTCCCACGCTCGGCTGATCGACAAGGAAGTGAACGGTAATTGTCCGCAAACTGTCAGTCATTCTTTCTTAATTTGGATCGGTGGTTTCGGTCCCCTGTATTTTTTTAGAATGGGGGGGAATGGGGTTTGAGAGTGCACACTTTCAGGTGTTGGAGAATGGAGATCAACGCTGATTCAATAGTTACAGCCCGGTATTATGTTTCTTGACAGAGAAGCATGACGCATGAAAGTTTTTTCCCTTTGCTTTTGTGGATTTTTAGGCTTTGTTGATCGGAACACCGTTTGGCGTTAGTTTTGAATAACATATTGCAGTGTAATGGTAGTTTCTTTTTGTGCAGCGTCTTACCCCCTTGGGGCTGTTTCGTTCCAAGTGTTGATCGCTTTGTAGGAATTGTGAGAGGAAACCAGTAGTATATCCAGGCACTTTGGTGTGATAGAAAAAATGAGGTATTGTCATCGCTTTTATAAGAGGAAACTCGTGAGATTTCTGCGGGCACTCTCATGACGCATGTTGAAAGTATGCGTAATATTTAACTTACAAAAGGTTTGATTTATTTGTGTGGACAATTGTGACTTTTCAAAGGTTTTACAAGACTTGTAGTTATTTTTTACTTTTTATAAAAGAATCGTTGGAACAAGCGAATTGTAAATTTTATGGTTCTCATTTGCAACCTACGGTAACCCAACAAAATTTGTCACAAGCTTACGGGATATTGTTTTAGTGATAGGCCTTATTTCTCCTTAGGGGCATGTAGAACTCAATTATTTAAATAAACAAAAGACATTTCAAAACTGCTCCCCACTTCCTTGCAGACTGATTCAGCTTACACTTTGAAAAGAAAGGGAAAAAAACCTTGAAAAAAAGTGATGTTAAACTGTTTGCCAAACAGAATTTGTGTGAGTTTTTTTCTTTCCATCACAACTTGCCACTTTTCTTCACAACAACTCTCCATAGGATTCAAGCAAGCCTAAAATATGCCAACTTGTACTTTTTAAAGTTTTGAGTTACATTTGTAGTTGTTGCAAGTGCTTTGGCTTGGTTAAACAGTCCCCGAGGATTTCGTGTTCTCTTTTGTGTTTGCAAGGATTGCCCCCATTTTGCCTTCTGTTCTCTCTATTGTTACACCTTCTGACCCTGCCTGTACCAATCGTTTGTTTTGTCTCGGGATAACTGTCAGTCAGATTGCTCTCCTAAGAATTCCTGTCGATCGGATGGTCTTTCAGAATTTGCATGTTGTCTAAACAGTTGCAAAATAGAACCACAACCCACCTCTCCCCCCTCTAAAACTACCCCAAGGGGCTCCAGACCACAAAGTCCTTTGGTCGGGGGCTTCAATTGTTGTTTGAGTACTTTTCACCATTTCAGGATTTTTTGGTTTGAAAGAAACAGTATATTTTTAAAATCACAACGAAACTGATTCGGAATTTACTTTTTGCAAAAGGGGTATTTGGATGGACGAGCAGATGGATCTCAGATTGGGGATTCACCCACCTCCAAAGATCTTTGCCTTTTGTAATAGCCTAAAATTCCAGTCAAGCACATCAGGACATTTGTTGAGCGGAATATCAGAATATATTGTTCAACTCAAGAGATATGCTTACAAAATATGGTTGGAATTTACTTAGTGATGTACGTGCATGTTCTTGGATGATACATCACATATCGAGTCTTGCGTTATCTTTCTTTGTAAAAATTGTAACCTTCATTGCAACACTGCGTTGCTGTTTGGGAAATTTCCTATTTTTGCGTAAATAAAGAGCCAATAAATGTCAGTTTCATTGTGGACGGTTCTTTGAATTCTTTGTCAAAATATTCAAATTGACATGAACAATTTTATTTCAGGAGCACAATTTTCTGTCAACAAATTTTCCTATAAGACAAACTGCCTTTGTCATCAACATGTAAGACAAAGCGACATGAATCTTTTCCCTTTTTTTCAACAGCGCTCCCTTGATGAAATGCACATTATTTATGACCATAGCGACCTCTTTTAGGATTGTAAATAATGGCCAGTTACAGTGTACGTGCACTCCCTCGTAAAACAAAAAATAAAATACAACCCCCCAAAAAATTGAGTTTTGAAGGAATGTGACGAAAGAAGAGTGAAAAATGTGAGTCATAACAGCGCGCAGACCATAAAGAATGTTCGGCTGGTGGGAATGCGGACGGTGGGATACAGTTACTAAGCCCTGGTCTGTAGATGGTTGAGGTGTGGGGGAGAAAAGACTGTGTGGACTAGTTCACGGGACAAACACGGAGCTGGCAAGTAGTTGTTGCCTGGACAGACCGGCTCGGTGCAGTAGATAGAGGGTCCGTAGGCAGTGGAGAAGGTAAGACAGACAAGATTTTTTGTTGGAGTGACGGTGTTTGGAAAAAGTTGTTGTGTCTAGGGTATTGTGTTTGGGGAGGGGTTGTTTTACATTTAGGAGTCCTTTTGTGTTAAGGGTTCGGTCTTAGGCAACTGGACAGATGGTGTAGTGGTGAATCCGCCTTGCAGCTCTGGAGTTGTCTAGTTGTTACAACTTACAAGTGAATTTGTTTCTTACACTGCACTTTGTTATTTGCAGCTTGAGTATGTCATCTGTCGTAATTTTGTATTCTTGTACATGTAGTTGATGCATAGTGAATTACGATACATGTACAGTACATGTTAGAGGTAACTTGTATACACTGTACCGGTACAACATGCATGTGACTTTGGCACTCGTGAACTGATGCGCGTAATGTCAAAGCACCTTCTTATGTTCTTGCGCAGGCAGAGTCCATGTTATTGGTCGTCCTCTGAGCTGGTTAACTTCAGCTTAACAATCCTGCATTGGGGCAAAAGCAGTGAAAGATGCATCGTAGGTTTTGAAAGATGAAAAAACAACATTCTAGCATCTGATGTTTTCAAATTGCCAGTGCACACAGTAGGTTGAAATGTATCTTTGTGATGACATTCGTCTGATTACATTCTGGTATGAGTTATTCAAAGAGACACCTCAACAATTTCCGCCTTTGCTTGTAGGCTGCGTGGGAGGGAAGTTTTCCTGGCAAAAACAACCAGTTTCTTTGGGTGAGATTGGCCGAGGGTCTGAGCTTATTAGCCACTGTAATATTTCTTGGAATTCTTTTTGCCAGAGGTATCCAGACATTTAGCAATTAACCTGCCGTGTCACAGCTAGATATCAATCCACCTGTTTCAATGGAGTGGCACAAAACTGGTTCTGAACTGGCAGATTTCTTTAGTTTACTTCTTAAAAAGGAAGAAGTATTCTATTAGCCATTTTTATTAGACGGTTTGTTTGTAGCTTTGTTTGTTATTTTAATAGTTACATCTGTCTTGAACTTAGTAACAATTGAAACTTACATTCCTCTAAGAGTAAGAATCATTATGATACTATAATTACAGACTGCAACAAAACTATATTTTGAATTTAAAATAGAGAGAACTGATTGTTTTTTTTTCAACCCAGAAGTTTAGAAATCAACTGGTTTTGTTCCATTACTCACCATCCAATTCATTACTCCGTTTGAACCTTTCATGAGTGACGTCTCTCCCAGCCAAATTACAGACCCTACAAATCAATTATTTTCTGATTTAGACAAATAGAAATGGAAATGGTTTGTGCCATCCCACTCGCTAAGTGCGAGCCTTCCCGCTCCCTGAGTGGAGCCTCCCTTTCCATTACTAACAAAGGACTTTTATATTGAATTTTCTCCACAATCAGTCTGGCAGCCAATAAGTAGGTTAATGCAACCTAATGACATTACGTCTGTACACAGTCTCTCTTCCCCCAAGTGTGATAATCCAATGTAAGCTGATCAGTGAGGGATTGTTAGTGTGAACAAGGATATTTGGAAGAGAAAAAAAAAAATTAAATGTACTTTCGTCTGAGGATTGTCAGGTCAAGGTGTGAATAGTGAACTGTCAACTGCTCTTTCGTTGTCATTGTTTAGAGAGATTGGTTCTTTTTGTGGAACTGTTAACTGTTTTTTGGTGTTGTGAATGCCTGAAAGGATTGTGTTAATGGTAGGCAGAGGTTGGAAAAATGTTGAATATCAGGGGGGAGATTGTAAAGATTTTTCCTGATTTGAGGAGTGTTTTGTCAGGATTTTTATAGAATCTCTTTTAAAATCTGGTATTCCTGAGGTCTTACAATAAAGATATTTTACCGGTAAAGTTGATAAAAGAAATTGGTATTTTAAGGGATGCCTTGATAGACGAATACATACAAACGTATACCACAGACCCTACACTGCTCTGGGGTCCTGTGAACCCTAAGATCCTCTGCCGATTATTTCGTGGAATTTTCGTTTCTCCCGATCTCACCCCTGGAATATCGTGGGTTATGAGAGGTTTAGCTCTTAAGAATGGTTATATCTGCTATATTCTTGGGTTTTAGATTCAAAATCTGTAGGTGGAATTATCAGAACATTGGAATATTGATGTGAACAAACTGATTGATTTTTTTTTTCTTCCCCTTCTAACTTTTGTAGACATGGTTACATTTCAGATACTGGTCTCACAGCTCTCTCTTCTGATTTGTATTATGCTGTGACATTTTGCTGTACCTTTCTTTGATTGGTAAAAGTTGTCAAAATCTGATGACAAAAAGTCATGTCGTGCTGGTTGTTCCAAATACTAGATAGTTAATGGTAACGGTAGCTGTGCATAAAGTGACCTACGCTGTTTGTTTATTGCATAATGTGTCAAGAAAGGAAACTTTTTTCCTACTAAAAATCATGTACATTTGTACATCTTGGGTTTAGTAACCTTGCAGAGGCTGTATTTTTATGTTTTACCAGGAACATAAGGTTTTCTGTACACACTCAAACCACGGGGTGAGAAAAATACTGTACCGATCTCGGGAAAAGGTCTCCATTTGCCAAACCTGAATGTAAATCCGTCACTAGCCAATAAGGCTTGTCGTAGGGACGGACAGTGCCCAACAGGCACAGTTGTAAATTCATGTTTCGTTTCATATTTCGCAGCGGCCCATTAACGCCTCACAGGGCCCGCTAATACTGCATCTGTTCCTGGGTGTGATTGATGGCCGACTGTCAACTATCCCACCTCATGTCCAAGTTCAAGTATGGGAAAAAGTCGAGCAATGCTCCTTTTATCAATCCGATGGCGGTACCCAGTCAGTGTCCAGTTACAAATGCCTAGCTAAGCAGGATTGATCATAGTGGCTTAATGCTCATACTTAGCATAGTTGACATTATTAAAGTAGAGTGTCTCAACGATCTGCCATATATATCGGACGCTGCTTCATTTAGCATTACTCGAAGTTGGCAAAGTGCCAAATATGACTTCTAAGGAAATTTACACGAAAAGCTAAAATGCATAAAACTGCCCTTTCTGTAATTTGCAATTCTCGAGGAATACAAAACAAGGTAAGCCTGGTAATGTTGGTCCCAAAGTGCACACAGTTCTATTCAGTTGATTCAGACTGGCCATTCACTGGAAGTCTTTACATGTACGTGCATCTGATCAACACAATGGGTCAGATTTAGCCCATTTTTGCGTTATGGGGTCATCCTATACGAGAACACTGCCCAGCTGTCTTTTCCAATCTTCCACACGTCATAGTTTCATGTGGCAGTCAGTCAATGAGTCGGTCAGTGAGATACATCACAAGGTGTACAAAGAGAACTCTAGGCTGGATCTCTGGCCCCAGCAGAATTTTTTTTTACTTTTTCAGAAACAGATTTTGCTGTGGTAAGAGCGGCAAATGCTGCATTTGGTGATCAGTGATCCCCATTTTATTGCCCGGAACCGTCATTAAGACTGGCAGCATAATCGCGCAATTACCAAGCACGGATCGGTGACCGCGGGGGCGACTTCTCTGGGCTTAATTCACTCCACATGTTCCGGCCGGCTTGCTACTTTCACTGCTGATGTCTTATCAAATGTACAGTGCGTATTGGGAGTGGGATCTGGTCATGCACCATTGGTTGCAAGTGTTTTTCATTTTTTATTTTTTTTTTCAATGAATTAATCGTGAGGGCTTAATAGAGCGGTTGTGATGGATGGCGAGTTGGGTTTGTTTCCACACCTAGCACACGGTGACAGAATGTCTGAGCGGTCATCTTCTGTGTATTGTTGGGGGGGGATTATTCTGAGGGGTTTTGTGACCCCATTTGTCAGCATATCAATTGGCTGAATTTTGTTGATTATACCGTTCCATATTTGACCGGGATTTCGGTGCGATTTCTTTTTCTTCTCTTGATCAATTATGCAATACTCGGCAGTGCCGAGGCGAACGCAGTAAAACTTTGATTCCCGAAGAGTTGGCTGCAGATGTGATAGTCAAGATTATTATAATGTGTCTTTGCAATTTTAACTTGTTTGTATTTAGACAAATATAGGTTGTTTTGACTGATGCAGAAGCAGTGATATGCACTGTATGTGTGTTCATGTATCATTACTGTATTATACATTATTTAACAATCCGTGTATAAATACATTTATCATGACCAATATTCAGGGCCAATGTATGCAAGCAATTCACCTCCACAAACCCCAGTAGACCCGGCCCCATGGGTGAGCCAGTCCCAGCTACATGCTTGCCTGCCTAATGCGGGCGTTCACACACCACCAAACCTGCATCCCAACTATCTAGGTCAATGTGGCGCTGGCATGCATGATGTAGCCAGGCGTGGAGTGACGTTGAAGCTAGCCGCCTCGCTGGTGCTGGACTCCGATCCCTGAATGCACCGTGGCCTAGGCAGCTCCCTGGTCACACGTGAATGGAGATGGAGCTTTTGCATTTATAGAAAGGGAGGGGGAGCAGAAAAGCATTTGAATGCTTTAGTCTAGTCTGCCTTTTTAGTTGGTACTCCGTGCTTGGTCCTTAGGGGCATAAAGGGAACCGGTCTGTCTACATGTGCATAAACTGTCCATTAGTGGGAGGACCGAAGCGTTAGGGGTATGCATTGCATGTGAGGCTAGTAGGAATGGGGTTGGGAGACACGTGCAGTGCCTACAGAACCAGGACACCAGCGGAGTTCACATTTCATGACGCACCCTGTAGTTGCAAGGTAATATTTGTCTAATGCATGGAAAATTTGTGATTGGAACATTCTGAATGTGGAATGAAACTTTGTTTGCCGAGTTCGGTGTTTTGAAAATCTGTGGGAGGCACTGGATGTGGTTTAACTGCTGATGGTCGATTCTGTGTGCTGTGGGTGTTTACATTAACCTGGAAATCTGCGGACTTCTTCATTCCAACTAGTCTTTCTGTTGCTCAAGATTTCACTAGCTTATTCTTAAAGGCACTAGGAACATTTGCAATTATCCAGAATCATACCGATTTGATGAGAAAATCCTTGCTCAAAGTGAAGATAGGACAGGTACCAAATACCCTGTGAAATGATTCTGCCTGAAATGGTATCATTCGGAAGAAAACAATCATTGAATGTGGTTTAATAATGGACATGTTTAACAACGGAATCGAGTTACGACATCCCAGAAATTGTGCAATTGTATCCACTGAGCTGAAACTTCAACAAGTTAGTTGTTTATGCACCCTTCTTAAGATTTTGAGCAATTTGAAGCAAAAAAAGAGCACAAGAGCAAATGATCCTACATGTATGTACATGTACTTTTAATCTTCCAATCCATTTTATCATCTAATGATGCAAGATGGCATGCACAGGCCCCCCAAAAAAAGGGTTTCAGGAATTACTGAAAGGTTACATGACCAATCTTGCAGTGAAGCTCTACTTCATACAATTAGTGATTTGAACAGACGTTGTCTAGTATAATGCCTAAGTCATGTGCAGATGCATGTATCCAATTGTGTTTGCATGAATGAAAAAGCAGTCGGTACCGCAACTGCAACAAAAATATCGACGTTTCCTTCCTGATTCAAGGGAAACAAAGCCAACTCCATTAACCATGTGACTTGTCGCAGTCGGGGCACTGTGGCGTGTATTCTGAAATAGACCTGAGCAGTTGAATGACCTGCGTTGCTGGTCAGAACAGCGAAAAAGGTAAAAGGTCAAGATCAGATGGATGGGAGATGTCTGTGACAGAAGTTCATTTTTGCAGATTTCACCGATTTTCTTTTTCTTTTAAAGGCATATAGGATCACTTGCTTTTCATGCATTTTGTTCGTTTCCAATTATAACACCACCCAAAATCGGCTGAAGAATGTTCAAAGGCTAACCTGTTGGAGTTTCAGCTCAGTGGATATTACACTTTTCGAGAAGTTAGTGAAAAACCATGCACAACCTTTTGATCACGAAACACGATTCCATCCATAGCACTCTATATATCCCAAATCAGTCACTTGACTGATTGCTGGAAATCACCTACATTTCTTGATTTCTTCTAAATGACAGCAAGCCGGACAGAATCATTTCATGGGGCGTTAACTACCAATACAATCTTTAATCCAAGTAAGCTTTTTGGTAATAATTTGGGCGGTTACTTTTGGGATGAATGCAAATGATCCTATATGCCTTTCAGTTTCAATCAGAAATGGATCAAGTCCAAAACCAAGCACTGAAATTTCCCTAAAAGGAAAAACACATTTGTCAGCATAACACATTTTTTTCTCCAATCCCTTCCGTGAATCGACCAACAGTTGACGGCGCAAGATGTTTCCACTTTCTTCCCCCCTCGCATTGAAACCGTTTTTCAGCCCGGGCTGCAATCGATATCTTTATCAGATTTGCGGAATGGCTGCCACGTGATGTGCTGCGCCTGTTACAATCATTACAATCGCTAAACAGGGTCGCGGAGGTTTGCCCAGATTGATATAATGCCACTCATTCATCTGGTCAGGCCGAACTAATAAAATCGCATTACCAGTCCGCGGTGGCGAGCTTGCACAAACGCTGACATTTTGCCATCTGACTTTTTTTTTTATCTAGTAATACTTAAACAAAAAAAATTGAAAGCATCTGGTTTGATTGAGATAACATGTGTCTGTTTCGGGTATGTGGTGGTTTATGAAGGGCGCCCTCTGTTGTTCTTTATTTGCCATACATGGGAGTGTTTAGCACAATGGTGGCAATAGTGATTCCGTGGTTTGTTGGATATTGAACTGCTGAAGCAGAAAGTAGCACCTTGCGGAAATTCAACGGAGTACCAGTCAAGTATTTAAAAGCATGTGACATTTGTGGCTGGTGTCCTGTTTTTCGCTAAATTAAACTATGATTGTTCTTGCTCTATTGCTGAGTAGGACCACATTTGGCTGGGATACAATTTGTTAGGGTTCATTAAAGGCAAATACTATTTTGCTCTGAGTGTGAGAACAAATTGTTTAAAACTGAATGGTATTGATCAAGAAATGTAAATACATATTGAGTTGGTTGTTCGTTCAAATTGGTTTTTACACCTGACAAAGCGATGGTGTTATTTTACTGGTTGAAACTTTATATTCTGGTCTGGACGTTTTTATGGTGAAAAAAATATTGTTATGCAAGAAGCAGGTGATACTAGCAATAAAGACACTTTGGGTTTATAATTTGCTAGTTAATTCAAATAAAATTCAGTTTTCTGCTTTCACATAAAGCTTTTTTTGGGGGGGGGGTGAGGGATGTCATGTCAGCTTCCATTCTCTGCCATTTCCAGTCGTTCTAAGGGAATACCAATTGCTTACACACCGTTAGTCATCTTTGGTAAATATACGCCGCTCAACTGCACAAACACCCAGGCACCGGCATGCATAACCTAGGTTATCTGTGCTTAATTCCCGTCAATAATTCAGTCTGGGTCCAACGTTCGATTAATCCAGATCCACATTATCCCCCAAAACCCAACGGACAAAAACTGGACGAAACAGTCTGCATCGCCCACCACACACACACACACACACATAACGACAACGTCATAACCCAGACAGAATTGGGTTGTTGATTAGTTGTCGGATCCCAAACCTCTTTCTCCCCCACCCCTTGGGGGGTGGCCGAGGGGAACCAATTGCGGCCACTCTCACACCCCGTTCCCATTCTCAGGTGACAAAATTGGAGAGAGAGGAGCCAATTTCCCCACCAGGGGGGGGGGGGGGGGGCGGTCCTGAAAAAAGTGGGTTAAGGAAATGTATTCTTTGCAAGCCTGTTTGTCATGTTTCAACCATTGTCAGGCCGAAGGGGAAAAAAATGTAGAAACTGCAGAAAAGATGTGAGTCTGGCTTATGTTATTTTTTTTTCCAAACATGTTTAGGTTGCTTACATGCATGTGCGTGTCTTCCATTATTAAAAGGCACCGCATGAGGTGTGGAGTCGTAGGTCAGACAGAATATCTGACACATGGCGAACTTGGAATTGTTTATGGTGAATTCCGTATTTCTGGGCATTCGCACTTGGATATGTTTATGTAAACACTTTCTTGTCACGTCCTGCTGTTTTTGTATTTTGGAATGTTGTAGGAGTGCTGCTTGGGTGCAGGTCTACAGCGGGGTTAATGTATGGAGGCTTAAATGACAATCCTCCGTGAAGTTTAGCTCGGCGGGTGTTTTTGTTGCTTTGGTAGAGGTGATTGGCTAAAGAATGCTGTAGGTTTTTGTTTCATGTTGTCTAGCTTAGGTGCACATGTATGTAGACCGTTTGGAGGAGGTGAGAAGACCACATGCTGAAACTGCTACATGTGTGAAGACCTCATTGCTCACTGGTTGTGAAATGTCTAGAAATTATCTGGAAAGTTCAAAAACATACTGGTAGACGTAAAAAAAATAGCTATTATAGGAGGCAGTTTCAGGAGTTTTCCCCGAAAGAATAATAATATGCTGAATTTTATGTTGATGACTTCCTGAGGTAATGTCCTATCACTCTTCAAATTAAACTGTACCTTTTGAAAAATACTGTACGTGTACAAGCTTCTGAAGTACCGGTATATTATATGGACGGCAAAGTGTAGTGCACACACTACACTCCTTCGGGAGTCGCACGTGTCATGTACATGGCATTGCAGGTAGCTGCCAGAGTAAATGACATGCCCGTCTATTTATTAATTGTCTAAATTTGGCTGTCACATTACTTGTTTGTTTAAGAACGGACACACGAATGGAGCGAAATCGGAGATCAATACCCACGCTTAATTTGATCAAGTGAGTCTGGAGACAGACTGGGCCCTGACCAGACTACCGAGCAGCGGTGTGCGCTTACCACTCTATAATATTGTGTTTCCAGTGACGCTCAAATCTTTAAGAAAGAAAAAAAAATAAGGGCTTGAGAAATGTATCCAATGATAGGGATCGTTATATGTATGCAAATGCCTCTCCCTAGCCGGAGGGAAGTCATGGGTTGGATTGCAAAGAAGTAGTCTGGAGCCCCAGCCAACCTGTTAGTGACGTGGCCGGTCTTTATAATACCGGCTCAGGAGCTGTTAAATGTTCATTCCAAATCAACAACTTATTCTGCCTGTGACAATAAGGTACCATGCAGTGCAGAAAACTAACAAACCCTAAGAGTAAACCCACTTTTTTGGGGGTTCATAAGGAGGGTTTGGGTTTATTTGGTGAGTCCTCAAAGAAGGCTGATGTGTTGTTCACCGGTGCGCCCGTCTGAAAAACTACTTGAAATCAAATTAAGTCGCCGGTATCCAATTCCTGCATAGTAAGTGCCAGTTATTGTGGGCTCGCAGCTGAGCCCCCGCAGGGTTCGTAACGAGCGCTGCCGCAGCTCTCTCTCTCTTTCGCTCTCTCGCTCTCGCTTCTCTTTGCCCAACTTCGTCTTCCTCCATTTCAAGTGGTGATAAAACGCAGTGGCCGCTGCCACCCTTTGGAATTGAGCAGGCTGTCAAGCTCCTGACTCGATTTCTCGTGTGGGATATTTTGTGACAGCCGGGGGCGATATGTTCTTTCCTGTCTCGTCACGAGCGAAAAGCGACCCAACTAGTTTTTTTTTTTTTTCCTTTCGTTCTTTCTCTCTCACTGTCTCTCTCTCTTTCTGTCTGATCCTCTTTTTTTTCTTCGCTCGGCCGATGTTCATCAGCATGAAGAGGTTCCGGTCAGTCACCTCGCATGAGCCGGCAAAAACAGATACTTTTTGACTATTTTTATTTCCCCCCCCCCCCTCAATCTCAGAGGAAAATTATGCCAAATGTTTATTAACGAAATTGGAATTGGCAGCAGGGTTACTAATGAGGTTTTGCCAGAAGCCGCATTAGGCCGAGCGTTGTCATTGTGTGAATGGCAGGATTTGCAGCATGACTTCTTGTAACAAAATAAATTGCGGAGGGATCACGCGTCTGTAATTGAGATCTGTTTTTCCGAGATGTGTTTTTAAGGTATCGTGTTTGCTGCGGGTATTTTGGGAGATTACGCTTACGAGCGGATACGCTGACGTGTTAAAATTGCCGTTGATTCAGAGCTGATTATTGGATGTGGTACTTTCTCAAGGCAATTTAGTTACACTTTTAGTTCCAATCGTATAAAAAAATTGTTATTCTCCATTGCAGTTTTAATAACGGGAGTTTGTTTTTGGTTTTTGCTTTTTGAAAGAATGGGAGAGTATTTTCAGAAAATGGTTGTTTGTCGCTGTCCAATTTCCTACACATTATGTTTGGTCGACTCCAACATTTTGGGAATTGATTCCAATTCCATCCAGGAATTACATCTCCATGCAGAATCAATTCCAATTTTCCTCGGCAAAAATAGCATTGGAAAAAGCTTAGTTAAAAAGTTTGCATGAATAGTGATTAATATCAAATTAGAAGTTGTTAAGACCTGTTCATGCAATCTCTCTGTAGTACGGTAGTAGCATGATTATTTACCTGGAGAAAGTTATTTTGAATTTATAAGTTTTAGCACACGATTTGAGACAAATACAGCGACTTTTACATGATACACACACAAAAAGGAACACCCTCACAGCGCCATATACTTGACTGTTGCTCATTTGAAATAAAAGCTACATTTGTTCGACTTATTGAACCAACAAGCATGCATTGTAATTTTCCCACAATCTCTCAGAAACGATTCCATCATTCAACGCTACTACAGCAGATTGATTCCTCGTAAAGGTGGAATCACGATTGTGATTCTAATTGATTCCAGCATGGAATTGCCGAACATGCCAAACCAGCGATTCTAATGATTTTCGATGACAGTGGTTTTGAGTGATGCATCACTTAGTAACACAAAAAAGTCATTCGATACCCAAATTCTCCCTCAGGAAAGGGCACCAGAACTGTGCGGTCTGTATGTATCCCCCAAAATAAGCCACAAGATTACAAAAAGTTGGATATGACTTTCCAGGAATTAGTCACTGCACTTCTCACTGTGAATCAGAGTATAAATATCATAAAAAGAAATTGTTCGTTGAATCACTACCCTCTCGTAAAAACTTCCTAATAACAATACTCGCTTGATCCTATGAATTGTAAATCATTCCTCCCCCCCCCCAAAAAAAATTGCAAGACTTTGATAAATTTATAGCCTCTTTGCCAGATGACAGAAATCACGTTGTGCTGGCGCTGGGCGTTACAACTGAACCTAAACGTTCCGCCCTGACTTTTGTAATTTGCAGAGTACTCTAAGAGAAGGAGGCCAAAAAAAAAGCATCGTAAATTGTTCAGATTATTTTTTTCTTTTTTGTTTCCTTTTTCTTTTCTTTTCTTGGATGTTGTTTGATATTGTCGTGGGCCTAGTGATTAGGAAAGTGATTTATCGCGGGAGGAGTGCGTTGTTCATTGTAAATAAACAGTTAGGGATTATGCTCAGACTTTATTCTGCCATAACAGCCTGCTGGTAGATGTGTTCCTGCATTGTCTGCTCGCTAAAGATGACATTAAAATTTGCTTTGCAGGGCAAGATTTATTTTTAAAAATGGGTTTACTTCTATCTAAGATTGTCAGGTCCTCTCCTGATTAATGCAAGCATAGCAAAGCTGGTCTCTGAGTGCACAAGATTATATTCAATTAATCCAGAAAGGCACTGGAGTTCTTGGATACTCCTGTATGATAGCACTGCCCAGCTCACAATAGACGGGGAGTCAGTCAGTCAGTCATTGAGATCGATACCAAGAAGACACAAGGTTGGCCCTCTGGGACCAGCTAAAAGTCCTTACAGACTCGTTTCATGTCTCCAATTGAGTAGGCAGTATTTGTAATGAGTGAGGGTACTGTACGAGTGCAGTTGTCTGGCTACAAACAGTAGAAAAATCTTGTTTATTGAAGCAGTTGAGTAACTTTACAGCAGTCTAACATTTATAAAAAAAAACGTTCTTAAAATGTGATTTTTGAATCGTAGCAGCTTGAAAAGTTACGCCAATAACCTTAGATTCAAGTCTGTTTATGCCCCCAAAATGGTGTCGGTGAAGTGTCGTCATTCCCTCAAAAATATGGCCCATTCCAGTATGGAAGTTTCATCATTTTTCCGCTTGTTTCTTTCAGGTACCATATGCAGATTTTACTCGGATCAGCTGATTTCCTCATTTTTCATTTTACACCGATGCCATTAAAAATTGAAAAACACTGTATTCTGAAGTCTTCTGAAGCTTGGAACTTCCTCCGTTTTTTTTGTGGTAACTTCCCGGTTTCATGCCTGTTATTTGCTTGTTTTTGCAGGGCCGCTGCACGCGTGAAGACTGTAAGTACCTACACCCGCCGCCCCACTTGAAGACCCAACTGGAGATCAGTGGCAAGAACAGCATCGCAGCCCAGAAGATGCTGCAGAATTTGCACAACCACCAGCTGCAGTTGCAGGCCGCCGCGGCCGCCAGCATGCAGCTGCACCAGCCTGGCGCCACCATCTTGCCTACGCACCACCAGGCGCTCAACTCACTGGTAAGCAGACACAACCATGTTCTGTTTTTCTTTTTTCTTTTTAGTTGGCATTTCTCAAAGCTGGGTTGTACAATGTACGTGTAGTTTATAGATATATTAAAACCCCAAGTGGCTGAGAACCTTTCAGAAGCATTACTGACCTTGTTTTGAATTTTGTTGAGCAGCAAGTTCCATTTATATTTGGTTTTTCCCGCAGCTGGGCTGCAATTTCATGTAGCAACTATTTGTGTATGATTCAATATTGACCAGTCATAAGCACGGCCTTGTGGTGATAAGACTGGTTACTGACTTTCTGTTCAGCAAAACAGGTTTTGTTTTTGTTTGCAGTGTTAAAGCAAATTCTGTGTTAGCAGTTCCATCAAAGCAACCCAAAACTTGTAACTAGCTAGCCACTTTGCATGGCCAAAAGAAGAATGCTAGATAAAGCTGGGTCTGTTTTTGTGCATAACCACATTAATTAATTTTGAGATTTGATAAATCAGTTCCGTAATTGGTGGCTGTTACAATAGTGTGGACCCTTGCTGAATTAGTAGGAAGTAGGAAGCTAAATTCATTTTCATTGCAGTAACGCAACTGTGTGCATGAGTAATACGTGGGATACAGTCCAAAAATATGCACTTTCTTTTTGTGTTGTATTCCGATAACTATATTCCATCTCCTTTGTTCTATTGCTACGTTGCTAGTACCAAGTTTTATTATGCCACAAAGCAGAAGAATTTGCTGTCTGTGCAATATCAATAGCCCAAAAAATAGTGCTGATTAGTATAAATGTATATATCATCGTGTGACATTTTCAGAAGGTCGTAAGCTGTTCCTAATTTGTTCGTTTGTAAGCAGGTGTAAGAAGTAAGCCCCCTGCATCAGGACAGCATGTTTTTGTTGCTAATAAAGTATTGTGTGGGTTGTTGCCGCAATGCTTTTGGTTGCTTTGTGTTTTTTTTTGCCTTGGGGAAAAAAATATCAGCTTTTTTGCTTAAAATATAACCATATTTATAAGCACATTGTAGTAAATAAGTTTCCATTTTGGAGGTGAAAACTTCATTAGATTAAAAAAAATAAAAATGAAGGTAGTTATCGCACTCACAATGCTAAAAAAGGCTGCATGCACTGTACAAAGTTTGTGCTTTCTCCATTTTAATATATAGTTTTAAATTGTGATTTTTATTTTTTTTAAATTTGGTCCTGCTACCTTTTCGTTCTAGTGTAAGTGCACTTGTATGCTTTGTGAGCTTGAAACAACATATTGCCATCGTCCCGTATTCCTGGCACAGTTTTTGTTTGTGTGAGGCAAAATATACTGCACTGACCCATTTCCACTTCATTTCTTATACGCGCTGTTTCTTTCTTTTTTGGGGGGAGGGGGTGGGGAGTTGGTTAAGGGTACTGTATCATCCCAATTCGTAAAGAATAAATGTCATTGTAGTCTTCACTGGGACCATTTTTGATTTGCTACTTGTGTGTTTCAGTTTCCGCATCAAGCATTAGTTTAAATACATACAGACCTTGATCATGCATTGGCTATTTGGGGGCTTTTTTTCCCTTTTCAATCTGTACATTTGTACTTGAGGCCTAAAATCTAAAACAAAATTACCGCACGTGTCTTCTTAGACTGAATAATGGGGCTGATTACCAGTATAAGGAAAATGGGAGGTAGTCCATTTTTGAGAAACTTATTTTGCGGTAAATGCTTTCAAACTCGTGGGGAAAAGAATTGTTAAAGCATCACAGAGAGTCTTGGAGAACTGTCGGCAGTACAGTTAAGTTGTATGTGTGTGCTTAAACAAAATGCAACATGAGTCAAATGACTGGGACCATGAGTGAAAAATGACAGACTTTCCAAGCATAATATTGCCGTCGCCCCATGTTCATGGGAGCGCCCACCACCATGTTGATCTTTGCTTTGTACGAAGTTTGACTAACACTATTGCAGTTACTGATTCTTTGCCATCTTGGTCATGTTCCCTGTAGCAATACTTCAAATTCTCTTTGAAGTGTATTTCACGCACCAGCCTTTTTTGGTAATTGGGGAGGGTGGGGGAGTGGGGAAGGGAGGGTGGGGAAGTCATGGAAGTAACAAAGTCCCAAAAATGGCCACTGCATGACCACCTGTCTGCCCATTTCAATCAATCTCCCGATGTGTTTGTTGAATTTGACACCAAGCAACCCTCTATCTTTGGCATAGGAGTTGGTTGGCTGTCCGTCATACCCGTACGACATGGGACGATACAACACCAGCTGCACTAGATGCTTACAGACAGAGGTAGGAAACCACACCCACCACCACCACCCACACACCATGGCAATTCCACAGTGACTCGCATTACATTTTGTCCACATATTTTCATCATTCGGCTACTTATGTATAATCTGTTTGTTACAGCTTTTTGGCTAAAACTTTACCGTTATTCAATTTTGTTTACATCCATGTGGACAAAACAATGTGAGTGACACTATGGAATTGCCCTTCCGTAGCCTAGTCCAAACACAACTAACATGGCCACCCATAAACCACCCCTGCTCCCCCCCACCACCACCTTTTCCTAAATCACCCTCCCACCCCTACACCCCCAAAAAGTTTACTAACTTACAGTTGCAAAAATTGCTTAAGCTTTGTTATGTAGCACTTACTAATCAATGCGACTAAACGATATTATGAAGTGGTTGTAACCTAAGCTGCCGTTTTTAGTAGAATGAAATGTAAATATAACATTTTTTTGAACTCAGAACAATTTGGAGAACTATGTCAGGGCAGTGCTCTGACCTGAGTCTTTGCAATTTCAAAGTACGGTAGTGGACAAGCCAACTGCACAAACCAAATAGCTTTACAACCTGATTAGTTTCCTTAATCAAAATTTCGGGTTCTTTTTTTTTTCATTTCCAAAAATGTGAATTTAGATTAGAAAATTTTGAGTGTTTGAATTTGTAAAGAAATATGCTTGATAGTTGAAGATTGTACCTGTATCTTGTTGATGCTTGTTGTATGTTGAATATTTGGTGAACCACACCAATGTTGCAAGATGGAATTCAGCAGTCATTTCATAAATGCTTGCATTGTTTGTAATGCACTTTCTTAGTGTTTTTTTTTTGGTGTGTTTTTTTTGTTGCCTTTTTCTTACAAACTATTTCATTCAATCGAGAATTTTTTTGCTTAATACTCCCTAATGGCATGGAACTTGCGGGCACTGTTCAAAACAAACTGCTGCTAAAGTTTTGTGTTTGACAAGGGGAATCAGTGTAGGGAAACTAAAAGATTTTTTTTTTCGGCTTAAAGGGAAAAAGACCAAACTTTTGCAGGTACAATTTTAGCTCCATATTAAGTCCATGTTCTGAGTTGGGAACCTCAAATACTTACAACATAAGGTAACATTTAAGAACATGTCCATTTGTTGAAGACATTAAAGCATTCAAACTGATTCTTGAGCCGGAACTGGAGAGAGTTTGAAAAATGGACCAAAGATATTGACAAATGCCTGGACCCCTAAACAGCGCCCTCAAGTGTCTGAATGAATGATTGACATGTGCCATTATAACAGCATTTGCTATTGTGTTTGTTTTTACTGTTTGTACTTCCTTTTTTTGCCATGCTTTTTTGTGTTGTTGAATTTATTGCAGTCTTTTCTTTGCATTGCCTTTCTTTCTTCATTGCTCATTTTTTTGTTCTGATGTCCTTAAAGTTCTGAATATACCAGTACATGTATCGGTACGTGTACATGCCTCCGAGTTTAGAGTACATCATAACTTAGTTTCAGTTTCAGGAAAACAATCATTTTCATCATGAGCCCTCTCATTTCATCCCGTATTGCTGATAAATTATAATATAATATGGCAGAAGGTTCTCCACCCCTGGAGGAACAAGTACAGTTTTCCATGAAAAGTCACTCATAATTTTGTCAAAAACAAGACGAGCATTGACAGACTAGTTCAAACTAGTTTCTGTTTCAATTTTCATGTAATGTGCAATGCACTTTGATATGTCACTTTTTAAAAATGGAAATGGAACAGTCGTCCTGTTTTCTTTTGTGTTTTTTTATTTGTTTTTTGGTCAAGTTAAAACAGCAGTGAAAAGTTATTAACACAACCTTTGAAAATATATTCTCTTTTAAATCTATTTCTAGTCTAAAAAGTCTAGGAGTTACTCAAAGTCAAACTGTTAAGATGCTATTGAAAACTGCAAATGAAACAGTATTTAAAGTATTTAACTCTAACTCTAATTTTTTGCCCCAAAACGTTTTTAAGAAGTCTATGTTACCATATTCAAGTAAATTGTGTCTTTGTTCAGTCACTGCATGCACTCACAGAGTGCACAAAAGCAAACGGAATCTTTACATGAGCAGCCTCTCTGGGCCACTTGGGGGACACAGAACCTCCCCATCTCCCAACAACGCCAAGAAGACAAGAGCTCATCTTCATTAGACTGAATTGCCACGCTTGATCCACTTAAATGCCAAGACGGCCGATATCATTACCCAACGCAGCCGACGAAAGAACCGAGATGCGAGACAGAAGAAAGAGAAAAAGAACTAGAGATCTGTCCGTCTGGGAGCATCCACACGAGGATACACTGAATGGGCACTCCGCACCTCCAGACAAAAGCTGCTCGAATTAATTATACCGACGGTGCCTTTTTTTGTGGACCAGCCGGTGAACTCAGGTGACCCTGTCACTCGCGGGGCAATCAATCAAACTAGCCCTTGATACCTTCTTCTTTTTCCCCGCTCTCTGGTTCTTTTTATTCGTTCGCGCATGAGTCATGGCATTATTCCGTTTTTTTTCTTTCGTCGGTCTTACCTTGTGTGAAGTTGAACCACTCTTCTCAGACGACTAAAATGCCCTGCACTTCACCACTCCACTTCGGGGCCTGCAATTTTCAAGACGTGACAGTTATTACCGTCATTCTGGTTTCAGAGTTTACAAGAATTTTTTTTCCCCTTTCCCGTTTCGTTCCGCTGCAATTTAGTTGAGATTCTTGTCGTATTCTTGCAGCCGTACTAGGAGTGTTTACTTCCAGTCTGAGAGACGGGAATAACTACATGTTATATTTTTTTAAACAGATGGATTTGCATAATGTGTCGTTGGCATATAGTTTCAAACAGTTATTGGGTTTCCTATTTGAATTTTTTCTTTGCCAAATATGAGGTTGGCTAGAAACCAGGGAATTTAATGATTTAGAGTGTTTAATTTGGGTAGTTTCTGGTGTTCTTTTTTCTCCAGCTAGAGTAGGAGACATTTGTTGCCTTGGGTCAAGATTCTGGTCACATCAAATGTCCAGTATTTGTTTGCACACATTGTAGGCTGTCAATGTCTGCATACTAGCTTTTACGTATTGACAAGTAGATCAGATCTGTTGATGAAATCAACCAGATGGATATATACCTCCCCCCTCCTTATCGAGATTCAATAAATCTCCTGGCTGAATGTTTTTAATTATTTTTTAAGAGTACAAAATAATATTCCACTTGTAGTATTACCCCCCCCCCCTCCTCCTTGAGTGTAGATCCACATTCATCTCATTTTGCAAGATTCAGATCCCACACATCAATTTTTTTATTTATTTCATATTCAACTTTTTGCCGTCCCTGTTTCAGTGACACATTTAGACCAGCATCAGTGGAGCCCGGAAGATGTTTTTGTACCGCGCTTTTATGTTTTGCTCACGACAGATTTGTTTTCTTTACCAATCTCCCCTCGTCAAGTGTCAAGTCTCTCATTATGCCCCGTTGGGGGTCGTTTTTGTCCCCCCACCCCCACAATACACCCCTTGAGGGGGTATCTATTTGCCGACATGGCTGGCCCTCTCTGGGTTGTGTCGGTAAGGATGTTTAGTTTTACTGGTGATGCCAAAGGGTTTATGCTAAGACTGAAAATGTATCGTAGGATCTGATGGTCTTTCTCTTTTTAGAATTCTGTTTCCTGTCTGTAGCTGCTAAGCTGTTCCTTGTTGCTACATTTCTACAAAATATTTTCCAACACTGGCCCTTCGTTTCCTTGTTATTTTTGGCAAGCTTCTATATCATGAAAATCAACAGTACTTTGGTTTTAAAAACATATTTAGTGTAGCGGGCAAATGGTTTTCCCTTTTTTTTCTAAAAAAAAAAAATCACTTCAAAATGCTATGCAATATTTTTTTGTTCAAACCTCATCTCAATGTTTAAAATTCATGCAATATTTGGAATTTACCGGTACCTAATGTTTTACATGTTGTACATACGGTGTTTTCTTAGTTTGTTGCCCCAAAATTTAAACTGTTTACTCCACAGCAGTTTTCTCTTTTTCTCAGAACATAACATAGAACTTTCCCGCTTAAGAACTAAAAAAAATTATGTGAATCAGGACTCCTTCTGTTCATGAATATTCAGTCAACTTTCAACCAATCCGACAGTGCCATCCACGCAGACTATGAATATTCATATGCAGGAAACAAAACCCACATTTTCCTCATGAAAAATTCAGTTCACCTCACTTATCCAATAGAATCTTGCCCTCAGGGTGGATTTTACATATTCGTTAGCAGTAAAAACCAATCGGATGACTGTTGAATATTCAACATTCAGCACTCCACCAATCGGATTGCTGATGAATATTTAGCATTCAGAACTCCACCAACCTGATTGCTGATGAATATTCAACGTGCAGCACTCCACCAATCCAGCCAATGATCTCCCTCTATTTTTGTTCTGTTGCCTTTGTTTTTTGTTGTTGCTGTAGGCGCCGTCCCCAGGATTGAGTACCTCTCCCGCCCTCAGTACGTCACCCGCAGTGTCCGAATCGTCCTTCTACAGTACCTACTTGTACCCCATGCCTGTTTCCATGGTTAGTTTTTAAGTTTTTTAAGTTCATTTCTCCCTCTTTTAGACTATTTTTCTTTTTCTTCGTAAGGAAAGTTACAAATTTATACTTGTAGAAATCCGTACAATTATGGGGGGAATTCATTCAAATGATAAACATGTTTTGCTTTTCTCTTGAAGGGTTAAAAATGTATACTTTTGAAATCATGACTTTTTTTCGACTTAATTCATTCTAAAAAAAAATTTCTTAAGGATGGTTAACAATGTGTATCTTAAGAAATTTGTGCAGGTTTTTTTTTTAAGACTTAATTCATTTAGATATATTTTTATTTATTTGTTTTATTCAGTTTTGTAGATGTCATAAATTTCTAAAGCCATTGTAATTTGAAAAAGGTGTTTAAATTTGCTCTTAGACATTTCGTAGATGTTTTGGTTATGACATGGACTACTGATTTCTTTCTTTTTTTTGGTATTTTAAAAAAAAAAATCACAGGTTATGGGTAATTTCATCAGTAATTCCATCTCTGTTCATTCGCGGTGAAATTTGTGATGGAAATCTAGGCATTAATTCAGGATTGAAGTGAAACAATTTGAAACGCAAATGTGGGGAGATTTGTAACCATGGCAACATTGCAGCCGAATGACGAAAGATCCTCAAACAAATTCTCATCTTCGTCATAAAAAGAAAATTGCCGGCTTTTCCACCTGCGACGGATTTTGATGTCCAAGAGAAATTGATCGGCAAATGTTACTAAATCTGGCTAATTCCTCAAGCAGAAAGATAGCTTTCATGTATCTCTCCTCCAACGCAACTAAATCCCTCGAAAGAGGTGTCAAAAGAACTCATCTTAATCTGTCCAACTCAAGATATATTATCTTGTGCCCAACGTTTTGCGTGAATCATCATCTTCATTCAGTTTGACTGAATGATTAGAGATAAATGTCAACGAGTGAAACATTTTCACCCCCGGGTGAAATTGTTTGTGAATTGACATCGTAGGCACTCTGCTACAAAGTGCACACTTCATATAAGTAAACCTGTTGCATTGAGATATTTTTCCTTGACTGAAGAAAATACATTACGGTCAGCTCTCTAAGAATATGGTACATGTATCTTAGATTTGGTGTTACATTACAGTCAATGTCGCTGGGGAAAAGCTTTGAAAAGAATGTCTTTTTGCAAAGATGAATAAATGATAATAATGTGAGTTCAAGCAGGTATGTTATGTTTCCTGGCTGGATGAGGCTTGATATTCAAACTTCCATAAGATTATAACTTAAACACCAGATGGAAGATGTAATTTTTGAATACTTACATCAATAACCATGGCAATATTATATTAATAAAGCAAATTTAAGCAGGGAAAAACTAAGTAAAAATATTAACACTTAGAAGAAAATTACAGGTTGAAAATGTTGTTTTGTTTGTTTGAAACAAAATTAACAAAAAAGTTGGTGTGCATGTTTGAAGCTTAAAATCCTTCAGAAAGCAGTTTATGTTGATGGCTAAAGCTTGTAAGAAAATGAGCCAAATACACCTTACCATTGCGAGAATGTGTACAACTTGTTAACAATGAATGTTGCATGACTGCCTGCAAAAAAAAAAAGTGGAGTTGTATATTTTGTTCCTGTTGCAAAGTAAGCATGTACGTTCAGCATGTGGAACAATGATCATTGGACTGACAAGCAGAACTATGATTTCTGTCTGTTTGACGGTTTCAATATGTGTATAAAACTGTTTGCAGAAAAGAGGAATAAAATTGACATAGGCTGCTGCCGTTAGATGAGCAAATGGGAATGTACTTAATACCAAATGGCTTACTATTTTATCAAGATTGAACTTTAACAAGTAATCAGAGGTCAAATTTTATCTTTTTATTCCCCCAAAAAATGTTCACCATATTTATGCGTATTTTTGTCAGAAAGGCAAAGCAATCAAGATTACCGAACCTTCACAAACATTATACTCATAGACAAGTACCCCCTCAACAGTGAGAGTTGGGGGAGGCCACTGGCACGGACATTCAGACACATTGCTGGTGACGTCTCATGCTCGTACGAAGACTCTATCGGTGTGTGCACATTCCTAGTAAAATACGTTGTAAGTCATACAAGTGCACACAACCATGGACACACAGTGTGTACCTCCCACTTAAGGCTCTCTAAAATAGTCATAAAGCCATCTACTGTATATGCACAGAGTCCAAATTCCTTGACATGCATTTTTTCAAATGACTTTCAACTTTTTGATTTGTCCTCTCCAAAGCCCCCAGCAAACCAAGTGCCCAGTCATCTCAACTCCATGTACTCGCAGTACCTACCGGCGCAGCACATTGCACCGGCCAATCAGCTTCAAGATTTCCCCACGCCAGGCCAAATATTTACCCCCAACGGAGCCGTCATACCCTACCTACCACAGCGCCCCAAGAACGACAAGTTGGAAGTAAGAATAGAATAACCCTGTCTTGTTGTCTTTGTCAGTCTTACACCTTATTTTACTCAATTTAGTGTTTTAGGAGACAGTCTAGACCAATTCCCAAAGTGTGGTGGTGTTTTTGGTCTTTGAGACCATTTGTTTCAAGTGTTGCAGTGCAGCATATTGTAAAAAGAAACACAAGAAATAGCAAGCACCCATGTGACAAAAACGTAATGCACATTTCTGAATTTTGCTGTTGTTTATACTACAGCATAAAAAGCAGGATGCAGAGTAAAATAAAATACATGTATATGATCCAAAAGAAATTTAGATCACAAAAAGGCCACTTCCCAAAATAAATGGCATTGATGGTGAAGGAATATACCGGTACATTATTTGAATTCTCAGGTTGGAGTTGACTCTTGCTGTATTCATGTTAATGCCGGAATACTTGTTTGTTAAATGGGACTTTTGTACCCGTTTATACCCATTTTATGTAATGTGAGATGGCTTGTCAAAACTAGTAAGCATAGAGGGGTGTTTTTTTGGTCAGCTCTTTTTGTCATGTTAGTCTCAAGACGTATTGCCTGTCTGTATCACACACTCCAAGAATCATCATGCTTAACATTCCAGATTGACGTCAGATTCCATCCCCTCCCCCGACAAACTCTGTGTGCCATGTTGGTAGTACTGGGGCGTCATTTGTTATTGCCTTGCTACATTAACTGTTTGATCGTCTCTTCTTTTTGTGCTTCTTTTCTATCGCCTCACGGTCCACTTCTACCCCTTTTCCCCCGACTTTTCATTATCACTGCGCTTTCCTTACCCCTTTCCCATCCCAAACCTCTTGCCCTTTTTATATTTTTTTTTGTATTTTTTTTGTACCATCTCCCCCTTCCAATGACTTCCCCCCAACCCCCTACCTCCTCCCCAGGTCTGTCGTGAGTTTCAGCGGGGCAACTGCTCGCGGGCAGAGTGCAAATTTGCTCACCCTGCCGAGGGGGCGGCCATAGACCAGCTCGACAACACCGTCACGGTCTGTATGGATTACATCAAGGGGCGGTGTAGTCGGGACAAATGCAAATATTTCCACCCGCCCGCGCACCTCCAGACCAAAATTAAGGCCGCCCAACACACTAACAGCCAAGCTAGCGTTGTGGTGAGTCTCTCAGCCACTGTGCTGCTCATATTTTACTCTTAGTCATTCTCTCGTTTCTGTATCGTCTAACAATCTTTCCCCGTCGTTAGATAGAATAAATGTCCTTTTTTTCATGTTGTGTGGGGTCATCTGTAGTGTTAGAAACCTGCCCCTTGCCCCTACCAGCCCGTCTATGTAGCTTGTGGTTGTTGAAGCACATGTAGCATTTGATGTTGATGATCTACCCATTCCCACCACTTTACCTCCCTCCCCACCCCAACCCTACCCAACCCCCACCCTAAACCACACCCTCCCATCTCTGCCAACTCAAAATCCGTTACTTCTCATCCTCACTATATCTGTCAAAACATTCCGAAGCAAACCTCTACCATTACTCTGCAGTCTTGCATCAATTTCAACTTCCCCGTATCTCACTACTTCTCTCACTGTGTCTGTCCCCTTGTCTCTCAAAGTGTCTGTCCCCCTGTCTCTCACTGTGTCTGTCCCCGTCTCTTACAGCTTATCTCTTTGTCTGCTCTATTACATTCATTTTTCTCTTGGCTTGATCTTTCAATGCAGCCTTGAAAGTCGGCTCGATGTTACCAAAAAAAATAAAAACAATTCTTGGTTAACTGGTGAGGTTAAATTAACGATATAAGACAAGCCATCTCTGATTTAAAAAAAAAAGTACAAATACTAAAATAGCAATTTTTTTTTTTTAATTTGAGCAGCTGAAAGAACTTACCCATCATGCTCACAATTTTTTGGGAAATGGCCTTTTTTGATTAGCTTCTGCAGTTTCACTTGCATCCATGATAGAATGCCGCGTAAATGCTTTGATAAGGTGGATTATACAAATATTCTGGTTCAGCCAGTAGAAAAACAAACTGTGGCAGCCATGTTTGTCTAGCTCCCTGTGCTCCAGGCGAGGATCACTATGGAGTTGCTCGCTGCATCATCGGCACCAGACTATTTAGCCTCAATTTTTGAACCCTCCATCAAGTTGTGTGTGCAGGACATCCAAGATGGCTGCCGTTTTAATCCCACTGACTCTGACTTTAATTCTTCCTCATCAGTTGGGAACTTTTGTGAGTATGATTGGGGTCGGGGCTGAGATTAAAAGTGTAAGAAAACTCTACTGCCACATTTTTCTCGCTCGAAATATTGAAGTTCTTTTCCTTTCATTTTCCTTTGAAATATGTAAACTTTCATACTCCAAATAACAAACAGCACATTGATAGATGACATTTGGGCTGTGAATGTTGCCTGTCACCTTTGAGAATGAGAAACATTACTCTTCAAAAACTTTGAATTGGTGATGGGTATAACACACCAGGAATGGTTCAAATTTATAATTAAAAAAAAGTATTTTCATTGAAAGAGAATTTAGAAGTGGGACTTTCCAAAAAGATGATTTTCTGTAGTCTTGTAACCTTTCCCTTTTTCATTTCATCTCATCTTTACAATGTTTGTTTAAAGTCAATACTTTCTTCCTCTTTTTGTCATGATCTCAATGATACCCATACTTCTCCTCCCTTTTGTTCTTTTCTCTCCCTATACCTGTTCCCCACCCTTATCCCCCTCCCAAGTTCCACCCCTCCCCCCACCCTACCCCACCCAACCCCACCCACAGTATGTACAATAATGTAACCACTTATTCCACCACTTTAGCTGTAGTGTCATCTTGCACAACCATTACCCTCCCCTATGTGGCATAATGGAACAGCCCTCAGACCCACTTCTAGCCAATCAGTGCATGGGACACTCCAGGCAGAGTTGATATTGCTTTGCATAAAAGGGGTTTGTTATATTTTTTGGCAGATGGGAAAACTTGGGTGCGCATAATAATAATAGCCTTACAGCTGGGAAGCCATATTTCTCCAAATTGGTATCAAATGACCGGATTGATTGCAATACATACAGTTTCTGGATACCAGTACAAAATACTGTTAACGTTACTGCTTCAAATCTTCTGTGTTGACATATATATAAAATGCTTTCACAATTTTTGTTTTTCAGTCTGTGTGCGTTCAAAGGTTTTAAATTTATTTCAATGTGTTTTATATTCCGTGTGATAGCCCCTTCAGTGAATGTATTCAAACAAAACACTGCCCAACTTTTTCTTTGAAATTTTACAATTATCCATATTTTATGGTCATTGTTTTCTATTTTTTTTATGATTGCAAACTATTGGTGTATCTTTGTGTTAACAGAAATATTTTACTGTTTACAGAGTTGTTGGTTGCAGCATTGGGCAGGCAGTTCCAATATTTTACCGAAAGCGAGTTTATCGGATCAAATTAAATTTTATTGAGAATTCAAATTTTTTTCCATAAAAAAATTAAAACAATACAAAATAGCAAGATGGTGCTCCGATTACACCAATCAATTTTTATTTTTTTGTAAAATACTTTTTTTTTTATGTTTAAGTGAATTAGTATGTTTGTAATATTAACTAGTTAGATGTAGAATATTGTTAAGAATTTACTCTAAATATGCCAATTTTTAGACAAAGATGAACAGTCTTTTACCAAATTAAAAATCTGATATCAATAGATTCTGTTGTTTGAAACCTGCAGCACTGTTAAAAAAATTCTGAAAGTAGCTTGATGAATGTTTTTACCTATTTATTTTTTATCTTATTTTTCACTGTTTTTTTTATTGCACAAATGCACGGCAATTTAGCCCAAGCCTTTAATGGCATATTTCAGGTCAATAGCACCTTTTCTTTCCCTCCTTTTGATTATTGCACGGTGGTCCTCAGTTCTCACTTTTTGGTGGTAGGATTTTAATAACCAGCCAGTTGAAACCAGATTAGTCACTTTGCTGGAACTGGTGAGATCTGGTTGGAAGCAGTTAGAACCAGTTCCATGCGTTTCCATGTAAATGTTGAAACCAGATTAGTAACTACTGGAATTGGTGAGATCTGGCTGGAAGCAGTCAAAACTAGTTAAAACTAGTCTCTTATACATTTTCATGTACATGTTGAAGCCAGATTAGTAACTACTGGATTTGGTGAGATCAAGTTGGAAGTAGCCAGAACCAGTTAGGACCAGTTCCTTACAGTTCCGTGTACATGTGTAGTATTGCCAGGGAGTTTTGTCAACGTGTACAATTTAAGCTATTCAAATGACTGATTACTCAAATCCTTAGGACTTGAAGCTTACGGCAGTTTTTCATCCAAATTGCTTTTTTCAGAACTTGTGTCACCATTGTATAAAAGCAATCTCAGTTGAGTGAACATGCAATAGCATTCGCATAAAGAAAAAAAAATGGACACAAAATGGCTGACTCATTTGAATGCTTTCTGAAAGCAATGTGTTTGGTTCGTGGTCTTTTGTTCCATCACAAAGAGGCTTAAAAAATAAAAAAGAAGCTTTGCCGAATTCAGTATACTCAAAATAACTGTTAGTCGCTCTTCATTTAGTTGACTGTGGTTTTGTAGAGATATAAACCTCGCTTTTGCCCCGCAAATTGCAGCGCCGTGTGATCTGCTCCGTGAAATTGAATCACAAAATGAAAAATTACATTTTAAATTTATGACGTTCGTTTCAAAAGAACACATAATAATCCTAGTATTGCAGAACACAAGCTTTTGACCAAAAAAAAAATTGCATTAAGTACATCAAAGTATCCAGCATGCTTATTTCAGTTATTTGCTTACAAGTTGCACAAAACGCAAATTTGATTTAAAAGTTAAGACAAATTTCGCTAGTGTGAATTTTACATTGACTTTTGCCTTTCACCAACGTAATTTCTCGGTGGTGTTCGAGGGCTTGCGAGAAAAGAAATTCACAGGCTTCCCTGGGTGGGACTTGAACTCATTGACCTCCTGTTTACTAGCGCAGACGACTTACCGCTGGACCGCCAAGCTTCCTGGGATCATGCTGGTTCAGTTCTGATAGCGGCGGAAACCATAACCAATTGCTATTTTATGATTGAATTTTCTAGATTAAATGCACAGTTGTGATTCATGTTCTCGGAGCAGTTTGCACATTTTAGCGGTTTGCCTCGTCTCCCGTTCCCTCTTTTTTTGTCATTGACTTCATTTTTGTAAAAAAAAAATCAAAAATCACTATTTGTTCTGACACATCAATCATCTGTAGTCTAATGTGCATGGCAAGTCGTATTTCTGTCACTGTTTTTTTTTCTCACCATATTTTTAATGCCCTCCTGGTTTTTGTTTTTTAATTGAAAAAAAAATATCAGTGGCGTTGAATCCAACTGGAAATCATTTGCTCTTCTCTTTATAGTACTGTCTCTTCTCAACAGGTTTGAGAAAGAAGGGGGAAAAAACCTAATTTCAATTTCTACAAAATTTATGAAAATAATGTGGCTACTTTCTACAACTTGCTGCAAACAAACGGCATGTTTTCAAGAGATAATCACATTTTGTCTAAAGAATATTTAAACAATTTGTGGTCCTATCGTTAACTAAATAATAAACAGTATGTCACTGTGCTGCGAAGCCTCAGTACTACAATGAACTATTTACAAGATGGAATTTACGTGAGGGAGATGCACATTCAATATTGGAGTTTGCCCTTCACCAATTTTTTGTTTTGTTGTTTATTAACACTGTAAACTCAATCTAGTCCGAGGGCTTGCAGGAGCTTTTGAGGTCTGCTAGCTGGTTCAAATTGCAATATCAGATTGGAACCAGCCAGCCTACCCCGGCAGGCTTGGCAGTTGAGTGGTAAGACCTCTGCACTAGCAAGCGGGAGGTCATGGGTTCGAGTCCCACCCAAGTAAGCTTGTGAATGATTTATTGCAAGCCCTCGATCACCAATGAGTCTACACTGTTTAAAAAAACAAATAGAAATATGTCGGTGAAGGACAACTCCCACTATTTTCTTTCTGGGCTTTTCAGGCAAACGGAACCAAATCTATTGCATGTTCACTAGTCTGATCGCTAGTCTTATTGGACCAACCGTTACAGTTCCCACTAGAAATCCAATTCATCTTGTTTGACATTGATGTCCCCTTCATGGTATGTTAATGTTAACACATCCTCGTGAATGTTACTTCTCTCTCATGTTACTGTTTATGCTAATAACTCGATTGAATGGACCATTATACGCCCCGGTGTATGTCGGTAGCACCATCTAGCCAAGTTTGTATTCTCCCCTATTTTTGTTGAGTCACTTATTGGATGTTTAGCAGCTTGGAAATGAACAAAGGTTTTAATGAAATGTCTTCATTTAAGAGAATGACTATAAAAAAAAATGAAAACATAAACACACTGGCCACTTTTGAATGTTTGTTTTCTGCATAACTTCAGTTGAAATGTCATTTTTGTACCGTTTTTGCTTTGTATACTCTGGCATGTTCAAATTGGACTACATATAGTATGTACAAAAACTGCTCTTGAATGATAAACCGGTTTATAGACTGCTAAACCGGTTGATGAACTGACTAGTAGACGGTAAACAAGGGTTGAAGAGTCGGCTGTGTGTGTGTGTGTTTTTCTATCTCTCTTCTCTCAATTCATTATATATGCATGAGGTCACTGACATCCACCCTTTGCTTCTTTTGTTTTTCCACCCACAATGCATTTGCCGCTCTGCTTGCTGGTTTATGTTAATGACTCTGCCTGTCCCATGCTGCAATCCCATTGGCCAAAATCCATCATGGCTGCGCATACTAATAAGCTTCCGACCACGCCTGAAACAATCAGCAAGAAACGAGCCCGGGAGCCTGCCGATGACATCATTCTGGTACTGGAAGTAGTCTTGTTGTTTGTCTTTTTTTACTGCTTTGCCTTATCGATAATTTATTCATTTATGTAAATGTCTCTGATTTTTATGTAAATTAATTTAAAGTACATGTAGTTCTTTTTTTCAAACTGGCCAATCAGTGCACGTGGTGATGGCACCTGCATCCTTTTCATTTTCAAAAAATGGTGGCAATGTTTGAAATATTCAGCACTCCAAAAAACGCAAGACACTGTCTGCCTTTCAATTTTATTAATACACTTTCCTCCCAATTGGATGATGTACATTAGTTTCTAATCTCATTGTAAACTGCATTTTGAACTCAATTCCTATACGTCAACTCTCTAAATAGTTTTTATTCCTTACATTTATAACATGAAATGCAAATTATTTGTAAGCTTCAGTCATTAAAACAAACTCGACAGGACACAGACCCCAATGAAATTCCTGTTTCCCCAAAAAAACTCCTTTGAGATATATACAAAGGGAACACAACGCATCAAATGAGAAATTCATAGCAAAAAAAGGGCCATGTTCTTTCTGCCTTTAAATGAGAGCAATTTTGTCAAAACAAAAAAGGGGATTGTTTTAACTTGCTGTAATCTTAGTTCTTGTTTAAGTAGCATTCACTGGTGCACTGAAGTCAGTTTATAAGCAAACTGATTAAAAATAAGCATAGTTTAGGGTTGGAATGTTAGCTTGCTGCTCGATAAAACCTGGCATTTTCATTCCTCTGGTGAATTTTGTTTTACTAGTTTAGTTACTATATTGGAAGTCCCACACTTTTAATTTATTTTTTCAGAATATGAAAAAAAGCAATCAAAAGATTGATAACCAAATAATTTGTTTTGCTTCGATCTTTTTTTCCTGTACATAACCAGAGATGTAAAACTGGTTTCATAGTTTTCATATTTTGCCCATGTTTGCAAGAAAATGTTGCACTCAGGTAGCATTTGAATCGGTCTATATCCAGCAGCAAGCTAAAATTCATTTTTTGTCTAATTTTTGATGAACTGGCGAACTTGGAAAATGTTGGACTTTTGAGAGTGTGGGAATATTTTTGTTATGTCATTACATTTCATGGCTTGGTCCTTCCAAGAAAAAGTCGGTAACATTTTTTTTTTTTACAGCATCTAGTTTTTTTTTACATTACATTCCTGAAAGAGAGGGCATTTTATTATTTCACTACCAAAAAAAATACCAACATTTCCTTGTTCCCAAATTAATAGAACTATAGTAGGCAGATTTCTGTTTTAGGTAGGTAATTATTTTTTATTTTTTGGAATTAGGGTCATTGTAGTTCAGTTGACATCTGTGTGCCGTAGAACAAATTTTATCACATTTTTTCTCCGCTTTTTTGTGTTGATGTCCGCGCCTTGGCTTCTGCTATGTCTTTGTGCTGTGAACATAAGTTGTTTTTTTTTTTCAAACAATGGCATTTACCAGAAAAAAATCAAACTGCTATAGCCTTGTACGGTCCTAATTTGCACATCGGCTATTAAGAAAATTGTCAGTTAAAAAATATCAGGTTTTTCTTAATAGTATATAAACTCATTACTAATTTAAAAACCTTGATAATATGTTTCAATAATCTTCTCTAAAATCAGATACAAGTTTAGCAGGTTGAGTAAATTTAGAGAAAAAAAGTTTTTGGTCGTCTAAAATGTATACTGTGTTGAGTAAAAACTTGAGTTCTACATGTACATGTGTGTTCAGTCTGTTCACACAAAACCAAGTCCGTTTTATGGCAAGTTTTGTTTATTGCTTGAATAAACCACAAATGTCTCAAGAAGGAAAAGTCGCCAGCAGGAATAAAAGTCTGCTTTGTTGAAGTGTTTCATCATCAGTGCTTCAACAAAACGTGGATTTCATGGTTCCATCATTTCACAAAGCTTTTGAAGTTGGACACAGACAGTGTTCATCGTTCATCAGCAGTATACAGTTTGGACATTTAATGTATATATTTTGGTAGAAATACAAGTAGGTAGAGTTTTATTTATCTTATTACAGCCCCAACGAGGAGTTTTGTAAACAGTCACAATTCCAAACGAGTTTGCGCCAATTGCATGTTTGTCTTTCTCTCTTTTTGTCCTCCCGTTGTCTGCGCTTCAACGCACACATACCCAGAATCCCGCGTTGCCGGGGCTTATTCCGCCGCCCAAGAAAGGCGTGGGGGCCATCTCACATTCACATCACATAGCCGCACAGAGTCTGATCCAGCATCACCCGGCTATGTACCAACCGGCCCTGACCACGTCCATGCAGATGAATGGCCAGCCCTCGCATTACCTACCACCGCCAAGTAAGTCACAGCCCTTGAGGTTCTTGTTTATTTTGCTTGACTACTTCTGTACTTTTGCCTTTTCCATTTCTTTGCACTTTTTTCTGTGTGTTTTTTTTTTATGCTCTGCATTTTCAAGTGAACAAATTGAAATTCCCCAACCATCCAACAGTTGTCAAGAACCCAAAAGGGGAAGAAAAAAATCTGCCTTTTTAAAATATGTTTGCAAGTCTTGTGTAATTTCTTTAAAAGCTTTGGGTACTTTATTATTGAGTGAAAAAGGTTGGGACAAGAGATAACTGGAATAATAAGTAATGAATATGTATGAGTGGTGGGTGTACATGTAGATGGATTGGGGGTGCACAAAAGGGGAACGGGTTTACAAAGTAGAATATGATTGTGTATATAATCATCTCATATACATGTACACTGTGATGCAGATCTGCCAAGACTTGTGACACATCTGGCATTTTGCCAACTAGCCATGCAGATGTTGACACTTGTCTGCATCTTAAAGATCTACCATGTCTTGCTTTCAAGCTTGCTTCCTTTTCTTTGTTTTCTTTGCATTCTTAATTTTATCAATTTTGCTTTATTTCTCTTTTCAAATTTCATTTTTTGGGGGGCCATTTTTCCCATCTGAATTGGATCCCATGTTTTCCTCAGCATCTGTGTTACCCTTTGCTGTTCCTACGATGACCTGTGTATGATTATGCACAGATAATCCTGAACATTTGGGCGGTTTTTTTTTAACTGATTGCAATTTTGATTTTTGTTTGGTTCGTTTTTGACGTTTTGTTCATTTTTTTGTCTCTAACTGCTCACAGCTTATTTCTGCCCGAAATTAGTCAGTTTGCGGAAATGGAAATTAAATTTTCAAGCATCGTTCCAAAAAAAAAAAGCCCATGGAATGGAAAGGCACATTTGCATGCAGAAATCTTTAATAGTTGCTGTTGTCGATCACAAAAAAACCTAGCATTGCAACCTTGTTACCACTTCCCCATGTTGACCATTGCATTGCATGTTGGGGACTCTGGCAATGAGGTGGCAGAGTCCATAGCTCTGTTGACTAGAACACTTTTATCCTCTATCCCTTGGTTATCTCCAAATATTCATTTGACCCCAACCATCCCGTTCCAAATAAACTTGTACAAACTTAAGACTGCTCTCTCAAATTTAAGCACATATTCAATATTTTCCTTACAATCTGACTCTCTCCGCCTTCAGTGATTCGTTGCTCTAACCTCCAAATTTCTTGCTTTCAAATCTCACTTCCCAAAGAAAAAGAAAAGCCAAAAAATCCAACCCCCAAACTGTCTTATTTTTCCAGAAGTGTCAGTGAATTGGCACTACCAAGGTGGAGGCAGCTGGGTTGCTCTCCCCGCCCAAACATGGCCGAAAGCCGCCCCAGAAGGTGCCATAGTTTGTCTTATTCTCTCTCTGTCTTTTCTCATTTTTTCCTATCGTAATGATTTTACATTTTCACTAGAAAAACAGCTATTGCTACAACATAAATTTTTTTTCCTAACGTAGTTTTCAGATCCGTACCACTCATCAAAACTCTCTTATGGACTCAGTGCATGGACATAGAGGGCGTACAATTCTCCCATATCCTAAAAAGTGAGGTTTTGGTTGGGAAATAACAATTGGTGTTTTTCCCTTCTTTGAATTTCCGTGAAATTCAAAAGCGAAAAGCTTAAAAATATTTGAAAATATTTGACTGTAGTGTAAACTTGTTTTCATTTTTGTCTTTGAAAAACAAATTGATTCATTCAAACTTTTTTCATGGACAAACTGTTTTTTACTTTTAAATGATTTTTTATCGGAAAGAAAAATTAAAGTGAGGTGCTCGGAGTAATCCAGAGTAGCTAAGATAAAAATTTCTAACAAAATTTCATTTACTTAAGTTTTGATGAGTGGTATGCATTTGCTGTAAATTGCTGATAGATATCATTGCTTTTAGATCTAGTCCTAAAAAAAGGGCACAATAACATCACCAGTAACATACATACTTGGCAATAATATGTAACATTAAGAAATTCTTAACCGCAGACAATAGAAAAAATCAGAACTGAACATTTTTATGAAGGAAAATTTACCTACAGAGGAAATTAATCAACTGATTTGGTTACAAATCTCAATATTCCTCCCCCTTTTATTCATGATTCAGTTTAATCTTTTTGTTGAAAAAAAAATGCTTTATCCTTAATTTTACCCCATAACACATTCCAATTTCCCTACTCTTTCAGATTTTATTTGCTTGATTTCTCTTGACGCTGTTTCACAGTCACATTTTGTCAATTCGAGTTAAATTGACAAAACTCCCAATAATACCCAAATCTCGCCGTCATCACACAAAAACCGGAATCATTTTATGTGGCTCTTAAGAGTCGCCCCAATAGGGTGCTGTACCAAGACCAATATTTGGGAAAGAAAACACAAAAGGTTCCATTCATTGAGGCAGTTTAGAAACTTTACTTCATAAAAAAAAAAAAAAAAAATTGTACAAATGTTATTTTTTGGCCATAACTATATGTCAATAACCTCAGATTCATATCTGTTTGCACCCCAAAGTGGTATGGCTACAGCGCCCTCAATGTCCAGGAATGAGACCTATTGTGTGGGGTCTGAACTAACTTGATAGGAATTTGCTTTAAGGAACCCCTTTTAGAGAATTCACCAAGACGCATGCTTTGTTATGTGGCATTGTAATTTTTTGCTTTTTTTTTTCATTTTAGATGCGCTTACCAAATAGCATGTAGCTAGCATAGTGAGAGTACTAACTTGGTGCTTCATTTAATGGGTTGTTTATATTCATTTATTGCATTTTATGGTCATGTTTATCTAGCTTTTATCATCATTGTATTTTGCATATTTGTAGTCTTCTGTAAGCTGTTTTGTAATTGCATTAATTCACTCTGCTTTCCTTTTCTTACATTCCTGTGGATAAATTGTATTTTTGCTAGTGACTTGCATAATCATGGCTTCCTGATACAGTAGGAGCTTTATCATATTAGTTTAAGGGAAAGGGAACTATTAACAGTGTTGTGGTCAAGTCTATCACAAGTCCTCACAAGGCAATCACAAGTCCTCACAAGGCAATCACAAGTCCTCACAAGGCAATCACAAGTCCTCACAAGGCAATCACAAGTCCTCACAAGGCAATCACAAGTCCACACAAGGCAATCACAAGTCCTCACAAGGCAATCACAAGTCCACACAAGGCAATCACAAGTCCTCACAAGGCAATCACAAGTCCTCACAAGGCAATCACCAGTCCACACAAGCCATCCAGCGCCAAGTAAAGGCACAAGCTATTCAAATGAACTGCAATTAAAGCATTCCTTTCTTATTCTTCATCCCATATGGCTTGTGATGGACTTGTGAGGACTCATGATGGACTCGTGAGGACTGATTGCTGAGTGTGAAACATTGTTCTCAGATTCAATACTGTATCCTCAGTATTTTCCAAGGGCATGAGAAAAAACCACAAGATTACTCGGGTGGGACTTGAACCCATGACCTCCTGCTTACTAGTGAAGACATCTTACCACTCAACAGCCAAGTTTGCCAGGGTCAGCTGGCTAGTTCGAATGGGATATAGTCTCAAATATTCCCAGTTGTTTCCAAGTACATTGTGGATCATTTGTCTCTAATTAATGGTAGTCTTTCTTTCATTAATTCTATCTACATTTCCATCATTTACATTTCAACAGATACGCAGAATTTTAGACATATTCATATTTGTATAAATAGAATTCGCTTGAACATGGAAACTTAGAAAGACTTTTCTGAACATTGTTCTAATTTCTGTTTTTTATTGTTTTCTCCTTCCCTCTACCAACTTTCCCACCGTTTGCCATTTTGAAAAACAAAAACACCATGCTTGCGTCTGTGCTCTGCTTGACAACCAACAACAACAAATTGTGGCATGCTCAAAATGTCCAAACCGCATGCATGCCAAATCAAACCCCCTCCCCAAATATCCACAACCACCGTACAACCTTGTGCTTGGCTGGCTGGCTGGTTGCCATGACGATGTCTTGTTGCCATGACGATTGTCTTTGTTGCCATGGTAATGCAGTTCCCATGATGCCAACAGTGCCTCCCGGTGCCGCCGCTACCATGCCTTCTTTCTACACACACCAAGTTATGCCCCAGCAGGTAAAAAAAAACGTGCTGCAGTCCTTGTTTCAATTTTTTGCCTTTTTGAAAGAAAGAAAAAAACAAGAGAAACAAATGTAGATGATGTGATGTGTTTACGTGCTCGCCCTTGAAGGAGATTGTTGTCCCCGTTAGAAATTTTGATAAACTGGAATTTTGGAATACAGTCAGGACTGTGAAATATAAATCCTGAAAAAAGAATCCAAACAGTGGGAAGAGAATTTGATGGAAATTTGGATTAAAAAAAACTACAAGCCATGTTGTTGTTCAGGACATCCTATAATTTATCCTTGTGACTCCATAGTTTGTTTTAAACAGAAAAAGGGAGTCTGTGTAAAAAAAAGAAGCATTGCAAGAGAAATAGTTTTATGTGACAAGCTATACCAATGTGTTTTTGTGTGATATGATTGAAAATAGTAACTTAATGTGCATATCAAATTCTATTGAAGCACATTATTGAAACAAAACTTCTGGCATCAAAACTGAATAATGTATTTCTATTTTACGGAGTGTTAACGAAGAAAAATATGAGCAAGAAAAAAAAAAACTACTCAACTTTGAAGCCTGATTTGGCAAGGAGCACTTAAACACAGCATTCCTACTGGTAAAAGTGAATACATGTACTTAATGAATATTTTACAATTACAATTTCATTTGGTGTTTGATGTTTAAGTTCAAGGACATACGTATTCTGATGATTTTTTTTTTAAACATCTGTGGATTTCTCCAGAGGAATACTTCACTGCAAAAAGTCACAGTTGACTCAAACATGTCAAAAACAAGTGATGTGAATTTTAAACTGAATCAGAATGCAAGATATTTTATGGGTTATTCTGTTGCATTTAAAAGTCGTTTTAGATTCTGATGCAAAAAAGGGAAGAACTTATTAAAGAATGACAAAGATTTGAGATCTTTAAATTGTATTCACTTAAACCATTGTTAAGTCTATGTCCCCCTTGCATGTTAGCTGGTAGTCATTGTCAATGAATAAAATGCAAAAAAAAATATGGCGGCTGAAAATGCTGTGAAAAATGAAAACAATTGAAAGCTGGAAATATTATTTTCCAAAAGCTGGCATGACACTTTGACAGGCATTTTGCTTTTTGTAGAGAAAAAAAAAACCTAAAAAAAGTGAAGCAATTCGTGAGCTGAAAGTCATCGCAAAATGTCGCTTCAAAATAGAAAAATAAAAGTGGATTTGTTTTGTGCAGTCAGGCATTTGATGTCGCAAAGTGCAAAGGAACAAACGATAATTGCAGCCATTTCTGCTATCAAACACAGCATGAAATTTTGTTTTTTCCAGCATGCAGCAATCATATTACAGATCTCTGTACCTACGTGCATTCACATCACAGTTCCAAGTCTATCAGTCCATGAATAAACACCCCTATTACTTTTTATATATGTCCAACACCATGAGAAATCAAACTTCAAGGAACCAGATTGTGTATCAATCAATAAATGTTCTTTGCGTAAATGTACTTTTGGGGAAATTTGAAAGTTTGCAAGACAAAGTTAGCAATAATGGGGGGGGGATCTGCAAATTTACCGTGTCATAAGTGTGCAGCACTGAAAAAAATTATGGTAATAAACTAGTCAAAATAAAAACCTCTGAAATATTTTAAAAAGAGATTTTGCTAGTTCTCCCTCCCTCAAAAAAAAGAAGAAAAAAAGAAAGAAACACAACAGCCTCCTACTTTTTGGTTAGAAGATAACTTTGATAGACAATGATTTGTTGTGATGGTTTTGTTTGTCTTGTATTGTAGCAGTCGGCTGATACGATACCTGTGTGTCGCGACTTCAAGTCGGGTAGCTGCAAGAGGCCCAACTGCAGATATGCACATGTGATGGAAGGTAAGCTGGCAACAATACACTAAGCATTTAGCTTACAGTGGCCCATCAGCCATATATATTACAGTGGCCCATATTACTGTGATGCTACGGTTAAAATCACAAGTCCATCGTAAGTCATCACAAGACCATCATAAGTCAATCACAAGTCAATTGGTCAATCTGTTCACAAGGTAGAGGGGCACAATGTATATACGTGGTTGAAATCACAAGTCGTCACACGTCCATCATAAGTCGATCACAAGTAATCACAAGTCCTTTGGGAGTTACTCACAGGTAACCACATCATAAGTCATTCACAAATCCATTGTAAGTCGTTCACAAGTCTTCACTAATCCAATCGTAAGTCAATCATAAGGCATCTTTTTTCAAGTCACTTGTCCAAACTGTTCAAATGAATGAAGCCTCCCTTTGTCATTGTTCATATGAGTACTGAGATTTGACCTATGATTTGACTTGTGATTTGACTTGTGATTTGACCTATGATTTGACTTGTGATTTGACTTGTGATTTGACCTATGATTTGACCTATGATTTGACCTATGAATTGACTTGATGGGCTGTTGGTGGGGTCGTATGCTGAAGTTTCCTCAGTAAGCAATTTGGACTTGTGTACAGAACTCAGAAATTTCTTGCAAGTTGGAAATCGTCTTGAAAAACCATCTGAAATGTCACTGATCAAAATAAGTGAAGTTGGCATTCCACTAAGCCGTGAGAGTAATTATAGTGAGTGCTAGTGACTTTTATGGGTTTTTTTCATCCTTTGGAGAAAAAAAGTCATTAGCTTAATGGAGAGTAGATCCATCTGTAGTGTTTCCTTATCAGAACAGCTACACCTGGCATTTTTTTTTTCAACCTAACAATCTTGTGTTTTCCTTCTCCTAACTTCCTCACTTTGCTCCACAGACTACGTTGAAATCATAGACGGCAAGGTAACGCTATGCCGGTACGCGGCTCAGAGCCGGTGTACACGGCCCAAGTGTAAATTCTACCATCCGCCCACATCTGCCGCACTGGCAGTCATGGCACCGGTGCCCTTACCGGCGCTACCAGCACCTGTCGTCACAACTATTTGATTTTCAATCGAGCTTCCACACACACCAAAAAAAACAAAAACAAAACAAAAAACACAGCAAGTGTTACTTGCCTCCCGCCGTGGATCATTCCAAATAATCTTTAAAAAAAAAATTAAGATTGTTGAACAAGTGTCTAACATAATTTTTTCCTTTTTTTGTTTTATATTTCTATAACAATGTTATTATTATTGTTATTGTCTAACTTTACATTTTAAGAAATTTTAGAGAGAAAAAATTAACCAGTGCCGTTTTTGTAAAAGACGGCTACTGAGTGAGTTGTTTTTAATTGTAGAGTAACTTTATAGGTCTGATGATAAAACTTTGAACTACTAACTTTTAACTGACTTGAGTTAATAACCTCGAAGTGCAATGTGTTGTGTAAATGGTAAGAAGACCAAACAAACAAACAAACAAGCAAACAAACGAACATGTGTATGGTTTAGAGGCTGTGCAAGATGTTTACTCCAGTGGGGCACTCAATGTTCACACAAAGCTGCGATATACTGCCAGACAGTTATGAGCAGAACGACAAATAAACTGAATAACACTCGCGGTGTTCATTAAACACCAAGTGTTTAATCTACGCCGGAGTGGCTTATGAGGCACCTTAACGCAATGGAGAAGTGTGTAACGATATGAAGACTTAACGAGGGTCAATTGTTAATAGCTACCGACACGTTAAAACGTGCATGTAAATTATTTTGTCATTTAAGTCCAAGATTTTAACCCTGTTTAGGAGGGGCCTTAACACAAAGATTTCACTACAGCAGCTGAGGGAAGAGACCGCCTGTGAGGCCAATTAAGTTTGTTTTTTATTTGGATATATTTTGTTCTCCAAAAAAGAAGATATGAACGAGTCAATTCCCCAAAAAATTATGTTGTTTCGGAAAGCTGCTCCCGTGCTGCAGAAAAAAAAAGAAGCTGAAATATGAAAAGCTGAAATATGAAAAGCTGGCATAGTGATTATTTATTGAACAAAGAGCAAATTGCTGATTGGTTAACGGGCTTCTCTGCTTTGTTTTGATTGGCCAGTTAGCAGGAGCGGAATCCTCTGTGATCAGTGAGCTGTAGGGTTTTTAAAAAACGCTATTTTTTACCCATGCTTTTGTTAACAGGAAAAAAAAAGTTTTATGTGTACTTGTTGAAATAGAGCTTTGTGTGATATAAAATGCATTTTCATTGGACGATGCTGGGGCAGGTGTAGCCAATCAGATGCTTTGTTGCTTCTCTTATAATGCTGCTGAATATTCATAATGCATGTTTTTTTTCACTCAGTGGCAATGAGCATGCCCTCATTTGCATTGTTTGCCCCCCACAGAGAACTTTGCCTTGAAGTGTGTTATTCAAAATTTGCTGGTTTGAATGTTCCAAAGAATGATAACAACATCCATCAGGCATTTCACACTGGTAGGAATCTAACACAGCTTGGGCACGGGTCTGGCACCCCACATGGGTAAAAGCCAACCCTGATCCTGGCTCTACCTGAGTAGAAAATCTAAAATCTGCAGCTGACCAACGCCTTGCCTACCTGTGTTTGATGGGACGCAGTTCTGCTTACAGTGGACCCATGTTTATTTTGATATGGTTAGGCAAGACGATAATGTGGACGGGCCTCTAGAAAGCACAGAATGGCATGTATGTCACAGATTCGTTATGAAAATCAAACTAACAATCAGTACATTGGCTTGTCTTGGAAGATTTACCAAAGTTATCAAACTAGCAAAGTTATTCTAACACTGTGGCCCGACAGGGGAGTTCTTCAGTAAAGCTCTGGTGTTCGGTTTTCAAGAACTTGTTGGTAGTGGAGCATATATTTCAGTCTGCTTGGCCGGTATTTTGTGGAAGTGGTCGCGCTCTGCCGTCATATTTTTCAGGTTTTGTCAGCTCAACCAGCCAGCTCTTATATATTTATGTTTTGCAGCAGGGGCCGTTGTTTTTTTAATTTTCATCTCTGATTTTCATTTGTGTCAGTGCTGTTTTTCCTTTTTTTCTTTTTTTGGTTAACGTTGTTTGCTTTCCCTCCCTCCCTCCCTTTAAACAGACCAAGTAGAGATCATTGAGGGCAAAGTGACGCTGTGTCGTGATGCCGTCAAGGGCAAATGTGCACGAGCCAATTGCAAATACTACCACAACTCCTCCAATGCCACTGCCTCCTCCTCTGCAGTCAATGCTAGTGTCACCGTTGCCACCACTATGGTTGCTTCATGCTCTACTCCTCTGGCTGTCGCTACCATGGCTGCTCAATAAACAAAAAAGCAAGGGAGACATATTCACACAAAAATCGGCTGATCTCTCTTATGCCTGCCTGCCTGCCTGTTTTGCCTGCACAACCCCCTCCCTTCTTTTTTTTTTTGCTGGCGCTTTTGATAAAAAACCCTTTTATCACCAAGCTCGGAAACCAGCAAAAAAAAAAAAAAACAATCACATTTGGTTTTGTTTTCTCTACTTTTGTATCTGCTTACATCCCAGTGTCTGAGTTCATAGAGCATTTTGGGACCGTTGCTATTTCTCATGTTGGTATCATTTAATTTCTGACTATAGAAAAGAGACTTTTTTTTCTCCGTTTTCGACGCTGGGAGAGATGTAAGATGAGCTTGGCCGCACATCATGAAATCATGACATTCATATGCACACACACAAGTGTTTAATTGGAGGGGGTTAAATTGTGTACAGGCCTGCATGAGAATGACGTTGTGCATCTAGATGTAGAATCACAACAAAAATACCCACAAGATTCAGATGGCAACCCTCAGTTCTTTCTACCTTTTTTTTCCTAAATAACTTTGGGAATATATTGAATTGACTTTTTTTACCTTGAAAAAAACCATTGTGTGGTAAAATGTGCCAAAAAAGAGACAATTTTTAAGATTATGAAGCATGTAAATGTCGGACTGTTTCTTAGTGTATATAAAAAGAAAGTTAGTTGACAAAAATCACCAATTTAGATTATTTTTTTTTATTGTGTGTATCCTTTGATAAAATCCCGCACTTGCACGAGAAATATTGGGGGGGGGTGGAAATCTGTGGAAATAACTACAAGAAATATTTTTTCTCGACGGTGCTTTCTTTTTTTACTTCAACTGAAATAAAACAACACTTTTGTACTCAATTTGATGTGAAACCCTCTACTTGCGGTTGTATAGTAATTCGCAGAGTTCATATTTTTCACAAGTTGTGAATATACTTTTGAAAGAACACCTTTTATATTTGGGGTCATGCCATCGGAAGCCTGTGGATATCTTTGTGGTGATTTATTTTAGCCCAGATCAGCTTTTTTTTTCGGTGATAGAAGCAAAAGGGTGGACGTGCAGGCCAATGCATTGGATTGACAACGTCTGTAAATCATAAACATCCAGGAGAAATCACAAAAGGAAACAGAGAAAAGGTACAGAGAGTTGTAAAAAAAAAAACAATTTCAAATTCCTTTTGGCAAACGGAGTAAAGGCCCGTCTCAGGTCATATTTGGGACGAGTTCCGGACAAGTTATAAACATTGTATCGGGTGAAAGTTGCAGGATTCCTATCAACTTTCCTGCAATGAAGTTATCAGTATGAGTCCAGCGGTTGCCAATGAAAATTTTCCCAGGACAAATGCGGCGCTTCTCCTGGACAAAGTGAATGATTCTACCTGCAACTTGTCGGTAACTCATCCCATATATGAATTGAGACGAGCCCTAAAATGGTTACAGCTTCAACCAATCTTCACTGCATGGCTGCAAATGATCCACCATTGTTTTTTTCAACTGTCATCGGTGCAAACTAATGATGCTTTCTGGGCTGTGTTGGTTTTTTGGATTTGTTTTAGCTTCTTCTTGGTAGTCAATTTTTCCCACCATCTTTGTATTAAAGGAATGCCGAGTAGTGGATGTGTTGATTTGTATATTCCATCACCGCTGCTGGCTATCTGAATGATCTTTACGCTCATTTTTTGCTTGAAAGCATGCCATAATGCCTTATAGCTCTGAAATGTTATTTGTTTGTAGTTTGAGTCGTGTCACATCACATGGAAGCATTCGCTAGAGGACGATTGATCATTAAATTTTTTTTTTTTTCTTAAGGTGAGCAAGTCTTTTGACGTTTCTCAGTTTAAATTATAAATGAAGAAGCCATAAGTTGAGGAACTTTGGTGTTTCTCGGATATAAAACTTACCAGTTTTGGCGTGACATAAATGGCACCCTCAAGCGTTCTGTCGTACCATGTGACACGCTCTGTAACCCTTGTTTACAAGCTTGCTGCTTCTGGGGGTATAATAATCTCAGCACATGAAATTCAAGCGAAGACCCGACATGGAACGCAAATTTCGATATTTTTTTTCCTTCAGTTGTTTTTCTGAAGGAAAGGAGATAAACAATTGTTTTCTTGGTTGCTTTTTTTTTTAATGGTTTTCATTTTTCACAATTTTTATTTTATTTTGCTCTTTGTGTTCAAAAACACTGTGCCAAATGCTTTTCCTTTTATTTTATTTTACTACCTGGTAGTTCTGACTTTATAACTGGGAGAAGCTTAAGAGAAAAAAAGCTGAAAAGACAAGGGAAAATTGTCCCCCAAAAATCAGAAAATGAAAGGGGCTAAACTTGGCTTTTACAAGGAGTAAAGTCCCTGTCATCTATTAATGGGAGAGAAATTGAAATATTGCAACTCGTTAAAAGATTGGCTGTTTGAACAGATCTGGTGGAAGCTTTCTAAGGTTACTGCTTTAGAGCACGTCATGCTGAAATGCTTGACAAAAAAAAAAAAAAAGATTATAAATTTTAAGGATTAAGAAGGAGCTTAGCTCCCTAAAAAAGGAAAACTTTACTCTATCTGTCGTTTAAAATTGAGATGCATATATCCGTCTCTCATTTTAGTGATTTGTAGTTGTATAAAAAACTGTATGACATGTCGAGTCATACTTATATAATGTACTTAAACAAGTTTTTTTGTATATAACGTGTGAGGTTACAAAATACATTTAGACAATTATCTTTTTTGGGTTATTGTCGGTCTTCTTGGAGTAAAAATAAAATATCTTAAATCAATGGTATTAATATTCAGTATCAACGTAGTGTCTTTTACAAATCTTGGTGCCGTCTTCTTTTTGTTTTTTAAAGGAAGAAAACAAGTGTGTGCCATTGTTTATTCAATTTTAGACAATAATTTGTAAAACATCTGACAAAAAAAATAATTAGGTGTGGTTAATTCTGATGATGTTATGATAACAATAATTAAAAAAGAAAATACAGGGTGCCGACAATCCTAATGTAACTGGACTTTTTTGCCAAAGTATTGTAAGATTATACGAAAAAAACAATAGCAAGATGTGTTTCAAGATTACTTACAGAAGTGTGTGTGTCTTTTTTTTGTAAAAAAAAGAAAAGAGAAAACCACACACTATAAACCAACAGTGTGTTAGATACTAGCACATTAGTTACCTGTTGGTTGTCATGGTGATGTAAAAACGAAATACCAGGGTTTCCGCGTTTTCCTTTTTTGTGTGAAAAACTCGGACATTTCACCAAAGATATACACTGGATTTTTTGTAATGATAATCCATGTATTGCGAGCTAGAGCCTTCAAAAAGTTGCTTTACTACTAAAAAGTAAAAAAAAAAAAATGTCGCAATTCTATTAGCAGTGCCTGTACCGTAAAAAAAAAAATCAGATGAAAGTGCTTGCAGTTAAAAAAAAAAAAAAAAGGCAAAAAGTTAGTTAGATGTCGGAAATTATTGTAGCCTGTTAATTGTCATTTACTGTTTTTCTTTTTCTTTTTAATTAAAACAAAAACAGTGATGTGAAATCTATATACAGAAATGCTTCGTAGATGTAATGAATGCTTATTGTACAAAACTAATGATATTGAGCAAAGCTGTGAGTGTTTCGTAGTGAATTGTAAATGATCCCATATATTTGTGCCAATGGTAAGACATAAGGGGAAAATGACTTTTGTCTGTTTGGAAAGCCATCAGTTTGGGTCCATTTTGAAGAGAATGTTTTTGTGAAATGTTCAAAAGCACTCCTGTAATTGTTTGGGGGTTTTTTTCATCCATGTTTGAAATTGTAAAACTGAATGTTTGCACTCCCTACATGGACTTGTATTGAACGTGCTGGTCACATAGATGCCAAAACTGTTTGCTAAAACATTCACAGCTATGGTAACCCATTATTTCTTCCTGAAGAAGATTGCTATGCTTATTGCAAACTGTAGTGCTATGTTCTTCTCACTTTATGAGGTTATTTCCACAATTGGACGTTTCTGAAGATGGAAGTTTGAAAATACGGAGTGGTAATTTTCCTCTTTGCTGAGAAACCATCCAAAATCCCCCACTCTACACTGTGGCCATCTTGGTATTGTTCCCTGAGTCCATATGCAGATAAGTGTGATATGGATGAACACAACTATGGTGTCAGCCTAATTGTTTTTTTAAAGGGATTGGCTGGTGAAATTGTGTGTGTGCATATGGAAATCACTCTTCATCATAGTTTTCTCTGACTTGGGCACAATTGACCATTTCTGGGTTGAAAGTTGTAAGGTTGTAGAGGAAGACAAATCAATCTTTGTACATGTTGGAAAAAGCTTTTAGGATGAAATTACAACTGTGAATAACTAATGTGCATGTGATTTATGTAGTTATGCATTAAAATGTGTCTTGAAACAACTCATAGCGTTAAGTAGAAACTAGAAAAATATCATGAAAGAACCATTTCACAAAACTTTTTTATTTAATCAATACTATGTATGAAATACAGTGTTTGTATTTTGAGTTTGGGCTAATCTACCCTGGGATGATTCAATTGAAACTCAGAATGTAAAAAAAAAAAAAATACAACGGACAAAAGTGTTTCATTTATGAAAAAAATTACTTCAGAGACATAATATCTGTCCTTTTAATTTTTTTAAATATTCTCAACAACTCATATTATTGACTGTCAATGCATGTTTCTGATTTGACCTGAACAAACTTCTCCAAAATAGTCAGTTGTATATTTTATGAACAAGAACAATCTAGGCAGAATTGTGAAATGGTTCTTCGATATCTGATATGCGGTTTTTGTTTTAAATCATGCTTCTTCATGATTTATAAATAGAATATATACAGTAGACAATGTTGTACATTACTTTTTTTTAAGTACTACCAACTTTGAAAGATATTAACTGAAATGATCAGTTTTCTGAAATGAAATATTAAAGAATAAGAATTTTTTGTCCATAGATGCAGTCTATTTTAAAGTAAGATTCTTAATACTGTAAGTTTATATTCTTTTTAGAAAACTTTTTTGAATTAAGTGTGTAAGTAATTTGTTTTTTCTTGTTTACTTCCATTCATAAAAATTTTGGTTTCCTGTCATATTTCATGGTTTGACACAAGCCTCACTGTATTTTGGAGAGGCGTCATATAATTTTTTTGTTTTTGGTGATTTTGTCAGATTTTTTAAATTTTGTTTCTAAACGATTTTGGTTTTCTCCTTTTTTTGTTAATATAGTTTGATGACATGTATAAGTTTTGATGTTTTTAACAAGATTTTCACCAAAATATTGTGTCATTTGTAGTGATGTGTATAGTTTCCGTAGGCGTGCATCTTCTGTGGCAGTTTCAGCTGAGTCTTCACCTCAAATTCTCCTTTCCGGAAATTGACGTTTATAAACAACTTGGTGAGGATACACAGTTAAAGAGTGAAGCCCGACAATCACCAGTTTCAAAAAGACTAGATTGCAGTGACAAATTTAGGAGTTTAGAAAATTCTGCACAGACCAGTAAAAGTTGCATTCTTCAACGACAGGTGTTCTTAATTGTGGGCGTGTGCAGTATTTGGAAGGGGGGGGGGGTAAAGTGGTAAATGGAACAGATGAAATATTTTCCCATAGAAGACCAGCTGAAATTGGCGCAGTAAGAAATAAGTCACAATAGGGATTAGCCAGATATATAGCTGCACATTTTAAAGGTTTACCCACAACACATACACTGAAAGAAAATCGACTTGTACAAAACAGATGTAGAATTTGTTCAGGGGAAAAAAAAAAAATTGGAGAGGATTAGGTGACGTCTTGTTTTAACTGTAAGGTTGTGACTCTGAATAGAGTAATTTTTTTTCATCAGAAAAACCAATGTGCTTGGAGTGTGTTTTTACGTTATTTCCCACATATAATTCAAATTTTTCCAAGTGTTATCACTTTCTTGCCCTTATAATCCAAATCGTGTGATAGTTTTCATACACAACTGACGAAATGAAATTTACTTGGTTTTTATAGCAAAGTAGAAAACAGTGGTTTCGAGACGGGAATTCGTATTCCCAAGACAGCAATGCAATAACATACTGTCAAGAACAATTTATCCGAATCTATGGATAGTTCTTATCAGTATTTTATTATTCCTTTATGAGGGTTTCATAACAAATTATGAATCCATTTGCTTTGATGGTTGCCAAAGAAACTCGCGACACGCCTCATTGCCAAAAAATGCTCGCGCTTCAGAGCCAATCATATATGCCTAGCCAATGTTTGCCCATTTTTTGCCGTCTTTTGGCAAATTTCTCATTTTAGGAATAACGATTCTGTCTGGACTGAACCATGTATATTATCAACATGTTGTTAAAATTCAGGGAAATGAGGTCTTACTGTGTGGCTGCTTTCTCGAGATCAGAAATGAGAAATTATCCAGAAGCATTTGAATTGAAATATACACCCGTCATTTTGGGAGTGATTGTATTTTCAGAGATGACCAGCACATAGTTGACTCATATTTCCCTGAATTATTGTAAACAGTACTACATGTATATCTGTATGAAATATCCCAATACTTTAGTGCAGGATTAATACCACATAATACCTGAAATGCAGTGGTGTTCTGAGGTTAGCACTACCAACTTGCCCAATATATTGTCCATTCAAATCAGGATTCTTTTAAGAATTATAAACTCCAACAACGCAAAAGGCGGGGGATAACTTTTTGGAGATCATTCTTGTCAAGTACTCAACAAAAACAAAATAATAAACATACGAACGATTTTTTTCGACATTTTTTTCCCACTTCATATAGCAAGATTGAACTTACTTGTTATTGTACGTTTTATAATGAATTCGTAGGCGGAATAATTATCCCAAGTGCAGACCTGAACCAAAGATGCTTACCTGGTTGTAGAAATAGTGATGCAATCGCTCAACAAAGTTGAAGACGCCTTCAAGATAAACATTCTTCTCTGAAGTCACACCAAGAAAAGCCTCCAAAATGTTGTCCCTCCCCTCCCTCTCCCCAAAAAGCCTTTTTAGCATGCTCATATAACACTCTCAAAGAGGAGCCTAAAATAGCAGCACACAGCAGATTTAAAAACTGTACAAATTAGTGTAACAACAAAATTATATATCGTATCAAGTGTTTAAAGGAACGGAATGCAAGGAACCCGCTATATGGAAGCGTTTAACGTTTCCTGCTATGCTGCGTGCATGCCATACTAGCTTGGGAAGGAGGTGGTGCTTACGTTACTCGACTCCATGTTGAAATGTTTGCGAATAAACCAAAAAAATCCAAGTAAATAAGAAACGCGCTTTGTCTTTGTTCGTCTTGCTGCTGTGGCCGAATAATCAAAGAAAATGTCAGTGCCACAATAAAAGACACCTTATATTGGAGTATGGAAACTTGAAACAAGGTGTTTGTTCTGACAGTTTTTTCAGTGTACCTTTGTGTGTGTTTTTTTTTAGGTATGTTTGAGGAAAAAAAATTCATATTTCAAAAAAAAGTTATGGACTGTTTTTCCCCCAATTTCCAAAACACCGATCTGTCCAAAAAATCAAATTGGAATGTGTTCTAGGGTCCCTTAGGCATCTCTCCTGCACATTTCAAGCAATTTTATTTTTTGGCCAAAATCAAAAAAATGCAAGGGGTTTAGCCTTACATTTTTAATAAAATTTGGGCAGAAATTGACTTTTCTCTAAACAATGCAGAAAATCCTTTGGAGGTAAGACGAATGCCCCAATTAAATGGGAATGTGTTCTAGGGTCCCTTAGGCATCTTTCCTGCAAGTTTAAAGTAATTTCATTTTTTGGCCAAAATCGAAAAAAGAACAAGGGGTTAGCCTTACATTTTTAATGAAATTTGGGCAAAAATGGACTTTTTTCTAAACAATGCAGAAAATCCTTTGGAGGTAAGAGGAACGCCCCAATTAAATGGGAATGTGTTTTAGGGTCCCTTAGGCATCTTTCCTGCAAGTTTAAAGCAATTTCATTTTTTGGCCAAAATCGAAAAAAGAACAAGGGGTTAGCCTTACATTTTTAATGAAATTTGGGCAAAAATTGACTTTTTTTCTAAACAATGCAGAAAATCCTTTGGAGGTAAGACGAATGCCCCAATTAAATGGGAATGTGTTCTAGGGTCCCTTAGGCATCTTTCCTGCAAGTTTAAAGTAATTTCATTTTTTGGCCAAAATCGAAAAAAAACAAGGGGTTAGCCTTACATTTTTAATGAAATTTGGGCAAAAATAGACTTTTTTCTAAACAATGCAGAAAATCATTTGGAGGTAAGAGGAGCACCCAAATTAAATGGGAATGTGTTCAAGGGTCCCTTAGGCATCTTTCCTGAAAGTTTAAAGTAATTTCATTTTTTGGCCAAAATCGAAAAAAGAACAAGGGGTTAGCCTTACATTTTTAATGAAATTTGGGCAAAAATGGACTTTTTTCTAAACAATGCAGAAAATCATTTGGAGGTAAGACGAATGCCCCAATTAAATGGGAATGTGTTCTAGGGTCCCTTAGGCATCTTTCCTGCAAGTTTGAAGCAATTTCATTTTTTGGCCAAAATCGAAAAAAGAACAAGGGGTTAGCCTTACATTTTTAATGAAATTTGAGCAAAAATTGACTTTTTTCTAAACAATGCAGCAAATCCTTTGGAGGTAAGAGGAACGCCCAAATTAAATGGGAATGTGTTCTAGGGTCCCTTAGGCATCTTTCCTGCAAGTTTACAGTAATTTCATTTTTTGGCCAAAATCAAAAAAAAACAAGGGGTTAGCCTTACATTTTTAATGAAATTTGGGCAAAAATTGACTTTTCTCTAAACAATGCAGCAAATCCTTTGGAGGTAAGAGGAACACCCCAATTAAATGGGAATGTGTTCTAGGGTCCCGTAGGCATCTTTCCTGCAAGTTTAAAGTAATTTCATTTTTTGGCCAAAATCGAAAAAAGAACAAGGGGTTAGCCTTACATTTTTAATGAAATTTGGGCAAAAATTTACTTTTTTCTAAACAATGCAGAAAATCCTTTGGAGGTAAGAGGAGCACCCAAATTAAATGGGAATGTGTTCTAGGGTCCCTTAGGCATCTTTCCTGCAAGTTTGAAGCATTTTAATTTTTTGGCCAAAATCAAAAAAAACAAGGGGTTAGCCTTACATTTTTAATGAAATTTGGGCAAAAATGGACTTTTCTCTAAACAATGCAGAAATTCCTTTAGAGGTAAGAGGAGCACCCAAATTAAATGGGAATGTGTTCTAGGGTCCCTTAGGCATCTTTCCTGCAAGTTTACAGTAATTTCATTTTTTGGCCAAAATCGAAAAATGAACAAGGGGTTAGCCTTACATTTTTAATGAAATTTGGGCAAAAATGGACTTTTTTTCTAAACAATGCAGCAAATCATTAGGAGGTAAAACGAATGCCCCAATTAAATGGGAATGGGTTCTAGGGTCCCTTAGGCATCTTTCCTGCAAGTTTGAAGCAATTTCATTTTTTGGCCAAAATCGAAAAAAGAACAAGGGGTTAGCCTTACATTTTTAATGAAATTTGAGCGAAAATTGACTTTTTTCTAAACAATGCAGAAAATCCTTTGGAGGTAAGAGGAACACCCCAATTAAATGGGAATGTGTTCTAGGGTCCCTTAGGCATCTTTCCTGAAAGTTTAAAGTAATTTCATTTTTTGGCCAAAATCGAAAAATGAACAAGGGGTTAGCCTTACATTTTTAATGAAATTTGGGCAAAAATGGACTTTTTTCTAAACAATGCAGAAAATCCTTTGGAGGTAAGAGGAACGCCCCAATTAAATGGGAATGTGTTCTAGGGTCCCTTAGGCATCTTTCCTGCAAGTTTAAAGCAATTTCATTTTTTGGCCAAAATCGAAAAAAGAACAAGGGGTTAGCCTACATTTTTAATGAAATTTGGGCAAAAATGGACTTTTTTTTCTAAACAATGCAGAAAATCATTTGGAGGTAAGACGAATGCCCCAATTAAATGGGAATGTGTTCTAGGGTCCCTTAGGCATCTTTCCTGAAAGTTTAAAGTAATTTCATTTTTTGGCCAAAATCGAAAAAAAACAAGGGGTTAGCCTTACATTTTTAATGAAATTTGGGCAAAAATGGACTTTTTTTCTAAACAATGCAGAAAATCATTTGGAGGTAAGACGAATGCCCCAATTAAATGGGAATGTGTTCTAGGGTCCCTTAGGCATCTTTCCTGCAAGTTTGAAGCAATTTCATTTTTTGGCCAAAATCGAAAAAAGAACAAGGGGTTAGCCTTACATTTTTAAAGAAATTTGAGCGAAAATTGACTTTTTTTTAAACAATGCAGCAAATCCTTTGGAGGTAAGAGGAACGCCCAAATTAAATGGGAATGTGTTCTAGGGTCACTTAGGCATCTTTCCTGCAAGTTTAAAGTAATTTCATTTTTTGGCCAAAATCGAAAAAAGAGCAAGGGGTTAGCCTTACATTTTGATGAAATTTGGGCAAAAATGGACTTTCTAAACAATGCAGAAAATCCTTTGGAGGTAAGAGGAATGCCCCAATTAAATGGGAATGTGTTCTAGGGTCCCTTAGGCATCTTTCCTGCAAGTTTAAAGTAATTTCATTTTTGGCCAAAATTGAAAAAAACACAAGGGGTTAGCCTTACTTTTTTATGAAATTTGGCCAAAAAATGACTTTTCTTCAAACAATGCAGAAAATCCTTTGGAGGCAAGAGGAGCAACCAAATTGAATGGGAATGTGTTCTAGGGTCCCTTAGGCATCTTTCCTGCAAGTTAGAAGCATTTTAATTTTTTGGCCAAAATCCAAAAAAACAAGGGGTTAGCCTTACATTTTTAATGAAATTTGGGCAAAAATGGACTTTTCTCTAAACAATGCAGAAATTCCTTTAGAGGTAAGAGGAGCACCCAAATTAAATGGGAATGTGTTCTAGGGTCCCTTAGGCATCTTTCCTGCAAGTTTACAGTAATTTCATTTTTTGGCCAAAATCGAAAAATGAACAAGGGGTTAGCCTTACATTTTTAATGAAATTTGGGCAAAAATGGACTTTTTTTCTAAACAATGCAGCAAATCATTAGGAGGTAAAACGAATGCCCCAATTAAATGGGAATGGGTTCTAGGGTCCCTTAGGCATCTTTCCTGCAAGTTTGAAGCAATTTCATTTTTTGGCCAAAATCGAAAAAAGAACAAGGGGTTAGCCTTACATTTTTAATGAAATTTGAGCGAAAATTGACTTTTTTCTAAACAATGCAGAAAATCCTTTGGAGGTAAGAGGAACACCCAAATTAAATGGGAATGTGTTCTAGGGTCCCTTAGGCATCTTTCCTGAAAGTTTAAAGTAATTTCATTTTTTGGCCAAAATCGAAAAAAAACAAGGGGTTAGCCTTACATTTTTAATGAAATTTGGGCAAAAATGGACTTTTTTTCTAAACAATGCAGAAAATCATTTGGAGGTAAGACGAATGCCCCAATTAAATGGGAATGTGTTCTAGGGTCCCTTAGGCATCTTTCCTGCAAGTTTGAAGCAATTTCATTTTTTGGCCAAAATCGAAAAAAGAACAAGGGGTTAGCCTTACATTTTTAAAGAAATTTGAGCGAAAATTGACTTTTTTTTAAACAATGCAGCAAATCCTTTGGAGGTAAGAGGAACGCCCAAATTAAATGGGAATGTGTTCTAGGGTCACTTAGGCATCTTTCCTGCAAGTTTAAAGTAATTTCATTTTTTGGCCAAAATCGAAAAAAGAGCAAGGGGTTAGCCTTACATTTTTGATGAAATTTGGGCAAAAATGGACTTTTTTCTAAACAATGCAGAAAATCCTTTGGAGGTAAGAGGAATGCCCCAATTAAATGGGAATGTGTTCTAGGGTCCCTTAGGCATCTTTCCTGCAAGTTTAAAGTAATTTCATTTTTTGGCCAAAATCGAAAAAAGAACATTTTTAATGAAATTTGGGCAAAAATTGATTTTTTTTTTCTAAACAATGCAGAAAATCCTTTGGAGGTAAGAGGAGCACCCAAATTAAATGGGAATGTGTTCTAGGGTCCCTTAGGCATCTTTCCTGCAAGTTTGAAGCATTTTAATTTTTTGGCCAAAATCGAAGGAAAAAACAAGGGGTTAGCCTTACATTTTTAATGAAATTTGAGCGAAAATTGACTTTTTTCTAAACAATGCAGAAAATCCTTTGGAGGTAAGAGGAGCACCCAAATTAAATGGGAATGTGTTCTAGGGTCCCTTAGGCATCTTTCCTGCAAGTTTACAGTAATTTCATTTTTTGGCCAAAATCGAAAAATTAACAAGGGGTTAGCCTTACATTTTTAATGAAATTTGGGCAAAAATGGACTTTTTTTCTAAACAATGCAGCAAATCATTAGGAGGTAAAACGAATGCCCCAATTAAATGGGAATGGGTTCTAGGGTCCCTTAGGCATCTTTCCTGCAAGTTTGAAGCAATTTCATTTTTTGGCCAAAATCGAAAAAAGAACAAGGGGTTAGCCTTACATTTTTAATGAAATTTGAGCGAAAATTGACTTTTTTCTAAACAATGCAGAAAATCCTTTGGAGGTAAGAGGAACACCCAAATTAAATGGGAATGTGTTCTAGGGTCCCTTAGGCATCTTTCCTGAAAGTTTAAAGTAATTTCATTTTTTGGCCAAAATCGAAAAATGAACAAGGGGTTAGCCTTACATTTTTAATGAAATTTGGGCAAAAATGGACTTTTTTTCTAAACAATGCAGAAAATCCTTTGGAGGTAAGACGAATGCCCCAATTAAATGGGAATGTGTTCTAGGGTCCCTTAGGCATCTTTCCTGCAAGTTTAAAGCAATTTCATTTTTTGGCCAAAATCGAAAAAAGAACATTTTTAATGAAATTTGGGCAAAAATGGACTTTTCTCTAAACAATGCAGAAAATCCTTTGGAGGTAAGAGGAGCACCCAAATTAAATGGCAATGTGTTCTAGGGTCCCTTAGGCATCTTTCCTGCAAGTTTAAAGTAATTTCATTTTTTGGCCAAAGAACAAGGGGTTAGCCTTACATTTTCAATGAAATTTGAGCGAAAATTGACTTTTTTCTAAACAATGCAGAAAATCTTTTGGAGGTAAGAGGAGCACCCAAATTAAATGGGAATGTGTTCTAGGGTCCCGTAGGCATCTTTCCTGCAAGTTTAAAGTAATTTCATTTTTTGGCCAAAATCGAAAAAAGAACAAGGGGTTAGCCTTACATTTTTAATGAAATTTGGGCAAAAATTTACTTTTTTCTAAACAATGCAGAAAATCCTTTGGAGGTAAGAGGAGCACCCAAATTAAATGGGAATGTGTTCTAGGGTCCCTTAGGCATCTTTCCTGCAAGTTTGAAGCATTTTAATTTTTTGGCCAAAATCAAAAAAAACAAGGGGTTAGCCTTACATTTTTAATGAAATTTGGGCAAAAATGGACTTTTCTCTAAACAATGCAGAAATTCCTTTAGAGGTAAGAGGAGCACCCAAATTAAATGGGAATGTGTTCTAGGGTCCCTTAGGCATCTTTCCTGCAAGTTTGAAGCATTTTAATTTTTTGGCCAAAATCGAAAAAAACAAGGGGTTAGCCTTACATTTTTAATGAAATTTGGGCAAAAATTTACTTTTTTTCTAAACAATGCAGAAAATCATTTGGAGGTAAGACGAATGCCCCAATTAAATGGGAATGTGTTCTAGGGTCCCTTAGGCATCTTTCCTGAAAGTTTAAAGTAATTTCATTTTTTGGCCAAAATCGAAAAAAAACAAGGGGTTAGCCTTACATTTTTAATGAAATTTGGGCAAAAATGGACTTTTTTTCTAAACAATGCAGAAAATCATTTGGAGGTAAGACGAATGCCCCAATTAAATGGGAATGTGTTCTAGGGTCCCTTAGGCATCTTTCCTGCAAGTTTGAAGCAATTTCATTTTTTGGCCAAAATCGAAAAAAGAACAAGGGGTTAGCCTTACATTTTTAAAGAAATTTGAGCGAAAATTGACTTTTTTTTAAACAATGCAGCAAATCCTTTGGAGGTAAGAGGAACGCCCAAATTAAATGGGAATGTGTTCTAGGGTCACTTAGGCATCTTTCCTGCAAGTTTAAAGTAATTTCATTTTTTGGCCAAAATCGAAAAAAGAGCAAGGGGTTAGCCTTACATTTTTGATGAAATTTGGGCAAAAATGGACTTTTTTCTAAACAATGCAGAAAATCCTTTGGAGGTAAGAGGAATGCCCCAATTAAATGGGAATGTGTTCTAGGGTCCCTTAGGCATCTTTCCTGCAAGTTTAAAGTAATTTCATTTTTTGGCCAAAATCGAAAAAAGAACAAGGGGTTAGCCTTACATTTTTTATGAAATTTGGGCAAAAATTTACTTTTTTCTAAACAATGCAGAAAATCCTTTGGAGGTAAGAGGAGCACCCAAATTAAATGGGAATGTGTTCTAGGGTCCCTTAGGCATCTTTCCTGCAAGTTTGAAGCATTTTAATTTTTTGGCCAAAATCAAAAAAAACAAGGGGTTAGCCTTACATTTTTAATGAAATTTGGGCAAAAATGGACTTTTCTCTAAACAATGCAGAAATTCCTTTAGAGGTAAGAGGAGCACCCAAATTAAATGGGAATGTGTTCTAGGGTCCCTTAGGCATCTTTCCTGCAAGTTTACAGTAATTTCATTTTTTGGCCAAAATCGAAAAATGAACAAGGGGTTAGCCTTACATTTTTAATGAAATTTGGGCAAAAATGGACTTTTTTTCTAAACAATGCAGCAAATCATTAGGAGGTAAAACGAATGCCCCAATTAAATGGGAATGTGTTCTAGGGTCCCTTAGGCATCTTTCCTGCAAGTTTGAAGTAATTTCATTTTTTGGCCAAAATCGAAAAAAAACAAGGGGTTAGCCTTACATTTTTAATGAAATTTGAGCGAAAATTGACTTTTTTCTAAACAATGCAGAAAATCCTTTGGAGGTAAGAGGAACACCCAAATTAAATGGGAATGTGTTCTAGGGTCCCTTAGGCATTTTTCCTGAAAGTTTAAAGTAATTTCATTTTTTGGCCAAAATCGAAAAATGAACAAGGGGTTAGCCTTACATTTTTAATGAAATTTGGGCAAAAATGGACTTTTTTTCTAAACAATGCAGAAAATCCTTTGGAGGTAAGACGAATGCCCCAATTAAATGGGAATGTGTTCTAGGGTCCCTTAGGCATCTTTCCTGCAAGTTTAAAGCAATTTCATTTTTTGGCCAAAATCGAAAAAAGAACATTTTTAATGAAATTTGGGCAAAAATGGACTTTTCTCTAAACAATGCAGAAAATCCTTTGGAGGTAAGAGGAGCACCCAAATTAAATGGCAATGTGTTCTAGGGTCCCTTAGGCATCTTTCCTGCAAGTTTAAAGTAATTTCATTTTTTGGCCAAAATCGAAAAAAGAACAAGGGGTTAGCCTTACATTTTCAATGAAATTTGAGCGAAAATTGACTTTTTTCTAAACAATGCAGAAAATCTTTTGGAGGTAAGAGGAGCACCCAAATTAAATGGGAATGTGTTCTAGGGTCCCTTAGGCATCTTTCCAGCAAGTTTGAAGTAATTTGATTTTTTGGCCAAAATCAAAAAAAAACAAGGGGTTAGCCTTACATTTTTAATGAAATTTGGGCAAAAATTGACTTTTCTCTAAACAATGCAGCAAATCCTTTGGAGGTAAGAGGAACGCCCCAATTAAATGGGAATGTGTTCTAGGGTCCCGTAGGCATCTTTCCTGCAAGTTTAAAGTAATTTCATTTTTTGGCCAAAATCGAAAAAAGAACAAGGGGTTAGCCTTACATTTTTAATGAAATTTGGGCAAAAATTTACTTTTTTCTAAACAATGCAGAAAATCCTTTGGAGGTAAGAGGAGCACCCAAATTAAATGGGAATGTGTTCTAGGGTCCCTTAGGCATCTTTCCTGCAAGTTTGAAGCATTTTAATTTTTTGGCCAAAATCAAAAAAAACAAGGGGTTAGCCTTACATTTTTAATGAAATTTGGGCAAAAATGGACTTTTCTCTAAACAATGCAGAAATTCCTTTAGAGGTAAGAGGAGCACCCAAATTAAATGGGAATGTGTTCTAGGGTCCCTTAGGCATCTTTCCTGCAAGTTTGAAGCATTTTAATTTTTTGGCCAAAATCGAAAAAAACAAGGGGTTAGCCTTACATTTTTAATGAAATTTGGGCAAAAATTTACTTTTTTCTAAACAATGCAGAAAATCCTTTGAAGGTAAGAGGAGCACCCAAATTAAATGGAAATGTGTTCTAGGGTCCCTTAGGCATTTTTCCTGCAAGTTTGAAGCATTTAAATTTTTTGGCCAAAATCAAAGGAAAAAACAAGGGGTTAGCCTTACATTTTTAATGAAATTTGAGCGAAAATTGACTTTTTTCTAAACAATGCAGAAAATCCTTTGGAGGTAAGAGGAACGCCCCAAATAAATGGGAATGTGTTCGAGGGTCCCTTAGGCATCTTTCCTGCAAGTTTGAAGCAATTTCATTTTTTGGCCAAAATTGAAAAAAAGCAAGGGGTTAACCTTACATTTTTAGTAAAATTTGGCAAAAACTTGACTTTTCTCCAAACAGTGCAGAAATTCCTTTGGAGGTAAGAGGAACATCACTCGATATTCAAACACCCAATATTTGAACATTTTGGGCAAAGACATTTTGGTGATGCGAATCTTCACAGGAAAGTACAGATTGATACGTGGAACAGTCTTACACTATTTACAAATTTAATAACTTTGAATTTTACAAACTAGTGATCCGTCTAAAAGTTTCACACAAACAAAAACAAATTAAAAATACATTTTACAGTATCAAAAAAAAAGGGTTCCAAATTGTAATAACACAATTATTTCTTTGAAGTAGCAGCAAAAATTGTTGTTTAGTATCAACTGGTTTTAGCGCAAACGAAAAACCAGATTTTGGGCAAAGGAACCTATTGCCCAGGTAATAGACATCTACTATTTAACGGAATGACAATATATTCTCTCTGTATGAACAAAAGATGGCACCCTTCATATGAGCACACCATGTGCTATAATAATAATAGTTGGTATTTATAATGGACAGGTGTTCAAGGTGCTACATCATCATTAACCAGCTCATTGGGCCCATGAAACATTCCAAATACCATCTCAGCTCCCTAGGGAGTATACAGCTTGATGCTGCCATTCTGCCGCAGGCGGTTGAATCCATTTTCATGTATAATTCGGTACTTTTGATTTTTACTCATGAACAAGAATGATGCTTACACCATTTCTGGAGAATTGAAGGGATGTCATCAAGCTACAACAGTAGCCTAGTTAATAGTGACGTTCACTATGGATCAAAAGATCACTAGTTCAAATCCATTCATACCCTTTTTCCCCCAACCATTTTTCTTCTCCAAATGTATCATTTGGATGATTTTAATTTAAGGGAAAGACTCTGAGAACCTGTGTTTTGCAATGATTCCATCGAAACCACTGAATTAGTCATAAAAATGAATTCACCTCCTACTGACAAAAAAATTGTGAGCATGGTTGCATGTGTACACCTGCACATGGTACAAAGTACACATGCGCTCAAGGCATAAATAGGATCAGTTGCATTTCTTCCAAATGTACCCTACTGAATTATTATCAAAAAGCTTACTTGGATTAAAGAATCAAACTGGCATAAAACACCCCGTGAAATGATTCCGTCTGGCATGCTGTCATTTAGAAGATATCACAAAATGAAGGTGGTTTCTTAGGATCAGTCAGATGACTGATTTTTGGAATAAAAAGTGCAACTGACGAAATTGTGTATCGTGATCAAAAGATGGTTGTGCAGGATTTTTCACTATTCTTCTCAAAATGTGTAATATTCACCGAGCTGAGACTTGAACGGTTTGGGTTTTGGACATTCTTCTTTGGATTTTGAGTGGTGTATGGAAATGAACAAAATGCATTGAAAGCAAATGATCCTATATGCCTTTCAGGGTAAGTGGTAATAATGGTGGAATGTGATTAGGGTGCGGAGGGTCTACTTGCTGTAAGGCTTAGCGTTAGGATTCTCTCTCTCTTTCTGGTATTCCGTCTCCATCTTGGTCTGAATCTTGTCCCAGTCTACCTCAACCTGCGACAAACATCAGATCCTATCATAAGTATTCTTGTACACTACAAAAATCTAGTAAAGAAGTACACAACGTGTACAACAGGTACACAACAATCTATTTACAGCAATACATAAACCTTTCTTACAAGTAACTCCCAAGATATCAACTTTGTTGCTTATGCAATGTTTACGCTGTGCGAATTATTTTAATATTTCGAGAAAAAAAACGCATCGCCGCATCAATTCTGGAACTTTCGTCTAACCAGAGACCGATAATTTTTTTTTAAATGTTTGGCCTTAAAGCAGCAAATATTTTACACACCACAATGTTTCTGAAAAGGGGCTATCTTTAAATAGTTTGAGAACAAGGCAAGACTTGTGAAAAAGGGGGGGGGTATATTTATTGGGCTTACCCCGCTGGCATACTGCAAGAAGCGTTTGTTGGTCTCCTTCTTCTCAAAGCTGTCCAGAAACTGTTGCCGATGGGCCAAGACGGTGTCTACGTGAGTCTTATGCTTGACAGCTAGCTCGAGGGCTCTGGGAAGAAAGAAGAAAACAAAGGTGTTGTCTTATTTGGCAAATTCTCCACTGCATATGTTTAGCATGAATGGTAGCTGGAACTGTAAACTAGCGCCATGTACAGATACACATTTTTAAACTGGCTGCAGTGAACAGGAGAATTCCACAAGAAATTGGTTGTCCATCAGGTTTAGAAAAGTAATATGAAACAGATGATCAGTATGCATTTTTTATTTATAAGATGCTTTTTGCCAAGATCACATTTTAAAGTTTAAGCACTTTTAAAATGTTTAAATCTAAATTTGACCATTTATGATTGGTTCCAATGGGCCTTTTTATAGGCATTGATGGCATTACGGCATTGGGCAACTGAGCCGATAAAAATATCTTTTCATCAGCACAGGCAATTTCATTGGTTACTATGTTCAGCACATTCAGCTCAGGAACCATTGACTTTCAAGAAATGAGTCTGGGAGCTAAACAAGCTAATGCAACAAATTCCTGGAGTACACCCATGATCTGCCTCAATCTAGGACCCATCTGTAGAAGTTTGGTGAAATTTTGCTATGTTTTACATTGTCATTCACATCGGAGTTAATGCAACGCAAACAATGCAATTCATTAGTGTGACGTCAGTTCAGTTTAAACCACGCACAATGACCAGTAAGTAGCATTGGAACCATTGGAACCGGAAGCTAACGCAACGTGAGTGTTTATCCAATGGGCGCTAGTAATCAGTGGTGCGCGCAGGGGTGTGACGTTTTTACTAACGAACTGGATAATGTAGATTGTAAGGAGACCTGGGGATGGGAAGTCATACACACCTATCCCAGTTGTACAGACTGATGTTCATCATGATAGCTCTGAAGACAAGTCCCGCTTGCAGCAGGATGCCCTCCGCATCCTGGGAGTTGCCACAGAATAGCGCCATCTCTGCATTACGCACGTCCTTCAGGGGCAGCTCCTTGATGTATAGAATGTACTGGACCTTGTCAGCCTAGGGATGGAAACACAGGTGTTATGAGAAGGTGACTGCAAAATATACTACAGGATATATTAAAGAATATACCACAGAGTATACCATAGAATATACTACAGAATATTCTTGGTATATACAGAATGTACTAGACCTTGTCAGCCTGGGGATGGAAACACAGGTGTTATGAGAAGGGGAGACTGCAAAATAAACTACAGGGTATATTAAAGAATATACCGCACAGTATACCACAGAGTATACTATAGAATATACTACAGAGTATACCATAGAATATACTACAGAAAATTCTCGGTATATACAGAATGTACTGGACTTAGTCAGCCTGGGGATGAAACATACATGATGCTATGAAAAGGAAGTTTTTAGAATATACTACAGAAGATACTATTGAATATATTACAAAGTATACTACAAAGTATACCACAGAATATTCCTCTGAATAGTAGGAGTGAACAGAATGGCCAGGTCTCTAAACTGCTTTAATCTACACCTTTATAAGTGCTCTATCACACTATTATCTCATGTGGATGACTGATATTGTTCAAGTCAGCAACAGGTTACAAATTGAATAGTGAAGTAGACTTACAGCATCTATGGCCGCATAAGCCACCTCGGCTGTGTTGAGTTCCTTGGCATAGGAGGCCATGGCAGCGAGACACGCCCACAGAGCTTGGTCCTATGACAAATCACATATTGGGGAGTCAAATTAACGGAGCAGTAAATTCCTTGACTTTAAGCGCTGTGGTCCTGGTTTCGAATCTCACATGTGGATTGGGTCTGATTAGTCCCTATTTGATTCTGTGGGTTTCCCCATGAATATTTTCTTGGGGTTTTCCTCCCACTTGTAAAACTGAACATGCTTGAAAAGACAGGCAGAACAGTCTGGTGTTGAGTCTACGCTTGGTGATTAGCGGACTTACAATTACTTGTTTACAAACAACAACTGTAGACAAGAATTTGATGTCTGTGTCAGGGAGCTGTGGACAGTCAAACAGGAAAGGTCTTGGATCTTACAAACTGTGGTTCTACAAGAAAACCAAAATCAATACAATTATAAATAAGTCACAAGAGGGTGCTATATAGGTCTCCAAGTGGGACACTTGTACAGTTTGTTTGAGGATTTCTTAGTTTCACAACCAGAAAAGATAAAATCATGACAATAGTTAATCATGTTGCAAGCAGCTCTACAAAAAATAATAATAATAAAAATAACTGCTGGATTTTGCGGGATCTGGGAGGTTAAAGGTCAGGGGTATCCTTCTGACCTTGACAAATCTACAGAGTCTGACCGCATCCTCCCATCGACTGCTGTTGACCAGGTCATGGAGCATGGCTGGATAGGGGGAGATGCCTGTACTGACCAGGGCACCGTCAGCTCGCCGGATGGTCAGGTGATTGCCCAAGAAATCAACAATCTGTGGATTCTTGCCAAACTCACTGCGTCAGGGAGAGAAAAAAATCAATGAGTACCCCTACAAATTGTGTGCATTTAATGCCAAGCTTTAGACCATTCTGAGAACATTGTGGACTTTGTGCACTCTATACGTCACTTCATGGTGCGACCGATGAATGTTAGGTCAGGGTGGGACTGCTTTGCAAGACTTGTCACTTTCGAACGCTTAGCCAGGATGGAGCAATAATTTTAGCTTAGTGTGCCCAACTCTCCCCTTTTTGTCTAAAGATGTAGTTGTCCCACTCAGTTACAACACTGAAGGACTCCAAACAGGTCGGCAAGACTCAAGATGTAGTTGTCCCAATCGGTTTCAACACTAACAGAGGCCCCCTCCACTATCATGGGTCTGGGTGCCGAAGTTCTCAGGAATTTTCAGGATAGCGCCCTCTACTGCTGCGGCTTGACCATGCCTGCCAGGCTCAGAAATGGATAAAGGGAACAAAATCCAAACTCAGGCTGCAACCAAGACTACCTACCTTGCATCTTTGACCATGATAGTCAGCGGCAGGAGTTCCCGGTCTACGTAGGCTACACTGGGATAGAACCAGACTGTCAACTTGCTGTCCTGCAGTGCTGCCAGCATGTTGGTGCCGTCGTTAACAGCAAGGCTGGAGATCATATTACCTACAGGGTCAAAGGTCATTCAGAAGGGTCAAAGCTCATGCAAAAAGGTCATAGCTAATGCAACTTGAACAAGTACCGTTTGCTCATTGAACCTACATGAATATTTTCATTGCCATAAACACCACACCCTTAACAATGACAACTTTTGAAACTTTTGAAAGGAGTTTGAAATGAAACATTTGCCACCAGATCAAGATTTACAGTGCTCAAGTTGTTATGCCCCACACTTTTCAATGTAATTGCCGAATGGAACACAGTGGTCCAAAACTTACTTCAAGTCAATATAAAATGTACACAGTCAAAAACAAACCAACATGCTTGCATGCTTTCCATTCCAATAACTGCATCAAAAATGGGACACGGATAGATTCCAAGTTTCTCTTACCAAGTTTGACAATCTTGGGTGGTTTGCCAACGTTGCGCACCGTGCTGAGATACAAATCACTATTCTTGTCTACAATGGCGAGATGTCTGTCACTGGCTGGCCCACACTGGTCCATGGCTATCTCAACGATCTCAAGCTACAGACAAACAGACAGACAAATTGACCAATCAACAACAGACAGATATTTGTCATCTTCTGTCAACATCATATACCACAAGATATGCTTTCACAGTTAGGCTTCTCAGTGAGCAATTTCCTACCAAAACATTGCATAGCAAACTGCTGTGTATTTTTAAGATTTTTAATTTGTAGAGTTGAACAAAGAAATTGACTGGAGCAGGGTTTGAATGTGTGACCTCCGGACTGCCCTTCCAGTGCTCTACTAAATCAGCTATCCAACCCAATGACAGTGCTTCCCTAATTTGTCAATGTCTTTGTTCAAGAGGCGCTAGTCAAAAGCCGTATATCCACATATGCCAGGCAGCCAGGGATCACTCCCAAAAAATGATATTCTAAATTTTGTATAATAAAAGCACATTTTATATGGTCATCTGCGAAATTCTGTATAGCAGAAAGTTAAAATTGCCTGTATTTTGCAACGACAATCAATCCATGTGTTTATGTATTGCTAGACATGCAATTAGAAAATATATCAGCAGTGAGATGGTCAATATGAACTCAACTATCAAGGTTATCTATACAATAACTCAGACGACAAAAAGCATGATTGCTGATCCCAATTTCACACATCCCTGCAATTAGATACATACCTTGTGAGCGAGTGGCTTATTGTCAACTTGCCGACTGGTGGCAGAGTCAAAGAGATGAACCAGTTTCTCGTCGGACTTATCCCGGACTGCCACGGTGTCATTGCTGACACACAGGGACTGGGCGCTCAGTGTCTCAGAATGCATCCCGGCGAACTTGGGCGATGACAGAAGGCGACCCTGGAGGATAAAAAAGGGAAACAGTTCATCATAAGTCCTGACAAGTCATCACAAGTCATCACAAGTCCATCACAAGCCAATCACAAGTCCATCACAAGTCCATCACAAGTCCATCACAAGTCCATCACAACTCCACCACAACTTCATCACAAGTCTTTCACGAGTCCACCTCAAGTCTATCAACATTTATCCAGTCTTAAGTCAAGTAACAAGCTGTTCAAACGAAATGTGGCCAAACAGTTTATTCTCATTGTTCGTTCCCAATTACTTTATTGATTTTCAAAGATTAAATCTAGAAATCTTAAATTGCTTGTAATTTGATACATGGTGACGTCATAATGACGTCATTACATTTTTGCACATCTTCAGTAGGTTATGCATTCATGTATTCAAATTGAAGTTGATATCAGCTTTCATGTTGAAAAACAGTTCTGGAAACGATTTTGTCTTGGAGAACAATAATAGTAAATTCATAGAATAACAATAGGTTCTTACATAGATGGCCTTAAGCCCGGTTCATACTCGGCGTGAAAGCGAAAGCGAACTCGAATTAGTGACATCATTGTAAGTATTTGCGCTGCGAATTCGTAAAAGTTGAACATATTTCAACTCAGGCGAATTTCGCAGCGAATGTTTCATGACGTCAAATTCGCTTTTGCATTCTCATTCGCATGCAGTATGAACCGGGCTGTAAGGGGTACCACAAAAAACAGTAACAATAGGGAAAATGACACCCACAAGTTAGTTTTTTTTAAATATTAGTAATCCGCATGGGGAACCCAATTGGGTTGGGGATTTCAATAAAAATGGAGAACAATGTGAAGCCGCCTCCCTGGGAAGTATTTTTATTTTTACCTCATATGTGTACAGATGAATTCCAGCACTGTCCACTATTGCAAAATGCCTAGAAGAAAAAACAATGATCAAAGGAATGTGATGTCACATGATGAATCTCGGCATAATTTTTATTCAAAACTTTTCGGCGACAAGTACATAACTGACTGGCTGTTGAGACCAAAATACAGGGACGTGGCTGTTCAAAAGAAATGCAACATGTTAACAGGTATCCATGAAGATTTCAGGTATTGAATCATGAAGGATCTCAAACTGGTTTTTCAATACAGAAACATTTAAACTGGTTTATTTAAACCCAGTCAAATATTTATGAAGGAAAGTTCATTCCGTGCTTTAGTTGACAGATTTCAAGCTGAATTACCAATGTAGAACTGATTTACCAATATAGGACGCTGCCTTAACATGCACATTATGGCCACTTTGAACCATTCTCCATTGGTATGATAATTTGTCGTGAGACTATCATAAATCTTCTTAAAAAAAAATAAAGGCTTCTTCAAAAATAAACTTACTTTTCTGCCTGCACAATAAGAGTCACTGTGCCTTCCTTGAGGTCAAAGATCATGGGCGTATTCCAATTCTTGGTACTGCAAAATGGTATAAACAGGTATTGACAAAAGAAATAAATATTTATTTTAAGAAGTAATTCAACAATCATTTCATACAGGGGAACTGCCCGACTATATTTCCCATATTTAACACAGGGAGGGGCAGGGTATTACTTGTACACCAGAATAATTCTAAATGTCCATCCTTTGTAATTGGTTCTGGTTTCTACCGCTATGTCTGATACATCTGATTTGAATCGGCTAGCTCGGTCTGGCATGCTTGGTGGTCCAGTGGTTAGGACCTCTGCAGCAGCAAGCAGGTCATGGGTTCGAATCCCATCTAGGCAACCTGTCAATTTGTCCTCACAAGCCCTAAGAATTCACTGAGTACACGGTGCTTACAAAGTGACATTAGTGAAAGGAACAATGAGCACTTCATATGTTCACCTGTAGACATAGCACTGTGAGGATGTGGCCACTACCAGATGGTCAAAGCCAATGGAGGTCTTGATGATGCGGTCTCTGAACTCCAGCTTCTCCTTGGCATCGTTGATCACGTTCCTGACGTGGATCGTCTTCCTGGAGATGACTACCACCTCAAAGTTCTTCCATTCCAGACGTCTGCGGACAAAAAAAGGGGATAAAACTCAAACTTTAGAGACCACAAATTCAAGAAATGCCTTTTGAAAAAATGGTTTCAGATAAAAATTGACTGTCTTATTGCTGTCACTGAGTAACTTTTGCTATTAATGACCTACCTTTCGATAACTTGAGCAAAGATGACGTGTCCATTGCCACAGGCCCCAGCTACTTGGGTACCGTCCCCACTCCACGCTATGCAGAACAAGCTGCCTGTGTTGGGCTTCTCCAAAGCACATGACCACTGCGGGAAAGAAACAGATGTTGCAAAATATTAGCGATTTCGAACGATTGAGGCTATGGACTCTGTGCACAAGTACCCCCTCAACGGTAAGGAAGGGAGAGTTTGGGAGATCACTTTGAGTGACGTTTGAACGCATTACCGACGACGCCTGAAGCTCCGCAAAGATGCTAAGGCTTTGTGCACACTTAGAATAAAATTAATTGTGCCTACTTCACACCATACGCACGTAAACCACTACGCGCACAACGTGTGTTTTTTCCACAGGGCTCTCGAAAGTGCTAAATAAGCGCCCTCTCCAGTACGCACACAGAGCCATATGCCTGTTAAAGTGCTTGTTGATTTTGGATGATGTAAAGGTCTTAAGCTGTTCCTTGTCTATGCCTTTATCATACTGGATCTTGTCCACACTGCTTCAGCGTCTTAAAAGCGAGTTGGCAGATTTTAAATGATTGAGGCAGAGGTCACCCCTCTACTGAACAAATTAAAAAGTAAAATCTGATTTTGGAGGACTAAGGTCCAGTTGGAAGAGTTTGTTAAGAATTGAGGATGCATCCCAGTGAATAAATGAACGGAATCAAGTCATTATTGTTGAAGCCACATCAAATCACCTCACTTGATGAGAAATAGTCCCACCACTCTAAAATAATGATGTCACAACTCTGTTCCAACTCACCCCACTCTTGTCGCACAGCCGTAACGTGTTGAACGAGCCAATGGCAAACAGCTGGCCGTCTGGGGCCCATGACACGGAGACAATAGGGTACTCATGGGGATGACTGCTATACATCTGCCTACCATAGGAATCCCAGACCTTGTACCGGCAGTCCTCTGCTCCAGATAGGATCAGATTGTTGACGGGATTCCAGTCCACCTTCAGGATCACCCCCTCGTGTGCCTTCCACTGTAAACAACAAGACGAGGCAACCCTAGTAGAATATGGTCCCAGACCAAATTGGTCTAAGGGGTCTAAGTAGTCAGGCAAAGCCCATTTGTTTGACCAAAGTAAGGCTTAAGCAAGTCCAAGTTACAAGTGACAGTCAGTCAGTGAAATACGTACATAAATGACTAAAGGCTGGCTGTCTGGAACCAGCAACAATGGCACCCAACCAAGCAAAATGAGTCAAGTCCGTGGAGCTTCTTTTGAGTGATTTGTCTTTTGACAGAATCTTACACAATAGATAACAGGCCTTATTCTTAAGCAGATGGGGCAGCCGTAACGCCATTGTGAGTTAATAACACAGACTTGAATCCAAGGTTATTGACGTATGTTTACACGTTGCTTCAGCTCATAATCTACATTTTTTATAAACTTTAATTGTGAGATTTAATTCAAATTACTTAACTGCTCAAATAAAAAGGATTTTCCAGTGTTTGTACCCCTTACATTGCCGTAATTCACTCATAAATATGACATAAGGAACAGTCAACCTTTTCACCCACATATCATCTGTATATGTTAGGATATCAAACTGAGTGATATATCAAACTGAAGAGCAAATTGCGCACTTCCCACTGCACGTGGAATCCTTATGTCCTTATGGAAGACAGTTTACCAAGACTAAGGTTTAAAAAAATGTATTATACATTATTATGGCCATTTCTATCTTACGATGTTAAGATTGTAAAGTTGCAGTTGACAGTCCATAACTTGGAAAAAAAAATAGAAACCTGATTTAACAAACAGAACAAAGGTCTAGTATCATAATTATAAATAATATTTTTTCAGAAAAAGAAAGTATCTGACCTGTATAGGCTTGGCATTTGCCTGCATTGACTTTATGATGAGCTGCTTGCCGTTTGTGAACAACACTTGGTCAGAGTCTGGTGACCATCCTATCGAGTACACCGGAGAACCTGGAAAACAATGTTGCAGAAAAAAATACAGGATTAAATTTCTAAAAAGACGAATGTAGACATGAGTTAATAAAAGCCCACAATTAAGAAGGGTTGTTTATACCTGTGTATAGCGAGTGCGCTCTCAATTTAAAACAAAAATTCTAGATGACACTGTTCAAGGATTTACCTGTTTGTGCTAATGTTGAGCGCAGCATTCCACTGCGAGACCATATCTTGACCTGTCCATCCTCCCCAGCGGTGGCCATAGCAGTCCCATCATAACTCCAACGGCCGGACAGGACTGCGCCCCGGTGTGCATCCACCGACTTCTCCACACGGCCAGACTTTGATATCAAGAGGAATTTTCCTAGGAACAAAAAACAATAGAAGTTGAAATTGCCAGTGGATTTGTAAGAACCTAGGGGAGGAGGACCTTGGGTTCACAGGCATTTCCTATACTGGAAGTTATTTACAGAATGTTCATTTTGATTGATTTTTTTTCTAGATAGTTTGCTCATGCCAAGGGTATGTATGAAGTCAACAGCTGGCTCACAGCCGTTTATCAGATGTAGAATTCGAGAAAACAGTTAGTTCTTAGGTCATTAGTATTTATTCCAAAACTCTTTTCTTTAAAATGACAGCATACTAGGATCAACAATTTCACAGGGGGTTTTATACTATTATTTATTTACAATCTTGTGGGATATTTCTTAATATGTGGCAGTTTTGTTTCTGATTGTTTGCAGATGATCCTATGTCTGTGAAATGGCTATAACAGTGCTAAAGTACGCAAATCATGTTGCAACTTACCATCCGTAGAGGTCAGTACAAACACGTCAGCCTGAGGCTGTTTGGTTTTTCCTCCCAACCCCTTGGGGAAGAAGTGGATGTCTGTAGCGTAGACATCACTGGGTAGTTTGGCAAGTGTTGTGGTTTCGTCAGAGAGCAGTTTCCATCGCAGGATCGTGTGGTCGTCACTGCAGGAGTAGAGCTCCTCGGATGTGGTCCAGGCGACACAGCTCACAAGCTCTGAATGTGCTAGGTGGTTAAGGATTATTAATCTTCAAGGGTGGGGAGGGGGGGTGGACTTGAGCTACGTAAACAGTGATTAACAATGGTAAATATGGAACAGTTTTTGGAAGGATTGGACTTGACTGGCTTGACTTAATCATGATTCTTGAGTCAGGATTAAATTCTCTTTTTGTGAACTTCATAAATACATCTAAATATGAAGTATCTATTACTATCTACATTCGGCAATTCACTGCATGCTTGTACAAATTACCTGGCTTCAATGAATATTGCATGAACACATACAGAAAACTAAATTAGAGAGAGTCGATTCATTGAGCAAAGAATGTGTGACAAAGGATATGTTTGGCATCTTTAGCAAGTGACGTCTTGAAGCGCATTGTGAATCGGTGAATGCTGATCCTCACAGGTGTGCTATGATGACAAATCACTATGGTGTAAATTCAAAATGTTGATGATGAACACCGAATCTTCAGAATGTTGATCTGTCACCCAAAAAAAACAAAAAAAAAAGATAACTGATGAGGTTGATATTTAACTCATTGAAATCATTTTTCATTTTCCTTTCATTTATTTATTTCTCAGGTAGGCACACATACAGACATAATAAACCATACAAATATTGTGAGCTCCAAGGTAAAGACAAAAAAAAGTTTTTAAAAAAACTGTATTTACAACACCCCCGAAAGATTGCCAAAAAGCGAACTAATAAATCACTATCTATAAATCACTATTATAAATCACTATCCTAAAATGTTATCGATAACAATTAAAAACAATTAGCATGCATGTATGTATAAAAGTCCAGTCTTATTGAATACAGTTAGGGCCTATTGCTGTATAAAGCTAAAAAGTCTTAATTATTTATAGGCTAATTTAAGACTGGAATGTCAAATCTACAAATTTATTTAATAGGCCTATTGACGCTAAGTTGATTGTTAAGTTTACTTACAAATAATGCAAACATTAATGTAGAAGTTAGGAATTAACTTAAAGACAGTTTTTTTTTCTCCGGTGTTCAAGTGCTACAAACCTCAAGAGGCAAGGTGTCCCAAAATGCGGGAAAATCTTACGAACAAGGATGGATGAAAAGCATTAATATTATAAGTTCACGATGATTGATGAGTGAAGCTTTTTTTCTCAAGTCAATCTCAGTTGCAAATTTGGTTTTTTTTTCAATATTTTTGATGAATATTTAAATTTTATTATTAATATTAATAATAAGTCATTAAGTGACCTCACCGAGGTTAATAGTGCATTCCACCCCTATCATGCCTATAGTTATTGATTGTGTGACAGCCTCTGAATTGAAAGTTGGCCATGCTAAAGTGCTTCCAATAGTATCAAATTTAGCTCACTACATTTGCATGCAGTGTGTGCAGCGCGCTTAGGATAGTCACCGTCTGTCAGCGCCACGGTGCAGCCGCTGGCACTGGCACTGAAACTGCCGGCCAGTGCCAGTGGCAGTGCCAGTCATGCCAGTGGCGTCTGCAAATTGAAAATAGTTTTTATTACAAAAACTAAGGTTACTTTTAGTCTATTCCTACAAAAGGTAATCAAAATTATTCAATATATCCTGTGACTTCAAGTAAATATCTTTAGAATAAGATTCACATTCGTATTGCGAAAAATCAAAGAAAATCACCTCCTACCTCCGCATTAAGCTCTACTTTCGTCTGCCTCCATTTTAGATTTCGCAGAAGGAATTTTCAATTTGCGCATGTGCAAAAGTCCGTCTGCAACAAAATAAACAAACTCAAACAATCCAAACCATCTGATTACGCAGGATTATATTCGTAGATATTCACAAATTAATCAGCAATGTTGAATGTTAATGATGAGTTTATTACTCCAAAGAAATGTATGGCCAAATCAATTTCTTTAGGGGACAAAATGGGAAATATAATTTATTTTGTTCGAGGGTGCAACCTATCAACCGTGCCGCAGTGCATGCTGGGAAGGCAAACAACTTTCATCAGGCGATGGCCGATCCGATTTAGATCGTACGTTGTGATGTGTAGCAATGTGTAGCAATGCGGGAGTGGGGAAAATCGTAAACAACTCAACTAATAATTAGTGCCGTGTGAATTTTGCTTTCCATATGGTATAGCTCTATATTTACGTCAATAGCTTGAAGGGTAAAAGGAAAGATTTCCATATCTGGCATGTCTGGCCATCACTTGTCACCCTGTGCACAAACCCTATGCTATGGGACTGGTCTGAACATTTCTAGGCCTAGTGTTAAGTGTTTTCTCAGTAAAAATTCAAAATTTGTCCCTGCTATTTTGACTTTTTAGGACATGTTATCACCTTCTGATGGCCGCTAGGTCATTTCTGGGGGGAAAATACTGATGGCCAGATATAGGAATCTTTCCAATTTGATTTTGCCATAACATGCATGATTATTATTGGGCCATCGTGATCATGATGATTTACCTTCATGATGGCACCACTGCACTGGTCACTGCACTGGTCACTGGTCGCCATCTGCAGGTTTTCTTTCATAGTGTTTATTGTTCGAAGCCATTACTTGATTTTCAACTGTTAAGGAATGCTTAGACGTACGAGCTATCATTATACTAGTCCGAGTAACTTGGACCCAACGTATGGTTGCTCGATTGGTTATAAAATGTTGGACTAACTGTAGGCCTAAGCCACTCGAAGGCCCCAGGATTGCATTTATAACTTATTTTCTTAGTGATCTGTGGCTTTGGACAAATTGGAGGATATTTTTTAAGGGAATCAAAGCCCGCAAACAATTTGGTTGATACTCTGGTTCCAAGAGCCAAAGATCCTGATGTTGAATATTGTCAGGTCAGGGAATCAGACAGTCGACTGCTGTAACGATAGCCACTGCGTTAAATTATCACAATTAAATTAGGAATAGGAGGGTTTAATAATTGAACAAGAATGTCACTTGCATAAATCACAAATTTTGAGTCTTGGATGCTTAGTCTTAATCTGAATCTGGATGTGGATCAATTCTGCAAGCAATCTCCCCTTATGGGATGTAAAGGTTGCAGGTGTGTGTGGCTGGGGGCACTAATATAATAAGCTCTGCTTTTTATACTGGACAAGTTTAGTTTCAGTAGCTTGTCCTCAATTCGTGTTAATGTGGGCCTAAAGAAAGTGCAGTTGAATGTATTAAATTCTGATTTGACTTGGTTTTTCCCCATTTCAGATTGCTTTTTTGAAGTTCATCTGATCTACTTTTGCCAAAAGATTTGAAGAAGATGGAACCCATCAGAAGCACCAGCCGTTCAACATTGAATGTTACAATACCCAGTGAGATTGAGGGCAGTGATGGTAGCCCCCTCCACATAGGAGGTCAAGAGGTCACTCAGGGGTCAGATCATGGGTCAAGGAACTCACTGCCCAAGAAGACCCAACCCAGCCCTGTACTTCAACAGAGGGAGTAAGTGCTGATGTGTTGACACCACAATTGGTGAAAATCACGACAATTTGTTCTTTTACTAGTTTTGAAGCTGTCACACCTCAATACGGCATCTTCAAAAGCATAGTTGGGATAGGCCCAACTACCAGTGGTGTAGTTTGGGTGTAACAGAGACATTCCGACTATACCCCCTGCCAAAAAAACTTTAAGTAGGATGATGTTTATTGGATATACAATACTTCTTGTTACTCGGGCATGAACACTGTTGTTCATCCGACAGAACTTTAATTTGTGTTCATACTGAAGTTTTGGTTTCCAAACTATTTCTTCCAGGGGAGGGGGGAGGGGGACTTAAATGTCAGCCCATCGGTTTTCAGTTGTTGCTGTTATCAATCAGCACTGCAGACTCAAGAACCATTAAGTTTCATGAAAATGGGTCTGGAGACTAGATAAGGAAAATGTTGAAGTTCCTGGCTGTTCACGCCTACCTATTCCTCTATTCCTTTCCATTTTGCTTTCAGATTGACAGAGATTTTAGCAGCTCGTGCCATTGAGAGATGTTGGTGTTCCTATAGAGATCGGCAGATGTTTAAGCTTCTCAAGCATGCTATCTGTGCAGCGGTGAGTCCCAACCAAAAACCCTGCTGGCATGGGCGTCGCCATACAACATTGAATGTTTTTTTGAGGGGGGTGGGGGTGACAACGGACCGCTCTGCGGGTACAGCTGGTGAACAAAATGTAAAGGGGGGCTGGGCAGTGAACACCATCAGACTAACAGGGGACTGCTCAAAGCAGACAAAATTGGACACTGTCCAACAATATGTGGTGCTTTTTGTAGCGACATATATGCCGACACACACAATTGTGCCAACAGGACAGGGCTTTTGCTGATTCCCCACTAGGCACGCCCCTGCCAGTTGGACCTACTAGTATATTATTCATTTACATTTTCAAGGAGTTTCCACTCTTACTGTGCTTACTAAATTTCACATTTTTCTTTCCAGTAACCAAAAACAAATTACAAAAATTGAGTCTAATGCAGAAATTGTTTTGTACCTTGACAAAGTTCCCTTCAAAAGAAATCTTGCATTCGCCCCTCCTCTCTGTCTCTCTCTCTCTCTCTTTCTCATTGTTGTTGTGTGTTGTATCACCAAGGTGTTCTTTACGTTGAAGTTGTTTTCTCTCTTTTGTCAATAGGAGCATTCACTTACCCATGAGATTCTCCGTAAAGTCAGCCCCATGGAAGCCAAGTTGATTAAAGACCCTAGCTTACGAGCACGGGTGCGCTTCAGGTAGATACATGTGTGATCAAACTTTTCTTATTATAAACCGCAACTTTGTTAAGTCATTTTTGAAACTATGGACTTGGTGCATAAGTACCCCCTCACTCATTTGCAAAGAGGGAATAAGAGGGGAATCGAACGCATTACTGCATTGCTGCAGTAAACCCGGTGCTCGCACAAATACTATTCGGTTTGTGCACATTCTGAATAAATTCATTGTGCATACTTCATACCATGCATGCTAGAAGCAATGCTTGCACGTAATGCCTCCATTCTGCAGAGCTCATACAAATAATCAAGCGGCCAGAGATGCAGTCACGTCAATCACAAGTCCCTGCAAGTCCATCACAAGTCCTCCAGTCCCAATTCAAATCACACACTATTCAAATGAGCTGTGACAAAGGCATTCCTTTGTCATTGTCCATCCACTGGTTCTGGTGATGGCCTTGTGATGGACTCGCCTACATCCCTGCAAGAACAGCAATCTACTGTCCATAGAATACCCAATGAAGACAGACCATATTGAATTCAGCTATGACAAAGACTCACTTTTGTATTCTTAACTTTCGTCTTACAGGTTTGCAGGGTCTGAATTTCCACCCATAATTCTCTTCAAAGTGTTCACTCACACAGAAGGTACAGGGCTCCAGTACCTGAGCGGCAAACGCTGCATACAGCCTGCATCCGATGTAAGTAATAAGGTGGTACTTAATACAAATGCCTCAAAGCACTTTAAAATTATTACGTCTGTTCATCAGGCAATAAGACCATTTTTCTGCAGCAGTTCAAGATCAGTGCAAGCTGTTACCCTCAAATACTCCTGGATGTAGAAGGGCAATTGCAGTAAAGTATCTTGCCCAAGAACACCAATCAGGGTTCAGACTCTGCATCACATTCAAATGTCCCTCCAAGTGGTCTTCCCCAACTTTTTGTAACTTTTGAAGTTCATGTACTTGTGCTCAGAGTCTATAGGAAAATGACCAAGCACGGTATTTGAGATTCTTGTACCTCCAATAAACCCCTTTGAATTGTTGCATACGTCATTACAGGCTGCAGTGGATGCGTGTCGTATGATGGGCCATCGCAAGTTCTACGACCAGCTCATAGCAGACACTTGCCAGCATGAGCGAGACAAGATAACCAGTGAGGTTGACGTGACTACAGTCAAGGACTACATGAAGGTGAGGGGTGGATCAAGAATTGGGACCGATTTCTACTCTCTTAAAGGCATATAAGATCATTTGCATTTATCCTTAACAAATTCTTATCAAAAAGCTTACTTGGATCAACGATTGTACTGGTACTAAACACCCATTGAAATTATGCCATCTGACTTGCTGTCATTTAGAAGAAATCAAGAAATGTAGGTTTTTTCAACAATCAGTCAATTGACTGATCGTTGGAAATACAGAGTGCTATTGTCCAAATCGTGTCGCATGATAAAAAGCTTGTGCATGGTTTTTCACTGTTTCCTTGAAAAGAGTAATATCCACTGAGCCGAAACTTCAACAGATTAGGTTTTGAACGTTCTTCTTTGGATTTTCATTGAACGTCCTTTTTTTTTTTTACTTTGTTTTGCAGTATCTGAGCAAGTTGGATGAGATGCCATCCTACATGGGAGGCAGGGAGAACCTATGGAGAAAACTGGATCAGTCTGGTGAGTCCGTTTATCAGCGCAAATTGAAGTTGTTTTGACAAATTATGAATATCAGTAGGTGGATTGATATTTCAGCAATGATCAAATGAGTGCTTTTGTTATTTAAATTTTCAAAACACAAACGTTTTGACTCTCACATGGACATAAACATAAAGGACAGTTTGTGCATCTCAGTTGAATCTAACTTAAAATCTTCAGCAGCATCTATTAAATTTTTGTTGCAATCTCAGTTTTGCCCAGGACCACCATCTTGTATGATGTGATAGACTACCTGAACAGGGGCGGCAACTCCCCATCAGTGAGACTACAGGCTGAAATGCCCATGCTCACGGCCAGGCCGGTCACGGAAGAAATGCAACGAGAGCATGTTAGGATCATCTCTGAACTACGGTAAGCCTCATTCAAAATAATTTGTAAAGTTTTATGGACCTAAAATCTTTTAGGAATGATTGCTGGCTAGTTTTGCTATATGTGGCTGCCAAATCATTTTATTTTCTTGTAGTTTTTACAACATCCCCTTTTCTTCCATGGATTTGTAAAATATTACCTAAAGAAATCCACTGTGGGGGAAGGAGCACCCCTTGGCATCAAATAAGGTCCAGCACACTCAACCCCCCCCCCTTAAAATATTTGCCTGGATCCACCAGTGTGTATTACATGTATCCAAAAAGTATACATGCATTAGTAATCAGTTCAAATACCCATACAATCCTCACACTTATTTATTTTTGCAGAGAACCATTAGCGATACCCATTCCGTCCCCTACTTTCAAGCCGTCAAGCTCCCGAGCCAGCACATCCGGCCACACATCCAGGCGTTCCAAACAAGCCAAGCAGAGAGCATCCAGGATGAGAAAAATGTACATGGAAGGCAAAGCGGAGGTGAGGCTCAAACAATTACTGAAATCAGAAAATTACGACAAAGTACCTCAAGTATCTATTAGTGGGTTCTACCCTTCAGCCAGCTGACCTTGGCAAAACTGGTGGTTGAGTGGTTATTAAGACATTTGCACTGGCAAGCAGGAGGTCGTGGGTTCGAGTCCCACCCGAGTAAGCTGGTGAATTTTCCTTGCAAGCCCTCAGACGATCCCTTGAAGTAACATTGCTGAAGGGCAAAACCCAATATTGAATTTACATCTCAATGCAAAATTCCATCAAACAAAACTGTCCTCGAGTTGTCCTGATGATACCAAGTATCTCCCTTTTTTGTCCTTCAGTCAAGAGGTGAGAATCCCTCCGATGACGAAGCTGTCGGTACGGTAGCCGCCGCCCAGGTGATGTCAGAGGGCTTCGATGATGACAGAATGCTGAATGATGATGCAGAAGAGGAAGAATGGCAGAGAGAAGCAGATCAGCTGTATGCGTGGACGCAGGACTTGTCTTATGAGGACATTGGGCTGACAACACCGTGCTGACACAGAATTGTGAAGACCTCAGTTCTGCTATTTAGAGACATTCTTCTGTGTGGCCCCTCAGTTCTGTAAGTTGGAGACTGCGTGCTGCGAGGACCTCAGTTTTGTAATTTGGAGGCATTCTAATGAGGATCCAGTTCTGCAATGTTGAGACATTCTGCTGTCAGGATCTGACATGAGGACCTTGGGCTGACGACACCTTGCTAGCACAGGAAAGTGAGGACCTCAGTTCGGTTACATTTATTTGGAGACATCATACTGACTATGCTTTACAAACACAAGACTTGCTACACCTTGGGCACGTTTACATCAGTGATGTGCATGATCACTGATATTATATGAGGACACCTTGCTGGCACAGGAAAGTCAGGACATAAGAGTTACTATACCCAGGAATGCCAGGATATGTTCACATCAGGTGTTAGCGTGGATAGAGGACCTGCCATATGAGGACATTGAGCTGCCGACACCTTTAACACTGACATGTTAATTAAATGTAAGGACATTGGTTTATGGAGTAATTATTAACCTTTCGCTGTAGAATCGTGTCAATGCAGCTTGTGAAATATTGTCCAATTACATGATATATACAAATGGAACGCGTAAAATCTGAGACAAACAAAACTTGACGTAAAAAAATCCAGAGTTGTCTAAGGGGTGTGGTTAACTCGCAAACGACGATAGGTCAATTATATTGACTGTGCTATAATGTGATTGGATGAGCCAGGCTTGTACACAGTATACCAACAGTATACATGGGCAAGCACTGGTGCTAGCGTGTTACACGTTAAGCAAAGCTCAAAACAACAAAACATTTTTGAAATGAAAGCAGACTTATGAGCTCTCATACATTGTGTATTTCAGTTTTGTTCACTGACTTGGTAAAGTGCATACACACAGCTTACAAAATATGGACATGAATCAATCATTAATTGACTTCAACATGTAATTTGAATTTAATTTATATAATCCGACCTTTTTTTTCTCAAATAAATAGTGCATGTGCACAGATACTGATTTTAAAAACCACTTTCAAATCAAATGTTCATGTCATGAATGCAAGAATACAGTAAAGAGAATTGTGCAACATGAATGGAAGATTGATATTTCATTGATGTCTTTGAAAAGATGTTGCAATAAATTGATGCAAATCAAGATAGTGCTCAAGGACTGATATTTCATTTTTAAAAATACATGTATGTTTAATACAAGAGGCTCAGCAGATAAATATTGGCATTTGGTCAATTAACGAACACTATTTACAAAACATCTTTTACAAAGACAGTTAAATTAAAAATTATAATAAGGAAATCCTGTGTTTGTTATTGGAATGCTGCAGAGCTTTGGAAGCACACAATGTAATATGTCTTGAAGGCATGATCTGGGCTCTGATATGTACTGCATCGTCAGCAGGCAATTGCATGATCTGTGATATATTCATCCTGATTAATATTTGATATTCCTGAGGAAGGCAACTGATAAGAAAACATACATGTACATTTACCAACACTAAAGAACATTTAATAAATAAATTGGCAGATGATAAAGAGTATTAAGGGCAGAATCCCCAGGTCCCTAAACCCCTCCCCCACGACCACATTTTTTCAGGTTTCACAAATTTATATTCCACGACACGCCTTTGAATTTGTACACTGGTGTCTTGCAGAAATTTTGACACCAGTTACATAAAAAACAGACAGGGAATTCAATCAAAAGTCAAACACAGTACCTGCAAATCTGTTTTCAATTGGAAAATGTATTCATTCAGGCACAGGAGTATGAAACATTAATAATTTTAATTACAAAATGGTTAGTTTGTTCGGGTCAAAACTGCATGCATACTAAACATGAATGTCTATACTGGCATACAATGTAACAATCCCACCATCTCATTTTTGTGATCAGAATTTGGGCAAAACCACCCACCCCCAAAATTAGGGCTAATACTAATAATCAGGCTGGTCACAATGTATTAACCATTTTGGGGTCAAGTCACCTATTGCCCCAGGCATTAACTTTGCTCTGATGGTGCCATTCAAATGAAATGTACCCTACAATAAAAACAATAAAAAACTTTCTTGACAAATTGCTATGTATAAATAATATTGCTATAAAAGATGTCAAGTTTCAACCGGGGACAATTCTGAAACTTCAAGGATCTTTTTGAAACTACAGTAGAACCTCTGGTGGTCCCTATGCTGCCCACTCTGCCTGAAAGACTTGCCACACTGGCAGACGAACGGTCGCTCACCGGTGTGAAGACGCTGATGGTCCTTGAGATGACTACTCTGCTTGAACCCGCGAGGGCAGTATTGACACTGGAATGGCAGCTCTCCGGAGTGCGCCCGCCGGTGTACAGTCAGGTGACTGTTCTGCTGGAAGCGCTTCCCGCACACCTCGCAGACAAACTGCTCCCCGGTGTGTATCCGTTGATGAATCATGAGGGCGCTGTTCTGGTTGTAGGCTCTGCCGCACGTGACGCACTGGAAAGACTTTTTGCTGTGGGTGCGCTGCCAGTGTCTCGTCAGGGCAGACACGCCGCTGAACGTTTTACTGCACTTGCCGCACGCATGGGAAATTCTGGGAGGCCGTTGGTGCTGTTTGCCACCCTTGCATAAGTCATGTGCCCGCTGGTCTTTGGGTTTCTTGAAATCGACATCTTTACCGCATCGTTGGCACCTGATCAGAGGTCTCTGTATGTGAGTCACCCGGTGTCTTTTTAACTGATTACTGATTTTAAACGACATGGGGCACTGACTGCAATGGTAGGGCCGTTCTCCGGTGTGTATTCGTTTATGCACAGCCAGGCCGTTGGAGGTTTGGAAAGATTTGCTGCAAAAAGTACAAGCAAATGGACGTTCCCCCGTGTGGATACGATTGTGCACTTTGAGGCTGCTCTTGGTTGATAAGCCCTTCCCACACACATCGCAGATGAATTTTTTCGCTGACATTTCATCATCTCCCTGCAGTTTGGTGACGACAGATGGCACTGGATGTGTGATTTCATCCTCCTCACTTGCAACAAATTCCTCTTCAATCACAAGACCATCCATAGTTGGGATTATAATTCAACTTCTACAATCCACACCCGCACAAATAGTCAAGTCATGAGCCACTACATAAAAGTAACAAAAAAATACATACACAGTTTATATTTTACTAGTGTAAAATAAAATAAAATAAAATAGAGGGAGCTTTAATGTCAGCTACACATACTTTTCTTATTTCTTCTACGAGCTCTAAGCTCGTGGAATACAGTGTAGCCCTAGCTCTGAAAACTATTTTAGCACGGAAGTGAGCGGCATAAACTATAAAGTCTTGGTAGTGGTTAGAGCTGTTAAAGGGCTCAACTAGACCATCGGTGTCAACTAGTCTTTAGCACTTTAAGTTGGGAAGTCCCAGCTTAAGTTGAGACCTGCTCCAGTCTAGATGTTGCGGCATAAACAGAAGCAGTTCCCAAACCATTGTTCCGTAACGAGCACTGGCAGTGGCACTAGCGCCGCAATGCAGCATTGTGCAGTGTCCGTGGTCCGACCATACGGTACCTGTGGGAAAGAATGTTGCATCCTGACGCCACCTTTTTCAACATTTTTATCTCAATAATGGTCAGTCATTGCAAAAATGTTGAAAAGACTTGAATCTGGGACTGAGAACGATTTCCAATTTTGTTAGAAAATACTTTGAAAATGCACTCGACTCTCCAAAGACTTTGTTGTACACAGCAAAAGAAGTAGCCTTTAGTCAAGTCCCACGCGCTTACCCGGACACGTGATGCACCCCGGATGCTGACACGTAAAAAGACTAGCACGAGCGGCGAAGCCGCGAGGGCCTTTACCATCTCGTGGAGAACGCTTATGTTTTTCTTTACATTGTCTACCGATTTGGTAGACATGCATAATGCATTACCCGTTGTGAATTGACCAATGAAAATGCAGAATTACTAACGTAAATCAGCCGTCGTCTTGCGCCATAAAGCACGCGCGCCACGGCGCGGGTGCTGTTGCTGGTAACCGCAAACCACCGTTAGATGATTGGTTTATATTGCTTGATTTATATTACGTGAATAAATGAATAAGTGATTAGTTCCACGAGATAGTAAAGGCCCTCGCGGCTTCGCCGCTCGTGCTAGTCTTTTTACGTGCCAGCATCCGGGGTGCGTTACGTGTACGTGTCCGGATGGTCCGGGTACAGGCGCGTGGGACTTGACTAAAGGCTACAAAAGAAGTGGCGTCTGGATACTTTATTCTTTTCTGTCTATGGCCGTTTTTTATCTCATAATCAAGCCATCACTGTTTAATAAGCGTTAATAATGCTCACCTTCATGCTCGTACGGTCTTTAAGTATATTCTTCAACTTTATGAATAAAACTGAAAGTGAAAGCTCAAAGATATCGATCTGCTAAAATAAAAGTAAAACTCTCACTCTCACCTGCTTCAGATACTGCAGACGGCATGCATATCGTTGGCAACTTTCTGTTTTGTTACACGTACACGACTGATGAGGGCGCACTTACATTTTTGCAGACTGCCACATCGTTAATGGGCGTGGTTTATAACAAAAAGGAGGGGGTAGCCGAACAAAATGTGATTATCGGGTTCTGTTATTAAAATAACTATATATGATAATGATTTAGATTTACAGTTAAAGCAGGGGGGGAATCGTTTTAATTAACAAATTAATCAGTGAAACAATACAAATATCACAAATATGAGAACCCTGCAGCTGGTTGTAATTGCCAAACCCTTTTTTGTGAGAGCAGCTTTTAATTGGTTGCAACTTTAAGTACACACAGCATTTTTTTTCATCTGCATTTAATAAAAATAATCAGTGTATGATATGAAAACAGACAACATACATGTATTTCTGGCACTCGATCAATTGGTTTATTTCTCATTGCAAACGTAAACTCCCCTCTTCCCAAAATCTAAACATGTGTACAACATTTCTTGTAAAAATCTGTACAATATTACACTCTTTATAAATTTGTAGATGAATATTTTTGAAATGACTAGGTAATTATTGGCCTAATTAACAACATATGATAAATTTGCAAAACAACTTGAGATGTCATAAATCACATTCGTAATAAAACTTGCGGCATGAATCTTTTATTTCCTTTTTCCTTTTAGGCATTTACAGACTTAATTTTCTTTGGCCATTTATCCTCTATTCGTAGATTAAACAACTATTTCTAAGTAAACTTTGGTGAAATTGTGGCCTTTGAACGACAAAATCAAGACATCCATCAAAGAAATATATGAGTTGAAGTGCATTCTGTAAAAACCGATCACAAAAAATTAGATAAAAAGGGCCAAAAAAAAAAGAAGACAAAATGCATTTTATGCAAAGTACAAGTTTTGCGTATAAGTTAAGCATCTTCCTTTTTTGTAGTGGTAGGAGACATAAACACAAATTGAAACCAATTTCTCAACATCAAATTTACTTTAAAAAAAGTACTGTACATGTACATTGTATCCACATATACATAAATGTATGTTCATAAAGACACTTTTGACCAATAACAAACTACATATATGTGACCTCACCGCAATGCAGTAACTGGTAATTCAAAGAAAACAGTTTTTAGAGATTTTGAGATAATTTATGTCACAATTTACAACAAAAACCAAAAAAATATTTTAACCCAATGATTTGATTGTCTTGTCAGTGTTCTCTTTTTATGTACATAAAAGGCAGTACTCAGCTTTTTAAAATTCCAATAATTTTAAAACAGTGCAAGCTGTAAAGCTGCACAATTCGTTAAGATTAAAACTGCTAAGAACACACTGAATATAAACGATAAAATTCAACCAAAATACCGCTCAGTTATTTCCAAGAGTTACTGTACTGGTACATGTATCTATAATAATAAAAAATATAATAATAAAACAGACTTTGTTGTTACTTCCAAAAGAGACAAAGAAAAAGATTTTTTTTTCAACCAAAATACTGCTCAGTGTGTTTTTAAGAGTTACAGTAACTGGTATATATCTTTCTTTAAATATAGCCAATAAATTAAAAACATAGAATGCACAAGACTTTAAAGTTACTTCCAAAAGAGACAAAGAAAAGGATTTTTTTTGTAAGAAAACAATTATTTTTACTACTTGGTGGGGGAGGGGTGGGTTAGGGATTTTGCAGATGTCCAATTTATGATGGCAACATAAACTCTATGTAGATAGTACTTAGAAGTACTAGATCTTAGAATGCCATTGGCCATTCATCTGTCACCAATGAACTTATACTTAATTCTAGAGATGACACAAACTACAAGTAATTTCAATAATGTTGACCTTCTTTGACGTCCATTTCAAATGAACTCTGGGTTTGGCACTCGCAAATTCACAATCCATAGCTACCATACCAAAGCTGCTCTGTCATCAAAAATACTAATTCAAAATGAAAATGGCTTCCTGGGTATTAGACAGAGTGAACCATGTGACCACAGCAACTCTGGTATGCTTATAGTTGACCTTTTCCGGAGACCGACAGCAGCTCTGGGTTCAACACACTTTAGGAGCCCAATATCAAGGACTAAGCATAGATACTATATGCTTAGCAAACATAGGTTACCAACTAAAGTGTCATGCAATGTATACTGCTTGTGACTGGTCCCCATGGTCCCCAGTCAACTGGAAAACAAAGGTACATTTCAAGGATTGCATTTCTTTTTTTTAATCCATTACATGGGTCCTCCAACACATGTATTAACAAAATAAAAATGTCTGTGTTACATATTTTACTTACAGTTTTTGACAAACATGAATACTTCAGATTTGAATGACCATGTCAAAGTTGTTTCCTTAGCTACATGTACGGGGGTAAAAACCATGCATGAATTCAGGATTTTAATTTAGGTAGAACTTGAAAAACAGTTTTAGTTTAATTTTAAAAAAGTAAAGAATGTTTCTTTGCTTTTTTGCCTAGTCAAATTAATTTGTTCACAATTTTTGATTTTTGTTCACACTTTAACTCCTTTTCTTTTTTGTTTACAGTATAAGAATACTTTTTCATCCTTTAATATGAGTGAATATATCCCATTTAGCAAAACTTCATTTCAATAATAAAAAAAACAATATTAAAATCTCAACATTCAAGCTATGGATACAGTCTTTCAAGTTTATGAAATGTAGAGTTATACTAAAAAAGAAAATACTACTAATAAAATGCTCACTTTCTCTGCTGGCAAAATGATAAATATTCTTTTTTAAAAGTTGCTATGAACAAACTATTTATTCCAAACATTTAAACACAGTTGATATTTGGAATAAGGAATCAATTGTCAAACTCTTTAAACTGTACATGTAAATGGCAATGAATGTGGACGACTTAATTTATTTATTTTCTAGCAAACAATCTACATGCTTTTTCACACGTAGGCCTATACTCTAATTTGAACTTACATTGTACATTTAACCCTTTGCAACAAACTTTAAGAATTTAATACACGTAGCACATATATATTGCACATTATGCTTTATTTCAAAGAAAAAAAATACTTAAATAAACATCCTGTTCACTTGCAATGGTACAATGACATATGTATTCCACTGGCTAATCTGTTCTTGAAATGACGGAACTGCGGATCTAACAATTCATGAACTTTGAGCTTTGAATTTCTTTTGTGACTTTTGATATCAGGATTTATCAGTAAAGTCAAATGGTACCGGGTACCGGTAGTAAGGCCAAAAAAAACCCACACACACAAAAACTGTTCTGCTTCCGATTACATGGCATTTCAAAATAGGGTAGGTAGGTAGGGAAATATTTTTTTTGGGGGGTGGGCAATTTTTTGTGTACGATCATAAGGAGGTGTCTGCATGTAGTCAAGGGTAAAAGGTAGTAATGGATGGTTTTGGGTGTTTTTCCCTCATTTTTCCCAAAAGAAGTTAGGGTAGGGGCTGTCAAAATAGGGTACCGGTAGGAAGGGTAACCGGAAGCAGAACTATTTCTTCTTCTTTTTTTGGCCTAACTGGAAGCCTGAAAGTTACAGGATGATATCTTTAAAATGAGATTTTTCACAGTTGAGTTGTTTGTTATTTTTTGGCTGGTTCCAGAGGGGCCTGGCCTATACTCTCTCTGTACCTGACTGACTGACTGACTGACTGACTGACTCCCCGTCACTTGTGAATTAGACTTGCCTTAGCCTCACATTGGCCCAAATTTTTTTTTAAATAGAATTACCCCGTAATGCCAATGAATGGGCCAAATCTGGCCCATTGTGCAGACCACATGCATGAAAAGCCTTCCAATGAAAAGCCATTCTGAATCAATTAAATACGATTTTGTGCACTCTGGGTCCAGCTTTACTCATGTAGGCTTCAAGGCTTGTGTACTGTGTTTTTTTTTTTAATTTTAGGAAGTGAGTGTAAAAAAACTTGCAATATATATAATATAGTGAAATGATTTGAAACAGTTTTTAAATATGTAGCTTCTAACTTACAAAAAAAAGTCAAGCACATTTTGGGCTCTGCATCAATTAGCTGAGATGCTAGACACATGCATTACACCACAATGCACAATATGTTAGCTGATGATTTTTTTTTTGTGGGCAGGGGAGCAACTCTTGTTGGGGGGGTGGGGGGCCAACACTTGTTGGGGGAGGAGGGCAACACTATCTGATCCCAGCAATCAGCATATTGGTGTGCTCAGTGGCATTTGCCCAGGGTTGTACAACTTTCAATCACTCACACCTGCATGTAATTCATGATTGAAAATTGTATAGTGATCTCAAACACATCAAATTGAACATAAGAAGTAGCTCCGAACGGCAAGTCCATAAACCAATAAATTCTTTGGGTATCATATATACATGTACTTCTCTGAGGTATTGAAGACATGAACTTAATTGATTCCCCAGCCAAGAGTTGGCACACCGCGAGACATTTTTACATCTGCCAATTGGGACGATGGCCTGCCTGCTGTGTTCTGCTTGTTTAACCTTGGCGAAGTATCCCTGGTGGTGATGGTGTATCAAATCTCTCCCTCGTCTTTCTGTTTCCCGTTTGCATTTCCAGCGGCCACGCCTGCTTTAAAGTTCAACACCATTACGGTAATGTTATCTAGGGATCCCCGGTAGTACGCCTGAAGCACGATACTCTTTGCTCCGAAGTGGGGTTCGTCTAATCTCTCCTTCACGTACATGACGGCCTCCTCGTTGCTGAATGCATCCCACAATCCATCGCTGGCCAAGATGAGAAACTGCGGCTTACACTCCGAGAGGTCAAATGTCTGAATGTCCGGGTCAGCCACGACAAACTTGCGATCTTTGAGCGGGTAGTCGCCGATGGCACGGGAGGTGGCGAGGATCCCCGCCACGCGCCAGACGCCATTGAACGTGATGAAGCCGCCAGCTTTCTTGATGCGCTTGCGCTCTTGTGGGAGGTGGGGTTTGTGGTCAAAGGAGAGGGGGACAGTCCTTCCCTCGTGGTCACACATGACGCCGCGAGAGTCTCCCACGTTGGCTACGGTGAGCTCGTTTCCGGACAAGAGCGCCACCAGGGCAGTAGTGCCTGCAACGTGAACAACAACAAACAATGGCTCTTTCATTTCAATAAATCAGCTATGCACAACATCACAACAAAAATAAAGATGTTGTTCATGACACTATTGGGCAGGGCACAAAGTTATAATGCTTTAAGTTTTCCGTAAGCATTTACAAATGGATGTCTAGGCCTATAGGTCTGAGCATTGCACAAGTACAGTACAGCTGACTTTTTACACTAATTTACATGTATACAGCGTACATGTACACAATCATGCCAATACCATATGATTTATTGCAATAATCAAACTGCTTAATTTGCACAACCACACAACAATGAACACTTTATTATATACGTATCCCCACTGCTGTTTTGCTTTTTGGATTTTAATTGTGAACAATTGGTTATGTAAGAAACCTTCTGGGGCTAATTAAGGCATTTTCGTCCTCCGTCATACGGAATATAATTGACCAGAACACAACCAACAATGTCCATGTACAGTAAGTGCTACAGATGTGCAAGCAATCAGGTCAAGAATAAATTCTTCTTGAAAACAAACAAAAAGGCATTTTCCACAGCAGAATGCATTAGATTTACTCAAAGATAAGTTTTATAAAATTTACAAGCTCTTAGGAAAGTCGGGGACTGGGTGGCGGAAAAGGTTTTGGAGTTTTGGAGAGATTTGGAGTTCAAATATTCAAACAAATGTGGGTTGTCTTGAGGAGATGAAAACAAAATGTCTTTATTGATGACGGTTTTATTGTTTGGTAAATGTCACACGTTCATTGAAAGCAACATTGCGCATGATTGGAGAGCTTCCATCTGGAATATAAATTCCTTTTCTAAAATTGGTCAAATACATATCAGCCAAAGTGCTGCCTGATCTTTACATTATTTAAATAAGGCCCAAAAAATAATAATAAATCTGCTTCTGATTACATGGCATTTGAAAATAGAGTAGGTAATTAGGGATTGTTTTTTTTGGGGGGGGGGCAATTGTTTTTGTGTACGATCATACCAGTATATGGAGATGTTTGCATGTAGTCAAGGGTAAAAGGTAGTATTTGATGATTTTTTGGTTTTTTCCCCTCATTTTTTTCCAAAACAAAATTAGGGTAGGGACTGTCAAAATAGGGTAGGCAGGGTAACCGGAAGCAGAACTTTTTTGTGGGGGGGGGGGCCTTATTCAAATAAAGTCTTTGTCAATACTTGTATTTGATGAGCGCAGGTGCAGGCAAATCCCGCTCAATTGGCAGTCAGTTAAGACTGGTTTAACCTGATCAGTGCATTTGGAAATCAAATATTTGATCAAGTCCAAGTTGGAAATGGAATAATCAAATCCTAAATTATTTGAAAATACATATTGTACATTCAACTGACAAATGGTCCAGTAATTGGGGCTAGCACTCAATGCACATGACGCACATTGGACCAACTAATTACATGCACGTTTGTTTTGACTAGGGTAACCGTGGGCAATGTTTACCGGCTAAGTGTCGTGTACCGTAGTGACATGTTGTCAGATCTGACATTGAGGGTAATGGTCGCAATCAATATAATTCATTAATAGTCCGTCCTTAATGAGACGGTGGATATCTGGCTGTCTGTGCCAATGGGAACCCCCAAATATAACTGTTTTTATGCAACACTCATGTTTTCATTGGAATGATAGTTCACGTTAATTAAACTACAGTGTACAATCTGACTGCACCAGTCAGGTTAAGCATTCAGAAGCTACATTTATTTCATTGTATGGATTGTGAAAGTTACCCAAATCAATAAATATTGCAGCTGTGGACAGTCCAATTAATAAATATTTCAATTCCGGACCTTTTTTTTCTGAAGAAAATATACTGGTATGTACCGGTACACATGTACATGTACGTGTGAAAATGTGCGGAATATAAAAATGAGAATTATTTTATTCACATAGTATTCGCTTTTGACCAAAAATTCAATGACATTTCACGCAAACACCTCCATATGATCATATACACAAAAAAATTGCCCCCCCCCCCTCAAAAATGTTCCCACCTACCGGTAACTACATGTACCCTATTTTCAAATGCCATGTAAATCGGAAGCAGAACTTTGGGGGGGGGGCCCTCATCATCTGCATTTTAACGTTTAGAATTATTGTTTTCTTGTAAATGGCAAATTTACAAAATTGGTAATATACCGTACTTGTCAAATGCTGATAACACACGGCAGATCCATCAGGCATTTAATATGGGTCATCCTATCAATGAAGAGTCCAAAGTGTGACATTATTTCTGTCCCTGTTACCTTGGTACATCATCATTTGTCATTCAAGTATCATTGAGAATGACTTCAAATGATTTTTTATTTGTTAGGTGGGTAGTTTACAATTCATAATGACTCGTGGAGGACGATTGCATTTAAGTTGTGCATCAAAATTATATAAATCACAGATGTCAGATGCAACAGGGACAGGGGAAAAATGTGAACCCCAAATTTATAGAATGACCCATACACGTGTGTACAAGTAAGTATGAACAAACCTACCGGTACCTATGTATACAAAAAAAAATAATTTGGTTTTATATTTGTCAATGTTCAGTCTTTAATTTCATCCAATTCAGGCAGCATATGTCGTGAATTATCTGGTCAATTTACCTATTTTAATTCATTTAAGTCACCAATCATGTCTCATTTCTGCTCCCACACACTTCCAATCTACGTGCGTTACCCTCTCTATTTGATGATATCTCCCTCCCGACGGTTCGCATATTGCGAACGGTGAATCGACAACCACATAATCTGAAGATGATGGATTCTAATTCTCAGAACACCACTCAAATCTGTCCCGAATGTCCCAGTTAGCACTTCCGTGCATATTTTTAGGGAATATTTTTACAAATATGAATATTACCATAGATAATACTCCTCCTAGCCTGTAGGTATTTTTTACACGTACATGTGTGCATGATAGGCCTATTGCATGGCTCAAAATGTTTGTTTTCATTCTCATATTTATTTGTATACAAGTGTTGATCCATGAAAAAAATGGTTGGAGCCACCCCTCCTTCCCAACTGACCAATATAAGCTAAATCAAATTATATAACAATTAACATCTTAAAAAAAAAAAAAAAAAAAAAAAGGTCGGTGAAGGGCAAAACCTAATTTGATTAACATCTTATATAATTATATAATTCCATCTTATAACAATATAAGCTATACAGGACATTAATCCCAACTTTCGTTTGAGTTCCCTGAATAATGTCGTAACTCAATACTGCAAATCTGGATCCACTGCTTGAGGCCTTTTTCCCCCAACCCACCCCCACCCCCTTTCCCCTTGAACAATCCTAAATCTGCCAGTGTATAGGCCAAAGTATTGCCATCTTGAACAAATAATACAGGCCTGACTGGAAGGCTTATTTAATGCAGCCATTTGAATTTGACACAAATAAATTGACTTGATATGAACCTCTGCCCAACCAACTCATGTACGTTGCTTTTAATGCAAATGCAATGAGAGTGAAATTGCATAGCCTACATTTTGTACATGTATCTCCAAGCCAATCACTTTAAGGCAAATCCAGAGTCAAAACATCAAAACTCGTAGGCGGATCATGTAATGTACATCGTTTCAATTTTCACGGGGCACGGCAGCCGCTTTATTGAATTAGTTGGTGCAATGAGCAGCATGCCCAGGTGTGCGTAATGAGGTGACGGTGATGGATTTCATCTAGGAGTACCCTGATGTGTATGTAATGTACAATATGATACATGTACACAGAAGCAATGCAGGCATCGTTGTGATGACAGAAGGGTCTGTGTGGGGAGGGTTGTTGACATTTTCATAAGCTCTAGACTGTCACTAAAAGTTAAATTTCCAAATGCAACAAAACATTTTTTTTAAAGGGTCTTTGCCTTCTAAGATTTAAAGGTGCACGTCAATAATTTTTCCCTGGTTCACATTTTGTCCCAATTTCCATTCCTATGAGATGTATGAAAACTATGCGACATCCCTTTTTGGTGAACATTTTGGAAAGTACACTCTTCTACAAGTTCTAGCCATTTAGAATGTTCAACGCTTTTCCTGACAACCGAGGGCGCTGTTGATGAGATGTCATTCTGGGCACCCACATGTAAGTTATGACTTTTTTTGCATGGTCCTCTCCTGACTGGGAGGGAGGGGGGGGGAGGGACACAGGATGAATCCCCACCGCCACAACCCCCCCCCCCCCCCCCCCTTGATTTTTGTGCCGAGTCCCCAGAATTTTTTTGAAGTTTGAAAAGAAAACAAACACTCTAAAATCAAAATTAAATTTAACAGTGAAAACCACTTATCTAGTCAGTTAGTAGTTTGCAGCAGTCAAATTAATTTTCAATGAAAATCACTTTTAGGCCAAGTAAAAAAAAAGAAAGATTCTTGACCCGTTGACCGTGCTTTTAGAATGGAAGCCCTTTTATTCCCTTTCCCAAGATGGTGGATTTTCCAAGATGCTGGGTGGATCCTTCCATTTACTCAACTCTTTTACAAATGCATGTCCATAGGAGACGTTACTTTTTGTACCAGATTTGAACATAAATACATAGCTACAAAAGTACAATTTTGCTGGCAACAAATAAAATAACAAAATATATTGCAAATGTATGATTATTTTTTTTTAAAGGAAACAGGCGGGGATGAGAATCTGGTTTATTGTTTTACTTGGCATTTATGGAAGTTGTACAAAGTACAAAGATACATACCTGCAACATCATTATTGGAGCGTGCAACAGTGAGGAACTTCTCATCCAAGGAGAGGATTTCTTCAATGAGGATCTGGGAATGATTGGCTTTACCCTCCTTGAGTAGCGCCTGTAAGACTCGCGCCATCACAGACTGGGAAAGAAGCTTCTCTGTGAAATCTGCTGCAAACTGTTACAAATCAGAATTGAAATTAAGTAAACACTGAATTATTGGCTTCTTTAAGTAAAAAAAAAAATCACATTCTTTCCTTACATCCATACAAATTCTACTAGTTGACCCATGAGTGCCAGTGGACATGGTGGAACACAGACAAAGAATCTGAGGAACGCTATAACGAACTAACAAGAACTCAATAGAAAACCAACAGTAAGTTTAAAAGACAATAAACACTTCTAGAACTAACGAAAATCACATATTGAGAGAGCTTGAATAGAATACGATTAACACCTGATCGGCGCTAGAAGAAAAGAGGACGATATGCCGCTTGGCATCATGGATATTGTGTATTGGCCCAGAGGGCGCTGTGGTAGACGTAAAATCTAGCGGGTATGGCCTGCGGCTTATAAGGAATAATGCATGTAAGAATTAGCAGGTAAGAGAGGGGCCGAATTGGACGTACTGCATCTGTGTCCGAGAGGCATAATGGGACACTGACACACTACATATTCTGTGCATTCAAGAGCACAAGTGGAATAACAAATGTATCTTCAAGCAAACTTGATACAAAATATATAGGACAGCCATTCAAAAGTATGAATTAATGCTCCCACACTGATGTTCAGTGTGTTTTATTTCTCCATGTTAAAACTAAAGAGGCCTAACTGTATTGTTTAAGCTTCTCAGACAACTCCCAAATACACATTTTATTACATAAATTAAAAAGACACAGAAAGGTACTTCTTGAATTAGAAGACTTCTCTCCGCTTCTAATTCTAGAAGTAACAGAAAGGTACCCCAAAGTACACAGAAAAGTGAAACCTCGTGGTATACGTACCGCTCCTCCATGGCCGTCAAATATCCCATACATCGCAACTCCTGAATGATTTTTGTCGTGTACAAAATCATACCGATCCTCCATTCTCGGCCTCCTGCCCTGAATTGAATACACCGCCACATTGTCCTTCCTCAACTCCCACTGTTTAGGCCCGCTGTTCTTGCCATTCCGGTCCGAAGACAGCGAGCCCGCAGCGGCAACTCGACCCGAGACCCGACCGTTCGGCAGAGCGTTTAGCCGGCTGTTCTGCACGCTGATCCGCGCCCTGTTGAACACGCTCCGTAGTGAATCGCGGTGAAAGACAAAACTGTACAGGAACAGCAACGCGATCACAAAGGCAACGGTCTCATACTTGAAGACGGTGTTGCGGATGAGCCGGCTAACCACCGCCAGGAGAGTCATCGTAGAGGATGGGCAAGTTCAATTCTCCCTCTGGAGAAAACTGGCCGTAAAATTGGCCGTTTTTCTAGCGATTTCATGTCCTCTTTTGCAGTTTTCGCGAGCCGTCTTACGATGTTTGTTTTGCTCGTGCACGAATTTGTATACGTGTTGTAAATAAGTCTGGTTCTCTGTTTTTAAACGAATATTAATACATAAAAACGTCAGGACTTCGTACAACTGTATGTCCATTTTTAACGAGTGGTGGCGCTGTCGATGTCACACGCAGGACGAAAATAATAATTCCCACCCCCCCCCCCCCCCCCCCCCATTTTATGATTTTTTTTGTAATCCTTCGCATGACTTGAAACTGCGACCAATCAATAGTTATTACACATGTCAACCAGCCAACCAAATATAAAAATAACAGGTTTTTTTAAGAACCCCTCAGGACCAAGCAATTGAAGCCTGTGATACACAAATTGGACTAGTTCCATGGAATACCATTGAATTTTACGGAGGTCGGGTGACCGGTATTTCCCTTTCTACCTTTCAGCACGGATGGTACAGAAAATACGATTTTAGGGATGTCATATATTTTTGCACTTTTTAATTGAATTTTTTACGAAATGTATAAGTACTTTTAATATAGTTTTAACAACTGTTTTTAACATTGTACAACTCCGCGATTCGGCTTTCGAGCCATATACATGTTATTCAAGTTTGAAGAATTTAATAAACCAGTGAATGAATGAATGAATCATTGTCATGATTGTGGGGTAAATCGCGTAATATAAGATGAGGTAACATTTTCCGCACTGAAAAAAAGTAATATTATTTCCTTGGGATTTCCCCGCCCGGCTGGCCGACGGGAGGCTACGCTGAAAAGCGGACGGGCCCGGCTCAGAGGTCTGCCTGATCATATTAAATCTAATCTCCTTTCAACGTTCGTAAATCATTATTGGACGGACATGTTTAGGCCCCAAGTAGAACACATCGGTTCCAACTTCGTTTGGCCGGACCGTACCAACAGTGTTCCAACCTGGTTTCCATATCGATAACAGAAATGCAGAGGGCCAGCAACGCAAACAAGACTGAAAGTGCAACGCAGACATCAAGGACGGATCGGGTGGGGGGGGGGGGGGGCACCCCCGGGGGCCATATCCCCCCCCCCCCCCCTCAAAAACGAACCCATTTTTTTTTAAAGTGACGTCGCAATAAAGGCAGGCACTGCGTACACCATCATCTTGTCCGTTAAAAAAAATTGGTTAAAGTGGTCAGAAATTGCCTCAGATCGCACCACAGAGCATCTAGATTAAACAAAAATGGACTTTGCCTAGGTTTTCTGAATCCGAGCTCCGTCTCCGGCAACAGCAGAGAACCCGGACATCCATATGATTGACAGGTCTTCCGATAGGGCATCACAACGTATGACACCCCCTCCCCCCCCCCCAGCTGGGGCGTAACAGACAATGGAAAAGCAAACGCAGACTTTAATCTAGGACTTGGCCCCGGTTTTCTGCTGAAATGCTGCCCGCTTACGGCTAGCTGTCCCAACTCAGTCAACATCCGATAATGCGCCGTCATCGGTTAAGAACCCGGACATCCATGATTGATATGTCTTTCATCAGCATCATAACATTCACACTTGTCTGGGAATCAGATTTCTGAGAATAAAGAAGGGGTCACAGGCCTCGAGCTAGCGGGGGGGGGGGGGGGGGGGGAACGTGCCCCCAATGATTAACCTTTCCCGAGTATGCTATCCTGTAGGCATATCCCGAGTGGTGGATGACAATTTTTGGTTGCCCTTGGGCGCTTATCGTCACGGATCGGAAGAGTCTGGGGTTGGTTAACAAAATATTGTTTAATGTTGAGGATGGCTATGTTTGCGGGTATTAACATAATGAGCTAATTATGAATGATTAAGTCCACTGGGAGATTTCTAATTACAATCAAAACTTCTTTACCAAATTTATAGGTTTATACCTATGCCTATACCCAACATAATCGGCTACGTAGCGTGACGACTTTTGCTTTTTACATAATGTGCGGTAATGATTGGAAAAGGGGTGGCAGTATGCAGTTTATTCATAACGAGAATTAGACAGTAAGTTGATTTGTTTTTGTTTTGTCCCGCTCAGGACGGCACAACAAAACAGATTCCTACAGTATATATCTACTTGCACAGAAAGCATTGGGTGGATCGGAGCGGGGCTTATCATTCGTTCGAAGGGTGGGGATGTAGTATGGCATGGTCCACCACCGAAGCCTTACTTTGGGAGAAAATTGCACGGGCTCTTGCTCTCCGCATTCGTCTGATCCTCAGATAACGAAACCCGCGGTTTTCCGGAGAAATATGACCTTGTATTTTTAATGTTTCCTGTAAGATTTTGTTTTTCATGTCAATTCAATGTGTGTAAATAAGCTTAGCGCTTACTGTACGTTTCGAAATCATGAACTTGGCATGAAATCAATGTTGACGTTAACTCGATGCCGGGTTTTTACCTAAACGATTCCCGACACATTGTGTCCGGGACGTGTACAGCGAAAAGGCTGACCGTATTTATCCACCGCGTATAAGAATAGGCCTACCACCTAATCGAAATGCAAATATGTAGACATAGCCCTCGGGCATCTAATTCTTATCAGCTACATTAAAATTCACTTGAGAGTAGGCAAACAGAAATCGTATATAAGGTTAAAATTTTCGACATTTGGCAAGCATAATAATTTCGAGAGTGCCAGCTGTTCTATCAAGTTCAACGTTAACACAGGACATCGAAGGTAACACTTCATACTACGCCTTTTATTTACCGCAGTCACAAAGTAGGGGGGGGGGGTTGAAAACATCTTTTCGAGTTTAAGACAAGATTTTGTTGGCATCGTTACACTTTTTTGTTTTACCATTAAAGAAAGAGGACCGAAATCGTATTTTACCCGCGACGTTTTTTCTCCTTTTCGCGCCGAGTCGAACTTCATGTTGATTGATTTGATTTTTTTTTCATTTGATGCATGCGCATGTTTTGACACTTAAATTTGGCATTTCTCGCTAAAGATTTATGGTTTGTGCAAATTGCTAAACCTTTTTTCATCGTGCGCAGGGAAAAAAGACCTTTCGCGGACCGTAGTGTGACAAAAACAGACTTAAAATTTCCCAGAATAATATAATAAACATTTACATACCTTGAAAAACATAGACCTACCAACATTCAATAGGGGCCTAAATATCGGTCAATGATCTAAACCCTTTTAGTTTAAACCAGTTAATACTATTGGAAGCAACGAAAATACTTGGAACTTTTCGAAAACGTTTTCTGTTTTGTTTTTTGTTTGTTTAGCTTTTCCTAACGTGTCTAAAGAGAGGAAGAAATCGCTGTTGACATGGAAACACCCGCCAAGAAAATGACCGCTGTTGTCATGGAGAAATACGGCGGACCTGAGGTTCTACGACTCAGCACCGAAGTGGAGGTGCCGACGCCTGACGCCAACCAGGCAAGTTAAAAAAAGAAGAAGTGATTTCAAGCCTATACTAGCCAATGAAAATGGCGTAAAACAGTTATTACACGTAATTAGAATTACTCTCTCAGTGCTCTTCAAGAAATTTATATTTTTTTGTTCGACATCGCATTCACAAGTTGATAAATTAATTTTGTATTGCATACACCATTTTTTTTAATTTTTATTAAAATATACTTTTGGGAGAGAAACCTCGAAAATAGAACGGAAGAGCGAGTTTGATAATGATCGCCAGAATCTGACGTCCGAATGTTAAAAAAAAATCATTTGTAGGGCACGGGTTCGGCATTATCTGCCGTGAGGGTTTTTGCTTGAAAGGCCGAGCCCGATTCTGAAAACGAAGAACAAAGTAAAGGCACTTTATCTTGACTCATTATGTGTCGTTGGTCATTCCTATACTCAATTATCACCAGGTGTTGGTGCAGATGAAGGCCATTGGAATCAACTCGGTAGATAGCAGGATACGAGAGGGCGATTATATGCAGAAGATGTTCAAGCCAGGCCATGCACTGGGCATTGACGGATCGGGCATCGTAGAAGCAGTGGGCGAAGGAGTGGCTAAATACAAGGTACAACTTCAAATTTAATGTATGTTATTATTTTTTTGCAGTTTCATTCTGTCTCGGTTTTCCCAAATGTACTTAAAGCGCATCAAATGTACTGAAAAGATTAAAATAATCATGTTCTTTAAAAAGTGGTGTTCGCCCCCTCCATCCCAGAAAAAGTAAATCAACTTCTTACTGAAAAGTGCATCCGAAGCTGAAATAAATTTTGATACATTTACTATGTACATTTAAAGTACATAGTAAATTGATATACAACAGACAAATATAAACATGTGACTTTTAGTGACCTTACTTGCGATTTGATTTTCGTTTGGCTTGTGACTGGCTTGTATTGGCTTGAGATTGGCTTATGATTGGTTTGTGATTGACTTGTGATGGAGTTGTAATTGGCTTGTGATTGACTTGAGATTGGCTTGTGATTGACTTGTCTGCTTAACTGTTCCATAAAATGGAATATCAGAAGTGATTGAAACAGTGTTGTATTCGTACTTATGCTGCAGCCTGGTGACAGGGTCTACATAGTGCCGGGTAAAACAGGGACGTACGCCCAGTATGTCCTCGCCAATGAGAACAGCGTGTACCCGCTACACGAGAAACTCAGCTTCAACGAGGGGGCGGTGTTGCCAATTCCGTACTTCACTGTCTACCGTGCATTGGTCCAGAGGCGAGTTTGATGGAAACAAAACATGTCAAGTTTCATCCATTTTAAGTTTAGGCATGTGTGTCGAAAAAATTGCAAACTATAGAACTCTGTTCACAACTCCACCTATATTCATTTATCGACATTTAAAACTTCAAACGACTTATGATATCTGCCTCTTTGTTCATTTAAATTATCCGACGGCATTCTGGCAGGAAACTTTCTAGCTTTTTTTTTAATTTCTGACCATATTATGTATTAATCTTTTCTCAAACCAATTTCTATGACGAAATAATAACTATTTAAACCAAAGAAATAGATTTCATGTTCCCCGCAGTTAATGTAAGGGCTATTTACTTCAAGTGAAAAATACATACCATGCTTAAACATGTCCCCCCCAAAAAAAAAGGGGAGGGGGGAACGAACAATAAGCGTTTTTTTTCCTCATTTGTTTCCCATGTAAATAGGGCGAAGTTGGAGAAAGGAGAAACTCTACTGATCCAGGGGGCAAGTGGCCAGGTAATTATGGAAATTCTGTGTTCTTAATGGAAAAAAGTACAATTGTTTTAACAACCACCAAATTAAATTTTACATCATTTTGTAAGAGCTCTGGTGCAGAAATATTTATCGGTAATTTTTTTTCAAAATGTTACACTGGCCCTTTTAAAGATTTTCGGGAATCATCATAATTGTTGGTAGGTCAGTTTGTGATTTTATGAGTACTAAGATTAAGAGTTGTAACTTTCACTGTATTTCTTTAGGTTGGCCTGGCATGTATACAGATTGCACGTTGGCTGGGGGCCGGTTACATTGTCGGGACGGCTGGAAGGCTGGAGGGGCGAAATCTTGCCTTGCAGTCAGGGGCAGACGCTGTCATTGACTACCGAGCAGACGACTTCCAGGATCAGTTGAAAGTAAATAGACATTGGGGAGGGGGCGTATAGCAGTCAAGGAGCCAGACCATTGTCAGGCTGCTGCCATCATGGTTTTTACATAAAAGTCTATGTGATTCAGAGTGAGGCTATAGAGTAAAAAAGGCTGGTTCCCCTTATGTTTACAATATAATTGGCATAATTTATGGATACATAATGGCACCATATCAAACAACTACAGACTCATTATGTGTCACTATGATTTTCTATAAATCTGAAGACTCTGTAGTAAAATTGTTGTTTCTGTTTGTATAAAATATGACTTTTTGACAATTATTTCAGGAGGCATTCAAGGACAAAAAGATTGATGTCATCGTTGAGATGAACAGCGACATCAACATGAAACTGGATATGGAGATCATCGGATACGGGGGTCGTATTGTGGTATGTACAAAATGTATATGTGTGATGATTACTTGTAAGTAAAAAATAATTAACTCTCATTACTCAATGAGAGATACTTATTATCATTAATATGTCATTAACCTGTGTGGACTTGTGTGGACTTGTGACTGACTTGTGTGGACTTTTGATTTACTTGTGTGGACTTGAGATTATTTATGATGAACTCAAGTAAGACACTGTTAAACCCATGACTATACATTTTTAATCAGGTTGTTGGAAAGAGAGGAGAAACGAAATGTGACCCAGGAAACCTTTTGGGAAAGGAGGCTTCTGTGATGGGAAGCGGACTCAGACTCTCAACAGAGGTAAATAGACAATGGAGAGGGAATAATATTATTTCAGATTGTAGGAAAATAGGATAAGATCAAGCCCCAGCTTCAGTGAAGAAAATCTGAAAAATCAGTGTTAGATGAGGGTGCCCAAAAGAAGCCGTTGATTCAGTCTTGTAGTTATGGGTCCATTGTGTTGATGGCCCAAACTCATTTCTTTCTAATACATGTATATTCAAATATATTTGAAATATATAAGAAACAAAAATCCGTCCTGAGCCAGTATGGCTCATCACGCTGATTTTGATCTAGCTTCCTTGAAATGAACCAACAGAGAACATTTCTATTCCCCGTGGATGTGATGCCAGTCGCAGGTCTCTCCCCAGATAATGTAGGTACCCATTTGCACTCCTGGATGGGGAGAAGCAAGTGGGGTGAAGTGGCTTGCCCAAGGACACAACACATGGCCAGCAGCTAGATTAAAACCCCTGACCCTCTGATCATGAGTCATGAATCCTTACCACTATGCCACAAGCATGGACCCCACAACCATAAAGGTTACCATAATTAATGGCAGAAGCTGTTTTCTCTCTCTATACAGAGTCAGCGTATGACAATGGCGAAGGGTCTTTACGAGGCTGCAGAGGAGGGCTGGATAAAACCACACATCAATAAGAAGTACCCTCTTGAAGAAGCAGAGAAGGCACACCGGGAAATGGATGACCGTAAGGGTGGGGTCGGAAAGAGTATTTTTGTCTTGTAAAAGTTATGACTGTGCATCTGACAGTTGAGAATTTTGTAACTTGGCGTTTTTTTACAACTTCAATTTGTGACCCAGAATAAGGTGCTTACATGCATTAGGTATGTCAAGTATTTGAAGTTATAGAACTATTTTTACAGGTGCCTATGTCTTAACTTATTTATAAAGTGGTGGTTGAAATATCTATGAAAGTGTGTCCAAGATGTCTTTCAGGGAAACTTGTTTATTCATCCAATGCAAGTACAATCGTTGTAATTGTTACACAGCAAATAAGCTTGGTTTTACATTATATTAAAGTATCTTTAAAAACTTATACATTTCTCTCAAAACGCATGAAAACAATCCAGCTAGTGTTTCTATCACACACAAAGAAAACAAAATATCACTCTTTTTCTAATTTATATATTTACATACCAGTACTTTGGATATGCAGTGTAAACATAGACTATTTTACGTGTGAGTACTTATATCAAAGTACATCTAGACTTTTTCAGACTTTAATGTATTCTTAAGTTTAACTGTTTTTATTTTATGTGTCAAAGTGCAGAACTTTGTAAGATGTCCATGATTGCGATATTCGCTACAAAATGACAACTGTTCACGACCACAGTTTCTTCATAAATACAGTCAAAGTTGACAATAAAACGTTGAACTTGTTTATCAGGTTTTCAATTATAGCTGTAATTCTCGGTAACATCCCTCTTTGTATTGTATTCATCCGCAATGTTGGACTTGGAAGTAGAACTCACACTTCCGCCTACGTTAACCCCCTTCCCTCCACCCAGTGACCCCGCCAATGTACCTTTGCCCCCTGACCCCTTTGTAAACTTTGACCCGGACCCTTCCTGCCCTTTTAACCCCTGACCCTTAGCGGCTGCCCCGGATTGGTTCTTACCATCCTGGACTTTTGCAATTGGGTTCATGTGACCTTTTTGTTTTTGACCCCCTGACCTGCCAGTTGGGCCGTTCTGGTTCCACTTTCCGGTTGTCGCGGCATTGCCAGCTGCTGTGGGGTTGTCTGATGGACGTCCATGGTTTGCATTGGTCCCAGGTCCTGACCCACCTACAGCAGTCTTACTTGTTGGACTAGGGCTCCGGCTGCTGCGACCTGGTAAATAATTGCACAAAACAATGAACAATGACTGACACTATCTGAATTATTACTTGAGAATCAAATTCAAGATTTTGTGGGTAATTTCATAGGTTGTGGGTTCGAGTCCAGCCTGGGGGATTGTGGTACGTGTGTCCTTGGGCAAGGCAATCTGTCACTCATTGCTTCTCCCAACCCAGGGCAGCATTAAGGGGTAACGCTTTACAATTCACCAGCCTTCAACCAGTTTAACTCACAAGCGACAGTCAGTTAGTCGATCAGTCATTCTGGGGAGTCAGTCAGTCAGTCAGATAGGTACAAAGCGGACACTAGGCTAGCCCTCTGGGACCAGCAAAAATCCAGACCAGGCATTATCTACATATCTTGGCCGTACCTCCAATTCTGATGCATTCTTCCTTGTGTCGTGCGTTCCACGCCTTGATCTTACATGCTTTGCTACAGTAGTACACCTCCTTGCAACGAGTGCAGGCCGATAGCCGCACGCCTAGGCAGCGTCCACATTCATAGCAATACTTAAACAGGGGCTTCCTGTGTGTTGGGAAGAAATAGACGGTGATCAATAATTTATGAATGGCTGTGACTATGGCTATCTACGCCTTTCAACAGCAGTGCCTTCCTGTGACGGACTCCTTACATTTGACATTGGACTTATAAAGAATGTGTCTTTTTTTTCTCTGACAGAAATCGAGTAAACACAAATTTGCAAACCAAACAGTGTTCTCAGTGATGGCTGATAAAACATCATGTCCAATTTTGATTTTCTGCTTTCTGAACACACTATGTTGATGCTGCAATAATCAATAAAAGGTGGCAGGTACTGCAACAAATTACTCTTTATGAAATGATGCAATTTTTTCATCAACTTAAAATTTGGTTTTGTCTATTACCGTAACTAAAGGCAAAAGGCACATCACAATATTGAATAAAAGTGCACAAATTGAAGATGTTTATCCTTTTCTGACTAACAAAATATAATTTTTTTTGCAATTGTCACACAGCTAATGTAACATCTAGCTTTTTACATGTAAACACAAAAAAGAAACTTGATGAAGTTTAACAGAAAATAGAAATCATTTTGCGCATTTGTACCACTGAAAAAAAAACAAAAAACACCACCACATTTATATTACTCTGCAAATACAAAAAAAACTGATTTTGGGGTCAGTATGACCATCACGTCCAATTTAAAGAGAGATCAGATCATGAAAAGTAATAGATTTTGGCCAGCAGGTGGGAACAGGTATCAACGTTTTACTGTCAAGTCCAAAACTTCACCCTTGAACTATTCTGGCATGTTTGTACTAAATAAAAAAAAAACTTTAAAAAAACTGTCACAATTACAAAATTTGTACAAATGGCACCAGATGTCAGAAACATGTCTGGTTTTAAACCATGGCAGTAACTTGGTGACTTTACACGTTATTAAAGAATGGACTGACATTACCCAATAAAACAATTTCATTTATACATGCAGAGTATTAAGCAGACAACAGACTTTATGTCCGAAAGTTCAGGTTTAAAAAAAATATCTAGAAGTGGCTTGTGCTTTCACACAGCAAACGATTGCGTACATTTGTGTCCTACATCTACTACATCTGCGTTGGCCTGTGCTACACACAGACTAAGATACTGCAGAAACAGGCAGTTTCAGTGCAATGTACTGTCAGTGACAGAGCTTTTAAGAGTTCAGGAATAAACCTGAAAATGTATTTTCTAAATCTTACACATTCATCATCTAGCAAATGTCAAGGAGATTACAGACTAGGAGTTTTGGATATTTTCTCGGAATCATTACTTAGATATCATGGTCAATTGGCTCTTTCACAGACACTACACCTCTTTTAATAATGCTGGAACTGCTCCTATGCCTTTCTAAAACAGCTACAATTTGGCTCACAAACACCTGTTTCAGACAATTCAAGGGTCGCACTCAACTAAAAGAATTTTGGTTCAAGACAGTTGACATATATATGTAGTAATTTATCCATCAACTGAACTAATAAATTTTTGGTTTCAGCTTAACTCTGGAAACCACTCTGAAACAATATCAAATTGTCTACGCTGTTCAGAAACAAAGTTTGGCATTGCAATGCTCACTATTGCTATATTTGCATTGCAGCCATGTTTGAGGCGTGTGCTTTTGTTCAACAGGGGTACGCATGAGTAGACCTCTTGTGCATTCATTGGTAATGAATTGACATAACAAAACACACCTCCAAGATGGCTGCTGAATGCAATCAATCTGTATCCACTGTAGTCGCTAAACCTTTTTTTCTCAATTTTTTTTTTCATATTGTGAAATGTAAGTGATAACTTCATACGGTATTTGTGACATGCAGGGTTTGTTTTATTACTATTTTTTGCACATGCAGTTCTTGTCAAAGGGCCACATTTGCAAATCATATGAGAAAAAAATGTGCCGTGTTGAAAAAACAAAAACAAAGAGGAATTCAATAGTGTTGCAGTGACAGTTGCTATTATCGATGGTCTTGCTTAAAATAAAAAATAAAATAAAAATTTTTGACAACTTTTTGCATTTTATGAAATGTTTCACGTGACGTCACTGACAAAATCACAGCATCCATTGTGTGCTACTTTTGTGAAAACTGGTACGTCACTTCACCTGAAATGCGATCTATCATTTCTCCCATGAGGTCTAACATCAAAAAAGTTAACAGGATTAGGAAAATAAATGAACAGAAAGATCAATCAAACAGATGAGTTGTCAGTTAAAAATAGTCAGGAGAAGATGATAATGGTGAAAGTCAGGCACAAAATGTGCAGAAAAAGATACATGGCACTACAAATTTCAATACAAAAAAGAAGAATTTTAAACACAATGAAGTAAATTGGGGATAAAAATTAAAATGTAAAGAAATGTGCATTTCACAAAGTGTTGACAAACATCTGTTAGAAAATTTGTTTAGCATTGTCTTTACTTACTTCATGCATCTTGAATTTCGAAAATTGTTTTTTGAGAACAAGGACTTTTTTTCATTACTTTTGTTTTGCTGGTCCCAGAGTGCCTGCCTAGTGGCGTCTTTGTACCCATCTCACTGACTGACAGACAGACAGACAGACTGACAGACTGTCTGAATGTCACTTGTGAGCCGGGCAGTGCCATCGTATAGGATTACCCCGTAATGCCAATGAATGGGCTCAATCCAGCCCGTTGTTTTAACACCAGATGCTTGACAACGCTTCCAGTCAACAGTCATTTTGAATCAATTGGATAGATTTTGCACTCTGGGACCACTTTTCATAGACTTACTTAGTCTTGTTTTAGTTTGCTGTACATTCAAATTGCTCTTATTTAGCATCAGGCAATATTGAGAAAAAGGATAAGAACAATTCAACAACTCTACCATCTCTATGTGACTACGGATCAAACGCCAGTGCGAATTAGAACCACAGCAAACAAGGAAAGAAAACGAAAATTGTCACTCTCAGGCCGACCTTTGACGTAACTTCTTGGACTGTAAGAGCTGTTTCACTGCATTCGCATCCAAACCCATTTCAACAACATCCACTTTCAAAACAGTGGTCTCACTGTTTGCATGGTGGGAAGAACGATGGGTGCGGGTGGTGTAACAGAAGGGTGGACAGAAGGGTGGGCAGAGAGCGCCAGGGTCAACCAAAGTATTGGATATATTTTTCATGCAAGTGGAAAGCGTGTGGGGAATCGGACAGTAAAGAAAAAGATGGGAGAATAATTTGTTAGTTGACCGGCAAGCTGACATTAAAAGAGAGTTTGTTTAAGACGTAATATAATGTAAATCATTATAACTTCAGTTTGTTCTTTTTGATAGAAATGAATACCCATCTCATTAACTCGTTAGCACCTGAATTGTACTTCATTGTATTTATTCCCTGACAAATTCATAAAACTAAGATTGCTCGGGTGATTTTGTGCTTTACAGGGAGTAACAGGAAGAGAAATTTCCATACTGAAAATTGGTGTAACTCTCCGGAAAACTATGTGCCACATGGAAACTTAAAATCATTTTTATCTTCCCAACCATTAAAGAGAAGATCCCCCACCCTTAACTTTGTCTAAAAGCAAACATATGAAATATCTCACAATGGTGTAAATTTCTGAAGAGACTACTGGATTCAACCAAGTGTCTTTTTGTTTTCAAGTCCAGAAAAAACAGAGAAAATTGAAGTCCTAACATGCTACTCGTCTTTCCCCCTCCCCTTCTCCTTCTCCTCCCCCGGCATTTTCATTGCACATGAAAAGCACACATTGCAATAAGTGAAGTGACAGGTTAATTTACCTTCGAATTGGTCTCCTGAAAATGCAAAGCATGCAAGCAAGGATAAAAGGAATTAAAAAGCCGAGAGAATTGTTAGTGCATGTTAAGGACAGCTCACTGTTACTGACAAGTTACCACAAATCAAAGTCAGATTTTTTGATTAAAACAAAAAAGATCAGGCCAAGGATGGAAAGTTAAAATCTAGTCGGAACAGCCAGAATTATCACAGACTTTTATAGAGTAATTTTAAAATTGACTCTGAATTCTCAAACTTGATTAAAATTGGAAAGAAGGAAAGTGTCAGTCTCTCTTGCTCTGTGAACAGGCTCAGATAAAGAGAAACACTTCACCATTAGAAACTTGGTTAGTAACTGACTACTATTTGATAGACATGTACAAAGTGGTCTACATTCAGAGCAATAGTTGGTACATTTGTTTCTGCTGTTGTTTGGGTACTCTCTTCACTGTTGCATGTACACCTCAATTATAGCAATGAACCCAATTATAATTGAGACAGTCCTAACTACAGTCCTTTTCTATTCAAATTTGTGATTTGGTCTTGGGGAAATCAGACCCGTCTCGCAAATCTAAAGGGAAGATTTGTCATGAACCACACTTTTCTGCCATGATTGAGCATCCACTATTACTGTAAGGTCATTGCATGCCTTGGGTCTGAATTGACAAATGTGCTAACCACAGAGTGCATGTCTCCTTTCCCAAAGCCTTTACGTTGGAATCTGAATCTGAACTCACCTGACTGTGCCATCATCATCCCTGTCCACCAGGGGCTGCTCCACACCTGAACTGTCCTTAGTGATTGCCCGGAAGGCCACCTGCTTCCCCCCGTCTCCCCCCTCAACGCTCCTGGGGGTGGGGCTGTCCCCCCTGCCCCCTTGCCTCAGGGTCTTGGTTCGGTCGATGCCCTCCTGGGACTTGGCACCGGCGCCAGTGTAGAGAAAGCCCTGGCTTGGACTCGAACCTGGGACGAGAATAGATATAAAGATTTTCCTGAGAATGCTGTTTGAATTGGAGTAGCACTTTATGAAAACAGAATTCACAGAGTTTTCCCTAATATTTTCCTGAGAAACTTGCACAATTCTATGAGAAATGTTTTCCCTTGAATGAGGTTGCTGGGAAGTCGAAAAGTGGGTGCAGAAAAGCAACTACGATGCTAATAATATTCACACTGCATGAACACTAAAAACTCACCATAGCCAGTCAGTCAATGGATACATCTTGGACACATGGTACAAGACACACATATATGCCAAACTGGCAGAAACCTTTCCCTTCTGGGTCACTGTCAATGTTCCAGAGTTTTCCCTCATTCTTGTTTTCCCAAATCCCCTGAGTTTTTCCTAACTGGAAAATTGGAAACTCATTATCAAGGTTTTCCATGAATCCTGATCTTATGGCTTGTTCATGCTTCACACGAGTGTAATTGTGAGGCAAATTAGACAACATATGCGCAGTAATACGTCAGGATTGAAATACATTCAACTGTTGTTAATTTCTCACATGACGTCACAAATTCACGTTCTCAACAGCGTTGGTGTCAATTATAAAACTGGCCCTTAGGAAACTTACTTCTGATTCCGCCTAGTTCCTCCATCTCCAGTCTCTCTCGTTCCCTCCTCACGGCTGCCTCTCGCAAAATGTCCCCCAGGTGAGCTAGCAGCTTGCGTCGGGCATTGTAGGTGTCGCGTTCAGAATGGGTCAGGGCATGGTAGGGCATGTGTGCAATACGACGGTCCTAAAAACAGTAAGGGAATCTAAATGAATTTTTGCCCCTGTCTAACAGACAGTCAAAAATTGAATCCTCTTCCCTTTCTATGCCTTCATAATACAGGCTAGTCACCAATAGCCAGATCACATTTCTGATAAGCACTGTGACAAGTCAAATTACATCAACAGACTAAAGCATGTAACTGGTAGGTACAACTTTCAGTCTCCTACAGTCAAGGCAAAGCTGTATCAACAATTATTTGGAAAAAGGTAAGGATTTTCAAGAACAATGAAAGCAAATCTGGAAATTGAACATGGTTTTGAGGATATTAAAAAATCTGAAATAAAAACAAATGGTTTGAGGACGTTACTTACCTGATTAAACATCCAGTATGCGTAATCTACGGCTGTTCCCATAACTTTCTTTCCTCCCACCTGTACAGGTGCTAAAATATTGGCTCCTGCTTTCACCAGCTTGTCAATCTGCAGGGGGAGGAAGGTTGACAAAATAACTCACTATTCAACCAAAATTTAAAATGAGAATAGCAGCTGCCTTGTTGTACGATAATGTAGTCAAGAATTTGTTGATGAATATACAAAAACGGAAATATAGTTTAAATTACTAAATTGCGAATCACAAGAAGAGCGTATCTTTGGAATTTCCAGAGCACACAAAATTCTATTTAATTAATTAGAATGGCTATTCACTGCAAGTCTTTTCATGCATCTGGTCTACACAATTGGCTGGATTAAGACTACTCATTGGCGTTATTGAAGTAATCCTATACAATAGCACTGCCCAGCTCAGGGGAGAAAGTCAGTCAGTCAGTCAGTCAGTCAACGCGTCAGTATAAAGATAGATACACAGAGGACACTACGCTGGCTCTTTATGACCAGCAAAAATAAGAAAAATAACTGACTTACGAGGGCTATCCGTTGTTGTGGTGCTCTTCTGAACTCATAGGCCGCGTTAGCTGAAACACACAAGGCACTACCAATACCTGTACCTAGAGGTAGGCTTGGGTTAGCTCCGTACGCTATCAGCTCATCAATAGCCTGTGGGCAAACAATGTGAACTTTTAGGTCCAAAGATTATGGGAACCCCTTGTACACTAGCAAGAATCCAACAGGGCTCCTACACGGGTCCAGCAGTCTACATCTGGGCTCTACCTGGGTAGAAAATCTCAAATCTACAGCTGACCAATGTACATGTACCGGTGTCAGTGTAAACGGTACGCCTTGCCTACCTGTGTTTGATGGGAGTTAATTTCAAAATGGGCCAATCATCACAAGTTCAAAAGTAACAAGGTTCCTTTCATTTAGTGAAAGAAATAATGAAATTTGGGACTATCCTACCAGATCGTTGCCACTGGCGATGGCCAATGAGAGGGGTGACTGGCCGCAGCAAAGCACATTGGGATTGGCGCGGTGCTCCAACAATAGATGGACGACTTGTCTCGCAAGCTGTAGATTAAACAAAAAGTCTAACAGTTGAATATTCATTCACCAATGACGTTTTGACCAATCACTAGCCCCGTCTGCCAAATGTTTAACTTTACTACATGTACAGTGGGTGTGGCTTGTGAGTGCCATGGTCCAATGATTGCAATGTCAGACTCATGTGCCATGGTACGTGGGTTCGAACCCTGACGGGGAATTTGATGCTTGTGTTCTTGCGCAAGAAAATTTACTACAAATGCCGCTCTCCACCCAGGAGTATAAACAGTAACAATTAGGTTATAGACCAGACTGCACTGATTTCAAGCTGCTGATATTGACAATCCACCCTAAAAAAATGTTGCATCCCTTTCCTGATGGAACCGTTACCCCTACTCACCTCATGGTTGTCATCCCTGTCGCAGGCGATGTGTAACGGGGTGCGTCCACCCTTGTGCTCACCCTTCTCTTCTAGCTCACGCAACAGAACCGATACGCTGTCGTCTAGACCCGGTCGTATCTTGACTGGGTTAGCGCTGCTTGGCACAATGTACTGTAAATAAAAAAGACAAGTTTTGAATTTTTTTAAAGATTTTTTTAAATACATAGCATGATTATTTTTGTTTCTTTTTTTTACCGTTTTTTGTAGGTCACGTTATAAATGTATATGCATGATGAAAAGTAATTTGCTCAAAGAAAAGCAATTTGCTCTAATAAAATTTGAAATTGTTTCAACGAACCCCTTCATGTTGCAAGTCGTTGTCCTGGGAACGAACGTTGGGATGAGCGTCTGCTGCAAGGAGTAGTCTGGTGATCTGTACCCCTTCCTCACCACGTATGGCACTGGCTATGTGCAAGGGTGCCAGACCTTCTTTCTATAAAAGACAAGAGAACAAACGGTCTTGTTGAAGCAAGTTCATTTCTGACGACACGATTAAAGATGAACATGTACAGATGGACATGGTTGGGAAAAACAAGCTCGATCAAAAACATCAAGCAAGTGTGCATGGCCCAAGCTTTAAAAAAAAAAGCAGAGTAAACTGCAAAAAGAACCATTTCTTGTTTCTTGAGAAATATTTAAAACATTCCTATAAATTTATTAAATTTTGCTTAAGTATCGTAAAGATATTTCAAAGCCCTTAATAAAAACCAGTTCTTAAACAAACTGGCTTGGCTTCCATAAGAAAGAATTTTTGGTAAAATTTCACTTCAGTGAGATGTAAATTTTTCCAGACAAGTTTTGGCTGATTCTGGAGGACCAGCCTAATGTCCTCTTTGCAGGTTGATGGCTTCTCACTAGCGTACCTTGTATAAAAACATTGACTTAAATGTTTAACCACCCACATAGGGCTGGATAGCTCAGTTGCTAGTACACTGGTACGGTATTCCGGGTTCAAACCCTGCTTTGTTCAATTTCAAATAATTCTGTAAAGCACACACCTTGTTGGACAATCTGATGTCAGTGAATGCACCCTTCTCTAGTAATGCTTGTACCGCGTCGACATCGGCAGCCTTGATGGCAAAGAAGATGACTGGCATAGGCACACTGGATGCGTTGGGGTCAGCGCCGCGCTTCAATAAAAGACGTATTGTGGCTTCCATGTTAGCATGCCTAGTAGCAGATAAGAAACGACAGGAAACATTTGCTTCAGGGATTAATTTCTGCCCTGAACACATACATAAATTTTAAAAACCTTCAATATTTCATCAGTTGCTTTAAAAAAATTAAAGAGGTTGGCCACCACAGGCATTTCACTTTGAGTTCTGGCTGCATAAAAAGGCATGTTGTTTGCAGCACCAGTACAAACTTTAATCCAAGTAATTTGTTTTATCATAATTTGCTAGGTTACATTTGGGATAAATGCAAATGAGCTTATATGCCTTTAATGACCAAACGTTGTTTTTTTTTAAAGAAGTGATGTAAATAATAAAACTTGACATTCTGGGGAAAAGACCAAATGGTGAAAAAGTTGAAAACAGTCTAAAACCAGGACAAGCAGTGCCTCAAACTCAAAGTAGTCCTGTGTGTTTCAGAATGTTCCTAAGTTTGTAAATTGGCATGTTACTCCTAGGAACTAATAGTCCTCACTCTGCTTTTATAATGGCCCTCAGCCTAGCCTGGTCCATGTTGGGCTCACTACACCGTGAATCTCTCCCACTGACGATACGTCTGTTGTTACTCATAACGGTGGCACTCCTCTCAACCAGATCCTCCGTCACCTCAATCCCATAATTCACCACGGTGGTATCCGATTCAAACTCGCTGGGCAACGTGCTCGGTATCCGGTCCTCTTCTGCCCTGGTGCCCAAATCACCTTCCTGGGGGTCGTTAACTGGTGTCCCGAACGGTCCTCTTTCGTCCAAATCCTCATCGTCGATTCCGTCATCGTCATCGTCATCGTCGTGCTGACCATCATCCACATCTTCATCCTCGTCTTCGTAATAATCAGCGGGCATAGTCTTGGTCACAGACTTGGAACTCGTCACGGAATGTGAGTCCCCACCCCTACTGGAATAGGCACTCCCGCTTCTCTCGCTAAGGGCCGGTTTGATTGGGCAGAGGGTCAGGCTGTGGATCGTTTCATTCTCGGGATAGGGGAGGTATCGTTCGGCGATGTTGTACTGGAAGGACTTGGTGGGATAGAAGAGTACATGGCAAGCGACTAGCGCTGATAAACCCTCGTCATTCAGTTTGTTGACATCTGCACCATTGTCTAGTATGGTGTTTATAATGTCACTGTGCATGTTCACCTTAACAAAAATACAATAAGATTTTACCCGTTTTAGTTCCTTTTAAGTTGTCTCCTAAAAAGATGATCAATTTGAAGAGAGAATTTGTCATTATTAAGAACATTATGTATAAATCAAAACATTTTTTTGAGGTAGCTGACTAGCTGAAATCTGACAGATTTAAGATGCAAATTACGGCTAAATTTCTCATGAAAGCTGTCAAAGCATGCCTGTATGAACACAGCTGTAGCATTGATAAATTAACTCTTAACTCATACAAATGAAATAACATCACATTTTTTGTCACCTTCTCAAGACCGCTCAAATTTTTTTAATATTCTATTCGGAAAAATGCTTTTCGGATTTTCAGTGGATGATCAGGCCTATTCAAAATATTCTGCACAGCACTCTTCATATCAATAGCTTATACTTGGTATATCATATATCAAGTTGTTGTTACATTAACTAGATAGTTTCAAGAGTGATCTTATAATTCATGACTTTTGGGTGTCATTATTAACGAAAAGTTAAGATCAGAATCTCGCTTACCGCAGCTCCCAGCAGAGCCATGTGACCCTGCTTATCAGCAACGTTGACATTGCTGGCGCCCTGCATGAGGAGTGAATGCACTGTCTGCTGGTCACCGGCCGCGGCTGCCTTGATAAGCTGTTGAGACGTGTCTTCGATCGGACCCATCTTGCCATGTTTCCCACGATCCCCTGGCAAAAATCGGGCATACAGATGATGAAAAACGAAACTCCAAAAATCTAGATTTAACCCATGAGTTCCCGAAGTGCCCTGAACCACCCTGCCTACTACTACTGTACTTCCCCAGCACTGTATGGTTCCATGGATTAAACAAGGAATTACTACAATGTAATACAATGTAGTAATTGTGATCATGCACTAAGAACCTACAGTTCTACACCAGCAATTTACTGAAAATATAAAAAATAGGCACAACAATTTTAAGCAGGTAAGAGTTAACTTTCAAATCTTAATAATAAAACAAGACTTTCAAACATCGCACCCAGAAGAGCACTTTCCCTTTGTTTCTTGATTTAAAAATGAAAAACATTCAAAATTCAAACATTTTTTTCTTCTAAATGCTATCGGTCAGAATGAAATCTTCCTGCCTGTGAATCAAACAGTGTGCATTGACCAATCAGATCACCAATTTTGGTCAGGTGACCATGACAGCTCAATCAGAATGTACACATAACAGATGTGGGCGTGGCTTATGACCAAATAGGAACGGTTGATTGGGCTGTCTTTCTTACCGTGTAAAATCTTCCCCACGCAGAACGACATTTCCTTCTCTCGACCCCTGTGCTTGTAAACGTGCCTCTGTATGCTGATAAAAGATGGGGTATTGTTGAGGGCAACGACCTCCGATGACCCCTCACCTTCCGGGCGACAGCCCTACAAAGGATCAACCAGAAATGATCGATCTTTGACATTTTACATAATAATTAAGGCTTGTTATATAAATGAAGGAAATTTTAGGACAAAGCCCCAGTCTCCTCACATTTTGATTTTGCAGCAGCCAGGTGACAGGAAAGATATTCCTAGATATCTTGCAGAAAGGAAGGCGAATTTGATGGGCCACCCTCCACCACCCCATGTTCAAACTGGTTTGGCAAACCCCTTTGTCCCACTTCCTCTCCCTGCCCTTCCCTGATCCCTGAGTAGCTCCAAATTCTTACCTTTGTGAAGAAGGCCTGGTCATATTCCTCTTTGTCATACTGCAGCGTCAGGAGATCCACGCTCTCCTGTCTGCTTGGGAGGAAGATATCAAAGTTGGTGGAGAAGGACGTCCTGGAGAGTTTCTCCATGGTGTCACGGACGCTGTCGGTGGCATCCCCTGATCCGTCGGGCTGTAATGATAGGCCGTTCATCAACTGTGGACAAACAAAAACGGGGAGAAAAGTATCACAAAAATGAAGTTGGTTAGATGGCACAGAATTGCTCTCCTTGTCTTCTATGTCATGTGCAAGGATGTTGTTGGACAGATTGCTTCAAAATAGAACAGGAACATTAACACAACTATGGACACAGTGCCAGTTCTTTATTGACAGTTTGGCTCAAAATTTGATTCTTGAAACACATATGGACAAGGCCAAAACCCCAGCCTTGACAAATGCAAACCAACAGGCTTTTCAATGTTTTCTCCATGGATGTAAAATATTATGTGGATTTCCTGTGATTAAAACCTGTCAAATGAAGATTTGTGAAACAATCAAAAACATAAAATGTTGGCAAAATATGGCTTAATATGCACATTTTACTTGTCTCACTTTGATATTGTATTCAATAATATTAAAACGTACATAAAATATTGAATAAAAATATGAAGGTTTGACTAAAGTTTACAGAGTTTTTCCAACCTGTATATTTTCATTTTGGTGCATGTTTATTGTCATTTGATGCTCAGCTGGGTCGTAGTCAAACTCCGGGTGATGACGCATAGTGAAGGCGCCCTCTATTGGCACGCATAGTTTGACAAGTCGTTCCTTGTGCCAGACACCAACGTCTTGCTGGCCGTTGGTGTAAGTCAGGACTCCCGGTCCAAGCCTTTCACCATCTTTGTACAGACCCTGAAAAAATATGAAACAAAAATATTCAAAGCTGCTCTCCCCGTTTTATTGTCAAGTTTCACCCCCAAAACAGATTTTGTTTATTAAAGGCATAAATATTCATTTGCATTTGTCATAAATTCATGAAATGGACTGATTCAAAGGCTATTTATTTAATACCAGACATCGTTCCACTGAGCTGTTCGTCTGTGTCCATTGGTGCTGGAAAAATATGAGAACAAAAAGCTGTTCTTTTTTACCGTCAAAGTGTAGCCTAGTTCACAGAATCTGTCGTGCATAGAACCCATGGGTTGCAGGGAGGGCTCTTTTGTTTTTGGGTGTTTGCAAATGATCCTGTATGCCTTTAATTGCTATTCTTCTGGCAAACAAAAGTTATTCATTTTTGGATGAGGCAGCAAACAAACAAAAACCAGCATGTTTTGTTGCAAAAAAAAATTGCTAGTACCTGCTTTACATTGACTTACCTCAAATTTGTTCCCGTTGGCATAGACAAACACACCATAGCCTTCCTTGGCATCCTGATAGAAGGTCCCTGTGAATTGAGAGCTATCTGGCCAAGTGTACATGCCCTGGCCATGCCGGTAATCCTTGAAATACTCTCCTTTGTAACTCTGAAAAGAAAAAAAACCCCGGACACTGATAACAAACTAGCATAAATTTCTATAACAATGATGAATTCCATAAGAGTCACATCTGACAAAAGAACTTCTTAAGAAGTATAAATAAATGATTAAAAATGCCGTTAAACAAGACAAGGCAAGTCTAGTGAAGCTGGTTCCAAAGCACACACAAACTATCAATTTTGTTTATCTGGTCAACACAACGGGCCAAATGTTGCCAATTTGTTGGCAATATTGAGTTATCCTACACGATAGCATAGTCATTCAGTGAGCCGGTGAGTCAGTGAGATAGGCTGGTCCACTGAGACACTGAGATCAGCCAAAAAAAGAAAATATTTAATAAAAATTGAAAAGAATTAGAGCAGCCTACCTCTCCATCTCCCCATGTGTGTTCCCCGTAACCGTGCCTCATGTCTCGGACAAAGTGGCCCACGAAGCGTGCCCCGTCGGCCCAGGTCTGTTCCCCTTTGCCCTGCCTTCGGTTCTCTGCATACTCCCCCGTGTAGCAGTCCCCATTCGGCCACAAAAAGGTGCCGTGGCCTACCCTCTTCATGCCGTCCAGATGACCACTGAAGGAGGCGCCGCTTTTGTAGTCATGGTGATCGGTGTTGGAGTCTTGCCGTTGGGCCGACTTGAGGCGGGGAAAGACGTAGAACTCCAGCTTGGAAGGCATGGCTCATCCACTGGTACCAATGCTACTTGATTTATGAAATGCTACGTTGTGGCTGCGAGTGTGGTGGGAGAAAACGAAAATGATTTTGGATGTAATTGGGCTCGAAAGTGGTGCTATTTTGTCATGTTGTGGAGGGATCGTTTTTCAACTTCAAGATGGCTACTTTTCCGCTTTGCCTTTGGGGAAAATAAGGTTAGGCCTAGGCCTACATGGGTTAGGGGTCGTCTTCTTTGACCTTAGGCTTTGAAGTTTGGTTGAGAATATCTCAAAAAGTCAATGCCAATGGTATAAAAACTATTATCCACCAGGCACCAAAAATTAAAAGAAAATGAAAGATGACATGTTGATCATCATTTTTCTGTGCAGCTTAAATACCTGTGAGAGTTCTGAATCTGAGTATTTTAAAAACAACTTTGAAGTATGGGCATTTAGCACTAGGCCTAGTGTCTATGGGAATTTTTTAATACAGCATGTTGCCATGTACAGCATGTAGGACAGGGTTGTTTGTTGCTGCTGGAGGAACCAAGACTCCAGCCATGGCTGCCAGCAAAAAGAAAGCCAGCGCAGCCGATATAACAAAATTATATATGAGCGTACAGCAAAGTAAAGGATTACTAAAACTAAAAGGAATACTGTTAGACCATGTTTAAAGGCCAGCGTGAGGCTTTTAAACGTTAAAATAAATAAATACTTGCCAAAAAAACACAGAACTCACCGGGAGCCGCCATTAGTTTACGCATTAACAAATTGGACTGAACGATTATTTGCACGGTGATCATTTCTTACCTTATAGCAAACAAAGTTCAAATTTAGATCTCCAACATTGACGGATCTTCAATTTTTTTCTTTATAATACACAAATCAGGAATAAAAACAACATTTAGATACTTAATTTACGATCTTTCATGTCAAATTAATTATATGTTATTTTGAACCGAAGTCTTCACCCCCCTTTTAAGTGTAGTAACCTCGTATGTCGAAGATCGTTTCCATGGACCTCTGCTGCCCTCTTGTGTCGAAATTAAAGGTGAAAAACTGAAAATACAAAATTTAAAGGTCATTGATGGCGATTGGCGCTGGCGAATATCGGGCAGTTTTTCTTTTCCTACCTCCATGGTTTTACAAGCACTGTGTGAACATTGTTTCAGAACGTTTTTCTGAACTAAAGTAAATTCTAAGAGTAACATGCATATAATCAAACCAATGCAAATAATATAAGGGGGGGGGGGGGGCTGGCTGGCTTGGGACCCTCCCTTATTGTTCCCTTTTGTTTCTGTTGGGACTTTTTTCTCCACGTTGAGGTTTGCTTAAGAAAACCTTCCCAGTGCAGGTCTTGGCCCTTACAGCTCATTTCCCTAGTCTTAAACAGTTTTGTACATCAGCAAAAGACTTGAGGAAATCAAGATCTGCCACGTTGGAAAAAATTAACTACAGATTCACAGCAAATTAATTTAGTGCAATATTTCAATTTTGTTTTATTGGTTTTTAGTGTTTGTATTGTCATAAAAAATAAACAGAGAAAACAAAAACAAGTTTTCTTCATATGCATGTACATACATAATTATGATTTGCATATTACAGAATACAGAAAATAACTTTCATATAGTGACTTATAAAACATGCTTTCTACAAGTTGTTGCTCACTAGTCTACACTTGGACGTTCAAGCAAAAAAGAAAAAAAATATTTTGAGTGATTGAGAATACTTGTCTTTTTTTCCTACAAAACAGGTTCCAACATAGTGTATTGCTATACCTAATACATATTCACGAGCGAGGGCTTAATTTTGATGAATACGTATGACATATAAATCATAGGGCCTATAGTTTATTGTGGGTGGATAGTCGATAATTAATATCCACTCTCAAGCCATGTTATATTTGTATACTATGGTACATTTTAATAGTGACACATTTTTCAGCCCATCCATGCTTGTAATAAAACATTTGCCTCATTTAAAATTCAATTTCAACCCTTGACAAAAATTCAAAACAAATTAATTGGCAGCAAAGGCACAAGCACTGCTGTCTGTTTTTCCCTTACAAAGACATTTCAGAATGGTTGGTTAAAATAAATCATTTAAAATAAAAGCATTGCTGCTTTTAGCTGAATGACAGTTATCTTCAAACCACATTTCCTACCCCAAAATTTTTTTTTTTAAATAAAATAGTTAAGCTACAAGGGAGTTTCTCTTTATAAACCCAGCCAATAATTTTCTTTGCAATTAAAAATTAAGAATGGGGTGTGCTGCGAATCAAACGGAATTGTAAATTTTAAAATTTGAAAAACCATATATGTAGAAACCAAAAAAAAAATTTTTTTTTTAAATGACACAGTAAGCCTACAAATAAATAAAATTCTGGATCTTAAAAAGGGAGACTTTTTAACACTTTGATGAAATCAAATAATAAGCTTTGAAATACAATCACTATCTCTGAAAATCATAAACCCAAATTTGGATGACAATAAAACAAAACAGTCATCAAGTCAGGACAAACATCAGATTAATAAATATACAAGAAAAATGTGTTCGAAAAAAAGAAAAAAAAAGAAATGTGCTTCATGCACGTAGAAGTACTGCATTTTAAAAGGAACTGTTTTGCAAAACTCCTTCAGTCAATCACAGAATTATAAGTGTATCCAACTGGAAGAAAGGTGGATAAAAATGTGTTGAACTGATGAAAATGGATTTAAGATGATAAAATGTCCACAATCAAAACTGTTTTTGCTGAACTTGTGGTTTAAAATGGGGGGAGGGTTTATCCCCCCTTGTTCAGTGACTCCACCCATAAAGAGAACAGCATTTTTGTTTCCATCAAAATTAATATACTTGTGAAATTTAAAGACAAATTTTAATGATTCTTGCAAAATGTGTGACGGAGGCTAATCTCCCAGTGAAAAAAGAAAAGACATTTGCTGGAGACTCTGTTTTTTTCAAACGGAAAAGTAGCGAGTGAACTGCATAGATAGTTGTACTGTACACAAAATAGATATACTTTATACATATGAGCACAAGACAAGTTTACATATATGCAGTTTTTTTGCATATAGATAGTAAAAAATATAATGGCTAATCGTGAATGAAGATTGTACAGATGATATTACACTTGTGTACACTATATAAACATGAAATTGTGCATGCGATTTTTATTTTTCCAAAATTACATATGAAACAAGATTTCACGTATATATATTGCCAAAATAAGAACATTTCAATGTGCGATGAAAAGATTTTATAAAACGTAAGCATGAACAATTCTTAATTTTCAGAAACCTTTGTTTTGCTCTTTTCCATCCTTACAATTTTTTTTTCATTTCCGAATAACAGTTAACAGTACTGCTAAAACAAGCCAATCTAACTGGTGAGAAATGTACTTCCAATTTGCTTGGCAAATGTTAATGCAAGGAAAAGAATCAGTCAATTTCACTGGTAACCTGTTTCTGCTGAGCAAATATATTTGTGTGCTGAGAAAGTTGAGCCCTGATGCAAACAGGGGGATCCTGTTGCAGGCTTTCCATTTCTAAGGTGACTTCCCATTGGAGAGACAGCATGAAGATTAAATAAATAGACCAATCAGGTGGATTCTTACTGTGACGATAAAGTTTCAAATTCAGGTTCAACACTGAAGGACTCCAAACAGGTCGGCAAGACCCTTAAGAAGGAAAATAAGAAGCCGAGAAGCCAGCTTGAGACAGAACGAGGCAACATTTGACTGACACACCGTTTTAAAGGAACAGAACTAGGAATTATAAACTAGCAATAATAATGGTAACATACAAAGGATTTATAAAATCCCCTAGTTACCACTTCTTGTCCAATATACTTTCTTTTTTTAAATAACAAATCAATTTTTGTTTTGTTCACCAAACAAATTTAGTATTCAAACAGTTTTGAGCAACAGTACACTAACCAAAACTGCCGTCCAAATTGGAGATATGCACAAATAATGAATATTTAACAAGGACAGTTTCAGAACACAAAATAGCATCATTGTGTTCGAAAGTATGAACAAAACACTCTTACACGTGGATTACACCACGTACATGGCAGAGATATGGATAAATTTACATATAACACACAAAAAACACAAGTATTTTGATATTTTATGGTTGTAAAAACTGATAACATTTCTTTGGATGGTAACTTTATTGTTATGAAATTGGTGATTTTGTTTATGCCTTGCCCGTTCTAGAAACTGGCGTCCTGCTTTATATGCACAGTCTATTAGGTGGGTAACAGAGCACCAGTTTTGAAACATGCATTTTCTACGCTGCTCTCTTAATGAATATAAGACTATAAACTATGCTCTAGAACATATAATTGTAGTCTAAAAGAGCCAGTGTAAGGTGTTTTCAAACCCATCCTTGGGTCTGACTTTTCAAACTTTTGACCCAAACAGATTTCATAGCAACCTTTTAAAAAAAATTGCTGTTGCCACCCAAGTCTTGAACCCAGCCTCGACTACACCACTGAAACACTCTATAAGAGCAAAAAATGTGATAGCACCAGCTTAAACATTGAAGCAGTGCGGGTTACAAAAGTCAACAAATTCAACAGGACATAAAAACGAACAAGCACATAAAAATATAATACAATATAATCATATTTAAAACATGACAATAATTATATAGTTGTTTTGAATTTTGTACAAGGGCTGGTGTGTACAATATCTTACAGGGTACAAAAAAAATTTACAGAGTAATAAAAGAACTTCATCTTCTCGCCGCACTGCTGAGTTTTCCTTTTTAAATTACATAAGCAAGTTTTTTTTAACTGTACAGTTTATTTAAATAAATACTGACCACATTTCAGCATTTTTGTCAGGCACTCTGTTTAACTCCCCCCCCCCGCCCCCCTCCCCAACTTATGAAGGACTAGCTTCAACAATCTACCTTTCTAAAAATTTATGAGACTTTGCTAAAAGGGATATGTTTCTTTAAGTATAAAGGAACATCAATCATAAATCAAAACACAATGAGGTATCTTGTGATTATTTACCCGTTTTTTTTTTAAATGTACACTTTCAACTAATTTCAAAATCAACTTTTTTTCAGGTGTTTGATGATTATATAGGTCTATCCTACACAGTAATTTGGATAGTGGCAAACCCCTAAATGATACTGCCTAACAAAATGCACAAAATGTCTCACAAAACCCAGTACAATATTTCACTTTATATACACCCCTGCTTTAATTTAAAAGAAAAAAAACCCCCAGTACTGTCTCTGGTCTGGTGTCTTTATCATCTGAACGCAAGATACAGCAGACAGCAGGCTGTCAGTGTCAGTGCCCGACTAATCCTCGAGGCCGCGTGCCACGACGTCGTTCCTGAATGACCAGCACCGATCCCCGTTGGGTTGGTGGGATTGTGAGTTGAGGTTTCGTCATCGGTCGGTCGTACTGACGCTGGCGCTGTTGGTGAGGACAGCTGGGGATTGTCCTGTATCTTAGGCGTTTTGATATCCTCAATCGCCAAGGCGCCGCCGCTGACGTTTGTCAGTGCCTGGATCTGAACCCGGTACGGTGTGCCTGACTTCAGATGAGCAATGGCATGCCACCTCTTTGTCTGTATCATCCAAGACAATCATGGTGAAAGAAAGAGCGATGGGAGAAAGAAGACAGGAAAATGCTGTTTAGTGCTTTGGTTCACCAAACTTTGCAATAAACTAAATGGTTCAAGGCCACAAATTATTCTAAACTTGTCAGTTTTATTCCATAACTCAATGTCCGCAGTCTTTGGCATTTTAGGTCTCGTCCAAAAGTGACTACCTTAACTTTTGAAATGCTTGAAAACTATCATTTAAAACTCTTTTTTTTTTCAAGGTGAGAAGCATTGGAAAAGCAACTTTCACTTAATAAATAAGGATAAATAAATATGACAGGGCTACTTACCGCTGGTAGGATGAGGTGCTCCACCTTGGCCAGTAAGGGGAACCCCTCCCCAAAAAGCCTGTCCTCAATTGTCCTATGCTCCGCCCACATGACCCTGTAGCCAATGACAGGATAGAGGGAGAAACGGGGCGGGTCCCACATGAAGTGGGCGGTGATGTTACTGTGAGATAACATGAACATGTAGGTGACGTTCTCTGGCTGGCTGGGTATGTCTGGCACTGGAGAGATAAAGGGGAACATTGCAACACGTTGTAAATCAGCTAAATGTCCCTATTTATCAATGGATTTATTGATGTGTCAATGCTTTGTAAGTAAAGTCTGTCATGAGCCAATGTGGCCCATCAGGCTGGCATTTATCTGTGTTTTCCCTGGCATGAAAATGACTGAGACTACATGTACGCGTGCTTCTATTCCCCTGGATGGGATGCCATTCCATCGAGTTACTCCCAAGCTAATGCCGGTACCCATTTACACTCTTGGGTGGAGAGTGCTAGAGGCAACTGGTGAAGTGGCTTGCCCAAGGACACAACATTATGGCCAACGGCTGGATTTGAACCCCTAACCCTCTGATGGTGAGTCACAGACCCTAACCACTAGGCCCCTCTTCCCTATTTGCTTTATAACTCTATGAAACTGGCATGTAGTGGAAAAGGTAGGTTGATGTCGGGGATAGATGGAAACAACAAAGATGCTCTACTTTTGATCTATTAAAAATAATGAAAATCGGACTGTGGGACTTACGTGGCGTGGGACAGGTGGGTTTCTGCTGATCTTTGACCCTGACATTGTTACACGCCGGAGTGTAGAAGCGGATGTTTGCTTCGGGGCTCGTCAGGACACTATCTGAAACAGCGACGACAGAGACCCGGTACTGGCAGTCAAACTTCAGGTTGTAGATTTCAAAACTCCGATCCTGTGAAAAAGAAAAAAAGGACCATTGTGATTATATTTCTCTGGAGATATACAATCTTTTTTTTTTCGGGGGGAGGGGGGAACAGGTTTGAAGTATAAACATGGACATTTTTGCATGGGTTGTGTAATGCGGCTGTTTTGGCAGGGGGTTGGGTATTTTAGCTAAATGTGTACTACAAATTTAAATGAAATATGATCATTTCAAAAGCTGATTTATACTTCATACGAAAGCATTAAGAGAAGTGAATTATTTAATTTGATGATATTTCATTGAGTCGTTCGCCGCAACCTTAACAAATTCACAGAAATTTGCATCAAAGTTAAACCGGTCTAGAGATTGTCACTAAATGAAATTACAAGCTCAGTTCATGGAAAGGTCAAGATTAAAATCGCCGCTTCTTTTAAAAGGATTTTTCCCTTTTACTCAGGTCGATTGAATGACACATGTAAAGCAAACAACATGAACTATGGTATGTGCTCTAGTTCTCTGTTTTTTAGTCACATTCGGCGAAATATGATGGAATTGACCATAACTTTTTCAATGATGTTAGTTCCATGCAATACATGTATATGTTGCTCATTTTCTTGTTGAAAATTTAACAAAACCTCTTGAGTCTGTCATAGCAAAGTAAAAGCAAGACTTGAGGGTTTGTCATATTATTTTAGTAGAATATTGATATCTTTAATACATGTAGCTTATTTTGGACTTTTTAACATGCAACATTAAATACGCAAATTGTAATGCATTCAATTTAAACACATGCAATAATTGTTACAAAAAGAAAGGCTTTGAGAAGCCAAATTTCGATACCAAAAACTTGCACACTTTGCAAATTTTGTTCATTTTTTCAGTCAATTGTAGCTGGAAAATTTAAAGAAATAACAAGGTATATAGGTACCACAGTAATATGCACGAACAATGTGCAGACCCAAATTATGGAAACGTGCAAATATTACTTCAGATACATGTACATGTACATTAGGTTCCCAAAATGCAAATCAGTAATCAGAGCACTAAACACTGAAAGGTGCCAGACTAATTTTGTTGAACCACAACCACTCCTGTGGATTTGTAAATACCGTTGAAAAGACTGGTGCTTTGAAAGTGATTATGAATAACACTGTAATTTGTACATGTGGAGTCTAGGAACATGCTTTTACGCACTGATACAATCCTTCACGTTAAGGACGGACAACTTTGCATTGAATGTAGAGACTCATTCAACACACTGCGCTATCTCTGTACAATCATGGAGGCCCCCTTAAATGGCACAAGCAATGAGCCAGCTTTAGTACAACGCAACTAAACCATGACCGTTTATCTGAACAATAACTGTCACAATGCTTCAGCCATTGAAGGGGGCCTCCATTCATGTACACTGATAATGTGCATAGATTGGTTTACCAAGTACAGCATATACAATGGATTAATTGAGTTACTGTATGTTGGTGATCATGACAAATGGTAAATAAGCATTTATAATTCACGCATGCATAGATATAGACACAAGGTCGGAGGTCAGGGGAACAAAACCACAAACACAACTTGCAGTTCACGTCAGTACTTCATAGCGTGCAGTTGGGTAAAGACAGGTCAACAGCCATTCATTAGCGAAAACAGATGTAACTTACATGAGTCGTGGCTCCCATGGCAGGATACCGAGGAAAAATTTCATTGGCCTTTTTGTTTTTAAACCAGAGCGAGCGACAAAAAGACGGAAGGGAATTACAAAACCGTTGAAAATAATGACAATGAGAGAAGAATTGAGTGGTTTGGGGAAAAGAGAAATGAAGATAGAAGTGAAACAGAGATATTGTTGTTTTTTCTTGATCACCGTGATAAGCATTATGCCTACAAAATAAACAAATATCGAGAAAAATCCAATCCTATTCCATTCACACAGAGGTTATACATTACTAATACTTGACATCGCACCATGTTGTTAATTTTTGTGAAATAATTCTGGAGAACTGTCATGAGCCAACACGGCCCATCAGGCCGGCATTTATCTCCAGTTCAAGAGGCATGAAACAACTGAGAATGCATCTATTCCCCCTGGATGGGATGAAAGTCCTAACCTCGGTGGTCGAGTGGTTAAAGACGTCTGCACTAGTAAGCAGGCAGTTGTGGGTTGGAGTTCAACCAAAGTAAGCCCCGGGATATTGAGTATACAATTTGGTATAAAATACACCGTTACATCCAAATTTGAAGTGAAAATCATTGCCCATGAAAGTAAAATGTGTAGTACTTACATGTGTGGTTGCAGTCATTAGTGAACTGTTGATGTAGTCATTAGCGCAACCCATGGGCTGCCAGTGTATCGTGAAACGATTCACAGTCTTCTCAAAACCTGCACAAACATTTATGAAAAATACAAAAGAATTAGACTCAGCTTGGATTTTTATGTACAAAACACATTGGGAAAAAAGGGCTTAAATCAGAAGACACGGGCTGCCAAAATGGCTTCAAACATTTGAAAGAAATTATTTTACTCATGAAAGTGGCTGAAATTGGCACAAAATTTATGCCATACAATGTTCCAAATATTCTAGTAACAAAAAAAAAGCTGAAGTCAACTGAGAAAAACGGCCAACACATAAAACCAAACACAGTGCTTGCCCCATCTGAATTACAAATGCAGCTGTAACATTTCTTTTAGACTCAATGTCTCACTCAAAAGTGAACAATTTTAATATCTCTAAAAAAAATAGCAATTTTAGAAAAAAAATCTATTATTTGGGAAGAAACTTACAAATAGCGTGAGGAATGCAAGTTTTAAGACTTTTTTCAGAATGCCTACATTTTCCGCTGAGATTTTGAAAATACCTTTGGGTTTGCGCCAGGAGATTTGGCATTTCAGGCTGCTGTCTTCCCAATACGGCCCGTCTGGTACAACGTCCCTGACCGGACCGGGGAACACGGGGGATTCCCCGTGGACAGGTGGCTCTGGAGGGACGGGTTCATACATGGGAGGAGCATCATCTGGGAAAAAAAAGAAAGAAAGATGCCATTGTGAGGTATTTGTAAAAGCAGATGTAAGTTAATGTACATATTTCTATACCACAAAAATTAGTAAGGTTACTTAACTGTACAATTAGGTACCCTCAAGCATTTCACATTGTTGCAAGATTTGTCTACAGTTTGACAGCAATTCTGTAGTCCAAGTTATTACAACGATGTCTCTCAATCTAGATCAGTAGCAATGTGTAAATTTACATCAAAAGCCTCAGATTTCAATCTCTTTATACCCCCAAAATTATACATTTTTTGACGAGGCATTGAATAGATTAAGGCCTACCTTGCACAAGGGGGAGGTCCATCGTCCGGATGGTGAGAGATGTTCTGTCACTGCGTTTGCGAGCGTCACCCCACTGCGCAATGGCTTGTACCTGTATGTAGTATCTCATGTCTGGATGAAGCTCCTCTAGAGTAATATCGTGCTGATCCTACAACAAAGATTAAAAAAGAACAAAATTAACCGTTATCCCTTCGCACTTTTCCAGCTGGATTGGCTCAGTGGTTACCCTCTGTTGTCCAGGTTTGATTCCTGCACTGGTCCACATGTGGATGGGGTTTTCAGTTCCTACCTGATTCCTCAGGTTTTTCCAGAAATATTCCCCTGGGGTTTTCCTCCCACGTTTAAAACTGTATTTTCTTCTCATTGTCTTCTCTTTACAGGTTCCTTCAGGTTTGCGTAAGGCCTCTGGGACCAGCAAAGATGAAATCAACCTACCCCTGGCACATTGTGGCTCTTCTCCTCAATCCGAACGTGGTATGGGAGGGCCCTGGTGGGCCTGATGCTGTAGAAGACCCTGTATCTGGTGATTTGGAGGTCGCTGGTCTTGGGGGGATCCCACAGGATTCTCAGGTTGATCCGGTTGTCGACACCAGTAGCCTCGCCCTCGCGGAGATTGAGAGGCGCACTTGGTGCTTCAGGTGCTGGGACACAAAAAACAAAAAAAGAGGTGAAAATTTTTTTTGCAACCAGAGTAAACGAAAGTTCTTTCATGTATTAAATCATAATGTCATGTGTTCTTGCTAGAATGTCCTTCTTGTTAACATACAAATAATGACCGTTTATGAGTGCAATGGTAAGAATAATTTCACACGGTGACAGTTGGAATGATCCATTCCTGTCACTGAATGAATTCATTCTTTCCATTGCACGAATGCGAAATATTCATTTTTGACTTTCAAACACCCTCGTCATCTGATTGGTCAGAGCCACCAATTGTGGGCAACTTCACTTAAATTTACCGTGGAATAGAAATGTTATTTTTGCGGTGCAGATGCTGCTCAAGCTAATTGTTTTGTTCAATTTTATAGACACTTTCTCTTGAAACAAACTTGGGTCAAGTTTTTTTTTTTGGGGGGGAGGGTTTATCTACTTGCTTTGATTTCAAATTTTAATCAGTTTTAAACATTTCAAGAAATGACCAAGCGCTAAAGCCAAATCCACATTAGGAATCAGAAATGTTAACATATTTATGAACAAATAATCTATAAATAAATAATAGTTAAACACTACTAGGAACTCACCTCTGCTTAACCTGAATGGCAGCGTGGGTTTGCAGAAGCCTAGTGAGCCATTTTCGTTGACCGCGGCAACCTGTATCCTGTAGTATGTTCCTACATTTAGTTCCGTCACATATTCCATCTGATCGGTCTGTAAATGGAATCAAATGAACAATTCAATTACAGAAAATATCATCATTTTTGGAGAAATGAATAAACCAGTTGCCAATCTTGCAGCGAGGGGTGTACATGCATATATGTATTCGGGGACATCAAGTTGTAAGATCTATTTCAAAATTGGAACAAATTCTTTTTGGGGGGTGGGTGATATAAGAAGAAAAACTGTGAATGTAATCAATTTCAAAGACCAAATTTATGAATATAGTTCTTTAAATAAAACAAACTTAAAGCGGGACTTGTTTGAATTCTTCCTTTTCCATTTTTCTCTCTCACCTTTTCACCTGTTTGTTTCTGTATGTCTCATCCTTTCCTGTCCCAAATCCAAAAGATGTTTCAAAATTGGTCTTAGAATGTGAGCAATTGCATACGATGCAGGGATGCAGCAAAGCATTGAGGAGGCCCATGTGTTGCCACCCACATGTGGGCGGAGCCTATTGGATCGATCTATTGGCATGGGATGATATTGATAGGGGAAATAGGAGGGGGCAAAGGTTCAAAGGTCAACATACTATTGAGAGGTCCTTCCAGTCGCCCATCCTGCTTGTGCTCGGGTGGTGGCCCGTGTTGTTCCGCCCTTGGATGACGTAGAGAACCACGCCCTCCAAGTCTGGACTATTGCCCCTCAGCTCCCAGTGAATCGTAACTGACTGGCCATTGGCATTCTCGGTGATCGTTGGGGAATTTCTTGGCTTGGGCGGGAGCTCTATACACAAAAAGAGAAAACAAAGTGGGCAAGTGTTAACTCAATAGCACTTGTTTTACATTGTATTACATTGTATTAAATTGTATAAAATTGTATCAATTTTTTTCTACTAAGTAATCCATAAAACCCAAGTGCTGGGCAGTTTAGGGAAGTATGGGGAAGAGCAGGCAGAGTGGTTTGAGGGCGGTACAAGGTCTCATGGGTTCAAACAAACAAAAACTGAGAAACGGAAACTAAATTTTGAGACTTGAAAAAAAAATCTGATTAAAACCAACTGCATGTAGCATGGTTGATAACATTGAATAAAAAAACATTAAAATTCATCTGCATCGAAAGTGTTTTAATCTTCAAACTCAAGAACTACTTTGAAGAGGGTACTGTTTTATTTTCAAAACAATGTAAGATTTTATTGTTAATATGAAGGAATTATTTTGAAAATTCAGTCATGAAAACACAACAGCATCCCACTGTTGGGGTTATAATGATTTTTAATCCACTCTTATCTTATTTAATCCACTCTGTTGATAATATGGTCAAATAGACCAAACTTTCTGAGGATGTTTTTAGTTATGTTGTCAGTTATGACTGCAACCTTTACCAAAACACTCAGAAAACTAGATTCTGGTTTTGCGATTGTCTGCAGGGTGGGGTCTGTAAAATGTAAAAACAACAGACCTCATCTTAGTTCATGCAAAGATGTGGGCTTGTGCACACCGTAGATATGATGTACACTCAAAAATTAGCTTAGAATGACTACTTCTTTCCATACACGTGCATACCACTGCGCACATGTTGTGAGTCTCCCTACCAGAACTTTTGAAAGTAGTAAAAAAATGTCATTTTACTCTTTGTGCATAGCTCCACTCTACCAAAATCCCGGTTGATTTTGGAGGATTGAGGAGAGTTAGGGTTGAATGTTCCTTACCACTTTTATCGATGACAGGTGTTTGGCAGGTGTGGCCACAGCCATTGTAGCAGCACTTCTCCTGGCCATTGCACTGTGAGTCATTGGAACACGTCTCTGCGCAGGCCTTGCCGAAGCCCGTCATGTCTTCCGGCGTCGGGCAACTGCCGGGCTTCTGGCTGTGGGTGAGTTTCAAGAACTCGCACGTGTTGTGGCACCACGATAACTCTGTCGCCGTCTGAGTTTGAAATAAGAGAACGTGGATTTAGATGTAGACAGCAAATGTCTACCTGTGTGGAGCCTCTCCACCCGGGGCACTGTAATGACGCCATTTTGGGGGAACAACTACATGTGTATCCATGGTTACTGACATGAGTTTACATGTCGCTACAATACAAAACTTACATCCTTACAATGTTACATTTGTCGATTTCAGTAAAGTTAATACTAAGCTTCTTCAATGGACAGGATTTTACTAGTGTTTTTATTGAGAAAATGGCACCAGTACAGCACTGTCATTCACTCCAAAGATGATAAAGGTAAGGTTTTTAATATTTTCCAGTAGTTTCTAAATTTCATGTACATTTGCATATACGTACGTGTACATCTTAAACATTTATTTAGTTAAGTGTAGTTGAGCATGTTGGGAATGTTAGTCTAAATATTAGGTAAATTTGGTAATTATTACCAATCGCTCATTTTGTTTTTACTTTACCTATTAAAATGTTTTACTTACCTGACATTTCGCTTTGCATAGTGATAACGTTTTATATTCTGTTGAACAGGGAATTACACACTGCAGAAAAAAAGAAACATAGAAAAGAAACAAAAATAAAATTTAAAATTTACAGAAGACAATTCTGGGAAAATTAGATACAACCAGCTACTTCAAGTTTTACAAGCAAATAAATAACATAAAAAAAAATATTCGAAAATTGTCGTTCTTAACTCTGTGCCCAACTGACTTTCCAACGGCAATTCAAACTGCTTTTTTTACCTGCATCTTAAAATATTATAGGCCCATGTACAGAAGTTGTTTACAACTCCGGTCTGTTCCTGAAGAGGTTGTTGAACTCTTAACATATTTCTCAAGGGACTCTCAAACAGAAGGACACACAGGGCAAAAAGATTTGGCCATTCAGAAGCATAGTTGTTTCATCTTCCCCTCCACTGCACAAGTGTCTTCCCCAAATTCACAAATAACGTCTTGGTAACCGGGGCTACTATTCAAGAATCTTGTGAGAGGGTCAGAAAAAATCCAAGCAATAGTTGCGTGCACGCCTCATCGCCAGTTTGCAAAAGAGCCGTTAGAGGGACGTTTCTCCGAACTATCGCTTGGCCGGCGAGTCCTTCCCCTCATTGCAAAAGAGTAGATTTTATGCACCAACAGGCACGACCCGTCCCCTCTATTGTGGCACAGACTGCCGCAAATCAACCCAGGGTGAGAAATGGGGGTAGCTTGGGCAGTGGGGGAGCCCACAGCAGGTGTCAATCACAGCAAGTTTTTGTTCCTTGTTTTTTTCTTTTCTTTTTTTGTTTTGTTCCTTTTCGTGACAGAGCGACTCAAAAGTGACAACTTGAATCGCTAGGTTCTCTATTTCATGGTGATGGCTTGGCGGCAGGCAACAATGGCTTGAACCTTGACATGAAATGTTCAACAGCTTCTTGTTCCTCTTCTTCTATTACAGAGCTTTTGAAGAGCTCAGTGAATAAACATGCAACGTAACTGTTCAAATCAATACATAAAATCCATCATCTGGTAATGGCCAAGGAGATTACAGACTATGAGTTTTTCTCTGAATTGTTTAGAAGGTGGGGGATTTCTGTGATGTCCAAAATTGTTCACTTTGTTTTCTGGAATTTTGCAAGAAGTTGACAAATTCATTATAGAAACACCTGGCTGTAATACTTTATGTGTAAACTACATACCACATGTATACAACATGTATAACAATGTATACATGTATGTATACAATGTATAGAGCATATACACTTTCCACCATGATTCCTGTACTACTACATTGGGAAACAAATCATCATAAAAGTTTGGCTACAATGAGTTTGCCACAGCCTTTTCTGTCACCTCATCATGCGAGTCCAATTAAGGTGTGAGCCCCTGCTTTTATGGCGCTCACAAACTGGCCAGTACAGGATTCATCACAGAGGGAAGAAAGCGCGAGAGGGGAAATTGGCATTTCAATAAAATGACAAAAAAGACTGCTTTTCTTTGGTTGTTAGCCCCTGGCTCTCAGTGCAAAGAAAAAAAGAAAGAGGGCAAGTGAACAAACAGCTCAGCGAGAGTTGCACAGATTGCGGTTGCGCGAGAATAATGGCCGCGTCTGTAACCATTATCGTCTGGTATTGTCAGGCTCGGTGACATGGGGAGCCGTGACCTCAGGTTTTTCACTTTTCTTTTCTCCTCCATGTTTTTTTTTTTCCTTTCTGTTCTTTCTTTCTTTTTGTAACAACTGTAACAATCTTTTAAAATGTGGAGTTGCGGTTTTTCATATAACTTGACAGTGTCGTGTCGGTTGCTCATTTTGGACTTGCGATAATTACGTGTACAGTTTTATAAGTTTTGACAACATTTCAACAGACAGAATTTGAAAATCAAGTAAAAATGAATTTGAATTCAAAACTATAAAAAGGGATAAAACATGGTATCTTCTACTATCACCAATTTAAAAAGTTTTTGTGGGATTGAATTTTCCAACTTTTCATTTCTTTCTTCTTTCAATGGAGTATCATTTCTAGTTTGTCTGTGATGAGAAGGATTTTTTAATTGCCAAAAGACAAACCAAATCTGAACATAAAAAGACATGTAACTTGAATTCAAACGGTATGTATGTACCGGTACACTGTCATAACTAGAACACATTAACAGTCCGTTTACATACATAAAAACCGATGTTGATGAATATAATGATATTCTAGCAAATTTTCCTGCAGTTGTACATGTATATGTTCTGAAACTTGTCAGTTTCAAATTTTCGTCAACGTTTATTTTGCCCCCAGACCGCTCCTTTCTGCCATTCACAAAACAGCTTTACACAAGAATCGCTAAATACACACAAGTTCGGACCAGTACTATCCAAAAAATCGTCGCCAAGAATAAATCCATTCTCAAGGGCCCGGATACGCTGTAGGGATCATAAACAAAACTCGGTAATCTGGAAAAACAACAAAGTGGATTGATCCCACAATGCATTGTATAGTCTGTTCCCTTGCCAGCACAACACGTGGTTGATGACCATGTGACGCAGGGCACTATGATTTAAGGGCTTTTTTTTCCAAGATAAAAAGAAAGCTGTGGTTACGGCTACAGTACCTGATCTTTAAAGTTGTGTGTAGTTACTGTAGTCCTATTCCTTTAACGCTACAAAATTCTGCAAAATTTGAAGCATGCAGTTTTCTAGCCTATCAATGTCTAGTAGATGATTTTACTAAACTTTATGCAATAACATAGCCCCACTTACGCCACATTTTAATGCGTAAGTTGCACAACATTGCATGTCGCACAACTGGCTGACTTTAGGAATATTTTGCCATACTGCCCCTTTAATGCCAAAGAACCACAAAGTTCCGTCCTTCCTGTATCTTTTTGGTAGCGTCCAATTCTCTTTTCTAGTTGTTAGTGTTTCCGCTCCTTTCTGCTTCAGTGCACCAGGCCTGGGTGACTGACTGAATGAAGGCATAGCGGACGGGTAATGAGGCGAGACCCTTTGGAACAAAAGCTTCAAAGATATTGTCCCCTGCACGTTATTTACAGAATAAGGCCTGTTTAGATAAAATTACAAAACTGTAGAATTATTATGTTGCATCTTAATCTTAATACATGTACATGTACAGCCAACATCTCAATATCTACATGAACACACACATGCACATGTGTACATGTACTTGTACAATATACCGGTACATGTACAATGTACAGTACATGTACATACATTGTACAGTACTTGTACACACGTACATGTACATGTGGGTACCTGTAGTCTAATGTCAGTGACTGGAAAAACAACCCAAGTAATCCAATCCTACATGTACATGCTATACATGTACGAGTCCATGCACCTGTTAAAAAACTAACGGTTCAAGTCACTGGTGATTTAAAAACTTCCCATCACCCCACCCTACTCAGAGCGTGCACAGCACCTGCAAGCGCTTCCGAGAGTGGACTAAGGGAGAGTTTTTGTCGCCCTTAGCTCCCGGCTATTTGCCGAGCGTATTAGAGGCTCTATGTGTCCCCAAATCCCTTCCCTGGATCTTTTCTTTTTTCTTTCCTCATCTTCGTTTTTCTATCTCATCGCATGGCTGGGCTGTAAGCTCCTTTTCTTTGGTTGGCCTCTGCCAATTCAAGAGGCTCAAAACAGCACAGAGAAATTGTGCTTGTTTCTCTTGATAGAGGGCTTTCGGCTTGCACGTATATGTACATGTACCGTTGACTGGTGTTTGGTGAAGAACACCGACTGCCCCTAATATAGTTTAAAAGGAAAATTACCAGTAAAGGCAAATTGGTTTTACAAAATTAGTTAACACGTCATGCAACACTGTAACACTAACAGTTCCTATGAACAAACCGGTACTTGTATAAAGTTCTAAGAGGTTAACTTTGATACGGTAATTTGGAAGTTAATTGTCATAGTCTGGTTTCACATCTGTAGATATCGAGCATAAAATGGACCCAAACAAACAGGATTTAATAGAAGAATGGACCTGAGGTTTCATTTAACATTTCAGCAAGTAAGTTCCGACAATCGTTCTAAACAGACACCTTCACAGCACCAAATTCCAGTTGATGTATGAAGGTCAACTCAACCCAACAGGCACAGGAAACAAAACTTTAAACTCAAGTGGCCAGAACTAATCCTCTTGTTCATGTTGGCCATGAAAAAAAAGATAGAGAGACAGTTAGAGCCAGAAAGAGAGGAAAAAAGAGAGAAAAACTAAGTGAAAGAAATCCTTAGCAAGGGCTTAAACACGATGCTGGACCAGTGTTGAACATGCACGATGCACACAACAGTGGCACGGACTGAGGTCTTCTTTTGGGAGAGCGGATTTAGAATTACACGCTACCCAGAAAAGAGGACTAGGGTAGGGGACAAAATAGGGGCCTAGCACTCCCAATGACTACCTCTTCATAGGCGCATTCATGTCTCTAATCCCAGGACTTAGGGATCAAAGAAACTCCTCTTTCTAGGGACCATTGTTCCCCTGGAAAACTGCATCAGCCAGACACAAAAAGAGAAAACCGCTTTTTTATAACAGTTGCTTTACACTGGTTCTAGCAGCTGCATTCTATTACCAGCATGAAAGGGGTTTTGGGTACAGAAGAGGGGTGTTCAGGGTATAGAGAATGGTGTTATTATTTTCATTTGGGTGTGGGATAGTACTACACGTGTACATGCACACACCACTTTTTTTAAATTGTTAATGAGGAGAATCAATGTCATTCAAGTACATAGTTGCATATTATGTACGTGTACTTGTATACAAGTGGTTTGCAATTTGAAAGGTTGATTTTGTAATAATGCATCCATCAACAATCTTCTTCAGTACATCTGGAATATTTGTAAGTCTAACATTTTGATCAAACTCTGCAAACCGAAATTGAAAAAAAAAATCAGACTTTTAAGTGAAATGATATTACACTTTTTTTTAAAAGGACCTTTCATGACAAATGAACAACTAATCATGAGCAAGAAGATAAGGAATTAGAAGGGATTAAAGAATTGGTTATTAAAAAAAAACGAAAAGAAAAAAAAGACAGGTTATTCAGTGATTAACCTGCCAGGTAGATGAGGAGATTAGTGTAATAATTGTTAGAAATAAAGGCAGGGGTTTAAATGGCCAGATTAGGGTGCACTAATTCAGGTGGATTATCTTGTCAGGATTAATGAGAGTGGATTAAGTGCTTGGGAACCAGCCAGCAGGACAAGTAGGGTATTTTTTTCAATCACATTATCTGTGTTGTTTAACAAAGTAAAACTGGTGATGGTAGGTACTACCGGTACATGTAGGAAGGCTTGGCAACAATTGTCAAAACCTTGCTGGATTTACTTTTTTCAAATGGTCTTAAGAAGATTTTGGGTTTTTCTTTTACGGTTGGGATCATAGCCATTTTTGCTTTTTAATGCGACATCCTTTTTTATGATAAATTTCTTAGCAACAGTGGAAAATAAATACATGTTAACAAATAATAACAAATAAATGAAAAAAATAATGAACTGAGTAACAACAACCAGAGACATGTACAAAGCTAGAAAAAGTCAACTGATTTTGCCGACATGTTCTGTAAAATGGCAAAATTTGGCTCATTTCATGGAGCAAATTTGTATTTCGTGTTTTTTTTCCAATTTTGTCTTGCCAAAATTGGAAAAAATACAAACATGTATGTAAATGATCGTAAAATACTTTGATGGTAATCTCTCCTCTTTTTTTAAAAAGAAATTCAACAAATACCCGGTACAGACACAATTTTTTTCTGTATTTATGTCCAACACAATGCACATAAAAATTGGGTCAGAAAAGCCACCGAGACACAGATTATCTGAAAATTCTGCCAGAATCCTATCTCTGAAACGGAACTTGATAACGGGAGAACTCTTGACAATGGTGAGGGGGAGCAGAGGTTATCACCTGCATGGTGGAAGCTGTCTGAGGGAACTGGCCTCAGGCTGGGCTAAGTGCCCTGGCACAGCTCAAAAACTTTGTTCTGCACAAAAATTGTTGACTTATGTCACAAAACTGTTGACAAAATGTGACAAATGGCAGATAAATGGCACCCAGACAGCTGCATGACATTTATGCATGACATCTACATGTACATGTACATGAACAAAAGTTGTTTAACTAAATATAATTAACTTGGTAACTTTTCAGGGATGGAGAGGATTTATTCCATTTTTTGATTCAAATTTGGCTGTGGCTGGATTTGAAACACAGTAAGAGGTGGAAGGGGAAGAAAGCACTAGTATGAGAACACATTGGGTAGGACATCCATCTGACGTTTCCGACCACTTTCCAAATCTGTCGTAAAAAATTGGATGTGCTCGGTACATTTTGTTTTCTTTTTACAAATGTGAATTTTACAGCTCACAATTAATTGTACATGTATACATATGTACCAGTAGTTTGTTCTGTCAAAATGCTTTTTGTATGTAATTTCAGCCTCTGGGAACTTGTACGTGTATACGTGTACAATGAACAGTTATCAGAACACTGCACAGGTACATTTATGTGTAGATTATGCACATATCCAGCCCATTGTACTTTTTTAAAGTTTGAAATGACCTGCTGAAAACAAATTATGCATTATCCAATATTTTGACCAGCCCATTCTATATGTGTACACTGCCTACTGTCAACATGTAATGAAAGCTATTTGTTAACTACATCTACCATCTGCATGTACTTTTTCCAAATCTCCCAAGAAACCACATTCCACTGACATCAATTGCGCACATAAGAAAGGGAAAGGAATATCATTCAAATTGAGTAAGGCTGGTCTGGTGAATGCACTCTTGTTTTAATCTGTATTCCAGGCACAATATTACAACAATGCACGTCATGTTCATGTACCATAAGCGTACACATGTCAGACATTTGCCAGACATTTGGATATTTGCTATCAACGCTGGATTGGTCAAAACATGAGGTGTGGCTTAATAATGGGTAGGTCTTTCACATCTTTTCATGACACTGATAGATCAGTGTGAGGACTATGGCACAATGTACATGTTTCTTTTTTCAATGGAACAAAACATATTCAGCTTCATTATTCATGTGCGTATTTTTTTTAAAGAAACTTTGGTCGAACAATGTCGGTTTTTTTTATAGCCATTCTCTCTCTTTACTATACAAGAACCAATAAATCAGTCAGAAGTAATCTTGTGACTTGAGGGACTGCGTCACCATTGTTCAGCCCTACAATCGCGCCTCTTGTTCTATGGCAACGCGTGCCTGCAGAAAACAGGTTGCGGATAATGGGCAAACAAAATTACGGATTGTCAGAAAGAATGGCGATTTTACGGAATCCTGGAATTCTGAACGTGGAAGGCCCAATTCAACCAAAGTTATTATATAGCGTATTTTTTAGGAAAGCGGCATAAGATAAACTGGCTATTTTAAAATAACTTGCACTTTTTGTGTAACTACCGGGTATGGATTTTTTAAAAATTTGTTCTTTTTTTTATTGTTTGGGATGTACCGGTATATCAATAACAAACGGAAGACATAAAGAGACATGGTTGGTAGAAAATCTGGCAGTTGGATACTTTTCTGCCAGTATGGCATATACACGTCATGACATTCCTTATTCAGTCATGATCCTAAAAGTGGAAACTGTATATGCCACAAATGCCAATTTGATGTGTTGTTTTTTCCTTTTGTGGCTTGCAAACCAGCTTCCCCTTATGTGTTACATGTTAACATTTGCAGGTCAGTGCAAGGTTAAAATGAGCAAACCGCAGATATGCATTGAGCACTTTCAGTTACACATGTTTGCATGTATTACAAGATCTGAAAAAATCCGCCGCACTTGAGAAAAGGACAGGGGCACCTCTTGAGTTCCTGTGCTGTCAATCATATTTTGTCCCCTTTTGTATATTATAAGGACTTTCTTTCCAAAACAGGATAAACTCCACGTTGTAACCGTCTAGAGTGTGCCCTCCTCTGGCTGCCCTTAGTCAGTTTCAATGGCTATTCATTTAGTTAGCCACATATTAAGAATATAATAAAGAGAAAAATGTAGTTTAGAAACAGCTGTTTTACAGCTATTAAAGTCTGCATAACCGCGCAACTTCTTCACATTTTTAAAATGAATATATCCCAGTTCACAAAGTTGTGACAAATCCTAACATGTGTACTGTATGCTGGTACATGTACACGTACATGATGTAAATATGTACAATGAAACCTTCATGGAATTAGAATGATTGAGAGTTTTTCTATGCAATTTGACTTGAGTATGATGGGAGTACAAAAACCATCTCAAATCCTTCCACCTGAAATTGGCAAACAAAATTTGCAATAAAAACCAGCAGCAATGTTACTGTGTCACGGTCACAAATTTCTTCGAAGAGGACCATTTCATAAGTCATTGAAAAGACAATCCTTGCTAACTTTTAGAACAACCCCCTTGTTTTAGTTTTCTGAGAATCCTGCTGAGTTACACTGTACATGTGTATAAAGTGGATGCCTCCTGCTAAGGATTTGTCCAATTAGTGGGAAGGTTTGGTTCGATAAAGTACTCTTGAAATGAAAATTGAGTCGCTGAGAAAAGGAGCTATGTGGAAGCAACATTTTGGGTGACAAGTTCTTAGAACTATTTCTGAAACCTATGTTTGTCTTGAGCTTCGGCTCAGGCTCCACTGCCAAACAATATGCCTGAAGGCTGAAGCTGGTGATGAAGCCATGTTTGAAACATTGCTTAAAAGACAGTAATCTACATCATCACCATTAAAGACAAGTAACAAGAAGCTTGTCCTTTTTCAGAGGGCTGCCGTCGCCAAAAACAGATGTAAAAGCAATTTGTTTTGTTAAAATACAACAATCAAAAGTCAAAATTTGTTGGAGGGGAAAAAAGTGAATTTGCAGTGATGAGACTTCTGTATGGGCCCAAGAATCTAAAGGTCTTTGGCCATGTGCCAAAGTTCTGGTCATCTGTACAGATAACTGCTGTTTTGCGTGCGGGGAGCCACTGTAAAGGCCATCATCCTTACCGCTGTTTATTGACAGCAGATGGCTGATGTTTGTTTTAACAGCCCTACCCTTCTAGAGTTGGAATGGCGGTCTTTCAAGGAAATCAGGCAAAGGCGAAAAGAAAGTCTAGAGTTATTAGAAAAATCCTGGGAAACAGCCCTAGGGTATCCATTGACCTTTTGGGGAATGCTTTTAGATTGCAAGAATGTTTTCATGACGTCCTTTTTTTGCAATCATTTCGCTGTGGACATAAGGGTGGAAACTCTTTGAGGCACCGACATGCCTTTGTCTCTTTTTCCATGTGAATCGTTTACTCCTTTCAATAGAACCTTTGGGCCAGCCACTAGAACGACTTGGTGAACAGTAATAAAAACTATCAATTGTTTTGGTTCAATAATGTAATTCAAGTGTAATGGAATATTTTATAATGTCCGTAACAGAGCCAATTAACCATTATATTTATGATTCAGGTAATATCCTTCACCATTATACTAGGGGATGGATGATCCATGAGATTTGTAAAATACATTTTAAAGTTTATTTACAGAGCTTTTAAAGTTCAAAAAATATGTTTGATTTGTAATGTCCGTGACGCTGGAATTACCAAACATGCAACATCAAAAGGAAAAACTTGAGCTGAACATGCATTCTAAATAAGTAAAAAATACATCAACCCATGCTGTAAAAGTACATTACACACCATTTCGATTAAACAAAAATATATGTTACATCTATGTACATTCAACTTTTAATGGCAACAGCATACATGTACATACACTTACCGAAGAACAATTTGTAGAATTTGAACATGATATCCTATACGACTCTCCTCTTGATATCTGAAAGAGAAAAAATCAAGAAATACAATTGATAAGTTAATTGCAATTCGAAAATAATTATAGTTGATGAATGTATCCATGTTTATCAATTGAGTTTAAGGAAAACGTCATTAGAAATTCAAATACCGGTACATGTACTGGTACTACAGTAAATGTTACATGTACAGGTAGTTTCGCTTTACAAAACACTATCTTCTACATTGCCTTTTTCCCCCTCCTTTTTCTGATCTACATACATACATGTAAACGTACATGTGCACAATTTCACGTTTTACATTTTTTTTTCATCTTTGAAGTTTGAATTTGAAAAAAAATTATAGGCTAAAGTATGAACAGTGATATTGTACATGTTAATACAAATTTCCCTCAAAAAATCAACTGGAAAGCTGATGTCAGTATACCAAAGGGGCATATTACAAAGTGTGTTTATCAAATACTTCAAGTAAACCACATCTTGTTTTCCTTCATTTCTCAGAATTCATTAACCGCAGCCTTGATGGACACTTCTCATTAACTGTAAGCGCTACAGAAAATGCACACATGTACGTGTAGTTCTTGACATCTGTATCTTCTTTGCTGACTTCAACTACACAAGATATCTTCAGTACAAGTTTACTAAATATTGATAAAGCCCCCCCCCCCTTGTATCTTGTCAATGGGGTTGTATTTCAGACCTGTACTTTGTTCCCCCCCAGGAATCCCCTAGAACTAGTGCCAGCTGTATAGAGTATAATACACTGTGTATATGTAAATGTATAGTGTACAAAATGTAGAACTTGGTAACCTTGATACATGTGTACATGTATGGGTCATTTTATAAATTTAGGGTCCACTTTTTTCCTGTTCCTGCGACATGATACAGGTCTATGATTTTATAATTCTGATGCACTTGCAGTCGTCCTCCAAGAGTGATTATGAATAGCACATTAAACCCACCCAACAAATACAAAAAATGTTTCAAGTCATTCTTAATGCACATACAAAGTACAAAGGTAAAAACAGGGAAAGCAAAACTGTCACCCATTGGACTTAAATTTATAGAATGACCTGTATTCAGATGCTACCGGTACCACCAAAACATATAGGGCAACAAATTAAAAACATTCCAGTAATTGTACTGGTACATATACGAGTAGTTCGTATAATTGGAAAACTAGACCCAAAAACAATTTAGTTGGAGAAACAACTTGCAGCTGCTGCCCTGCTGCCCATACAAAGAGGTTACTTTTTGAGGCTTCACCTTGAAATGTTCCACCCAAACTGAGCGATCCTGTAATGTGCAAAAAAACCCTGACACAAAATCGCAACAGGAGAGAACATTAACTCTAACGGTCTAACACCCCTATAAGAGGCAGTATCATTAATAATGAAAAAAAGAAAAAAACCTTCAGACTTTTAACAACAAACCGACTTAAGCAGACTTCAAAATGCCATCACTTCTCCCCCTTGTAAAAAAAAAAGTAGAAAAAAGTAAGAGGAAAAAAAGAAGTAGCGTATATCTGCTACCGAGGCCGTCACAAAGAATCATCCTAATGCCCACAAAAGCCGGATTTGGATTTGGGCCCTTTCCTCTCTATCCCAAGGTGAGTACAGCGGATTTAAGAGATGGGACAAAAGCCACAAGCGAACCCTAAGCAGTCCAAGAAGAGGTTGACGAGAGAGAAAGAAGGGGACCTCTTTTCAGAATTGAGACACCCCTTGTAACTCTGTTTCTAAAAGAGATCTGTTAAGCTGTGTAAAGTATGAAACTTAACAGGGACCACGGAATCAGAAACGGAGTCTGCAAAGCCGCTTAAAAATTACATGTCCGCAGCAAGAAGAAGGGAAGGGAAAAATGTCAAATGAAAAGAACTTGTGGTCAGTTATTTACTGGAGCGACACATTCCAGGAGATTTTGCTCATAAATCCGGTTCCCTTATATCCGTTTGGTAGAAATCCAGCATACATTGTACATACATTACACGCAAGTGTGTTAAAGATGACATAAACGTACCTGAGACTACAAATCAAATTTGACGTCATCGTGCAGTGAATGTTTCATAACCTAAAACATTTCATAACATGAAACATTCACTGCAAAAATCAACGGGGGTTGAAATGTGTTCAACTTTTTTGAATTCGCAGTGTGAAAATCTGCCATAATGTCAAAAATTCATGTTCACATTCGCTTCCAAGCCGAGTGTGAACCAGCTCTTATCTTATCGCAAAATTCCATCTTATAACAGCTCTTATCTTACATGATGCACACTTATTCATGAGATGTACAAAATGTAGACGGCAAATGATTGTGTTCATTCATTTATATGTGATTAGTCAGTTTTTAGATTCATGTATTTACAAGTACAAGTTCCTGTAGGAGCCCATTATCCCAATTCAACTAAGTTTCTTACATCATTACACATGTACATACGTGTACATGTACATTCACATGGTTAGTCAACATATTTCATATTAGGGGCTCCAAAAATCCTGTGACTATACCGGTAGTCTGTACTTATAGCAATTGTTTGGGAACACTGAAAATGAAGGGGGAAAAATGGTATAAAATCTAGACATGGGCATTCATCTCCAGAGTGATGTATTACATGACAAGCCCAACAATACCTGGCCAAAAAAAAATGGCAGCACAGGTGTAAATCAATTATTCTTTTAATGGTTCACTCTGGTCGTTTCTCAAAAGTGGCTCCCGGCCACAAAAGCAGCTAAACCTGGTGCAACAAGTATGAGTTTTGAAAAGGGACGACAAAAGGCAAGGGACAAAAGTGTGGAGGAAATGCAGCGGCCTTTGGGCTGGCATGGCAGCCCAACTTGTCCTGAAGTCCTTTTCCTGTCATATTTTATAACAAATAAAACTGGGGAAAAAATCTTAAACAAAACCTGGGGAAAAAAATGTGTACAAAAACTATGGCATTTTGTGGAGAAAAAGAAGAAAAAATTCCAAACACAAAAATAAGGATTAAAAGATATGGTCGGAAAAACCAAAAGTGGACGGAAAAAATCCGGACCTTAGGAACAGTGGAACCCGACATTTATTCTCTAAAAAAGTTCCCAAAGAAATACAAAACGAAGTAAAAGAAAAAAAGGCGCAAGAAAAACTGAACTGACTACGTGTGCTGTAGATCGCCAGTGGCTAATTACGAACCAAAAAAAAAAGAAAAAAAGAAAGAGAGCGAAAGAAAGAGAGAGGTTGAGTTCAATGGCTTTGAACCTGGCACAGGATGAAAGATTTTGCCGTTTCACCATCAGGGAAGGAACAATAATCCCAGTGTTGGGCAGTGCAAACCGCTGGGCTCTACACTAGGCCGGGCCCCATAAAGCTCACAGGCATTCAAAGCTTAAAAGCTAGTGTTACAGATTCCCCGGTCTCCTGCCTCTAGGCCCGCCTGTTTTTTTCCATCCTACTCCCATAAATCTTTTTGAACTTGCACTCTGGTTGCAGTTTATAAGGGATTGCACGAAAAAGTTGGATTTTTTTTCTCACGGGTGTGCAAAATGTAGGAATAAAGTCTACACAAGAGGTTTCACAGATGGGTGGCCTCTTTAAAAAGAAAAAATAAGAAAGAACTGAGCTCTAATAGTCAAGTGTGGATTGAGGTAAAAATGTTGTACGGCCATGTATACGGTTGCAAGACCATTGCAAGAAGCATCCACATTCACACGTCAGACTTTTTTTCTTCAGAGCTTTTTTTCATGTCTAAAGGTACACCAATAGGATCACTTGCTAATTGTTTACTTTTTTATGATTGAAGCAACAAAGTTGCTCAAATTGTAAAGTGGGGTGCATGACGACTAACCATTAGCCCAGCGTCTACCATACATGTACCGGTACATTGTGAGAAAATAGAGAAAGCAGACAGTTTTTGGTCTTGTTGATTCCATTGCTAAAGTAACACACGTAAAAGAAAAAGTTTGACCGCATGCATCTTTAAAAAAATTTCATCTTAAATATTTTTTCTTCCAAAAAATACTATTTTAGGAAAAATAATTTCACAGGGTATTTGACACCGGTCCTTTCATCACTTTAGGGAAGTTTTGTTTTTCCATTAAATCGGTAGGTTCATTTTTTTCAGGTAATTACAAGTACCAATATTCCTACATGCTTTTAATATCACACTAAGTAAAAGAAATTTATATTATGAATGTCTAGATACACTCTTCATGTAAATGGATGAAACAATTCTTAGAAACTAACAAACATTGAGGAGTCATGCCCTTCATCAAACTATTTTTTGTGTGTTTCAGTGGTTTTCTTCATCTCGAAAAAAGGTGGATTTTGGCCAAAGAAGACAATATTCCATTATGTATTTCAGTATCCCAATCCAATGGTTAAATCCAATGTTTAAGTTTGATGCAAGCATCTCACAATTTGCACAGCACAGGACACAGCTTCAAAACTTGCCGGTATAAGATAAAGAGAGCCACAAAATCGTATTCAACAGAGGAATCCATACAGCACTACACCCACTTTGGTACGGACACGCTTCACAAAATAAGAAAATGGTAACTCCCACAAACATTGAATAGATTTTTTTTTGAAGCAGTTATAGGGTCACTGTCATAAAGGAAGCCAAAAAAAAAATTGAACAATTGCTTTTCAATGGTACAGCATATAAATTTTCGGGCCCGTGCCAACCTGCTTTTTGTGGCTCTGTTGCGCTTTGAATTTGTGGGTGACTTGCAATTTTTTTCAGAAAATGTGTCTTTAGGCTATATTTGGTTTTTCATTTTGTTTCTTTCTTTTTCCCACTTTTTTTCCCCACCCATGGGCCATCAAAGCAAAAGCCCTTTTTTGAACAATTGAAAAGTAATTCTTCCATCTTTCATTTTTAACAAAATGGCTTACTGTGCCTGGGAGTTCCCTTATGACAAAAAAAAATAAGAAAAAAAAAGCCTGAGCCTTAAAAGGAAATGTTACAGATTTTAACGTGAAAAGACAGTCCCTTCCTTTCTAAATAGCAGCACGTGTAGGAAACCAAACCTTTCCTGCCAACAATTGAAATGTTCACAGCTGCAAAGACAACTCATTTTTTTTTTTTGACGAGTACATTGGCCTCCGTGTAACCATCAATGAAAAATGTTCAGTTTCTTTCCACCAATTTATTTTTTTTTGTAAATAATTTTTTTGCAGAAAACATTAACCCTATTATACATGGAATTTTGCGTCGGGGTGATATAAATCAAATTAGGTTTTGCCCTTCACCGACGTCTAAACACTGTATACTCAGTGTGTTACCTCCAGAGTGAAACTTAAAAAAAAAACACTCGAGTGGGGAAAAGGAACGAAACTTAGCACAAAAATAAATTGCTGGATAATGTAACACAGCACATGTGTGTTCTATAACTAAAATTGAGAAAGTGGAAGATTTTAACCGTAGCCCTACTGGTATCTGTGATTTATTTTAGGCTCACTCCAAGATCAGAGATAGGCTTCACTATCATGCAAACATGCAAGAAGTACAAACATGCAAGAACAAACACCAGTGTAGGAGTGCAAGTCTCTGTTTTTTCCTTTTTTCTTGCGGTTTCATTCATCTTCACTTCCATTCCACAATCGGAAATATTTGGGCTTTCATGGTACCAAGAGATGTACATGTACAAAGTTTGATAGTGTTCGATTGGAAAAAACAAATATGATTCAACGAAAGAAAAAAACAATACCAGCAATAGTCTTGGCTTACACTTCATGTTTCATAAAAAATATATGACAAGTTAGCGCGTGGGTGCTAATAAATTGCAAACAGAAGGATTTGTTTCAACCACCATCCTCTACTTTCAGAGTATTACTTTGACCTTTACAGAGTACGGTACATGTATTGTACATCGTATTTAACATAAGGTTTTCTTACGCTGTACATGTACATGTTGTAAAAAATGTACACGTTATATGGACACTAAACAATGGTTTACACATCTAGCCCAGCCACATTACAAGGATAGACTCTTAAATTTCTTCAGATTTTCATTGAAGAAGTTCAAACTCTTACTAAAAATTCCCTTCTGTGTTAACAAAATTGATGCACATTCATTTCTGAGCGAGTGGCTCTATGCTGGATGTGCTACCCAATGTTTATTAAAGTGGAATGTAATTTTTAGATCTGATTTTGAAAACAACCGCATGTGGATAACATCATTCTCATTCAATAATAAATGGAAACAGAAACACCATTCGTCAAGTCGGTATGACTGGCATACCTTACCTTTCAATGGAACAATCCATGGGATTCGGCACGCGATCTCCGTTTCTAATTTTTTGTTTGTCAACAAAATTGGGGCGATGAACTTCCTGTTTTGGTCCACTGCTTGTTTTTACCTTTGTATTTTTTTGACCGCGGCTTCTGCCTTCCATTGTGTGTCGCCTCCACACCTCCCCCACAAAACTCAAGTGAATTTGCAAATTTTGCATTCCAAAGGAGAAACAAAATAACATGCACGACTTAATTATAATACCCACACACTGTAGAAAACTTGTATTCATTTTTTTTATAGTTAAAGTAACAATTATGTCTGCCAACCAGTAACAAAACTAGTCTGAAGTTGACAAAACAACTTCCAGTTACAAATCCCCATACATTCGTGAGCAGACTGTATGAACAGAGTTTTTATCCCCTTTAGGCTTTACTGTATTTTGACAATTGATGGAATTTTTATATCAGAGTGACATTCAACTCTTTTTTTAAAGGGATGTTTACAGTATGTACCGGTACATGGACCGGAACATGTAGGCCTACTTTCCATACATTATGCAATAGTGCAAACTTGTCATCTTGACATGGAAAAGCGAGTAATCAGGATGCGTGAGACAATACGATCGCTGCCGGCATCCTTCCAATCAAAGATAACCGGCATCATCGGTTCCACTTCACAGTTGAATGTACTTCCTAATTCAAAGGACAGGGAACCGGGCATTTGGTTAGACTATCAACATAATGAATTCTCATTTTGCCAAAAGCAGGATGAAATTTCATCAGTATCGCTTTCGCAGACTTTTTTTTTTAATAAGGCATGCGCGCCGAATTCATAAGCTCAATTCGTTAGTCAGTAGAGTATTTCAACTTTAATACTCCATTTACATTCAGTAATGGGATGATTGTATCTCCAGCTGGTTTCATTACAAGTGAGCAGATTAAATTTCCCATTCAAAGAAAATGTACATGTACATGGAAATTGAAGCCGTCAAGTGAACTGTCTTGTTGTCATGTTATTTTTTTCTCTGGACAAGCAGTGGCTGTTTGTCAATTCCTGCGATATGTAATGTCTGTGACAGAGCTTTTAACTTTAACTCAGTGAATAAACCTGAAAATCTTATTATGCGTTATAAAATGGAGATTACAGACTAGGAGTTCTGGATCATTTCTCTGAATCATTTATATCATGGTTAATTGGCTCTGTCACGGACACGACACTTCCTTTTATAACACTGGAATTACAAATGTACCTTGTACATATTCCCTTTCACAAAATAGGAAGACAAAAACTGAAAAGTTGAAAATAACGTTAAAGAATTTTGTGATTACTAGACTGTTTTCCGTCTTGTAAAAACTGCTCCCCCTTCTTGTGTGGGCAGGGTGAACCTATTGCGAAACCACAAAATCAATAATTCAATATTCTCGGTACTTTTTATCATGACCAACACAGGACAAGTTTGGACATGCCTATACCAGTAACTGCTACCAACAAGCTTAGTGAAAGTTGTCAAGACAACATCGTATGTATGTAAACCCATTAACTGTTTCCAAAAATGTACAATTCCTATATTGTACAGATGGAAACTACATACATGTACCGGTATGTACCGGTAAATGAACTCTCTCTGACCAAGTGAATTTCTGAGCAAATTTCCCCCTGAAATTCAAGATCAACTGTGCAGCAAAGTCCTTCCCTGGTATGCAAAAAGCTGGCACAGCATGCACTGCCAACCTTACATGTACTTTCTCTGCTGCTTGAGAACGGGGTCAACAAACAATGTACATTTTACTCCTACAGCCCCAAGTATACATGTACATGTACTTCTCTTTTTCGGTTGGGGGGGGGGCCCTGTTCTACTGGCTTTTCAAATGCTAATGAGCGAGCACCTCTACTGGGTCCCGTGTGTGAACTTTTTGCGGGGCTATTGAAAACCCCTCTTCTGGTCATCGGCCCTGTTTGCATTTGAATTTAGGGATTTGGGGGTATTCCAATGCCCTATTGTGTGAGGCGCTCTTGTACAGTGAGCGTGTGTATTAATAATGTGTGCCGTTTGGGTTGAGTTGAGTCTGTGACTCAACAGTGTGAGAACGCAACCATGAGGTGCCAAGTTGGTTTCTGTTCCTTCAAAGATTGCCAATTTACCATTCAGCCAACTCCGCAAAGTTTGAATAGCTAAATCTTGCTCAAATACGTCAATCAAAACACACACACAAACCAGCATAAGTACATGTGCACAGTACATGTGCAATGTATACATGTGATACCAAATCTCTACAACTATCAGATGTGTTGATAATTCCAGTGTACAGAAGCAACTGATGTGTCCATAACTCCAGTATGCAAACAAGAATGTCAATTAATTTACACAAAAGACTATCAAAAGCAAATTCTTTTTCCTTTTTAGTCTTAGTAAAAAAACAACAGTGAGAACAGTTGTTCAAAAGAATTCAAGTGATTGATTTGAGTCCATGGGTTTTCATAGTTTACATGCACACACAAAAGCAAAACTTTGCAACATGTTCTTTTACATGTAATGAATATGCTGAAACGTACATGTACGAATATACTACGAGAACAAGAAGGCAGTACCAAATGTTACTTCAATCCAAAAAAAAATTTTTTTAAATCTTGAATGGTACAAGCATGCTTATAAAATTTATACATACATGTATCAATAATCTTTTTTGGATATACATTGTAGGTCTGTACTGTATGTTTTCACCCAAAATGGCAACATTACCGTACATGTACCGTACCTGTTCTCCTTTATTCAATTCAAGAATAAGGCCTGTTTAGAACGTTGTTTGTTTGACAAGCCATGGTCTGCTCTTTTGTTTTTTTGATTTTGGGCATTTCCATGTTATTCTGTGTCTTCAGGAAGTATTGTTATTTTGCAAAACCTGGCCCTGAAAAAAACTTGCCTGTCGCAAACAGGCAATTACACTGTTGGCCAATTAATTTGGGATGCAAGCAATTTAAGCATGGTTTGACACATGTACAATGAACGTATGTAAGTGCGTCCATGGCAACTGTCTCTCTCCTGATGCAGGTAGTAATTAATGCATTGTTTGTCAGTTCTTTGCCAGTCTAGTGCTGGACGGACCAAAACAGTCTGCATAACTTGAAGGTTGTGGTTTGAATTAACTCGGTAGATCATCTGGCAATCCTATGTGCTTTCATCCTGTGTGCTTTTTCCTGTCTCTATTGGAAATGAACCGCATAGAGGGTTGATCGGCCAATATTATTACTACCGCCAGTACCGGTACATTGTGTTCTACAATTTACAGAATCTATTTGCCTTCATTTTCTACTTACTGGACAGGATAAAAAAAAATAGTTTTTTAGTATTATATGTATCCAAAAAATGGCATCATTGCTCAAAACTATGGCCGTTTGAACATCCTTATCTGCATGACTTACACTATACCGGTACACGTACATGTATATATACTACAGTGTATAACATCTCAGAAATATCAGCAATGAGTCTACATAGGCCCCTACACCATACACGTTTTAATAACAAATTCATTCCATGCATTTGCGTAAATAAAATAAACAAAACTAGTTGTCACTGCATGTTTTTATAAGCACAAGATAAACTTGATAATTGTCCGCTAGGAAGCCAGTTGGATATGCATTGATTATCTGGAATTCATGCCCTGTACAGCATGCCGTTTTCTCCTCATCAGCTGGTCTCTGATAACATGCCAATCAACCAGCTGTTTAGCAAGATATCTTATCTCATTTCCCTGGTTTTCTTTTATTGGGTTAAATTGGTTGTAAATGTAGATAGTCATATCAGACAGTTCATTCCACAGATTCAGTTTTGCATTTTTTTCGAACCCTGTTCTGCTCATGGTGTAACTGTGTTAATTGCAACACAAGTCAAGACGACTTGTGAAAAGACCTCAAGACAATGCCAGTCATTGATCAATTCCTCCTCATTCCACTTCATAATCCTACAACTTCCGACATCCGATTATGAGCTCCATTCTTGACTCCGTAATGAGCTACCCCCTTTCCCGTTTCAATGCCCGAGACTGCGAGAGCCCATTCACAAATTCCGATACCATCCAAAAGTGGTGGGAAAGAATGCCCCAAAAATCAATGAGGAACTTGGTTGCATTCCGAAGCAACTAGTGGGCTAGTCGTAAGACATTTGGGTATTCAACTCCAAAATCAATATGTCGGTCTTTGCCTGCATAATTCAGAAGGCATGTCCCTCCAAGCTACTACTACTGACTGATGAGTTACCCCTGGCAACAAGGCACCCCACGCAAAATTCACAACAATTTTCCACAGCAGGGAATAACTTGTATCCAATACAAAGTACATTTTTATTCTGAATGAAGTGTCTTGTGTTTATGGAAGTGTACTTTCTCTAAGTTTTTTTTTCTCCAATGATTTTGTAATTTTCAAATTTCCAGGGCAGCCATTTTCCAAAATGATGAAGAAATTTACCACTAACAATTTTTAACAGAAATTTGAACTCTCATATATCAATGTGCAACACTGAAAAGAACAGCCATATTTGGAAGGGGGAAAAAGATGGCCATGGAGCAAAAAAAAAAAAATGACAAAGGGCCAACGGCATGGAGACCTGGCAGGAAAGGACTATTTGGTGAAAGGGGCACTTGAGGTGTCCTTAGCTGGAATTTCCTTGCCTGGCCTTGCCCTGACAAAAGTCTCACAAAAGCATTCCCTTTGCAAAGATCTTGGGGGACACTGGAACACCTCTGTGAGTGTAAAGTCAAAACTGGCTAAGTGATCAATGTAGTCCAACCATACATGTAGGTTAGTTTTGAAAAACTTTGACATGGTGGAAACAATGGCCCAATAACTCTAAAACCAACCACTCCTATTCAATACAAAACCAGTCTTTTTATCTTACAAGGTGTCAAAACTGGACAAATGAAGATGCAGATGAACCGGTACATGTAGGTAGTCTATACATTTTTGTACTACATGTATTTTAGAGTTTCACCCCACCCCCCAAAAAATAGTTTCACTATGTTTGGAGCTATTACAATTCAGTTATTCAATTTTGAATGAGGACATCATTGAACGAGAAAAAAATCTGACTTTGGAAATGTTTGGAATATCTGAGTAAATTTTGAATTAATTTGCAGCCTGACAATAAGAATTCACAGGGCAGACTGGTTCCTTTCAGTATAATGTAAGGACTGAGAACCAGTCTACTCGCAGACCCAATCCCTTTGTGTGCAACAGTGACCCCCCCAAAAGAGACATCTTTCAGAGATAAGAACAATCTTTATTTCCTAAAAACACTCAAACTCAAAGGTGAAAAGTTTTTACCCCCTAAATACTGAATTTGTTGAAGAGCATGCATGGACAGTACATGACAACAATGCATACAGTGTACATGTACGGTACAGACTACATGTGTCTTCCATTTTTTTTCAACCAGTGGACAATTCTCACCAGTGGATGCAACACTAGACTGACCCCATGCTGAGGCGATTAAACAGAAATGTACACTGACAAAACCTTGGCCTTATGGTAATAACACCCTGTAAATGTACTTTGCTGCTCTGGCCATCAATTTTTATGAGATTGAGATGATCAACGCTACCGGTATGTCCTTGCGACAGCCTGATCAGAAAGAGGGTCATCAGTTAAAGTGCATGCATCCAACAGGGCGTGACGGTGCGTGACGTTTTGAAATAATATTTTAATGGCTTTAGCCAATTAACCCTCCCCAGCCCAAGTCCAGAAAAATCAACAGCTACGGGTACCGGATCAGAAATAGTGGTGGGATTAAAATATGAATTTTTAAAAATTTGCTTTGTCATGAATTCCACTAAATAGGTTTGGATTTTGGAAACAGTAGGACTATAGCCTTTTAAGTTTTATGTGACAAAAGCTAGTATTATTGGAAAACAACTGCAACATTTTGCTAAATGGTCTCTGAGTGTAACGGTCTTCTTGGTTCATAAATAGCCTGCCGATTTGTCTGATCAGAGAGTCCCCAACCAATTTTTTTCCCCCAAGTACAGCTCTGGAGTGTTTTTGTAAAGGCCAGTGGTCATTTGAATCCCACAAACTACAGTACATGTACATTTTACCCAATCATTTTGGACAGCATTGCATGCAGCACCTCACTCAGCATGAATGTCACCGTCAGAGCTGAATGGGAGCTTCCACGGATTGATAACCACTAATTGGTTTGAAACAAATCAGGATAAACAGATTTTGAAATCTCTGATTCCTCCCGCCAATATTCAGTACATACCAGTATTTGTTCGTTAACCTCTACTCTCTTGGCCTGATGAGGATTAAATTGACAAGTTTCTTGGCAAAAACACAAACAGGACTATTATTAAATCAGTCTTTTGCAAATTCGGCAACGTCACAAACAAATTTTCAACCATATTCAAACAGAATAAAATAATAATAGAATTTGGCTAGCCAAATATTCTCACAATGTTCCATTAAACATTTTTTCCCTTAGGAAGGGTCAAATTATAAGCACTCTCTCCATTCTTGAATAATCATTGGAATTGAGGTCAGATCTAAATAAAGCAAAATTCCGTTCCCCCCCCCCCATGCCACACACATCGAAATTCTTTGCGTGCTTCTGCATACAGTGGCAGTCCTCTAACCACAGACGCTACTAAAGAATACACACAGAGAGATACTGGTATGGATTTTTGGAGGCTCGTCTGATATGACGTGGCTGGTCATTGTGCTAGCTCATCGAGCACGCATGGGAATTACCGCGCATGTGCCACTTGTACTCTGACTAAAGCGTTAAACCCGCCCTACCGACCGACAGGCCGTGGTACCGGTATTTATGAATTATTGATGGCCCATTGATTAGGAAAAGATTGCAACACACTTTTTTTTCCTTTTTTCGCCAGCAGGAAAAATGGAATGTCCCTGAAATTTGTGTGCACAATGGGTGACTTTATAACGTTTGGCTTGATATGATTTTTTTTTAAATATTGCGCAATTACTCAGTGGAAGTCCCTTTTTAAGTGCAAATCCAGAAATGAAACGCACTCAACACAATTTGAGAATGCTACGGTGATGTCATGGAAATTCTTTGGTTATGGTTGACATGACACATTGTACTATTTGTACGTATACTGTAAAGATTGTTACATTATGCCTGTAATTGTTGGCAGTCACGCACACATTATTGGGGAATATAGCTGGAGGGATAAGTCGGGGGAAAAAATGGATATACAATGTACGGGATGATAAAAGTTTATAATATTCCCTTTCTTAAAGGTACAATGTACATTCAAAAAAACCGGTAATGTACAACATTTGCAAATATTAATTTAAAAATGAAACTCTTTGAAAAACATCAACACAGGTACATGTACCTTACTTGACGGTAAGCAACTAATAGTAATAGTCTAAAGCATTGTGTGAAATCAATGCACCTTGTATTATTATTATTATTATTATTATTTATTTAGCCAAAGAAAAAGAATACAAATATATACAATAGACATAGACTTCAATACATCCATCAATAACCAAGAGAAAACAAAGAGAATAAAAAATAATCACCAAGATGGGCTAGGGGCAACAAAAGCAAAAAATTACTGTAGTCCGCGTTATTATTGGAAACGAACAAAATGCATACAAAGCAAATAATCCTACATGTATGCCATATAATGACAAAAAGTTGTGCGTGGTTTTCACTGTTGTTGTTTTTTCAAAAAGTGTAACATCCACTAAGCTGAAACTTTGTCAGGTTAGGTTTTTAACATTTTTTTTGGGGGGGGGGGTCTTGAGTGGTGTTATTATTGGAAATGAACAAAATGCATACAAAGCAAATAATCCTTATTTTATAAATGCCATCTGGGATTTGTTCTAGTGTTGGTATCCAGAAAATGATATTGTTACAACCCCATCGTTTCCTTCAAACATACTGCCTATTACTGCTACCACACTATCAGGTGATTTTAGGCAGATCAGTAAATTTGAAGGTTAATTCAATTGTTGCCAAGTACCTGGGACTAGGTCCAAAATTGTACTTCATGTTAAAACCTTGGCAACAAGCTGATAATCTCAGGATTAGTTCTTACTTTAAGAATTCAATGGTTAGTGATGACCGGTGCAATAATTAGTCCCATTTTTCAATGACACGGCTTAATCCGTAATCCATCTTTTGCGCCTAATCCCTAAGAAGTAGCCACTGATCTCTCAAGCCCGATAATCTCTGAAAAGAGGATTCACTGCACATAGAAAGTTTAAAAAGATTGCTGGGATCAGAGTTTTGCCCCAAATCCAGGAAACTTAATTCTCATCCTTGGATACTCCTAAACAATCTTTAATCGGAGCTTGTAATTTGTATTAGGAAAGAAAATCCAAAGCGAAGGGGGAAAAGCTGGTCACAAAATGACACCTTTGCTTTCAGGAAGTGACACATTTCGAATGATCTTTCACAAATGTTAAAATGCAAATCTGGCAGTGGAGGCTAGAGTAAGAATTTTACAGCATCACTTGGAACAAAAGGACTGCACCTTCAAGATGGCTGCCAATGCCATACAAATGGACACTGTATTAATGATCTCTACATGTAGCACTGTTTAATACTGCTTTACCAAGTTTTAACCAAGTTTCAAAAGTGTGAATAATTTGGATTTCCTACCATGTAATCACCCTTTAACATAGGGCCTACCCTCTCAGTCTCAAAGTTTTCAATTTGTTTCATGTGTTGTTGGATTGTGTAGGATTGAGGGAGATAGTGGCTTTACTTTGCAAATTTTACTCAGGCACAGACAATTCTGATGCAATAATCTTGGGAAAGAGTGCAGTATCCAGACGCCATTTCTTTGGTTGTGCTTGTGTACAAAGTCTATGGAGAGTTGAGTGCATTTTCAAAGTATTTTCTAACAAAATTGGAAATGTTTTTCAGTCCCAGATTCATGTCTTTCAAATATTGTTTCAATGACTGACCTTCATTGAGATAATATATGATGAAAAAAGTGGCAACAGGATGCAACATTCTTTCCCAATTGTGCTAAAAAAAATTTACAAACAAGTCTACAAATTAGCTGATCTTACTAATTTTGTTTGCTGTAACAACTAAATACCAAATTTGCCATCCCATTGTGAACGGAGTGAAACTGTTGAATAGAGATTAGGGGCCATAATTATCCAGATATGTTGGGGAGAGAAGATGCATCAGAATTGAGATTCGGACAAAATCCTTGTTTTCTAGGTTTTATGATGGAATGAACTCCCGACATATAGCTTACCTACCCAATGAGAAAAGTGTAGTAACGTAACAAAACACATTCGGGTGATGCACGTAGTACTATAATGCTGTAATTAACACAAACTTTTTATTATTGCATTATTCACAAAATCTTTATAAGTTTGCAGCATGCAGTGCAGTGTTTCATTTTTTAAACATGAATGATGATGACAAAAATACCACCAACATGTCAACATCATAAACTCCTCCAACCACCCCATATGCATTTTTCTAAAGTGTTTATCTTAGCCATCAACAAAATGGAAAAAAGGATTTTTTTTAATATGTTTTCATCCCGTTCATTGGGGAAATTAACGAGTGCAGTAGAGAACCATACGTCATCAAATCGTGCATGATGCACTGCATTAAATTGATGATGAATGAATGGTCAGGTAGCCCCAGTACAAGTACACATAGATACTCACGTGTAATGTGGTGTAACATCTCGCCCGACACTGCGCCTCTAAAATATTGCCATAAGAAGTCCCGATCGATCCAAGAAGTACTCCCAGTAGAGCTACACCTTTCAATTTAGTCATTTTCCCCATCGAACTTGAAAAAAGTGTCCAAAAATGGCGGAATATGAGCAGGGGTTTCAACCCCAAAACGTCAAGAAGTTACGTCCACATAACACAAATCCAATGGGCCGTATAGTGTGCGTGTAATTGCTGCTACAACACATGCGTATTCCGGCCGTACACATAACACGCACAGTCTATCTCGTTTTGCATCAAGCAGCTCATGCTGGGAAGGTTTAACCATTTTCAACAGATGGGGGAGAATACTATGAGGGACTACCATTTCCAGGCATGTTATTCGAAAATTGTCCAAACAAACTTATTGAAGACTCTATCTGATTTTTTTGTTTTAATAAATTATCAGTTCAATTTAAGAACTTCCAGATTTGAACATTTGATATTTTGTAATTTTATCGCAATATGAAACTCTCCCCTGTAACATAATGAAGCATGCGACTATACCAGGCTTCGATAAGACCACAGTTGTGATTGGTCAATGGTTGATTGAATACATTGCAAGTGCTCGCTAAAGCCAGCGCAACACAGGCGCCGCTAAAGACCCCTTTCACATGCAAAGCTTGTTGCAAATCCGTAAGCCTTAAGACCGTAAGGAATTCGCTTGCCTCTTTTATTTCGCGACCCTCTTTTGGAGGGAAAGGAGATCGGGGCAGTGTTCAGGTTTTGATCCGATCTTTCTTATAAACTCGGGCGGAAAGGAAGATAGATGGATGGCCCCCGGAGAATTGTAGTTTTAAAGAGAGAAACAGACTTTGGTTTAAAGTATAGGCCTATAGCAGAACTCAAACTTTTGTGTGTTAACCTTCCCGCCAAAGCTTTACAGCTCTTGATCTGTGTGTCCCTGTTCCATTTATCTAATGCTGCCACCCAAAAAAATTACCTGCAAAGGCTGCATTAAAACAATTTACTTCAGTTCATGTTTTAAATTGATGTTTAGTGAATAAAACTTTTGTCCGTCTGCGGACGGCTTAGTCTAGTAGTACCATGGTAGTACTAAGTAGTAAACTTAGATTGTGTAACTTATTACTACTACTTTCTTGAATGTTTTATAACGTAACAATTTCGGGAAATTGATTTCCTCTAAAATAAATACTCCAAAAGTTAAAACCGGACGGTTATGCACTGATAGACGTGGTTTAAAAATTCAAAGTCGATGTCGAAAATACTTCAGTGAACCAGCTCTGTACGCATGTATCCTATAACATAATGGACGATTTACTCGAAATCGGTAGATAAACCCTTTCAAATTCAAACCAAACGGACTTTAAATGTAACCGATTTAATTAGAATAACGGTTCACACCTCTTAATTTGATTACCGGTTATCAGCGGGGGCTAATAAACTACATGTATTTAGATAAACTGGTCATTACCGAGCCTGTTCTTCGTGGGAGACAAGAATTACACCCCGGGTCATCAAAGGGCGGCGGGCCGGCGGTTCTCCCCAGAAGAATGAGGCTTTATAATCCGATAATCCGTTACACTGGCTAAGCCCTGGACCCTATGGGGCAGCTTAAAATATTCGGGATGACCTTGTTTGAAGCTTGGATAGCTTCTTGGTGATGGCACCCGTTAAGGCGACAAAATCCTGCAGCAACTTGCAGGAATCTTTTCGGTCAAATATTTTGAGGATGAATGCGTTTTAAAACCACAAACCCGAGGCACGATGTTAAAATTTATCTTACTTTTTGCTCGCTCTTCCAAAAAAATTTGTTTTCTCCTTATGAATTTTCTATAGACCTGTTGCGTTTAGAGGGCAATGGTTTGTATCACTAGGATGGGCTTGAGTAAACCTTTTGTGCACTGATTGTTGAAAAATAATTGTTGATGAAAAACTTTTTTTTTTTAATTCTTTGCATTTCTTTCTCTTAAGAAATGCTTCAATGTTGTGTTGCTGTTGCGCCTGTTTTACGCACAAAAGTACAAATAGATACGCCAAAATTAATGTCGGGCCGCAAATAATTTATTCCATGACTAAGGTGGTTTTTGTCATTAAAAAAGGACAATTTTAGTGAGGAAAGGAATTATATTGTACATTGGTGGGGAAATGATCGAGTTTTAAAACTTCGGGGAGGGGGAAATTCCGGAATATAACATGCCGGAGACTACCGGTACGGTATGGACCCTTATTAGCTGTACATGCTGCTGTTAATGTGGGACACTCTTTAGCTGCGCTGTCGGGTGGATCAGCTTTCATCATTGAAACAGCCGTTAATCGATAAAGATATGAAGCACCTCGTGAGAAGTTCCCGGATGGTAGTGATGCGGGGGGGGGGGGGGGGGGAAAAAATCAATAAAAAGGGTCTTTGAAAGGGGATTGTGAAAGAGGATTAACAATTGATGCTGCATGCAAGGTCGAAGGGATGAAATAACTTAAGTATACACTTAGGGAACTTATTTCATTTTTTTTTTAGCTGGATCGTCCCACGTAGGCCTATAACGCGTGGGGTCTTGTTGAATGGACTTTCCCATCGGCTTACGAGAATCAATATGTACTACATATCTGCATATCCCATATCCGCCTGTTCTTTCCTTATTCTCACGATTCTTCAGCTTGGAACTTAGACTAAAAAATCAAGATTCCTTGCATCATGGTTGCGCGGATAAACAAGACTTTGTATCCACGAGGAACTTTTCTGCAAGAGGGCGCTGTTCCGAAGCGCTGTCTACTGGTACTGGTGGCGCCTATCTATTATTTTGTTGAATTTTTGTATTTTTGAAAAAAAATCCTGGATTTTTTTCTTGCAAAAAAAAAAGGGAAAAACAGAGGGGAACAAGAGGTGCGAAGCCACATCGCTGTGAATTTGATGGGAGGGGGGGGGGGGGTAAGGCAAGGCAAATGTCCTCGCTTGGAAAATTATAAATTAAGAATATGTTGAATAAATTGAGAATATGTTGTGCTTTGCCCCCCCCCCCCGAAAAAAATCCTGGCGACGTCAATGCAATGCTGGATGAGCTGATTTCCTAAGTTTCACTTTTATGACATTAAAAATTGAAAAACATTGTATCAGGACAAGTAAAAAAAATAACCAGTTTTTTGTCCACGCCCGCTTCCTTTTTTCTCGCTTGCCTCTTTTTTTTTTTTCAATTTACAGATTTGCATTTATTTGCACATATTGTCAATATATTGTCTGTTCATCTATTTCTAATAACACTGTAGTTGTTTAAGGGGTTGCGGCTCCTTTGAACACACTTTGTATCATCAAAAGAGTCAAGAAAATGGAGATCCATCCTGCATCTTGGAAAATCTGCCATCTAGAAAAGAAAAAGCTTCCACTTTTTTTGGTACTCCCCAGTTGTATGCCTGCAATTGCTCTCCACAATTTCCAAGGATAGGATAAATACAAGAAATGTGATTCATAGCCATTCCAAATTAATTGAATCAGATGTGCACTTGGGGACCAGCTTTCCAAGGCTTGACTTGTCTTGTTTCCATATTAATCCTAAAAAAAACCACTACATTTACAGTCATTCCAAACATTTTTGACATGTACAAACCTCTTAATTATTCCTTTATTCAGAAGCAACTCCATACCAAAATGTAGTATACATACAGCTTAGGTTGGAATGAATTAAAAAAAGAAAAAGAAACATTCCCTTTTCACACTACAAAGCCAAAAAAAACACAAAACAAACAAAAAAACTACTTAAAACATAAGATAACTTTTGTTCCTGGCGAAAAGAAAGAAAATCACATCCTTTAAAGTAAATATTACACTGCAAGGCCGATTTTCAACTAAATAAAAAAAAAAACAAAAAAAAAACTGAAAACATTTATGGCACATTTTTGTTGTTGCATGTTTGCACTTTTTTTTTTAATGTTTCTAAGAATATTGTGTTTTTTAAAGTGATAATGGCTTACAAGATGATACATTTTTGGTAAACATTTTAATGATTGGGGCAATTTCATGGAGCAAAACAACTTTGCTCTAGAAAGAAAAAAAAAGTATGGCTTTTATAGCTTGGCTTATCAGCCAAAATGTTGAAGTTTTCTACAAGCTTTAAAATGTGCTACTACAGAAGTGTGAACGGTCAATAAAAATGGACCCAGTGACCTAATGAGAAACTAAACCCTATTAACACTTTTTTTCATGTTTTAAAATACATGCATTGTACATTTCATTGAAGATTCAGCTAAATCAGGCTCTAATATCAAATGAATATATTAAGTACAGCCAGTGCACAAGCAAACACTTCAAAAAAGCATGAAAAGGATGACATCAACGTACAAAAAATTACAAAAATAAGTATCAGAACCTTGTTGATTGTATACAAAAAAAGATAGACCACTCGAGGATAACATAGTTTTATTTGATTATGTGTGTTTTTAAATATCCAGTAACGCATTATATAAAATCATGCAAAATATATTTCTCAAATGGCTATATAAAAAAGCACCTTAATAATTGAATGAATACTCTAATGTTACTATAAGTCGGACAAGCATGGTATTTTTATGATTGGGTCTTCATTCGGGGTGCACAGCGAGCCGTTGGTGTCACACTAACAATTAAAAAAAAAGGCGTGTAGAAGAAGATGATGGAACCACAAGTCCAATGACTGAATGTGTTATTATCGACAGAGTTGTAGTGACTTGTGTCAGTGACTTGACTTGAGTCACAGTTTTCAGTTACCATACTCGACTCGACTCCTGTCATGACAGGCAATGACTTGTATCGACTAGAGTCACTGATGAGAAATGGCTTGACTCGACATGAGCAAATGGTTTGACACTTGTATCCGATGATAATAAAATGCCATTAAATAATTGCGGTGATTTATGGTACAATCATAGCTTGATGTTGTTGTCAAGTTGTAAATCTTGCTTGTGCTTGTGAAGCACCTACAGGGTGTGTTCGATTAGCTCACCCAGGTTGACTTGGGATAGCCCTGTGCCGTTCCATTAGCTCTGAAGTTATTCTCGGGGCTAACCCGATCAGCCATCATAGACCCTGCTAGTGGAGCAGAGTCAGTGGTGGAAATACGTCACATGCATGCACTGTTCTTTCCAAGAAACGGACAATTATGGCGGCCGGATAGCGGAAAAGCTGAAGTGAACCCAAATATCAATTTTATATGAAGTCTATAACATAATTAGTTATTTATCTGATTGCAACTTTAGAGACTGTAATTCCAGCCTGACGTTGGTACTCTTGGATTGACATAAAAGCAGATCTCGAAGTAAGACTGAGTCCAAAAAGGGCATTTTTTTTTCAATGGCTCCACCCGAGTCACATACTTCAGTGACTTGTTACAACAGAGGTACTTCAAGTAACTTAACTCAGAAACTTCAAGAAATGTTTTTTTTTTTCCCTGCTCATAGCCTGAAAATAGACTATTGTAAAATGGATTATATAAACGTCAAAAGTATCTTGGTTTTTGGTGAATCTGGTTTATGTTTATTTTGTTTTGTAATAACCATACCCTTTCACTGTGTGTTTGAGGAAACCTTTCCAACCCTGCCATTAACTGTACATGTTCATCAACCCCCAAAACACCGAGGATTGAACATTTATCAATAAATTACACAAAGATTACATTGCAGTAAATTAGATATATTCGCATACCAATATCAAACCAAAACAGAAAAAGGGGAAAAATATATGAAGTATTTACACACAATACCTACGCATTTTACTACACGTGCATGATTTCATGTCAAATAAAACTTTACAAATATCAAATTCTTGAGATTGAAAAAGAGCTGATATACCTCAAAAATTCTTCATACTTTGCTGCATTGTGGGCTTCAGCATTCCAGATCATTTCAATAACAATGCATTGTATGATACAACAAAATGCCCATTCCCTTTCAAGTCTACATATCTCATTTTTCGACTATAAAAAACCAAGGATCATAATATGATTCGCACACACACTACAATTTTGCAAAACTGGCTTACCAGTAGAGGGCGCTATATATAGCTGCCATGCAGTCTTTTTTTGGTTGCTCTGTGACATATGAAAATGCCTCTTTATTTTAAAAGAAAAACTTGTTGCTTATAAACAGAAAAGAATTGGTGAAAACTCAGGCCAAAAAAAGTAGAAAATTACAAAAAGTGCAAAAGTAATTTCTGTGTCACATTCAAGTATACAATAAACGACCACATAATCTCAATCCTTCTCCATCACTCGACTAACTCAAGTTAAACAAAATAAATTGAAAAAAAAAATGGTCAGAGCCAACACTTTAACAGTGAATTTGTTTCCTGTGCATTGATTTTGAGGGCTAAATATTTGGTAACAGTCACAACTTATTGTGTGTGGTAATATACTTTTTCGAAAAGTCGGTCTAGCCCGGGGTTATTTGCCGAAAAATTAAGGAATGTCTTTTCTGGAAAGTTAATTTCTTTTTTGTGAGAGTGCTTACAGTTTTCAGGAGAGGGTTGTATTTTTGTGAAAACTGTGTGTAATTTTCAAAAAAAAAATTCTAAACAAATTTGGATAGAAATTCATTGCAAATGGGACTAGATGGCCCATTTTTTTCTTCTAAACCAAAAGCAGTACCGGGAAAACCCTATAGACAAACATTCACATAGCTTTGGGCACCAACTTTGAAGAGAGCTGGTACTCGCTCCTGAAAATCACACTTACCAATGGAAAAAGAAATAAAATATTGATTACCAGGACAAGAACCCTCTTTACTAATTTTTTTTAATATTCACAGAGCTTGAATGAAACCACAACACTATCTTTTAAAATTTTAATTTTACATTTAGTGGGTTGCAGAACAGCGAGTTTGGACTGACATAAAATGGCTTAATAATTAGGGCAACCCTCAATTTTTTTTGACATATGCAACCATTTAGAGATAAAATGCCAGTTTTAGCGAGCTGCTAAGAACACAAACTATTTGCTTAGAAAAATCAGGTTACCAACCAAAGTGTCACGCAATTCATATTGCATGAGACTGGTAATTGGCTGATTTTTGCTGAGCATAAAAATGTGCTAAGCAGTGTTATTTGCTTAGCATCTCCAGGAAACTTGGAGGGGGTGTGGTTGAGGCCATTTTGTGAGAGCTGCAGTTTTCTTTTTTCAATCCAGCATGTCTCTACAATGGAAGAGAGACTCACAATATGTTGCATTTGTGCCTCTTTTGTCTTGGAGCCGCGTTGGGTGTCAAAACTATCCTCACTGCTTCTTCAAAGACCTGTATTCAGGAAAACCAGACAACAGATATTTTATTCCATTTCTTCAGCCAGCATATGTCTAAAAAGTTCAAAACTGGTTTCCATCTGGGCCCTGGATATTATACAATACATATTATTGGATGAAGTTAAGCAAGGTTAAGTTCACAAGGAAAACCTGATTTGGTGGAACAGACTAGGATCAGTAATATTTACAAATACTTACAAGTTCTTTGGAAATATTTATGCAAAACAAAGCTACAAGTTAGTCAAGTTTAAGACATGAATTGCTGATAACGGGATCGGCAAAAACCCTTTTGGAAAAAGCACGGGAAATTCCTGTTCCATATCCAAACTACAGTCGACTCTCGTTAATACAAACACTGTTAATACATATTCTGGTTATAGCAAACATAAACCTGTGGTCCCGACTGTGCATTTATGTGCACAATGAATGGGACTGGCACTCCTCTTAATACAAAATTCTGATATAACAAACATTTTGGATAGGTCCCGCTGAAGTTTGTATTACGAGAGCCGACTGTACCATGGCAACCAAGTTCATAAATAAATATGTAAATCAGCGCACTTTTATCTTATTTCTAATGGGTTCATGGTGGAAATATCACTGAAATATTTTTCAAGTAGTTCTGATTTGAATTAAGCTGTCCCTGTAAGGAATTTCCCATCTACTGTCTGTGCAATTTTTCAACCTTGGAAAAAACCCCAGATTTTATTCTTAAATCGCTATTTTTCTATCAATAAAATATTATCCAGTCTTGACCGGGTAATCATATTGTGTTTCTTGTCATGATGACAAACTACCCGCTCTTGCTGAATTAGTTGGCTGCGGCTGACAATTACACACGCACCTATGGAGGCAGCTGCAGCCGCTGTCCATAGTCATGTGTGTAACTGTCAGCCATATAATAGCCGATAATTAGAACCTGCCCCTACCAGCTTCAGCCCCCTCTGCGTCAGCGCCGAGCACTCCATGTACTTGACGGCGCCCATCTTGGCTGCAAACTTCTCCCCCTGCTCCTTCTTGAAGGGAGCCTTGCCTTGCTGCGCCAGCTTGGCCATCGTTTCCTTGTCTTCTCGCAGGTCAATCTTCGTTCCTGTAAAGTGGGAACAGATTCAAAGCCAATAGACAGTGTTTTGGCAGATTTTAAATTCACGCCATATCATGTATACCTTTCAATTTCTAGCGTGACGTCATCACTTCATGCTTTCTTCTTATACGTGATATGCAAAAGTGACATGGGAAATGCATGTTGAAGCTGATTGCACAGGGTCCGTAGGTATGAATTTCCGTCTTTTCTGTCAAAATTTCTTTTCCAACTTTGTAATTCTATAAGCCTCTGTTTCCAATGTATCAGACTTGTCTGATTGCAATTTGAAGCTCTTCAGAGTGAATTTTTCCTAAGTGTTTTGCGCATTTTGAGCTTTTCGTGGCATAAAATTGTGACTTGGTTTCCTCAGCAACAACAGACCTTTATCATGCTGCCACCATTTCAGTCATGTTCCCTGTATTCAATAACAGTACTAAATGATGTTTTTTGTGCAAAAAGGAACCAGACTATTTTCCCTTCCAGCCTCGCCTTGGTTATGTTGATTGGAATGGGGAAAAATCAAGCTTGGCAACATGACAATGGTCTATACACAGATGCAGAGGCGCCATGCCAAAACTGAAATGTGAACACAACACAGTCAGTCAGTCATTGAGTCAGGTGCAAGCAGGACTCTAGCTGGCCCTCTGGGACCAGCAAAAACAAATAAATAACTCACCCACGAGAATGAAAGGCACTCCAGCAGCATGGTGCTGCAACTCAGGGATCCATTTAGACTGAACGTTGGCATATGAGGTGGGCCCCTCTACACTATAGGCAACTAGGAATATATCGGTCTGTGGGTTGAGAACAAAATACACACGAAAAAGTCAAAACAAAATTGTGGAAAAGTTCATCCTCAATAGGCCCGCTGCATTGGGTATTTGTTGCAGAATTCAGAAAAAATTCCTATTATTAGAGAGTCAGGGGTTTGAATCCCAATGCTTCCCAAATGTTGTCCTTGGGCAAGTCATTTTACCCCAACTTGCTTCTCTCCCACCACGGTGTACAGATGGATACCAGAATTAGGTGGGGATTGACCTGCAAAACCTGCTATTGGCATTATATTGAGTCCCTGAACAAGCTGCTTTATCCAAAACTGTCTATTCAAACCTAGGAGTGAAAGTACCAGCATTGGCTAGGAAGCGAGCGTACCTGTGGTGGACTGGCATCCCCTCAAGGGTGGAAAAGAAATTTTCTAAGTTTTTTGATACCTCGGAAGCTGGAAATAAATGTCGGCCTGATGAGCCGTATTGGCACTGAACTGACTTGATTATTTGATTTACCTGTGGGTAAGACAACGGTCGGAGTCTGTCGTAATCCTCCTGCCCGGCTGTGTCCCACAATCCCAAGTTGACTGACACACCGTCCACTTTGATCAGTTGTGAGAAATTATCAAACCTGACGGGAAAAAACAAACAAATTCAATCTCTAGAATTTGAATCATGTTATGTGTTTGAAACAGTTTGAAACAGCCTCTGATGCAATGCCTCGAAAGATCAACTGTTGGAGTTGTTCAGAACGACCCCACAGACGAGTTAACACTGGTACACCAGTCTGCACTGGGGAGCTACTTACACAGTGGGTACATATTCTTTAGGGAAGGCATTATGTGTGTAGGACCAGAGCATACAGGTCTTGCCCACGGCACCATCGCCGACTACCACTAGCTTGATGTTCCGCGCTGTAGCGTGGGTCATGGCTCCGTTGTCCGCTGTGGAAAGAGCAACATTACAAATATAAACCAGATTAAGAACAATGGGATTATTTTGGGCAAACAGTTGTTTACAACAGGTGTGTAAAGCAGATCACTTGTCACAACAGTCCTTCTGATTTGAGGTGTGCGTTCGCAGGTAGGCATACACCGCGTTATGGGGAAGTTTTTTATTGTTAGGGAAATTAGGACCGAGTTATGGGGACTTTCTGCTGTCCCCATAGCATTTTCGGTCCCCACAAATACCTCGTGGGGACGAGTGTACGTCCCCACAACTATGAAACAAGAATTTACACCCCCACACCATCACACTCCTGAATGCTTCCTGAGAAGTGGAAATAATCGCACGCCTGAATCCCGCTGTACCACACACCTCGGCATACATTTACGGCATAGTTATACTTCTGTGAGCTCTTGAAAAATACCAGATTGTTCAGTCCCAGCTTGGACCACAGAATCACACGCCTAGAAAAACCACAAGCCTAGAAAAATCACACGCCTTCATAAATTACACGCCTAGAAAAATCACACGAATAGAAAAATCACACGAATAGAAAAATCACACGCCTAGAAAAATCCAGGCGTGCCTTTTTCCACATGCCTGTGATTCTCAAATCAGAAGGACTGCACAATACTTTTTGTAAGCTGTCTTTGTGCAGTAATTACATTTTCAAAGGTACAGTTGTGTGAATGTTCATGCTCTAAACGAAAGTTTACCTTCAAGTGTTGGATCTGGGTCCATAAAATCAGACACAATGAACCTGTGAGTAAAGAAAACAGAACAAGAATTAATAGCTACCAATCATGTATAAACTGATAGAAGTGTAACTCATGAACAAATAACTCTTGATTTACATTCTTTGACTACAAAATACTGCCAATGTCTTCAAGATTTACAATGAAGGGGAAATAAAATGTCCAAAACCTTTGTTTTACTGCTTTGTTTAATCCAATCCAGCTACACTGTATGACTGCTGTTGGATAAGCAGGGCTGTTGCTGGTTGTCAGAGAGGGGTTGTAGATGTTTATACTTGTACATGTTTGAAACCTAAAGCATCTGTTGGGGATTTGGAGGATATTTGGGAAGGGTCGTAGCAAAAAGCTCTAAGAGGTAGGGATCCGTGTCACATTGTCTTTCAAAGCCCAATTCCATTCCCATTCATTCTCAACTTTGGCGGTAAATTATTGGCTTAAAGCCTGATTCATACTCGGCATGAAAGCGAAAAAGAATTTGTGAGTCATAAAAGTTGAAAATATTTCAACTCGGGCAAATTTCGCAGCGAATGTTTGATGACGTCAAATTCCCATCGCATTCGCATGAAGTATGAACCGGGCTTTACACCTACGGAACCAGTACTTGTAAATAGGTACAAGTACATGTAGATAATGTACGGTAAAAGCATGTGCATACATGTACATGTACATCCGTTACCCTGTGCATGCACATGTAAATACATGCAGTGTATAATGTACATGCACATCAAATGTACATGTACTTTGTACTAGGTACAAGTGTACACGTTCAGTGTACAAACATGACACACAATTCAGATTGAAAGCCACAGACCCAATCACACACAGTCCCATGAGTCACTGATCGTGTCCCATGCATGTTGCAAGAAATAACACCTTCCTGGAGAGTAACTGTACAATGTTCATACAATCGAGCTGCACCCATAGACTTGTATGGGCCTGTGCTCGTTATTAGTTACCACAATAAGGATGACCTTAGCTTGAGGTCAACATTGGATGTACAAGTTTAATACATTCATGGAGGTGGAATTAGATGGTACATTGTACATCATTTGCAGATACAGGTTTTTAATATTTTTTTTTTGGGGGGGGTTTAAGCATTTCTTTGCAAAATATCAACAATTGATTTATTTTGAAGGGTGACAGGGAAGGGCTTTTGAAAGATAATAAAAAAATCCTTCTCTGGCACATAACTTGGAAGTTTTGGGAAAAGTGTGTTACATCTGATGGTTTTGTTTAAAAATCTGCAGTTTATTTTAGAAGGGGAATTTTTGTGCAAAAAGATATTTCTTTTATGTGAAAGGGGACCTTTTCTGTGATAATTGGTGGACACATATTTAAATTGTATACCACGTAATGCAAGAACATGAATAGATCAATAAGTGAAACTGCCAAGTTCAAATCAAATAGATTTCACTTTCAGACAACTCTAGGCTAATGCAAATTATGCCTTTGGAAATGAGTCATTGAGGCCGTTCAACAGACACTATTCCATGTGTTGCACGTCTCTGGCTGACCGGTAGCAACTTCACCCAAACAAAAATACAAATTTATACAAATATTCAAATTCATTCAAATGAGTAACCTTAAAAGTCAGTTGCCTGTTTTTCACATGTGACCTCAAAATGTGTTGAATTGATTTTGTTTCTCCTCGCCGTCGGCAGTAATCTGCTCATTCTCTCTCGACCGATGTATTGTACAGCACTGTTTGGCTGATTACTCATAGAATAAAAAGCTCCATGTACATGTACAGTAGGCCACATCTAATCACAACCTTAGTCATATCTCACGTGTGTGATGCATGCCGCCATGTGCATGCGGAATATCCCAATACATATCAAAGAGAGCACCTTTTAACACTTAAGTCACTGTACCACCCTGCCTATACACTCCTTGTAGCACCCAAAACCACTCTGCCCAAAACCACCCTGCCCAAAACCATCCCGCCCAAAACCACCCCGCCTATCTATGGTTTTAACGATTGCTCAGAGAATAAACACAATGTAATACAATGTAGTGATGGCGCTAATGGGTTATTTAATAGTTTAATTGTAGGTACATGTACAGCATGCTTTACAAGATGGAGGGGAATGCTATCTTCGTTAGATTTTGGGATTTTTAAAGTAAATGATTTCGAGTATTCGAGCTTTCTTTTTTGCTTTTTGTTTTTCTACAGAAGTTTAATTATGATTGTGTAGGGAAGAGAGGGTATCCTAATTTTATGGAAAATATTTTAATTTTATAGAAAAATATTGAATTTGATTAAATTTTTTTTTACTTTGCTATTATTATTTTTTGCTTCAAGCCTTGGTGAAATACATACCTACATGTACCTACAGTTATATCTAGATATGTTTTATTACTTGACACACTTTTAAACTTTAAAAAACACAAAGGAAACTTACAGTTTAAATGTGGAGGTCCACTATACCGTACGTTCACCTAAATATTCTGTACTTGTACGAAGTCATGTCTATAAGTACCAGTACTTGAAGTAGGTCTATAAGTATGTGTACCATACTACAGCTCCTGATTATATAGCTTCACAGAGCAGGCTATATATAGCTTTTTAATTTTTCCTGTTCATTTTGGCAAACTCCACCTGACACACAGAAGTTTTCTGCCCAATTTGACATTGACTGTACACCTGACTAAGCAAACCACAATTGGCCATTGTACAGTACATGTAGCTGGTCTGTTACCAGACGGTACTGTACATGCCCATGACCTCATGAAAGAACACCGCAGCCGGAAATACTGGTTAAGTTGTGTGTGTGTGGAAATGTTTCCTGTTAACAATCATACCGGAGGGTTCAGAGCTGTACTGCTGTGCATTCTTGAATAATCTACCATTAGAAGTTGTTTATTCTAAGTTGGACTTGATTGAATATTTGAATATTTGAAATGTGCTAATCAAGTGTTACCATGAGCCAGCCTAAACTGGCTGCTGACTGGGGTTCGCGCGTGCTGCACTTGTTGAAAATTGACAAAGATCGTAATTCAAGTAATATATCAAGAAGAGTGGCAGAATGGCCAATTTTTCACCAATTACTCAGAAGAAATTTAAGCTAACGTTCCTAATGGAAGCTACCAAATCATGTGCGAAAGTAGATTTCACCAAAAGTGTGGCATTTGATGAACAATGAAACTATGCAACTTATATGATTAAAACTTCAAAAGAATGGTTTGGATGTACCGTACAGTAAGTTTTCAAAGCAATCATTGAGTGTGCTTGCAAGCTCAATAAATAGTGTGTTTTAAAAGATTAAAGGGAAGATACAACATTTGCAAACATCAAAAAACAAAATGATCAAACTATCACGAAAAATCTTACTGGATTGTTAGGAAATGACAGTCTAAAGCATCCAGTAAAGTTGCGGCTCTTGGTGTGCTGACATTTTCAAGAAAAATTGTATTTTTCCAACACTGGTCAGCCGACCAACGTTGGAGAAAACTGGCTTTTTTTGAAAAGTGTTCATGCTTTTTCATATTCAGTTTGTCTGCATTTTCTTTGCAACCGATTACACACCTGTGAAGACTACAAGCCTGCTAGACTGATTCTCTTATCTTACATTTCCCCAAAGTCTATAAATTGCTCCATTTCATCTTAAGTGGGGTCAGGGAACCACACTACAAGAATATGTTTGGTTTTCTTGGTTTTTCCAGCATCTACGAAACCAAAACGTGAAACAAGGCAGTGAAACAATATTTGCTATACTAATCCTCCAAATCCATTTATTTCTGAAAATGGCAGCAAAAGCAAATGTAGTACATTCCCTTTAAGAAAGTGAAAAAACTAACACTGAGTTTTCCTGATTTCACATTAAAATAGACTTTATTTCCTCATAGAATCTCTCCCAGTCAATGATCAGAATTTGTTCAATAAACAAAGGCAACCAACGATGAATATGAAAAGATCTTAAAACAACATACTAGGGGCAGTAACTTTACTACATGTATGCATGTGTTTTGTTGATCAGTCATGTACAGTACATTCAATTGCATGCTTGGTTGAAGCTATTGAAATTAAACAACACTTGTTCAATGTATGAAAACTGTTTATGAAAAGAAAAATGAAATCTATCTCAGCGCAAAGGCAGTGGGAAACGGAAAGTCTTGCCAATAGAGGAAGTGTTGTGTGTTCTCATAAAACATTATACACAGATAAATGTTGCCACATTGGCAGGGTTATACCGCACATCTGTTGATCCGGGGTTTAATAATCAAGATTGGGATAATGGTTAGCAGAAATCACAAGACGAGGTTGCTGGTCCTATTTAGGGGTCATTAATTTACAAACAAAAACATTTTTAAAAATTCCAAAATATCATTTTTTTTTTCTTATCTAGTCTTTTGATTGCTATTTTCCACATGGTGGTTTTAAGGTGCCTTCCTGTAACAGTTATTAACTGTAAATTATACTTTTGTTATAATCACAGAGTTATTTGGTGAGTTACTCTATACCGGTACATGAACATGAACATGTACACCCAGTTAGAATGTATAAGTTCCAGTTAGAATTTTGCGCTCATATCAAGTTCACGTGTAAACCCTAACCCTCCATTATCCTCAAAAAGTGTTGCAGGATTTTGTAGAATTGCAAAGGTAAATGTGTATCATGTTTTAACAACCTTAATGACAATGTTTCAGTTTCCTGCACTTTTGGGATTCATTTTCTAATTTACTTTCAGTTTTTGTTGACAACACAAGATTGCGATTTCACAATGCGTAAAGGATGGTCCAATCTAATGCGCAGGCATTTCACCCTATGAGTGATGACACCCTATAAGTGTACATGTACATAGGTCTTATTGGGTTAGGTACATTACACATAGCAGCTACATGTATTTCCCTAAACACAGAGCACTGTGTGTTCATTGTACCCTCAGCTCTTCATCAGAGTGTACACAATGCTATCACAGCAGTCAAACAGGAAGTTCAAAGTAAAATTCACGGCCCGGCAATTGAATTGCAGTGTGTATTTTCATGCAACTGTTAATACACGGGCTGTACTGAGTATACCGAATATGCGAATTATCGATAATCCACCGAATATCAGAATCGTATTTAACCAAATTAAAAAGAAGTGAGCTGTCGATAGAAGTTGACGAAAAAGTTATTTTATTCGTACAAGTTGCGTGGTTGTATTGTTTGTCACATGCCATTTTTTCCTGTTAACAGCCACTTTAAACAATAACAATGGGTATTTATAGAGTGCACATATCCATCAGTATTGGTGCTGAAGGTGCTACTCATTATTACCCCTGATCATTGGGCCAATGAAACATTCCAAATACTATCTCAGCTCCCAGGGGAATATACAGCTCAATGCTGCCATTTTGGCACATTGCAACTAAAATCAATCACAAAAATAACCACGTCTGCCCTCAAAGGTACCCAATAAACTCCCTAATGGAGAGAAGCAATATGTGACAAAGTGCCTTGCCCAAGGGCACAGCCACAATAACCCCATGCTGGACTCGAACCCACAACCTGCAGAATTACTCATAGACCACAAATTCAATGCTCTAGACCACGAGGCCACGGCACCATCAGCTAGTTAGCTATCTCAGCAAAAAAATATACATTGAAACATGCATGATATTCAGAAAAAGTGTTCACCTCAATATCAATGCTTGAATATTTTCGATTAAATCCAAGTTTTAGTAATCGAATACTTAAATTATTTGAAAATGCACAGCACTAAATGTGCTAAGTGACACAAATTTTGGGCTGCCAAAGTGCAATATGAAGAGATAGGGATTAGCACTAACTTACTGTACCTGCTCTATTCAGCTATTTTAATGATGACCACTAGTTGGCCGCTGCTGGACACCAGTCAAGGCAGGGTACCAGTCAAAAGGAAGCTCAGAATATGGTCGCTGCTACGATGGCGTTCGAGCAATCCAACCAAGTCTTCTTCTCACGGGCAAGAACAAAGTTGCGCGACTTCAACTTGAACCATGGACACTCGGAGACCTTCACTCAGTCATAAAGCATTTCCTGTGGATGTACACGTATGCATGTTGTTAGCATTAAAGATACAAGTTCAGATTAACCCTAAAATCCTAGCCATTACTTTGGGATAAAGAACTGAGTACTACAGAATACTGTGAGTGTTGTTCACACTCAGTGCTGAAGTACTTCATACTACTTAATAACTACAGTTTATTAGTGTTTTGTAGCTTGAGGTGAGGTACTCAAACATATTCATTTCAAGATCGTCTAAATTAAGTGTTTTCTCATTGTTTACTAATTACACTTCTAAAGTCTGGTTGAAGAAAACCCACATGATGTCTCTATCATTTATGAAGCAAATGTTGAAAAATGCAGCTTGTTTACATCTAACATTGGAGCCATTTTCTTGCCTTGCCAAACTTATTTCCAGGAGCAAATAAAACCATCAAATTATGTTCCAAACTGTCAACTCCAAACTGGCGCCAGAACGCTGCAAGAAATTACCTTTCATAATAGTGGCATGGCACCATTGGTTTAAAGCAATTACAAAGAAAAACATTTGTGACTGAAATAAAGACCAGCACTCCAACAGCTGTATGTTTTTGCAAATGACATCACTGGATTCTTTGATCAGAAGATTGTTATCTGTGAAATAATCACATTATACGTGGAAGTTGCTATTGACAATGTACACACTGATAAGACTTGTTGACAAAAAGTCCCATCAGCCCATCGGTATGTAAATTGTACTCTGTGGCCACGAATACTTATAATATATCTAGACTTGGACTATGGTCTATGTATAAATATTACCATGTAGGGACGATATTTTTTTGAATACCGATCACATGACGATGCTATCAAATACTGAAATACTGATGACCAGGTTAATAATAATAATGTGGTGCTTATATAGCACTTTATACCAAAGGCCTCAAAGCACTTCACAAGTATTACCCCTGTTTATCAATATCAGGCCATGATGATAACGGCCCGTAAAACGTGTAGGAAAATCGTAATTTCTACCCCAAGAAACTGTTCAAAAATTACCAAAAAAGGTGTCATTACATTTAGAGAAGTCTACATGTACTTTAGGTTGACATTTTCTCTTGTTTAATTCAACTTTGAGTCTTTTTCACTATTAACGTTTAGCTACTGATCAGAGGTGTTCTTCTTGATTATGCAAATGATTTTGTTCTATCATCATTTTTACCTACACATTATTGTAATTTATTTCCATTTATTTCGGTTTGCCTTCCATCCCCATTTTCTTGTTTCGTTCATGTTTGTTGTGTTTATAATCCATTTGTCTGTGTATATAATCATGCTAATTATTGGGGACCATACCCACAAGCTAAGCTTCTTATGGATTCCGCATCTCTATTAATTGTATTTATTATCTGCCTATCACCTTGTACTCATGTAAATTATGAGATGCAAATAAAGTTTTTAATAATAAAAAAATTTCTTGATTTTAATCTCATTTGATCGAAACAAAACAGGGGCCCTGGCTAGTATTGTTGATGTACTTTAACGTGGCGTGGCCCCTAACGTGGCGCACTTTGATTTTTCGCCTGTAGCGCCTACCTAGAGCAAAAGTTTTAACTGAAATTTCACAGAAAGTGAAATTTCATCAAGTTCTAAACACTCCTGTGCATAAATCACGAGTTTATTAACCACTAACAAAGTTAGAAGAAAAATTTATAATGCCTAATGGTGTGATTTTCCAATTTTATTTTCAAGTGCAAAGTGAACCCTTTAAAAATGCCCCGAAAAATAAGAAAATAATTTTCTGACAAACATCTGGCTGGGTATGTAAGTAGAGATAACAATTATTTATCAGAATTTATCAAGTTTACAGAAATTCTGAAATGTTGATTTGAAATTTTCTGAGATTTATTCAAGTGTGCCACGTTAGGGAACACTCCGCCAATTTGTGCCCAATTTCCGGACGCCACCGTTTTTGAATTTCGGATTAAATTTTATGAAACCGAAATTGTTCACAGAGGTTAAATAGCAAGCATTAAAAAGGTAAAAGTAGGCCTACTAGTATTTTACTGCATGCATTTGAGGTTTGTCAACAAAGAGGTTTGGCAACACTACACGAGGAAATTCGGGTAAGCTTCGAAGTGAGCCACGTTAAGGAACACGACTATAGTACACTACACGATCGCCCAGAAAATGATAACATGTCGTAAAAGTCAACTTTGTACGGAAAATATTGAAGCATTTAGTGAGAAAACCACATCAAAAACAATTATATTATTAGCCTCCCTATGGATGAGTGATGCATGATGTGCATCATGTGTGATTGTGCTATTCCACACGATACATACAGCATGCTCTCTCCAAATTGTCAAAATCTCCATTCCACAATCTGCCCAAGCAGGCCAAACGGCGTCAACAAACAACGGTGACGCGCCGTTATACTTGCCTGTGAACATCCATGCAATATCCTTCACCCAGTCACAAAGTGTGAACGCGGTCAAAAGCGGAAAGCATGAATTCTCGAAGGTTTTTTGCTTCGACAGGACAGCTGACTGAACTCCACCCAAACTGGCCAAAAGAGTGAGTCAAGTGTTCCACTGGCTCTTGTCTGCCGATAGAGGGCGCTTCTGCTGCGATCATCAGTCTGGTGGGGGTTGTTTCAGTAAATGACATTGAAATTGTGCACGAGACGTCCCGGTGTTTTACAGCTTCACATGTATTTTTGTTTTCGACACGGATCGGAGCGCGGTCTTTAGTTCAGAAGTTTACTACATTATTCATTGTGGTATTTTAAGTCCTTTCTTCTTACACATAAACATGAGCTCTGTGTCAAAGGTGAGTTCTGATATTTGAAAACAAGCTCAGATTGTTTCAATTCCAAAGTTTCTTAAACATGCCAAATGGGAGGTGGAGCTGGAGTACTCATCGTCTCATAAAATAATGTAGACCGTGAACGTGGCTTGTAAACTACGCCACGCTGTTGTGTATTTTCGAACCTGGCGAACGTGTCCCTCTGACTCCCTCCGTTACACACACTGGACTTTATTTTGCCCATGTAATAAGTACTCACATATGAACACGATGAAGCTGTCTTGAATTCTATTTGTACGTCAAAACTTGCATTTGACGAAAATTGAGGAAAATTCTGGCCCCGGTTCATGAAGTCCGTCCGCTACTGCTGCTAGCTGCCATTTTCTCCCAACTGACGCATGCGCATTGCGTTTTATTTTCGTATGATTCGACGGCTGTTTACTGTTGTCACGCCCCAACTATCGCATCGGTCCCAACTATAGTTGGGCCTGTCCCAACTATAGTTGGGCCTGTCCCAACTGTAGTTCCACAGTTGGGCTGGCCCAACTATAGTTGGGCCTGTCCCAACTATAGTTGGGCCTGTCCCAACTGTAAGTTCCATTGTTGGGCTGGCCCATCTATAGTTGGGCCACTCCGATCTTTTTATTTTGCGGTGTCCCAACTATAGTTTACGTTGATGTACAACCATAAAACGTTCCCTACAGCTCTGATACACGTCTGACTTTACTGGGGACCACTGAAATTAGCAATTGATGGGGCGAATCTACAGTTGGGCCACCCCAATCTTTTTATTTTGCGGTCCCAACTATAGTGTACATTGTTATACGATTATAAAACATTCCCTACAACTCTAATACACATCTGACTTTACTGGGGACCAATGAAATGTTCTATGGGTGGGGACCATCTGTAGTTGGGCCACCGCAATATTTTTATTTGGCAGTCCCAACTATAGTTTACATTGATGTACGACTATAAAACATTCTCTACAGCTCTGATTACATGTCCGACTTGGGACCTTTGACATTAGCTATGCTATGGGTGGGGCCCATCTATAGTTGGCCGGCCATGGCAATCTTTGAATTTTGCAAAATGTTGCTGGATAATAAAACCCAGCAGCTGGACAACTCATCCAACTAGGCAGTACCACGTGACCGGCCAGCCTTGCGGCGCGGCATGCATGCACGACGAATACACGGTGCCAGCGCCGCGGAACATTCAATCCAACAAGATCTATCAAGCATGAAGCATCCGGCGCAACTCCAGTCCTAACTATAGTTGGGCCGACCCAACTGCCGCACTATAGTTGGGACAGTCCCAACTATAGTTGGGACCGATGCGATAGTTGGGGCGTGACACTGTCGCAGCTAAAACAGACATCGTTTTAGACAAGTTTCAAGTCCTTTCCTCTCTCACCGCACCGCACGTGGTCGCACGTGCGCCCGCGTGTGTGTGCGCACACTAGTACTGTACACGAGCTAGATGAGCCGAGCAGCCAATCGTCTGCGGGGTTTTTTTTTTTTCGGGGTTGCGACATGAAACAGCCGTCAATCTGTCCAAGCGACTCTGACGCGTCCGGGGTTATTTGTCAGGGTCAGGTTAAAATCTAATTTCTACACGTTCGTATGGGTCTTTACTGATGGGCAAATTTCGTCGAAATTACACAGCCTAAACAATCGGACGGGCAAATTTAGATTTCTAGGTGAGTACCCAACACCCCGTTGTATACAACGCCACGTTCACGGGTCTAGTAATAATGTAGTATTTATCATGTTTATTTATGATGGCCCACAAACAAACAAATACTTTGACTTGACACATGCTTGAGGCTAGTGCCAGTCCTCCATTGCTAGCTAGCCAACTAGCTGGCTAGCCAACTAGCTGTAACTGTGAAAACTTCATCAGTTCATGATTGCAATTTGCATTATTAATAAGACATGTACTAACTATATAATATTAGCATGATTAGTAAATTACTATAGCGACAGGGTACGTTATACATCGCTCTGATAATTGTCACTGATCTGATCGCTTGGCAGCTTGGTAGGTTTAATTTTATGTGACTGGCTACTTTATTAAAAAAGTGAACATAATAATATTAAAAGCGAAAGTTACCAATGACAACCATTTATATTGAATCATTTCTGCTACTGTTAATGGCTAGTGCTAGTGTTAAGCGCAATGTTGGACCTCGCACAAATTGATTATCCTTGTTTATAAAGCATGCGCAGTTCGAATGACGTGACCTAATTTATTAAATTGTCAACTCAGGCATGTCAGGAATAAAGACTATGAATGTGTAAGAATTCTAAATTTATGCTGATTATTATTATAAATTGAAAAAAACAAAAACAGTTCACATTCCTAAATTTTGGTTGCAGGTTGGTGAGATTTTCTCCGCTGCTGGAGTAGCATTCAGTCGCTTGGGGGAGCTGACTATGCAGCTACATCCTATGGCAGAGTCATCCCCAACAAGGTTGGGCATTAGACCTATTTCTCCATTTTCAACAACAATCGTGCTGTAATTGTGATAGTTACGTGGTACTGATGGAGTAGCCCATGCTGTGCTAAAACATTACACGGAAGAACTGATGAAATGAAGAAATTCATAAATAGACAATAAGCATACATCTGCCATCTTGGAGGTCATTGGTTGTGGTAATTGTAATTCAATAACAAGGAATGCACTTTCAGATGTAAAACAAAAAATAAAAAGCACTGCACATCCAAGATGGCCGCCATGCAAAAGGTCTATATTTACAATGTATGCTTGTAAAGTTTGAATTGTTTCACAATATTATTAGATTCTGTCGGATCAGTCTTCAAACATTCAAATTATATGATGACCCTTTAAGATATACATTTTTTGATTATTTGGTAATTTTTCTCTTGACAGTGGCAAATGGACAGATGAGGAAATTGAAATGCTGAGGTCGTCCATCAAGACTTTTGGTGACAATCTCCAGAAGATCAGTGAAACCATCAAGACGAGAACAGTGTAAGTCAATTGAAGTCTTCATGCAAGCTGCTATTCCGCATTCACTTGGTAGGTGATGATGAAGGAAATGACTGTTAGAAGCGGGAGGAAAATCCACAGAGTCTTGTAGGGACTGAGACCCCAATCAACATGTTTGCCCCTCACCTGGCGAGATTCAAACCAGAGTTACAACACCCTCTCTGGTAGCGCACGGAGCCCGTGCCAATCAGATCCCCTTGTTGAAATTGGAAAGTTGATCAAAATGTTCAAGATTTTTTTGTGTCCTTCCAGATCTCAAATCAGGACAGCAATGAAGAAGAAAGCTCACGAGCAGGCAGCGGCCCAGAAACAAGACGCAGAGAGGAAGACGCAAATGGACAACCGACCCGAAGAGAACAGCACAGCGCCCTCTAGTGACGAACCACCGCTGAAGAAACAAAAACAGTCAGGTACAATTAAAAATGTTTTCCCATATTCTCACCCGTGCCCTCAATACACAATGCTATATCAAGTTACAAACCAACCAATGGTTGTAGAGCGGTAATATCTCTGCACTAGTAAGCAGGAAGTTGTGGGTTCGAGTCCCACCAGAGTAAACCTGTACTTTTTCTTTTGCACATGCCATTGGACAGCAAATTCGCAGTGGGAATACTAGACTAATAATCACAAATTCACAGTTGCATTCACTTTGGGGCCGAGTGTGAACTGGTCTTTAGCAGTGGATTTAAACTGAGGTATGTGTCGTGCAATCCTGCAGAGGTCACCTTGAATATGTTGAACTCAACGGAAACGCCAGGCGACTCGCTAGTGGACATTGAAGGACTTGAGGAAACTGCCATGAAGAAACTGGAATTCGGCTTGTCCTCCCATGCTGACCAAGGTACAGGGAGAACTCATATAAATAAAAGTGAAACTTAAAGTCACATCGTTCAATAAATTGCTGTAGTTGAGTCGGTTGCAAGTAAAGCACAAGTCCTTTCACAAGTCCAGTCAGGCGTAAAATGGGATGAACAGTTACAAAGAAATGCCTTTTTCTTAACTAACTTGAACTTGGGACTCGATTGCTTGTGATTGACTTGCGAGGACTTGTGATGGACTCTAGTATACAAGTATAACTTGGTTGAGGGTGGATAGTTGACGTTAGCTCCCCTCGGTATTGGAAGTCAACAAACTAATTTCGAGGAGGCAAAACTGAGGGGTGCTTAAATCGACCATTGACCCTAAATATGCCATGTTATATTTGTTTTACCACACCTCATATGTTCATCAAGTTATGCATCGTTATCTTGGCCAAACCTCGCTATGCATGTGCTGCTATCTGTTCATGTAGCTAGGGCAATGTTCTAGCGTGTGCACTGCACTACCCTTGTGCGATAGTTCCATGATTGCATCTACATATTTATCCTGTGCGCAGATCCTCACATGTGCACTTGGTAAATAGCAAAACTAGCGGCAACACGTGATGGACCAGTAGGAATTTGGCTCATGCTAATGAATATGTATGAGGTAGGGGAACAAAGTATGTCAAATTTGGTTTCTTCTTGTCTTATTTAGTATTGTTTGTTTTTGTTTACTTTTTCAGAAGAGCTTAATCTCGACGCCAATCTGATTGCCCCAAGCTCAGATATTGAGTCGCTACAGAGGTGAAACCTGCTGGAATCCTCAGAAGTACCGAGTACCAGTGATGATAACAGCAGGGAGTAGGGCCAAGGATTTCCCCCTGGACGCATAAGTTCACTTCTGAAAATACCCTTTTGAAAAGTAAGACTAGGCAAGACTAGAAAAGCTGGTCCCAGAGTGCACAAATTTTATCCAATTGGTTCAGAAATGGCTATTCACTGGAAGTCTTATCCTACAGAGTGGGCCGGATTTAGCCCATTCATTGGCATTACGTAGAAATACAGCACTGATATAGTGATAATTAGTCAGTCAGTCAGCGAGATAAGTACAAAGAGGACATTAGCCTCCCTCTGGGACCAGCACAATAAAATTGTTGTGTCCGTACTTAGTGAAACAAAACACTGGGCAAAAGGTTTCACAAAAAGTTTCAATTCAAAATGCTTTTAATTGAAGGTAAATGTACATAATAACATATAAAGATTTTTGAAGAATTCAACAGAACTCCAGATTCTCCAAAATTAACCTCTGTGAAGGGAACCAGTGTCTTTGTATTTGGATGCGACAACCAGAATTTTTTAAGTCCCTCAAAAATTCCCATTTTTAAACTGCAATCTGTGCCGTGTAGCAGTTTTAGCCTTGACTCTTGTGAATAAACTTGTCATCATGTTTGTTGAATGAGCTGTACCATAGCCTTGCGCTTCAATGTTATGTATAATACAAGATTCAATTTGACATGAAGTGATGTGTATAAAAAAAAGTAGCAGTTGTAAAAAAGGTTTCTGTTATGGGCTCCATGAACAAGTACCCCTCAATGGCAAGACAAGGAGAATTGCCGGAGATCACTGGGAGGGACATGCGAACGCATAGCTGACAACGCCTGATGCTCAAGCGAAGACGCTAAGGTTTTTTATTTCTGTACACGCGGAATAAAGTTTGGTGTGCATTCTTCATGCCAGTACACGTCCGCGCAGTGTGTCCTGTCCACGGAGCTGTAGAAAGTGGTAAAAAAAAACCTGTCTTGTTCTCGCACGGAGCCCATAGCACTTCTATTCTAATCTTAAAGTTACAGCGTACTGTACACAAATATATATACATATACAAACATCTGATAAGTATGAGCATTTAAGTTGTAAATGCTGGCTGTTTCTTTTAAAAGAAACCTTAAAGAACCTTCACTGAATCACCAAGGAATGAAGCAAATACTACAGTACAGATATCACATTTACAGCTATTTACATTTTGGTCATGATTGGTGAAGTAAACAAGCTTGATCGAAAATATCTCGGAAGCTGCGGGCCAACAAATTCGTGTTCATGCATGAGTTACATGATTGTGCCATGTAATTTCTGGAAGGAATGTATTTTAAGTTTAAAAAAATCAGGTTGTTTACCCCAGTTTGGTCATGTTTGGCCTTGCAAAACGATGTAAAGCTGCCATTGGTGTTACAGATTGCTAATCAAATCCAGTTTTGGGAACTTGGCAGCACTACCCAGGAAATTTGGAGCAGACTCAAGTGCACTGTATCAAACTAAATGCATGCTTTTGAGGTATGCTCATGCTATTTCCCCGGGTAGCACTGCCAATCGTGTTGAATGCGACCTCCACGACAGCTTTACTGCGCTTGTTACGGACTACCTGCAAATCAAGTCTAGGACCAATAGTACATCACTACCTGCACACTGCATCGTGACAACTCCATTCACTTATTTCAGTCCATGGGCACATTTTCCTTATCCTCTATGAAGTCGGCTGCGCTGTGATCAGAAGGAACTGGAATGGACTCCAGCAACTCCACAATGAAGCCGGCTGACGGTCTTTTGGCTGGAAGGTCTTCCGTGCACGCCAAGAACAGACTGATTGCGAAGTTGTAGGCAGGGCTTAGAGGGTAGTCAGGCAGAGGGGGCCTGGTGCCGAGAGCTGCTTGATATCTGGCCTCGTAGAGCGACTCGTCAAAACTTTCATCCTCTGCACTGTCATCTGATATGGAGAATGTGAAGGTATAAAAGGTGATTTTTTTGAGGAATACTAGTCGTACTACCCTCCCTGCTTTAAACCAAATTTACAAATGCCTTTACGAGTGTCTATGGCCAAATGCCATCACAAAACGTCTCGATCCTGGCTCCCTGCTGTGCTTTATGAAGCGCACAGCTATTGGTAACCAGTGGTGCAACCGTGCCCTGTGGTCCGGATGTAATTAGTCAACTAGAGCAGTCCAACCATCCTGCATTCTAGTGAAGTTAGTCAAGCTGTGGTTAAGCATAGTCCTCGCCCTACTTGCTCACCGTCTGCTTTGAGCAGCGCCCCCATTAGTCAGATGTTGTCCAACCCAACAACACGCCCCCTCCCCACTTTAAATTTGCGATTGCTGGGTGTCTGTACAAAAAACTCCCCAGCTACCTTCCAGTACAGAGTGAATTGCTGGCAAATTTATTGTCATACCCCCATTCACAATGGTCTGTTGACACCTATGACTTTGCCCCTCCCCCCTCTTAATACTGGACACAAAACCCAGATATGCAACTGGCTGGCATAGTCAAGTAATTGGGACATGTTCTGACCTATTGAATTACTCAGTAGATGCACATGAGGGAGAGTCACTGCCATCATTTCCCAGAGGACGAGACCGTAGGAGAAGATGTCTGCCTTATCTGTGACTGCACCATCCTCTTGGATGACCTCTGGAGCGCTCCAGGGTTCTGTACCGATGTAGTGGTTGTCTGCATCCTACAAATCAGTCAAACACAATTGTTCAATAGGTCACAGTTAATGACATTGCAGCTAGAGGCACAACTTTTCTTAACTAACCAACTGATTTACATACGGACTAAGAGAGAGACATGATGATTTGTCAAGCTGCTACCCGCACCTAAAAACAAAGGATCATACAAATCCCAAATCCGTACCTGCGTGCAAGTCAGGTCCTTCTCCAGTTTCAATGCCACACCAAAATCGCAGAGCTTGACAGACTGGAAGTCAGCGCCAATCAGCACGTTGCCGCTCTTGAGGTCCCCGTGTAGGATATGTTTCTCATTGTGGAGGTAGTTAAGAGCCCTGGCAAGGGCAAGGGCAACATGGTAGATATTGGAAGCAGGGAAGGGGCCTGAAGGAAAGCAAATAAATTGCTCAAAAATGTTAACATTTTGTTAGTTAAGGAAGCTTCCTGAGTTCCTGAGCAGGGATGAAGTCTAGTCCATGACATGTAAATCACAAGTCCAGTCACAAGTAAATCACAAGTCCATAACACGTAAATCACAAGTAAAGTCAAAAGTAAATCACAAGTCCAGTCAAAAGTACATTATCACAAAAGTCCTGTCAAAAGTAAATCACAAGTCCAGTCACAAGTAAATCACAAGTCCAGTCAAAAGTAAATTATCACAAAAATCCAGTCAAAAGTACATTATCACAAAAGTCCTGTCAAAAGTAAATCACAAGTCCAGTCACAAGTAGCATTGGATGAGCAGTAATAACAAAGGAATGCCTTTTTCAAAGCTCATTTGAATAGCTTGTGAGTTGAATTGAGAACAGAGGACTTGTGATGGACTTGCAGGGACTTGTAATGGAATAATCAAATACCAAATTATTTGAAAATGCACAGCACTAGCAGAATAGATATAAATTGTTTTCTTTTTCTTTTTCAAATAAAACAAAAAAATACACAGGATTAATTAGCTGTGACATTAGTGTAACTTAGTACATTATGCCTTGACAGTAGGTGATTGATAAGCTAGCTGTGCCTACCCACTCTGTTATTAAGGCATGGCAGGGATGATGGATTTCATTTTTTAACTCTCTGTAATTGTTCAGAGAGGGGGAGGGTTTTAAGATTATTCCATTGATTAAGAAAACATTGACCTCCTACCCAGGTCTTCTTCGTCTCTTCTTTCAATCAGGTCACACAATGATTGCTCCCCATTCTCCATAGACAAGCAAAGACTACCGTCGACATTCCGGCTGAAAGCTCGGAACCCGACAATATTATCATGCTTCAGTTCCTGTCATATAATCAAAAAGCCAAATTGAAAATTGAAAATATCTGAAATGAGAGAGATTAACATACATGGAACAATTTTTTTTCTCAATTTGCTGATTTGAGATTTGTAGACATGTTGGTATTCATTGATTAGTAACAAGGCGGTTTATATACAGCAATGACAATCTCATCTCCTGGGGATGATGGATGGGGGGGGGAGGGCTAGGGGGAGGGGAGAATACACAGCCTGATGCTGCCGTTTTGGCACAATGCAGCAAAATCTGTCACATTAACCATGGACCCCTTTACAGATTTATTGGAAGTGTGCAGTGAAGGAATGCTGTGCATTGTATCCTGGGATAGTTTGCATGATGAGCAGGGATCCAACAATGTAGTGTAACATACTGCACATTTCCGGCCTTGATGCTTTCTATAAAAGGGTCTATCACTGCCCTCACAGGTACCCATTTACCGCTAGCTGGGAAATAATAGTGAAAGCGACTTGCCCAAGGACACATGCACCACATCCCCAGGCTGGACAGGAACTTCAGGGAGTGTTAATTTTATTCCCAGGACAGCTGGGGCCAAGTCATGAATAATTCAGTAGTTTTGATAGGGCCAGTATGTTTATTCATGAGAGCAGAACAATGATATCAAGAGCATTGTTGTTATTTGATCAACCAGTTACATTAAAGCATTTAAAAGAACGGTTGTCGTCGAGCTGACGCACAGTAGCCTAGTGGATGAGCTATGGATACAAAGGTCCCTGGTTCAAGAACCTAAGTGTCTTGCAATGATTCAAAGGAAAAACTGAATTATGCATGACTTGGCCCCAACCCTCCTTGGAAAAAAATCCGCGGACAGGAACCTGCAACCACCAGAATGTTGCACTTGCTATTCAAGACCATGGCATGCCACAAGTTACAATGTGGATTGGCTCATGCCACATAATCAGATTACCTTGAGAATTTGAGCTTCTTTTGCAAGCATTTTCTCCACTTTGTCTTGTTTGTTGTCCGCGTTGCCATTGTTGCAGGTTCTGGCCCTGGTTTTCTTGATGGCCCATGGGGATAATCCTGAACCATCTGACTTCGAACCTCTGTTAAATAAAATATAACAGGTACATGTAGATATTACCAAGAGGTGCTAAAACTATGGCATATGACTATTTAGGTCGAGTAGAAATTAATCGGTTTCTAGTCTGGGTTAATAAAAATAACTAAGGTTTACAGTTGGTGCCATGCGATTCAACGCGCCTTGCACATTCACGGTACATCCTGTGGTGATTCCCATAGATCTCTATTTTTGTGTTGCATTTTTTCGTTGTCATTTTACTCCCAAATATCCCTAGAAAATTTAAAACCCTACCTTTTATCTAGTGCGGTAAGTCAATTTTTTTTTCCTTTGAAAAGTTCTACTGGTATCACTAAGAATTTAAGTATCAGCCATGAGAAAGTGATAATATGTCAGTAAAAAGTCAAATTTAGCAAGGAAAATATTGAAGTTTTTACTGAGAAAACACTTAGAAATTTTCAGACCAGTCTCATACGGTTTGTGCACAGGGTGAAAAGTGATAGCCAGATATGGAAATCTTTCCGCCAATTTACTGGTGTCGTAAAACTGCAGTCTTGACTTGGGAAAGAATGTTTCAACCTGAAGCTACTTCAGCGGTTGTGTACAAAGTGTATCTTGCAACCTGATGCTACTTCACGGGTTGTGTACAAAGTCTACGGAGAGTCAAGAAAATCTTCAAAGTATTTCCTAACAATTAAAATTGGAAATGTTTCTCGGTCCAAAATTCATGTCTTATCATCATTTTCGCAATGGATGCTATAAACATGAAGAAGAAAAAAAGCAGCGTCAGGTTGTAACATTCTTTCCCTTTCTAGCTCTGCCTGTCTTACCTTTGAAACAGATACACCGAAACTCCTGTGCCGTAGCCTATTCGCTCCATGAAAGGTGATGGGGGAATCGCCGCTGTTACACGGCCAGAAAGTGGTGAGTCTAGACTGCTGCACGACGAACGTGCCGCCGGCGAAGTAAAGGAACTGTTGCGGATACCCGACAGTATTCTATTTGTCGCTGGGATTTTAATCGATGCTGGACTAGAAAAATCGTCTGGTTTGACAAAAGCAGCCATATCTACCCTGTCTACAGTCTGCTACTTTGCGCTAGCGGTCTAATTGTGCGGTTTGAAATGTTTATTCACCGTGGGGAATTAAACTCGAGTTTGCTTTCGGTTCGAATTTCGCAGTTTTTCTGCTTTGTGCTGGCACCTGAACGTCTGGAACGATATTACAACACAATTTGAACGAAAATGTTGTCGTTTGCCAAGGCACCACACTCAAAACTCAAAACACTCCTTTCAAAGATATATAGGTGGCGCCCTTCAACTTTCGTGGGCGTGCCGCAATAAGGGCGCAACTGTGCAACCCTTCCAAAAAAAATCCCATAGACACTATATAGTGCTAAATGAGCATACTTCAAAATTCTTTTTAAAATACTCGGAACTCTCACAGGTATTCAAGCTACACAGAAAACTGATGATCAATATGTCATCTTTCATTTGCTTTTCATTTTTTGGTGGGTTAAACCCATGGTTAAACATTGACTTTTGGAGATATTCTCACCCAAAGAAGACGACCCCTATTTTCTCCAAAGCGGAAAAGTAGCCATCTTGAAAAAAACGATCCAGTTCCCCCCCCCCCGGAAATTGGCATCCGGAGAAATTTTCACCAAAAATGTATATCAATGTATCAATGCCACGCTTATACACAGTGTCGTTAGTTTCGAGCACATAATTTAATATAGGTTGCTGATCCGATGTCACTCCTTCGCCATACACCGTCATTGAAGCCACTCACATCAGTTGAGCCATGGAGGTACGATTCATGGTTGAGCATGTGATCGTTATTAACCGTGTTGCAACCATTCCGAACTCAAAGTTCGCGCCCCCAATCCCCCCCCCCTTCCTCCCACTGGAAATTTGGCATCCGGAGAAAAAACACAGCCGTATTTGCCATGATTAGCTAGTACAACATAAAACCCTTTTTCCCGCGATTTTGTGCGTATTTTTCACCCAAACCCTTTCTTTTCGCGAGTGGCTGTTTATTTAAACGTCCGTGGAAAGGAAATAGTTATTGCACGTGACCAGTGCAGGTGAATCAAATAATTTGCATATAACGTGCATCTGGCTGGCAGGATCACTTTAGGAATAATCCACTTACAAAAATGGGGGTGCAATTCGGGTTCTGGTTCTGGTGGTTACTGCGCAAACACCTCCTAAAGAGTGGTTATTAATAAGTACATGTATAGTCTGATAGGATTGATCAATATACAGACATTCTGTTGTATATATATGTTTGAAAAAAAATAAGATTTTTCTTCTTCAAATCGCATCCGCGCGATATTAATGACTGAGCCCTCACCAAAAATGGTACTTAGATTGCGCATGAAATGCATTTTTTAATGCAATTCTTGAAATGCACTTAAATTTGTGTCTAATGTTACCTCATTTTCTATTTTCGTTTTGCCATTTTCAATAGTATTTTGGTGCTTTGATATGGGGTTTTTATGCTTATGAAAATTCCATATTCAAGAGGAATTATGTTGCCACAAAAAAGTTCAAGGATAAAATCTATGCAAACACGCACGTGACTTTTATTGGTCAGGCATCCCGTCTCTAGGTATAGATGGTTACCTGGTGTGAAAATAGTCTGGTGCATACTTCCTGCAACAAAAACTCAATTGCCTTGATTCGCGTACACGGATGAAGAATCGAGGTTTTTTTTAGGGACGTTAGACCGAACAATTTCAACAAATTTCACCGGCGATCGGCATGGCAGACGACGGTAATCATCATCCCCAGGGTATCCCCCACAGTATCAACTCAAACTTTGACGATGATTTTGAGAAATCCGATGAAAATTCGCCGTTGTTGTCAAGCGGTGTTCCGCGGGGAGCGAGTTGCGACGATGTCGAGTACCGGGGCCCGCTGACGGGTTGCGGGGCATGGAAGCTCTGTGACCCGCGGAGCGCCTGGCACCGTTACACCTTCATACTGATTCTAACTTGTCTACTCAGTTTCGGTGAGTCGGGAAAAAGATATTATGATGACTTAGGACCCGTCTATAATCTAGCTTTGGAAAGAATATAGTTTCCTTCTGCTGACGCCACTTCAGTGGTTGTGTACAAAGTTTAGGGAGAGTATTTCCTAACAAAATTTGAAATGTTTCTCTTCAATTTCCTTGATCATGTTGATACTTTGTTTTCTTTGCTTGATATGCAGGAAGCTACTACTGTTACGACACCCCCTCTGCACTGGAGGAAGTCATCAAAGACGTGAGTCACATAATCTGGAGGTTACAATTGTATACCTCTTGTTTGAGTAACTCTAGCTCGAATGTTTATTGCATTAGAGCTGGAGTTACTTAAGCTAGTATACCTCAAGCCTTAAGCCTAGGCAGAGTAAAAAATTGTTTTTTCATCCGGCATTAAAAAAACAGAAGGAGGCCTCTTTTTCCTCCTAAATTTTCCATGATGGCGGATGGATTCTTCCATTTTCTCGACCCTTTTGCTGATTCATTTTCATCCTGAGGGGCTGTCACCCTTCCACATGATTTTGAACTTTGCATACATAGCTATTACATCTCTGGAATAAAGTGTTAAAGGCTGAGTAAAAACCAAAGTCCAGGCTTCAAAAAAGAAGAAGGCAGGATTGTCTTTGTTTCCCCTTTTTTTCCCCTAAGATGGCAGATTTTCCAAGATTCCATTTTCTGGCCTCTTTTACTGAATACAAAATTGTGTCCAAAGGAGCTGTAACCCCTTCTACGTAGCTACAATATATTTGCAAAATTATTGCAAATAAATGAATTTTAAAAAGGAGGTGAGCGGGAAAAAGGAAGCGGGGGGGGGGGGGATTTGTTTATTTTGTTACTTTGCCTTATACTTCAACACTAATTTTTTTTGCAGGATATGCAAATTGATACATCAACCTATGAACTGTTATACTCCCTCTACTCATGGCCAAACGTAGTGCTTTGTTTCTTTGGAGGATTTCTGTTGGACAGAGTGTTTGGCATCAGGTAAGAAAACACTAAACATCCCAAACAAAGAAATAAATAAATTGTCATATAAATAGAGTTACAGATGTACGTGAGTTACATTGTTGTATAGTTCAGACCTTTGGGTTTTTATTTTTGTACATTTAATTTTTTAAATTTATTTATTTATTTGATTTTTTTAGAGGGGGAGGGGGGAATTTTTGTTTTTAACTTATCCAAATCAGACTTTGATATTTGTGTTGTTGTTATTTCCCTACAGAATTGGAACTCTCGTTTTTGGTGGTTTCGTCCTTACAGGACAGGTAAACCTATCTTATTTTCCAAAAAAAAGAAGTTTCATATTTGTGATTTTCATTTTATTATAGTCATCCATTCGCAATATTTTCAGTATACTTTCTTTACTTTCACAGAGCCCAAATATTGCCCTTGACTGGATAAGCCTACTCAGGCCACAATAAATGCCAAAAAAATATGACGTTATAGGGCCTACACGTTGTAGATCTTGAGGTCAACATACATGATCTGTATCAGTACATTTCTCATTTTGACTTATAATGTTCACCAGCTTGTATAATGTGTATTGCACAGATACCTGTTAAATGTTTTGTCTTCTGTGTTTTCTGGAGTGAAAACTTAGTTCATAAAGATTTTTTTTGTTGTTGTAATTATCACCAGTTGATCTTTGCACTTGGAGCTCTGTTCGACAGTTGGATCTGCATGGTCGCCGGACGATTTGTTTTCGGGTGAGGGTCTAGCGTGAAACACTTTTAGACTCCATAGCCTTTTTGATGGTCCTCAGAGGGCCAACATACAATGTCCTCTTTGCACCAATCTGACCGACCGACCAACTGTACGACCGGACGACTGTCGCTTGTGAGCCAGGCAATGCTGTTGTATAGGAATAACCCGTAATGCCAATTTCGGGTTACAAAAAAACCTGTAGTACAAAATTTGGCAAATGAGATTTATGAATACAATAATTATTTAACTTTGCTGCTTGGGTGTTTTTTTTCTAGGCTTGGTGGTGAGAATCTAGCTGTTGCACAGAATACGTATGCAGTCACATGGTTTAAAGAGAAAGAGTTGAACATGGTGTTTGGGCTACAGCTCAGCTTTTCTAGAATTGTGAGTAGATCAAACCAAATATTGTGTTGATTTTCAATTTGTCAATATTGGCGTTGAGCCACATCTTTTTTTCCAGATTTTTTTTAAGGAAGCTGTGTTGTCATCACAATCTCAAGTCCTGGCAAGTCTATCACAAGTCCTCACAAATCTGTCACAAGTTGTTATAAGTCCTAAGCACAAGTCTATCAAAAGTCCTCACAAGTCTTTCAAACGTCCTCACAAGTCTATCACAAGTCCTCACAACTCCTCACAAGTCTATCACAACTGACAAGCCCACCACAAGTCCTCACAAGACTATCAAAAGTCTATTTCTGAGATTAAATACTTACCAATGATGGTAGAACCTGTCAGTGTGTTTTTCAGTGCATCCTTAAGATGTTCCTTTCCTGTACAATTAAGAGTTTAAGGACACAAATTTGCCAGAAAGTCAGGGGTCATAATATACTTTGTATTTTTAAATTTTAAATTTTCTTTTTTTACAGGGCAGCACATTGAACATGAATGTCAACAAGCCAATTTATGACTCGATCAACAATGACTTGTTACCATACCAACGTCTGGGATACACTCTTCTTGTTGGTAAGGGGGAAAGAATCTCATTAGGGCTTGTCAAAATACTTTTCCTTTAGCTTAATTCTAATATGGGCTCTTTTTTACCACTTTCGCCAAGCCCTGTGGACGGGCCACACCGCGTGCACGTTCTGGTTTGCGCACGTATAGTGCGATGTTTGCAGGACTTCTTTTATGCTGAATGTATACAAAGCAATAGCGTGTTCGCTTGAGCGTTAGGAGTCATCGGCAATGCTATCGAATGTCTCTCCCAGTGGTCTCCCCCTACTGTCCCTTTCTTACCGTTGAGGGGGTACTTGCGCAGAGAACCCATACAAAATCTGAATGTGGGTGTCCATCACTGTTCTTGTGTATATGAAGTCTAAATGTCTAACGTTGCCCAACTAGATTAGAAGTGAAAAAAATAATAGATTTATCTTCAAATTTATGCTCAACTGTAAACCCTTTTCATAAATTCTTTTGTGTATTTGTATTTATTATTTGCTGCAGGTGTTGCGATGTGTGTGTTTTCTGTCATTTGCGGGATTATTATCGGTATCCTGGATTTCCGTGCTGAGAAACTTTTGAACAGAAATAAGGCCAGCACAGGTTTGTGTTTTTCAAAAATGTCTTCTCCGTGTTGCAAAATTAATATTGACTGAATGTAATAATTGAGAAATATGGATTTCAGCAAAAGCACACATAATGCATTTGTTAAACTTGAAAGCTTGCAGAAACCTGAAGAAAATATGCAGAAATCAGAGCACACAGCCTACATACATATACTTGTGGGGAAGACCTTTGTTTCCCTTCTTTTGTTTTCCTTTGTTCCTATCGAAATCTCAAACTCCATAGCGTTCCCCTTATGGGGCAAATATATTTCTGAAGACTTCTTTGTGGGTTCTAGTTTATTGCTAATAATGTTCAACAATTCGGCTGTAACTCTTTCATTTTGTTTTTTGTCTGGACCATCAGGAGAAGTTATCCGGATTCGTGACATCAAGGATTTCCCGGCCAATCTGTGGCTGATCTTTCTCATCTGTGTTTTCTACTACATCACAGTCTTTCCGTTCATCACAATTGGAGTGTAAGAACCAAAAAGAAATTCATGCAAATTGGTCAATGAAATTGGTAAACATGTTGCAGGGCCTTAAGATTTGGAGGAGAGTGCAAGTTTGAAAGTGTGTCAGTTGAGTGGAATTGTAATTGCATTGTGGTTGTAGAACAATTCACACTGCAACCAAGTTTAGCACTTAGACTTAGAATTGAAAGTTAGGCTGAGTTTTAATTACTTGGGCTTTAACACAAGTGTAAACAGATGTGAATTATATTTGAGTGACCCAAGTTTAGTTACTAGAATTCAAAGTTATATTTTTGCGCTGAGATGGAGGAAGAAGTAACTAAATCTAAAAATTTACTCCAATAAACACGGTACTCCTCTTGTGTGTGCCTCTTAATTTGTGCCAGTATTAAATCATCCGACAAACAGAATCCAAAGCTAATTTTCAGGTGGAGTCACGTCCGTTCACGTGCCACACGCATTCTAAAAGACAAGGTGTGCACATTTTGGTAAGCATGTTATTGGAAGGAGCCCATAGAGTATACTTACTACCTGAGCACAACCCAGAAAATGGCTGTTGCCAAATAAGTCTATAGCGCTTTCATTTTGCAAAGTTAGTCTTTTAAATATTTCTTTAAAAAAATATATGTTATTTGGCATTTTCAGAGTCTTCTTTTCGGAGAAGTACGAGCTGACTCCTGCCGCGGCAAACATCGTCAACAGCCTGGTGTACTTCATCTCTGCTGGCGCTTCTCCAATCTTCGGCTTCATTGTGGACAAGACGGGACGCAACATCTTCTGGGTGATCATAGGAACAGTCATCACCCTGGGGTGCCACCTAACTCTGGCGTTTACTTTCATCACGCCCTTCGTGGTCATGGTGAGTTGGTCATTTTGGTTTTGTATTTTGTTGGTTTTTGGGTCAAAATGATAATTTCTATGAATAAATCAAGCACTGATTTATTCTTTAAAATACCATACCGTATGCAGGTTATACATCTTGAATCAGTTTGCCAATGAAAGGCATTTAGGAACATTTGCAATTATTCGGAAACGCACCTACCGATTTTACGAGAAAATCCTTGCTTGAAGATGGGACTGGTAACAAATACCCTGTGAAAGTATTCCATTTGAAATGGTATAATTTGGAAGAAAGCAATCATTGAAAGTGGTTTAAGAGAGTGTTGCTGCGGGCACAAATGTCTTCTTACCCCAGAAATTGTGCATATACGTTTTCTCTGTTTTTCTTTTGAAAATTTTGAAATACCCACTGAGCTGAAACTTCAACAAGTTAGTTGTTATGCTCCCTTCTTCAGATTATGTGCCATGTCGTTGCTTCCAACCAGAAAATGATCAAGAGAAAATGATCCTATGTACCTTAGAGACAATGATTGATTTCTTCTTTTTGTTTTTGTATTTTGTTTGATTTCCAGTCAGTGATGGGACTAGCCTACTCCATCCTGGCGTGTTCTCTCTGGCCACTGGTTGCTTTCATCATGCCAGAACACCAACTCGGCACTTCCTATGGCTTGTGAGTGCCCCCTTTTTTGGCTGTCCCAGGTGGCAATCCTGGCTAGAGTCCTCTTTGCGTGCCTGACTGATTGACTGACTAACTTCAGACTTAGACTGGTTACCTACCTCACTGTCTGTCTGTCACTTAAGACTTACACTGGTTACCTATCTCACTCACTGACTGTCACTTGTGAATTACACTGATCGGGGACCAGTTTTACTATGATTGCGCTTTTATGTATGCGATGTAGCATCCGCACCACGTGTGAATTTGGCTGGTGCCGCTTGTCTTATGTACTTTCATAATATGCAAATGGCGAAGGTGGACTTTTCATGTCTGTTAACAAACTTAAAATGACATTGTGACAGCGCCGTACATTCACTCAAAGAAAGCCTACTGTCTCCGCGCACAAGTACCCCCTCAACGGTAAGAAAAGGGAGAGTTGGGGGAGACCACTGGGAGAGACATTCAATCGCATTGCTGACGACGCCTGACACTCACGCAAAGACGCTTTAGCTTTGTGCTGATTCAGAATCAAATACATAGTGTGTACTGTATGCTATACAAACCAAAATGCATACGCAGTGTGTCCCTTCCATGTGTCTCTCAAAAGTAGTCAAAATAGTTAATACAGCCTTTCTTTTCACTGTTTACACAGTATGCAGTCTATTCAGAACCTTGGTTTGGCTGTGGTGTCCATCATCGTGGGTGTCATAGTCGATGGAAGCGGCTACCTGATCTTAGAAGTCTTCATGTGTGCCATGCTGTGTGGTAAGACGTCCCACTTTCTTAAACCCTAGGGCCCAGTCTGTGAGAAATACAATAAACAGATTTTGAAATAAAAGATTTTGGAGTGAAATTTTCAACATAATCATGGATATCGCAAAATCATGGTACTTCTCTGAAGAAAAGGGTTAAATCCAGCAGCTTGCTATATGGTGTGTCCTTGGGCAGGCTACTTTACCTTCATTGGCCTCGATCTGCTCATGAGTATAAAACGGATGCTGACATTAGCTGAGCAGTAATCTGTGGTGGACTGGCATCCAATCCAGGGGGAAATATGTGAGGTGTTCTGGCAAAGTGAGACAGAAATGGGCAGAGGTGAAAATGAGGGATTGTGGGGATTAGGAAAGAAAATACAATTCTCCTTGCAATACTGTTTGTTGCATTGCAAGTGACATTCTGTGATGGCTATTTAAACTGCATTTATGGACATGTCAACAAAGTAAAATGCTAAGTTTAAAGTTTTGTAGTTGTGAAAATGAAAGATGCCAGTTCTTTTTCCTTACAAACCCTTGCATTCTGTGATTTTTATACTATTTCTTTAAAATATGCGTCATAGACAAATTGAAAATTACAAATATCAATACATTTGAAAATCGGGGGAAAAATCACCCTCATAAAGTTTTCGCATTTTTCTCCGTTATGGTCTGTGCTCAGTTCTATCTCATTTCGCCAGCACATCTCACATATTCTCAGTCATTTCTTGCCAAAGAAACTGGAGATATAAATATCGAGCCTGATGAGTCAAATTGGCTCGGAAAAAGCTCTTATGGCTACCATCAGTTATTTCTTTATTTAAAGTTTTACATTTACCTTTTTCTTTAAAATAAATAACACCGTAATTTTGTCTTCTTTTTGCACTTCAGTGGCAATCATGTTCAGCGTAGTGTTGTACCTCATCGACGCCTCCCGCGGAACCGGGCTGAACTTCTCCGCCAAGGAGCGCAGACTGATCAAGGAGGCTAAAAAACGAGAGAAGGAAATGCAAACCAGTTGTGATTAGGAATAACAAAGTAAGTCTAAGAAACAGTTGTAAAACTGTAGCAACTGGCGTTCTGTGTGCGCATGCATACGGGTGTGCTTGTTGCTCGCTGTGCATGTTGTTCCCATGCACAGCAGAGTTGGGTTCAAACATTTCATGAAAGGGTAGTTTAGATAAGTGCAAGTAACTTTCAACTTATTTTTGTATTGAAATTGAAGAAAAGCATATTGGATTTTGGTTAAATCAATTTATGACTCAAAGTCATGCAGAATCTGTTGGTGAGGTATTATAAAACAAATATTGACTGCTTTTTCTCGTGGCGTAGTAAAACTAGCCTCCCTCAGTGATATATACTGTTCCATGTCCCCCGGCTACGCATCGGGAAGACACACTAGTCAGAGCAGTCAAGATTTGTATAGTATATCACATTATTTTGTAAAATGTCTAGACATATCAGACGTTATACAGGAGACTTGGCTCTGTGGATAACGGGTGATACTCAGACTACCAGCTTGTGGGCTTGGAAGTAAAAAAATATTGTAAGTTAAAGAAGAATAGAGATAAGGCTGATATTATTTGCCTTTATAGAACTTAGCAATTTATAATTACTGTTCTTTTCAGTGAATATTAAAGTTTTCGTATAATTAGCACATTTAAGGCCACTTTAAATATATACTGCAGTTGATTAAAATACCTAAATTTATAAATTGATGGTTTTGGGAAATTATACCCAGTTTACTGGAAGCATAAAGGGCTACCTGTTGTTGTCTGAAATGTCTGCCTAAATGTTTGCCATTGTGTAATAAAGGAAAATTGGGAATTACTTAACTCTAAACTTTTATTGGAGAAGCTTTCCTGATCTGCCAAAATGCAACCCTGTACAGAAAATGAGAATGGATTGTAATTGGAAGTTGAAAGGTTTTGAACACATTAATCAACAGTGGCAGAGATATCATTGTTTCCATGTCCATGAAGTTTTTTCTACTTCAAAGCCAACAGTGTTTTCAACAGGATTTGGGTTCAGAAATTTAGCCTAATTTACTAGGAGCCACCCAGCCATTCAGGCATTCACCAAATTCCACATTGTGCACACACACTGTTGTTGGACTTTTAGTGGAGGAGGTATGCCCCCCCATGTAAAAAGACCCATCTGTTTAGGGGTACTGTACCTATCCCAACAGATTTAAACACTAACCTACTGTTGGAGTTTGATTGGTTATGGGCTGTTAGGGTTAATCAACAGTGGCAGAGATATTATTGTTTCCATGTTTTTTCCCCAACAATATATTGCACAAGATTGCATTTGTAGATTTAAGGTAGTTAGGGTTAGTCACAACTAATTTTTTTTACGTCAGATTTATTTCTATTTTCTAGATGAATCCATTAAACCATAAAGTGCTTGGGTGGTTTAGGGCAGAACAGGGAGTAACAGGCAGGGTAATTTAAAGGCTTACTGGGAGTTATGAGTTAAATTCTGAATTTGTCCATGAAGTATTTTCTACTTCAAAGCCAACAGTGTTTTCAACAGGATTTGGGTTCAAAAATTTTAAAGGTCTGTAATGAACTGAACTTTGCTATTGGAAGTACATGTAGAAGTAAAATATGTACTTTAGATATTGACCTGTTCAATGAAACATGGACTTAAATCAATCAAAAATATGTTTAAAAAAGACGACCAGAAAAAATACAGTGTCTGGAACTACCTTGCAGTGGTCGAGTACTTTAATCTCTAAATAAGCCCAAAGTCGGGTTATTTGTTTGTAGAATTAATTTTTGCCGTATGGTAAGCCTTTCATTGTATTATAAACATTTTGTATATTAAAATTATGTTGTCTGGTGGAAGCGTGCAGAACAAAGACAGCAAGAACAAAGTTCCTTCCATTCATGAACTGCTTTTTACCATCACTTGTTTCTTTTAATTTACTATTTACACAAGTGTTTCTAGACATATGACAGTGCAAAAAAAGTCCCTGAAATGTGAAATGTGCACCGTGCTCTGCCACATTAAAAACAAACAAAGGCACTTTCCAAAAATTCACCACGTTTGGGAGTACAGAATATGCCTATGTAAGCTACACACTTCGTGTATTGTATTACTAAAAGCACCACACAATTTATACAATGTAGAAAATAAAGCCAACGGCTAATTTGGTTACTTAGTACTACACTAATAATACAAAACATTTCCAATCATAAAGTAGTTTATGATAATTCCCATTACTAAATGCACTTAAGTTCTCGCAGCAGTAAAAAAAAAAGTTTGGGGGAGTTTTACATCACAAAGTAGGTTTTCTTTAAAAATGGTCCTCTGAAAGACAGTTTGAAAAAGAAAAAAAATTATATGCTTCAATATTTGTGATACTTTTTTACATGGATTATGTCATAAAATATTCGACATTTGAATCTGAATACAATTCACATGTACATACTGGTGAAAAAAACCGTATCCGTAGTGCAAAGTACCATCAAGCCTGTGTACTTATACTACAAACAACGAGCACCAGTGTGACTATCGTCATTATGCTATGAAATACATTGTAATTCTGTGCAGAACAGTTAATATGGTTGACCAAGGTTGAGCTCCCTGACTTAAACAAGTGAACCACTACAGAACAAGGCAATAGCACCATCTTAAATATCAGTAAGTTTGGTTCTCGTAACCTATCAGCACCTGTGTTACATTGTATCACATTGTATTCATTGACTGATGAATTCACAGAAACCATACAGTGCTTTATTCAATTTCTGGCATGACGGGAATTAGCAGACTGGACAGGGTGGTTGCCAGAGATGTCAAGATCACACAATAGCTGAGAGCGTGACAGTGCGAGCGGCAAAGGTCATCATAATGTAACCTTGGCTGGCCTAGGCACGAGGGTGTTTCTTTTGACGATGACGTTGGGGGTTGTTTTTGCGACCATAATACCAGAAGCATGTTTGATTGAAGTAATTCTGATTGCGAAACAATTGTGGTAGAACTACCACTGTCATTCACGTAGAACTACACTGCGTTGCGCTATATGATCTATGCACAGAACCGAAGTCACAAAAACGCTTTACCCTGAACACGAAAACAACCCCAAAATTTATTTTAATAGAACAGTTAAGCGCGAGGCGTATGATTACGATTGTCCGGCGTGCGAATTGACTGTGAGGCTTGGGACACACACGAGGCGTGACACTTAGTAGGCCTGCAGGGTTACAGGGTCTAATGGGTTAATCACACGACAGTTAATAGTATAAACGTGAGCATTTAAAGAAATTATCACAGAACTCTAGATCAGACACATAATGCAACTAAGGCGTCAGTGCTTACTAGGTAGGAAATTCCACAGATTTGCTTGATTAAAAAATACATATATTTATTTCCTAGCGGCGATAACCAACAACCCAAAGTTTCTTGTGATCTACAATTTTTTTTGTCTGATTTCTAAATGCTAGTTAATCTATACAGTAAAAGTTGTGTATAATTTTTCAAAATAGTAGTACACAATTTTCTTTTGTATCAATTTCCAAATACATAAATAGCACGATCGCCATCAGAATTTTCAGCACTTCAAAAAACATTACTAACTTCACAGAATTCCCCACAGTACTGCACCAATGACATCAACATGTCTTTTTGTTTTTATATACAAAATACAGTGTTATGAAAATAATTCACAAACTTCTTACATACAAATATAATAATAGTTTTTAATCAGTCTGGCATTTAAATTAGACACAAAAGACATTTGGTATGAGCAGAAAGGAAGAATAATATATTTTTGTAAACACCCTGCTTTTGACGGAGATATATTGGACGGTTTTTGAAAATTGAATTTTGATATTCGAGTTCTTGCCATATTATGAATTCTGTGTATGGGGCAATGCCTGGAAATTTTGAAGTTACGGCACAAAAGCCCATTTTTTTTTTTTATCCACAAGTTCCTTAGTGACAAATATGACAAACAATTGAATGTGACAGCCATAGGCCTTGTACTCATATGAAAAACTATTGGGTCCGTGCACAAGTACCCCCTCATTGGTAAAAATCAGAGAGTTGGAGGAGACCACTCGGACTACATACTGACAACGCCTGATGATCACGCAAAGACACCGTTGCTTTGTACACATCTCTGTTTGTGCTCAGAGCGAATGGGTTCTGTGCACACCCCAGTGGGAGAAACATCGCATTAACTAATATTCCCATGCATATGACGTGAATTAAGTACATTTCATTCCTAATGTGCACAATCTCAAGCATCTTCATGTGGGAGTCAGATACAATGACCTGCTAATATAACAACATTCGTGGCATCACAGAAAGTTTACAGGCACAGAATTTTTCTTCTTTTGCCGACTAAACAAACAGCTTTGAGCTATTTTAATTAATACTCTTGAAAGAAGATCGATTATAAATATATATGTGCGTAGTGCCAAGTTTTATTCAAATTTTGAAGAAAACATAACAAAAACTTAAAAAAAACAAAACCAAAGGTAAAAGCACTAACAAAAACTAAATTTGTCAAAAAAATCAAATCAGATGTGAAGATTTAATCTGCAATTACGTCACTTAAAAAATGGGGGGGGGGGGGAAATCAGACACAAATGAATGATCATATGTACCTTTAAGCAAAGTACAGCTTGACAGTGATGTAAAGTAGGCTGTCTGGTCTTGCATGGCGAGACTACGACCAACATTGCGTGTTGTCAAGTACTAATGATACAACCATAACTCATTGCCTATCCAAACCAACGCAAGCCTTGTCTAGCCTTCTATCCACACACAGCCTGCAGTGAAACTCACTGCCCAGGCTAGGATTCTTTGAATGTCTGAACTGCAAGTTTCACCTTTGTGTGAGATTAGTCTGGCCCCCAGGTCCCTCACCTGCGAACCAGCTTTGCCAACATCAATCATTCATTCTTGGTCACCACATAGTGCATTGTAAAAATGTACTTCAACCATAGAGCTGTATAATAAAAAAGACTTCAACTTTCTCCAACCTCGTTCCCAGGGTATACTTTCAGCCTCAATACAGAGTAGACCCTGGCAGGATATACACATGATTTCTCTATAGACCGTTTACACGGCAGCCATGTTTGAGGTGTGCGCTTTTGTACAATAGGGATATGCATGAGTAGACCGCTTGTGCATTCATTGTTACTGAATTAACATAACAAACACACCACAAAGATGACTGCAGCATGCAATCCATCTATTCTGATTTGATCCCGCAACTGTGCGAAACAATCAAGTTTGTAGCAACACATAAGGCGAGTGAAAAAAAAAAAAAAAACACAGAAGATTAACAATCAGGAATAAACCTAAATTCTCACAGAACCAAACGTTTAATTTGATTGTGTGGCTCGAATTAATTTCTAGACAAATGCGTAGCAATTATTTGTACAACGAATGAGGTAAAACACACACACACACACAGATATGTTAAAAGAGGAAGCAAATGCTGTAAATTTTAAACTCAACGCTGCAAGAATACAAAAAATATTGCTTTCAACCAAAAAGAAAAAAAGGAAACTTACAAAATCTCTTAAAGCAATCTGCAGTCACACAGCTTATAAGACAATCTCTATGAAAATAAAACTTTTTATCACACAAAATACAATCTTTAAATAAAAAATGCAATCACATTCAGCCGTTACCATTCAGGCATACCGTACAACAAATTGTGCTGTACATTTCACATTAAGTTAGGCTGGAATAAATATGTACAACAGAGTAAAAAAAAATCGTTGGAAGAATAATATCATTGTTAAAGAAAACGCAGGTCTATAAGCCTTATTCTTGAACAAACGAGGGTGCCATAACGATGCCATGTTGGGGGTACAAAGAGTCCTAAAAGGAAGGCCAATTGGTGTAAGTTCAAACACTGCTAAAAGTTCAAAAATGGGATTTTTTCCCCCCCAGCATCATTACCCTGAAAATGGTATTGTTAGAGCGCCCTCGTTCGTTGAAAAACAAGGCCAATTAAAGTAAACTTGAAGAATTTATGTTACATAATACAACATGGCAATTTATAGTAATCTTTAGAAAAACCCAAGCTGGGTGTGTCTTCCCCAGCTGACTGTAGTTTTCCCACAAGCAAATCATTTGTAAGATGACGTTTGTACCTGAAACATCACTTGCGTTAATACCCTGACATCTTTTACCAACTGTTAAGGCGAAACGGTGCAATTTTTTCCACTGTTACTAAATAGTTACGGCCTACAATGGAATGAGGCAGTTTATGTGTATTTGTGCACAGCAGATGTCCAGATGTGCACAAATGCCCTTGGAGAAATTCTTGCCAACAATTTCACAGGTCAGTCCAGTTGCGCAACTGCTGCGCATGGAAACGTGGGCGCACATTCTTTTATGATTCCAATGAATCCAATTGGGACAATCCACACCACCCTTATAAAGGGCCAATGTAAAATAGTTTTGTTTTTATAATGCAATCCTTTGAATTCACCTTTATGTCCCATTTATCTTTATCTCCAATCTTTATATCGCTACTTTTAAGGGTGTTTTGATGCCTCTTTGGTTTTGCTGCTCATGTTATGACCCTGTGTTGATTTTTAATTTTTGCTTGACCTGAAATAGCTTAGATGGCCCAAAAATTACACAGTCTGCTTAAGGTAGTTGTCTCTTTTGATGAACTTGACCCTTGTAAAACTGCAGTAAACGATCTTAACGCTGCATCCCATGTGTCACGTGCTCTTCAACAAATCTGAGTATGTTTTTCCTATTTACAAATTTTCAGCTAGTTTTTTAATGTTTTATTTTAAAAAACCAACAATCTCCTTTTTTTTGTTGTTTGCACTTCTACAATTCTCTAATTTTTTTGTTTTGTTTGGGCACAAATAGATCCGCTTTGTGGGCAGACTGGCTCCCGGTCCACACATTATCAATACTGATTGTGGGGCGGGAACCAGCCTACTCTGCGAGAACAGAATTATTATCTGGCTGCCAATAATTCAAAATGTAGGGTGTTAATTGCTAGAAAAGAAAACAAACTTAGAAATGGAATCTATTTTCGGGATGAAACTCGAAAATAGCACGAAGAATACATCTCTAAGTAAACACAGCAGTAAGTTGGTGTGTTAAGTATATGTCCCTCATATACAGCGCCAAGTAACTATGCATGGACAACCTGAAATGTGTACTTTTTGTGTGCACATAAATTTTGTTCAGAGTAACTGATGAGACAAAATTACTCCAGGAAACAAAATAACCCTTCCGTCTAAACACACAGAAATGAAAATGATCTATAGGTCTGTCTAAAGTCGAGCCCGCTCCAAAGCCGTCATCAAAAATCTCGGAACAGTTCTTGGATGTCGGCAGTTACTGCCTCCGACTCTCGCCAGCCATCATCATCGTACTTGTCAAAGTTCTGGGTGTCTCCATCATGCGTTACCGTGGGAATTATGGGTGGCTGTTGAGATGAAACAGTGAAAGGAAATTCTGTAAGTTTACCTTCTTCACATAAGCATACATGTATGTAACAGTTATGCTACTTTCAATTTAAAGCAATAATTTTTTTTGAAATAAGGGTGCTGTGCAGACGACAGTATTTTGGGTACCAATAGTAGAAATACATTGTTTATTGAAGCAATTTAGCTCTTTACTTCTAAAAATGTAATGGTGCAATGTTTTATTTTACATGTGGACTGCAATACAAGCCAGTAACTCAACATTAAGAGGCATTTTGGCAAAATGAGACACAGCTGGGCAGAGGTTGAAATGAGGGTTTGCAGGTTTTAGGAAAGAGAATAAACTTATCCTGACAATACTGTTTGTTGCACTTCAATTGGACATTCCGTTGACAAAATGGCTGTTTACAGTTCGCACTTATCACCATGCATGTCAAAAAATAAAGTACTGAGAAAAAAGGCCTTTAAAGTTTCAAGTTTTGTAGTCGTGAAAATGAAAGATGCCAAGTAGTTTTCCTTTAAAAACACTTTTATTTCATGATTTTTATACTATTTCTTGACAATATGTGTAGTAGACATATCAAAGATTACAAATATTAATAAATCTGAAAATCAAAAAATAAATCCCCTCCCCCATTAGGTTGTAGTGCATTTTTCTCCACCACGGCCTGTGCCCAGGTCAGTCTCATTTTGCAAGAACGCCTCACATATTGAGGTACAAACAGGACTGTAGGATAGCCCCTCTTACTTTGAGCTGCCGTCTTCTGACCGCATCCCAGTCGGTGCCCTTGAACCAATCGTGGTTCTTGATGTCATCACTGCCGTTCACCATACAGCCAATGCGCTTCGTCCGGTCAATGACTAGTAACTTCTGGATCAAATCTCTGGAAGTGACAATCAGAAATTGTTGGAGTTAAAAAAAAATCTAAAAGAGTGAACATTTCAGACAAAACGGTGCTCACCAGGGCAGTTCCAAGGAATTTCAATGTTGAGGAATGTCGTTGGGTTTCTGAAGTCCAGTCAAGTCCTCACAATTACTCATAATTCAATCACAAGCACTGGCCTCTTTATTCAATGGACTGAAGCTACCATCCGCCATCTTTGTTCCCCCATGACGACATACGTGTATTTCCTTCAGAGTTTGAGTGTGCTGTTGATTTTTGACACATCCTTGTGTTCCAGACTCTGAAGTGTTTTGAGATGTTCTTTAGTAAAGTGCAAGTGTGTTCCATCAAGCACATACTTCTGGGGGAAGGAAGATGGCAGAAATGCTGCTTCATGTTGCGTCAAAGTGAACAGGCCAGTCAGCATGTAGCAGCCATTTTAATTACAATATAGAAGAACTATATGTATGACAAAGGCATTCCTTAATCCCCTACAACCCAATTTGTAAATATAATATTCCTTTTGATCGACTTGACTACAACGTTTTTGTAACACTGACAAAATACACATCCTAGGAGTTTTGTGTGCTGGTGATTATATAATAATTCAAAAGACCACAATTAAAATCATCGTCTTTGAACAGGCACAGTTGATTTTAATGGATTTGAGAAATTCCCTTATTTCTTTGACAGAGCATGTTCTACAAACCGTGCGTCTTTGTCTAGATGTTTTGGCCAGTCAATTTTGCCTTCCAGGATCTTCTCGTAAATTCCAAAGGGGTTGTCATCAAAAAAGGGAGGGTACCTTTTGAGAGAGAGAAACAGAGAGAGAGAGAGAGAGAAAAAAAAAAACACCTTAAATTTAATATCAAAGTGTTGGATCTTTTCACAAACAACTGGTGGTTGACGTGTGCTTGTAAGCTTGTGGTTGTAGGTTCGAGTCCTACTGAGGAAACTTGTGAAGTTTTCTCAGTGGACAGACCCTTGTAATCAAATCTTGACAAGTTGCCTCAGTCTTTCAGACCTCGCATTGTGTTTAATTTGAACCATGCAAGACCACAATTTGCAGGCACACAGAACTCACATACAATCTTGACTCCCTTTTTGATAAACCAGGGGGTGCATTCCGCTCACATGAATGTTAGCGTGAACGTAAGCTGGGATCCTACAAACGTGCCAACCAATATGCCATCAAATTACATCAAAAATCTGTGGTCAACATGGCAGCCCTTCCTGCACATTAAGTGTCACTATGTGGATAGAAGTTTGTCAAATCTTTGACAGTTAATTGCGACCGGGAGTGACATTTCGCCGGTGAGATTTAAAATTATCTTTGATGCAGAAAACGGGAATTATCAGCTCCGACAGCTAACTGTGTGTGGGGCGGCCATCTTGGAAAACACAGCAAATGACTCAGGAAGATTGATTGTTTGCACGAGTGGGCAACACCCCAATTGAAAGAAAAAGTTTATCTGATTATTACAGCAAGCCGATCCAACCACACTTGTTTTTCATCCATGTGTTTCAAACTTGTTATCCTTGTTTTGCCCTTCAAAAAAGTGAGAACAATAATGCAATAGTGGGCAGGTGTAAAGAGACAAGTGCAGCAAATTGTTTCCTCACATGTCCTATTTTTAGCAGAAACCAATTCAAACATGTTTATTGTTCCAGAGCTCTTTCCAAAGATTCACGCACGTTATGTTATTTCTCTGCTGTCATTTGTTTTTGCAGACTTGTTTTGAAGACACAAAGTGGAAACGGTACAACGTATGTTTTCAACTTTTGAAGGATGGGGTATTTTTTTAATACAATTGTTAAAGGAGCCTGCACATACACAGGTTCTTCAATAGGATGTATTGCAAGAAAGAAAGAAAGTATTTTTTTATGTAGGAAAATTGTTACAAAAAGTGAATTTTAAATAACTTTTCTACATGATGCCCCACACCAGATTGTCATCATGCTGATATTGTACCTGGATATTACATGTACCTGGATAATTCCCCAATTTAATCATAGAACAATCAATGAAATAACTTAAAAGATTCACCCCCTTGGAAAAATATTGTATAAATATAAATATATATAACCTTCAAGTAATAATAATAAAACAAAACCTTATGTACACTCTGGTCATTAAACTGAAATCTTTTTTCCCCCATAAAACAGAAGATATGATGGACGAGTTAACTATACTTTAATGGGTCATTTCGCAGGGGCATGCAATCTAGCTCTCATCCCTGTCAACTCAAGAAGGCTATCAACAGCCTTTTCTTGCCCAGAATCACCATGGTGATAAAGACCTGCATTAAAGCAAATGCTTATCATATTTTATAGGGCCATTTTTAGCAAGGTGCCCAACACAATTTACAACATCTCTTGTGCAGGGCTGAGAGTTGGGGGAAAAATAAAAATGAAATAGGGGAAAAAAAATCCACAGAGTGTATTTTGAGAACCCTGAGCAACACAAGGTTGATCTACATGTACTGTACCGGTACGTGTAAAGTACTCAAATGTACTTTTAAAAAGGCAACTCCTAAAAAGAAAATACATGTAGATCTGAAACGTATTGACGTCACGCTTTGTTTGCACTTTCTTATGGGAGCCAGGTGGGGAGGAGAGCCACCGAGCTCCCATAAGAATTTGCACATGTAAGTGTGACATTATATGTCTCCGGTTCATTCAATAATATTTTCCAAAAGTTTATGCAGATGGATTTTGGATTACGAGGAAGATCGCAGATGGTAAAAGTGGCAGACAGTTTCTCAAAGGACCAACCGAGGTATGGATGTAAATGGTGCGGTGATTCCCACTTCAAAAAGATCTGGTAAAACCAGATGTGCTCAAAAAGGTTCACTCTTTTATGTCGGGTGACCAATGCCTTGTGTGTTTGTCAACAAAAATGTGACAACAAATCCCAGCATACATGTATGTGACACATCAAGAATGTGCAACTTGTAAACAGGCCATTTCATAAACTTGGCAGTTTTATGTCAATCATTTGGGTCACACTGTTTGACCTTTCCAACAAACATTTGCTCCACTAATCTCTTACAGATTCTACAATTCAGCTAAATTCTCCAAAAGATGGTGTTGATTTTCATGTTTCAGCATACCGGTAGGTCTCTTTGAAAAGATTTTAAAGTCTGGGTATTCACAGACATCAACTCCTGAACATGAATTAGTGAGTTCAGATATTTAAATCCAGTTTAAACAAGCACAGACCACCAGAAACGGACTACAATAAATTCCAGACATACTTAAATTATTGCCAAATATCAGAATCTCGCTTCATTATCAAAACAAACGTTTGTGCTCTGGGAAGTTGTAAAACATGTCACTGTTTACAAGTAGAAATTCCTCTCCGATAAAGATATATCACTGTCTAATTTATTCCAGGTCAAGATTCCAGATGTGTTTATTTCTACATGTGTCACAGTCGACAAATGGTATTAGAAATAATTACATGCTGAGACAAGTTGGAACTGAGTATCATAACAATCGTTGACAATAATATCAAAGCAAGAAGATGACATGTACATTGTAGACTTCTATAGATGGCACATAGATTTGTAAGATGGCACACAGATTTAGGAAAGGTCTGAGATTGTGCAGAAGTCAAAACAAGTCAAAAATAAAAAAAATTCCAACAATTTGGTTTAATTCATGTTTTTTGAAACATCCCTCCAGCTACTGGTATAGAGTGTCCAGCTTGTGAGTAAAGACATTAACAACTCCTTTTATGGAGATTGGCGCGCGCTTCGAGCGTACTGCGCGATGTTACGCAGAACGCAGTTGTGGCAGTGCATTGCAAATTTAAGACTATATAGTACTGACTCACTAATAGTATTGCGCATGCCTACATGTATGTGTGGATTGCAAAAAAGGCACTGGATTTCAAAGGGGTCAAAATTTCATGGACACTGGAAAAATGTTTAAGACCAGCCAGCCATGTCTTTATCATCCGTTTAAGACCGGCCATGTGACGGGCTCTTGACCAATGGGAATTAGTAAACTGTCTTAGGTATTTATGAATATATTATCACACTGGGAAGTAAAAATGAAAGTGCAACTACAACAAAAAGCACTTCCAAAGCAGAGTCCACATATAAATGCTGTCTATTCCTGATAAATGTACATGTAGGTTCTTTCCCCTCTACACGCAAAATTCTTCATAAAACCATATCATCTTATATCATCCCTTCCTTCAGATGTTTCATGACACACTTCTTCCCTGCTCATTCAGCTGGGAGCTTTCACAATTCACAACCAATTTGTTTCTTGCGGGAACTGAGCCAGAACGGTCTCGCTTCTGAAACAACTCCATTCAACTCCCTGAGGCAACGGGAGTATTACTTCAGCTGTAAATTCACGGCGGGCCAAAGTGTTTGCCTCTGAATGGTCAAACTACTTGCCCACCCCCCCTGGGGGTTATATGGCTTCCATCCTCCCCTACTCTCAGATCAACACAAATCATCCCCGTGTTCCCAAATTAGAAACACTTCCCGTCCGCAGGGGGTTCACACTCAAGTGAGATGACCACATAAAAATACAGATCTGGAGTAGTTGCATTCTTGTGTGGGAAAAGATCAAATTTATTTCATAACACTAACAGTTGCACCTTTTCACGTTTTTTGGGGGGGGGGGTGTTGGCATGCCACAGCATTCGTTGATCCAATTTCAGCAAAACGACCAGGATGCGATAGTTCTGTTGAAATGACATGGCATTATTGTTGAGAAAAACTGGAGATAACCCCTGAATCTTAATTTTAAATTACTAAATCAGTGAAAACGGGAGGGAGTAGGTGTGTGTAACTTTGTATATCAACACCAGCAATCATGGACTAGCGACAAAAGGGTTGGGGCACAAACAAAGGGTCCACGATATAACGGTAGTCCACGCTTGAAATTCATGTAAATAACCAAAGACAGCTGTTGCTAAAAAGTTAAAAATACAAACAATCTTGAGGATTAGTGACAATAGGGGATCCAAGATGGGTGTGTTGGGGGTTGAAGGTGTGGATGTGTTGAGTGGGTGAGGGGGGGGGGGAAGGGGGTGCAGGGTTCAACCCTAATGACCCATCCCATAAAGTGGGATTTCTCCCTACACAAAAACTATGTTTATGATCAGTACCCATGCGAACTAAATGTATGCACACTTGATATTTTGAGAGGAGTCAATTTCTATTTGAAGCACACTACTTACAGTACATACAAAGTAACGAAAACATAAATTGAAATTTCAAAATGTTTTTACTCGAAATCAAGGAATATTTCTCATCTAAATATCTGCAAACATATTATACTCAGACAAATGTACAAACTGGTACCACAAGCATACATGTACATGTCATACATGCAAATAGTATGTATAAAAATGGATATCTTTATAAAAAAAAAAATGTTCTTCCCCCCTCTCTACAAAAGAGACTGAAATAAGCTTTAAATTCAGTGACAGGTCATTAGCACGCTACCTCCATCCCTCACTGACATGCCAGTCTGATACAAATGACAACGTTTTCCTTGATCTATCCCGGGCCGTTTGGAGTTTGGCTAATCCATGTCCCGCTGAGAACTCAGCCACTGTTATTTTCCTTGCCACAGTGGAGGCTTGAACACACAAAAAATTAAGGAGTTCACTTGGCTGACAGAGGCTAAGGAAACCTTCCAAGGAAGTTCCCTTATGGCTAAGGAGGAAGAAGGGAAGTTTAGAAACTGCAAGCAAGGAATGTTTTACCTGGAATCTGGGAAAATCATTTTGCCAATTTTCAAGCATAATTAGAGCAACTGTGTTACCTTATACTACGATGTCCTGTAATGAATCCACAAAACCATAGACTTGCTGAGGCAGTTTGGGGCGGTACAGGGAGTAACAGGCACAATGCGTTTGGCAGCACAGAGGTTAAAGGTTGCATCAATAATTCTATTTTTTTTAAAGAAAATTTATTGAATTGTTGATTTTAATGTATTTCTCTATCTGTTGGAAGACATACAAACATAAATGATGATGACAACAGAACTTTTGATAACTTGTCAGGTAACAAGTGGACCCCAAATTTACAGAATGACCCATGCATGTACATGTACGTCCAAAAATGGTTACCTAAACAAAGGCCAGATTTCATTAACTAATACCGGTACATGCAAGCCCAAGAAGAAGCCAATGCTTACTCCAATCAGGAAGACAATAATGTTACGACTGAAATTTCTCTTCTTAAATTGTCCTGAGACAGTCACAAATGGAATATGCACGTGAGTGGTCCGTTAACATTGGCATGCCACAACTGTAAATTCTACTGGGAACAGAGCAGCATGTAAGCTTGCCATCTGCCAATTCCGTTAATAACCTCGAGACGAACTTATTACCCCAAGAATGTCCCGAACATCTTCTACCTTGTAGGTCTGGGTCTGATGAGGACATTCTTTGATGACGGAATGCATATGTTTATGAAAGAAAAAAAAAGGTTGCCTGCATGACAGCAGTTGTAAATGTGTAACTAAAATTGCATTGCCCGTGCTATTACTTAATTTTCATCCCCCAACCCAAAATAAATCCCTTTTTGAAATTGCTATTTATTTTTACAAAAGTTATGCAGTTTGAATGAGAAATCGACAAAAAAAATCGTGCAATTTAATTATTACTCTACAATTTTTGAATAATTGGCAGCCAGGAAAAAGGTGAAAAACGTACAAACTTGGGGAATCTAACTTTTTTGATACATTTAAGAGTAGAAAGTTGTATAAAATACAATATGCTCCACAGTAAAATTCATGACATGGTGCTTTTAATTAATGAATTACCACAAACAAACCCCTCACAGAAGACTGCTGAAAGCAATTAAAATATGCTTTGACGTTTGACGTTCCGATGTATGAACTACATTGTATCATTCCTAGCAGACGTCATTTTGAACAAAGTTTTTCGCTCATCGTAAACAAGTTCCATGCAAATATCAGATACCAACTCTTAAAATCAAAACTTTGCTACCAATTCCTGGGACAACTTGAGAACAAGGCAATTGCACAGAAGACGTTTGACAAGAAATTCAAACCAAAACTGTTGTGGCATCTTACAGTGAATATCTGGAAAACTTATCCGCCATTTTCTGTTTTGTTAGGCTTCCACTCGACAATTCAAGTTGCCGTGTCAGTTGATAAAACCACACAGTCCTAAGAAAACAACTCTCAATGCTCCTCTGAAACTCTCCATACTTGTAGGTATGAAGTGTTCTTGACAAGGACTAAAAGCCTCGAAAGCGTGAAAATGCACAGACTAGGGAAATATTTCCAGGCATCCATGACACAAGCTTTAGTTTGTAAAAAACACTACTAATGGATCTGCGGCTTCTACTGTCCCTTTTTGGGTCCATGGAGACCGCTCTCTATACACGAATGTCGTTGCCGTTCATTCACCGGTTATTTCTTCTTTTATTTCTGTTATAAAAAATACCTCAGTTTCAGCATTGCATCTGATTTTTTTTCTGCTCAAATGTATGACGAATGGCACTGGAAAACAATTTTTTTAGAGAGACGATTACGAGTGGAGAGATTAAAAAACCCTTGAAGGGTCATTGCCCGAACGATCAAAACCTTGGAATCATGTAAAAGTTCTTGATCCTGTAATTTGAAATTTAACAAAAATGTCAATATTAAAATGAAATCCTACATACATGTACATGTATGATGAGTTATTTTTACCTAAATATTCTACCGGTACATGTACCTCACATGACAATCATGTACATGTATCGGGTATATAAAACTGATTGATCTTGTAATTTGAAATTTAATGAACTTTCAAATCAAATGGAAAAACCTTGATATTGGTAAAATACTCTACCAAACATGTAAAACTGATTTACCGGTATCTTGTAATTGTAAATTAAAAAATTACCGATTTTAAAATGGAAAAATTAAAACTATGACACCTTAATTTAAAAAAAAAGGCTCAACGTAATGACAATCATGTCAATCTGATTAATCTTGTAATTTGAAATTCAAACACTGTCAATTTCAAAATGGAAAAACCTTGATACCCTGACAAGTTACATGTATATGTAAAATCGATCAATCTTGTAATTTGTATTTTGAAAAACAAGTCAACTTTAAAATGTAAAACCTGAAAACCATGACCAGTTATTTATGCTCAACCTAAAATGACAATCATGTCAATTGTCAAACTGATTAATATTGGGATTAAAAAATTGAACAAATTGTCAATTATCAATTGAAAACAAATAATAATAAACTCTAACAAAAAGAATAATACGTGTAATCTTTGTGACATCAAAGTTATTAACAATACCAACAGTAGATTGCATAAAACATCTGGAATGTAAATTGTTGCTGGTAGGAGTATGCATGGGTTTAATTCTACACTAACTGTATGGCTCCTGGTTACTGAAGCCCTTCAGCTGTCACCGCGAAGGACCTGCATGTTCAGCCAATGAACTATCCCAGGAATTCTTCACTCTAATATCTCCGGACGTTAAACTTGTCTTAGTTAACCTGGCTGTCTATCTCAATTATCAGACAATTTTCTGAGATGGATTTCTTTTTGTTGTATTGCTGATGCTGCAGACTGCATGCTACTAAATACTAGCACATGCGGGGAGAAGTTTGATGGACAGTGCCAACACATGAAGAAAATTTTAAAATATAGATACAAAATAATCCTGGTGACATATTCAATCATCTGGTCCTAATTTCACAGAGCTGGCAGGCAGAAAATATTGCGAGGCTAATGTGCTGAGGAAAAATTAGCAGATAGGAAATTTCAAGCTTAAGATGCCTTAAAAAATTAAAAACTTAGGATAATAAAGGATAAAATAAAAATACTTAAAAATTACCCAATACTTTTGTCTTAAAAGCTTAGTTCACACAAGCTGCTGATTGTCTAGAATCTTTTGAAAACTTGTATATTTACTGTCCAATGTGTGTATTATGAAGTATTATCCATACCAAACCAACTTAATATCTGGTAGTTAAACTGGGACTCGGAATGTACTCGACTAAAACTCTGTCCGACGTAAAGGAAAACAAGATCCCTGGTACACACATGGTTCCTTGTGAGGCCGCAAGCACACATTATGAGGGACAATAGACCCCACAAGTCAGTCTTTAAAACTCTTATCGCTATGGCGTTTGAGATTTCAACACGAACAAAAGGATAACAAGATGTGTACAAGCATTACATTCACTGTGTGGACTTCCGAACTAAAGATGTCCACATAAACCAGGTAGCAGCGTGGGTGTGTTTGCGTGTGTATTGCACAAACCAGTTGCATCTTCGCCTGAGCATCAGGCACCGTCGGCAATGCGTTTTAATGCCCTTTGAGAACTCTGACCTAATTCTCTCTTTGTAAACGTTGAGGTAATACTTAAAGATGCACAGAGCCCTAAAGAGTGAAAATTCATACTAAAAATAGGGAATGACAGCTCAGCCTTACCCAACAAGCATCTCATAAATGAGAATTCCCGTCGCCCACCAGTCTACTGCTTTACCGTGCCCTTTACTCTGGATAATCTCTGGCGCAAGGTATTCAGGAGTGCCGCAAAGCGTCCACGTCCTACAAAAGGCGGGGAAAAAGGAATGAATTTTGTTTTGAGAAGAAACAGAAAATCTTTGTTTTGAATTAATGGCGAGTCCCCCCAACCCCAGCCCGTCACTTTTCTATGTACCAGAACCTGTTAGTTATTCTAAATGGACTGCTACCGTAACAGACAACATGGCACTCTTGGAGTTGCTGTAATAACTCAATTTTCTGGATAGATTCACCAGAAAAATCCTGGATCTTAAAACATTTTAGTAAATTTACCTAAAGCTTACTGTCAAAATACAATTTTTGAAGTGTAGCTATAGGTAAAGTTGCATCAATAATCTTGGATTCATATCTGTAATATACCCCAACATGGTGTGGTTACAGGGCTCCATTCATTCAAGAATAATGCCTATTACTTCCGGTCTATAGTCCTATCCTGAATTCGCCATGATCCACCATATTTAACCAAAAATGTGCATTATGCGGATCTTTTCACACCATTGGGGTACAACACTGCAAATTTCAGAGTGGGACATTAGAGGGTGCAACAAAGCAAGATATTTTGTTCAGTTTTTCCCTGTTCATCTGCAAGGCCCTGATGATCATGCGTACAAAAAATACACCTCACAGGGGTCATCGTAAATCATTGTGTAACATGGGCAGAACTTATGCTATGAATTGATACCAAATTGTCTTGAACTCCGTATTGTTCTGCACAGCATTCAAACAAATACTTACCTGTCTTTTAACCTCTTAGCGAATCCGAAATCTGTGAGCTTAACGTGACCCTCCCGATCTATTAAAATGTTTTCGGGTTTCAAATCCCGGTAGACAATGTCCTCTTTGTGTAGGTAATCAAGTGCGGATGTTATCTCGATTGTGAAGAACTTGGCGACAGAGGCTTTGAATCGACCCATGCTGCGTAGATATGTGAAGAGTTCACCACCGCAGACGTACTCTAGAAGCATGTACAGGAATGTGTCGTTGTGGTACGCCCAAATTCTGGGTGAAAGAAAATTAAAGACATCAACAGTGAATTAACATTAATGAAACTATAAAGCTTTAAGTTAAAGTGTGGCTCAAAAATAAGCAACATTATGGCATAGACATGTCCTGGGCCCTCAGGGAGAACAATAGATAACGGATGGGGCTACCCTGGTAAAATAAAATGATAAATAAATAAATATGCTGTGTCCCCAATTCCTATAATTGTTTTTTCTATTAGGAACGGATCCTGAGGAGGGCGTAGCCGGTGCCCCCGCCCCCCCCCCTTATTTTCACAGTTTGTTTTTGTTTTCCTTTCCCAGGAGGTACATGTACATGTAGGTCTTGTCTTTGTTTCCTGTTGCTTCTGCTGTCAGCTGGTTATATATTCTCTTCAAAGACAAAAATGTTCACCCACATGAGGAATTATGCTGTGTTTGGATGGGTTTTGTCTCAATTTTCGGTGCCCCCCCCCCCTCCATAAATGCAAGATTCGCCACTGTCTACCTATCGGATGGAATATGCAAGGGAAAAATGTACAGGTACCACCTATACGGCAAAATCACTTTTCGACTCAACAGGATAAGAATACCAGATACCAACAATTTTAATTCACAAAATCCTTCAATTGAAAAGAATTTCGCTACTGTTATTTCTTTAAAACCCCAATCAAAGTACAAAAGAAAAGGAAAAAAAAAAGCTAAATCCTTCAAGAATGCTTTTAAATCTAACTGCAACAGTTTCATCCAAGTCTACACAATAGCAAGGTTACAGAATTGCCTTGTGTTAATCACCTCTGATCAAATGGCCTCATAAAAACACACACTCACAAAACATGTCATTCACATGGACAACATTTGTCAAGTGGCTGTGCAGCAATTAATCCCCCATGTGGCCATGTCTAAATAACTCTTTTATACCCCACCTTCATGGCAAAATTAACACATAAATTAACTTGTTCACACTTCAATGGCTGCCCCTAGGGGTGTAGACATTGGGTAAATAGTTGGTTATGACACCATAAAATAGATAACAGCTACTGTAAAACCCTACAAGTGCTGTTCCAAGAAAACCAAGGACTGTCCATTGTGTTGCCACCACTTGAAGGAATGTGGTCCACAGCGTAAGCAGGAATTGAAATCTCAAATCGACTTGAAAGACTAGTGCCATTGGATGAAAGTAATCTCTTTCGTTGTCATTCATTTTTTTCAGCCTAGCACTGACAACCAGCATGTTGTTACATGCACCCAGCACTTAATGAAAACAAAATTCATTGAGTTCTCCCAGATATTTCTCTGAGATATTTCCAAAATTCCATTTCCACTTTGCTGACTGGGAAAAACAATGGAAACTCATTTTCAAGGTTTCCCCTGATATCCAGGGTGGCCAGGAACCCTAAAATATATGCCAATGGATGTCATGTCAACAAAATTCCTGGTTTCTCAGTGTTGGCTGATTTTAGCTAGATGTCTCAACAATAAGTCCTGATGCAATAAGCAAGTTCGATATTCCAAGTAGTCTGGTGCACGGCAAGATTTTGTCAATTTTTTTCCTGGGTAGATAAATGCACACAAGGCTATGGGGGACGTGGTAACCAAATCTGCATTCTGTGAACTTTTTCGAAAAGAGTTGGAACTTTTCACACAAAAGTTTGGACACACAAGACACCTAAAAACACTTTGCTCTCCAAAGGTATTTTGCAGATGTTATAAGGGATTTTGCAGATGTTATACTTCAGAACACGATGATCTCTTCAATTTTGCTGGTGCCCCGCTATGCTTTTGCACGCATACGATGACATTTTTATCCCGAAAGAAAATTTGGCAAATCTTGATACATGTGCAAATGCGCAGTTGGAATACTGAACTGACTAAATGAAAAGGCAAATCAGCCAATATCTCGGGTACCACTATTAATTTTGAACTACAGTCAACTTGTTGAAACTTAACTGTCTGACTGTGGAAGCAGCAGATTGAATGTACTGGTAAAAATTTCACTAAAGTTATTCAAATGCTGCTTTGTCCCCAATTTTATGAAAGGGAGGTACATGTCATGTGTCACACATAAGACTCACACAAAAAAGAAAAGAAAAAAAAAAGACTAGCGCAACCAGCTTCAAGGAAAGAAACATGTCTCCTCCTTGATCCCGGCTCAAGGAAATCTTTTGGTCTCGCATTGATTTATCGAGTCACTCAGATACGGTTCAGCACTTAAGACGAGTACAGACGCAAGGAAGACAAACTGTTTGTCCACGCTGACCCCGCAAATGTGTTACGCACAAAAAACCGACACAATGCACCGTCATTGTGACTGCTCTACCCTACACCAATGCTTGTCCTAATTATTGATTGAAGACAGTGTTGATATCTTGAGTCATTGTGTTGTTAGGAAGAGCAGATCATAGATGTGGCTGCTATTCAAATGAGTGTATGATTCTTGTTTATTTGTTGCATTATTTGGAAAAGGTAACAAATTCTACAAATTGTACAATTTGTAAATTTAAAGTTAAATCTCCTTGATTTGGGAGCTTAAGTTAGGTTAAACATACAAACATAAAATCAATAAAGGTGATGGTAAATTTAACATTTGCTCTTACACACATGTGAGGGTACATGTGCATGTAACTTTCAAGACCAACATTTTCTCCCCAAAAGAATTAATTCATCATGCTGTCTTATCCATAAATCTTCTTTATCTTCTAAACTCGACTGGAAAAAAAATGACCCATGTTTGTTTATTGAATTATTACTTTATAATTCAGAAATTATTGGCTGCCAGATATAAGAATAGTTCTTGCGGGGCAGGCTGGTTCACGCACCACAATCAGTATCGATAATGCATGGACCGGCCGGGAGCCAGTCTTCCAGCAAAGCAGATCTGTTTGTGCCCAAAACAGATCAGCATTTTGTTAACAGGGTTGCAAATGTGCAAACAGCAATAAGGAGGATTTTTGATTGAAATAAAAAAAGGCACAATTTGAGATTTATTAATTAAAGGTTAAAAAAAAAAAAAGTCATGAAAAGTACGGGGAACACAACTTTAACTCAAGGAACTGAATCGTGTGTATGAAGTTTTCAGATCACAAAACAGGAAATACACATGAAAGAATGGCATAAGAATGTTAATTCTGTCCAGGAGAGAGTCCAAAGAAATCATACAAAAGACCAACCCATTCTTGATTTGGACAATACCCAACATAAAAGCATCTGAAGGCTGGACAAGGCTTTACTCTCAACAAAGCTGTTAGGGGTATAGAAACACACAAACACAGCCCACCAGCAGGGTGGTGCTCTATCTACTGTCAATGCTTTGTGGGTCTTCATCTGTAGTATTTGGCATCCATCTGAAAAATAAACTCCCCCCCCCCCCAAATTAGATTGGGTAGGCCATACTCGTTCACATCAACAAGATGGAACTCTTCACACATTGTTGCTGAAAATGATGACCGTAACCTTTTTGGAGAGTTTGAATAAGTTTACAGATATCGGTACATACATGTAGGATCATTTGCTTTGTGTCCATTTTGTTTGATTTGAAATTGCAATAATTGCTCCAAATCTTAGGCAGGGTGCACAACAACTAACCTGTTGAGGGTTCAGCCCAGGAAACCTATGCATACTTTTGGGGGTCTTGTATCTGTATTCTGTTGCTAGCGCATACATACATTGTACAGACACTTGTTCTTTTATTTTGTACTCGTTACCATTTCAGGCGGAATAATTTTACAGGGCATTTGGGACAACTCCTTTGGTTCATCTTATTCAATCTGTTTGCGTTTCTGAGTAATTATCAATGTTCTCACGTGCCTTTTTCTGCATAGATTTCCATTTGATTTTTTTTTGAAGTATTTTGTTTTATACATTGTAACTTACATAGAGCAGCTGAGCACATTGTATGCTGTAATTAATGTTCAATTCGGGCAATTCACAATGCAGTGTGCCACCAAGAGTTTGCCATGGAGAGTCCACTTTTCAAGTTTACGGACGACAAAACATGGCCCATTTGAATGAGTGTCAGCAGACAACTTGAGCTAATTTGTTAGAGATTGGGGCATATAGTGTTTTCCCCCCTTACAAAAAACACCATATGAAAAAAAAAAGAAAAATAAAAAACAAAAATCGAATCATACACTACTACTAATCTACTGGAAAAAAAACCAACAATTTCAAAAAACTCCCAATCGCTGCAAAGACCATCTCCCACATCTGCATGCAAAAAAAAAAAAATCTCTGGAAAAAAATTTGGTTTGCGCACTGCATTGTGAATGTGCAGCATTCACATTGAGCTTTCGTGGGACACTCTGTAAGTTACATTTAATCTTTGAATTATTTTAACAAAAGCGTGTTTTCAGAACCTGATTTTTTTACACTACACAAGTCCGGACCTGTATATAAATTTTAACATGAAAAAGAAGTGACTTATCTTGTAAAGTAAGTTGAAATGATGAAAAGACAATCACAAAAATTATCTATGTATGAGGTAATTTCCATGAAAAACAACAGCTCATTAAATGCTTTTGTTGAATGAAAGTGTTCAAGGGAAAATCTGACAACTCTTCACTGAACACGTCCCCCCAGCTGACAAGGTTGACCTCGCCATTATCAGCTAACATACAAGAACATAGCTTAGACAACTAGACGGAATAGTTTGACTTTCTGCTGCCTCAAAAGAAAAAATAAAGACTAAATACGTGACAACTACTTTTAGCTCTCATTCGGTGTGGTTTCATTCTAAATCTCAAATTAGAAAATATCCATGAATACGTTTGTCAACCTTCAAGAAAACCCCCACAGGCTTTCTGAAGTTTTGCTGTGCTGAAGATGTGTTGGCTATTATGTTAACTCCCAAAACACGGCTTTGTTCGATAAGACATCTAGCAGACTCAGGCTCTGGCATTACTGAACAGTGCCACAATGTGGACAAGAATGCCAGCCACAAAGCACACAATAAACTGAAAAGATCGACTAGCTCTCCACAGGTACATGTCCATAAATGATCCAGGTCAATGAATTGACTTTCTTGGGGACCGCTAAAAAAAAAAAACAACCAAAAAACCAACACAGTTTTGTAAAAAAAGGACTGACTTTCTAAAACGGGGTTGGCAATGTTGTCTTGCGATGTGAAGCGACAATTAGCAAGTAGGAGACAAATTCTTCAGGTCAGATTTGTGTGGGAGACAGCAGATAAGTTCTGGACTGCGGCACACTATGCAATGAAGAAGGCAATGTTGGTTGACACTCCATTTTTGACCTGTATTTTATGAGGTCTTTTCAGCAAGCAGCTAGCTTGCATGATAAAGGATAGGTCTTCTATATTCACTTGATGCCTGCATGAGTACAAATCTACTTACACCAGTCAATGAGTGCATACAGTTGTCAGTATTTTTCTACAAGGGTCCTAGCTCTATGGAAGGACAGACACGCATAGCACAAAAATCAAAACAAAAAAATGTACAGTTGCATTCCCCAAGCTCTTTTTGAGTTTCATCCAAGAATTGTTTTCTTCATGAAGCAATACATAAGTTATTTATTTTGAATAAGACATCGAACCCCCCCCCCAAAAAAATAATTTATTAGCCAATGTTTAGTTATTTAATTGTGACTAATACACAGTTTTGAGACAACTTTTTTATTTGTTCTCACTGGCTTAGCTGGTTCCTGCCCCACAATCAGTTTCCATAATATACAGAGCGGGAACCAGTCTGCTCGCAAAGCCGATCAGTTTGTACCCAAAACAAATCCTTTTTTTGGAGGGTTGCAAACATAAAACAAAAATGGAAAAGAGGAGGTTTTGGTTGAAATAAAACATACAGCTTGAAAATTTATTAAAAAGAAAGAAAAATTGAATTTGTTGAAAGCACAGGAAACAGCAGTTTTAAGAAGTCATGTTCCTGCTATGTACCGGTATGCTTATTTATTAATTTTTTTGTGGTAGCTTTTACAGGTAAAACACCCTGTAAGTAACATGGTCTCTTGACGAAACTGTGTGACGCAGTACAAAGTTACGTGTTAAGTTACCCGGTACAAGGAACGTTATTAACAAGGTTTTTTGGCGTTACAGAGATGGCTGGGTTAAACTTACAAAGCTTCTTATTTAGAAAAGTCTAATATACGTTGTCTCATTCACATTTTTAATACGCTGTTTAAAATCAAGCTTGAATGCCATTGCCCCTTTAAAGCTCAGAGCCTCCCCAGATTGTGTGGACACAGGGCCTGAACAACCTGTTTACGTGCCACTAAAGCTGTTTACTTATCACTCCATCCAGCTGAACAGTAAACACTCTTTGACAACCAGGATGCATGCTTATGGCATTAGCGACAACCTCATTGTACAGGTCCATGTATCAGTCACAATGTAAGCCCTGATTTTGGTGGATTTTCTGGACGGCTTTTTTCATTCCTCATTGCACTTAGCAAAAGATTCGTGTCTGATATCTTTCCTGTATCCGATACTAGATTTGGGACCTAATCCTGGTATTGAATAGTGGTATTTGATACCCTGTACTAGTACCTTATCTCTGCATAATTTAATGCAGAGCTATGATTTACAGCAGATAATGTTACATATCACAAATACATGCAAGTAGGTCACACTTTGCACAAACAACTGAAACCTAAGAAATCTTGTTGGCATTTGTTAAAAACTCTAAGTCATGGCATTTTTTTTTTAAACCAACATTTTTTAGCACTTCCCGGCTCTCTTCATCAGTCAACAAACAACTAGGCTAAATCACAAGTGACAATTTGTGAGTGAGATAGGTAACCAGTCTAGTTACAGTCGGGGGAGTCGGTCAGTCAGTCAGTCAGTCAAAGAGTACTATAGGCGGCCATCTGGAACCAGCAAAAACACAAAACCTGTTCATCAATTCCCCATCATGCAGATCTTCAAGTTATATTCAGTTGTAAAGCTCGAAATTGTTCTCTACAAATACTTACAAATTAACAATGAAGGGATGTTTTATGGACATTAGTATCCTCTTTTCACTCAGCACGTGTTCAGCTTGTTTTAACCGAACAACATCCGCTATTGTGAGAACCTTCAGTGCCATGTACTCCTTCGCAGACTTGTCTTTTACTAGGAGAACACGACCAAAAGTACCGGTACCTTGAAAGTAAAAACAAAGGAAAACACAAAATCAGTGGATTATGTTGAATAGATGTCATTCAAATGTTAAATCCTTAGATTTTGGACTTTTCAAAATGTGACATACTGGTAAACTGTACTCCAATCATTCAACAATTAACAATTAAACTAAGTTAACTGAATAAAATTAAGATTGGAGACTTGATATATCATAAATTTCCCTGGAATCATCACCAAAAAAACCCACCCCAAAACAAAAACATTACCATGGAAAAAAAAAGTTAGATTGTGTTGCCAATATTCTGATAAAAATAAAAGCTATTTATTTGTCCATATACATGTATATTCTGGTTTAAGTGTGAACCGGTACTTTACATACAATTTTTGGTTCAAAAACAGACACGTATTCATGAGGAAGCCATTTTCGATCGTGTTCCTTAAATCTATTTTATAAATTGTAAACTTGGATGGTGCCTGCGTGTGTGCTCTACGATAGGTACCATGTACACATACATCTGTATCATTGTCTTTGTATGTGATGTACATTATTGTTCACAGGAACAAGCACAATGTACAGTGTACAACTTCCTGTTGTTCTGTGTTAGCGTTGCCATGACACCAATTTACCACACAGTAGGGGAACACGCAACTTTTTTCTCTCCAGCTGTCTATCAGGCGTTGAACCTTGTTATGATATTTGACACTAACTTGCCAGCATTTATGAAGCTTCACTGGCTTCAAATACCCAAGGCCCCAGATATTTACTGTAGACTACAAGAGCCAGCAACATGAAAAGGGTGTGAGTCTTATAATCAGGGTTTAATGAAGTGTATCCTCCAGGGCAAACATCCTCAAAGTGCAAGTACTTCAGGGTAATGTACCAAATCACTCAATCGTGCAATACATTGTACCTTGAAATACAGACCTAACTTACCGTAATATACATTATAAGGGCCTTTCAGTTTCACACAATCCTAAATCTCTGTTTTGGACCCGGATCTAACACAAAGATTTCAGGAAACCCTTTTACACTCGGAATTTTATGGCAAGGGGAAGCTTTTCAATTTTGGAGGAAAATTTTGGGGTAACATGACAACGACAAACAGACAAACACAAACCCACCACTTAAATAAAGACGGTGCTCAAGGCAATGCACAATAAATGTACTGTACAAAACCATGTTGATTCGCATGGTAATACAAACAGATAGGGTCATTGGAATTTAAAGAAGATTGCTTCAAAGGTTGTTAAAGTTATTTTATTTTATTATAAAGGGGCCCAACCCCGAATTACCGTAGTCACCTCGGGTCATGAGGGCTAGGGGGTCATTAACTTCACAATCATCATTTTTACCCCCCCCCCCACATCTAGCACAGATTATTCACGCCATGTGGGTCCCTAAAATCACATTTGTGTGCACAAACACTACCCGGATACAACTTTATATGAGCCATTGCCCATGAAAGGAAAACAGGGAAAAAGCAGGGAACCATAATTTATAGCAATGCCTTTATTGATCTGGCTACCCTATACTCCAAGATTAACTTTTTAAGCTGCTAGAAGAGGATTAACTATATAGAGTGGTCAAGAGAAGGCAAGGTTTCTCAGGGATGAGCCTGTTTTCTGTTCACTAGTGATCCAAACATTATCATATTTTAAAAACAATTCTTACAGCACACTCAACCAGCCACCAGACCTTTCAGCCATGTTGGCAATGAATTTTGGGGGTAAAGCACGATCTCCGAGACAATGGTCTACCTCCATGTTCCAACCAACTGAGAGTTTTAGTATAGTAGTCTAGTTGTTGTCAGTTTTATTTTTCTCATCCTTTCTGGATTCTGTCAGCGACAGCAAGCCTCAATGATTTCTCTAACAGGCAGACTCCCAACCAAAGTAAACACTATGCCCAAAGCACAATGGGAATGAACTGCACAATGAAATTAAGGGGGGTGGGCTTTGAATGGAGGCAGTTATGATTATGTCACTGAAGGATGCTGCAATTGAAGCACAGGCAGTTAAAAATGATTTGAGCAGGAATATAGCCTAAAACCTCCATCTTATTTACGTGATGTAAATGATGTACAAAAGGAGCACTTGTACCAGTACACGCCATTAATTTTTTTCCAATCACTTTTTGGGCTTAGATTCAATTGCAACATACATTTTACAGTTGAAATTAAAGACACTTGAATTTAAAGACATTCTTTCTGCAATCAAAATACCAAAAGCTTTTTACCTTTTTCTTTTGGGATTAAAAAACAAATCCAACCAATTCAAAGCTCTTTTTTCCCCCTTTAATTAGAGGAACATTTAAGGGATTTTTTTTTATTTTTAGGTTCACGTACAATTTTGACACCGAAAATTCTCCAACAAAATGAACTACATGTACCGGTAGCAAGACCAATTGAGAGTTGAATTCCTTTACTAATGTAGAATGGGCTAACACTGCAAACATCAACACCTTCAACTTTGTTTGGGACAAATATTACCAACAGTAAGAACATTTCTGATGTATGACTGTAATTTCACCTACTTGACATGTGTCAAACTTTAAGGTTTTATCATAAGGATAAAATGTTGGCAACAGCTGTGGGGGTTTAATAGAGCAACCTCCACCGTAAAACAATGGGGTTTGGATTGTGAAGGGTCACAAGGTAAGGGCAAGTACGAAGGTCAAAGTTCAGGTCACAAGAGGTCACAGGAAACATGTCTGCACTACAAGCTTTCTACATGTATGATGTAGTCAGCAAATGAAAGCTTGAATGCAACTGCAAACACATTTTGCTCAAAAGGAATCCCTTTCTTACAACCTTATGGGAAATTTATTAAGAATATCAAGAATTTTGGCTGGTTGATAAAAAAGCTGAGCATATTAAAAAAAACTGGTTTGGGGCTTGGTAGGCCTACCGGTAGCTGATAATCAGCGACCAGGCACCTAAACCACACGCTAAATAACTGTCATGTCACACTATTATCCCCTTAATAATAATCATAATTGATGCTACAAAGGTTGAAATCATGTACACAAAGTGTCCAAGTTGTTTCTGTGTATGCTTCACAATTCCCAAATATCAGATCAAGAAGCCAACCAATGACCACTTGTGCAGAGCTTCTTGGGTTCTTCTGATTGTATCTGGCAGTCTAAACAAGATTATTTGTTTGCCAAATATTTGCTCAAGTACAGTACAGAGAAGGAATTTCTGAGCGATAATCTTGGGAGCTGATCGCTTTGCCTTCTGGCATCTGTGCTTATATCATCAAACATAATATGCCCTAAACCTGAGTTCATGAACTGCCATTATGCACTTTATACAGGGTACATGCACTACAATGGCCCAGTGCTGATTTGATACGCCTATTAAAATTGTGGAGACTTAAGAAAAATTAAATCAGGCTACAAAACAATAACATTTGTTGACAATTTATGGGAAAATACAAGAACTCGGTAAATATTGTTGAGGTGCACGTACAATGTACACTAAAACTATTTTCTTCTCGTATAAAATGTATAAAATATGTTCGATTGACATGGCTCACATTATTCATTTTTGTTATAATTTCGTCTTGTGCTGAGTGCAACGCATCTATGTGAAGACAAAAAAACAGTATAAAGTCTATTTATTTTCCGAAGAAGCTCTTTTTGCCTGGTCTAGAAAACATATATCTTTTAAATTACAAGGTTCTCTACTGTAAACCAACATTGTGAATCTATGAACAATAATGCAGAGAAACTTGAATGATTTCCCTCAATCAACCCAAAATTTAAAAAAAATCAATTTAAACTCTTCCTACTAACCCCAACTAACCCTGAACATTCCTGCTAATGAGTCAATGTAATGCAATAAAGAGCCTGCCACGCCTACCACTACCATGGGTGAAACTGGGGGGGGGGGGGTGATGCTTGGCTGGCAGGCAGCCTGACCCAAGATGAAAGCTGAATTCCGTTCCTCTGACTGTATGTGCTACTACACTAGTGATCCTTCCCTTAGATACAGTTACCCATGCGAGGACAAACCTGGAATTCTGGGAATTTATATAAGCCCCCTCCCCCCTGCAACTTGACTGCTGTTACAGGACTGCAGTAAGGGAAGGTTATTTGCTCTTGGTGACAGCTGATGTGTCATTTAACGAGCAGGGGACACTTTGGTTGCCACTGGAGACCGAAGGGGGGGGGGGTACCTTGTTGATACTTATACCCTGTGTAACCTCTTGAGACTGCTTAGCATAGTATGGTAAGTAACTCAATTTGTCTCCAGCCAAGATGTTTGAAGATTTAAACTCAATTTCTTTGGCCTTTGACACCCAGTGGACCTACTTCCTAGTCACAGTGATTTGTTCGAGAAAATTTTTTGGGTATAATGATGCCAAAGACCACAAAATGCAACAAATTAAAAAATGGTACATCATATAACACTGCTGCACCATTTAAAGCGTAAAACCATTTTGATTTGCAAGGAATCAACTGAAACATGCGTATACAATTCAAAATTATAAAACTGCTTAAGGTTGCAAAATTCATTTTGGAAAAATCAAAAGGTCAAGTGTACAAGACCTTTGACCCATCACAAGCAGTCTTCAGTTATGAAGTTAGCACTCAATTGGAAGAAGACAGAGAGGAAATTATTGCACTCTTTTTAGGACAATTTTGCCAGAAAATTACAGAAACACTAAACACCTACAGAAACAGAATTCAATTTTTCCTGGCTATAACCAGGTAAAAATCAAATGAAAAAAATCGTCCTGATTTTGACTTCCTAAAAAAAGTAAAAATCAACTTTTCCCCACAAATAGGGTATGACCGCTAATGCTATGTGTCTCACAATACAGAGGAAGTCATGGAAGCCCAGTATTTGAGCCATATTTACGGGATCACGCATGTAGAACTCACCAAGTATAGACAGCATATCAAAGTCATCAAGCTTATACTTCCGCTCCTGGGGAGTCTCTGGTGGAGGGAGATCCTTCAGCTTGCTCGAAGATCCTGTCCGCTTCAAAGTTTTTCCTTTGGCTATCCTTGATGAGGCCATCGTTTCTCGTACAAAAATCCACACGTTTCTCAAAAAGTACCTGTGACTTTTGTAGTAGATACCTCAACTTTTGATCAGCATGTCCTTAAAGTTACAGTTTTGGGAGTTATGAAATGTTTATTCATGAAAGAATTTATGTGATCACATTAGCATGATAATTTATGGATGACATCTTGCGTTCACTATTTATTTGGTCATGTCGGTTCTGTTTACAACTTTAAAAAAAATTACCAGATTTATAATATCGTCTTTATCGATACTTCTGCCAAATTCTACGAAAATTGGAATTTACCGATCGCAACTGGAAGAATAAATCATTCCCTTGGCTTCACGTATTCACAGCTTCATTTGGATATGTCCGTTGCTGAATTACGTAAGTGAAGACCTGATTATAACTTCGACGACATTACCAGTCCCAGTCCCGATAAGCACGCAAGTTTAGCACTAGCACTTTAGCAGTGTTACTGAGTACTGTAGCACTTTTGAACTGTGTGTAGTTGAACACGTGCGTCATGTGCATAACACCACCACCACTGCATGCATGACTCCGTAGGATGCTGACTTTGTAGTGTGGGCAGTATTTTCCTTTCGGATAGCTCAAGCATAAACTATCGACGGTCCCAATGCATCTATAGTCAACGGGAAACGAATCTTGATGGAGGAGAACTAAGTCGCGGTGAAAGTTTAGTGGAAAACAGCAACCCTGAGCCGGTAGCGCCCTGCATGCACCGTGCACCCGTGCTTGTCGCCGCTACCGTACCACCGTACCCGCTGATGATCGATAACGTTGAGTACAGTGTGCTAGATAGTGCACATACATAACACAAAGCGCGCCACTTGTGACGTCATGGAAACCGGCAGCACTAACTTTTAAATCCCACCATTCTTGTGGGCACCATACGGCCGCGGTCTTTAAAGGCTTATCAAATAGGATTTTTGGCAATGCAACTCTTAAAAAAAAACAACCTAATTGTATTTAACTTTATATTGTCATTTTTGAGGGTACCTTCATGCCTTTTAATGCGAACTTTCAAGAACAAACTGTCAACTTAAATTCAAGGCGGCAGACACTTGCGCGTGTGGTTTGAATGATGGTTTGATAGGAGACCCGTGGAAGAATACATTTAATAAGATTTAAAGAAAACATAGTACAGAAAAATTCATTCCGAATCTATGCCACTTTTAATTGAAAAAAATAAAACACTCTTTTTGGAGATAATAATTCCAATATTGCATAGGATTGAAATCTCGCCCAATAATTGGCCTTAATACTAAAGGTGACACAAGATGTTTGAAAATTGACGTGAACCGTGGAAAATGAGTGTAAGAAACTACAGTGTTTAAATCGCGGGAAAAAAATCATTCCGAATTAAGTCATTTAAAATTTTAATTGAATAAAGTAAGACACTCTGTATGGAGACAATAACTCTAGAATAACAAATTGTTTTGATATGAAATTTCGTTTGTAATGACATGAAAAAGTTTTAAAAATCGATGGGAACCGAGGAAGAAAAAATATACAAAACGACAATAAAACAACTGAGTGTGAACGCTGCGCCGTACTTTTTGCAACTATAATATTTATTCTTAAAGAGGGCGCTCTACACAAACACTAGTTAGCAGCGTAAAGACTTCTGACAATGTGGATCACGATTTGCCCATTAAACAAAAGAACAATGCTGATTCTGGAGACAATAACTACAGAACAACTTATTGCATTGGATTGAACTTGCGTCCGATTATTGGCCATTGACGGTAGCCGTGGAAGAATAATTTTAATATGATTTAATGAAAATATGTTTTATCAATGTGTTTTATCACGAAAATTAAAAATTTAATGCCGAATCTAAGTCACTTTTAATTGAACAAAAATATAACACTTTTTTTTGGAGACGATAAGTCCAGAATATGATTGATGCCTGACATGCGTGGTTGAGTGAAATGCCACTCAGAACGGCCGGTTGGAACATTATGCAGTGTCGCATTATTGTTTGCCATTTATAAATGGCATAAACGTACCACAGTCACGTCGTGATATCCCCTCCATCAAATTAATTCAAACACAATATGGAGACTCGCTTTAATTTTGGGAAACAGAAACATTGACACGTTCGCACACGTGTATGCAATCAACCTCGAATGGAAGAAGAAGAAAAAACAACAACTAGGGGTTGTGGTTGTGAACAACCACAGAGATGTTCCCAGTTTTGATTGTCTAGTGGACCAATTGAAATTGGGAACAGCTAAAAAAAAACCAGTGATGTAAGACCGAGGCTTGCTGGAAAAACTTTGGACCAATGACGTGCTAACATTGAAATTGTTGGTGGTGCGGGTGCAGCTTTGCTGGTCAACTTAACTCGGTCCAAGTCAATTGGGTACGGTCTCTGTACAATTGTCTTTCAAAAGAGTTTCAAAAGAGGGTGCGCTACACAAATAGTAGTCAACACTTTTGTTTCTCTTCAGTTCAGGGAAAAGGAAACAAACGTCATTTTCCTTTTGGGCAGCAGAAAGCTAAAAGAGAAACAAAGTTATTTTCGTCTTCGGAAGCAAAAAGCAAAATGTGAAACGAAAGTTAGGCTACATTCCTTCAAGTTGGACAGCAAGAAGAGCATGCACAAAACATGATGATTGGATGATGGGCCGCGCCGGGTACGACGGTCCGGGTCTTTTGTCTGGGTGGCGCTATTTCCTAGATTCAACATGACGTCTTCCGGCGCTCGCTCATGTCGGAGGATTTTACAGCTCAATCCTTGCCGATTTGTGAAGAGATATAGCTCCACGATTAGTGTAAGTGACCTCAAATGGTAACAATCATGATTTAAAGACGCAAATTACATTAAAACGGGGGTAGATTTATGTAAAAGGTGGATATTTTTTTTGCCCAGTTTCCGGACATAGGGGGGCCGGCCAGCTAGCACTGGGCTAGGCTATAGCTCAATTCATGATCATGACGGAGGCGTGACGGAGGCGTGATGGAGGAAGGTTTGTGTTCCTTCCTCTACATGCTCTATGCCATGGGATGAGTATGACTTTGTCATATGTATCTTCCTTATCGATAATAGGCGCACGCTTATACATATGTTATAACTTTGTCAGTTTCTGACAAGTACCTGAGGCTGAGCATTACCAGCCCCATCAATATAAAAATGTGGCCAATTTACTAGACTAGCTCCGTAAAATAAAGGCCACACTTGGAGTTGGAACATGTACCCGAAAATGTAGAACTTTGTCAAGTTTTAATTTTCACATTTAGAATTTGTTTATTTACGCTTTTATTATACATGTAACTTGTAAGCACACTCGCCCTCTTTAAACTTTGCAATATAGGCCTAAAGGTAGTCCCCCCTTTTTCAGACGTCTATTGTTCGTGTAGTTTTGTGTTTGAAGATACGCTAACGTGTGCAAACGAACCTGGAAATTACACGAAATATAGACGTCTGAAAAAAAAAGCAGCCACCACACCAGTTTAGGGCCATTATTTTTTTAATTGAATTTAATTCCTTAGACTGTCTCCTAGATGGGATAATCTAGTTGGTGCCAAAAGCCTTGGTGTATTTGGAAGATTTAAGGCTGTTTTGTGGCTGTTTTGGGTGTGAAATCTGATGGTTTTAGTGGATATTTTTTTTCTTCACAGGCCATGGCATTTAACTTAGGACACTACTTTCACCAGATCGCATCAGACTACTCTCTTCCTACCATATCATTCATGTGCACAAGTTTCTTTTGTCACTATTTTGAACATTTATGATTCTATCTTGCATTGCTAGAAGGACGCCCTTCCGTCTGCAGTAAAAATCGTGGAGGTTGGACCTCGGGATGGGCTTCAAAATGAGAAGGTGAGATAATATTTTATTTTTGCAAAATAGAGAAAGGGCAAATCTTAAAGGTAAATACATGCAATTATTTTTTTTTGTCTTGAAATTGCAAAATTTAGCATTTTTGATAGTTTGTGTGGGTCATAAGAAATCCACGTAAGATCAAATACAAAAATGTACCTGCATACTTTTTCCCTGCCGCATCTTTTATTGTTTTTGTTTTGGTATTTACTTTTTACTTTTTTTTTAATGGCGAAATCTGCCTTGTTTTCTGATGTTTTTACCATCACAAATATCTTATGTTGTAATAGTTGCTTCCGACATAAATGAGTGGCTATTTTGCTGTTTAAAAGCCTACTTTGAGAAAAGTGATGGCAGTTTTGGCAATAACATTATCTGTCGTCTTGGAAAAAATCTGACATTGACATTGTATATTTTGAAGAAGAAAAAAGACCATACCTTGGATTAGACATTGGCAAAAAAAGTGGATGCATCCTCCTTTTTTCCAGTCAGGATGAGAAACTACTTTTTTTTAAAATTTGGCCAAAGAATGTTATCTTTTATTGGTGAATAAAACTCATTCATTGCTATATCTGTTCGCGTTGTGATCTGTGATTGGTAGATTCATCGTCCTTTGAGTTCTTTAATATTCTAATATTAAATAATTTCCTTTCGTTCCCTCACACTAGGAAATTGTTAGCACAGAAACAAAAGTGGAGCTAATCAACAGATTGTCTGGAACTGGACTTAAAGTCATAGAGGCGACCAGTTTCGTATCCCCAAAATGGGTACCACAGGTAAGTAACATTACCCCCCCCCAAAAAAAAGAAACCCATAAAACAAGAAATAACTTTCAATTAACTTTTAATAACTTAATAAATTGTTGATCAGGGGTGCTATTATAAACACACACTTATTTAGCAAACAAAAATATGGCTAGTTGTTCATTTGTTTTATTTGATAACCAGATGGCAGACCACACAGAGGTGTTGCAGTCCATTAAGAGGAGGGCAGGAGTCAGCTACCCTGCCCTAACACCCAATGTCAAGGGCCTGAAATCAGCCCTCCAGGCCGGTGCCGAGGAAGTGGCCATATTTGGAGCGGCCTCAGAAACATTCAGCAGGTGGGGTTATTCGCTCAAACTATGAATGATCTGAAATCACAAGTCATCACATGTCATCACAAGCCAATCACAAGTCAATCACAAGTCAATCACAAGTCAATCACAAGTCAATCACAAGTCAATCACAAGTCAATCACAAGTCAGTCACTAGTCAGTCACAAGTCATCAAGTCTCATGTCAAGTGTCAAGCTATTAAAATGTACTGTGACAAAGGCAGGGATGTTTGGACCAGACTTGTAATCGAAATTAGTCACTATTCACCACAAGTCACCACAAGTCACCACAAGTAAATCACAAGTCAATCACAAGTCAATCACAAGTCAATCACAAGTCATCACAAGTTGGTGTCTGCTTTAAGTATGAACTGGTCGTAAGGTGAAATAGAAATTTCAATTTGAGAAGATGTTTCTCAAGAAAATTCGAAAACCTGGAGCAAATGACAGAGTGTGATTAGTTTAAAATGACTATCAATCCTATACTAGTTTTGATCTGTCAACAGTTAATGTCATTTTTTTTAGGAAGAACATCAACTGTTCAATTTGGGAGAGTATTGACAGATTTCAAGCCGTGGTGGATGCAGCAAAGCAAGCTGGTGTTGCTGTACGTGGCTATGTGTCGTGCGTTCTGGGGTGTCCGTATGAGGGGAAAGTACTCCCTACTGCAGTTGCCCAGGTAACAAGACAAGACGAGCCTGTTAATGCTGGTCCCAGAGCACACACAATTCTGGGGTGGGGGGATCACTTCTATCATAGTATTCAACAATTGTTTTTATTATGATTATTACTTTTTTAGGTAGCCAAGAGGTTATATGACATGGGCTGCTATGAGGTGTCCCTGGGTGATACAATAGGGGTGGGCACCCCCGGTGAGATGAAGCAACTCTTGGAGGTCGTCACCAGGGAAGTACCTGTAGAATGCCTGGCTGTTCATTGCCACGATACTTACGGGCAGGCTCTGGCAAATATATATGCTGCTCTGCAGGTGAGAACCTACTGTGTTGCCCAGGTCTCTGGGAAGGGGAAGGAGTAGTCTTATGTCAAGATTCATGATCACCCACCAAAAAAACCCCGGAGTTATCAGTATAAATCACCCACCACGATCTGAACCGCAATCATAACAATGTCTTGGAAGTCTTGTAGCGGTTGTGTCACACACACGCACCTGTTTTGCCTAATGTATGCATTCAACACCTTGCATATAAGCTCCAAACCAACTCCGATATTTTAGTCACTTGCATACAAGATGCTACCAGGCTTATGTGCAACTCCATTGTAGCTCTTTCGCCATTTGTAGTGCGTGTGCAAACAAAATGGACCGTATTTGCCTGCAGAAGTAGCACGTGCACTTGTTTCCCCCTTTTTTGAGGGGAGATTTTACAAGATTCCCAAGACGTCGTGGTTCGTGGGTGATAGCAATTCGTTTTGATAACGTCCTCTTTTGTCAACTCCTTCAAAACATCTTATACCATCCAACTCCTTCAAAACTCCTTCAAAATAGCCTTTAAAACACACGCTAACTTAACAAAAAGTGGCACAGCACTGCACTGTATGACCCAGAGAGACTTTTGACCTTTTTGATTTCTGTATATGGATTTGGCCCTCACTAATGAATATGTATGAGGTACAGCGGTTTCCAATGTAAACTAGTAAAGCAGGGGTAAATAGTGAATTTCTTGTGAAACTAGATTTGTTGAAATTCGCTGGAGCATCGTGTTGTGAGAGTGCTACCTTCTTCCTTCTTTATGATTTCAGTGTGGTATTAGCGTAGTAGACTCGTCCGTCGCTGGCTTAGGCGGTTGTCCGTATGCCAAGGGTGCTTCAGGCAACGTGGCTACAGAGGACTTGGTCTACATGTTGGATGGACTTGGCATCCAAACAGTACGTATGTTGTAACTTTTTCTTCAACCAAGTTCTGTCTATGACCATAATGCGCTTTTGTGTGTTTTGCAGGACTAATGATTTTACCAGTTTATTTGTACAAAAAGTTGACCCATTTTTCATCTTTAATACGTATAAACCTTATAAGGGTATTGGACACCATCTGCAATACATTCAAAAATATTCAATAATAGGATCAATCATTGTACCCCAATTATGTAATAATTTATATAATAATAAATTATATAATAATGTGCTGTCATTTTCGACCTAAGAGAAAGTACTATAATTTCCTTGTGATGGTTAGTACCAAACCATTATGAGAAAAATGGCTTTTTAAAGGAAAAATACCGCCCCAAATTGGCCAAAGTTAGTTTAGTTTGCAAACGGTTACATATTCATGAATGAAAGTTAATTTTCCGAATTTCTACTCAAAAAAGCGTATCTAGATGAGCTGAAATTTGGCCAGGTTAAATAAACTCTGAGGCAGTTTGGCCTTAAGATTTTTGACCAGCTGGATCTTGCTACACTGAGCAGACTTCTCACTTTGACAAGTGTTACATCTTTGTGTTTTCTGCAGGGTTGCCAGGCTATAATATTTTGAGGATTGGTCTTATGCAGATTTTTTCTCCAATTTTTGTTAAACACTGTTTTTTTTTCTTTTTCCATTTTTCTTCCAGGGAGTTGACCTCCAAAAAGTGCTGGATGTTGGCAATTTTATTTGCAAAGTTCTTGGCAAATCTCCGTCTTCCAAAGTTTCCAAGGCTATGAGTAAACTGTGAAGTAAAGCCCCAAAAGTCTTTTTTCAGTGATCTGAATGTGATGAGTTACGTCAAAAGCAGACTCTTATGCTGCATGGTTAAAATGTATTCAATCACTTAAACAAAGACATTGACACAATAGGGAACTACCAACATAGAGGGTTGGATAGCTCAGTTGGTAGAACACTGGAATGGTAATCCAGAGGTTGCAGGTTCAAACCTTGCTTCAGTCAATTCTTTTGTTCAACTTTGAACAATTGTTACAATGCACCAAGTCAATTTCCCTTAATGATCTTTTGAAAAAGACTTTCCTTTGCATTACTATGTCTGTTTGAAGTTTGTGGTGTAAAAAAAAAGTGAAAATATATTGCCTGTTAAAGATTTGGGTCATACATTTCTTGAACCGATACACCTCTACAATAAAAAGAAATCACTTTTAATGGTAAACTTTAGGTCTCAAACTTTTGCAGAATATTAAGACAGGATCAGAAATCTGAAAAAAACCCTGACTATTAAGAACAACATTTTTGGTCGGGATCTTTTGCATTATACTTTAGTTATGTAAGATTACAAATTTGAAAGAAAAACTGACAATTGAGAATCGTCTGGTTTTGACAATACTTAAGTTTTTGTTAGGTTTTGTTTTTACACACATGAATTGCTGTATTTCTCATGCAATTATGATTCAGTTTTATTTTCAGTCAGTGCTTGAGATTTATCCAAATAATTATAACTAATTATGTTGAAAAGTAATACAATTTCCTATAAATCAAGTTTTTGTGAATTATGTGAATTGTTGCAAATGTCTGTACGGAGCCTTAAAGCTTATAAAACAAACTATTTGTGTATATACCTGTATAAAACAAAACCTTAAAATCGAAAATGGGATAGTATAATATATTGGGGTGAACAGTCCCCCAAATTTCCTGTTTGACAAATTAAAAAAAAGGAGACAAATCCAGAAATTCTGAATTCTCAATTAGTATTTGATTGTGGTTATCAGATCGTCCTTTGTTGAAAAAAAAACCAAAGACAATTTGTGAACTATAAAAGTTGGACATGTTCAGCTGTTTATTGTCTGTTGTTTGAATGACGTTTTTGTAGTTCTGGTGGAGTACAAGTTGCAGGAGGGGGGAGGGAGAGACATTTTGGTGTTTCCTTCTAAAAGTTCATGTTGGTGGGTTTTAGGAGAGTTTCCAAATATTTACGAGAACACATATCCTGGATTGCTCAATAGGGGTTGCCAGTTGCCACTGTTGTGGGCTCCCCCCCCCCCTCCAAAAAATAGTCAATAGCCAACAACCGGTACCACCGTAAAAAGTAAACAGCGCCCCCTTGGGACTCAAATGGACAAGTTTACACCCTTTTTATCTTAAGAAATTAATTTACATAGAGTGGAAATTCTTAATGTTCCCTTTCTTGAGGACATTGTTATTAAATAATGATCTTTCACACACGAAAAAATATGATAACTTTCACGAATAATCGACTAATACATGAAATAAAAAGGGCTCACTTCTTTTGGGAAAAACAGGTGGTTGTATTGGATTGCGGCAAATATCGCGTACTTGGGCTACAAAATGGTACGCATGATAATAATGAATGGCGATTTGAAGACCTCGCCTCTTTTGGGCGCTTGTAAGCGCCGTCCGTAACGATAAGTAAGGAAGGGGAAACTGGCGGACTGGGTGTGTGCGAACGAACTTCGTGTCAATTTTGCCGGTTTTTCGCCGAAATTGACATTGTCAGGACACGGCAATTTACAGCCAATGACAACAAGCCCTGGCCACTGGAGTTGTAGGAAAGGTTTGATTAAAAGGTAGATATGACACATTTTAAAGATGAAGGACATCGGGCCTAAATTAGGCATTAGTGCCGGTGTTCAGTTCAGAATCGCCGGTAATCAGGTAATGTAATCGCCATTTAACATGGAGGTAGAATTAGCAAAAAGTGAATTGAGCTATCGATGAAGTTGGACATATATGTGGACAGGTGGGACCATGGTGGATCTGGGAGGGACTGTATTTTGGCCTGGTTACCAGATTGTAGAGTACTAAATTTAAACAGAAAGATGATAGAATCGGACGGCACTGGACATCACTTAGCCATTATTGGCAGTGCAAAATGTTATGGATTGGTGTGAAAAATATGTTTTCTCAGTTTTAATGCTTCAGTATGTTTTCCTGCTAAATTTGACTTTTACTACATGTTAATGTTATAGCTTACTGATGGCTAATCGGTCACTGCAGGGAAAAAGCCCCAAGCAGTCTTTTTATTTACAATAAAGGTTTTGTAATTTCAGAAAATGTGACTGTCCTACATGTATTGTAGGCCTACCTGTTTTACTTTTAGCACAGACATTTGTGAGTCAGGGCAGTTCAGGCGCTGTCATCATCAGATAATTTTACCCCATAGTTTTCCTCATAAATAAAACTCCTGTCCTCTTTCTACAACATTTAACCTGGGGATATTCAATGTGATATTTTAGCGAACTAGAAAACAAAAAGTTACTTTTCTGCTGGTGACTATGTAAGTAAATTTCAAAACATCTCTAGGCCCTAACATGTCTAATACCATGTTTACTTTTAAATCATTGTATACAACTTAGTAGGCCCTATGGTAGTACTGGTAGTATGGTAGTACTAGTACTAACCATCTGACCAACCTTTATAAAGTCTTTAAATAGTATTTTCTGTCGAAATAATGTTAGAAATGTTTCCATGTTGTCTGTCTGTCATGGTTGTTTGTCATTAATTGTGTTATTAAAGGGCCTACATTAGTCCCAATTTCATTTTGGAAACACCTGAACGTGGTGTCATGTATGTAGGTTAGTGGGCCTAAATAGTGGCTATCGTTATGGCAGCTGTAGCACCATTTTGATCGGCTATCGTTACGGCATTGCCGAAGGTACCAGGATTGTATACGATGGAGCAGAGAATTTAGTTTTTCCTTTTTATTTTTTAATTAGAGCCTATTTTTTGTTATTTTTTGTGTAATCATGCAAATCCTCTTATTGAAGCACATTTCATTATTTTTTTTTTAGTGATCTGTGGAATTAGTAGATTTTTTTTAAAAGGGGAATAAAGTCTGAGAACCATTTGGTTGATAGTCTGGTCCCGTTACCATAGCGAAAAAACACCCATATTTAGTTTACACGATATATTACACAAAAGGAGGAGGCCCTTTTTACTTGATAGGTCTGGGTAGTTGTCTGCTAGTTGATGACCACAAAACCTTCTTAAAAGTTAAGCTTATTGATCATCAGTAAAGCTATTATAAGCATCTGAATTTCTGAAACATCTTTAAAAAAAATGTTATGCCTAAAATTAAAAAAAAAAAATTTATGTAGCCTCAATAAAGGAAGGGGCGGGGACAATCAACTAGTATTACTTGGCCTAAAACAAACAAAATTATGAGAAAATTTCAATGAGGCACCAAAGCAAAGATTTGAAAGGCAAGAGAACACGTTTTTCGGAATAAATTAAAATGTTGTCTTCTAAAGGCACAAAAAGTATAGAAATTCAGAAGTTCAATAGAACTCTTACTGTTAAGTTTCTTTTCAGAATGCTATGAATTACACAAACAGTTTGGTTCCTCCTAGCCAATTCGCTGGCAAAGAAAGTTACAAACAGAATCACTTGCATAAAAACGTTTAACACTAGTAACATTAACATTAAAAAAAAAACTGCAGAAATTTAAAAGAAACAAATTTGGAAAACTTGTTTGAATTAAGATTGTGTTATGAAATAACTCATCAAAGAAAAAAAAATTAAATTATAACTAAAAACAAAGTGTATTCTCTTCGGATGCCACTTTCTCACATTCATTGGATGTGTACAAAGTATATATTTTCTGACAGATTTTCGAAAGTCATCATTGGGTTTTTTAAGTGCAAATGTTTTTTTCATTAAAAAAAACAAAGCGTACCATGAACTGGTAAAGATTTGTAAGTTCAAAAACATTCACTGTGCATGCCCAGTGGAAGTGCCTACAAGAACAAACTAGTTCACGCTCAGTGGCTATTGTTAATGTTATGACTGTTGACTGACAAATTTTCAATTTACAATAAAAAGGCCCACATTCGGATGATCGACTGATTTTTTTTTTACTTGGCCTTACATGTATACTGTAACTGTTCCTTCTAAATAACCTAGAAGTAATTTTTTGTTTATAGAAGAACAAATTTCCAGCATGGCAGACATTCCTTGAAGGTTTTGAAAGGAATTAATTTTAGTTTCTGGGAAAAATTTCCAGGGAAAAAAAACTGAAAAAGAGACTATTTAAAGACCATGGTTCATTTGGGCTAGGCTGACATGTTTGTGGCCTCTTTTCCAATTGAATCATGATCACAGACACGAATGCACACAGACTTTCACTCTGCGTACTAACGTACGTGTTTGTACACGGATTCCCCGATTCAGTTCCGTGTGTAGCCCAGTTTGTTCAATCATAACATGGCGGACTAGGGGATGAGTCATATAACAAGGCTTATTGTTGCCCGGTATGCGTGCCTATTGTGTGCGTTTGGGCTCAATGCTGGTGCGGTTCAACCCACAGTGCATAGTGCGCCAGGTATAGAGACACGCCTGCTGGGGCTGTCTTGAAATAAAAACTTGTTTATGGGTCAGTGATGTCAACAAAATTCATGTGTGTGTTAAAGATCGTGTATCACATGTGTGTACATGTTTAGAAGTTTTCACTTAAAATTTGCATAGACATGTACATGTAGGGTATGCAATCTTTTTTTCTACTGTACATTTTTGTACGTGCAAAACTGTTTTGACCTTTGAGACAGAAGTCAAAACCAGAAGTCACAAATCACCAAATGGATTGTCACGTACACCAACAGTGTAAATTTGTCTCCGATTACAAGCCGATAAATTCACAACTTTGCTACAGCCCAAGTGGAATAACAAACAAGTTTTTATTTCAGCCATGTGACGCATTCAGCGTTTTAGACACTCCGTATACGCAATTTATGTACATGTAGATTGTGGTCCATCAAATTCCATATGTGGGTATACCATATATAATGTTATTGTTCGTGATTACGTGTACCGTGCAACAGGTAGTTTCTTCAGAGTGACCTACTCTGAGTGGGTACATTATGTACCAGTTCTATCCATTTACATGTACATGTGGGTGTTGATAAAAAGGGAGTGATTTCAGATATGAATCATCGTCCGTTTTTCCAAGGATCTTTATTTCTCACAAGGCATTTATTGTTGCTTTTCTGAACTTTCTGAAATGGTGTCACAGAGCCAGTAGAGTGAAGTAATTGGTGTCATGTTATTAATCAACAAATTATTCTGGCACAGTTTGTCTTCCTACTATTGGCAGGTTGGTTTACATTTAATTTGTATTTTGTTCACTAAATTTTGTTTTGGGAATTTTTGTTGATAGTACTGAGGGCTAGGGGTTGCTTAACTGTATTTTGTTACAAACGGTTGGTAAAAGTTGCACCATCGGTAAATTTGTTTTTAGGAATTTTTGACCCGTATGTGTTTAGCATGAACTTTCCAGGGAATTTTCCATGCTGAAACATAGAGAAATATGCCAACTTACAGAGTGAAGCTTGCTGGATGCATCTATGTCTGTGCGCATACCTATGTACAACTTGTTCTTGGGTCAGCTGATTTGTCATTGTTTTGTGGGACAATTAAAATATAAAAATAGGAACTTGGAAAGTTTTGTTTAGCTTGGAATATTCCATTTTGGCGACCATCCAAATTCATGTTAAAATATGGAAAGACAGAAATTTAGTATATTTTTTTTCATTTGGCATGTTTACATTTGTACTCCATATCTAATGCTGTTACGGCCAAAGTCGAAATACACCATCTGTACTATATTTCATTTTGCCTTGTACAAACAATACACGTTTGTTTCTACACTGAGGATGACTGTTGTATTGTTATTGAAATATGCAGAAAAATGTATTTTGAATTTACAGACTTATATTTATAATAACTTTGCTTGAGCACCGGGTGTGGTAAGCAATGGTCCCTCCCATTGGTTCCCCCTGCCCCAACTCCCCCTTGTTACCATTGAGGGGGGTACTTTTGCATGAACAGTCTACATTGTACATTTACATCATCAATTACTGACTTAATTCAGTTTGTTTGTATTTTCATTCCAACACTGTTTTTGTCCCCCTGCAGCTGACGAAGTTACATGCATCAACAGAAGGAAATTTAGTCCGAACGGAAGTGTTGCCTTGAGGCAAAAATCACCATGGTGATTCTCACAAAGGTTCGTATGCGTCATTCTGGAGTGGTTTTATAAGTTTCGGTTCTAAACATTTATTGTCAGCTAAATCTTCATTGATAATTTTAATGTTGTTTTTCAGCAATTGTTTAATTTGTTTTTTTCTTCTGCATGCTTTTAGGGAGACTGTGTTTGGCTGGAGGATCCAAGGAACTCTGGGTCCAATGTGCCGATCGGGGCGACGGTCAAAATTGCCCAGTCGGGACAACTACAACTGTTGGACGATGAAGGCAATGTAAGAAGCATTAAAGTTAAAGAGAAAATTATATAGTACCTGCCCTAAGTATCACTGTCATTGCATAATATTCAGAATAAAATTGGAGATTTAAACTTATTGGACACCATTTTGCAAAACAATTATTTTGGCAGATTCAAGGGACAATAAAATGAATCCAAAGCAAGTAATTAAAAAAGAAAAGAAAAACTCTCAAAATGTCAGCTCCATAGATATACTTTTTGAGAAAAATGTGAGAATGCGTCTTCAGAACATGTAATGTCACGGGAGTTGGGTTAAAAGAATCATGGGAAGAAACAAATCACTGTTCTTTTGAAGTGCATCGAGTGATGATATCCAACTGTATAAAATTAATGCACAGATCTTAGCTGATAAATTGCCAAATTTTTCAGGCTTATTCAAGAGTATGACAAGAAATGGGCTGGTAACATTTGGGATAATGTTTTTGCTGGTCCCAGAGGGCCAGCCTAGTGTCCTCTTTGTACCTATCTGACTGACCAGCTTGAGTTTTTTAGTTTTGGTTTTCTAAAGTTTGATCTACTCTGTGTTTTAGGATCATTGGCTGTCTCGCGATGTGGCCTCCAAGTTGCGCACGATGCACATTTCCTCCAAAGACGGAGTGGAGGACATGATCAGACTTGGTGACCTTCATGAGGCTGGTATCCTGCGCAACCTCCTCATCAGATACAACAACAACCTCATATATGTAAGTGTCTCATGGAAAGTCAGTGTCCTTGCATAAATGATTGAACAGACCCTGCCTCACGATGTTATGAACAATCACAGCAATGCTTAATGCCAACAAATAATTGATAAAACTGCTATTGCCTTTGAAGTGAAAAAACAACCACACCGCACTGTGATTCCTGATTACAAATAAATCAGTATGTTATTTCAGTCTCATGTGGATTTGTAAAGTTTATTGTTAACTCGCTACTATTTATGTTACCTTTTTTTATCCTCAGACGTTCACCGGTTCCATCTTGGTAGCCGTCAACCCATACCAGGTTCTACCAATTTACAACATTGAGCAGATCAACCAGTACAAAGACAAACGCATCGGGGAGTTGCCTCCGCACATTTTTGCCATCGCCGACAATGCTTACTACCGCATGATACGCGGACAGAGGGACCAGTGTGTCATCATTAGGTAATTTGGTGTTTGTGTTCTTGGGCAAGACATTTTACTTCAAGTGCCTGTCTGTCCACCCACGAGTATGTGTGGGCACTTGTGATAATAGATTCCAGATTGTGCCAACTAATATCTGATACAATGGACATATTGCGGATAAACTTTCTGTCCACAGCTTAGAAAAATCTTGAAATCTGAGGCTTGTGGTATTTGCATCAAAAGTGAAGTATTTGATATTCCTTTCCCATACTATCATAGTGGTGAGAGTGGTGCGGGAAAGACAGAGAGCACGAAACTCATCCTTCAGTTCCTGGCAGCAGTGAGTGGTCAACACTCGTGGATTGAACAGCAAATCATTGAATCCAACCCAATCATGGAAGGTACGTCGTAAAAATGTTTGCACTTTAATCATATTTCAATTTCAAATTCAATTGAGAACCGTTGGCCAACTAGTGGTTGATTTGTGATGCAGCAACATGTGAATGTTTCTGGTCAAATGCTGGTCAGAACCTCATCACAAAACTTATTCAGGTTTTCCACAGTCATGGACAATCCTGGAATATGTTATTTTACATTGAGTCATGGAAAATTCTCACTCAAACTTGCTTATTGCTGGAGTTTTGGGCCTCCTGTTGTTAAAAGGAAACAAAAATGTAAAGTTTAGGCTGAATTTATTTGATAGTTTGACTTCTTGTGCATGTGGTTTTGTCAAACTGTTTCACACTTCCAACATTTTATGTACTTTATTCAAAATCAATTGTCAATCTGAAAGAGGTTTATAGTCACTCAACTTCTATTTCATTTGTTTCAGGCTGGTTGAAAGAAATTCCAATTTCATTGTATTCTAATTTGATTAAATTGTTTGGTTTCACTCTTTTCTTTCCATGCACCTTAAAGCCTTTGGGAATGCCAAGACGATACGGAACGATAACTCCAGCCGATTCGGCAAGTATATAGACATCCACTTCAGTGACCGGGGCGTGATCGAGGGAGCCAAGATTGACCAGTATCTGCTAGAGAAATCCAGGCTGGTTGGACAGGTGAGTCACAGCATAACCGAGTCAGTCACAAGTCATCAGAAGTCAACCCCAAGTCGATCACAAATCTTGACAAGACAGTTACAAGTCATCCATTCTCAAGTCAAGTCGCAAGCTTGGTTTTAGAGCTGTAATTAAGTCAGTCACAAGTCAATTACAATTCAATGACAAGTGATCACAAGTAATCATAAATCAATCACAAGTCATCATCTAAACTCAAAGTAACATTTTGGTTTAGTTTGCTGGGATAGTCTTACTTTATTATAATATTTGTGTTTATTTTCCCGTTAGCTCCCAGATGAGCGTAATTACCACATTTTCTACTGCATACTGAAAGGCTTGACCCCAGATGAGAAGAGTAAACTTGAACTTGGTGATGCTGAGGATTATACATACCTTATCCAGGTTAGTATACAAATATAACATGGTTTAAGATATAACTGAGGATTATAGTTACCTAAATATACAGGTTAGTATACAAATACAGCAATGGTTTAAGATATAACTGCAGATTATAGTTATCTTATCCTGGTTAGTATACAAATACAACATTGTTACTGCACCCGCATTCAATAAAAACAAATTGGCCTATTACCAATTTTGATAATTCCTCAGGGTAACTGCATATCCTGCGAGGGCCGTGATGACCAGAAAGAGTTTGCTGACATCCGCTCTGCCATGAAGATTCTGACGTTCACCGAGACGGAAATCTGGGACATCATGCGCCTTCTGGCTTCCATATTGCACTTTGGAAACATTGACTATGAGGCCATTGAGACATCCAACCTGGATGCGACAGGCTTCCACAGTCATCTGGAAACAGGAAGGATCTCAAAGCTACTGGAGGTTAGTGCTGTCGGTGGCAGAAGTGGGATAAGCCCGGTTTAAGAAGTGGGATAAGATGTAATATGTTATCTTACTTCTGCCACCCAAAAGGAAAAATACATCAGTTGTATGGTGTTTTTGCGATGAAATATGCATTTAATCAACAATGGACACTAAAAATTGCCATGGGTCGTGTCCTGCTCAAACTATTTACCATTTAACGTTTGAATTAATTAACACATATAATACAAAGATCATAAAAGTTGTGTATTTAAAAATTCTAAAAATTCTGAAAGGTTCAGTGGGGATAAGAAGTTGTATGACCTATTTATTTGTAAAATGATTTAATGATTCATACTTTCCATTTTACCAAAGGTGGTTGGTAGAAATTGCCGTGGTTCTCTTGCTTCTCAAATTTATTACCATTTAACATTAAAATTCATATACATATATAATACAAATGTCATATAAATCATAGATAAACCAACGTGCCTTGGAAGAAGCACTAACCACGAAGTCGACCACAGCACAAGGGGAGGTCATCATCTCGCCGGTCAGTCGCCACAAGGCCATCGATATGCGGGATGCTCTTGTCAAGGCCATCTACGGCCGCATGTTTATCTGGATTGTCACCAAGCTGAACGAGGCCACCTACAAGCCTCCCCAGGACCGCAACGCCACGCGACTCAGCATCGGACTCTTGGACATCTTTGGCTTTGAGAACTTTGGCAAGAACAGGTAGATAATAATCATTATTATTAGCTTTGATCATTGGGTCCTTACATGTAAATATTCCTTATGCCATCTCCGCTCCTTGGGGAGTATACAGCTCGAAGCAGCCATTTTTCAGCTAATTCAAACGCAGTAACTGTCGCTGCCCTCACAGGTATCCATTTACTCATGGGTGGGGAGAAACAATTAGTGACAAGGTTTCTTTCTCAGTCACAAAATCTGTACTGAAACACACAGCCTCCAGAACTACCCACAGATCTTGAATTTGATGCCTTAAACTATGATGCCATAGCTCATGTATCCAAATTGTTTATAAAGTGAAACAAAGAAATTGACTGGAGTGGGACTTGAACCTGCGACCTCCAGCACACCGTACCAGTGCTCAACCAACTGAGCTATGTTGGTGGTTCCCCAATTCTCAATGTCTTTGTTCAAGAGGATCTAGTCAGAAGCCATATGTGTATGCTATGTGGAGAGGGATCTCGCCCAGAGTCAAGATGCTAGCAACATTAGCAGTGCTGCAAACCTGGGAAATGGCAAAGTGGAAATCACCCATAGAACTATTTCATATCTTTTAAGTTTTACCAAATTATTTACACTTTGTGATTTGTTACAACCGACATTACGTTTTATAAAGTTGCACTAGTGCTTTCTGAAAATACATTTTTTCTTGCCCTTTTTATCCAGCTTTGAACAGATGTGCATCAACTACGCAAACGAGAATCTTCAGCAGTTCTTTGTCAGACATATTTTTAAGTTGGAGCAGGTAAAAAAAAAATAATTACCCTTTTTATTTTGTTCAAATATTATATATGAATTATGTCAACAGAATACTATTACTCCAAGTTTCCCTTTTCTGAAACCTTAAATTTAGAATCCTGTCAAAATTTGGATTCGTAACTTTCTTGTCAAACTGGTCAATGTGTTTGCAGCTATTTTTTTATGAGTATTTATGGGTTATTTAAAATGACCCTTGACTCACATTGACTATTGACTCACATTGATCCTTATCCCCCATTAACCCTTGTCCCCCATTGACCCTTGCCCATATTGACCATTGATCAATGACCCACATTGACTCTTGATCCATATGGACCCTGACCCACATTGACTCTTGATCCATATGGACCCTGACCCCCATTGACTCTTGATCCATATGGACCCTGACCCCCATTGACCCCAACCCCTTTGATCCTTGACCTTTATTGACCTTTGACCCTGCAGGAAGAATATGACCGGGAGGGCATCAAGTGGCAGCACATCAAGTTTGTGGACAACCAGGAGACCCTGGACATGATTGCAGCCAAGCCCATGAACATTATTGCCTTGGTGGACGAAGAAAGCCGCTTCCCTAAGGTCAGTGGGTGAAGGTCACATGCAAATGAGTCAGGGTCAAACATGGGCCCTGTTCAAATACCCAGATGGGGTGCTGACCAACATATAAATTGCCATTGGTTCAGATGACACAAACTCTCTTTTGAATAAAATCAGGACAAAAACTAACAATTCTCATAGGTGTTTTGAAACACTCATAAAATTAAAGGTAGATTAAACCGCTTTTACTTTCTTGTTATTATTTTCGTGGGATTATCAATGATATGTGGTGATTTGTTTGTCCAAAGATGATCACTCCTATTAGCCTCTCACCTTTTAAATAACTGATTTATTCCAGGGCACAGATGCCACCATGTTGAATAAGTTGAACGGGCAGCACGGTCGCAACCCTCTCTTTGTCCGTTCCCCGGGGGCTCGCAGCACCCAGTTTGGTATCAACCACTTCGCTGGGACTGTGTACTATGAAGCTGTGGGTAAGGCCTGTTTTAAATACTGTGCTACTGCCATCGAACTCAATTAATTTGACTCACCACAGCTAGCATGACGTTTGGAACCATCTAGCTTGGCAGATGATTTTGGCGCAGCACTGTCCTTTGGCTCAACAGGGTTTGCTGCATTTTTTTGTTCTGAACGATAGTGGCATGGCACTCTTCCAAATGCAATGCCAGTCCTGTGCGGAAGTCTATTCAAGTTGAAGTTGGGGCAAACATTTTAGGGATATTCATGCTCACAGTGACCTCTCTCACATCAAAATCTTAGGGAGGGAACGTGGCGCTATTACTTGATGGCGCTGAAAGTGCTGTAAACTGCCTGAAAGTTATTTTAATCATGGCAAGCAACTCTAGATGTATTCAGTGTGTATTGTTAAGCTTGACATTCAGAGACACTGCTGTGCTATAGACAAGCTATTCCAAGCCCAATTCAATTGAGTTTGGCACAGCGGAGTTTATTTTTGCTACAAACACCCATTATTAGGGACCTATTGCAGATAAACTTTTTTCCGCAACCTATCCCGGATATATGATAAGATGACGCAAGTAATTTTGTGGTGCGTTTGAAAATCCGCCAGGTTTTTTGGACAAGAACCGCGACACCTTCAGTCCAGACTTCATAAAGTTGATCGAGACAGCCGGCAACAAGTTCTTGCGACGTCTCTTCCAGACGGACATCAAGCAGAGCGGAGACTCGCGCAAGAAGTCGCCCACCCTGGGCACGCAGTTCAAGAAATCCCTGGATGCACTGATGACCACGCTCAGCCAGTGCCAGCCGTTCTTTGTTCGCTGCATCAAACCCAACGAGCACAAACGGGCAAAAGTAAGACAAGTTTTTGTTTTTAAACCTACTTCTCGAGCTGACATATTGAACAAAGCAATCTCAGCGGTTGAACTAAATCAAGTGACTGTTTTTAACAGTTGAGTTCTCCCTGCCTTCATAACACAGGATTGACTGACTGCGACTTTTACATAGCTTGATACTGCTGGACTTTGACTGTAGGAGATTGATAATTCAACTGTGCCTTCCACTTGCCTGCTTTTGTCTGTTGACTAAATTTGAGTAGTCACAATGCCTACAAGAAATATGATCTGCCTGTTGGTGACTAACCTGAGTAAAAGGCATGACAGGGGAACAGGATGGAATTTTTTGTTTGTCTGTGACTGCTCAGACAGCATGCTTGAACATTTCTGTAGTTTTGTCATTAAACTGCAACAAATCTTTTTCTCTGAGTTAAACATGTCTTTTGCTGTGCTTACTGCATACGTTCTCCATGAAATGTGCTCATGTGCTTAAACAGCGCCGTGAATTTGGTCCCAGATATTTCCAAACCTTCAATAATTTGTTAATTTTCATTTTCTTTGCTTGCTAGGAATTTGAGAGGGATCTGGTAGTCAGGCAGCTACGTTACTCCGGCATGATGGAAACCATCAGGTAATTCCAAACAGATTGGCTACCAGCCAAAATGACATGTCTAAGCATTACTTTTGGTTGGTTCTCAAGCTGATTTTCGCTTACCAAATTGATATGCAAATTGAAATCTAACTCCTTTTTTAATTGTAGAATCCGTCGGGCAGGATATCCAATCCGCCACACTTTCAAGGAGTTTATTGATCGGTACCGCATGCTGGTCATGGGTATCCAGCCCTCGCACAAGGAGGACTGCCGAGCTGCCTCGACTAAGATCTGCAAGGCACATCTTGGCACCCAAGACTGGCAACTGGGCCACCACAAAGTCTTTCTCAAGGTATTGGGGCAGATCCAGTATCGGGTTTGCAGCTCACCGTGGACACACTTTTTTAAAACCACCTTTAATCATTTGTTTCTTCTGAACAATACAACTTGAAGTGGAATAATGTCACTGAGTTCTTCACCAAGTGATTGATTGACATTGTTTTGTTTACGCAGGACGCCCATGATCTCCACCTGGAGCAGGAGCGAGACAAAGCGCTGACGGCCCGCTGCATCATCATCCAGAAGACGTTCAGGGGATGGTTCTATCGCAAACGCTTCCTGAAGATGAGGAAGAGCGTCACCATCATTGCCAAGGCCTGGCGCAAATACGCACAGAGGATCCGCTATCTCAAGGTAAGTGCTGAATAAAAATACTCCTCCCATAACATTGTCTATCATGAATTATGGGCTCTTGTGCACAAATGCCGCTTTTTATCACTTTCAAGGGCCCTGTGGATTGGAGAGTTCCGTAACATGACCCACTGGAACAAATCGCAGAAATGTCCATATGTACATGTAATAATTTCTTTGAAATTGGCAAGTTTATGGTAATTATTTTCTTCATTCAAAAATGTAGCTTCATAAAGTGAAAATTGTTTTCTTATTTTTTATGCATTTTAAAAGCGATCATGCCCACTTCAAAAATATAATTAGAAAAATGTGCTAAAAATAACAGTTCTTTCTTAACGTCGTTACTGATAATTTGTCAGTTGAAATGCATGGATACTGATGAGTTTGATTTGGTTGGTTTGACCACAGATGAAGCGTGGCTATCAGCGTCTGCAGGCTGTGCTGCGTGGGAGAGTGCTGAGCTATCGCTACCAGTTCATGCGGAAAAGACTTCTGAAGTTCCAGGTTGGTATTTTAAAAATCTGGATTTAAGGAAGCTGTAACGTCAGAGGTTATTTTTCCAAAAAAAAGAAAGAAATGTGTGCATATTGTAGAAGATTACATAAACTGGATCCACTGCATTTCTTCTCTAATGAAAATTGTGGTCATTACTTGGTCAGTTAGTTGCCTGCACTTGAGGAGCGCTGCGGTCCAATGGTTAAGGTGTTTAACTCATGTGCCATGGTACGTGGGTTCAAATCCTGACAGGGAACATGCATGCTTGTGTTCTTGGACAAGACACTTGGCCCAGGAGTATGAGTGGGCACCTGCAAAGGAAGAAACCAGGTTGTGCTTATCTCAAGCTGCTGCAGGAAAAAAAAGTCCCATTGCCTGATGAACAGGGGTAATAACTGAAGCGCTTTAAAATCTTTGGTATAAAACACTGTGTAAGCACAATGTTATTATAATGTTGTTATGCATTATTAAGGGAGAAAACAAACATCAAAATCCAGTTCATTAATAAGACTTTTTTTATATTTGTGTTCCTCACATAAATTACATATTTATCCAATAAAATATCAGTTCTTTAATAAACAGAAGTTTGATGCTTGATTTACTGAATTTGATCTGTTTTGCCAGGCTCACTGTCGCGGACACCTCGTCCGTGCTGAGATCAGCCACTACCTGACCAGCATTATCAAGATCCAGGCTGGATTCCGTATGGTCCTGCAGCGCCGCCAATACCAGAAGCTGTTGGCAGATTACCGACGACGCAAGGAGGCCGAGCGCATCCGTCTGGAGGAGGAGAAAAAACTCAAGAAGCAGATCGGAGCCAAGAAAGCAAAGGTAAGAGTGCATAAAGTTCTGTTCAGTTTCTGATAGCACTGTCTGGGTCATAAGTGACAGTCAGTCAGTGGGGTGCAAGGCACCTCTCTGGGACCAGCCAAAACCCACAGAAAACCATTCTAGAAAACATGAAGACAAGCAAGATCTAATGATTCACAGTCCCAAACTTTGAGCGTCAAACTTCAAACCCTTTGTCACATCTTCTGCCTTTGTCTCCAATTGCAGGAGGAGGCCGAGAGGCGTATGCAGCAGCGCATCCTGGAGATGGAGGAGGCAGACAAAAGACAGGAACTGGAGGAGGAACAGGAACGCATCACCAAGATGGAGACCATTAAGGAAGCCGAGAGGAAACGCAACACGGAGCAGTCCACGGCCGAGGTAGTGGACGATCTCTTTGGGATATTTGATGACGACGGACAGTCAGACCGAGCCCCTAGAGGATTTGAGGTGTGTATAGATTTATAAGGCACATAGGATCATTTGCATTTATCCCAAAAGTAACCTAAAAGTTTGCTTGGATTAAATGGCTTGCTTTCGTTTAGACGAAATCAAGTAATGTAGGTAATTTCCAATGATCAGTCAGTTGATATTATTAATATCGTGTGCTTGGATGTTGTAATTTAATTGGTCTAGGACGGCTTTGTGTCTGGGCAATAAAATGCATGTCACACACTGAGGGTGAGCATTACGCGCATGTGGAACCTGCCGGCATGCTAGCTTTGCGCAATGAGATGAACTGCAATATCAAACACTAAGTCTCATGTCCGGGAGGACATTAAAACCTTCAGTTATCAAAGGTTGCATCACAGTGATTTAATTTATTTCGCACCCCGTCAGGGCACATAGCACCCTCGGGTGATAAAAACTTCATATCCCACATCACAGCAGTCAACAATTGGTAAATATCACACTGAAAATGTCAAATTCCACACGTGTGCGAAGTCTGTCACATGAATACTCAACTTGTTGACAAGCAAAGATCTGGAGTTGTGAAACATAATTTTGGATAATTTTACAGGATTTGGAGAAGTCTCGCCGGGCAGCCATTGAGTTCGGCCCAGATGATGATATGATGGCGCCCGCGGTACCCGAGTCTGAAGAGGACATCTCTGAGTACAAGTTTGCCAAGTTTGCTGCCACGTACTTCCAGGCCGGGGCCAACACATCGTTCATCAAGCGTCCCTTGAAAGAACCACTGCTGGACCTGAGGAATGAGAACGACAGACAGGTCGGTGGAAATCATTAGGCCTAACTGTCTCTTTAACCCGTTACCACTGTGCTACATTGTTTTACATTTTATTGATACCCTGCTGAATCCATACAACCATAAAGTACTGGGGCAGTTACAGGGTGTAAGGTTAAGGCTGATCATAGAAGATAACACAAATGCAGAGCACATGTGATGTTGAGGAGCAATACTTGGAGAATTGGCAATGATGAAAATGTGTTCAACTTTTGGGAATTTGTAAAGTTTCTTGTGACCCGACTTGTTATGGCCCAAAGACTGGATTTGAAATATGGTTCCCCTAATGGAGTTAGTCCTTGTCAAACATGGTCAATCTGCTGTGGTAGTAGAAGGCCCTATTAACCTGTTCGCATCGGAGGACGTGATAACACGCACTGGCTGTTTTTATACACAGGCACGGCTGACGGGTTAAGATGTCAAGATTTCCTAGACTTGCCTCCAGGTGATATCTAGACATGCTGATCCCTCGTGCCTTTTGTAGCACGTATTGATCTTGAATTGGCCGTTGTACACGGCCTATCGTTGTACAATTTTTGCTCCAGTGCAACTTTTGAAACATGAGGTTTTGGCAAGGAACATCGTACAAATTTTGTTGAAAGGACTCTTGCAAATCAGTATACCTTGCTTTTGGCTGTATATCAGAAGTTGGCTGGACAATTTTGCCTTTTGCGAAAATGGAAATTTTCGTCAACAATAATCTGGCGCGAGTACTTCCAATCTTTGGAACTTTGGCACACTCAATATTGCAGCTGTTGCATTGGAGGCATGCTTGGAATTTGTTGGGTCCCAGTGTCAATGATCTCATGACTGGATTGCATTCACCTATGTGATTGCCCTATCTACTGCTGATGCTGATTGACTATGCTTGCAAGGGACACACCCCATTATTGGAACATAATCTAGTCTGAGGGCAAGACTACTCTGGTAACTAATAATACTGACAGAGCCTTTTTGATTTTTGGTTTACCAGGCTGCCTTGGCGGTATGGATCACCATTCTTCGCTTCATGGGAGATCTACAGGAGCCCAAGGCCCAGTCTGCTTTAGCCGACAGGGTAAGTTTTTTCAACGGATTTCAAATTCTGAAACGAATTTTGGTTTTGGCTGATTCCCAGATGACTTTTGATGGTCAATTACCTCCTTCTGTTAGTAATAGACCGATTGATTAGGATTTGGAAAATAATTAACCGACATTCAAAGTCATACAGTGTATTCAACAGTTTTCTATTCTGAACTTGTGTCAGTTTTCGATGTGTCAAAGTGTACACTAGATAACACAATATATGGGTTTGTCTTTGGTTCTTTGGGATCGTGAAGTGACTGGAACAGATTATCGTGAGTCCTTTTTTTTCTCTTTGATGCTGTAGGATGGTAAGTCCGTCATGACTAAAATCTACAACACTCTGGGAAGGACGCGAGGGAAGAAGGAACTGGAGGAGGCCAGGGAGAACATGAAGGATGATGGCATGGTAAGAACCAAACCAAGGGTCCTATTTGTCATGAGTTCTCCAGGGTTCCCACAGCTATGGAAAAATCTGGAAAATCCTGGAATTAAAGCTATCATGGAAAGTCATGGAATTAAATTTTAAGATTCCTTTTTCTTGATGAAATAATTTAGTTCTTGTTATCTTGGCTACTTTTTAACCTTTTTCTGCTATTTTTTAACCGTCAAAAGCAAAATGTCAGACCGTGAGATCAGTCATTGTATTAAATGGAGGCATGATCTTGAGAAGTCAAAGCAGAAACTGAATAGTACCTTTTGTTATCCTACAAGTTATCTTGAATAAAAGAAAAAAAACAACAATAATTTTGTATCATGTTTTCAGCAACCGCCGTCCATGCAGGTGGGTACCGGCCGGACCAATAAGAGCACCATGCGCAAAAAGCTGGTGTCCCTGACTCTTAAGAAGAAGTCAAAGATTACCCAGGAGGTGGCGGAGCGGATCCGCGACGGCGACGAAACGGAGTACGGCAACACCATGGTGATTGACCGGCCCACCTCCAACCTGGAGAAGCTGCATTTCATCATCGGACACGGCATCCTGCGGCCGGAATTGAGGTGAGGATATGGGTCAGTCCACAAATAAGGGGTCCACATTTGCATGTCCCTGTAACGCCTGACCCGTGTAATTTGTCATGCAAGTATCATTAAAATTGACCTTTGTTTGTTATGAAAGGGATGAGATCTACTGCATGATTTGCAAACAACTGACCAACAACCCTTCCAAGAGTAGCCATGCCAGGGGCTGGATCCTGCTGTCGCTGTGTGTGGGCTGCTTTGCACCGACTGACAGGGTGAGAACATCATGCAATTATCAAGCTTCATTTCAATCACCTTATTAGTACAAGCTTGATTTATTGCTCTCTTTGGTGAAATGAAAATTCTAGGTTCGAATTCGTACATCTATTGATAATCAGTGAAATCTATGGATAACCAGTGATATCTATATGTATCTATTACCATTAATATCAATCTATAATCAATGATATCTTTTGATAGCCAGTGATGTGACAAACCTTGTTCCAAATGGTAAACCAGTCTAGTCCAACAGCCTTAACCAAAGGCTTTTTGTTCGCACTGCATTGTGATGAACTGATTTTTGGTTAAATAGAGATTGAAGTGAATATCGCTTTTTGCCCTTCGCAGGCTGAAGTTTTTACAAGGTCTGTATATTCAGTCCTTACATTATAGTGCAATTCCTACCTTTGACCTTATTGTTTTTGTCTCCCCATTTCTTGTTCTGCCTTTTTTCCCCATTTTTTTTTGTAGTTTGTGAAGTACCTGCGTTGTTTTATCAGCGAGGGTCCGCCAGGCTACGCGCCATACTGTGAGGAGAGGCTGCGACGAACCTTTGCCAACGGGCCCAGGACACAGCCTCCCAGCTGGCTGGAACTACAGGTAAGGAGACATCGCAGACAAGCTTATCCACAACAGGCCTGTGGTATCATGTAAACGTTGCTAGACACTGAACATCTTCCCCGGAATCTTCCCGCAATGAAGTCATCGGGATTGTTTACAAACTTTTAAGTTCGCTGTGGGAAGATTTGGGTGAATTGGTGAATTATTCTACAATTTATACTTGATGCAATAACCAGGCTCATCTGTGAGATCAGAGTGAATACAAATTTTGCTCTTGGGTTTTTTATTTGAAAGGCTTAATAATAATGTGGTACTTTTTTAGGTAATACTTTCTAATTATTAGGTTGCCCATTTCTTAAGCATTCCTTTGGTTCAATCCTTTTTCTTAGGCCAACAAAACCCATTTTTGGGGGTAATTATTCCCTACTCTTAGGCTGCCTATTCCTCATATATTCCTTGTGTTTTCCTCTCTTTTCTGTAGGCCACCAAATCTAAGAAGCCCCTGATGCTGCCCATTACCTTCATGGATGGCACCACTAAGACCCTACTGGCCGACTCGGCCACCACAGCCAGGGAACTCTGTGGACAGCTGTCAGAAAAGATCGCCCTCCGAGACCAGTTTGGCTTCTCTCTCTATGTGGCTCTCTTTGACAAGGTGAGCTCCAACTCCTTGCATTACTGCTGTGTCAAATATATATTCAAATATTCGATCATCTGAATATCTGAAGATTACTTTTCATATCAAAATATTCAAAAAATGTGAGCGGCGTTGATATGATGAAGAAAAATGCCCATGATGTTATTTTTATTGTATAATAGTCAGCTACCTCGAAAAAAATATTTTGATCCATTCTCGAGGTTCGTAATAAGTTCTTCAATTTTCAACCGGCATGTAAATCCTGCTTGGCGGCCCATTTAATTCCTGATTGGGATATGCAAATTGCAAATAGCGCAAGCACATGCAGTTTCCTACTTGCAAGTGGAATTCCTGATTGGCTTACGCAGTTTAGGCTTCATTTATTAGGCCTGTTTATGTTAAAATTTGATTGGTGCGCTTAGAATATTCAATCAAGTCTGAGTTCAACTAATGTCCATTACAAATCCCTCCTTGGAAAAATAGTAATCGTTTCATCTTTTTTGCTTTCTGAAGGTGTCGTCATTGGGTAGCGGGGGCGACCACGTCATGGATGCCATCTCGCAGTGCGAGCAGTATGCCAAAGAGCAAGGCGCGCAGGAGCGCAATGCCCCCTGGCGCCTGTTCTTCCGTAAGGAGATTTTCGCCCCCTGGCACGACCCTACAGAGGACCCCATTGGGACTAATCTGATCTACCAGCAGATTGTGCGAGGAATCAAGTTTGGGGAATATCGATGTGATAAGGTGAGACTTGATGTTACAAAGGCCTTTCTTTCTTAAATAACAATAATAATATTTATCTTCGAGCAAACTTGAATTATCAATCCAGATTGGTTAAAGCACGACAACAAAAGTGAGATGTCCCATACGGCATGGCTCATATTGTGAGTGTATTAGGATAACTGCTACAGCGTGTGCTTTCCATCTTTACTATGCAACAATTTGCTTGAAGACAAATTAGTCTGTTCGTATGCCACAAAGCCGTATGATACAGAAGCATTCCATTATTCTGTGTTCTCTTGCCCTGTGACTGTCAGTAAGATTATTTGCCTACTCCATTCACCTGTGGGTTAGTCTGGCGCCATTGCTTTCATGTTCCTTCATGATATTTGTGTAGGCGATAAGTCAAGTCTCCTGCGAACGGAGAAAGTGGATTTTAATTGCCATCACGTTGCTACTACAGCTTATTCTGTGGAGTTTTTTCAATTGAATAGAATTTTGTGGACTCTGGGACCAGCTTTACTAGGCTTGCCGAGTCCTGCTTCATATTTTAGTTGTTTTATGATGCTGAACGTCTTGGCTGAAAGTGGTGAGTTTTCAACGAACTCTTTTCTGTGGTTTCTTTTTTTGGTCTCAGGATGGTGACTTGGCCGGCATAGCTGCCCAGCAGTACTACGTGGACTACGGAGGGGAGATGATCTATGATCGTCTCACCAACCTCCTGCCGACCTATATTCCAGACAGCTCCATGACGGGCTCCAAGACCACGGAACGCTGGGCACAGATGGTCATGACTGAACTTAAGAACGTGAGTGGAACGATTATAGAATAGATGGATCCATTGGGCCCTGCCTTCGGCACGCTTGGGCATCAACATGTGCACCTGCATGTTCCAGCTGGATTTTCAAATTTTCGCACCTCTGTGAAAGTGAGTCCTGTCAGGAAATTTCCTGATTACAGGAACCTTTAGCGTGATTGTGCCTTTTTCATTATTTTTAAAGAATCACTGAGGGAATCTGAGGTGTTTTCACCATGCTTGTGACATGGTTGTGATTGCTCGCTACGTTAGGAATGGTGATTGCTTGTGAAACTCTAAGGTTCTTTGTTGTTGTTGCGTCTCCCAGAGCTACTATGTCAAGGAGCACGTAAACAAGATGCGCGTAAAGGAAGACGTGGTCAACTACGCCCGCTTCAAGTGGCCGCTCCTCTTCTCCCGATTCTACGAGGCGTTCAAGTTCTCCGGTCCCAGCCTACCCAAGAATGATGTGATCGTCGCCGTCAACTGGACTGGGGTGTACGTTGTGGACGACCTGGAACAAGTCCTGCTAGAATTGTCCTTCCCTGAGATCACACAGGTGTCCAGTAGCCGGTGAGTGATGGATTGTGGGTAATGTATTGCATGATGGGTAATGTATTCAAGTCCCATTCAAGCCTAGTGGGAGAACACTGGTCACAATTTCTATTGTAACTTCCTTGGTAGAGCCCTGAAACATACCACAGGACAGAGGTTCAAACCCCATCTTAAGCTCTGTTGTAAAAGCACCTGGATAGCACTCAGAGGTCAAAGGTTTCAATCCTGCTCAGAATCGTTCTCCTACTCTGTTTGTAGAGCACCAGTACAGTATTCCAAAGGTCCCTGGTTCAATTCCCATTAAAGTCAATTTTCTCCGTTTTTCTCAGGACCGGCAAGCTTCATGGGCAGAGCTTCACAGTCCTGACTGTCAAGGGGGACGAGTACACATTCACGTCCTCCAACGCTGAGGACATCCGCGATCTGATTGTCTTCTTCCTGGAAGGAATGAAGAAGAAATCTCGCTACGTTGTGGCTCTACAAGACAATCCGGATCAAGGTAGGGAGAGTCAAGTTTCAGATTTTTTTATCAAACCCCCCTCCCCTAAAAAAAAAATCAAATAATTGGCACACAAATATAAGGGATTAATTTTTTGATTTCCAGAGTTCAGTATTTGTAATCTTTGATATGCCTACTACTCAATTAAAACAAAATACATGCTGTATACAAGTGGTGGAATAAAAGTGTTTTTAAGCAAAAACAATGGACATCTTTCGTTTTCACGACTACAAAACAGTTCAAGCTTTAAGGGCCTTTTTCGCAGTATTTTAATTTGTTGACATGTTGATAATTGCAAACTTTAAATGGCCATAACTTGTCAAAGGAATGTCTGATTGAAATGCCACAAACAGTATTGTAAGGAGAATTGTATTTTCGGTCAATACACAAAAACCCTCATATCGACCTCTGCCCGCTTCTGTCTGATTTTGCCAGAACACCTCACAAATATGAAATGTTGTTCAACCTTTGAACATTTAATTGCTTTTTTGTAAAGGTCAAGGGTCATCGTTCCTGAGTTTCCAGAAAGGCGACCTGATCGTCTTGGAGCAAGAGAACGGTGACACATTGATGGAGAGTGGGTGGTGTTACGGGGAGAATGATCGTACTGGACGCAAAGGAGACTTCCCTGCTGAGTGTGTCTATGTCCTGCCAACTACAACCAAACCTGCTCCAGATATTGTGGTAAATATCAGTCATTTCTGGCAATAATGTGATAATGTGGCGCTCTATACCAAAGGTCTCAAAGCACTTCACAATTATTGCTCCTGTTCATCAGGCCTTGAGACCATTTTTTTTTCTGTGCATGCTTCAATTGGAAGTGAATATTTGCCATGTCATTCAGATGTGGTCATTCTCTTGTTAAAAACACAACCGTTGTGACCCTCCTTCCCTTCCCCTCCCCGCCCCCAGGCACTTTTCACCATGCAGCCCCAGGAGATGTCAGACCGGCTAGGCTCCCACGAGGAAGCCATGAGGAACGGTGACGCCCACCAGCGACAACACACCCTGGAAGAGTTTGCCATTGATCACTTCAGGCCGCCACCCAAGCGCACGCTCAGTCGGGCCGTCAAGCGTCGCACCAGGGTAAGCAGTCTGACCACAGCCTCAAAATCATGGTGGTGATTTTCTGGTTTGACAATTATATTGCAACTTTTGCCACTGAGTCGATGGGAACCCTCAAAATCATATAGGACCATTTGCATTTACCCAAAATGTAACCTACCGAAATATTACCAAAAAGGTTACTTGGATTAAGATCGAACTGGTACTAAACACTCCATGAAATTATTCCGTCTGGCTTGCTGTCATTTAGATTAGAAGAAATCAAGAAATGTAGGTGATTTTCAATGATCAGTCAATTGACTAATGTTTGGAAGTAGAGAGTGCTATTGACAAAATCATGTTTCGTGATGAAAATGTTTTCACTTTTTTCTTGAAAAGTGTAATATCCACTGAGCCGAAACTTCAACAAGTTAGGGTTTTTAACATTCCTCTAAAGTTAGATTTTGAGTGGTGTTATTATTGGGAACAAACAAAAGATATGAAAAGCGAATGATTCTGTATGCCTTTAAAACAAAGTTGTAATTGAAAAGCCCTCCATGCAATTAAAAAAAGCTATTATAAAAATGTGTTTCTCTATTAAACTACCAGGGCAAAACCACAAACAACATTTTCTTTTGAGCTGAATCTCAAAGGTTACTGATAAGATCAATTCATTTGCCATGCCCTCTGCAATTGAATATGTCTTTCCAAACCGGAATAAATTTTTGTTAACTTATTTTCTAAAGTTTGCTCTTATCTCTAGGATTTTGTGCAGTTTTGAGCATTGTAAATCTTTTTGCACAGGAGCCTAAGGCCTAAGAATTGTGGAAGGTGAAACAAGCATTGATAATTGGGTCAGCTGATAAACAGTTGCATATTGACTTGACCAATGTAGAATTGAATCTTGAGTACCTGGGTCTAAATATTTAAAATTTTGCCGGACATAGATTTGTGCGTTTGATGTATTATTATTATTATTAATTTTTATTTTAGCATTTCAAAATATGCTAATTTTGGTTTTTCCCCACAATTTTCAGGACACTTTGTGGAGTCACAGTAAGGAGCCCATCCGACAGCCACTCCTCAAGAAACTTCTCAACAACCCAGAGCTGGCAGAACAAGCCTGCGATGCCTTTGAAGATATCCTTAATTCAAATGTTTCAAGTTATTTGGTTTAATTTTTCTGACCGCACAGTAATCCATGTGATCGAAGGCTCTTGTTAGCACTGTTGACCCTCAAGGTTAAAGGTTGAATATTCCTAGAAGAGACCCAACCATCTTATGGATGCATAATATTTGAAAAATACATCTTCAGGTTTATTCTCTGAGCTCTTAAAAACTCCGTCGCAGACATTACTTAATGATGAAATGGCAATATATCAAAAAAGTTCAAGTGATGGATGTGTCAAAATGAAGAGTGAATTATCTGTTTCCTGATGCATATGAAAAACTTCATTGGATCTAGTCACAAATCTGTATTTACCTTTTCAAACTCTGGAGCGATTTTTCCTTGACCCCTTTGCACCTGTTCTGAAGTACATGGGCGACTTCCCGACCAAGAGGTCTTATCGTCATGGCAATGACCTCTCGGATAAGATCTTCGAGTCTCCGTTGAAGAACGAGCCGTTGAAGGACGAGATCTATTGCCAGATTATCAAGCAACTGACGGACAACAGACTCAAGTAAGTCCTGACTGGGAAGACAAGAATCCTTATGATAAAGTCAACACAAAATGAGCAAAGTCAGACTTAATAAGAAGTGACATATGGAAGAAATCAAGAAGAAATGTAGGTGATTTCCAACGATCAGCCAATTGACTGCTTTTGGAAATAGAGAGTGAAGAGACAAAACGGGTTAAATGATCAAAATGTTGTGTGTGGTTTTCACTGTTAAAGCTTAAATAGGTAGGGTTTGAACATTCTTCTTAGGATTTTGAGTGGTGTCAGTGGAAATGAAATCAAATTGTCCTATATGCCTTAATGGGTTAAATGAGACTTTTGAAAATCAGATTTGAAAATCATACTTTTTTTTTCGTGCAAAGGTTAAGCGAGGAGCGTGGCTGGGAGCTGATGTGGCTGGTAACCGGCATCTTCGCCTGCAGCCAGACTCTCATGCCTGAAGTCACGAAGTTCCTGCGGTCGGGTACCAACAACTTGGCAGCCGACTGCCAGCACCGTCTGCAGAAGACCATCCGCTACGGCCAACGCAAATACCCCCCTCACCTGGTGGAGGTAGAGGCCATCCAGCACAAGACCACGCAGATCTTCCATAAGGTGTACTTTCCGGACGACACGGATGAGGTAGGTTTGACCTTGAGATGACCCTGTATGCGACCTCTGACCCACATGTTATCAGGCATGACTTGTGCGCACATTATAAGTATTCATTATTATTATTTTCAAATTAGAAGAGAGAGGATCCCATTTTGAATTGAACCCGACGATCCAAGATTTACACATACATAAGTATGCATTATTGTTGGTGTTATTATAGGCCTTTGAAGTTGACTCTGGTACCAGGGCTAAAGATTTCTGTCAGAGCATCGGGCAGCGATTGAGACTGAAGTCCTCAGAGGGTTTCAGTCTGTTTGTCAAGATTGCTGACAAAGGTGAGATTTGGTTCTTATTTAAAGATTGGACTTTGCCCATCTTTGATGTAATCTGTTTTAAGTTCTTTCATATTGTGAGGCATTCTGGGTTTTTCTCATTTTTCTCCACTAAGGCCTGTGCCTAGTTCCATCTCATTTTGCCAGAATGCCGCAATTATTTGTTTTGCTTTAACCCTCAAGGACGGAGGACCATTCTTAACATTTGTATGTGGTTGAGCCTGAAACACTATTTTGCTACATTGGATTACTTGTGTTGAAAGGTTTCTGTTTTGTTTTTTGCATTAGTTATTAGTGTACCAGAGGGCGACTTTTTCTTTGATTTTGTCCGCCATCTGACTGACTGGATCAGAAAAGCAAGGCCGAGCAGGGAAGGTAATTTCTGAAAATGTCTGTCATCCTTTTAGGCAAGGGTGTAGATTTTGGGAGGTGGGTTTGTAGATATATCCCCAGACTTTTTGATCAAGATTTTTGTGAGCACTTAACAAACAAAAATGCAGTTGCAGTAAAATTGTGCATAAAGACGAGAGAATATCCAAGCCAGTCAAAACATAATTGCTTAACCCACCCAGGAGTTAAATGCATGGGCACCTGTGAGGGCAGAGATGGAGATTGTGATTGATTTTAGCTGATTCGTGCTGAAATTGCAGCATTTAGCTGTATACTCCCCAGGGAGCTAAGATTGTCTTTGAAATGTTTCATTGGCCTGATAATCAGAGGTAGTAATAATGTAAATTACTTTTGATCTTAGTTTAAAGCACTCTATAAGTATCCATTAATATTGTTTATTTTGTCCTTTTCCACTCTTCGCTAGGCACCCTGCCAGTCCTGACTTACCAGGTCTTCTTCATGAAGAAGCTCTGGACCAACACGGTCCCCGGCCGGGACCCAAATGCCGACGTCATTTTCCACTACCACCAAGAAATGCCCAAACTCCTGCGGGGCTACCACAGGGCTAGCAAGGAGGAGGCAGCCCAGCTGGCTGCGCTGCAGTACCGCGTACGCTTCAGCGACGACAAGTCAGAGTTCCAGAACATCCCGCGCATGATGAAGGAATTGTTACCGGCCGACATGATCCGCAGTATGTCCCCAGAAGACTGGAAGCGGGTACGTGATACGAAGCATCCCATTAAATTTGCGTTCCCATTACTCTTCGATAATGTGCTCCAATGTCCCTCCTAGAGGTCTCCCCCAACTCTCCCTTTTTAACCGTTGAGGGGGTACTTGTGCACGGAATCCATACCATGACGCATTTGAACATTATGCACATCGAACAAATTTGGTGGCATGCAGAGCCTTTGGCTTGTAATTTACTCTGTCATCAGTTTTGATTGTCCCACCACCCTCCCCAAATTTTTGTTTCTCCAAGAAAAACCCTTAATCATTTTAATCACAAGAGGGCGATATTTCACTTAAACAGTTGACATGTTAAAGTGGTGCTTTTTGTCCCCCTTTCTGTAGGCTATAGTTGCTGCATACAACAAACATTCGGGCAAGTCCAGAGATGAAGCCAAGATTGCGTTCCTCAAGATAGTTTACCGGTGGCCCACTTTTGGTTCAGCTTTCTTCGAAGTCAGGGTAAGAAAAAATTATTCCCGTTAACAACATTTTGTTACTTTGTGAGATAATACAAGATTGCCACTTGCTACTTATAGGGATGACATGGGGGTTGGGGGTGGGGAATGAAAAATCCATGGAAAAATTTACAGAGGCTTTACACCAAAACCTCCATTTTACATTATTATTTTTGTTTCTTCTTTTCAACAGCAAACCTCGGAGCCCACTATGCCGGAGATTCTCCTCATTGCGATCAACAAGCTTGGCGTCAACCTGATTGATCCGCGCAGCAAGGTAATAGCGCCCCCTTGTAATGGTGTTGGGCATGGGTGGTGGAAGCTGGCTTTGGGAGAGATCTGGAGGTTTTTTTGAGGGGGGGGGTTTGTTTTTAGGAATTTAGTAGGCTAGTAGAGAAATGTTGCGCTTTGTGAAGTTTTAGCCAAGTTTTAGCTCCATCGGACAAAGTATTTTGTGGATATGATCATTAACCCTCCTAGTGGGAAGTTCAATTATCAGCAATATGTTAAACCCCTAAAACCCTGCAGGTCAGTTTCCATGAAGGGAAATGAAGTGCTAAATAACTGTGTCACACAGAGAGTCACTGCACACACAAAAGCACTGTGGAGAGCAGTGAAGCATAACTGAATCTGCCTGCTTGCCCTGAGCTTAACCACACACAAGAATTGTGATGGGGTGTGAAGTGCAAAACCTACTTTCTGTATTTCCTTTTTGCAGGAGACTCTGGCAACTTACCCTTTCACTAAAATTTCCAACTGGAGTAGCGGCAACACCTACTTCCATATGACCATCGGTAACCTGGTACGGGGCACCAAGCTACTCTGCGAAACATCCCTGGTAAGACAACTGTTGTTTTTCTTGGAAGGGGGGGGGGGGATGTTGAATAAACCTACTTTTGCACTTTTTTAAGACTTGTATTTGATTGCACAACAGACCTATCCATTAAGATGCGCCCGCTGCGAAAATGCAACATCAAATGCGTCTCTCTAGCACTATACTGCATGTTCCAACCCCATGCGCCATACACGCATGTTGGACATTAATCATGACTGTGATTGGTCAAAAGATCTTGGGGGCGGAGCTTAATGGATTGGTCTATTCAGTGCACAGGAGCGCTACCAAAATCTTCCTTGAGTGTGAAAACTTGCAAATGCATAATAGCTGTGGTATGTGCAATTCAAAATTTGTTTCTAAAATTGGCTTGTTTTTCATTGTACTTTTACAGGGTTACAAGATGGACGACCTTTTGACCTCTTACATCAGCCAGATGCTGACGAACATGAACAAGCAGAAAGCCAACAATCGCAAGTAAAATATGTACAAACCTTTCCAAAAACTTCTGAACAGTACTGATAAGTGCAACATTCCATTCAAGTTACTATTTGCGGACAAGTACGGAGTGAATTTTCCCAAAAGACGTTTTTTTCGTTTTGACTTTACCTTCCTTTCTGACTCTGGAAAGATTTCAGAGCCTTTTATCTTAAAATTGAATACTCTTTGGTTGCATGAAGCCAAAGCTGGAAAAAAGCCTACGTTTCGAAAGCACCACTTTTGAGAGCTTTGTGAAAAAGTTATGAAGCCAAGCCTGGAAACAAAAGGCGAAGTTTAAAAAACGTCCCTAATCTGACTTTAAGTTTATCAACCAGGCTGTTCAAACCAGTAGATCAGTACATACCTTTGAATTGTACTAGCTTAATCCAGATTTGACATCTTTATCCAGGTTTATACCAAACTAAACTAGATGAAACCGGTTCTGCCTAGTTCAAACCGGCTTAGATGTTCCACTGCAATATAGTACTTTTTGCAAATTGAACAGCATTTTTGTGATAATTAAGATTGGTTCAGATGTCACTTTGTCATTTTTTTTATAAGATTTGGTGGGTTAATTGGTATTGTCTGAATGGAAGCTGTATTAAAAATGTATGCTTACAAAAAAAGTTGTCGGGCTAAGCAGTCTATCTTACAGGAATGAGTGGCCTCAGCCTTCAAATAAAGTTTCTGAAAATATGGATTTTTTTTTTAAATAAGTATTTTTTTTTTGATAAGTATTTTACAAAACAAAGTTAAAAATACGCCTCTTACAACATTGAATGTGGTATTTCGGGGCCATGCTGTCCACTGTAAGTTTTGTAACTATTTTAAGTTTCAATCAATTAAAATCTGGTTCTGGGAGAAATTAAAATTAGAATTCAGTGAATAGTATTTAGACATCAAAAAAATGATCAGAGTGATCAAATTAGTGAGGTATTCAGAATCTTTATTGTTAAAATCATGTTCTTTTTTTTGTACATGTATTGTATGCAACCTGTTTGTATTTTTGGCATTGTTGATGTTTCTAGGGTGAGTGTATGTCTCATTTGTTTCTTTTGATTTTTGTTGTTAAGAGAACTTTAGTTGTTTGATTTGAGCATGTAATTAGAAGCTTGATTTTTGAGATGGATGGTTCCCAATTTAAGTGGAGTATAGATCTCAAAAGTAAGGGAGCAAAATTATAAAACTTAAACAGAATAAGAGGTTATTTTCCAGCAAATCTATTCATGACTTCAAATAACTAAATATTCTATCAAATTGATTGTCAATTTTTCTTGTAATAACTATTTATTGAAATTCTTGTTTTAAAAAGTTTCTGTATTCAGTTACAGATGTATTCTCCATAAGTGACAGTTCTTTGAAAAATCTTTAAGAAAAGTTTACCCCATAAGTTCTTTTCAGTTTCATTTATTCCATTTCTATTCCTAATATGCAAAGATTTAATTTTTCCTCGATTTTCGTTTTGTTGGATTTCACCATAATGTGCCTCAAGTATAATTTTTGTATCAAAGGATTGAGAAATAATCGCATTCACATGCAAGAAAGAACCCGAAAAAGTTTCTGTATTTGCCATTTTTGATGCAATATGTTATGTACACGTATTCAGAAAAATATATTTTAGGTACTGGGGTACCTATGCCCCTAATTATGGCCAATCATTGTATATGCCTTTAAAACTCATAATAACGTTTCGTTCAGTAGTAATTTGTGTCACTTCTATTAACTTTTATGCATTTTTGTTTATACAGAACATGAAACGGTTGTTAAACTGTATCCAAATCATTGTATTCATAACTAAAATGTGGGCATTTACAGGTAGTCAGGGAACCCAGTACCCTATTGAATTAAAACACAATACTCTTAAAAGACAGGCTTATCAAAACTCAAAAAGACAAAACCCACAACTCTAGTCCTCAATGAAAACTTAACAGTGTGTGGATATTGGCGGTTTTTGAAGGGCTTGATAGTTTTACAGTGCAAACTGTAATTTTCGCAAGCACCATCTGTCAATCTGTTAAAATGCTTGGGTACCTAGTTCCAACGCCCACCTTTAGAAAAGGTCAAAGAAAATTTTCCCAAATTCTGTCGATCATTACTGTGTGTAATTTTGGAAAAACAAACATTTTCAGTTACTTCTAGAACGTATGTCATCTTAGCAAATCTGAAAGGTTGAAGTTAGTGCAGGTTTGATTGTAACATCGAGAGTATTAGGTAATTGTCTACCCAAAGTTAACTTGACATACTGATTTTATTCACAAGCTACAAGTGGTTAAATTAGGTTTTATAAAAGTACATGAGAACTATTTCGATATTTTTTTCACCTGAATTTTATGTAAAGTATATTCAGCATGAAATTCAGAAAAGCTACAGACATTCAGAAGATTTTCAATTTTAGAGATCGTGTGAATTAATATCCTATCATACAACTGGGAAAGTTTGTATTCATTTTGGTATTAAAAAATCAGGGTTGTATGAATAAAATAATATAAGTAGTCTACTTATCAATGTGTACTTATGAGAGAAAAATTTGTATATTAGCTCCATTTCAAATCATTGCTGCCTTTTGAAAATAGAGAAATGTTCATTTTTTCAGACTTGGGGAAAGTTTGTGTATATTTATGCTATTCATGTATACATACATTTCTATTTTATGCTTTTTTTGATAAATAGCTATCGTGAAAATAAGTGGATTAATTATAGTGCCTTTGATATCAGTTATTCTTATACAGTAATTTCATAGATAACATTTTGCGATGATTTTGTTTTTTTTTCTAATGGATTCAAGATTTTCTGATGATTAGATGTAGAAATGGATTTGATTTGATGAGAGAGGCGAAATAAAATATATACTTATACTTACCAAGAATAAGTTTGCTTTGATATTGTTTTGTATTACCGGCCGTCTGGACTGAAATAGACACAAGTCATGGAAACACTTAAAAGAAACGCCTTGAAGCAAATTAACACTTTCCATTCCCAGCAAAGCACGATTGAGTGGACAGCTATTCAACCGCCTAGCTAGTATAGTAACCCAAGCTGACCAGCCAAGACGCAAGTCCCAATTTCCTTCCCAAGACCCAAGGCCTCCACCCCCAGGGTTACGTCTAGTCTCAGAACAACCTAAGGGTTTTAATTATCAGAGTTCTCACTTTATTTTAATGAACTTCCAACACTTCAAATCATAAGGGGATAAGGGAAATAATAATTATGAGTTGATAAATTATGAGTTGATACTTTTTTATTTACACAAATGTATTTCAGAAAGAGAAGGTTTATTCCCCCCCCCCATTTTTTTAACCTTTTTTTTTTTGAGTGAGAGATTGTTTCGTCAAACTTTTAAGTTTGATTGGTTGAAAAACACATTCATGTAAAAAGGCCTACGTGCTATTCATCAGCTGCCGTTTCCAAAACAAGAGGACAATCTTTTCCAAGCCCACCTGCAATATTTTTGGGTTCAAGTATGCGACCGAAAAGAAATACCCAGATCATTTGCATAAATAAGCTCATGGAAAGACACATTCCAGTCGCTACATCCTATTTTTATACAGTGCATTTAAAATCCCAATGTGTTGTCATGCTTCTGATCGGACGACCGGCGTGTACAATAGGCAGAGCTCCCCTACAGGGCGGCTGCGCACGTGGTGTGCGTTTCGCATTTGTTTCTTCGCGGGCACCAAAATGGCGGAGTTTAGTCGAGGAGTGAATGTTCCGAGTTGTCCAAGTAAGTTGCCGTTTTTTAACCTGACACTTAACAGTTATGCTACCATAAATAATACCAAAATCCTGTGATTACACTCTGGCCATTTTTTGTGGGAATTTTAGAGGCGTATTTTGTTCGTATATGAGATTGAGAGAAAAAAGGAAATACTTCAGGAGGGAGAAATTTCAGCTCGGCTACTTTGCTTTGGACGTGACTGGCTGTAGCCCCATATTTGGCCAATTTACTGGACTACCTCCGTAAATAAGGGCCACACTTGGAAAATGTACCTGAAAATGTAGAACGTAATTGTCAAATTTTGATTTTCACATTTAGACTATATTTGTAGTTTATTTACGCTTTATAGAAGCACACTCACACTCTTAATTAAAGTCCGGCCTTTCTCACTCTCGGAATCTATTTTTCATGGGAAAAAATGTTGCAATCTGACGCAACTTTTTTCTTTATATATCATCTCAATGAAGGTCAGTCATTGCGAAAATGACAAGACATGAATCTGGGACTAAGAAACATTTCAAATTTTGTTGGGAAATACTTAGACAATTTTCTACATTGTCGGGTACATGTTCCAAGTGTGGCCCTTATTTACGGAGATATAGTAAATTTGCCACATTTATGGGGCTTGACTGGCTGGCGTGGCTTTGTACAAATTTGTTTGGGATATATGCGCGGCTTTGTACAATTTTTGGGGGGATATATGCGCAGACATTCTCTTGAAATAAATAAACATGGGGTTGTATCAATGGAAATAATTCCATACATGGACATCACTAATTTTCCCCCGGAGTGACATCAGCCATCAGAAAGTGATAACGTGTCCTAAAAATTCGATTTAGCAGGGAAAACATTAAAGCATTTACTGAGAAAACACTAGGATTTTTTTTCCAGGCATGGAATTCTTTTTTTGGGGGGGGGGGTTGAGGACACTAAAATAATAATTTCCAATTAAACCAAACTTTCACTAAATCTAGGCCTGCACCAGCCCCATAAATGTGGCGCAAATAAAGTTTGAATTTGAGATACTGATTTAAAACGTATTCGGCACAAAAACGTGAGCCATATAATTTCTGGGAAAGAATTAGTCCAAATAACTTGAACCCTACAAATCGCCTTTTTTTGACATTGGAAAACTATCACCAGACCATTTCCCAATGTTAAAAGGTGAGGGTCGAAGTTACTCGGATTAGGAAAGAATCAGGGAAAGAATGTTGTATCCTGACGCCACTTGTTTCATCATAATGTTATCTCAATAAAGGTCAGTCATTGACAAATGTTGAAAAGGCATGAATCTGGGACTGAGAAACATTTCTAATTTTGTTAGCAAATACCTTGAGAATGTTCTTGACTCTCAATAGAGTACGTACACAATCTAATAATTAAGTGGCGTCTGGATACTTCATTCTTTCCAACCCTACTCCCTATCTAGCCCCATAATGTAGCTTAAATACTTGACTATGGGCTTCTACTTAATGTGAGCCATATGATGCTGATAGCTACGTACGGTGAAAAGTTGATTTTGAGGAAATCAAAATAGGGACTGTTTTTTTCACTTGATATTCACCATAGAATGTATACCATTCACCGTAGAATATAGTTAATAGTCAGGAAAAAACGAACTCTGTATAGTTCTGTAAGTGTCTTATTTTCGGGCGAAATTTGCAGTGAGTTCGTCCAAACAAGATTGCACTTGACCTTCTGATTTTCCCTGGTTATTAACCAGGTAAATATCTTACACAGTCAATATCCAGTGAAATTATAGTGAAGAGGAAGTCCAGTATTTGAGCCACATTTATGGGGCTAGGCCCATCCCTAATCTACTCAGTCACACACTTACAGTATGACCTTTCTCAAACAAAATGATTGAATTCTCATTCGATGTACATTTGTAGCTGACCCATGTTGCACAACTTTTTCCCAAACAAAACCAAAATTCAAAACCAAATACTCAATTTTCTCGCAACCAAAATTTCCCTTCAATTCACTATTGAGCAATTAGTTTTGAGATTGTATATGCTAATTTGTGTCACTTTTGTTACAACAGCACAACTTGTCAGAGGTTTTGACAGCTCAAGTACTGAAGTAGAGGCCTGAGGACAAGATTCTTGCAGCAGTGAACATGCACAGTACCCCTGGTTTGCAAGAAATGACAGAACTGATGGGGGTAGAGGACTACAGGACCGTTAATGGAAGCAAGAACCGGTAAGTGCTAGTGTATTATACATCACAACTCCAATTTCAACCCTAGCTCCCTAGGGGTATGCAAAATCGTATTGAAATTGGTGGATTCAGGTCTGTTATGGGTTATTAAATTAATCAAAATGATATAGCGCATAATAAGAGTCATAGGATTTTTTTTCTCCACTCCTAAGGTTAAAGAAGTAGTGCTCCTTTTAGACCAAAACAGCTCTGTAAAAGTTTATTCAGGGAAAGAAAGTAATTTTTAAGAACCAGAATCTGTCTTGAGTGTTTTTGAAGATCATGCTGAGTTTTGGTCAGTTCAGACGTTTGTTTTAAAATTCCTTCCTTCCCACAATTGACAAGTTACTCTGTGACTACCTGGTGCACACTACTCAGATTTTTGTTAGTTCCAAAACACGATAAATTTTATTTTGTTACGTTTTAGAATACCACACTTGCCTGGTTGCCCAAAGTCAGTTTTGACGGCTGTTTTGTAGTTAAACACAATTTATGAATATGTTGAAAAATGTGTTTTAAAAACGGCTGTTTTACTATAAATGTTATATACCTGCACCACTTCCAATTTTTAAAGCTACAGTCCATCACTTGCAGCTATCCAAAAAGTGACGTAATTATTGTTGAAAATCATACTTGGTTTAGGGCTCCCAAAAAAAATAGTTCTGCATTTTTTGGCCATTTTTTTAATGTATGATCATATGGAGGCATCTGCATGTGGTCGAGGGTAAAAGGTAGAAATCGATGGTTTTGGGTTTTTTTTCTTCATTTTTTCCATAAAAAAAATTGGGAAGGGGCTGTGAGAATAGGGTAGGTAGGAAAACCGGAAGCCATTTTTTTGGCCTTAAAGATAGTAATGGGTCTAAACTCCCTGTACAATTATTCTTTCTGGCAAGCTCTCAATTTGAAGAAAACAGTGAAAGATGGCCTTTTCGTCGTTGGAAATTTCCATTAGTATTTTTTTTTTATTTGGTGAAGCGTGCACAAGCCTTGACACGACACACACATTACTATAATTTGTCAGTTCAGTGCGCGACATCGCGTAGCTGCAATCTGCTCAGTGAGAACGTGTCTCGTGTGCTGAATTCAGGCCCAATTCAAAACATGACACAGCAACTTTTGATTTGAAATTAAGATCCTATAAATTTTTTTTTTTTCTAGAATATACAGCATTCACTGAGCTAAAACTTCATCAGGTTAGCTTTAAGCACCTTCTTTACATTTTCAGGACTTTTTGTTGCTTCAAATGAACATAATGCACAAATTACAAATTATGGGCTGTACTTTTAAATCGATATAGACATTTTGAAAATAGACTCTTCAATTTCTGATGATTAATAAACAAGTTCAGATTTTATCAGATCCAACTTCCAGTCCATGCCCCCTCAACCCAAACTCACCTTTATTGCCTTCAAACTCAACCATGTTTTCATTTTGTTTTTATTCATTTCATCAGAATGAAACAAGACACAAGCAAGCAAGCAAGTGAAGCAAGCACGTGGTCAGCGAGATGTGTTCACTAAGGTAGGACTGACCCTTTGTTTCAGCCGTTAGCGCTCAAATTGAGCCATTGAACACCCAAGACCCTAGAACTCAAGACCCAAGTACAGTTTGCAAGTGGAGTCGTTCGTTGGATTATACAGAGTGAGTCAGAAACCTTTACTTTGTATTTTCAATCCAAGCAAACTTGAATCTTCCATGCTAAATTGGTCAATCTCACAGCGACAGCAGTGCAGTATTATCATGCAAAGCACAAATTGCGCAGTGTGGATTAAATTCAGATATCTTGTGTGCATTTCACTACTTTACATATCATTGCTACAATTCACTTTTTTTGCCTTATGATCATATTTCATTTTTCTATTTTTTGTTCATTTGGTTGGTCAAGTTTGCTTGGTTCTATGTGCTTGTGATGCGCGGGTTGGTGGTGGTAGGTGTTGTGATTGTGCAGGGTGGTGGTTTCTCCGCAGGTCATCGGCTCAAATTGAGCACGTTGCAAGAATTCAAGCTATAGGACTCGAGGATCAAGATGGATTATGGGATCTGTTTATCCCTACATCCCAAGGCAAGACCAGCAGGGCTATGGGATCTTCTTTATCCCTGTGCCCATCCAGTGGCGGATCTTGGGTGGCAGTCGGAAGGGGATATACATCAGCTCCTTGGGGAGCAAATGCAATTTTTTTCTGAAGTTAAGAAACTTAACTCCTTGGTGGAGATAACAAAAGTGCCATGGGTTGGCATAGACACACCCCCTTCCTTGACGTTATTAACTTGAAAAATCATCACTGGTATTTGTGCCATCTATGCTGTTTTCTCAGCTTGGAATAAATGAAAACATTTGTCTACTCCTAAATGAAAAGGAGCAACTGGGGGAAATTACAATAAGCATGAAGGAATTTTATGTATGGTATATGTATATTGGGTATAAGTTAGTTAAGGAAACCTGCCCCTGGATCCGTCGCTGCTGCAAGGCTCCACTGAACTTCAAATTATATTGTGCACTGCCTTTAGGGCATAAACATGTACTTCCATAGGGACAACTTTTTTTAAAATTTTGATCAACAATACGTGAAATGAACAGTTTCACTTTATAAATAGGTTTTTTTCTCTTAGTTCAGGGGATCTGCTATATCCCGCTGAGAACTTATTAAGGCTATGGGATCTCCTATATCCCTATGCCGTTAGGGCTTAGGTGGGTGCGGCGGTATCGATTACTAATTGGAGTTTGACTGGGTGCTTCAATTGAGGTGCGGCGAAAATCCAGCACAGATTCAAGGGGCGGGATGCGTCCACGTGGGGCGTGGGTCCTAGCAACGGCCTGGAAACCCTAGGATGCTGTGCGTTAAAGGAGCAGGTAGTGCGTCCCTCTTTATAGGGGCGTGGCCCTGTATTCAGAGCCGGCAAACGCTGCTACGTCCTCCCCACAAGACCCTTCGGGGGATGGGTTGAGGGCGGCGCGCGAGTATGTTAGGGCACTCTCCTGGTCCTTCGGGGCTGGGCGGGCGGACCGGACAGTCGATAACTGTGTCTGGCCCTCCGGGGCCTACCTTTTATCCAGCAATGGGCCTTACTATACTGAAAGCGCGTTGGGGCTGGTATCCTGGGACCTTCTCGTGGTGGCCCTGTTTAAACAGACCTTACCAGGATATTTAACCTGCTCAGTGAACATGAATGACAGAGTTACTTTGTTCTTTTTAAATTTTTTTTATAGATACTGGTTGTTTTAGATCTTAACCAGTTGATTGTAAATTTTCAGGCTTTGCAAACCTGTTTTTTCCCCCAAAATTTGTTGTTTTAACCCCCCCCCCAAACCCCAGCATATTATAGAACTCATATGAAAATAAAAGATCCTTTTTGCAACACTCTGAGTAGTGTTGACTGAGCAGATTGTAAAAGGTATATAACCCTAAAACTCCACAGGAAAAATTTCCACAGGATTGAGAAAATTGTATATTCATCGAATAACTGGAAATTGTGGCAGTAATTTGTAAGTCATTTTTAACATGCAAACATTGCAATCAGTAAGAATCTCATAAATTGCTAATCTATCTGTCCAGGTCTGCACATTTGTAGGGCTTCATCTTTACCTTGAAAAAAAAAGGACATTTCAAAAAGAAATGGTTTAGGCCAACAAAAAAAAGTCTCCGGTTTCTGGTATGGAGCTTGCCCAAAAAGTGGTGCGGCGACGCGGCTTTTTTTTTTTTACCTGATTTTTTTGCTTTAAATTTCGGCTGATGACTGCAAATGGTGCCCGACTAAGCTTAGTGCAAATATAAGGGAGTCCAGAGAGGCCACATAAAGCTTATTCTCGACCATAACCCAATCTAAAAACACGTTAAAATTGTGCAGCAGCAGGATTCCAGTCAAACCAGTGAGTTTGGCGGTTTTGAGACATCATCTTTCATTAAAAAAAAACTTTTTCATTTTGCCGACGCGCATGGCTACGGCGACGCGCGCGCATACCAGAAACCGGAGCCTTTTTTTTTTGGCCTTAGTCATTTATTTAAAGTTAATTTGATTTACAGTTCAAGGCAATATATGTACTGCATCTGTAAAATGACTTGTGGCTCAAAATGAAAGAAGAAAATCAACCATGGTTGATGATGTGTGATGGATGATGAATAATGCTCTGACAGTTTTGTATTATATCGATTAAGGTTCCCCTCGGTTTACACCTTGAATGCTGGAAGTGCAGGCTGCAGGAATTTGAAGAAGAAGCAACTACCACCGAAGATAACTCATTCATCTTAGACATGGTGAGTAAATGACTGGCTCTACATGCTCTTGGAAACGGTTCATTTCTGCTACTTTGCCTTGGAGGGGTGTTATGAACCTACAAAGTTTGAAATTTGAAACACTTGACTAATTTGACTTTTTGTCTTATGCAATGTACATGTACACCCTTTAAGCAAAGAAAATATTGCTTGTGAACATTAACTTGTCCCAAATGAGTAGTATTTGTACATGTACACCCTTTAAGCAAAGAAAATATTGCTTGTGAACATAAACTTGTCCCAAATGAGTAGTATTTGTGTATGAAAACTTGTAATATGATGCAACTTGTTAATTACTATTGATATTTGTTGATTTGTTTTGCTAATTTACCAGTTTTATCAATGGACAGTCGTCAGGCCAGACAGGCAGGGCACAGGACTGCATGTTAGCTCTGAGGTAATTTTACTTGAGGTAATTTGTTATGGATATACTACTCATTTGTGAATTGCTCTGACAAAATCAGACGATCGGTCCTTTCCCAATCACCCTCTATTATTTAGCAACAAAATAGTTTTGGAATTAGAAAAAAAAAAATTTCTCTTTATTTGTTGCAATATTTGACATACAGATGTTGCTTTAAGTTCAGCACACGGAAGGTGTTTATGAATTCTTCCCCCCCATCTCCATTTTTTTCTTTTGCAAATTTTACAGGTTTTGCAAAGTTTGCAAATTTCACAAAATATTGTCCGCAAAATCCCTTGAGATAATTCTAGTTCTGAATATGGGCCACTTGAACAAAATATATTTGATCTTAGTTCTGTAGTTTAAGTTTGAGATATTTTTTGACTTAAAATAAGTTTTCTTTTTTGTTCTTTTTGGAAGGTAACTGATGACGTCGATAGAATTTGAAGGTTCTACCGTAGGATGTTCACTATGGAGCACACACTGGATGCAGAGAACACTGATGTATCACCATGACAACGCCAAACCAGGATCCTCCAGTTTAAAACAGTAGTGTAAAATATGAACAGGAAACTTCGCAACAAAATGTTGCAAAATTCTTGTAAGTTGACATTTCAACGTGGCATGGCTTGGAACGTTTTTGATCCCACTTAAAATGAAAAGCTTTTTGTGATTTTACCATGATTGCAATTTCTCTTCATGCAGACAATTTGAAGAATTCTACTCTTATTGATGTAATGTTGGGATATTTCTTATTCTAATATAAAAGTGCTTCTGATGCTGCCTAGTATTTCCTTTTGGTATTCTACCTTTGTATTTCTAAACATTCAGTTCTAACTTTTAAGGATTTTTTTCAATGATTATTCATCTCAGTCTTAATACTCTAGTGTTTTGGGTTAGAGAAAGTATATATTCTCATTATTGTCAGTCAACTCGTCACTTTTGTTGAATGTTTTTTTTTTCTTTTAAAAAGTGCATTTCCTTTTCAACTTAAATTTCGGATCAATTTGTAGTTGTGTGAACGGAGTTTAATATGATGCAACAATTTTTTGTCTGCCATTATACCTTTTGTAAAAAAAAATTGATGAAATACTTGTCGAGCTTTTTTTTTTTTTTTAGTGTATAAGCTTTTGTTTTTAAATAAAGCTTAAATAAGTCTGTGTTTAAACTGAAAATAAATGTCTCATTTTGTCAGTTTTGTGATTCCGTTCCAGACTACTGAATATTTTGAAGACATGAGCAAAAGGTGTTGATTTTTTTGAGCAAAAAAATTTAAATCTGTTGACTGATTTAACCTGAGATTTTCTTCAAAATTTTATTTTGAAAAGCCAATCTGTCAAGAAATTGAATTGGAATGTGTTCTAGGGTCCCTAAGGCATCTTTCCTGCAAGTTTGAAGCAATTTCATTTTTTGGCCGAAATCGAACAAAAACAAGGGGTTAGCCTTACATTTTTAATGAAATTTGGGCAAAAATTGGCTTTTTTCTAAACAATGCAGAAAATCCTTTGGAGGTTAGAGAAGCACCCAAATTAAATGGGAATGTGTTCTAGGGTCCCTTAGGCATCTTTCCTGCAAGTTTGAAGCAATTTCATTTTTTGGCCGAAATCGAACAAAAACAGGGGGTTAGCCTTACATTTTTAATGAAATTAAGGCAAAAATTAAACTTTTTTCTTAACAATGCAGAAAATCCTTTGGGGGTAAGAGGAGCACCCAAGTTAAATGGGAATGTGTTTCTAGGGTCCCTTGGCCAACATTCCTGCAAGTTTGAAGCAATTTCATTTTTTGGCCGAAATCGAACAAAAACAAGGGGTTAGCCTTACATTTTTAATGAAATTAAGGCAAAAATTGACGTTTTTCTAAACACTGCAGAGAATTCTTTGGCAGTAAGAGGAGCACCCAAATTAAATGAGAATGTGTTCTAGGGTCCCTTAGGCATATTTCTTGCAAGTATGAAGCAATTTCATTTTTGGTCAAAATCGAAGAAAAAACAAGGGGTTAGCCTTACATTTTTAATGAAATTTGGGCAAAAATTGGCTTTTTTCTAAACAATGCAGAAAATCCTTTGGAGGTTAGAGAAGCACCCAAATTAAATGGGAATGTGTTCTAGGGTCCCTAAGGCATCTTTCCTGAAAGTTTGAAGCAATTTCATTTTTGGCCAAAATCGAAGAAAAAACAAGGGGTTAGCCTTACATTTTTAATGAAATTTGGGCAAAAATTGGCTTTTTTCTAAACAATGCAGAAAATCCTTTGGAGGTTAGAGAAGCACCCAAATTAAATGGGAATGTGTTCTAGGGTCCCTTAGGCATCATTCCTGCAAGTTTGAAGCAATTTCATTTTTTGGCCAAAATCGAACAAAAACAAGGGGTTAGCCTTACATTTTTAATGAAATTAAGGCAAAAATTAAACTTTTTTCTAAACAATGCAGAAAATCTTTTGGAGGTAAGAGGAGCACCCAATTTAAATGGGAATGTGTTCTAGGGTCCCTTAGGCATCTTTCCTGCAAGTTTCAAGCAATTTCATTTTTTGGCCGAAATCGAATAAAAAACAAGGGGTTAGCCTTACATTTTTAATGAAATTTGGGCAAAAATTGACTTTTATTCTAAACAATGCAGAAAATCCTTTGGAGGTAAGAGAAAGACCCAATTTAAATAGGAATGTGTTCTAGGGTCCCTAAGGCATCTTTCCTGAAAGTTTGAAGCAATTTCATTTTTGGCCAAAATCGAAGAAAAAACAAGGGGTTAGCCTTACATTTTTAATGAAATTTGGGCAAAAATGGACTTTTTTTCTAAACAATGCAGAAAATCCTTTGGAGGTTAGAGAAGCACCCAAATTAAATGGGAATGTGTTCTAGGGTCCCTTAGGCATCATTCCTGCAAGTTTGAAGCAATTTCATTTTTGGCCAAAATCGAAGAAAAAAACAAGGGGTTAGCCTTACATTTTTAATGAAATTTGGGCAAAAATGCACTTTTATTCTAAACAATGCAGAAAATCCTTTGGAGGTAAGAGAAAGACCCAATTTAAATAGGAATGTGTTCTAGGGTTCCTAAGGCATCTTTCCTGAAAGTTTGAAGCAATTTCATTTTTGGCCAAAATTGAAGAAAAAACAAGGGGTTAGCCTTACATTTTTAATGAAATTTGGGCAAAAATGGATTTTTTTTCTAAACAATGCAGAAAATCCTTTGGAGGTTAGAGAAGCACCCAAATTAAATGGGAATGTGTTCTAGGGTCCCTTAGGCATCATTCCTGCAAGTTTGAAGCAATTTCATTTTTTGGCCGAAATCGAACAAAAACAAGGGGTTAGCCTTACATTTTTAATGAAATTAAGGCAAAAATTAAACTTTTTTCTAAACAATGCAGAAAATCCTTTGGCGGTAAGAGGAGCACCCAAGTTAAATGGGAATGTGTTCTAGGGTCCCTTAGCCCACATTCCTGCAAGTTTGAAGCAATTTCATTTTTTGGCCGAAATTGAACAAAAACAAGGGGTTAGCCTTACATTTTTAATGAAATTAAGGCAAAAATTGACGTTTTTCTAAACACTGCAGAGAATTCTTTGGCAGTAAGAGGAGCACCCAAATTAAATGAGAATGTGTTCTAGGGTCCCTTAGGCATATTTCTTGCAAGTATGAAGCAATTTCATTTTTGGTCAAAATCGAAGAAAAAACAAGGGGTTAGCCTTACATTTTTAATGAAATTTGGGCAAAAATTGGCTTTTTTCTAAACAATGCAGAAAATCCTTTGGAGGTTAGAGAAGCACCCAAATTAAATGGGAATGTGTTCTAGGGTCCCTTAGGCATCATTCCTGCAAGTTTGAAGCAATTTCATTTTTTGGCCGAAATCGAACAAAAACAAGGGGTTAGCCTTACATTTTTAATGAAACTAAGGCAAAAATTAAACTTTTTTCTAAACAATGCAGAAAATCCTTTGGAGGTAAGAGGAGCACCCAATTTAAATGGGAATGTGTTCTAGGGTCCCTTAGGCATCTTTCCTGCAAGTTTGAAGCAATTTCATTTTTTGGCCGAAATCGAATAAAAAACAAGGGGTTAGCCTTACATTTTTAATGAAATTTGGGCAAAAATGGACTTTTTTCTAAACAATGCAGAAAATCCTTTGGAGGTAAGAGAAAGACCCAATTTAAATAGGAATGTGTTCTAGGGTCCCTAAGGCATCTTTCCTGAAAGTTTGAAGCAATTTCATTTTTGGCCAAAATCGAAGAAAAAAACAAGGGGTTAGCCTTACATTTTTAATGAAATTAAGGCAAAAATGGACTTTTTTTCTAAACAATGCAGAAAATCCTTTGGAGGTTAGAGAAGCACCCAAATTAAATTGGAATGTGTTCTAGGGTCCCTTAGGCATCATTCCTGCAAGTTTGAAGCAATTTCATTTTTTGGCCGAAATCGAACAAAAACAAGGGGTTAGCCTTACATTTTTAATGAAATTAAGGCAAAAATTAAACTTTTTTCTAAACAATGCAGAAAATCCTTTGGAGGTAAGAGGAGCACCCAATTTAAATGGGAATGTGTTCTAGGGTCCCTTAGGCATCTTTCCTGCAAGTTTGAAGCAATTTCATTTTTTGGCCGAAATCGAACAAAAACAAGGGGTTAGCCTTACATTTTTAATGAAATTAAGGCAAAAATTAAACTTTTTTCTAAACAATGCAGAAAATCCTTTGGAGGTAAGAGGAGCACCCAATTTAAATGGGAATGTGTTCTAGGGTCCCTTAGGCATCTTTCCTGCAAGTTTCAAGCAATTTCATTTTTTGGCCGAAATCGAATAAAAAACAAGGGGTTAGCCTTACATTTTTAATGAAATTTGGGCAAAAATGGACTTTTTTCTAAACAATGCAGAAAATCCTTTGGAGGTAAGAGAAGCACCCAAATTAAATGGGAATGTGTTCTAGGGTCCCTTAGGCATCATTCCTGCAAGTTTGAAGCAATTTCATTTTTGGCCAAAATCGAAGAAAAAAACAAGGGGTTAGCCTTACATTTTTAATGAAATTTGGGCAAAAATGCACTTTTATTCTAAACAATGCAGAAAATCCTTTGGAGGTAAGAGAAAGACCCAATTTAAATAGGAATGTGTTCTAGGGTTCCTAAGGCATCTTTCCTGAAAGTTTGAAGCAATTTCATTTTTGGCCAAAATCGAAGAAAAAACAAGGGGTTAGCCTTACATTTTTAATGAAATTTGGGCAAAAATGGACTTTTTTTCTAAACAATGCAGAAAATCCTTTGGAGGTTAGAGAAGCACCCAAATTAAATGGGAATGTGTTCTAGGGTCCCTTAGGCATCATTCCTGCAAGTTTGAAGCAATTTCATTTTTTGGCCGAAATCGAAGATAAAAACAAGGGGTTAGCCTTACATTTTTAATGAAATTAAGGCAAAAATTGACTTTTTTCTAAACACTGCAGAGAATTCTTTGGCAGTAAGAGGAGCACCCAAATTAAATGAGAATGTGTTCTTGGGTCCCCTAGGCATATTTCCTGCAAGTATGAAGCAATTTCATTTTTGGTCAAAATCGAAGAAAAAACAAGGGGTTAGCCTTACATTTTTAATACAATTTGGGTAAAAATTGGCTTTTTTCTAAACAATGCTGAAAATCCTTTGGAGGTAAGAGGAGCACCCAAATGTGGTCCCTTAGGCATATTTCCTGCAAGTTTGAAGCAATTTCATTTTTTGGCCAAAATTAAAAAAAAAACCAAGGGGTTAGCCTTACTTTTTTTAAATGAAATTTGGGCAAAAATTGACTTTTTGAAACAATGCAGAAATTCTTTTGGCGGGAAGAGGAGAATCCATCAATATACAGATATTAAATTGGAATGTGTTCGAGGGTCCTTTAGGCATCCTTCTTTTCTGCAAACTTTAAAACAATTTCATAATTTAAAAAAAAGCAAGGGGTTAGCCTTACCTTTTTTTAGTTAAATTTTGCCAAATATTTACTCTTCTCCAAACAACGCAGAAATGTCTTTGGAGGTAACATTATCAATCAATATGCAAACCCCTTATACTTTGAAGGTTTGGGCAAACACAGTAGATTTAAAGAAATTCTTTTATTATTTTTGTATTTCAAGTTATTCATTTTTATACACTGAAAATACCATAAATATGCTATTTTTTTTTACGCAAAACAAGGGTTTCAAAATGTTTTATAGTAGCAGGCAGATGGATAAAGGTAGGGGGCAGTCATGATAACTTAATTGTTGATAAAATGTTTATTCAGATAAGTTCAACCAAAGACGAACACTACAGGGTGAGTTAAAAAAAAAAAAAAAAAAAAATAGACGTTCTGCATGTAGCACTAAAAAAATTAATATTTTCTGCAAAAAGCAAAGTTGTGAAAATGAGAGTACATTCAAATGATATAATCACCAAAGACATTTAGGCTTTTACAACATGCATTTCTATAATTTTTTTTTTTAGAAATGCAGGTCGTAAAAGCCTACATGTAAATGTCTTTGGTGATTATATCATTTGAATGCACTCTCATTTTCACAACTTAGCTTTTTGCAGAAAAGTATTATCTTGTTGACAACCAATCGAGAAACGTTTTTATTGAAGTATAAATTTAACATTGGTCATGAGTGAGCATATGCACAATTGTTAAGAGCCCCCTCCCCCCCCCCAAAAAAAAAAACCCAAACAGGAATAAGTTGTTATTATTAAGGTACAATTAAGAGAGCTTGGAAACAAGAGGATGGGTTAAAAAAAGTGCATAACTATGTACAAATAAATACAAAGAAACAAAACTATACACAAGAAAAAGAAATCAAGTACGCATGTATTTAGAAACAAATAGTGTTCCATATACATGTAATGCACAGTACATTGTGTGGTTAACACCAAAGAGCGATATATGTTTGATAGTTGGCCAATTTCCATGCAAAAGTATTCAAAGGCTGAAAAGTGGAAAATTTATAAAATCTTCATATTACAAGCTTCACCACAACAAATGTGGTGTCAAATTTGAAGGGACAACATTATATTCATTTAAGTGGTGTACCAAAGACATTAAATTGGTTTTCCAGTCATTATTTAGTATGTTTGGTGCTACATATCTTTTTAAAAATGAATATATTTTGGAGGGTTTGGGTTCCCTTTTTTGACTCACCCTGTATTGTAAGAATTCTATGACCGAGTACAAAGGAGTGGGGGTTTGCCCCATTGGACTAGAAAAAAAAGAAGAAATTTAAAAAAGAAATAAAAGCATGATATTGCACCTGAGTTTCTGTACATGTATAGCGGTATTTGGTGTCACCTCTTCTTGTACGGCTTGAAGCGTTTGTCCGAGTGGCCTTGCCTGCCACTCTTGGACCTTGCCGTTGCTGACGAGTAGGTAGGTACAACGGTGAAGTCGCTACTGGCTCGCTCCATCTGTCTCAGTTTGCTCTCGATGGCTCGAATCTTGGCATCATTACTGTCATGGAAAGGCAAACATAGGTCTGAGATTAAGGTTTTAAACAAGAACAGCAAATAGTTGACCTGCTAATCCTGTTCATCGAAAGCAACATTAGCAGCATCTACGAAGATTATCTGAATCAATAGCAAGAGCTTTTATTTGTGTCTTACATCCACACCAACTCTCCAACACTTGGTTCATACTGGCATTCCACCGTTTTGGCAGAATTAAGTGTTAGGAGTGACTCAAGTCGACAAAAATAGACTTTGGTTTTTGAGAGATAATGTTTTTCCATTAATTCTAATTAACTACAGCATCTGAAGTTGTTTTGAATGACAGCAACAGTTAATTTGTAGTGCATGCAAAACTTAATTCTTATCTTTAGGAATAACTAGAACATTACTCTGAAACAATGTAGTTGCATGATTTACCTGTTTACTAGTGCTTGTTTCTTGGTGCTGGTACCAGGTGCAGCTGACTGGTGACCCCCAAAACTGCTTGGCAGTTTGTCTGGAGCTAGAGACGTTTTCTCATCTTCAAGGGATTCTTCCTGTGTCTGGAAATTACAGCAAAAATAAAAGAGAGCATTTTGGACAAAAATTTGACAAAATGGGGAACCACTAACATTGGGCTAGATAGTTTAGTTGATACACCAGTGGAAAGGCAACCCGAAGGTTGCCGGTTCAAATCCACTCCAGTCCATTTTTTTGTTAAAATTTAAAATTAATTTAATACACCAAGTCAGTTTTCTTACGTACTTTATTTGAAAATTTGAAAAAGAAAGCCATATCCTCTCTGTGTGATCCCCATTTGCTATACTAATGTTGCAGCATTGCAAACGCGGCTAGCAACGTCACTTTGGGCGAAATCCATGGGTACATGGAATGCAAGGGTTTTTGGCTTCTGACTAGCATCCCTTGAACAAAGACATTGACAAAATGAGAACCATCAGCATACAGCTGGATGGCTCAGTTTGAAGAGCACCGGAATGGCAATCCAGTGCTTGAAGGTTAAAACCCTGCTTCAGTCAATTTTGTTTGTTCAACTTTATAAATAATTTTGATAATATACGTATATTATTAGAAGTATTTAAAAAAAGAAAAAAAAAAAGAGAATCATTCAGATAGTCACGCACATCTAATCATCTGAATTTACCGTCATGGCAGTCTAAAATCCAACACTAAGTGGTTTGGAAGTGTTAACAATTACTAAATGTCCTGAATGTACCTTGAGGTTTGGTGTCTGTGAGTGGGCCCACTTCACAGCAAGTCTCTTGTTCAGTGCCAGTTTACCGTCCAGAGCGTGAATCGCAAGCTCAGCCTCCTGGTGGATAAGGTTGAAGGTGAAAGGAGAAAATCTTTAAGTGCAAGTTTTTTTACTAACGCAAGTTGTGTTAACTTAAGAAAAAAAAATAGGGTGTAGATAGAGAATGAATCTCTACCCTTTTACTCCTAGACACCACAAGCTGTGTAGTGTCAGAGCGAAGACCCTGTCTTGCTGGTTTATGAAGTACAATACTGTCTGAAAGGTACATGTATGTGGGAGTAAGACCATTGACTGATTTGAACATGTTGGGCAGAATTGGTTGATATCTCAGAAAAGCACTTGCGCAATCGGTTGATCCTGTAGGAATTCTCAGACTTTACTTCTGTTTTTTGAAAACAATTATCCAGACCCGTAAATTAGAAAGACTAAGTGATCGACCGATGGTGGTTCGCCCAATAATACACATACAGGAGGATTTTGAAAATCATGCTTTAAAATTTGCTGGTCTAAACCTTTCAAGCATTTAAAATTCAGTACCTCCTGTGTCTTGAAGCTAACAAAACAATAGCCTCTGGGTTTGCCTTCGCTGGGACCTGTCTTGTGGAAGAGAAAATCAAACTGGGCGATTTCACCGTGACGTCTCAGCAACTTCAGAAGATTGTACCTGTTAACAATGCATTTTATTCTTGATAAGCATGTAGTTTCATCTCAAAAATTTACCTTTAGATTTACTGTGTATTATGGTCTTTTGCTAGCGACTCAAAATTTATTCACTTTTGAATTCAAGACACAAAAACAGACAAGAAAATTTGCTCACATTTAGCAGAATTTTTAAGTTTGAGTAGGGTTTCAATGGGGTCAGGGAGCCAGACTAGATTTTAATCATCCACTGAGCATGCGTCAACTTTGGCAAAGTGCACAGTGGCTGTTGCCTATCATGCAGTAATCTTTGAAGCTCTCTGTAGTGGAGCACGCCCTCTTGTGCTCATGTGGGCTTTTCACCCTCGGCCGCGTACTGCATCCGGGCTCTTAAGAGAATGCCGAAGATTACTCAATAACAGGCAATAGCCCTGGTTTACTTTGCTAAAGTTGACACACGCTCAGTGGATAATTGTGGTTCTAGTCTGCAGCCATTTTCACAAAAAAAGAAGGCAGATTGCACCATGCGTAGACTTACGCAACAAAATAAAATTTTTAAAATTATTTTTTTCTTTGGAATGATTCAGCAACTCTAATAATTATATTAAAATATTCATTTCCTTTAAACATAAAAGTTGTGAGTGTCTTGCATCAACCTTGATAAGTTGTGCAATAACCTGATAACAGGCTCTGACAGTCACAATTTGCTGGTAAAACTTGTCATTCTCAGTCGCTACGACACAATTTACGCCACTTAAAATGATTGCATAGGCCTATAAAGTTTCGGTAAAACTTGTCATTTTCACAGTCGCTACGCCACAGGTGTCCTAAAGATAAGGATTACCAAAAAAGTAACATTTTGCTGGTAAAATATTGAATTTTTTACTAAGAAAACACTTTCACAAGACCAGTCTAAACAAATTTTCAGACCAGTCCCATAGGGTTTGTGCACAGCCACAAGTGACATGAGTGACAAGGTGACATGACAAGTGATGATGGCCAGATTTCATTAGCCAATTTTTAGAAATTGAACGATATATATTTGCTGTTTGAAAGCTCTATGAGATACCTAAGTAATTTCGGCAAATGGTCATTTGTATCTTTCGCTTACTCTGATATCTTTTCGTCGATATTTCCGATCCAAAGTCTTCGACGTTCTGTTTTCTCGAATGCGTTCCCCGCTGTCGCCATTGTACAGTCTATATGGAGCGCCCTCTATGTATCAATCTAGTCACGCCGCGCTTTTGAAATTTGCAAACAAGTGTTTTTTCCCCGGCCCAATTGTCATCCCACAATTCTGAAAAGATATTTATGCTCTTGTACTGCTCCAACATTTTCACAGCAAAGAAATGTAACACAGTAACGTTTACAACATCGTCATTCCTTTTTTAGGGGCTATGATAAGAGAAAGGGGTGGGGGAGGTGGGGGGGGGGGTGTTGACCATTCCAACGTCGCGTGACACCGGCTGTGCCTTTTGGGTCAGTGAAGATATAATAGCCTATATTTAACCACAAAATAATACAATTGTTATGTCTGGGTGTTTTAAAACTTGTCTACATTGGAGATTTGGAAATATAATTATATCAGCAGGGCTATTAAAGCCTCTTAATTTTTTTTCTCTCTCGCTCAATCAACCTAGTCCCAACACGGGCTTTTTGTATGAATTTTTGTGGGATTATAGAGATAAAGTGTTTCAAAGAACCGGATACGTTGAGGAAAATAAATGAAAGTGGTTTGCCTAATCATTGTTTTATCTGTTTCTTTTTATAATAGCATTAATTCTTTTTAAATGAAGTCTGTATATAAAAGCAAATGCTACTCATTCATTTTTCTGTTGTGAGGTAACTTTTAAGAGCTTCATTTTACTGTCCTCGCCTGGGGCCAATTTCACTGAACATCGAAGCATAAAAAGTTGGTAAGCACATAATTTTTGTGAACAATTTAAGGTTACCGGCCAAAACAATGCCAGGGAATTTGTACGATTTGTGATTTGGTTCCTAAAGTATTTCTACTGAGCACATTTTCTGAGCAGTTTTGCTGTGTCTGGGAATCTTCATCGGTCCCTACCTACACCGTAAGTAACAGTGGATGCAAGAACACGTAAAGCTATAGTAAAGCTGGTCCCACAGTGCATTATGTTCAGTTGATATACAGAGTGGTTCTACACAATGGGCCGGATTTAACCCATTCGTTGGGGTTATGCTATATGATAGCACTGCCTGGCTCATAAGCGACAGTCGGTGAGATACAAAGGGGACACAAGACTGGCCCTCTGGGACCAGCAAACATGACCGATTGACCCAATTATACATTTTGTTTTCTTTTTCAAGAAACCATGATTCAGTTTATCGTAGTATATCTGTGCATTGTCACCGCCTGGCCCATCGCATTGGCAGTCCCGGTAACGCCGGGGGCGCTCACCTTCCTCGGAAATGGATATAATATCCTCTTCGGTAACCCGGAAGGAGATTTAAGGACTGGGAGTGGCGACCCCGGGCTGCTGATTACTCGTAGAATCTTCGATTTCTCTTTCGATGACAAGAAGGTAAATGCTCGTCTCGTGTTTTCGTTAATTTAGGTGCTCTACTCTCGAGCATTTTCATTAAGAAGTCATGGAAAATTCTTATTCAACATTAAAGAGTTCTCCGTTAAAATAAAATGCATCCATGGGATATTACTTAGCATACTTATACCTGACTTCTATGCATTAAATTCGAAGTTAGCTTTGTATTTAAAAAATGAAAACTTAAGGCCCTGGGTTTATTTCGCCTTGATTATCTAGGAGGAGGCAGACTGAACCCACATTATAGTGTTTATCTCCAAGAAAAATGGGACGGGGTTGTTCAGCGCAATTTGAATACAAACAAATTTCCACTATCTTCTGGTTGAATAAAAAAAGCAGTCTTTTTGGAGGCTAGGCCAGTGGCGGGAATAGCTTCCTTGCAGCTCCCCGGACCCGTCTGTATATAAATAATAACTGCTTCTCCTCTCGACTGTACAGATGTCATTAGACGGGAGGTACACCGTGCCAGATCAGGTGATCTTGTCATCGAGAGAATCGTGCCGACCTTCGGTTACAACTGCTGTGTTTGAGGGGACAAAAAGCTACCAGGACGAGCTCAAGCATTACGCCAAGCAGCTGGGTAAATCAACACCTTACAGAAAGATTCGCTCTTTAATGGTCCCAGAGGGGGCTAGTCTGTCCTCATAATTTGTACCTATCTCACTTTCCGACGGAATGACCGAAAGACTGACGGATTGACTGACTGACGGACTGTCATTAGTTTTTGTGACTTAAACCGGTTGAAGCAGGGTGAAAAGACTCGGGCAGTGCTATTGCATAGGATTACACAGTAACGCTAATGAATGAACTAAATCAGTCTCATTGATGAGATACATTAAAAGACCTCCAGTAAAGTGAATGACCATTATGAATTATAGCTTAGAATTGTATGCACTCTTGGACCATGCAGATTTACTACAGCTTGCCTTGTTTTTTTTTGGATCCTCTACGTGTCGCAATATTTGCAAATAACGTTACGAGCCGTTTTGTGCAAATGATCTGATGACGCAAATTGTGGCCAAAAAAAGAAGAAGAAAAAGAAAGAAACATATTAAAGAAGGCCTTTGGCTGACAGTTGATATCAACTGTCAATCATGTTCATAATCATAATCTAACTGAGAGGAAACTAGTAACAGGGCCAAAGAGATTACGACTGAGTTTTGTTTACCCTCTTTACGCGGTTGCACCTGTCACTTGCACCAACATTCCCAGGAATATTGAGAACCGATTGATGAACAATATCAGTCGGCTTTTGATTCATGCAGACTTGCAATCAATTTCAAAACCACGATATTTGTGCAGAAGTTTCTTTATAGACCTGGTTGTACAAAAACAACATGAGGCAATTATACATTTTATTGTTTGTTAAATTCTTTAATTCACGTGATCTAATGAGAAAGTCTACTGAATTAGCTGAATTCCGGAATGCTTTATAGCCAGCGATTTGTTTTGCATTTTGAACTATTCTTCATTTAATTTTGCAAGCTATCAACTAGGCTGTGTCCGTTCGGAAGATGTGGGATATTTCCTTGAATATAGTAAGATAAACTGGTATAACATGTTTTGTGTCGATTGAAATGTACATAGATGTATCAACTTAAAGTTTCACGTCAGTGATCAAAGTATATCTTTCGTCTTTTGCAGGAAACTCAGGAACCACTTTGTCTGGGTACGAGTTCTCGAAAAGTGAAAGTACGTCATTTACAGATGTCATTTTTAGTGAGAAAGAACGCTCTGTAAAAAAAAAACATGGAAGAAGAAAATATATCTACAACTAATGTGGAAAGTTTTCATGAACAAAAGAAGTTACTTAATTAATGTACAATTTTCACATGCATTGATAATATCATTCAAAATGGCCCTACCATTCAACAGATACAAACTGTATTCCTTAAAAGGTCAGGTCACATCTTTCCCCTTGTTTTTTTAACAATTACAAAAAAAGTGTCTACAATACAGCAATAAAATCAGCCAATACCTCACGGTCGTGTTCCTGCCATTAAATTAAATTTGGAACAAGTTTTTAGTGTTTTTAATTCAAAACTAATCTACATCCATTATCATTTCCATATCATCTTTTATGGAGTTGCAAGTTAACAAACAATAAACGATTTTTCAACAGAGTATTTTGTTACGAGTCAGTCTACAAACGTCCGACATCATGTGTTCTTCGACGAAGTTACGACTTGCAACCTTGGTAGGGCGAGATACGTCACAGAACTCGCTTTCACTGACCGATTTCCACTCTCTCGAGATTTCGTCGTCAGTGCATGTGCTCTGCCCACGACCTTTGACCTGGTGGAGTACATGAGATTTTTGGACACGTGGGGAACAGTAAGACTTTGTTGTTCGTTTTCAAGTAATCTTCATGACACCAAGCTAGAGCTATAGGTACAATGCGATCAAGCTATTACTGGCTAGAGGTTGCAAGGAATAAACTTCGGGGGGGGGGGGAATAATATTACCCACCCAAGAGGGTACCAAAACTAGTCCACAAATAAAATAATAACAGTGAACAAGAACAATAAAAATTTCACCTCTAATTAAGTCAAGTATAAAAAAAAATCGCACAAATTTCATTTGTAAACTATTGTTTACAGTCATTCGCTATTAGAAACATAAACATTGAAGTATACAGGTCTACATGATATAAATGTAGCGAACCTTTGAACTACTCCCACAAAATTTCCGGAAAAGTATCAACAAAGTTAACAGTTATACCACTCCATGCATGTCGCTATAGCCTATAACTTCGGGAATAATTTTTCGAATTGATAGTTTTCAGTTTCATTAAAATGCTTTACGGTAGGTATTTGTTTGTATAAGTGGGAAAAGATGGGTTTTTTATACGTGGAAAGGGGGCGTAAAATACGCCATATACACTCAAGGCAGTGATGGAATTAACATCTCGAAAGATTTTACTTTGATTTGAATCTGTTGATTTTGTGCAGCACGTTGTATCAGAGATGGATATTGGAACCAAGACAATCAAACGATTCCAGACTGACTACAAAACACTAGTGAAGTTTGCAAGAACAATCGTAAGTATTAGAATAACGTTAACAGTTGGGAAAGTTTCATCCGCTGTCGTCAAAGTAATTATTAAAACATGTTACAACCTGAAATCATTAAAATCATAGGCCTACTCATTAGAGGATATATACCCTGCAAATCGGCAAAAGCAATATGGGACTACTGGCATCATCTTGAAAGCTAATGACGGTTTACTTGTAAGTAGTGCTCCCACAAAATAGGGACTGGTAGCTTTCTCAATGTAAATCTTTTGATTGGACATCATTTGCGCGTGCGTGGAAACGAAGTTTCTTTTCTCCGACTCGTTTACGTCACTTTCATTCAGACTGCTAAATGTTAGTTGAGTAGCCTACACAGTGATTTGAATGTGTTTGTAGGGTTTGTTTGGAGTCTGAATCGATGATGGATAGACTGGGATCCAGTCTAAAAAAGTTGCTTGCTTGTGATTTGAATTCTTAGGCGGAGCATTATTCCTCCAATGGCGAATCCGTCTCCCTGGATATGGCCAGTCTGAGAGGGCGTCTGCGCACGGAGCCCGCCCTCTTCGACGTCCTCGTGGAAACCTTGACCCTCGGCGATGCTACCCGGGCCGAGCCCCTCTCACTGGAGCTGATCGGTATCGAGGAGGTCTTCGATATCGATTATTGGCAGCTGATGGATCGATATGTGTCGGAGGGTCTCTGCCCAGCGGGTGAAGATGAAAATTTGAACTCCAAGCGAGCCAATCTAGTCAGGGCTATGGAAGCATACCCAGGCTGGCATAATGCACAGAAATCATTCAGTAAGCCAATTAAACCAATTTACCCAGTGCTATATACATGTAGTAGCATTTAAATCAATCAACCCTTCAATGCTTTATGTGTCTCATTGTAAGTGAAGCGGTTTAGGACTTAAAAAAAGAAGTGATTCTTGAAAAGTGTCAGGCCAAATAGAAATCTGACCAGGGACATTTTAGAGTGTATGTTTTGGTTACTGCCCCCTATAGACCCAGTCGTCCAGACCGCTATCACTTGGCCGGTGGGTACCTACAGCCTGCCGATGACCAACGGCATGTCTGGCTGTCCCAACTCCGCCTTCTTCTGGCAGACCGGTCGGAGGTTTCAGGACACCCAGGACCTCTTCGCCAGCAATGACTGGTCGGACCCGTGCCATCTCATGGGTCCTTACGCCAGGAACAACGTGCAGCAGAACTTCTGTAGTAAGACCGACGCGGTGGTTTCTGAGGGCGACACGCCCGAGTGGGATGCTGGCGAGTATTGCATGTTCAAGAAAGGTTCCTGTCCAAGTGGTGAGCCAAAGAATGATTAAGTTTTTAACACGACCTGAGTAAGCCAAACCAGTGTGCGACCTCGAGCTGCATGCCTGCATTGCACTTTCAAGAGTACATTTCATGCAGTGCTATTTAAATCTGTGGTTCTCAAAAATCTTTTCTGACGCGTCGAAATCTGTCCATGCAGTGACTCTTATAATTCCCAGCGCTTCCTGCATAACTATTTTATGAAAGGGCACCAGCGCAGTTATATAGGGCGGTAGGGACGAGCTTAGGACCTGAAGTGATCTAGAGTGACATGACTGTGTCGACATTCGCTGCTAGTCGCTCCAGAATTCCAGCTTTCACGTTCACTTGCTGAATAAAATCAGTGTAGTCCAAACTGCTAAGGTCAATGGGAAATGAAGATCCGCTGAACCTTCCCTTTTCCCTAGGTTTCTCCGAGGGTTGGATCAAATGGGACGACCAGGACGCGCTGAACGGCAACACTCAGAGCGGGGTGCTTCCGGACGGAGTGTACGACCACAACACCTTGATCTACTACTGCTGCAGGGAAGACGGCGACCCGACCACGCCCATCCTGCTTCCAACCCAAGATCCCTTCTTCCTGTTCCGAAAGAACGACGTGTGTCAGGCCGTTCAAGGCATGAGTCTGATCGAGGAGTGGTTCAAGTGGGACGGGGAGGACAACTTTGTCGATTTCACCCGATACTACGGGGGCTCTCACCCCTATATCGATAGTTGGGATGATGACCACAAGATATACTATTGCTACTATTACTAGAAAATCTGGTGTGGTTCCCCCTCCCCACTGTCTTCGATTTGATTATAGCCTGAAACAAACTTGATTTTCACATAAGAAAATACGTTAAGATAAAACAAATAAGACATTGAACTGAGTTTAAAGTGCATAACTGTATTTTACAAATATTCCATATTAGATTTTGAGTGTTAACAAGCAGATTCTAAAACCAAGAACGTTAAATTTGAACTGCCTAACCGACATTCCTTAAATTTGACAACAACGAGCAAAGCTAATTCCGGAAGCGTTATTCTCCAATAAAACAAAATCGCAAACAAGCCTTGTGCTACTCAACTGAGTTCTGTCAATTAAGTCCTATCAATGTCAATCAAACTAAATTATCTCGTTGGGAGAAAAAAATTATCAGAAAAATCTTTCTCTTGCTCGGAAAGTACAGCTAGTTAGATTCTCCTTAAACAAAACCAAGTACGGTTGTAATCGTTCATTTCAAACCACGGACTCATTCAGGCCATACCGAACGCTGAAAGTGTCTAGGCTTCAGGCAAGGTAGGTTATACGAAACGTTTCCTGGACTAACTGAACATAATTATGTTGTAAGTCATTTTGCACAATGTGAGGCATAGTTTAGTGCGTTTTCCATCTGTTCGGTATCTTCTGAACTTTCTATGCTCGATGAATGACTTTATTGTGAGCCAGGCAGTGCGATCGTACAGGATTACATTAATTTCATAATTAAGAGCAAACGTCGCACAGTTTCACGCGTCAGCGATGGTAGATATATAGATACAGAGCGGAAGTTAGTTTATCAATTTCTAACTGAATAGAAGTTTAAAAATGTACATGCGGTAGAAGAATTTTTTGATTTGTCTACGTGTTTCTTAATCATAGCACAATGGCCAGCATTCTAGGACCGCTCCTTGTTGTGACCGTCTTCTCGGCGGTGTCAGCCGCCCAGTTGCCAAGTACCTGGCCAAGCGGAACCTACGCCCTACCCATGGCCGATACGGGCTGCCCCAACACTTACTACTACTTCAAGACCGGCCGGCGGTACCACGACACCCAGGATCTGCTCCCCAACAACCAGTGGTCCAACCCGCTACATCTGAAGGGGATTCGCTCCAATACGGACGTGGAGCAGAACTTCTGCGTCAAGACCGACTTTGATCCCGCCGGAGGCAGCAGTCCGGAGTGGGGACCGGGGCAATACTGCATCTTCAAGAAGGGGGCATTGTGCCCAGACCGTAAGTAGGATTATTTGTAGTAGGCCTAATTATCGAATTATTATCAAAAAGTTGATCATGCCGGCATAAAATACCCCATGAAATTATTCAGTTTGGTTTGCTGTCCGTTTAATCAATAAATCTGGGTGATTTCCAACGATCGGTCAACTGACTGACTTTTGGAAATAAAGAGACAAATTCGTGTTTTGCGATTAAAAGGTGGTGCATGTTTTCCACCGTTTTCTAGAAAAAATGTAAGATCAACTGAGCTGAACTGCAACAGGATTGGTTTGAACACTTCTTTTGATTTTGCGTAGTGTTATCATTGGAGATGAACAATGTATCAAAAGTAAATGATCCTTATGCCTTTAAGCATTGACGTTTCTGTTGAATTACTTACTCGTTAGGTTTCAGCGAGGGTTGGCTCAAGTGGGACGACCAGAACCTGTTTAATCGTAACGACGCCAGTGGGGAGTTGCCCGAGGGCGTCTACGACGACAACACCAAGATCTATTTCTGCTGCCGGGAGGACGGCGACGCGGGCACCCCGCTCACGCTCCCCGTGGACGACCCGTTCTTCCTGCTCCGCAAGAACGGCGAGTGCCAGGCCGTGGATCGGATGACCATGGTGGTGGAGTGGTTCCGATGGGACGGGGAAGACGACCTGATCGACTTGACGAAGTATCGGGATGGCAGCGTGCCAGATCTGCAAGACAAAAGCGGGGATAACCATAAGTTATATTATTGCTATTACTACTAGAACCACTGACACGTATAACCGTCTTGAAGTCGACAAAATCTTTTGACTGAAATAAATCCTCAAAAGTATCCATATTTTTTTTGAATATGTCTAATTGATTATCAAGACGCAAGTCATGCCACTGCTCGACAAACATGTACATGTAGTTTGATTTTATGATCTCAAAACCATTTTTGATTTGCTGTTTTTTCTTTCGTTTCTCTGGTGGCTAAAACATTTTAGGAAACTTACATCATGCCACTCCTATAGTCAGTCGATTCTTGGATTTAATGACCTGTTTCAGTTGATTTCAAGCACAACGATAATTTTTGTGGCTAACAGGTCTAGAGTATGGGCATCTAATTGACACACTGAATAATAGTCACACATCCACTGAAAGATCGGAAATAAATGTAACTTCTTGTTTTTAATAAAAGCTACCTGCTCATGATTTATCAAGTAACAAGATGAACGGATACAGTGAAACACATCACTCTTCCGTGTCTAGCAGCAGATCACGTGCTAAGAACCATTGGACTAAATCTCAACATGCAACTTTTTGAAGTGTGTTTGTTGTACATCGCTTGACCATTCAGTGTCAAGCGACCAATGGCCGGCCGATCAAAATGAACCCTGCATTAATGCCAATCACATTTTAATTGCATATATATAAGGAATGTCGTACCGTTGAATAAAAATATGACCTTCTAACGGTTATTTGGTATCCCTGTTCTCGTTAATTTTAGCCTGAACTGTCTTGTGAACTGCGCATTTCATTGATCAAAATAATTTAAACAAATGCCACGCAACGGAAGCAAATGGCTTTATCCTTCTTTTGTTTTTCGGTCTGCGTTACAATTCAAAATGTGTAATTTAGAGGATTGTTAGAAATTATGTCCACGTCAGGTGTAGCAACTTCGTTCCCTTGGCAGAACCGTACGTGCCTATCCTACGTATTCTCTCACCCCGTTGCCGTCATTTGCATGTTCAAAAATCTTGCAAATGCAAATAACAATAGTGACGCATTTGTCTGGTGCCTGCCATTTGCTTCAAAATCAGTGCCTGTTTTTTGTATGAGGAGTCCAGGGTACAGACAGAATCAATTCCTCGTGGCGTGAAATCGGAACGAACACACATGATTTCTTCAAACTATTAAAGTCCTACTACATGTATATACTCTTACCACTTGCAGCATACAGTGATCAAAATCATTATGGAAAAGGGAAGATTGCTTCTGATCTGAGGAGGATTTGACGTATTAATGTACGATTAACAGTAAAATACGCAATATGAAATCACCAAGTACATTACTTGCTATCCCGAGGATCGAGAGAGATCTGATGCAGAGATGTGTTTTTATGCAGTACAAGAATTACAAAATCATTAAGGCGAAATAAAAAAAACCATGTTTAGCCCCCCCCCCCAAAAAAAGGCTCCGGTTTCTGGTCTGCGCGCGCGTCGCCGTAGCCATGCGCCGGGTGCGCCACTGCGTTGAACAATAGTGGACAATAGGGTCCCGAATTCACGAACTTGGTCCCCAAATTGGCGATCCGTGTACAAAATATTATGTGCCTTATTCACGAGTCGGCCATATTGAATTGAAAGTAAGGTAAATTATTAATTTTGGGAACTTGCGAAGAGAAATGAAACCAACTTAATTTATAATAAGTTCCAGTCTGCTTCAATGAATAATTTTAAATTTGTAATTAAAGATTCCCTGATGTTTAAGGCCATATTTAACAAAAAAATGACAGTAAAATAAGGCTACATTGTGCCTGCATGTAGAGTCTGGCGCCATCCCATTAAACAGTTAACAATTAATGAAACACATTCAGGGATCTCGACAAAAGTTGCCAACTCGTGAATATGGCCTATGGGAGGTCCCCGATTGCAGGCAATACCCACTTGTGTGCTTTGGTTCAAACCCGTACCACACTCCACAGCGTCCCCAAGTCAGAACGCGGTAAAAAATTCTATCCAATAGATAATGCTACAAGTTGCGAACTAAAAAACACAACAACAATTAACCTAGATTGATAAAAGATCTTTTGATATCACAATTTAGTTTCAGCATAATTTGGTCAATGATGTCAGCCGCTGCCTCGCACAAAATTACTATAGGCCTAGTAACAAACTTATCAATCACAAACCTATTTCATGAGAAGTTTAAGGTCAAAAACTTGCGTGCGGCTCAGCGACCTTATGGACCCCAAATACAGTGACAATAAACGCTGTTTTCAAAGTACGGGTCTAGTTCAGAGTTAATCTGAAATGCGCTGTTTGGGGCTCTAAAACCCGTCACTCACGACATGATATTATTACGGTTTTCGTGCGACTTCGAGTTAGCAAATTTTCGTTATCAAAAATAGCCGTTTTACCACTAGTCTTCATTCCAGTCACAAAATGTGTTGTTCCTTAATAGTGTTAGAATAGCCCCTTTCAGCAATTCTGTGTAACTGTAAGCTTTGAACTACGAAAGGGACTTTAAAAAAACGAAATTGCATTTTTAAGTCCTCAGCGATTGGACAAGTCCAATCGTAGACCAACCATTCTTACACAGTACGCCATTTATCAGCGATATATTAGGTCTACGTACGACATCTACATAGCTCAGACAATGAATAAAATTCACAACACACTTGCGACGAACCTCAACTGAAGAGATCAAACTTGAAAGGCATTGACATGTATCAGGAAGATATATCAAACAATGGTGTCAAATTTACCGTTATCAATACAGACAGTCGACATGAAATCACCGTCCAAGTAAAACATTAACCAACAAAAAACATAACAAATATAAAAGACAAGAAGGTGAGTCAAAGTTCAGTGGGAATCAAAGCGACATGTTTTGCAGTGTGAGTCAATTTCCAACTGATAGTATTCATTTGCAACGATTCACTCATCAGATAACATGACTAAACAAATTTTGCAGGAAAATAAAAAGACTGAGATTTTTCGACACAGCTTCATTATACATGTTGTGCATGCACGTGTACTCCCAGACCTTTTCTTCTTGGTGAGCTAAAAGATGCGCTTCGACGAAGTCTTGACGTGCGTTGGGGAGCTGGGTCTGTACCAGTTCCGTGTGGCTCTGTTCATCACCATCATGTCTGCACCGGTCGTGTGGTATCCTAGTGCTGAGGTGAGATGAGGTTTCATGTATGTTATTTTGCTCAACTCTGCATAATTATGTTCAAGTTCCCGCACATGCATTCAGTCGGCAATTCAGGTGATGTGAAAAGAGCGTTGTTCAAATTTCATTTGTTGATATCATTTTTATGCCAGATCTTCAGCAATCCCGCGGTTAATCACTGGTGTTCTGTCCCCGAGATACGGGACCAGTGTGGTGACTGGGGCCTGGATGAGGCCCAGTGCGACCAGAAGATTATCGATGTGGCTATCCCACCCAGTGGCACAGGAAATGACAACTGTCGACGGTACAGCTGGACTGACGTGGAGGTAGGCTCCTAATGGGTTCCACGACCTTCGTGTTTTAATAATTTTCCAGTTCACAGAGTCTTAAGAACCGAAACAAGCATAATGACATGTCGAGAATAAAACAAGAAAAGGCAAGCCTAGTGAAGTCGGTCTCATGGCGCACACATTTTATTCGTTTGATTCTGATTTATTTTGATTCATCTACTGATGTTTTTTTATGCATGTGGTCTACCCAAAGGGTCATATTTAGCTCATTCATTGGCGTTAAAAAAAGATTGTCATATACGAACGCACTGCCCGACTCCCAAGTTACTGTCAACAAACGAACCCTGTTATGGCTTTTGATAGGTAACGATCAACACAACAAGAGAAGAACTGAACCAGACCATCATTGACTGCAACGCTGGCTGGGACTTTGACCATTCAGTGTACAAATCCACTATCAAAGAACAGGTAAAACAGAAGATCAGCTACATTTTCCAATGTTGATCAGGCCATTTTGGTGATGTTTTGACGAAAAACATGTGTGACATGTATAGGTATAGGCCTAGTCAATAAAGGATAGATTATTCGAAAAAAAAAAAAAACGGGAGTCAACTTAGAACATTTGTGCAGTTTCTGTGAACTTTTGGACATTTTGATTTGGAACTCCCACTGTTTCCGAAGTGGCTACTTCTTAAAGCCTCTAGTTTATGTCACCAATAGTGTGACGTGCCTATGACAGGGTAAGGCTCTTCAAGTTGGTGCCAAAGAACAATATGACTTTTTTTCAATTGACTCAGAGTGGCTATATTCATTTTTATGCATCTGGTCTTTACAATGAGGCCGGATTTAGCCCAGTAATTGGCGTTGCGAGGTAATCCTATACAACAGCACTGCCTGAGTGACCTGAAAGCTTACAGTTGACAGTCAACTCTTGACATGTTGACAAAAGTCTCCATAAAATTCACAACAGTTCCCGTGCTGGAGACAGATACAAATACGAGGCATGAGGCTGGCCCGATGCGAACACCAAAATTAATGGCAAACATTATGCATGTATGTGTGTTATTGTTCATTCTCATTTCTCCTCCAAATTGTTCACAATGCGCGACCATCAAGTGTGATGCTTTGACGATAAACCTTAAAGAGGATTTTCTGTATAGTGTAGCAGCTTTCTTTCACTCTATGCCTGTATTTTTTGCAGTTCTCTGTTGTCTGCGACCAAGCTTTGTTGAATGATCTACCGCTGACAATCTTCGGTGCCGTGGGGATTATAGGAGTAATTATCTTCGGTGCTATTGGGGATAAATTTGGCCGTCGGCCTGGGTTCATTGTTGCCCTGGTCATACAGACGTTGACTGGACTTGCGACTACATTTGCTCCATCGTTTGCCGTCTATTTTGTCTTCCGTAGTATTCAGGGATTCGTCAACACAAGCGTGTTCTACTGTGGTTTCACTTTATGTAAGTTATTTTGTCTTAACTTTGACACGCCATTAAGACGCATACAGAATTTGGAAAATGTATGACCTCATCACGAGGTCCTACAAAGTGATCGGAAATGTATCAATTCTCGCAAATAGCTCAATGGGGCGACACATTTTGCGACACCGTTGTACTTAAAAGAGCAAAGGTAGTTTAGGGAGACATTTGAATGTCTCCCTGTAATGTTTCAATTCCTATTTGTAGGCGTAATTGTCATGTCGCAAATAATCTAAACCGATTCCTCGTGATGCAAAACCCAAATTTCCAACTTTTGTCGATGGTAGGTTGAGTTTAGGTTAGGATTAAGCGTCATAAAGTTTGGATTTTTGTGCATTAGTATATGGGAATGTCTGCCAAAAGTACTATTTCTCGTAGTGGTAATTGATTTACTCATTATTAAACTATTTCATAGATAATATTTTTTTTGGCCAGTGATGGAAATGATAGGCACATCCAAGCGAAACATTACCCGTCTTATTCTGATGTGTATCAGCGCCGTTGGTGTGATGTGTTTGGCGGGCTTTTCGTATTTCATCCGCTGGTGGCGAGGCATGTCCATTGTGATGTCTATGACTGCGATTGTCTTTAATTTCCTTATTCCGTGAGTCTTTGTGATTAACCTCAATACAATAAACTAGCCTTTATTATTGTATCAATGCAACTGATCTATAGAGGAACCCAGACACGTGATCAATGTACACCGAAATGCCCCATAATGCAGTAACAACTGCGCACTGCCACGTAAACTGGCTTATCTGAAAAATAGCTTGCACAATGCTTTCGCCATTGAAGGGGGCCTTCGTGATAGAAGTGATACCGTGCCTTGATTGGTCTTTACTCAGATACGGCTAGCCGACCCACGGCAACCTCACTCAGATACGGCTAGCCGACCCACGGCAACCTCACTCAGATACGGCTAGCCGACCCACGGCAACCTCATCCCAGAGATGACTTTATTTCTGTATCCTGATGTTATAGGCCCCCTACACTAATAGCAAGTAATGAATTTATGTTATGTACTTGGTGTTTTCTTTCCAACGTTCAGTCAACCTACAAAAACCTCAAAAATCCCCAGGCAAACAAACAAACAAACAAACAGTCTTCTATTTTCCATTTTGTTAATAATAAATAAGTAATGCTGCATATTGGCTGGATAAAATTTTCACATTTTAACTTTTGAAATTCTGGATCTCACGCCGCGACGAATTGATTTTGTTTTTAACCCAGACACCGCAATACAAAAACAAATACAGGTCTAAAGCACAGCCAACCACCAGACTTTTCAGTACTTAACCTAATTTGTACACGTACATGACGGCAATATTTTTGAACGTGCTACAGATCAAACACTAGAAGTGAAGAGCAAGTGGTAGTGGAAACGATACCATGGGAACGAGGTTGGATCCACGGGGCCAGATCGAAAGTACATGTAGTTGATCGGGTCACTTGCTGTGTTTTGTACGAGCCTAAATAATAGTTACTAAATAAATGAATACAGAAGTAAAAATGCATAAATGGAAGGATTGTTGCGCGGCACTGACAACAGGGGAAATGCTGGATTATACATTCTGCAGGGTCAATGAATACATTACACAGAGTTTCAGAATTTGAAATAGGGCTCATGCGTTTTACATGTAGGCTTACTTATTTGGTAATTAATTTCTAATGACATTGTTAAGTAGTGAACTGTTTACAAAGTTAAAAAAAAGTTTAAAACATACAAATGGCTTGTGTATGCTTAATCTCGTGTTTTTAGGTTTATTCCCGAGTCCCCGGCCTGGCAGCTGACAGTCGGTAAGATTGACCAAGCAGAAAAGACCATCCGGAAAATGGCGCGAGTGAACAAAGCGAAATTACCGGAAAAGCTCTTCACAGATGAAAATATTGCTGAACTCAAGGTAAAATAACAACCTAAAATAACAAAAACACCCACCTATGCCATCGCCAAAGAAGCAGTAGCAGCTACAGCCGGAGCAGCAGCAGCAGCCGGAGCAACAGCAGCAGCCGGAGCCGGAGCAGCAGCAGCAGCAGCTACATCAGCTACATCAGCAGCCACAGCAGCAGCAGCAGCAGCAGCAGCAGCGGCAGCGGCAGCGACAGCAGCAACAGTCACAGCAGCAACAGCAGCAGCAGCAGCGACAGCAGCAGCAGCAGCAGCCACAGCAGCAACAGCAGCAGCAGCGACAGCAGCAGCAGCCACAACAGCAGCTGCAGCAGCTGCAGCACTAGCAGCCACAGCAGCAGCAGCCGCAGCAGCCACAGCAGCAGCAGCCACAGCAGCAGCAGCAGGAAATGAGGACTTGAGAAGGAGGACATGGAAGTGAAAGGAAGAGGAGTGGTGGTGGTGGTGGGGGGAGGGGAAATATTTCGGCTTACCAGCGGAAATGTAACCACACATTTTGAGTGGGGTTTGGGAGGGGTAAAGGACAAGGAAAGACTATAGCGGACAATAATTTGTCGTTGCGAGATGACTGATCAGCTTTTGCAAATTCGAAAGGGGCTGACGCTGGGTGGTGCTCTTCCCCTATTTTCTTTCCTTATATTTTTTAATAGTATTTTAGGGAAGGGTGCGAAAACATCACTGTTAAAAAAACAGTGGTCTTTTATCTGGGATACTTTTGGCCCCGTTTTTAATATATCCTTTTTATGAATATTTCAGGGGATTGAGCAAGCGTCCATGATTGATCTTCTGAAATCACCAATATTACGGTATCGTCAATTGATCATTTGTTGGATGTCGTAAGTATCGTGTGATAGTATATAAGCAAGTCAATTATACGTTCATGTAAACGAAAAGCTCGAACCATTTAAAAAATAATCAAATTTGTCATTGAATTGAATCGGTAAAATTAATAAGTTCCAACGCTTATTATTGTAAAAAGTATGGATTCTGTAAATGTTATTCATTTCCTTCATATGCCATTGTATTTATCCGAACTGACGTATCTTTCCAGTACCGTACAAGCCTGCTATTAAAACTGGCTCAATACCCTCTTTCACCTGATTCGTCTTTTATTTTGACAGGTTTTGCATTGCACTGGCTTCTTACGGCATGACCCTTAACAGTGGTAACATTGGAACTAACGATCATCTGTCGTTTGTATTGCTGGGCGTCGTTGACATACCTGGCTTCGTGTTAGTCTATCTACTCCTGGATCGCATTGGACGGAAATGGACGATGATGGCGTCCTTTGTAATCTCAGGGGCCGGCTGCTTTGTTACTGCTTTTGTTGGTGAGATATATAGATTAGAAAAAGTTCTTTCGCTGTTTGTGTCCATTCCCACTCATAAATCTAGCCCCCCCCTTCCCCGCCTGTACGAACGTCCAAGCTGTCTGTCCCCGCTTCACCGCCTTCCACTGTTTACAAGAGATCGCTTCCACTGCGAATTGATGGCCAAACTAAAATGAAAAAGTTCTGTTAAATCATACCGAAGAAAAAAATGGGGTCAATAGGCGACGTGTGACCACTTGTTTGGTATCGAGACGTTCACATTAAAAAAAAATGAACCTGGAAAGGCGAGACTTGAACTTTCTCATTTATTTCTTCACAGAGCAAGAATCTGTAGCTCAGACTGCAGTTGCCATGGTGGGGAAATTCGGCATAGCGGGCGCCCTCAGTGTTTCAGATCTGTACGTGGCTGAGCTTCTGCCAACCCAAGTCAGGTATGAGGCCCTACCCGCCTCCGTCGTACAACCAATGACTGATTTTGCCTGTAACGGAGCGAGCAATTACTTTGATCCTCTAATTTTTGTTAACATTGCTAAACCACAAATGGCCCCAGGCTGACCTTCCAGGAGTTTTGTCACAATTACGAACAAGTTCCTAAGGGAGTCGGGAGCTTTGTACGGTCCTAGAGTGGACAAGCTGTTGAAAATGGCTCGGTTGAGCCCAAAAGCAAAATATCACAGGAGCCGTGTATTTGCAGCAACGTAACACGGAAAGACATACATTATATAATAGGTAGTGTACCCAGTTTTATCATCTCCAACACGTAACCATAAACAAGAAAAACCCGAAGTGGCAAAAGTTGAATTGCATGCAGGCTTTCAATCTGATGGAAACTACTTCGTGACCCCGTGTAGTTTTTACCCATTCTTCCTTGTCTCTTAATTTATCAAATTTGTCCACACTTTTGCGTTCCTCTTTTGTCACAAGGAATGTGGGTTTGGGCTTGAACGGTATGGGGTTTGGTTTGGGAGTCACTTTAGCCCCATACATAACGCGGATTCAGGACTTCTGGCCACCAGCTACCATGCTTATCTTCGGGATTCTTACAATCTTGGCAGCCATACCAGTGTTTCTGTTCTTGCCAGAGACTATGGGTAGAGAACTACCTACTACTATCGAGGAAGGAGAGAACTTCACGAAAAGGTAAATCCTATACTGAACTATCAAAATGTGCACATATATTCATAATTCAGTTCACATAGTCTGGTTCCCGCCCAATGCCCGGAGGAATCGTTTATGCAGGGACCAGAAACCAGTCTCCTCAATGAGCAAAAGCAACCCAGGTAGCTGCAAATACCAGAATAGGGCAAACTTTGTTTTGAAGACGGACAATAATAACCAAAAGGTCAAGGGAAAAAATAGCTGAAAACGCGGACAGTATGTGAAATCTGTGCCCGTGTTGACATCTGTTGTACAAATTGTATGTAAATGAGATTGAATATTGAATAACTAATGAATTGTGTGTACATTATTGTTTACTCTTCTCTTTACAATTAGCCGTTGGCTTAGTGTGTATATGCTAATCCTCTCTTTTCATTCAGGCGACGTAAAGGAAGTGAAAAAGACTTGCCGACTTCGGGTGTCGACATGGCAGTTGATGTACAGGTTAACATGAAAGGATTCAAGCAGAGTGGCATTGACAATGTAGCAGTCGAGTATCAAGAGGAAGAAAACGTACACCTTTAAATGCTTAAATTCTGCTGCAAAAACAAAACAAATCACTAATACAAGATTCACGATGCAAAAAATGTAAAGTGTAAGTGACTCGATGTTGGTTTGATGTGAAATGTGCTTTATTAGAACTATTGCTGTAGGCATTAACTCACCGGAATCAGTTCGATCGAAGAATTATGTTCCCTTATGGAAATTATCTAGTGCATATCACCGCTAAATGATACTACAAAGCGCACAAGGTATGAGTGCGAGTAGGTTTGTTTATGGTGTAAATCGAGGTGATGCATCATCGAGTATGAAAGGAGTCAAATCGAGGACGACCGCGATTAGAGAACGTGTATACAAAAACAATGGGAGCTGTTGCAAAAAAGTAAAAGTATCATGAACAAAAAATCGATGATGAGGAAATCCTCGATTTACATCTTGTGTATGTGTGTTCACAACTTAATCGTCAACTACGTTGATCACCCGCAGGCGACCCGCCCGAAGCGGGCGAAGCGAAGCCTCGTTTATGAAATACTCTGAATTAAAGGGATTTCGCATCCTTAGTTTTGTGTTCAAATTTGGATGGTGTTATCACGTGATGCCAACATTCACCAAGCTGTTCTCTCCTTCACCGCGTGTGCATCGCTTGAAATATGACTGGTCTAAAAAAAAGTTGAAATAAACTGTTTAATGTGTGCAAAATATCATGCAACAGATGCTTAAATGTTTGGCTTGCCAGTCGGTTGCCTATCGGAATGACGTCACAGCTGGCCTTGTTTATATATTGTAGTGTAAGACACAACTGAGTTGTTTTAGGTCGTTCTCTTATTACCAGTAAATTTAATAAGTGATTAGACATTGAGTAAACAATAAGTTGCTTTTAAATAATTATATCATACGTTTTGAACACATACTTTTAATTATGGAGAATGAGAAAAAATATATGCTGCTTTAACTCTGCTGCTGTTTACTTTTTTAGTTTCAACAATTCAAACTTTTTTCCTTACGAATCTTCAACTTGTATGCATTATTGTTAAACATGCGGTCGTACTCTCCAACGAAAATTATGCTTCTTTGTTACAGGAAAACCCTTTTTAATTTGGGCGTCTGCAACACTCACCAAAAGGCTTTTTATATCGCACAAACAAATCCGCCCCGTAAAAAGACATGTTCCCGGCTCCTTTCGATTCTGATAGAGAACAGCAATTGACTAGCTTATCCTGCAAACGTATATTGTGTTATGCCAGTGTCAAGCGTAAAAAAACCTATCTGACTTCAACCAGTATAGCTATATAGTAAATACATGTATATATAAGTTCAAAGACGCGTCCGCTTTAACTACCGTATATCTTACAAAACGCAGACAGATTGTGACACACTTAAAGAGCAACCCCAATTCATATCTGCCTATATACATATCGTGTGAGACTTTTTAACCAGTATTTAAATTAATATGCATCAACTTGATGTGTAACTTAGCAGTAAACGTGTGTTCGATTTTGGAGCTTAAAGAGTACGTATTGAAGAAGAGAAAAGTGTTGAGAGTCGATGTTAGGTAAACGTCCTTTAGTGCGAGGGGTGGGTCGGTACAACCCTGCACCCGCCACTCCACAGCGTCCCAAATTCTGAGCGCGGTACCATGTGGTACCAGTACGCCCCAGATAACGATATCTTTTGCGTACAAAGAGAACCCATCAATTTACCTAGATTACAGGCTGTCCATGCCATGCAGTCAAGTTCAGCATAAACAATCCAATGATATCAACAGTGATGGTGACTTGAATCCCGAATTGGGACGATGACCCACAGATAATTAAGGGCAACTACTGACAACTGAACCTGTCAATTACAAACCTGTATTTGGTATAAACGTTCAACGTCTAAAACCTACGCACAACATTATGGTCCACGAACGCAGCACAATGTGATCATTATTTTCGTACAATTAAAAGACATTAAAAAGGTACATTCGTCTGGAGTGCATCGTTTTGGGCTTTAATACGCATTTTCCTCGAAATTGTATAAAACACAAGAGAGCATTAAACTACAGCTTGAAGATTTAAGTTTTTGTGTAATTATCGCACGAAGGAATTTAGGGGTACAAAAATCATGCCGTTGGAGCGGTAGTATTCATTCCAGTCACAAACGTTCAAATCCAATGAGTGAAAACGTACATTTTACAATCATTAGCGAGATTTGACAAGCCCACCCATACATTGTACACTATCAAGGTAAAGTCGTCCTAAAAATGCCAAAAGGTACAGTTCATATTGTTAACTAGCCACTTTTTAATGTTCTTGATCACATAAAATTCACATAGGCCTTATGCGTTACAAGAACCCAAATTATTTAGAACAAATCAGTAAAAATATTTTGGTGCTGAATAATTGCATATCACGTATATAAGCTACAGATGTGCATGGAATATCACATTCTGCGTTTTTTTCAGACTCATGGCGATCTTAGTGCACACGTTTGCGGTAACTTTTTGAAGTGAAATGTGTGCCTGGGGTTCGACAAGTGCTCAAACAGCTTGTTATATAACGTTATGAACATTCATATTCTACTTTAAACGAGCTTTAATTTAGTTGCAGATCGCGGTCAAATGGGTTAATTCTCTCGAAGTGTTCCTTCAAATCTCAAGTCCCCAACACACTGGCGACGAATCTCAGTTGAAATGATAAGACTTTCAAGGTACTGTCACGTACCATGACGATATAACAAGTTTCATATTTACAAAATGGGCAGTGGTCCTAGACGGACTGTGGACCTGTACACCTCAACCAAGCCGATGTGACACTATTCAAGTACGAGTCCAATTTCATCTGATAGTATTCAGTGGCGATGATTAGCTCATCAGCACGACTAAACAAATTTTGCGGGAAAATAAAAAGACTGAGATTTTTCGACACAGCTTCATAATACGTGTTGTGCATGCACGTGTACTCCCAGAACTTTTCTTCTCGGTAAGCTAAAAGATGCGTTTCGACGAAGTCTTGACGTGCGTTGGGGAGCTGGGTCTGTACCAGTTCCGTGTGGCTCTGTTCATCACCATCATGTCTGTAGCGGTCCCGTGGTATCCTAATGCCGAGGTGAGAATTGTCTTGGAAATTTTCTTTGAGAATTTGCTAAACTTGGCAATTTTGACCGTCCTTTTACACTGTAAAAATGGTGTCTTAGCATAATTTGTGTGTACTTTTCTCCTCGTGGTAGGCTCGTGTTTAGTCTTAGAAATGTGTAGGCCTACATTTACAGGCCTACAAAGTACGAAATTCCGCTGAAATTAATCCATCAGGAATAGATTGTATATTAAGGGACGTAAACGATCAAGTTTGCATACGATGTGCAGCGGCCCCTAGTGTCATGCGTTGCCCCCCCCCGGGTTTTCAAATTTCCACCGCCAGGCAATTGTAGGATTTGGGGTCATCCCCACTCGTTTCCACGGATTTACGCCACTGGTCCTACAATACTTTCGTATAAACGACGACGCGTGTCACGAAAATCCAAAAAATCTGAACATGTCGTATATTCAAATTTGTCAAGAAGTGGTTACAAATGTTTTAAATTTTAAACAAAGGCTTCATGGTGTAAAATTCAAATTAGTCTTACTAAAAGTCATAAGGATATGATTGTGCTCATGGTCGGAGAAAAAGTGCTTGGACAAAATCAATTTTATTAAACCAGAAACGCAACGGGGCTAAATCCGTCCACATTGTACATCCCCCGCCCCGCTATCTCCGCCCCGAACTTTCAGTTTCTTTAAGAGCTTTCATGAGTTTGTAGACTCATGCCATGCAGACGTTTTGACACCGATTTCATATAAATCAGACATAGCGTTGGCACAGTGTTTAGGTTTTCCCGGCTATTTTAAAACATTTTTCCATTCAGATTCACAAACTCTTACATTAAATTTCGTCCAAGAAAAATTTCACGTGCTTTTAGCAAAACCAATTTAGTTATTTACCATTCAATTTTAAAGATTGGAAAAGACGAAATTAAACATTGAAAGTGCATTTAATCAATGTTGCTGGACGAAATTGAATATAAATATTGGTGAATTCGAACCAAAAATATTTTCAAAAAGCCGGCAAAACCTATAGTTTTCATCATGGATTACGAAAAAAAAATCTAATTGAGCGTTGATATGAAACGCACAAATTCACGGACAAGAACTTTGTTATAATAACTTGCTATCTTTGATTCCAGGTTTTCACCAATCCCAACGTGAATCACTGGTGTTCTGTCCCCGAGATACGGGACCAGTGTGGTGACTGGGGCCTGGATGAGGCCCAGTGCGACCAGAAGATTATCGATGTAGCAATACCGACGGCACCAGGAACGAACTTCGGATATACAAGTTGCCAACGATACAACTGGACCGACGTGGAGGTATAAATTGGCCTAAAACAAATAACACGAAATCATGGACGAGTGTTAAGAATCACAACTAGCATAATTGTATGTCTTAACAGGCACCGAATTAGTCTACAAGCAAACCTGGTTCCCATGGTGTCTAGCAGTACACTCTCATTACCCGCTCCGGCGCTCCGTCATCCTGATATTGGACCATTTGCTTGTTTAATATTCTTGCACATATGCGAATTAGGTACGGAAGAGCCAGGTTCCGTAGCCATTCTTGAAATCAGTGTTTGTTTTTGTATGCGGTGTCCGGGTTACAGATGAAATCGATTCGCTGCGGCTTGAGATCCGAAAACACGTTTTTTCCCCCAAAGTTATGTTAAAAATCTTCACTTACCCATGAACAAAAGGGAAAAACAATGATATGTTTGAGGAGACGACGTAATAATCCACAGTGAACGTATGAACACGTAGGCCTAATTCACATCGGAAAGTAGGCCCTGCACGAATGAAAATGTATACACGTACTCGTATAATTGATTCTGCGGTATCAAATCAGAATACAGGAAACACGTTTCGCTGGCATGCACTGGCTGCTATTGAAAACAAGGTTGAAAATAAAGTTGGCCCTGGGGACGACTCGGACGAGGTTGGTCCTCAGGCCTGTGGGTATTCGGTGGATTCCTTATGAATACATTTTAAAACAAATCATAACTATAATGTTACATACCTTTTCAACAGGTAACGGTCAACACAACAAGAGAAGAACTGAACCAGACCATCATTACCTGCAACGCTGGCTGGGACTTTGACCATGCAGTGTACAAATCCACTATCAAAGAACAGGTAAAAAAAATACGTCATCAGCTTTATTTTCAAACTTGGACATTTGAATGAAATACAAAAGTGGAGAAATATGTGTGGAAGCAAACATGTAGTCAAGAAAAGTTGGAGTATTCGGTAAGACTCCATACAATAATGGAATCAACCTTGAAACATTATGTGTATAGTTTTCTCTGAAATTTCGGAATTTTAAATTGAAACTACCACTTCTTGTATATAGTCCAGTATACAAATATAAGTATGCAATATGCCCACAAAAGCGTGAAATGTATTTTCAAACAAGACAGGGCAAGCCTAGGAAAGATAGAGCACACAAAAGTATATTCACATATTCATTCAAAGTCTTTCCAAGCATCTTGTCAATACGGGGCTGGATGTGGCACATCCGCATTGGCGTTATGACAGCAATGCCCGGCTCACAAGTGACACTAAACGGAGAAGAGGACGGCCCTCCGACCAGCAAAGTTAATGACAAATTGTTCGCAAAGCACGACCTAGCCCAATATAAACAAAGTGATGTATAAACATAGGCCTATAGGATTTAACGACAAACCCTATGAGGAGGAAAGTAAAGACAATTGTTGCATTTCTCTAGTGCTATATATACTTTCATTCATTTGATGTATGTTTGTCTGCAGTTCTCTGTAGTCTGTGACCAAGCTTTGTTGAACGATCTACCGCTGACAATCTTCGGTGCCGTGGGGATCATAGGAGTGATCGTCTTCGGTGCTATTGGGGATATATTTGGCCGTCGAACTGGGTTCATTCTCGCCCTGGTCATACAGGCGTTGACTGGACTAGCCACTGCGTTTGCTCCGTCGTTTACCGTCTATATTGTCTTCCGTACTATTCAGGGGTTCGCCAATAACAGCGTGTTCTACTGTGGTTTCGTTTTGCGTAAGCAATTTTGTCACTTTTTTCGGGGGAGGAGTTGCAAAATGAAGACAGGCTTGCCTTAAGTCAGTCAAAAACTACAATTATGGTACATTTTTAAGCCGTTGGCAATAGGTAGGTTTTTACACGAAGCCCGATTAGGGTTGAGATTTTCCAGTTTCTTAAGTAAAAATGAAGTTACTTTTCAACAAATCCGTTTAATTTTCTCTTAAGTGATTTTCAATTTGTATGCTTTGTTTAAACGAAAAAAAAAACCCCTATGTTTTTATTGATGTTTTCGCCCCTCTGAAAATATTTTTTTTGTATGTCAAGTTGCTTTTGCGCCTTTAACGCACAAATGGATATGCCTGAATTATTGCCAGGTTGCAAATATTCGAAAGTAAAGTATTATATTCCACAACTTAATGTGGACGGAAAGTCGAAAATCGCACCAGCAGAGCAACTTTAAAAGAAAGTGTCAACTTATTTAACATATATATATGCGATATATGCGTGGTATATCGGAAACAATGCCAAATTCAAATTTCTTTTGTTGTATAACTTTAATCTGGTTCTTCATTATGATGTAGGCCTACATAGAAAATGTACGAAGTCATCACGACGTCCTTATGTGATACACTTATTTATTCACTTTTAAAGTATTTAATTCTTTAATACCGAACATATATTTTGTTGGTAGTGATGGAAATGATAGGCACATCCAAGCGAAATATCGCACGACTGATTCTTCTCTGTGTCAGCGGCGTTGGACTGATGGGAGTTGCGGGCTTTTCGTATTTCATCCGTTGGTGGCGAGGCATGTCCATTGTGATGTCAATGACCGCGATTGTCTTGACCTTCCTCATTCCGTAAGCGTTGTTTTGAACCCTCAAAATCAAACAAACAGATTCGGTGAAGGTCATCTTCACCTTTGTCAATGTATTTATTTCACATCAGTAGGCCTAGGCATGATAAACAAAACCCCAACCCATTTCGCCCGATCAATATATTATTTCTATTAATCCTATTGCTATTCGCACTCACTTCTGATTTATTTGCTGCCTGTTATATCTGCAAACAAAGTAATAAAAAAAAGTGATGGAAATTGATGTTGCACGCTTGTTTTGGGGTTTTAAGGTTTATTCCTGAGTCTCCGGCCTGGCAGCTGACAGTCGGTAAGATTGACCAAGCAGAAAAGACCATCCGGAAAATGGCGCGAGTGAACAAAGCGGAACTACCGGAAAAGCTCTTCACA